>CM024695.1:5848042-7196723 GCA_014182845.1 Corymbia calophylla
GATCAAGGTTCTATCCTTTCAATGCCTAATGTTGGGGTAACTTACCCACCATGGTGGAACCCGAATGAACAGCAACTTCCACCTTCTTTACCCAAAAATAGTGGCTTGAAAGTGGAATCTCCATCCATGCTCCATAATCAGGCAAAGCATTTAGGTCTTCAAATACAAGAACAGGAATCATCTTCAACTCAATCAGCTGGCAATTCTTGCCATGAAGTGAGCATTGTGGGTGGGGCCAACTCTCAAGATCAAAGCATTTCATCTGAATCAGGTACTTCTGTTTTTTTCACTTTTTTGCTATTCTTTTTTGTTTTTATGGAGGACACTAAGGGAGGGTGTGGAATGGAGTAATAGAGGTATAAGTGTGTGTCCGTATGCTGCAATCGATAGATTTGGATTTGGTTCATAGTCTGAGGGCATTGGCGTGTTATGATACCACGTGACTTATGTCTCTATGACTTTAGAACTGACCTGAGAATCTAATTCTGGTCCTCATTAGTCGTAACAGTTTCTTTCTTGACTTAAGTTCTATAATTCACTGCTCGAGTGAGCAACTCTGATTGGTTTAACTTTTCACCTGTTGATTATTCTTTGATTTAGGTCAAGATGAAAGTTGTGGCAGGAGCTTTGAGGGCCAGACAAAGCCAATTTTCTTGTTCAACAATCCGGAGATTGTCTTCAATTCTTCACTATCTGATCAAAACCAATCTCTGGTATGCTGAGCCATTATTTTGCTTAATCCGTGTTTGGTAGATTGTTCTTCTAATGTTTGTTTCATTGTCCAGATTCGTGTTCCATATCCACCGGTTGATCCTTATTACGGTGGGCTGCTTACTTACAGACCACAGGCTGTTGTAAGTGATGCACATAATGAAAAAGTTCATCTTTTCTTCATTTTTTTTTTTTTTTGGTTGAACAGAATGCACTTCATTTGCTGAAAAGACACAATTTTTTTACATTGTGAATAAATTCCACCTGTAGTCACTACTTGTAATTGGGTCATTGAACTCTAATTTTAATTACTCAATGCACTAAACTTCCATTGCTTGGCAATTGATTCATTTCGATGGAAATCCACCCAATTTATCCACATGATGTGGAAGTGGCAGAATGTGGCCAATCTTTTGACCATCATGTTATTACCATGTGGGCACCACATGGGAGTTTTGCCAAGATTTTAGTCAAAGTCAAAGAAATTTGAAAGTCTGCGCATCAGTTAATTGAAGTCAAAGTTCATTACTTGATTGCAGAATCCAATAAAGTGATGTTTACTGGGACCTCTTGTAGATGCCAATTTTTTTAATGTTATTTAGATGTTCCCTCGCCCACTTTCAACTTCTTTGGACATTGTTAAGACTTCTATTATTTGGGATTTCAGATTCAATCCCAGGTGGGATCTCAAATGTTAGGGATGGCGCATGGACGTGTCCCATTGCCACTTAACCTTGCAGACGACGGACCAATCTACGTCAATGCAAAACAATATCACGGAATTCTTCGGAGGAGGCAGTCACGTGCAAAGCTGGAGGCTCAAAACAAACTAGTCAAAGCTCGAAAGGTGTGTTCAAGTTCATTGATGAGTTGATCTTAGGCTGCACTGCATCTGGTGTCATGAGTCCGGATCATGAACTCCAGTAAACCTCTCTCTTGTGTGAAACCATTTATAGTTTGTTTTGAGCTGTTGCGGACAATCACTTCAATGAGTATGCATAACAGGTCACTTCTACATGCATATTGGCTTTACCCAGAATAATATGACATCTTTAACCGCATAAAATAGTGAAGGGAGAAAAAAAAATTAAATATAAAAAATAAAGAGAAATTTGAAATTTGCATATGTTGCATTCTCTAGAATTCCTCCTTCTCAGAAGATGTAGTGTAAAAATGATCCCACAGGATGTAGCAGTACCAAGTTATCAACCATTTGTAATCTTGTGTCTTTTCACACTAATCGGGCAAAGAGGGTGCTTGTTGGGCACCATCCTGCTACCTCTTGTGGGCTTGTCTCACACATTCCCAATGTGAAGGAATTTGACTATGTAACTGTTGAATGTTAGATAAACTGATTGTTTCTTTGCTTCTCTAAAATCAATTAGCAGAAATAATCAAACGCTCTCTTTTGTTGTAAGTATTCAACACGAATGTATTGTAAATTCTTTTGTTATCAAACTGAAGAAGGATTTGTTTGATAATTTACTTTATCTCTGCTGAATATCATGAGGCCCATTAGTTGTGCGTGTACATGGCATGGGGAGAACAAGTTCTTTGATATGAACTTATCTAATAATTGAGCAAGCAGGCTCTACATCACTTTTAAAACTTGAAAAACAATTAGTTTCTTCTTAGTTCTAGCAAATTAAGATATGTTGGATGAGATTTCTGGTGATCTGACGTTGACTCGAAGTTGTGCTGACTTAAACAGGAACAAAGCGTCTCAGATTGCTAGTCCTGTTGATCAGTGTTTGCTAAGTTCATCGTGATTAGATGGTGATAATATTTTTTTTGTTTTAAGTTTTTCACCTGATCAAATGCAGCCTTATCTTCATGAGTCGAGGCATCTTCATGCCCTAAATAGGGTCAGAGGATCAGGCGGTCGCTTCCTCAGCACAAAAAAGCTTCAGCAGCTCCACCAAGGTTCAAGCAGTCACAGCCCATGTGCCACTGGACCCAGAGATCGAAATAAAGACGCTTGTGGACCAGTCACTTCAACCATGGGCGGTTCCAATGTCTTGAGCGTGTCAAACAGCAGCGCGGACTTCTATCCAGATAGCAGGTTCTCCGGAATCTCGTCCCACATGGGAGGAGCAATGCAGTGCAACAAGGGGCTCATGCGCGGCGGCGCAGCCCAGCACTGCTCTTCGTCTGTCCGGTGAGTAAGTGGTGCGAAGTTCCATACCACTATGTTACTTGACGACGAGGCAAATCATCCTTGGCTTTGTTAGGTTCAATTCCCAACTGTTTTATACTTTGGTCGCTTGACGACGCCCGTGTTGTCTGATACTATTCTACTGATGTTGATTGGGAAATTCAAGTTAGATAACGTTGGTAGATTTGTGGATGTGTCCGAGAAGCCTTCTGGGTCGTCCCGGTGCTTTGCCGAGTATGCTGTAATGGTTCACTGCATGCATGCATGTCTGTGCCTCTGTTTTCTCAAGAAATTGCCGTACACATACATCTTGGCCTGCAGGAAAGAGAACTTCTGCACATTAGAATAAAGCTTTACCTGGTTAATTTCTCTTTTGGGAATGAAATGGAGTTAAGGGCAGTAAATAATGGATGGATTAGAGCTTGCAACTTGAGCTCGTTGAATGCCTCGATCTGCGTCCAATTTGAGAATTGATCTTTAAAGGCTGGCCAAGTAGCTTTTCCTTGGGCATCCTATCCTTTAACAAATTCAGGGTTTCTTTCCCTTTCCCTTTCCCTTTCCCTTCCCCTTTTCCTTTTGTTGGGTGGAGATGGACTGAAAACCTTGATTTAATTTGTAAAGTCAAATTTGAATTTTTAATTTATTTAACATGACTTCTAAACTTTAGCCTCGATGAGTAATATTATTTTTAAACTTTTAATTATTTCAATTTGATATTTGAACGAGTACCCTTTTAATTATTTTAATTTTTTTGAAATATAAAAATGTTCGAGATAATTTTTAAAAATATAAAAATGTTTGAGATAATTTCATTCAAAAAGTTAATTAATTGTACCAAATTTTCAATTGTGTCCATTAGCCTTAAATAGTTTGATGATATGTCAATTTAGGTTTAGACCTTTTGAAAATGACTAATTTAATCATGAATGTATTATTTGGATAATTAGTTGGAATGACTATTGATAGTTATATTTTGATAAATTGTTTGTTTCATAAAAATAAATTTGGAAAAACGTTTTAAAATGATAATTAATGTTGTTTGAAATAGTTAACCACTAAAAAATATTTTTGTTATTAATAGTAATATATATTTGAACATTTTTATGAATGATGAAAATATTTTTTGTTATTTTATTTTTTAAGTGATATAAGTGATATTTAAAAAAAAAAAACTTGCTATTCACTTTGGTTTTAAAAATTAAAATAATGAAAAATCAAAATCATGACGGAATAATCGAGGGAGAGGAGGGCACGGAATCTTATCTTACAGAAAATAAATAAAAAAATAAAAGGGAGAATAAAAGGGGTTAAGTCAACCTAACTTTAGTTAATTATATAAAAAAAATCGAAACTTTAGTTAAAGGGTGCACGTTAGACTCTAATTTTCCAATAAAGAGGTGTAAGGGGGCCCTTTGGCCACAAAAGAAGATTTCACCATGCAGTTCTGGAACATATCCCATCTATAAACTAGTCACAAATGAAAATTTTGTCTTATAAAATTAAATTTAGCAAGATTTCTCGTGAATTTATCTTATTTTAAAATGAGCTTTTTCATTGTAAAAGAGAGAGTAAGGGTGCGAATGATAACGTTTTGGGCAGAAATAGATTTTTATTTCATTTACGGAATGAGTTTACGGCCCAAAAACGCGTTTGATAAAAAAAAAATTTCTACTTTTGGAATAGAAATTCGTTTGATAATAAAAAAAGAATTATTTTTTTAAGTGGCGGCAATAATGGGAGGAGCGGCGACCAGCGGCGGTGGACGGCTAGCGACGGACCGCCCGCTGCCGCCGTCGGGCGTGCCGCTGAGCGTCGGGCCGTTCGCCGGCGCAATCGTCGATCGCCGAGCGCCGTCGCGGCAACCAGAATCGGCGGCGGCGGCGGCGGCGGGGCGGGGGCGGTGGGCGGGGGGTGGTGGTGGTGGTCGTGAGCAAGTGGACGAAAAAAAAAACTTCTTCGGGTGAGAAATAAGAAAAGAAAAATAATTTCGATTTTATTATAGAAATAAAAAGTAAAAAAATTTTTTTTTGATTTATGTTCCAAATCTATTTACGGAATAGAAATTTGTTAGGAAATAAAAATGAAATTTTTTTTACCAAACGGATTTTATTCCGAAATAGGTGCGGAAAGAAATCTATTCCGAAAACGGAATGGTTACCATACGCGCAGCCTAAAAGTCGTTGTTCTTGCATGTGGTAGATTTTAATTACAAATTTCCAAGTGTAAAATCACCAAATTAGCACACAACGGCACACTGTATCACCTAGTGCTGGTCTATCCTTGATCTTTGTAAATTTTGATTATTTCATAAATGACAGGCCCATTTAGTAGTGGGTAACCGGCATTTCGCTAGCGTCTCAAATCATACGTTTGGTCATTATTATTATTGAGGACCATCAATGTGATTGAATCTTACGAATATCGATATAATTTGGTGCCGATGTTTTATTTAGTATATTATGCAAAATGTCATTTTCTCACATTCAATGCCTTAAATTTTAATGGAGGGAGTCTTTTCTTTTTCAAATTAAAGTGTTAGAATTTTTTCAAGGAAAAATAAGAATTTAGAGGACAATTTTTCGCGGATATGTAATAAAATTGACCGGAATGAGAAAATATTTAAAAAAAAAAAATTGAGCGACATTTAACCGGATACAGCTATGGATATTACATCTAATGAATAGTATCTAAAATAAAATAACAGTAAAATTAATTCTACGAGAATGAGAAGGTGTGCATATTTATAGTTCTTGTAAACGTGACTCTATTGTGCATCGTGTCTAATGTGTAAATTCGCAATAAATATTTACTCATGCATCTATGAAATAATATGGAGAAAAAAATTGACATTATGCTTCAATATATAATATTCGATAGAGAGTAAAAGTACTTCAATGCCATCTACTTTTAAGTAAACTACTATTAAAGTTACATTTAATTTAAGCTCCGTTCATTTAACAAAAAATAACTATCATAAAAATATGTTCTCGATTTTCCAATGTTCGTTTTTTGAAAAATGCATTGATTGGGAAAAGCATTTTTCATGAAAGGAAAAATGTTTTCCACTTTTCAATTAGGGGAAAACATTTTGAAACAACATTTTCTTTTATTTTTTAAAATTGATTTTTAATTATTTTTTCCTTTTTTTTTCTTTTTTTTTCATTTTCTTCTTTCTTGGCCGATCGTCGGCCACGGCAGCAGCCGACAACTTGGCAAAGGCAAGCTTGAGCCTCGCCATAGGCCGGCGAGGCTCCACCTTGCTTGATCTAGTGAAGCCGACCTTGCTCGAGCTGGCGAGCTTGGGCCTTGCCAAATCCAATGACTTAGGGCGGATCTTGAGCCTCGCTCGAGATCACTAGAGGTTGGCGAATCTCTAGTGATCTCAAGCGAAGCTCAAGCCTCGCCTAGGTTGCTAGATCTAGCAAGGCCCGAGCTCACTGACGTTAGGCGAGGCTCAACCTCACCGAACCACCAAAGGAAGAGCATTGCCATTGATTAACTAAGGTTAGAAGCTCAGAGCACTGCGAAGCCCATTCACCACCACACCGTGACTGTAGAAAGCCCCAAGAACCACCACTTTGACACCGTCCATGGAGATCGCATTGGAATGTTGGCTTACACTCACATGGAGGGACTACGAGGGGAGGAGGGTGGGGATAATGGCGGTGTGGCGAACACAGCAGAGGTTCGGCAGCTAAGAGGCAATGGGGGACGGTATGGGAGCAGAGGGTAGAGATGTAGGCGGCGGGGAGGGCCATGCCAATGAAGAAGAAGAAGAAGAAGAAGAAGAAGAAGAATAGAAAAGAAAGAAAGAAAAAAAATAAAAGAAAAAATAATCTAACAAATGATTTAAAAAATAAAAATCTATTTTTTTAAAATAAAAATTATTAAAAAATAATATATGAAGAAAAATATTTTCCTTACCAAACATAAAACACGTCAATTTCAAATTTGAGCCAAACACCGGAAAATAATTATATTTCTTTAGAAAATGGCATTTTGGAAAAAATTTTCAAAACACGCTATATTTTCCTCGAAACAAACATTGCCTTAGAGTGAAAAAATTGTATAAAGCATTAGAGTGAAATTGTATAAAGCAAATAATCCCCCTATATTCAACCCATTATTTAAATGGTATATATTATTTTCAAATGATAATTTTATTCGCATTTTTTGATAATTGCTGCAACTGTAACTCTTCCTTCCTCCCTTAGTCTGCTCTCTCTGCTTGGACTATGATGGGCCTCTGCTGATGCACTGAGGAACTCGGCCCAGTCCGAAACCCATCCGATTCTTATTTATTCAGCGAAAAGGATAAGAAAATGATAAAAAGAAAAAAAGAAAGATGAGTTAGTTAGTTAGGAATCCAATTATCCTAAGATTTTGGCTTAATTTCCCTAAAAAAATCCATAATTGTAGGTTTAATTCCAATTTCGTCCTAAACTTTTATTTTTCCTAAAAAATGAGAAAATTTCACTATATTCCAAGATATGTTATGCATCCAAAAATGCCACTGATTTTCTTCAAAATACTCAACATCCGAGGGAGTTTGTTATCAAAACCTATGTTTTTGCCAACACCTTCGTCTTTGTATGAAACAACAGTAGCTTTTTGATGTTGATAATTTAAAAAATGATTAATATTATGAAAAACCCTAAATTAATATATTTACCAAAAATTCTAAATTGATACACCTTGACAAACTTACCTCAAATTAATATACTTATGATAAATTTACCTTTTAATAGTTTATGTTAAATTTTACCATTAAATTGTTGAGTTGAATCACATATGACAATTGATCGATGTACTAGTTTGGGATTTTATTTTCTATTTGTTATAAGTATGTCAGTTTTGTGGTTTTTTTAATGGTACTAATCCAATCTAACAAATAATATATTTAGTAATTAAAAAATTAATTTGAGGTAAATTTATCATAATTGTACTAGTTTGAGGGTTTCTTGTTATCATTTGGAGTAAATTTATTACAAATATACTAATTTGGGTTTTTTGTAGTAACAAAAACAGTTTGGGATTTTTTTTTCATATTAACCTTTTCGGAAAAAGGTAATAGTGAGTTGGGCATGTGGAAAAAAAAAAATAGAACAAAGAAAAGTTCATCAGTTTTTCTAGAAAAAAGAAAAGTTTGTTGTATAATTGTAATTTGACTTAAAGTTTATAGAATTTTTTTGAGAATTAGTGTATTGATTTTTGGGGCCAAATAACCTAAAAAAATTTTAAGTTTAGTTCTAGTCCTAATTCTATCCTAATTTTTTTTGTCTCATAAAAACCCTCAATTTCATAAGTATCATCTCAATTCTACCTTAGGTTATAGGTTCAATCTCAATTATATTTTAAACTTTTTTTTGTTTCGTAAAAAAAACTTCAACTTTAGGTTTAGTTCTAATTTTAACCTGAAGTTTATTTCATTTTATAAAAAACCATCAACTTTTATTTTTCAAATCTACCCTAATAACCCTCCACCAAAATCACCATTAATGATTGCGGCATTTTTGTGTCATTGCTCTAGTTTTTCTCTCAAATTTAAAATCTAAGAAGACTTTTTTTAGATGAATTTCTATTGGCCCAAATAACATCTTCTTGGATATAAAATTTAGGTAAAAATTAGAGCTATTATGGTTAACTTTCTTCTATTATTCTTTGTCTTAAAAGAGTCTTTCTTCAATCTCACTCGGTGATCTTCGATTTTGTGCTCGATCTTCAATCTTATGTGCTCGAGAGTTTTTATTTCTCGATTGGCAGTGAAAAATTATGCATAGAGGGTTTAGGGGCCATATTTGCGACTTAAGTAAAAGTCGATGGTCTTTTGTGAAAAGGAAAATTTTTTAGAGTAAGAATGGGATCAAACGGTAAAATTGTCGTATGATCTAAAGTTTGAAATTTTTATGGGAAAAAAATATTTAGGATAAAGATGAGATTGGACCCAAAATTAATTGAATGTTTATTTTAGAAAAAAACGTTCAAGATAATATTCAGACCAGATCTAAAGTTGTTTTCTTCTTTTTTTTCCAAAGGTACGAGGCGGAAGTCTTTTGTAAATGTTTATTTATTAATTTTTTTTTCTAAAGTTCGTCGTTACATTTCGTCAACAACCTCTCATCAGCCATCACCTGAGACACCCGAAGGTCTCGAGCTCGAGTCGTCTCCGTCTCCTCCCCCGGCTCCGCTCCGACACCGCACGCGGCGGCGGCGGCAGCAGCAGCAGATCGTGCACTCCGTCGCGCTCCTTGCTCTCTCCGTGAGAGAGAGAGAGAGAGAGAGAGAGAGAGAAGGGACTCGGAAATGGTGTCCTACGTGAACGCGCTGCTGTACGGGGTGGGAGGCATAGTGGTGGCGGGCATGGCGCTGCTGGTGGCCTTCCAGGAGCGGCTGGTGTACGTTCCCGTGGTGCCGGGGCTCACCAAGTCCTACCCGTTCACCCCCTCCCGCTTCCGCCTCGGCTACGAGGAAGTCTGGCTCAGATCCTCCGACGGCATCCGCCTCCACGCCTGGTTCATAAAGCTCTTCCCCGAGTGCCGAGGTCAGTTGTGCCGATTCCTCGTCCTTTCCGGTCCCTTCCCTCTTGGATCCCGCGCCGTTTCGGCTTTAATTCGATGCGATTCGCGCTCGATTGATTGAGTGCCGTAGGGTTTGGGTAGTCGTTGGGTATGGATCGAATCATGCGAAATTGGACCTTCCGTTAGGTTGTGTCGGAGTTCTGTGTTCGGCGGTGGTTTAACTGGATCTGGTTTCTTCGGTCGCTGGATTACTCGAGTAGTGATTTGGTGCATTCTACCGATTGCTGTTACGAGCTTCTTATTGAGGCCGAAGTGCTTTTTGAAGATTCAAGGCTTGGTAGGAGATTCCTGCTTGATGCTTTGAGGATTTTTGTTTGTTTAGGGGAACCGATGGAAATGGGCTGAGCAATCAACTATTTGATTGAATTAACGATGGACACGTTATGATTTGAGATAAATTATTGCACTATTTTGCCGAAAGTACTGAATTGTCGCTAAACAGAACATGCGACTGCCGTGTTTATGCCTTTTGCAGGAGTAATCGTTTCTCCATTGGTTTGGCGTGCGTTTAAAGTTTTTTTATTTTTTTATTTTGCCACTGTTTTACTACTACAACCTCTTTCATAATCCAGGTTTCCACATACTTACCTCTCGTGGATTCTTGTCTGTTTTGCAGGCCCAACTGTTCTGTTTTTCCAAGAGAATGCTGGAAGTATCCTTAATTGTCTGCGACTACACTCAATCATTACTATTTTGTGCTTGTTAGTTGGCCCTACTTATGAATCATCCGGCTCTTGGTCATGCTTACCTATGATTCAGCTTGCTTCTATTGCTAGTTAGTATCCTTAACATTTACATCAACAGATATTGCTCATCGTCTTGAAATGGTTCGCATTATGTTGCAGAAGTTAAATTGCAATGTGTTTATGCTTTCGTATCGAGGGTATCTATCTCCTTTTTCATTAAACAAGTTCAAGTTACCTTTGGATTTGAAATACCTGGTGACTTTCATATCTTTTCTTCCATTTGATCAAGTATGTCCTGGTGTGTTGCAGATATGGGGCGAGTGATGGCTATCCTTCTCAGCATGGCATCACACTAGATGCTCAGGTGTCGTAATTTATAAATTTGTTTACTTATTCGATATTTGCAAATATTCGATTGTCATTATTTAATTTGTTTGGTTAGGCTGCATTGGATCATCTTCATGCAAGGACTGACATTGATACCTCCAGGATAGTTGTATTTGGAAGGTCACTTGGAGGAGCAGTTGGAGCGGTGCTTACTAAAAACAACCCTGATAAGGTATAGGTTTTGCTTTTCTTCTCATTCTTATAATTTTTTCCTCGTTTTTTCCTTTTTGAGGGTTGCTGTAAGGAAACTTAGATTATAGACCTTTTTTACCTGTGAATTTAGTACTATATCAGCATTTATGTGTTAAACTCTTAGAGTTTCATGGCTGGGGAAACACTCCTAATGATGCTTTGGTGTCTAAACTAATTTGTGAAAAAACCCAATTCTTGAAATTTTGATACTCCTTGGATGAGCTGGGAATAGGGGTAGTATCAAGCCAATACAGTTTTGAGCTTGAAGTTGACTACTCATATACTTAGTGCTTGCAACTCAACTTGAGCTTATTGACTATCAATTGTTTGTGATTGAACTTGGCTAGAATGGGCACACGAGACAGTTGATTCTCAGCCTGACTCGACTTTCATCAGTATGAAGTTTCAATCTCAGGATCATCAATAAACAACCACAAAAATTTTCAGCCTTACAAAATACACAACTCTTTTAACAAAGCTATTCTACAATCAAAAGATGCCTTAATGACGAAATTTCCTTCTGAACAAGTTTGGATAAACAAACTTGGGTAAGATCCTAGAAATAAAAATGAAGCCCACATATTGACTTTTTGGGAAAATTGCTAGCACTAACCTTCTTATAGATTGATAATGTGAGAGTGATAGCCAAACTGAGAATGCAACTTCAGATGCCTTGAATGATGGAGAAAAGGTGGTTGGGTCTAGGGTTTCTACTTTCTTTTGGGAGGTCAAAGGGTATAGTAAGTTCAAATTACTACGGAGTTATAAAATGGTAAAGGGATTAGTCTCGTGAGCTACTCGAGTTAGGTATCATTAAACTTGAACTTGACTTGACAAGTTACTAGAGTTACTCAACATGACTCACGCTTGGCAAAAGTTGAGTTGAGCGTGAGTGGACAGTAACTTGTGCCCAAGCAGCTTATGAGTAGCTTGAATTGTTTTACCTTTTGATTGGGAGTGACAGCTAAGTCAAGATTTTGGAGTGACCTTTTGTCTTTCAATGAACAAGTGATGACAAATCCTCTCTTAATAGTGTTTTACAACTGACAGCATTTGATGACTGTTTCATCTGAGGGTATTCCCTGGTTGATGTTATGTCGGCCCAGTTTTGTTATGGTTATTAATAATGCCATATTGATTAAAGCAGCCATTAAGGAAATTGTTGTTGTTTGTCTCAAATTTGAGCATTCTTTAAGCACAAAACTAAAATTGGGCTATGCCTCAAAACATAAAATTTACTATTTGTCAAATTGGAAGGAAGAGTTTGGGTATCGTCGAGTTGTGTATGAGGAATTGGTGTAAATGACATCAGTCCTAGAGAGATGCGTAATAACCATACTTGATTAAGTAAGGCGTTAATGGAGCAGGTGTATGTTTGGTGGCAAGAATGTGAAGGGGGAGTGTGGTGGTCCAAGTAGTCAAACTTGAATTTAAGGGGTTAATGGATAGCAGCTTTTCTCTAGTAAATTGTACTTGATGCTTTTTCTTGTTTGACGTCTTTTATATTGATTTAAATCTCTCCGCTTTACATGTGATGCTCTTGAGTTTACACCTGATGAACCTTTTCAAATTTCATTTTGTTTAATTGCTGAGTCTAACAATTTATTCCTTGAAATTCCAGTATTCATACAGGTAACCCAAAGGATAGATAGGGACCAGTCATCTTCTATTTCCTTCCTTACAGTTTAGATTTAGATATAAAGCTTCTCATAGCAAAGAATAGGGTCACATGCTTTCTGCCTATGTGCAGATTGTTAGTTTGTCCTGAATATCCGATGGACAAGGATAGGCTTTTTTCCCCTGTGAATCACATTGTGTTTATAGATATATCTCTCTTGTCTAATTGGCTGTTCTCAACAGAAACGGCATTTCCTGGTTACACATGATTTATTTCACATATTGACGTGTGGGTATATCATCTTTTTGCTACCCGGTTTTTGTCAGGTTGCTGCTTTGATATTGGAGAACACTTTCACATCCATTCTAGACATGGCTGGAGTTTTACTGCCCTTTTTAAAGTGGTTCATTGGAAAAAGTACTTCTAGAGGCCTAAAAATTCTTAACATCCTTGTGCGATCTCCATGGAATACCATTGACGTCATTGGTCAGGTTAGTTGCATGCTGATAGAATGTCTTCTTTTCTTCTTCTTCCAAGCTTTTATGATTATGCTACTTGAAGAAAGCACTGAAGGCAATGAAATTGCATTTATGCGAACCCATGTTTCTTTTTGGGAAATT
The DNA here is from genome assembly GCA_014182845.1 of Corymbia calophylla. Classification (NCBI taxonomy): domain Eukaryota; kingdom Viridiplantae; phylum Streptophyta; class Magnoliopsida; order Myrtales; family Myrtaceae; genus Corymbia; species Corymbia calophylla. Next base: position 5,860,990 of record CM024695.1, read on the forward strand.
CATCAAACCTTTTGGAGTTAGTGAAATTGAGTTTAGTTTAATTTTATGGAGACACTTGATATCCTCTTCTTAACCCATTTTTAGAGGTAGAGTTTCGACCTCTTTACCAAGAGGGTTGATGCCTTTTGTGTCAAAAGGCATGATTCCTCAATTGTTGATACATGATTTGCTACTGATATATGAATTGAAGAAGCCAAGTCTTTTTATTACATCTATGACTATGAAATGTGAATGGAATGAATAAAGTGGAGTTGACCCTAACTCTTACTACAAAAGGGGTTATCTTTTATCTGGATAAAAGGAGATTTTAAAAAGTGGAAGTTTCGGTCAAGTTTTAATTGAAGTATGAGGAATGTTCATGGCATTTAATACTTTTTCACTGTGGGACTATTGGTATATGTTTCAAGCTTTTTTCTTTTAATATCAAAGGTAATAGAGCACCTGATACTCGTTGAATTTGGAGGTGAGTTCATTTCTGGTCATTGATAATGTTGTTGAATTTGGACAAACACGTTTACATGTTTTTGCTTATATTTTCTAGAATGGTGCCTGCTTGCCAATAATGTCAGTTTGCATCTAATTAGATCATAGTCCAAAATATCAATCATGTTCTTGTAGCTACTCGCTAATTCATGCAATGTGTCTTACAATGAACAATTGTGTGTTTAGTTTGTTGAAGCATTGCAGAGCGTTTCTTGATAGTTTCAAATCCTCACATGTTAATTTCTTACATAATGTTTAATTTCAGATTAAACAGCCAATCCTTTTCCTCTCTGGATTGCAAGATGAGATGGTCCCCCCATTACATATGCGATTGCTGTATGCCAAGGCAGCCACTCATAACAGGCAATGCATTTTCGTGGACTTTCCAACTGGAATGCATATGGATACTTGGTTGTCAGGTGGAGATCATTACTGGAGAACTATACAGCAGTTCCTTGAACAACATGCTCCAGAGAAGAAAGAAGAAAATCAATCATCTCAAAATGAAATTTTTTCAGGTAATGGAAGCCCGAAATCACGAATGTGACATGTTGTTGCTTTTTGTTGATAAACCTTGATGCAGGACAGCTTCTTTCTTTGTCCAGTAGTTTCATTGGTGTTGTATTTGCATCCTTCAACACTGGATAACGGCAATCATTTTGGAAAACCTGCAGTTAATCCATGTTTGGGCTGTTCATTTGTGACAAGTTTTTCCCCATTGACATTCTTGCACTTCTTTATGCTTGTCTCTAAATGGCAACTGCATTAGGCAATGTGACTGTAAAAGCTTCTCTTTCTTTTTCCATCCCGTTTTATTTGGGCAAGAATTAGGTGTTACTTCCTAGGCAGCGCTATTGTATTGGTGGTTTTTGTTGTGCATTTCTGCACTCAATCTCACAATATAATTTGCACTTAGCCCTCTCTCTCTCTTCTCCTCTTTTAATTAGCTGGTCCACTGCGTGCTCTCTACACATGAAGGAGACTGAAAATTTGCACCTCTCTCTCTCCTTTTTTTTTCCTTTTTTCATGGCTAAGACACTCTCTCTTCTCTCTCTCTTCTCCTCTTTTAATTAGCTGGTCCACCGCGTGCTCTCTACACATGAAGGAGACTGAAAATTTGCACCTCTCTCTCCTTTTTTTTTTTTTCCTTTTTTCATGGCTAAGACACTCTCTCTCTCTCTCTCTCTCTCGCCCTCCCTCCTTCATCTTTATCTTCAACTTTACTTTTTTTTTTTTTCCCATGGTTCTTCTCATGGCCATGGCTGAGCATTGTAGAAGAGCTCATGTGGCTATGGCCGCTAGGGCTAGGCTCTGCTACAGAGCCTCTGTGGCCATGGCCCTGTTGGTTGCCATGGCTGAGCTCTATAGCAGAGCTCTCATGGCTGGTTGTGTCCCTTGTGAGCATGAGGCCCACCTTGCCCTGCTCACGCCAATTGCTAGCAAGCTTGCCACAAATGGAGATGAGCGTGGGGAGAGGGTTGGCGGGCAGCAAGGGCGTTGATGACAGGGTCAGGTTGCCATGGTGAGGTTGGCATCAGGTGGGCTTGGTGGCCTGGGGTGTTTTGAGCTGTGTGCGGAGAGAGAGGGTCCCCCCCGAAAATACAAGTGTTAATGATCACAAGTGGTGCAAGCGCAGCATAATGTTGAGTCAACCGATCAGAGTTGAGCAGCAACTAATTTAGGCCTTTTTTTGTTTTTCCTGATATTCTCTTGTAAATATTGGCAGTGACAACATACACTAAATCTTTCTGCCACTTTTTAACAGATTTTGATGCCAGTTAAGCTGCTGACCTCCAGTCACTTGAAGTCCTAAATCCCAAGGTTTTTCAATCTCCGCGGATGCAGCAATAGTGGTATGCATCTCTGTGGAGCCCCATTGCTGCTTGGACAGGACTAATGTCATGAGGAGGATGGGTTTTAGCTTAAACCTTTCTATTCCCCCTTGTGGGCGAAACCAAATAGGAGTTGCGAGTGTTATGAAGTACCTTAACTGAAATCACAGGATTACTGATTGCAAATATCGATCATTCCTCCAGTATGGAAGGCTTTTACCCGACCATGTAACGTAGCAGTAATTTATCTAACACATTTTGACTGTTTAACTTAAAATGCCGCCATTGATTTTTGCCAGAACTTGTATTTTGGTCCCGAAGGAAAGTTCGTCCCTCACAGAGTGGGTCGAGGATGCTTTCTCCAATCGTCTCTTTCTATGGTGTGATGGCGGTATAGAATGGCACATGAAGAAATTGATGCGCAACACGGCTTTTTAACCCAGATGATGGTGAAATAGAAAAACAAAGGAACAACTGGGATTGCAGATGAAGTATTCTTTTCCCCTCTCCCAAGTAATCTGATGAAGTTTTATCTCCCTGGAAACAGAAGCTTTACTTTCGTTTGAGTGAACGAAAGCTTTGGCTGCTTTTGGGCCCTGCCTTATCAAATTCCTGAATTCGTCAGGAGATTAGCATCTCTGTCGCCATGCCATTTCGTTGGATCGATCAAATCTCAAACCCCCGGCTATCGAGTAGCGATCTTCGAGTTCGTGTGCCTCATCCCCATCCTCTCCTTCCCTGATCGACGTACATCTCGGCTTTTCACAAGCCGAATCAATCGCACCGTGGAGTCACCTTTGACGCATTAGCAAACCAATCTGCCCATCATTTTCGCTCCGGTGTCGTACGATGAAGTCACATTATCCCGGTAGAGGAGATCCATTTCCTGAATGATCTCGATGAAGAAAAATCGGATCATCAAAATAGCAGTTAGACCACCTTTAGAATTCCTTCCCAGAAGTTAGGGGCAATGAAGCGAGCCCCACATGTAGCCCTCTTAATTTTTTTTTAAAGTTGATTCTACTTGAAAAGCGTTTCAACTCAGTCTAATTCTCGTTTTAAAACTTCTATCTAAAACTAAATCATCTTCATCCCTTATTGAGAATGTGGAGATTTGAACTTCTCGTCTCCCTCTTTCGATATGTGAATGGTGATTACTGGAGCAAACTTCAGTAGTTGTAGCCCTGATTATATTCTGAGCATTTTCCCATGCAATAAAAATGGTTAATAAATAATAATAATAATTACAGAAAATCATCGCTCCCGTATATTAAAAAAAGAATAAAGACAGAAGGAAGAAAGAAATTCTTATTCCATGTCGGGGACCCTCAATTTTTTCAGAAAAAAAAAGAAAAAGGAAAAAAGGAACGGGCGGGACCCGCACAAAGTTCGTGGACCCCACTACGAGTCCTCCTCCTCCTCCTCTTTCTCAAGAGGACCCCACACGAATAAATAATTATTTATTATGTGAACCGCAGATTTTGTGGCCCGAGAAAACACCAATTCGCCCGCGACGCACGAGAACAAAACCCCCCATGTCCCCCTCCCCGTCTCTCCACGCGCCCCCGAACCCTTCCGGTTCCCCCAAAGCGGCTGCGATCCGGTGCGGGCGCCAATAGCGCCCCCGTTCGCACCCCAGCGCGTCGAAGGCCGCCACGTGTCCACCCGCCCTCGCCCGAGCGCAGCGGGTTGAATCTACTCCACGGAAGCAGACGGTAACTTCTCGACCCGGGTTTTTTTATTAATAATAATATTTTTTTCGCTCCCCATTAAAAAAAAAAAAAAGCGAATTCTTTATTTATTAACCCCCCAATATCCACCTCATCATTTCTTCGAAAAACATCCCAATCTCTCTCTATCTTTCTCTCTCCTCTGAGCACTGAAATGCTCGTCTCTGCTCCCCTTCACCCTCTCTTGTAATATCCTCTCTCCATCTTCCCCGCCTCCTCGACCCCCCGCGTCGGTCCACGCGCCGCCGCCTCCGTCGCGCGCTCCCTTCGCTCCGGCCGTGCGAATTTTTTTTTCCGGCCCGGAAAATCAGCTTGGAGGTTTTCTTAGCTTTGTCCTTTCTTCCGGGAGAGGAGAGGGGGAGTGGTGGCGGTGGCGGGGGTCTCCGGAGTTTCGATTTCCGGATTCGTAAAGGGCGTCGAGATGGACGGAGGGCAGTACAACCCTAGGACCGTGGAGGAGGTCTTCCGGGACTTCAAGGGCCGCCGTGCCGGCATGATCAAAGCATTGACCACTGGTCTCTCTCGCAATACCGTTTCTCCTTTTCTTCTCTCTCTCGCTGTAGTGAAGATTTGCTAACTTGGCGTTTTGATTCGGTTTCGCTTCTCGACGCTGAGCTGTGGTCTTTTGGGCTTGTTCCTTTTTTTTGCAGATGTTGAAGAATTTTATCAGCAGTGCGATCCCGGTTAGGGTTTTACGGTTATTTCGATTCTTTTCTTTGTTTTTTTTGTTCTTCTTTTTTTTGAAGTCTAATCCTGTTCGGTGCTTTGTATGGGTGTTGAGTTTCGCCTTAGCATTGCATGGTTTAGTAGATAGTTCGGCTTGTTCTTGCTGTCTCATTTCTTATTTCGCGACGATTCGTCGTCCTGCTTTAGTCATCTTCTTGATTCGTTCAGTTTATCTGCATGATAATGGTGACTGGCTGCTCGGTTGAGGAATTGTCGCTCAGTGCATCGTCTTAGTAATAGTGCAAAGTAGGGCTGAGCCATATGTGAGATTTACTGGCTTCCTTCCCCTTTATTTCGGGTTGAACCTTGAATCTGTCTGTCTCAGCAGCATTTGGTTCTCATGGCACTGTGAATTCGTCCCTTTTGTGCCGGTGAAGGTTGTGCTTGTGGTTTGTAGGACAGGTGCTTCTTCTGCATCTCATTAAAGTGCTAAAGTAGGCATCTTCAGAACTTATGTGGCCTATGGTTGGCGGCTTTTTCTTTTCTTGCTTTGATTACGAGCGGTTGTTTGTCTTTGTTTTCTGGTTTTTATTTTGTCCTTTCTTGTGTTTGTTTCCTGCATGAATATGTCCTATGCTCCTGAATATATCACATGCTCTTCATAATAGTCATGTTCAACTTTTTATTAATGTCATAATTGTCTTCCCTTCAACTGGTGCACTTAATGTGGGGGGTTGATGTTAATTGTCACTTTGAGTTTCCTATAAGATTAGGAATGTTTAATGGAGTGGTGATTTTTAGCTGGCATCCATCTGTGGGAATGTTTCGTGCATATTAAGTGGCAATAACCTCTTATTGGAGTTGTTGTGGAGTTTGTGCTTCCAAGTTCCCACAATTTAAATCTTGTCGGTGGATTTTGCCTGAGTTTTGGGCTATGATTGTCCCTCTGTTTGTCAATATTAAATGCACTATGGAGTATGCATTTTTCATTGGAAAAATCTTGGGTTGACCATAGGTTCCTTTGGGTACTGTAATTTCTTTTATGCTAAGCTATAATGCAAAGCTTTCACAAGGGCATTTAAGATATGGAAGTTTACTTGCATGCTCAGCTTTGTTTGTTTTCTCTCTTTCTTCCCTCTTGCTTGTTATGGAGTTTCTACCTTTAAGTACTCACTAATCTTCAGCATTTTCCTTATTTAGAAACCACAAAAGAAACGCAGAGGCTACTGTTGCTGTTACCATCTAATGTGCCTTCCTGCGAAACTGTGCACATCTACATTTTAGTTTTCAAATGAATTATGTCAGTTAAAGTTTCTCTCTGTTCACTTGGAGCAATTAAGTTCCCTCTCTTTAGTAAACAATACCATTCTATGTACACTATTGCAGCATTTCACTTGCATGCATGAGATATGCTGTAAAGTCGAAATGCTGTTAAGATTTCATTTTGCTTGTAGAACATCCTAATGGTGGGAACAAATGGCTCCACTAATGTTCTTGTTGTTGATGTTGCTGGAGCACCCTTGTTGATACACATAAATGAGTATGGCCTGCACATCCGCATTTCTCTTAGTGGCTGTTCATGCTTCGCACACCTCACTTTTACATATTTATATCAGAGAAGGAAAACCTTTGCCTCTATGGGTTCCCCAATGAGCAGTGGGAAGTTAATTTGCCAGCAGAAGAAGTGCCACCAGAGCTCCCTGAACCTGCTCTGGGTATTAATTTTGCAAGGGATGGCATGCAGGAAAAGGACTGGTTATCTTTGGTTGCTGTGCACAGTGATGCTTGGTTACTTTCTGTCGCTTTCTATTTTGGTGCTAGATTTGGATTTGACAAGGCTGACAGGTACCTGAATGATCTTAGTAGCAGAAAAGTGAGTTGCAGTTTTTATTTTGCTTCTTATTCGAGGGAAATTTCTGATGCAGAAAACGTCTGTTTAATATGATTAATGACCTGCCAACCATATTTGAAGTCGTGACTGGAGCTGCAAAGAAACAGTCAAAGGAGAAGTCATCTGTTTCAAATAGCAGCAACAAATCCAAGTCAAGCTCAAAAGGGGGGGTAAGTGGCTCTGCTTCTAGATGTCACTGTTTATTTACTTCTCGTACTATGATGCAAAAGATTGATTAGGCTTGATTGTTATGAATGTTAGCTTGGTTAAATATTTCAGTAGCATTATGACTTAGCTCGGGTAATATGGTGCCTGCTGATTGAGGCTGGTTCTTATTTGATCTGCATAGAAGTCCTATATATTAATGAGCTCAAGTAGTTGGTATAATTTTGATCAGTGCTTGTCTTATGGGGCCATACCTTCTAATGCGAACCCCTTGACCAAGGGTTTGTCAACTATGTTATTTTTATTTTGGCTTGTTGGGTTTTGTTCTCTTCAGTTTCTTGGTTTGAAGATGTCAATAGAAATGCTACATGAGGACCTTGTGCCTTACCGCGGAATTTTGCATTTGTCAGCTCCATGTGTGACCTGTGACCTAGCATTTGCTGTTTTTGAACACAGAGCAGTCGTTTGTTATGTCTCTGTCTTGTTGAACTGCTCACTGTCTGTTCTCTGTTTGACAGCAGAGAGTGTCAGAATCTGGAAAGTTTTCGAAACCGGTGCAGGCAAAGGATGAGGAGGAGGTTGTGGATGAGGAAGATGAGGAGGAGCATGGGGATACCTTGTGCGGGGCGTGCGGAGAGAATTATGCTGCAGACGAGTTTTGGATATGTTGCGACATGTGTGAGAAGTGGTTCCATGGGAAGTGTGTGAAAATTACTCCCGCCAGGGCTGAGCACATCAAGCAATACAAGTGCCCTTCGTGCAGCAACAAGAGAGCACGGCCTTGACACTAGGGACATCGTATGGAATCTTTCTCAATGTCGGGTCAATTTGGGCAAGGCTAACTGTTTAGGGTTCTTATGTTTGTGTCCTGTACGCACATTATTTGCATTGGATACTTCGGCCTCGGATCTCGTCATGTTGGATATGTTCATATATGGCAATTCGTGGGCCTTCATCTGTTTATTTTATTGCATGTGTAGTAGTTTCAACTCTTTTTTTAAGTAATTTGGCCTAGTGATAGCCGCCTTCTACATGTTTTCCATTTCCACCTCGATTTTTCTGATGTCTTTTAATAAGCGCGAGGTGTTAAGGTCGCCGATGCCTTGATCGACCTCCATCCTCAGGTTTGGAATGTGAACGCTGCATGGCTACGCGTTCACGCGGTTTGCTTAATGTCAATGAGTTATCAGTAATTTATCTTGGAGCCTATTATTTATCGGTATTGGCTGACCGAGTTTGAGTGCGCTTTGAGACTCGTATCAGATCCACGAAAGACCAAAAACAAAAAAAAAAAAAAAAAGGTGAAAATTATTGTACTCAAATCCAATAAGTGATCTGGTAAAATTCTTATATTAGAGACTCTCATAGGGATAATGACATAAGTAGTCAATATGGCTTTTGAATTTTAAATGAATTTTAATTTAAAATGTAATGTCGTCTTTAAATTTTTAATTTATTTAATGTAGTTCTTAATTTTTTATACGTATTCAAGTTAGTTTCTAAATTATATAAAGATATTTAATATTATTCTTCTATTGACAATATTGAATGTTCTCCTATATATAATTTGGGAATAAGATTGAATATATTCATCAAACAAATTGAAAATTTAAAGATGATATTGCACATGAAATTATATTAAATAAATTAAAAATTTATAGATTATATCACACGTCGAATAAATATAAATATATTTTGTGTCAATTTTCCTTGTAATATACGTATGACGGTCATCTCCGCGACATGAATTCGTAGTTTAGCGTTAATGTCGATGGAATAGGCGATTGCACAGTTTGTTTTGACTTTCTTGCGACTGCTGTTTTTCCCCTTTTTCTCTGTTTCTTCGTTCTCCCCGAAATAGAATAGAATGGCAGCTGACTAGTCCAACGTAGAAAAGTCAAATTCGACCGGCCATGGAATGGAAGCTTCCAAGTTCCTCAGACCCCCCGAACCCACGAAGACCTTCCCAGTGATGGAGAGAATGACCCACCATCTCCTGCTCCTCCTTCTTGGCGAAGATTGTCTCTTTTCCGCGATGAACAAGAAGATCGGTTAGAGAGAGACAGAGAGAGAGAGAGAGAGAGAGAGAGAGAGAGAGAGAGAGGAGATGGAGATCGAGAAGCTCTTGCAGGCGGTCCAGAACGGCGACGTCCCGGCCTTCCTGGACGTGCTGCAGCGGGACCCTCTCGTCCTCTACAGGATCATCGTCCTCGGCGTCTCCGAGACGCCCCTCCACACGGCCTCCATGCTCGGCCACGCCGACCTCGTCCAGGAGCTGCTGCGCCGCGCCCCCAAGCTCGCCTCCGAGCTGGACTCTCGGGGCAACACGCCGCTCCACCTGGCCGCCGCCAAGGGCCACGTCGAGATCGTGAACCTGCTCCTGTCGGCGGACCCGGCGGCGGCGTCGGCGAGGAACCTCGACGGGAGGGCGCCGATCCACGTGGCGGCGATCAAGGGCCGGGTCGACGTGGTGGGCCGGATGGTGGACGGCGCCGGCGGGGCCATGTCGGCTCGCGAGGTGACCGACCGGGGCGAGACGGCGCTGCACTTGGCGGTGGCGAACGGGAAGTTGGAGGTGGTGAGGGCGGTGGGGGAAAGAGACGGGGCGGAGCTGTTGAATTGGAAGGACTGCGACGGGAATAGCATCTTGCACATCGCCGTCGCCAAGAAGCAAATTGAGGTACCCTCTTCTAAGATTTTGTCACCGGTCACTCAGCAAAAATAATCAAACAGATGTTACAGATCGATGCATTGACCGAATTGTGTAACCAGGTTAAAGTTGAGATCTTGCTTGTAACGTGCTTAATAACTGCCTTGGATTTATCTGTCGAAATCATTCCGAGGGGAAACTTGTTTCTGCTGATGATCACGGAGGAAATGGACTTGCCTTGTATTGATATAGAGATGAACTCGATGTGTGTAATTGTACTAGAATTCTGAAGTTATGGCTTGCTATATAGATTTGCCTAAACCATTATCATTGTATGAAAAAAACTTATCTGCTGTGATCTTCCTGCAGACCATTAAATTCTTGCTTGCCATCCCCGGAGTAAACGTAAACCCGATCAACAAGAACGGCTCGACCCCACTAGATGTGCTCAAGCAGTCTCCCAGAGATCTCCAGGACATGGAAATCGAAGACTCTCTTCTAAATGAGCGAGCTCTGAGATCCAAGTCGATCTACCCGTTTGACCATGACCCAGACCAGATACAGATTCCTCAGCTTTCACGTGAAGCTCCGACTTCCCCATTACTCGTCTTGCGAGGGAGCCCTTTGAAGAATAAACCGCCGGCAAGGAAAAGGGCAAACGAGCTCAGCCGCCATAGATCCTCCCTCATGGTGGTTGCATCGCTGATTGCCACCGTGGCCTTCCAGGCTGCCATCACCCCTCCAGGTGGTGTGTGGCAGAGTGATTACACCGTTGACGACAGTGGCAAACCTGTCAAGGAGCCTCATTATGCAGGTATTATCTACTCTGTCCTATGATGATCAAACTGGGTTGTATGTAAACACTTGCGCCATATTAGCATATCCCTTGTTTTTCTAAAAGGATTAGGTTGCTGTAGTTGATAACTTGATGTCAATGTTGAATTGTCATATGCAAACAAGAAAGTGACATCTAGGCCTTACAATTGTACGTTAGGAAATTGCTGGAACTTACATTGGAGCTAAAAAGGACATACATTCCTGACTGTGATTTGTTCTGTTTATTATGTTTCGATGAACACTCCATGATCCACTATGCAGGGACTTCTATAATGGCCCACAACCAAAGAAAAGAGTACGGTCTCTTCTTCATCTTCAACACCATGGCCTTCCTCTCGTCCCTGAGCATCATCCTCCTGCTGGTGAGCGGGTTGCCCATAAAGCGGCGCCGCTGGATGTGGGTGCAGATGGTGACCATGTGGATCGCCATGACCGCGCAGGTGATCACCTACTTCATTGCGCTGAGGCACATGACGCTGGACAAAACCGATTCCGACGTGATCCCCGTGCTGAAAAAGGTGACGGAGACTGCGGTGCTCGCCTGGTTCTGCCTGATGGGGGTGGTGTTCCTCGGGAACCTTGGGAGGGTGTTCGTGTATTACCTGAGGAAGAAGGGTTATATCAAGAAGAAGAAGAAGAGAGAGGAGGAGGCGAGGGCTCTACCAGATGATGCGGGTGAAGATGAAGAGGTGTGAGACTGAGCGAGTGATACTGATGGAGATGTACATAGCGAGTAATTCTGCAATTTTTATCTGATTCTTTGGTGTCTTTTCGATACAAAGGAATCGTGTAGAGTTATTTTTCCATCTTCCGTGTCTTCTTCAATAGTTTCCACTTCTGCATTGTTTGCTGGTTATACTTTTCGTCATCTTATACTAAGAAAACTTTAAAACTTTACTCAACAGCTATGGAATTTACAATGTCTATCTGTTTGCATTTTCTGGGCTTTCTATGTTCCAGTTATCATGATATCCTTGCTCCCCATAGTTGCAGGCTTTGCTACTATGATGTCCTAACAAGTTAACAGCAATTTTGAAAATATAAAGAAACTACGACGTAGGCTTCATCGCATGGACGATGTAGTAAACTGAAACTATCTGGCTGTCATTCTCTCCACTGTAACTTCTGCTGTATCGTGTCGGTTTGAAGCTTAACATGAGCGATTGCTTGCAATATAATTAGCCATATAGCATGCGACATAACACTACTCAAATCGAGCACGAACTTATAATTCTCTTCTCAATCTCATTGCTGCGACACTTGCTCCTCTGTTCTTGTCAGCGGGATAATAGTTTTGGTCGTCAAAGTAGGTGATAATTTGAGCATATGAATGTGAAGTTCTCTCTTCTAGTCCATATGAGTAAGAAGGAAATACTGTTAGAGGCTAGTACTATCACCTAGAGGAGGTGAATAAGTGATTATGCACACTAAAAGCGGAAATTAAAACAACCAAGTCCAATAACTTGAAAGAACAACGTTTGAAGAAAAATTACGCAGCGATGAAATTTGAGTTCAATAAATTATCAAACAAAATAAAAGAGAGATCAAGGGATAAAGAAAATTGGATTTCACTAATGAATCAATCAGGTGTTATAACTTATGAGTACTCTCTACTCAAGTAAGTGCGATCTTATCTTCTGATCTCACTTTCCAAGAACAACCTCTAAGAGATTAGAGTTTAAGCTCACAAAGACAAGTATGTAAGACGATGCTCTCTTTTAAACTTTGGAATTTGTAGACTTAAGATCTCATTTACTCTTCAGTATTACGATCTCCTTTCAGACACCTCATTCTCCCAGTCGACCGTTGGACAAAAACTCTAATGATTGTTCATCTAATCAACCCGTTGAACTTGAATGATACGAGAAGATCTGACTGCTTCTAGAACGTCAAGATTAAAGTCTCCTTTGATTTTGCTGCCCATACAACAGAGATTGGGTTTCCATAAGTTGAGCTCCTTGTTTGGAAATTGTGTTTCGTCTTCAAATGATTATCACATGGATTCCAAATCCTTATCATGGAAGGATTGCATTGCTATTCATCCCTTTTGGGCAATCAATATATAGAAGAAATCTAGGTGAATTCCAAGCCATTGCGCTTCATATTTTCCAAGCTTATTTTGAAGATTTTAGATCTTCTCATATCGGTTGATGATGTGTATTATCTTGACAATCCTTGTACAATTTATACTGTTATTCATGACTATCATGACATAATACAATCATGAGCATAGAGAACATAAAGTTTCCAATAAGTCTCTTAATTAGATGAATATGATCTGAACATATTTGCTCCAAGAATAATACTTGGAAATATTATCATCAGAATCATAAAACGTTTAAGGAATTGGAAGTTTTCTTCAGCAGATACCACCCATCATCTATGGAGGTGAATCCTTCAATCAGTGATGTCCTTTAAGTGCCTAATAGCTAAAGTCGCACCCATCATCACTGAAACTCCCATTGTACTGCTGAAGTCTATAAATTCAAAATAGATGGATATCGATGTGTTTAGTGATGTTCTTGATCCACATGACATTATGTATAGTATTTGCGTTGTCACGCGAGGTTGAACACATATGAGAGCTACATGACTTGAAACTTGGTCTGTTTGTTATAGAGATTTGCCTTTTGTACTAGTTTACTGGGCATGTGGCTACTCGATTGTTAGTTTTTTGCACTTTCACACTGTTTGGTATGTTGAAACTAATCTATCAACAAAAACCATTTGCCCTAAAATAAAATTATACATGCTTAAAATTAGGAAAATAAATTTCCTAACCTGAAAATGGGAAGACATTTTCCTTCATGAAAAATTATTTATCGGCCTTTGTGGGCCCGGGTGCCGGGGCATTGAGCATGGGCACCAGAGCCTTAGGTCCGATCTCGATAGATCCAGGCATTGGCACCCGGGACTAGGGTGCTAGCATCAGAGTCCCAAGCTTGGTTGCCAAGGACCTAAGAACGAGCATATGATTTTTGTGCTCAAATGCAAAGTTTTTAATCCAATTATTGATATATAATCATATTTTGAAAATTGATTTTTGAATCTTTAAAGAGGAAATTATTTTTCAAAATTTAAACATAAACTATCGATCTAAATATCAGAAAATGAGATATATATTGCAAAATAAATGGAGCTTGCTTATAAATAGATAAAGAGTGCCTGCAATTTTAGTTTTTGAAATCTATCACTTCATTGTCGTTGCCTATTTGGTTGCATGTTTTCTCTTCTTTACTTTACTCTTAAAGGGGAATGAAAGTTGGGGATGTTTTATTTTGTTGTTTTATAAGAGCTCATGTCACTGAGTGTTGGGCTTGCTTTTGCTTGTTTGATTAAAAGTTAAATAGAAATATAACATGTTATCTTTTCTTTCAATATTCATAACTTGTTCTAATTCACGTTTTCTCTAACTAAAGTTGACATGTCAAAATCTAACAAGGATCAAGAAAAAAAACTACAAATGATCCAAGAGACGTAGAGCTGCATCCTTAATTCATGAGGACGAGGAAAATAACTCTATTTGCTCCAAATGATCAAAAAGATGCATCTATGTTGTACTTCTATTATATGTTCTAAATTTGAAAAATTCATAGATGAGGATGGTAAGAAAAAGGCCAAGTGTAAGTGGTGTGAATCAACTTACATGGCTAGCTATGGGAGAAAAAATTTATTGTGTCATTTACATACTTGTCCCAATCGAGAGGCCAATGTTAATGAATCAAAATGATTTGATCAAACTATGTTTAGAAGCAAGCTAGCAAAAGTGACAATCAAACACAATTACACCTACTCTTTTGTAGAGCATGATGCTACTAAAGAGTTGCTAAGTTATCTTAATCCCAATGCGAAGCACAAATCAAGAAATACAAAGTGATGTGGTAAAAGTTTATAAGAAGGAAAAGAGAAATTTGAAATCAAATGTAGTGTCACTTTCTAGTGGAATATGTTTAACTTTTGACTTGTGGACTTCTACAACAACTACTAATCATTATATGACTGTTATTGCCCATTACATTGACGAGAATTGGGAATTACATGCGAAGGTTTTGTGCTTCTTCTATGTGCCACCTCCATACAGTGGCACCATTTTATCTTGATTTTGTTGAGAGAGTGGCGCATTGAGAGGAAAATTTTTAGTATTACATTAGATAATGCATCATATGATAGTATGGTTGATATTTGGAAAAGTATACCTTCTATGAGATCCTATTTATTGTGTGATGGGTAGTTTTTCCATGTGAGTTGGGGTGCGCATATTCTAAATCTAATTGTACAAGAAGATCTAAAGGTGATTGATGGATCGTTACAAAATATTATGGAATATGTCAAATATGTGAGAGCTACATAAAGGAGGAGAGCAAAATTTGTTGAGTGTATATTAGAATCTTACTTGAAGATGAATAAAAAGGTACGTTAAGATGTAGCTACTAGATAAAATTCCATGTTTGAAGGTCTTTGGTCTTCGATCTTTGAACATTTGTCTTCCTATTTGAAGTTAATTGATTGTAATTTTCTCACATGTCCATCACTTGAAGATTGGATCAAAAAGAAAATTGCATTTTAATGATAACTTTTCTACGATATTTCTACTCTTTTCTTTGGGGTTATATATTCCATGGCAAATTTATATTTCTATGGAGTACGGCATATTCAATTTAGTTTGATAAAGGCAATAGTGAAGATGTAGTTATTAGATCTATGGTTATGGCAATGTTAAAGAAGTTTGAAAAATATTACAAGTACTATAGCGTTGTCTTATCTTTTGCTGCTATTTTAAAATTCTCATTTTAAGCTACACTTATTAGAATTTTGCTATTCAAAGTTGGAGATGGATGATCATGTGGAATTTATATGGAGCATTGGAGAAAGATTTTATATGTTTTTTTATAGACATGTGACCTCTATGTCGAGAGATAATCGCTTTACATCTTCATCTAGTCGAGATAACATTTCAGTTGAGGACATTGTCGAAAACACTAGGGACAACCTTGATGAGTATGATGCATTTGAGAGTCAACACTTTGGCTCACAATTTATTAAGTCACAATTGGATTTGTATTTAGAGGAGAATAGGGTTGATAGAAAAAAATTCCTTGATCTTAATGTCTATGATTATTGGAAAGCTCATTCACATTGGTATCCCAAGTTATCTCTCATGGCACATTATATATTGAGCATTCCTATCACTACTATTGCCTCAGAATCGGTTTTAGCATTGGAGGATGCATATTAAATAAATATTGTAGTTCCCTTTCACCTGAAAATGTAGAGATTGAGCTCTGCACCGAAGATTGGTTATTTGGAGTTCCACCTACGGAAGATTTTGATGATAATTCTCTCATTGTCGACTTTCAAGACTATTTGCATTAGGTACTTTCTTTTATATGTTCTTTAGGTTTACTGACATGATTTATTGCACCTGATTGGATAAAAAATGTGTGTGTATGTAGTAGTTTTAATTAGCGATGCTTCTCTCGATTTTTTAGTTTATAGCTCGTATCAGCGACGGACCTCCTCTCATGACAGCAAAGTGACATAACGGAAAGTAAAGTTCAAGCCTAACTTATCATGTGCATTGTTCTTTGTTGAAACTGCCATTTTCCTGATGATGAAGGTTGATCACTTGTCAAACTTAATGCTTGTTTGATTTCCTCGTCTCCTAACAGAGTCGAGAAAGTAAAGCATCGTTTTGATGTGAAAGTTCTTTCTTGTCATAGATTGCCTTTGTACCCTGAGCTAGAGCTCATTACATATTTGATAGGAATGACTTTTACGGAGGGAAACTGTGTATTAGGCCTTGACACATCCAGATTGTTTCCTACATGAACTGATCGAAATGAATTGGGGACCCTATTTGTGTTCTGTGTGCTGTCAATTGTGAATCTTCTATGGTTGATTTCTGAGATTTATTTGGGCTTTGCATAATGATTGGTAGGAAGAGCTGGTGACGTCCTCGAGGATAATCTGGTGGGAAGATTGAAAGTGTAAGTTTACGAGCTCCTGAGCAAATACAGCAAAAAGCTGCCCTAGAAGGATGCTCGATGCCTAATATCATATGTTTGCTGCTGAAATCTTTATGCATAGATTTCTATTATGGAGCGATGTTCGTACTCTTAATCCTGAGGAAGCAAAACTGGTTTTATACCCCATTTACACCACATGTGATCTTACGCCCTTGCCTTTACCCTTCAAATCTCCTAGAATGATGAGAAGCGCAATCCAACTCAACTCTTCAGATTGGCCATATTGGAATCGGACAGAAGGGGGCAGATCATTTCTACAGGGAGCATACACAGTTGGCAAAACTGCACCTTGAGTTCTATTCTTTTTCGGTTGGATTGTCTATGTTACCTTTTTTGTTTGGTTTTCTTCTTATACCGAGATATTTGCTATGCTTTCATGTGGGAATGAGGCAGGTAAACCATAAGCCCACCTCACTAAAGTGAATCAAGTAAGATACGAGGCAAAATCTAAGCAGGTTTTATAAATATGTATTTAATTGGTCAAATTCTTTATAAAAATTTCAATTTACATTTTTTATTTTATTTACTATTTTTTAATTATTTATTGTTTATTTAATTTGATTTGAAGTTTTTATCCTATTAGCGTAGAACTTAAAGTGGGCGTGGATTTTCCGAGAATATTAATGGGTTTCAATTCCAACAAAAAGAAGAAGAAGTTTTAACAATATAAATCGGGTTAGGTATGAACTAAGTCGGATATGGAGTACTAAATTTACACTATATGAATATAGGATAAAAGGAATTAACTTGGTCAATATAGATCAAACTATTTTTTACTTGACGTGATCCAATCATTAGACAGATCTACACATGCCAATAATAACACTCATCAAAAAGCTATTCCACAAACCGTCAAGATTACCCTTAAACTTGTAATTTCTAAAAACAATTACGAATTATCTACTTCCAAAAGAGCTCAATTTCGCAGTACCTAACTTCAGAACTTACATGATGTTAATTTATGAAATTTCAATTAATGTTTTTGATCCGACAACAATTTTGAATCTATTTCTCAAAAATAAATTCAAATGGCCCTTTTCATTTTGCGCGCACATGAAAACACGTGTCCCTTTGTTGGCTGATAGCCTGATACGAAAGACGCGACAACCTCAAAATAGCGAATAAACTTGGCTAATTCCCAGAATATCCCCGCGAGCTTCGTTGTCCAATTTTCCGAAAACGATAAATCCAAAAAAATGAAAAAAAAAAAATACAGAAAATTCCACAAGCCGAGGGAACCAGCCCAAGCCCCCACATCTCACTTCAAAACCCAAACCCAAACCCCTCACCTCCCCCGATCCTTTCAAGCCGCCGCCGCCGCCGCCGCCACCTCGTCGCATTCGCCGCCGCCGCCGCCGCTCCTCCTCATCTCAACGCAGAAGCAATGGCGTCGGCGTCCTCCATGCTGATTTCCTACACTCCCGCCTCTCTGAGCCCAAACCCTAGACACTTTCCCGTCGGCCGAAGGCGGCTCGCCGTGTCCTGTGCCTCCACCTCCGACCCGGCCCCGACCAACCACTCCCCTCCGGCTCCGGCGACGGCGACGATCCACAACATCAGGGACGAGGCCCGCCGCCACCGCCAGGCCCACACCTTCTCCGCCAAGTACGTCCCCTTTGGCTGCGACTTCACCGCCTCCGAGTCCTACTCTCTCGACGAGATCGTTTACCGCAGCCGCTCGGGCGGCCTGCTCGACGTCCAGCACGACATGGACGCCCTCAAGAAGTTCGACGGCGCGTACTGGAGGAACCTCTTCGACTCGCGCGTGGGCAAGACCACGTGGCCCTACGGCTCGGGCGTCTGGAGCAAGAAGGAATGGGTGTTGCCCGAGATCGATTCCGACCACATCGTCTCGGCCTTCGAAGGCAATTCCAATCTCTTCTGGGCTGAGCGTTTCGGCAAACATTTTCTGGGCATGGACGATTTGTGGGTCAAGCATTGTGGGATTAGCCATACCGGTAGTTTCAAGGATCTGGGCATGACCGTTCTGGTCTCTCAGGTTAATAGGCTATGCAAGATGGACCGGCCGGTGGTCGGCGTCGGGTGTGCGTCGACCGGGGACACTTCGGCTGCGCTCTCGGCCTACTGTGCAGCTGCGGGCATTCCGTCCATCGTTTTCTTGCCTGCGGATAAGATCTCGATGGCTCAGTTGGTGCAGCCCATCGCGAATGGGGCTTTTGTGTTGAGCATTGATACCGACTTCGACGGGTGTATGAAGTTGATTAGGGAAGTCACGGCAGAATTGCCGATATATTTGGCGAATTCATTGAACAGCTTGAGGCTCGAAGGGCAAAAGACTGCCGCGATCGAGATACTGCAGCAGTTTGATTGGGAGGTGCCTGATTGGGTCATTGTCCCGGGTGGGAACTTGGGGAATATCTATGCATTCTACAAAGGTTTCAAAATGTGCCATGAATTGGGTCTGGTCGATCGGATCCCAAGGCTTGTTTGTGCTCAGGCTGCGAATGCTAATCCACTCTACTTATATTATAAGGCTGGTTGGACGGATTTTAAAGCAGTGAAGGCGAACAACACATTTGCATCTGCTATACAGATTGGTGACCCTGTTTCGATCGACAGAGCCGTTTATGCTTTGAAGAACTCGAATGGTATTGTTGAGGAGGCGACTGAAGAGGAGTTGATGGATGCCATGGCACAAGCAGATTCGACCGGAATGTTCATATGCCCTCACACTGGTGTCGCATTGACAGCGCTGATCAAACTCAGGAACAGTGGGGTCATTGCGCCCACAGATAGGACAGTCGTGGTTAGCACGGCACATGGGTTAAAGTTTACGCAGTCCAAAATCGAGTACCATTCCAAGGCCATCCCTGACATGGCTTGCCGGTATGCCAATCCTCCAGTGCAAGTGAAGGCAGATTTTGGGTCGGTTATGGATGTTTTGCAGGATTACTTGAAAAAGTAATAAGGTGTTGCTTTTTGCTTATCTGCTTGTATTTTAAGGTATTGAATGTTTTGATCTCCATGTTTAGCACGTAATAACTGTTGCCCTATTTGTCACTGAGGGTGCTAATTTTTCAATTACCGTTTGGTGAGTGGAGATTTTTTTGAAATCCAGCAGTATTTTCAGATCACCCTCAGAACTAGTCAGAGCTTATGATCTGTGCATTTGGTTTTGTCACAGTACTGCATGCCTATGGTGGTTGCATATCATTCTGGTGCCATTAAACTCTTTTTAGATCATGTTGAGGTTGAACGGCTGGGTTCCTGTAACAGACTCTAAATGGTATGTATATCAACTTGAGAAAGGGAGAGGGACCATCTGATAACTCTATTTCGGGCGCTTTGTTATTAGGATACAGAGTTCTCTCTGCACTTTCTGAGAAAAGAACATGCTTTGTATCTGAGAACCTTGTGTCTTGTTTTTCTGAGAACTGAAGTTTGTTGACGATGAAGCATCCATCCCTTCTCTTCCCCTACATACTTCCCCCAAAGATTTCGGGGTGGGGGGGCCCGAAGCAAGGAGGAGTCGAAGAAAAGAGTAACATGCATATGGAGTCGTGCATCAGTTTGAATTCTGTGGAGAGATCGTAGAGGTTGTGTGAAGGGGGTACAAATCATGTGTGGCATATGAGAAATGGTTGGATGGAGCTTTTGTCTCTTGATGTGCTCTCAGATGCCTTTAGACTAGGAATGACCTGAGGGAAGTTGAATTTTACCTGAGATTTAATTGGTTTGACCTCCATCTGGATCCTTTAAAGGTTTCTGGAAGCAAAAGTTTCGTTATTCATAAGTTAAGTAATTAGCTTTTTAGCTTTCACATCTTGAACAAGATAAGTTATGCACTTATTACCCAAAAGAGTTGACGATGATAGTTAATAAGAGGTACTGAGTCTGGTCAAGGCATGGTGGCTCTGTGCCTTTTGTTCCCATGGCGCCTAAAGCAATGCGATCAAATGACTGAGACAGCCACCGAGACATTCCAAGCTGCTATTCGCATATTCCAGGAGCAGTATATGAAAGTCACTGTGTAGAGTTTTTCGGTCCCTTGGGATGAACAACACTAGAATGCATACATTAGCGTGCAGAAATGAAATCCCCTGTTAGTGCCAGCAGAATCTGTCTGTTCGGGTCCGCCAATTCCCCTAGTTTCACTTTTCTCGTGCTTCTCTGTATATTTTTTCCGGCGCCACAGGGTTTGCTTCTAGGCTGGTGTCAAAGTTATATTGCAGGCAGGTCGTTTTCTCCCTTCTTCGAGGGACCCGGCTAAACTTATTCAGATGCAGCAATCCCATTTGAAAAATAAGATCATGTGGGTCGAAAATGATCCTATAGCAATAGTTTTGCCAGATGCTTGAGCTCGTGCGTTCTGCATAGCCCGTGTTTTGGTCATGTCTGAACCTTGGTGTCAAAGCAGGAGAATTTGTTGGATGGTGTTTTTAGCCCCCTCCGGCTTCACAATGGTGACTCTGCAGTCGGGACGGCGGGACTCCATCAGTCATGACTGGTCCTAAACTCGAAATTCATTCTGGAGTCAAACACAGATGCGAGAAAAGGTAAAAGGGAAAGAAAGCTGGGAACAGGACAGGACCTTGGTTGTACTTTCTGCCAACTAATTCTCCTCTTGCCAATCTGCTATCCATTAGGTTATACCACCTCCGAATAAATTTATATTCAATAGGATTGAAAATGGTGTGGACCCACCTCTGCTCAAAGTCGAATCCAGATGGTCCCATTGAATTCGAGCAGCGAAAGAGCGATGCCGAACTGGCCAACAGTGTCCCGTGCTCTACTCAACTTTCCTCGAGAGGGCACAATCAAGAAAAGATGAAAGGGAGTTTCAAGAGAAATAT
Organism: Corymbia calophylla; assembly: GCA_014182845.1. Lineage (NCBI taxonomy): Eukaryota > Viridiplantae > Streptophyta > Magnoliopsida > Myrtales > Myrtaceae > Corymbia > Corymbia calophylla. The sequence goes on from CM024695.1 coordinate 5,882,084, forward strand.
GTATAGTCGAAGAGGAAACGCAGAGCAATGGCAAACAGATATACTATCAACAGATGCTCCTTTCTTACAAAACCCAGCTCGGCAACACGATCTTTTACAAACGGAGGAGGGCTCTAGGGAGGAGGCGATAAAAGATCCAACCCGGAGAGCCCCCAGTTCACACCCCACCCACCAAAGATAGAAAAGAACAATAACCCTAAAATCAAAGCACGCTCTCGCGTTCGTGTCTTCACCAGACACGACGGCAAACACCGATGACCAAAACCACCCTCGAAAAAAAAAACACAGCTTTAGGTGGTGGCTCCAAGATGGGGATACCAAAAAAACAAACCCCACGATTGGAGAGCCTACCTAATGAACAACCATCCTCCTTCTTCACCAATCGAAATCTCGCAGCTAAAATAATGCACCTATTACCACTATCATCATCACTATGTTCATGTAAACTTTCTTATACTCTCTCTCTCTTTACACATTCGATTCAATTTGATTCGATTCAAATTTGTTACCGTGCGCGTGTGGTGTGGCAGCGATGGCAAATCCCCATCATCGAATTTCCCTTTTTCTAGAAAAGAAAGCCCGAAAAAATTGGAGGGAAAAGATGTGCTTGCTTCGCTTGCAATTGCAATTAGGCGTTTCAAGTGGGTGGTGGGGTGGTAGGCCCGCCGACCCCTTGCTTCTCTCGGATCGAGTTGATCTTCTCAAGCCTCCAACCGTCCTTGAATCTCGCTATGAAGGTGTCGGCCTTGACGTTCACGTCTGGGCTCGGACAGAACATCCCGGGCCCACCGGACACCCCCGCTCCCCGATCTCCGCCGTCCTCCGTCGTCGTCGTCGTCTCGTGGTGACCGCGGCTCGGCGACGATGGGACGTCCGCGTCCTCCAGCTCCGGAGAGCTGCGGGCGCTGCGTATCCGGACGAAGTCCCCGCTGGCCACGAACTTGAACTCCGGCACCCGGAACGGCGGCGGGGTAGGGGGCGGAGGCGGAGGCGGCATCGGTATCGGCGGCGGCCGCGCGCTGCTGTTGGGCTGATGGACGGCTGGCTTCGCCGGCAATGGGGCTTCGGGGCCGCCGCGGGGTTCTCCTCCGCCGAGGCTCCGGAGGCGGCGGTGGCGGGGTTGGCGGGGGCGCGGGTACTGAGTGGATTCTCTTGCTTTTGCTGCTCTTTCTGAACAGGCTGTGGAAGACGGACGCCGGAGGAGGGGGCGGCGGAGGTGGCGGAGGCGGAGGCGGTTGCGCGGCGGAGTGGGAGGTGGTCTCGGGCGCCAGTTGTTGAGCGGCGTCGTTGTTTAGCGTTCTGGTCCTCTGCTTCTTCTTTCTCTTTCTCTGGCTGGACAGCACCGAAGCCAAAACCATCTTTATCTCCTTAGCCGCGCTGCTCTTCCTCCGCGCGGTCTTCGCGTACTTGTTCTCGATCGGCGGCGTGGGCGGTGGCCGCGGGGGAGGCGGCGGCGGCGGCGGCGCGGGCGGTGCCTTTCTGATATCAGCAAAATTAGCTCCGTCGCTCCCCCTACCTCCCGTGCTTCTGGGAGCGACGGCCTCGTACGTGCGCCTCACTGGCGGAGGAGGAGGCGGCGGCGGCGGCTTAGGGGGTGGAGCTGGAGATTTCGCCTCTGGTGGAGGCGGAGGAGACGCCGGAGACGGAGGTGTGCGGAGAACGAACGTGTCCACCGGGATCACTTTGACCTCATCGTCATCGATGGCGCTTTGCCATCTCCGAAGAGGAGCGACCCGATCGAACTGCGTCGAGCTCGAACTGTACTTGCTGCTGACCTCAAAATCGTCGAAGAACCGGAACCGGTCGCCGCCGGTCTCCCACGGCGAATCCTGTCTCAGATCCGGGTACGAGCTGCTGTTCCTCCGCAACCGGCCAGTCCCGCTTCCAGGCGACCTCACCGCCGGCTCGCTGTACCCGTACACCTTATCATCGCCGGGCTCGAACCACCGCGGCAGCGTCGTCTCCTCGTGAACTTTATCGTCACCCGCCCCCTGGCGGCGCTCTTCTCTCCTTCCTCGGCGGCCGGCGCCTCCTCCTCCTCGCCGCCCCCGCGCGCGAAGATCCCGCAGAGGATGGCGAAGAGGACGAGGAACACGTTGAGCGAGTCCCAGCTCCTCTTGACGGTGACGGGCCGGAGGACGTGGGTGGAGAAGGAGACGAGCGATGGGATCGCGAAGAAGAGGAGGGCGAGGGCGAGTATGGGGAAGAGGACGATAAGGACGGGCGGGGAGAGGAGCGGAGGGGGCGGCCCGCGGCGGCGGATGGCGGAGGCGGGCGGCTGCGGCCACAGGGGCGGGGAGTCGCCGAGGCCGTTCATGGCTGGTTTGGTGAGTTTTTTTGAAAAAATGGGTGGGGCTTCGGGTTCTCTTGGTGGTGGAGTGGGGAGAGCTTGATAAAAAGGCCTGTGGGTAGAGAGAGAGAGAGGATGGGGGATGTGAACTAGATATTTTTATAATCTAGCAAAAAGAAATTACAAATAAAAGGAACTGAAAATATTTTTATAAAAAAAATAATGTAATCATAAGTGTATTTGCCAACTTCTTTGATGAGAATAGTGACTTGCTTTTCTTTGGTGACTTTAATCAATTGGGCCACTCATGCATAGCTCTCCTTGGAAAAGTGCATTTGTTTATGATGTACTTGTTAGAGTTCCTGTACTTTATTTCTCGATAGATATAAGACGATCTATCGTTGTTTGTATAAGTGAGACGACGGCCCAATGTATTTTATTATGTCGAGCATTTCAACGTTCTTTAATCGAGTCCATTGGTAAAAGTAACCGTACTCATCATCTCCCTCTATTATTTGCTTCAAGCATTATAAGATATACGGAAATAACTCTTCACATGAATTATAAGAAATTTCTAACAATACGAGGAATGGGAAAAGGACATAATAAATACCCACGAATGTATAACATATTTTTAAAGGATGGGACGTCGGGATCTCTATTTGCACTATTCAGAATCAAATAATTGAGAAATAAAAAATTAGTAAGAGCGATTAAAATGCGGAGCTCTATCCTAATAATCGTGTCTAGGAAAATTGCCGCCCAAGCTAAAATTCATGTGGCTTTTCCTCAGCTCCTTGGCATGATTAGAAAGACACAATGTGACATGGGAGAATTGACTAATCAACTGCCCACCCCCGCCCGAGCGCCATACTTCGCGAATAATTACATCGGACAAACACAGTGCATCTCCAAAATCCATCTTTTTCGTCCGAACGACACGTCGTAGTTCCCTTGCAAGCATTTAATTGCCGTCTAAACTAGATATTTCCGGTTGGCGGAACGGGAGCCCACGTGTACACCATACGACAGCGGAGTCGTATGTGCGTACGGTCGCGTCCACGGCATACCTTTTTCCTTCATTTAAAAAAAATAAAAATTTTCCGGTTAGTTTATTTTAGTTTTACTAATTTGGATGATTGGGGGCATGAGCGCAATGATTGAAAATCGTGTCCTTTACAGCAAAAACCAAACTATGTGTTAAAATCGTCGGCTTTAGGCCACAGACACTTTGTCAAAAGAAGTCACTGTGGTTTCACCCTTTTCTACTTTCTGCTTTTCCCCAAGCATATAACCATCCCGTAAAAGTTATAAAAAAATTATTAAAAAATTAATATCATAAAAAATTATAAATCAATATATATTATAGATTTATTCTAAATTAATTTTTTGTCATAAACAACTTCAAATTGATATATATGATAAATTTATTCAAAATTAATTTTTTAACTATAAAAAACTTTAAATTGGTACCCATGTGATTTACCCTCAATTAGATTTTTTTAAATTTTATCGCTAAATTACTAAATTGAATGATACGTGAAAGATGACAGATGTACTGATTTGGGCTTCTACCCTTCATTTATTATTGGTATATTAATTTGTGATTTTTTTATATTAATTCAATTTTTTAGGGTAAATTTGTTGTGAATATATCAATTTTGGATTTTTAGTAGTAAAAAAAATAAATTTTGAATAAATTTATTACAGATTATTAATTTGAAATTTTTGTGATATTAATCTTAAAAAAAATTATGTATAAATTTCGTATCAATATCACCATATCATGCATAGCAAAAATTCAACAAAAATATATAAAAAAGAAAGTAAAAAGTAAAAAAAAGTAAAGATCCCTCCCTTGCTTTAAAAAATCGAGGTCACCGAACGATTATATACAAAAAGCTGAGAAAATTCCGATCGGAGAATATTAAGGCGTAGGGCACAAGGCCCCCCCTCGACTTTTCGATTCTCATAATAACACCGCGAAAGAAACTGCGAATGTTTCGATCGACGCCACGCGCGACCATCTCTTGGTCTCGAGGAATCATGTCGAACAGGCCCGAATTTTGCCTTTACGTGGAGCCATGGCAATGGCCAAAAATCCCTTTTCATGTCAACAGGGTCTCATCTCATTGCAAGTGTCCCCCACTCTCCTCCCGATTCAACCAATTTTCAGTAAATTTTTTAAAGAGCATGTATTATGGATCGCACAGAACTTTTTTCACACGAGTTAGGTATGATTTTGCAGAGAATCATGTTTTTTGATCAAACTTTTAATCATAGCTTTATGAGCTCCTTTGTCTCCGAGATAAGAAAATGACACTAATTATTATTGACTTATGACTCATCATGCAATTTGGTCAATGAACTATTAATTTATTCGATATGATCCATAATTTTTAACTCGATGCATAATATCATCCCTTAAATTTTTATTGGTTCGATGTCGTCCTTGAACTTTAAATACATATTAAATGTGTATTTAGTTCGGCTTTCATAAGAGCTTTTAGTCTCCAAAGTCTATTAGGGAAATATTGGAGCGTTTGATAAGCATTTTGAAATAGTTTTCGGCTCTATGCTGGCCTTGAAATGTTGAAAGCCCAATACTACTCACACCTAGCATTCTGGAATAGTATTTATGGAATGTTAAAACTATGATTAAAATATTTTTTTCCTTCCAAAACTATTATCACCGGTCCTTAAGTTTTTTTGTTTTGCTCCTCCTTGTAACTATTCATTTTCTTTGCACAAAGGTGGCCAGCGAGGGTAGCACAACCAAGGCAACCATTGCCAGAGGTCGCATGACCTCAGGCGTGCGCCACCTAAGTCTCGCGTGACCCTTGCAACCCAAGCAGTGGTTGCCTACATCATGCACCACCTAGGTCATGCGACCCTTGTCAGAGGTTGCCTAAGGTCAAGCGATCTCAACCAACGGCCACCAAAACCATATTTTGCTCACCGGCAACTATAGCCCTTTACTAACTTTGGCAAAGGATTCGAGTTCTCTTTAATAAAAAAAAATATGAAAATTATAACCAAAGCCCATTACAATAGCTTTTTTGCCAAACATTACTTGAATCCAAAGTCCGTTTGTAAAGAGTTTTTACCAAACACAATTTATATTTCTTCAAAGGGTTTTGGTTTTCAGCATTTACATTACACCCAAAGTCCATTAACAATGTTGAACCACACCCATCGTAGAACTCGTTGTCGAATTATATAAAAATGTTCAATATTGTTTCCAAACTTAAATTAATAGAAGGATAACATTAGTTATTTTTATATAGTTTCAAGACTAGTTTGAACATTCACCAAAAAATCTAATGGCCACATCAAACAAATTAAAAGTAGGGATAATATTGTCTATTGATATAAAGTTCATGAATCATATTAAATGCTAAGCTAAAGTTAAAAGATCATTTGTATGAAAATTGATTAGCTATCTAAATCGATTGCGATAAAGTGACTTGCATTAAAATGTGTACCCAACTTGTTGGGTAGTGTGTGAAAATTCATGATCCTATCCGGCAAGGGAAAACACCAACATCAAGAAGGGTCGTTAATCTAATCAAGTGTACGGTTGAAGTCTAGCTTAGCAAATAGAATATAAATTGCACAAATGCTGAAATCTCAAAAGTTTCATTTACTCGCGATAATAAAATTTTGTAGCTTCATCAGTAATGGATATAATCAAGACGTAGAACCCGACCTTCGTGTTTTTGGGTGTTCCTCAAATCAAGCCAAAACACTTCTTAAAGATCGGGCAACGCAAATGGAGACAGGCAAGTTAAAGACTTCAGTATACAAAACCCATACCAAAAGCGATCATGGCATATCATGACTTTTCAAAGAAGCGAGTCATATTCATTATTCACAGAAAGATTAAACAGGTTTACTTGGCACATCAACTTTATAACATCAATTTTAGCAAATCTCATATAATTCACCCAAAACCCTTGCAAATCGAGCTCAACAGTCTAGTTAAAATTATTAGTTGGAAAAAGGACGAGATTGTTGCTTGCAAAATTTAAACTCTCAAAGCCGGAAATTTGGGATGAAAATCACTTTCACTTTCCAGCAACGGAAGCCAAAAAAAAGCAATTGAAAAAGAAGGAAAACGAAAAAAAAATAAAAAAAGATAGCGCCCACCGTGGGGCTCGAACCCACGACCACAAGGTTAAGAGCCTTGCGCTCTACCAACTGAGCTAGACGGGCTTCATTGGTAGATATCAAAATTTATTTTATAAAAATTAAATAATCTACAATACCACGCTCCGGAATTTTCTTTGTGGAGGCAACATCGTCAGACGGACTGAACCCTAAAATTCGCCCCCGTAAAACCTTCCTCCGCCACGCCCCTCTTCGTCCATTTCCGCGGCGGCGGAGCTTGAGAACCGGCGAGAGAAGATGGTGTGGTTCCAGTGCGAGGATTGCGGGGAGAACCTCAAGAAGCCCAAGTTGGCCAATCACTTCTGGGTTTGCTCCGCCTTCAAGGTTTCATCCTCTTTCTTCTTCCCGCAAATCCGCTCTCCCGCTGATTTTGCTTGCGTTTTCTCTTCTTCTTGAAGTACCTGGAAGGAAAGAGGATGAATCCTCGGTTTTCGAAAGCATTGTCCGTCTCGGCTGATGTATTGTTTTTCCCCCGTATGTATCTTGTAGCTGTCCTGCATCGACTGCGGAGAGATGTTCAGCCAGCAGAGCGTGCAAGGCCACACCCAGTGCATCACCGAAGCGGTGCGTCTCTCTTGTGCAATCTCTTCCGGGAGATGTGTTTCGATGCTTTTTTGATCGTGTAGTTGTTTTGAGGAAAATTCTTTGACCATCTTATCAGCTTATGTCGAGGGGTTAGATTAGTGCTTTGTTTGAGTTTTCCCTGCTCGAGTTCATTGTAGGTAGCATTGTGTCATTCTACCAAATGTGGAATGCCGGAGTGCTTTCTGCTACCGATAAAGTTGCGAAGGAAAAAGAGTAGCTTTGATGTTGCCCGCTAAGCGGATGCATTAATTTAAGTGCTCTACATGTTGTTAGAACTGTTGGATTCCTCCTGTTGATTTTGGCATAATGAATTCTTCCCTTTTGAAGTGCGTGATGTGATTGGTTCTTTGATTTATAGGAGAAATATGGTCCTAAGGGTCAAGGCAAGGTTTCGAATGGCACGCCTGCTAAGCCAGCCAAAGATTCGAAGCAACAGCCTGATTTCGACATAACAGTTGGATTGACTAAACGGCCTCCATGGTTTTGCAGGTATGAAGTTATTATGTCGAGTTTAACATATATGTGGCTTAAAAGTTTGGTGTGTCCTGCATGTGATTGTATTGTCATTTCACAACACCTGTTCTTATGGTTCTGGGAGTAATACTTATGCGGAGTGGGCATTAGCTCGGACTGGTCACTTTTGTGTTTCCAACTGGAGCTTATGTGTTTTACAGATATTGAATAGGACCATCAGTAGATGTTGTGGAGACACAGTTTTGAGCAGCACTCTTAAAGTTGCTGCTTATCACTTACGAGCCAGAACTTGATTACTTCTGTTTAAGTTGCTGAAAGAATATTATTAAGCAAGCTTGTACTAATCGTCCTTCTCACTTGAGATGAGATGTGGTTTTCATTCAGCATTTGGGTATTGTGCAGTTTTTGCAACACAAAGGCCACTAGTGAGCAGGCCCTGCTCCTGCATGCTGAAGGGAAGAAGCACAAGGCAAAAGCACGAGCTTTCCATGCTTCAAAGCAACAACCTCAACAAACACAGGAATCTACGTCTCCTGCAACACTTCCTCCTGAAGACGCTTTGAAAAGTAGAGTAGGTGACAGTGAACATGGGGAAGAACCAAAGATTAAGGATATTCCCACAAGCAGCAATGCACATGACAATTCCGAGGTAGATAAGGGAAACTCACAGTCGAGTAAAAAGAGGAAACATGATGGATCTGATAAAATTGATCATAAGAAGAAAACTATGCATGATAATCTCAATGAAGTTGGAGATGGGGAAGTCATTCAGGCTGAAAAAACAGAAGTAAAGAAAAGCAAGCATGTTGCTACTGCCAGAGAAAACCCGGAGGATGCTTGTCATCCAAATGAAGATGCCAAGAAGAAAATAAAGTGGAAGAAGTTGATTAAATCCACTTTGAAATCTGTAAGTTTTTTTGTCTCGTCAGTTTTCTATTTTTGATATTTCAGCATGTTGTCCATTATTCAATGTTCGTCCACACCTATGTTGTGATATGTGTGGATGAATTTAGTCTTGTGGCTTTTTTACTGAATTTGAAATTACTACTTCTGGCGGTTTTTATTCCACTCTACTTGTGAAGCAGAACCCAGATGGAAAGATGAAGATGAAAAAACTGAAGAAACTTGTCATGGAGGCTATCAAGCAGTCTGGCATTACTGAAGATGAAAACCATCTCAGTGAGAAACTTGAACGGAAGGTGAGTATCCTGAGACCACATCCCTCACTCCTGGTGGAGTGCAAAGCTACTTCTAAGTACTCGTTTATTGCTTTCTTGTTGCAGATAAACTCTAGTTCAAGGTTTGCTATTGACAGCAAGTATGTTCATCTAGTTGCTTCGGACTGAAAGAGTTGGGGGCTGGCCAGTGAAAACTTTGCGCCCTAGCATATCATTTTTCGTATGTGACTCTGAAGCTGCCAGCTTGTTCATTTAGTGCATTCTTTGCGAATCTATCAGAACAACGATTTTGGGTGTTTCTTGGTAGGAAGGTGTGCCTTCCGGTACAGGATTTTTCTTTGTATCCTGCATTTGGGTGGGAATTTTGGAAGAGGGAGTTTTTCCAGAGAACAATCAGGACATATGGATAAGACTTATTTGGACAAATTATCTGCAGAGAAGTTCTAATTGAGATAAGAGTTATAAGGAGAACTTTGTCGATTTTGTTTTGACAACTTGGTTAATTCTTGAATATATTATAAATCTTTTATGAACCCCTTCAGCTCTTTACTAGTCTTTCTTGGCACTTTTATGGGGAATATTCGGTTCGATGATTCATGAAGATGGGAAATTTGTAAGCAACTTGGTCTCTAACATGATCATTCTCTTGGGCAATCGGCTTTACGATCATGACCCATAGCCGGGTTGCTGTCCCTGGTGATTTGATGGATTAATCTTTAGAGATAGAAGTCGACAGGAACGGTCATTTTCCTTACTGTCAACTTGATGAACACCAGTAACGCACATTTCTTTGCTTGCTGATCAAGACAGAGGGGCGTCCGCACTTGAACTGGATCAAATAAAATAAGGAGAGACGACACATTATTGTGGACTTAGGATAAGGAATCTGGTAACAATCGAGACATGAGACCAATCGAGACATGAGACTGGGAGCGGATCCCAGAAGAGTTGACATTGAACATATCCTACCACGGGTGGTTGAGGCGGCTAAGCATTGATTGATTGTTTCTGTTCTTCCCAAATTTACGCCTTTAACGGGACATAGCACACGTAAGTCACGACACGATCCGAGTTGACAGATTTGTCAATCCACTTCGTGCACTCTTGCCAAGGCTGTCCACAACTCCTACCAAGCCGCAATAATAAAACGAAGTACAAGAAAAGGCAAAGAGAAACCTTCATTTACATCAACATTGTTTGGTCGAGATTTTTTAGAGAACGTATGATAGTCATTTTATTTTTAGTCTGTTCCTAATAGTAGATTTGGAATAGAAATTTGTTTAGCAAGGTAATTTTATTTTCTAGTTATGAAATAAATTTTTGGTTTAGGAATAGGTTTGGAACAATAATAAGAAATAAAAAATTTTACTTTCATATTTTTGGAGCATAAATGAAAAATAAAAATTTATTACTCGCTACCACACCCACCTCCCCCTATCGTCTGCCACCCACCATCACATGCTAGCCAATCGCCTAGGAAGGAAAAATTTTGTTTTATTATCAAACGTGTATTTTTGTAAGAAACTTGTCCATAAAATAGAAATAGAAAAAAAAAATTGATCAGAAATTATGTCCAAGAACAAAACAATTATCGTTTGAACCTTTAGTATCTATATGTTAGCAAAGCGCTACAATTGTGCCAGTAAATCTTTCAGACTATTGGAGTGCAGCGTTAGAGTTTCCAATTTCTTGCTCTCTCGTATGGAAAATGATAAGATGTGAGGCGACGAGAGTTTCGTTGTTTTAGGTATTGCGAAGGGTAATATATTGTGTATTGACAGAGTGGTGAGTGGTATGACAACCATCCCCACATTATAACATGAACAAAGCCAAAAAAATATTTCAAGTAAGCCTAATAATTTACGCTTATCTTCTTGGTATAAGCATTAGCATGTTCATGTGACAATGTACTTCTAACAAATAAGGAAAAGATGACATTCCAGCGAGCAATAGTATGACCTTGAATGAAACTGCTCTTCTGATGAGTCAGGGCAGTAGAATCTGATAATGATCAAGACAGACATGAGGCACTGGGAAAGGGTCCAATTGCATTTGACATGTGAGTTTTAACCCACTAAAAGTCGACAAAACTGCATATTAAACGATATTTTCGATACTTTCCGAGATTATGATATTAACAGAGAATAGTACACGTAAAATACAAAAACCCCAATCAATCAATCTGTCAATTCACATCCTTTGTGCATTCTTGCCATGACTCCAACCACAAGAAGAAAACAGAGAAGTAGAAGAGAAGGCAATGACAATCTTTATGGTTCTATCAGTATTGTCTGGCTGAGATCCCTCAGTATGCAACTGTTCTCACAGAGCTACAAATGTGAGTTCACGGCGTCACTTTTGGCACCGTTGGATCTTTCAAATCGCTGGAGTGAAGTTTCAGAGTTCCAATCCCTCACTCTCATGATTTGGCCGTTAAACAATTCTGTACACGTATATGAGTTCTCCCTTTTTGAGTATTTTCATTCCGAGATCAACAAATCTTCCGTGAGGTGATCGACATTCACCTGGTGAACATGACAAATGCAATGACAAGGAGCAGCACAACTGAGCATACCATCGCCTGCAAAAGAAAATACCACTCCTCAGTCCGCAATGCTCTCCACATAATTATGCCATCCATATTGTATACATTTGCCATGAAAAGAAAGGATAGTTTTGATATTTATTTGCTTGCCGCTATCATTGGTCATGGAGCCTAAGAATTCCCTTGAAATGGTCAATTAAAACAACCATGTAAACAGCATCATTATTAAAGACTTCACAGATGATTTATCAAACTAGCTCCTGCAAGAATTTCTATTGACATGGGCCTTGTATTCACTCACTTGCATACTATCACAATAAAAAGTTGGATGAAGTATTTCAAGAATTTCCAACTCTATCAGATAGTACTATAATCTACAGTGTAGCAAAGTCTTCTTAGACGTGTACTCTCTACATGAAAATAAAAAAGAGAAGCATGGTGGAACATGCAAGCAAATTAAAACTATAAACACTCACACAACAGACTATCAAAAAGGGTATTGGTATAGAAATAACTCACTAGTACAATTTTTGCTATATTTTACTAATAGAATGGAAAGCTTTTGCCACGGAGAAAGTCACATTAACTACTGTAGAATTTTAATTCTCCTCTAACATAGTCGGTTTCCTTGTTTCTAAGTCATCTTCAGTAACATTCAGAAAAACCCTGAGAGCCAGTTCTTTTATAATGTTCATCAATACAATATATGAAACAAACTATTCTGGGGAGAGGATCCTCACTAATTCCCTCTTCCTTGTCTTTGGGTATTATTGACCAAACTTGAGTGAGTACAGGGGAAAAAGCAAAATGACAGCAATCTATGAGACTTAACTCAATCAAGAGACTAAAAATCAGTCCCAATAACATAAAGCTTTCCAGAATGCTTTAGCCTTAAAATCAAGTTCAATAACCAGCAGCGATTCTTAAGAAAGGCAATCCAAAGGCAGCATACAACCGCCCGCCCATGCGCATGCGGGCACGCCCGGGGGGGGGGGGGGAGGCAGAGAGAGAGAGAGAGAGAGTTTACAGCAATAGCAGAAGCAGCGAGGCCTGCTCGTTCTCTAGGATCCTTGCGGTAGCAGTTTCCAAAATAGAGAAATGCAGCATAGTACCACATCACAGGGAATGTGAACCCCAAAAGGAACCTGAACGCAGATGTATGCATGAGATATGAGATTGCCAATGTGACGAACAAAAAATAACAGAAGATACTTACGAAAACCATCCAATCCCACACCCAAAGCATGGTAGAGGTTTGTCATAGATGCTTAGCTGGGAATCCTCTGCATCTCTGATGAGGGTATATTTGCCTCTTTGATGGTCTGATGCATCTGGTTAAAGGACAAGTTACTATGATCACAAATGCTCAGAGAATGCAGAATTGAAACATCACTAACCAAAGTTAAATGCCGATTGCAAGAAGAGAACATGCAAGCGGAAGAAAAAGGGGGGACTGCATGCTTTTAGACAACTGAGTAAATTATCTCACAGAAGCCCCGAACCATCGTGTTCCTCAGGAAATAAACGTCCAAATAGAAGAATAAAAGACAAAGCTATGTTGTTACTAGATAGTCTCCAATGGCTCATTCTCTCGGTGTTGATTAAAACACTAACACTGGAACAAGCGACAACGGACAAGTAAAGGTGAGCACTCAAAACAGAGAAATTAATTACATTAACTAAACTAGGGTTTTTCCTTATTTCTTTCGTCAGTGATAACTGAATTAAGACTTGTCAACGGGGTTAGATATATGAAAAACATTGACTTGGAGTCCTAGCTTTAATAGTGGGATCAGACACACCAGTACATGATAGTAATATATACATAGAGCAACATCTAAAACCAGATCATTGCATATTTGACGTGACGGGTCAAGAAAATCCTCATCCAGAGCAAATAAAAACTTTTCTTAATCCATGAAACTGGACAAAATAATGATTATGTAGCTTAAGTAGGCATTTTTTCATCAAATAAAAGCAATGTCATTATGCACCAGTGTAGAAAATCTGTATACCTTTGGATCCCGAATAATACCGAGCGGATGGCCTCAAAAGATCAAGATGCTTGTCAGAAACTGAACTAGCCATCTCAACGGCATTGGTTAAACCCTCTGTCTCCTCCATGGATATACCTGTGACATCAAGAAATGCAATTAATCTCAGTAGTCTCTTCAGGAATAATGATTAATAACCTTCCCACCAAGTGGGCTGGTCACGTGGCTCATAGTACATCCCACCTACTCTCGTTACTAGTATAGAATTCTTTTTAAGCCCCAGCAGTGTCAGTTTACATAAATTCCACAGAGGTAGGAGCCCTAGCTTTTATGAATTCATACTTTCGCAATGGCAAACAAAGCCCACAAGCAACGCAAGCATTGATGTCATTTATGAGTTCAAATGTCAAACTGAAACAAGTACATAGATAATTGAAGAGTCCCTCCTGAACATTATCATGATTTCGTAAAACCTAAAACCAATGGGCAAGGTGACTGCATCTGCTCATATGTAGTTATAATAATGTACATTTTACTTGCCAAAGATGAAGACTTCCCCATAGAAAAGTCGAACAAAATCATTCTTTAGCAGAAATCAACATCTGGCAGCTTTAATTTTCAATTTGGATGTCGCCACAGAAACGATGATGATTTGCTCAAATGAAAATGCAATGAGAAGGCTCAACTGCATTTTACTTATAACTAGATCGCTGATGTGTGTATTGGTATGATGCTTCTGATTTTTTTGTTCTACAATCACTTGTTAGACTTCTCAGTGATTAGCTTATTGTAGTACACAAATCATTCCAGCACAGTCCATGCAGAAATACAAAAGTCCAACAATGTAAATCAATTGAAGTCAATTTGCTTTTATCAAAAAGAAGATATCAATGAACTGTAAAAGACACAACCCTGGGGTTGGGACACAAATTTACTTAAAGCACACCTGATGAGAAACACCAGGAAGTCAATACTTTTGTCCATGTTTAATGTGCCATAATATCTGGCAAGTTGATGCGCTCACTCCTCTCAACTGCTTCCTAAAGTAATTGAGGAAATTCATTGATCTAAATTTCCTACTAATCTTAGGCAGTCAAATATGCTTCTAACTTTAAACGTAACTGAAAATGAGAAATTCAAAATTGTAAAGTTCTCTTTACGGTTGAAAAGATATAATCTCCATAATTTAGAAAATTCTTGCATGCCAAACCTTGTAAGCTTTCTTAGGATACATATAATTACGAGTTAGGATGTCCACGAATCATGATAAAATAAGACAATCATTAATGTTTCTTTCAATTATTTTTCATTTAGAAGGATAACCGCTCGCTTTCTATATTCTATAAGTACAAGCCTATCAGTCCTTTCAGTAAATTGGGCATTTCTCGTTACTGTAATAGTATGAATAGCAGTTTGGTTCATCACCACCAGAGGTGAGAAGCAGGAAATAGTTATCACCACCAGGAAAACTATGTCACTAGCTGCTGATTACATAAGCATCGAGCATGCGCCATTGTGCATAATCTACACCAAAAACATGTGAGTGCTTGCCACAAGTCTCATTCTGTGAGTTTGGTGGCATCTTTCCCTCCAGCTTTCATGATGCTAAGCAATGAAATCTTTTCAATTGCCATACGCAATGTTGTGCAACTATGAACTCAGGGCAATCTAATGCAGATGGCACATCAAAGGCTTGTTAAACTTTTACTACAGTTCCACGTATTCATTTGCTCAAAGAAACATGGAAGCAAACCAGCTAACGAGACTCTGCAAATAGATGATTTCTTGAACCCAAGAGGTACCTAAACACCATCAGCTCCAACTGCATACAAACATGTAAGTGAGAACCCGAATCTGCTACTTAATATACTCGAACTCCTGGAAAATTCATTGACACCCACCCACTGAGCTATCGTCTGTAAACCCAATTCATCGGGAAATCCAATTGCCAGAACACCATGAACTATAATTGAAGAAGAAAAAAAAAAACAGGAAGTTTCGAACGAAGCACACAACAGACCCAACAAAGAAGGCAGCTGAATCTTGTCCCTTGAATACCCAATTCATCAAGAAGTGAAAGAAAAACAAATATCTCCACACACCCACCAACCATCGAGGCCAGCTCTACCTAACCCAGAAGCAGAAATCATCGCCAGAGAGACAATTACCGCGAGATCAAGCAATCACGGCACAGAAAGCAACCGGAACCTGCTGGAATAGGAGGGGAGGACGAGGCTGATCAATCCTAAAAACGGAGCCTTTTCGTGTTCCTTCAATCCAGAGATCAAAAAGAAGAGAACCCGACGAAAGGGATCTCAGCGAATTGGCGGAGAAGTGTACTAAATGCCAAGCATTAAACAACCGAAACCGAAACCGAAACCGAAACCGAAAGCCCAGTCGCCACTCTTTCCTCCCGCTTTTGCTCGTTTACGCAAAGAGGGAGAACTGGCGCAACCGGTGCAGTGCCTGTTGGACTCGCTCGAAAACGTATTTTCCGTGTTCGGCTCGATGAAGTACACGGATGAACAACAACGAAAGCTTCGTCATTTCTCCGTTCGCATGGGGGTTTGATAAAGTCGCCGCGCGCCCGACGTTAGGTGAGCTGAAGCTGCGGTCGGATTGGCGTAGAATTCCGAGAGTCAACGTTGGCTTTCGTTGACTCCGACGCGTGGCGTGAAGGGTTGAGATCCGATTGGTCTGTGATTCGGACGGAAAGAGCCGTCGGTTCTCGCGTTCTTGCTTTGCTGGCGGGCCGGCGACGACGGGTCGGCGAGAATTGTTGTTACTAGGTAACTTATGTTTGTTTTGTACTTGGCTTTGAGTTCACACGTGGAAACGAACACTTTCATTTCTAACCCGACTCCCGAGGCGAGGCGAGATCCCCTCGAGTGCATTGTTAGAGTTTTGAGACACGAGACTTCGGCCACACATCTGACAGGACTCGTGGATCATCGGGTTGCCCGATCAATAGGCTTTTGACGAGAGGAGAGCAAGCTCAGAGAAATGGTTGGAGGGAGGGACTGTGACTTGGCCTTTTCTCTTACTAGAAAAAGTCATGCTCCCAACCACCGTGGTCGATCATGGACTCTTTGATTCGGATTAGCAGTGGTCGGGGCTCACTTTCTCATTGGCTTCTAAAAATGGTCGATGGCTTCTCCCCATAAGCGATCGATTGCTTTTTCAAATTGATAATTTTGGCTTGTCATTATGTATGAATGTGAATAACATACGTTGTTGTCAAATCACGTGTACCTCATATGGAATTCTAAGTAATTTACATTCTCAGTGGTTCGACGCGTAAATACTATGAAACTCAGTATAGAGTATAAAATGCAAAGTAAAATCATTAAAAAAAAAAAAAACGTTAAAGTGGTGTGTAGTGTGTACCAAGAGAGAAAGGCTTGGGATCTATCACGGTCCGCCACGTGTCGAGTGCCGATTGGCTATTCAGCCCGCCAACTTTTCGCAGTCACAAAAGTTTGGACAAAAGGGTGCCTGGCATGGAATAGCCCAATGGACCTGTGGGCTCCATAAGGTCCATGGGCCAAATCGGGTCGTGCCCGAATTTGCTCAATTTTTTCGCATCACCGGCTTTTGTTTTTCCTTTTTCTTACTCTCTATTTTTTTTTTTGCCTTCAATTTGATTAAAAAAAAATTCCTCTTTTTGTTCTAAGTACTTCGATTCAAAGCGGGATACGTCGACCTCAACATTCGATTTCATTGGCAAGGCAACCAGCGCAAACACTTTCACGATCTCTATCAATCCTCTGTCTTAATCAAAGTGAACCATCGTTTTATTTCCAACTCGGTCCCAATACGCTAAGTAATTCTTGTGTGGACTGGGTTCATAGACCCAACCGGACGCGTTATCATCTTTAACCACACGATACGATCCCCGCGTGTGGGGGCCCGCGATTCCGGCACGAGGGACGACCTTTCCACACGGCCATTTGCGCTCTAAAGCAAAGCAGAGGAATGGCACTAGAGTGGACATTCAATCACGCGGCCGAGAAAGCAGAGGGATGTGAACGCACGCTTTTGACCCCCTTCATGTCAAAACGCTTCTAGATCTCCGCCTTCCCCTACCGTTCAATTTCCTACAAGAGTCAAAGTCAAACTTCGATCCCATGGCTTCCTTAACCTCTCTCTCTTTTTTTTTTTTTAACCCGAGTTTTGATTTTTCCTCAAATTTGATTCGGGTTCGAGTGATGAGCCCGAGGACGCAGACCGAGCAAAGTCAGTATCCCAAGATAGTCCGGCTTTCGCTCCTCGGATGCGTTTGTCAGATATAATTTAATAGTTGCCTGAGATTATTTTATCTTTATTTTAGGGCGGGCAATTCGAGCTTGATCATGACGCGATTATGTAGGGTTAAGTTGAGTTTGAACTTAGGGACATCTGTTGGTTGGACCAGCTATAGAGATGTCAATTTCTCGTGAAAGGGTCGTAATCGAGCTATATATAATAATGTCATCAGTCGTGCAGAGAAAATCACTTTTACCTTCCAACTTCCCCAAACTCGAGACTACCCACTTTTTACACTTGCAATGGCCCCTAATCATGGAGGAACTCATGGCCTTCCCACTAATTGCACGGTCCTCCCCTTTTGGCCCAACTCCCTCCCCTTTTTCTCTTTAATAAAGTAACCACGACCATAAAAAGAAAAAAAGGGAATTACCTATAGATTCGAATCATCCTAGACCATACAAATCGAGTCAAGTCTAGATATTTTGATCCATAAAAAAGATTCAAATATAGAACAGTTTACACGTAATTTATGAAATTTTAAGCAAGTCAGAGTTGAAAATTCCTCATCGCCACATACGTTCCTTCGGCGAGTCAATTCCTTATTTTGTTTTTTTGGTCATCGATGCGATCCTACCAATGTTTGGCAATGAAGTGCGGTCATGATTAGCTAATTTGCACGCCCAGGCTTCGCATTTAATTATGGCAATTGGAAAAGCTTCGTCCAAAGGAGGAGCGGGATGGAAAAGTCAGCTTTATTTGTGCATTTAAAATCACCCCAATAAAATCTCTTCCTTGGACCGCCACGTCAAACCCTGTGAAACTTTGTGGGCAAGGAAAAAAAAAAAAGAAAAAGAAAACCCTCGAGTTTACTAAGGCCTCTGTCAATTAAGGAAATCAGTAGGTCAAATGTCTATGGCGTGAATTAAAAGCGTCGTCTAGTCAGATATCGTGTCGAGCTCGAACACGACTGGACTTGTATATTCGACGCTCAAATCTGGGCGCCAGCTCGGTCGATTATTCAAATTTCCTTGCGGGGCGGGTTAGAAGCGAGCATTGATCCAGGATCGACTCTAGACTGATCCTTGATCGGTTCAATCCATCTAGTTCCTAGGGAGACTGACCGGTCTTTATTTTCAAAACCCCTAAACCTTGCATTATGTGTGTTGATTGTTGGTTCTAGAATTTAGAGTTTACACAACTCGGACCAACCCATGTTATTATATTATATGATATATATTGTATATCATATGATTTTATCTACTCTAAATTTTACCACTTCCTCCTATGTTCACTTTGTAGTTCGATTTGTTGTGTAAATTAGAAAATATAATCGTATTGTTGATGGATATGTAATCTGGTCATTTTGAGGAATATAAAAAATGAAATAAAAAAATAATCGGTTAGTCCCGAGTTGATCCGGACCCGTCGATTCCAAGCTCAATAGGGCTTATCCTAGTCCAAAAAATTAGGGATCAACATTATGCGGGTTGATCTCTGAAGTAAATGCTGGATCGGCTCAATTTGGATACAATCGACTCGTGAAGGAACTTGAACCCGATCCTAGTAATAAAAGATGGGGGATAATATGAGCATACATTGAGTGTCGGACATTTCAAGTGTCAAAATTTAGCATAAAATGACACTTAAATGATAAAAATTCGGAAAAGTACATTTAAGTATTAAAATTGGAGAAAAATAGATCATTTAAGTGTCAATGATTAGAAATTTCAACCAAAATGTCGATGTGACATTTTGCCCGTGAGATAAGTGGTTAGATAAGTAAAAAATGACGTCATTTTGCTTTGAATTTGAATTTGAATATAAATATTAAATAAATTATTTAAAAACTAAATAATTATTAAAAAAAAGGGGATTGCAAAACTCGGCGAGGGCTATGTAAGCCCTCACTAGGAAGCACCGACAATGGTGGGGGTAGTGGCGACCTTTTTATTTAAAATAAATGTAGTTTTTAAATAATTTAATTAATATTTATATTCAAATTCAAATTCGAAGCAAAACAACTCGTTTTAATTTTGGTAAGTCTAAGTTAACTCAACTTTTCAGCGAGCTACATAGGTTAGATAAATTATTTAAAAAGTGACATGTAGGATTTTTGGAAGTTTTTGTTGGAGTTGATATTAAAATTACTTAAATGTACTTTTATAAATTTTTGGCATTTTTAAGTATTCCATATTAAGTTTTGACATTTTTGCTATTCTTTCGCCGGCATATATTATTTAAGCTCGGGAGATGTTCGTGCCTATTTCAAACTAAAATATACACATTCAAAAGACAAAAAACAACAGATACTCGATGAGTTTATACTACACGTATTTTCGGGATTATTATACAAATACAGATACGTACACGCTCGTCCACAATTCTCCGTTTTCACTTTCTAGAGAGAGAGAGAGGAGTCAAAGTCAAACTGCGCGGGTAAAAGAGAGAGAGAGAGAGAGGAGAGAGAAAACGAAAAGGAGATGATGTCGTCGTCGTCGTCGTCGTCGTCGTCTTGTTGTTTAGCGAGCAGCAGCAGCAGCAGCAGCGATTGAAGGAAGGAAGAGGGGAGGTGGTGACTGGTCTTCGGTCTTCGCCAACCACTTTTCTCTCTCTATCTCTCTCTCTCTCTCTCCTCATTAATCCCTCCCGCCACAACAACCACGATCCCTCCCTGCTTCCTTCCTCCTCCAATTCCTCCACCTCAAACCCCCACGCCCTCCTCCACCACCGAGTCCCCCCCGATCGCCGCCGCCGCCGCCGCCGTCGTCCTCAATGAAGAAGGCGGGCTTAAACCTCAACCTGCTCTCCCTCCCTCCTCCCGATGAAGACACCTTCGCCAAGTTCCTGTAACTCTCTCTCTCTCTCTCCCTCTCTCGATCTTTCTCTCTCTCGATCGTAGCGTTTGCGTGGATCGCGCGTGCATTGTTGCTCGTTCCTGTGTTTCGGCCGATCGGCTCGTCTGAATCTGGGCGCTGGCGTCGTTCGTTTCAGGACCAGAGCGGCACGTTCATCGATGGCGATCTCCTCGTCAACAGGGACGGGGTCCGGGTTGTGCCGCAGAGCGAAGTCGAACCGGTAAGGAGATTCCCAACTGCTGAATGTCTTGGTAGATTTCTGTTGCTTGAATTGGAGCCTCTTCTTCTTCTTCTTTCTTGCTTTAATTGGTTTCTTGGACTGAGGCGGCTTGGGAGGAAACTGACAATTCTCACTTCTCGAGATTAGAGGCATGATTGTGTTGTGGTTTTCGACGGTAGATATTTCCTGTTCGCACGTATTGGCGGGTCGATGATTACATTTCTTCGGTCGATCTTGGCGTTTTGTTTCTGCATTCGTCTTGTTTGTGTCATCTCATGTATTTCTTACGATCCCTCTGTAAAAGGTTTGGTAAACTCTCCACAGCGTGTGAAGAAGTTCCAGCTGAGATGGAAGGAATTTCTTAAAAAGCCTTTTTTTTTTATTCCATGGATAAGCGTTTAAGTTCATTATGTGACTAGACATATTTCATTGAGACCTTAGATTCTTAGAATCTTAGATCCGTATAATGAAATTATCTAGCTTCAGCTTATTAGTGAAGCTGGCTGAGTTGCTTAACGCTTATTCGCTTCACTTGGTGTGTCATTCATTGAGGGAGCTATCTAAGCTCCTAGCTGAGCTGATCCTACAGCTTTTGTTTCGAAGTAATCTGATACTCTGTACTGAAATGGTGTGTATGTTTGTCTCATTTTTTAACATCTTTCGGGGTCTCTCACTTTATGTTTGGACTGCTCGTAGTACTTGAAGAGTATGCACTTTGTGCCTCAAAGATTGTGATCTCTTTATGCATACTCTTGTGTCTGTTTCAGCCACCCCTTATCAAGCCAACAGACAACCAGTTGAGTTTAGCGGACATAGACACAATTAAGGTTATTGGCAAGGGGAATGGCGGAATAGTCCAATTGGTCCAACACAAATGGACTGGGCAGTTTTTCGCATTGAAGGTATTGTTAAGTGCTCAGCTTCCAATTTTCATTTATTGCCTCATTACCAAATGTTACAGTGACTATGCATTCTGGTATCCTGAATCTTTATGCCGCTTTAATTAATGTCTCGGGTGAACAGATTCTACAGTTACACTTTAGCAACTTACTCGTGCCTCAATAATGTAATTGGGCTCTTTGTCACGACCTATTCCCATTTTTGGAGAAGCTTCCACATTGCTTTCATATGGAAGAGTCTTCTGTCATGCTACTAGATTATGAAGCTTACATGCTATCAATACCCATCTAATGTTTGGTATCATATGACCACACATCTGATGAAGACCTATTCCCATTCTGGAGAAGCTTCCATGTTGCTTTGACATGGAAGAGTGTTCTATCATTCTACTAGATTATGAAGCTTACATGCTATCGATACCATCTAATGTTTGGTATCATATGATCACACATTCTGATGCATGATTTCTCATGCTTTTTTGTTAAATTACAAATCCAGGTCATCCAAATGAAAATTGAGGAGTCTGCAAGAAAGCAGATAGCACAGGAACTCAAAATTAATCAATCTTCACAGTGTCCATACGTTGTGGTCTGCTACCAATCTTTCTATGATAATGGTACTGTTTCTATTATATTAGAGTACATGGATGGAGGGTCGCTGGCAGATTTTCTGAGAAAAGTTAAAACTATTCCAGAGCCATTCCTTGCGGTCATTTGTAAGCAGGTGAAAAAAGATGCAAACTATCTATATGATTAGTCAGTTCTATTCTGTTTTCTTTTCCGTGAGATTTCTCAACCTATACAAGGAAATTGATGTAGGTGCTCAAGGGTTTGTTGTATCTGCATCATGAGAAGCACATAATACACCGAGATCTGAAGCCTTCTAATCTGTTGATAAATCATAGAGGAGAAGTCAAGATCACTGATTTTGGTGTGAGTGCTATAATGGCTAGCACATCTGGACAAGCTAATACCTTTGTTGGCACATACAACTATATGTCTGTGAGTAATTCAATCACATGCACTAATATTCTTTTGCTGCTTTTCCCTTCATGTGAATATATATCCCCTTTCTCCTTACCCTTAATTCTCACATTTGTTCCCCTCACTTTCTGTAGCCTGAGAGAATCCTTGGAAACAAATATGGTTACAAAAGTGATATTTGGAGCCTGGGCTTAGTGTTGCTAGAGTGTGCAACGGGGAAGTTCCCGTACACGCCACCTGATCAACAAGAAGGTTGGACCAACTTCTATGAGCTCATGGAAGCCATTGTCGATCAACCACCACCTTTGGCACCTTCTGATCAATTCTCTAGCGAATTCTGCTCATTTATCTCTGCTTGGTAAAGCTTCTATATCTTCTCCTCCATTCTTAATGGATTGACCTGGCCTTTTAGTCTATTT
The DNA here is from genome assembly GCA_014182845.1 of Corymbia calophylla. Classification (NCBI taxonomy): domain Eukaryota; kingdom Viridiplantae; phylum Streptophyta; class Magnoliopsida; order Myrtales; family Myrtaceae; genus Corymbia; species Corymbia calophylla. The sequence goes on from CM024695.1 coordinate 5,904,945, forward strand.
TATGCGAGATCAAAGTTTAGCATAATAGCGAGGTATTGATGCGATGTGTATTTTCTACTTAACAAAGATCAATAGGCATTTATTGGCTTAATTTAGATCTGAAGCTGGTTGTATCATATCTATATCAGAATTTTGAAACTGATTCAAGCACCAAAAGTCGAGAAGTTAGTTTTGTTGATAATGAGCTTAGCTAACTTTCATTGTTGCTGCTGCAACATAGTGTACACGCATATTGACTTGTAATATAAGTTGAGTTGTCTTTCATCTTGTTAATCTGTCATCATTCTATGCAAAACCTAATTTCTTCCCTGCAATGTTTTTCTTTGCAGTGTACAGCAGGACCCAAAGGATAGATGGTCTGCAAGTGAACTTATGGTATATTCATTATGTCTACTGAAAGTTTTTGGTATTCCTCAGTGGCCCTAGTAGTCTCCACATAGAAGCCACTCTTAAACCCAACACCGAGCGAAGGGGATTAAACCTCTTTCGTTTGATCCGCTCAAGGTGACTAGTGCCACTGCACAAAGTCACCGGGGTCCTCAAGTCATCTAAATTGCTTGTCGAGTGTATCTGCATTTCAGACATACTGACTTTGAGGCTACTCTTTCTTGCTTTGATTTGAAACGCAGGGTCATCCTTTCATCAGCATGTATGAGGACTTGAATGTCGATCTTGCTTCCTACTTCACTAATGCAGGCTCCCCACTTGCAACCTTTTGAAACTTCGCTGGTATGCCTAGAGCCTGCTTTCTTGCCCATGCACATATTCAATTATCATCTTGTCTCTTATCCTGTGTATGGATAATGATTAGTAAGTCAAAAAATTTTAGTGCACACAAGGTGGAGGCTTACTGGAGTGCTATTTCTTTAAGAATGCATTGTTGTTTGAATATAGAATCCACTTGTTCTTCAAACTATGCTATAGATTTTATTGTATATTTCCTGCTTATAAATATTCAAAAAAAGGGGACCCGTCAGACTAATTTTTTAGATATTTGTTTTTTTTGAAACAGCTGGTGAATGGATTAGTATATGCAACAAAAAGGAATTGTGTTTTGGCTCCCACAGAAGAATCTTTCTCATTTCAATTCTTTTGCATGGTCTTGGAAACCCATCGGATCTTAATTAAAGGGTTAATACCATAAAAAACCCCAAATTGATACACAATTACCCCAAACTAATCTTTTTTACTATAAAAAATACCAAATTGGTATATCTATGATAAATTTACTCCAAATTAATTCCTTGACCATAAAAATCTCAAACTAATACATTTGTGACAGATTTACCATTCGTTAGTTTCCATTAAATTGGATTGGTATCACAAAAAATTTTAAACTAGTACACTTGTGACAAACAGAGGTAAAATCCCAAACCGATACATCCATCAACTACCATATGTCACTCAGCTTAGCAATTTGACGGTAAATTTTAACGGAAACTAATATAGGGTAAATTTGCCACAGGTATGTACTGGTTTGAGGTTTTTCATGGTATTAATCTTTAATTAAAACCATACACCCCAAATTCTGCAGCTTTTCCCTAAGATCTCTTGAACCGAGTGACTAGGCAGCTGGCATGCTTTGGCTGGTTGACTGACTTTAGTTTTCTTGACAATCAATAGACTTTCTAATAGGTTTTTTGGATCGAAGAAAATTTTTTTGGTAAAAAAGCTCTTTGCCTTTGAAAGCCATTAGCTGGATTCACTGGCTTTTTTCAAAAAGACTCTTTGCCTTTGAAAGCCATTAGCTGCATTCACAGGCCAACTCTCTGCTATATGAATTATTAACTGACCATCATTCTCCTTGAAGCAGTGGTTCCAGCAACTGGAGATCTTTGGCTCCCTGAGAATGCAGAGAGCAGTTTCAAGACAAACACCTGCTCAGGATTTTTATTTATTATGAAAGTGGATAACTTTTGGAGCTGGTAACTATCTGCCCCGAGTTGAGTCCATTCGAGTTGAGTGTTGGCAGTTCAAGAAGATTTCAAGGGCGTGATTACTTTGAGCATCGAAGGACAGCTGATGTAAATTCGAATTTTCTTTCTTATTGCAAGGTAGTTTATTGGTGCCATGCTGAAATGTGATACGTGAGAAATCCTGATCAGTGCATGTCAGTTGAGAAATGATCTTTGCTGGAGTTTGCAAAGATTCATGACTGAAACTATGAGATGGCTCTTTAAAGCTGGAAATGGAGAAACTTGCGATGCTAACAGCAATAGTTTTGTCAGTAATTGTTTCCTTTTGGCGGGTCATAACCACATATAGGGTCTGTATGTTTCGTGAAAAACATTTTTCTAGAAAACTTTTACCTCATATTGATTCGCTTAGAAAAATGAGTCAACGGAAAAAGGTTTTCATAGCATAACTAAAATTCAGGAAAATGATTTCCTTTTTTGAAAGAACCGGAAAACATTTTCTAAATATATGATTAGATATCGATGATTGGATTTGAAACTCTACACTTGAGCATAAAAACTCTGATGTTGATTCTTGAGTCTTGGCATTCAAGATTAGCTCTTTGGTGGTTGGGTTTGGAATCCTAATGCTCAGGCTTGGCCCTTGGCATCCATGCTTGAGTCTATCAAGGTCAGACTCGACCCCTGGTGCTCATACCCAATGCTTTAGTACCCTAGCTCCAATCCCAATGCTCCAGCTTTAGTCCCAACCATGAGGCTTGAGTCCACAAAGGCCATACACGAGTCCTCAGTGCTCGAGTCCATTGGTTAATTAAACGTTTGTTCTTATAGAAATATAAAATAAAAAATCAAAATTTAAATTATTTTTATTTTTATTTTAAATGTTCTTTTCTTTTTTATTTTTCTTCTTCCTTGGTTTACAATATGATATGAACCAGTACAAACGAAAATAGAACTTGTGACAAGTATGCTATCTTATACGCACGGCTTTTCCGTAGCCTCAGAATATGAACAGTTTGTTAGCCACCAAATTTATTTTTGTTCTTTGACTCATACCATAGAAAATTTTAAGACAGTAGAATTTTGATGCACATGTTCCATATTGTGGCAAGTGCAGAGTGTACTACCAAAATTGATAAGAACATTCATAGTTTTAAAGAATCATATCAGGTAGAAAGAAAGAGAGGAGAGAGCTTTATAGATTTATAGTGAACCACATAATATTATTTTTAAGGAGAGTGCATTCTGCCCCTTAATATTACATGTACTACCTTATAGGCGCAAAACTAGCATAAGACAAACATCAGACATATAATTATTGGTGATAGCTCACCAATGACTTTTATAGACTCTTTAGGGTCAACAATGACCAATTATTATACTGATGGACTGAAATTTCGCTTCTAATAAACATGTATCTCACTTTTTTACTTTTGCTACAGTGCAAAATAGTGCCAAATAGTGCCAAAGTCAAATTTTCCTTTCCTTCACATGATTTCCTTCTGAGTTGTTTATGACTTCTTTGTTTGTCTCTTCAAACTTCTCTACGAGTTGTACTTACGAATTGATTCTTCAGTGTCATTATCTGAGTTGTCATTTTCATCATTCTGCCTCTTGTATTCTCTGACGAGTCTTTTAACTTCTAGAGTTTCAAGATGTTTGGTACACGTGTCATCTGTGAGCTGATAAGAACTAGATGGAACGTCGGTTGGATTACTAGCAGTTCCATACTGTTGCCTAAGTGCTCTGAGAAGCTTTTCCATTGCTTCAATTTCTAGGGCAACTTCTGCATTAAATTCAGATGACCTTTGCCTTTTGAATGACTAATAGGACGCCCAGCAATTGGCCATAGGCAAGCTTGAGTCTCGCCAGATCTCCTACCTTCAAAATTGCCATAAGCCAACAAGGCTTGAAGCCTCGTGAGTCGCGGTGAGCTCAAGGCCTCAGACCTCTAGTGAGGCTTGAGCTCACCACGACTTGTGAGGCCCTTGAGCCTTGCCGGCCTTTAGTAAGCTTGAGTTTGCTAGTCTTAGGCAAGCTCACCTGTGGATGATCCCTAGTCACTCCCTTGGCTAGTTGACCAAAGAAGAAGAAAAAAGGATGAATATATAAAATAAATAAATATATTTTCCCCATTAAATTTTCCTTACCAAACGACATAAAATAATTTGAGTCTTTTTCAAAGCTCAATCAAATACCATAAAATTAACTGAAAAATATTTTTCAGAAATTATATATTTTTTGTGAAATAAACGGATCTTAAATGCATTCTTAAGATGTTTGCGAAATAAACGGATCTTAAATGCAGCCTTTAGATGTTCCTAGCAGTTCATAAATACCACCGAATGAACTGCCTTCCTTTCGGGTGTAGAGAACGTCGCTGCAATTCTTGAGAGCAGTAACCTAAAGCTGTTCTGACAAAACATGAAAACAACAAAGCAGAAGATAACCTCTACTTTCAGGGATCAATTTCGAGAGAACGCAAGCAAGATCGACAAATGGACCCCATATGATTCATCCTTACTTGGCAACTAGTGATAAATCCGTGCCAAAGGCACGATGAGAACAGCAACACCAAAAAAAGAAAATCATTTCGATCATTTTTTTTCCCCCTAAGATTAAAAGTTGCACGATGAACATTCTGTTGACGTACATCTCATAGGGATAAACCGATAGATATATAAGGAATTCAGACTTCAATGGATGTACGTATTTTTTATCTTTATTAACGAGATGAGTGGATTGTGAGCATTTCTTTTTCTTAATCTTTTGGAAGGGAATTTTCTAACGGCCAACATCGAAAACAGAAGTTCAAACAGCACTCGTTTAACAGAATATTAGCAAAATCAAAAGTAGCCAGCTAGTCGATAATGTTCTTTTCATTAGACAGTTACTTTTTTTTACGTGATAAATAAGAAGCTAAGAAGCGCATAATGGTTTTGAACCAATATTATAATTATTATGGAATAATATACTTCGAATGTTAACATGTAAAGAAATTAACAATTCATGCACATCCGATAAACGCCAAAATTAATTGTGGAATACTTATACTTTTACACAAACAAGACTAACGAGAATTTGCAATTACAAGATACCGTGTTTGCACCGTGATTTATCTTGTCGATCATTGCCATGTACATGTAGAAATAATTTTTTTCTTTTTGGACAATTGCATAAGAATAAAGGAGAAATACATACAATTTTTTTTTTTGTATAAATTAAAGAAAAACTTGAAAGTGGGTTTGAATGGAGGTTGGAGTAACATTGAAAATCGAATGTAAACACAATTAACGTCCCAATTCAACCAGAGCTGTAGTACACCATCACTAATTAATTTGAAGAAGATGAATAAATGACCATAAGTTTAGAAAATGATAACATGATTAAACGTAGTTAAGCATGACATAATGCCTTTCGGGACTGCAAGAAAAAGGCAGATTCAATCCATCTCAAAAAAAAAAAACTTCTCTAGCAGCTCCGATTGATGCATGCTCATCTCTTCCATTTGACTTTACTACCTGCATATTGACAATGGCCTCCAACCCCCGAAAGAAGGTAGTAGAACATTACATCCATCGAGCAAAAGCCAACTGCAGCACTGAATCATCCAATCATAGGAAAGATAACATCAGAGGGACTCCAGTCATCAATTGTTGGCACAGAAATCATCATTTTGCAGGAAAGAGGAGTGAGTCCTTTCCTCGTTTATTTTCTGGTCATTTTCCACAATGTTATCCTCTGCTTCCAAGTTCATTTGCTAACGCTACGGTGGAATCAATTAAACACTTTCATAATCCAACAAGAATGGCATCGACATATATTGCACATTCACTTACAGGCCTCACTCTGGAGTCTTGACAAAGAAGCTTTTCTGGGCCGTGTGATCCCTTCCATAACAAATTCCCCTTTAGCAACCAAATGGACAGGCAGAAAAATACTACCCTAAGAAAATCATACTATCACCTGATCGTGGGTGCTTGCATGTGGCAATTTACTTTGCACCGCTAGAAGAACAGAAAAATGCAGTCCATCTCCCAACAAGAACTTTTGCAATAGATCCCATCTGTGCTTGTTCATCTTCTCCATCTTGACCTCACAAATTCAGTAGTCTTCATGTAGTACAGAAATTTTGCATCTGTGCTTGAAGATAAAGGAAAAAAGAAAACAATAGATAATCTAGGCAAAAGCCAACTACATGATTAGATCGTATCATTGCAAAACTCACGAAAACCTCTTCTATTTATAATTTCAGTTTTCTCATCTTCCCCTGTAAAATATACTTTCTACCATTTGGATACAATATGTTGAAACTTCTTTGTTTAATGATAATCAGACAAACATGGCACTGTAGATTGGCAGCCATAGACAACAAAACTAAGTGACAGCATCTGCATATATCAAGCAAGTGATTGCCACTGACCAGTGGTGCCGATTTTGCTGATAAGATCATTCAACATAAATGGCATTTTCTCCAAATAGCTGTCAAGTTGTGAAACCTCCAAAATGGTTTAGAATGTAAACTACAGGATCTGCTTATAGTTTCCTAGACCATCTGGGACAATAGCACCTGCTTATAAGTGGGATTAGATAATCAGAAGATGGATGGCAGCTGGGGAGCCAAGGATCCAAAAAGAAGTGTTGAAGTATTATTGCACCTCGATTGACAACGGGTCATAAATGTTCTTTATATTCATATGGTCATTCTCCACCGATTAAGTTTTTGGGTTGGATTTTCTAACATGGTATCAAACCCAGTGTCGTCCCTTTCGCAAATATGCGTGGTGAAAATTCCACGTGAATGTGCATAATTAAAAATTTCACTTGGGTCAAACTTTCTAACAAGAAGTCTAATATAGAAGCCAGTCAAATATGGAGAGAAAAACCACTGTTCCTTGAGGATAGAGGACAACTGAAGTCTATGCAAGATAGAGTAACCTCCTGATCTCTTATCATATGGACATTCTACGTTTAAACAGGTCTACCCGAAAAAGTAGGACCGATAAGGTTTCTGTAATAACCTTTCAATTAGCCCCGGAACAAAACTGTTATACAAGAGCCAACTAGTTCTCCTCACTGAATGAGTCTGCATTTAGCCAGTGAAGTTTACTTTTGCTGCATCTGAGTAAATGAAAAAGAGTGACCTGGGCATAAAGTGAGATGATATGATAAATTCCCACCCAAGAAAGCTCCAAGCAGAAAAGGTACAGTTCACTGCAGAATACAGATAACAACTCATCTTTCCTACTGACTTTTATACAGCGGGTGTTGGGGTGGGGTTGCTGGAAGGTGCCCCGATTAGTGTTGGGTGGTAGAAAACAGGCATGCTCACATCTTCGCAGAGCTATCAAGTTAGCAACTATAACTGGATTTTAAACAGCATTGGTGCAAGTAAAGAGGTCTAAACACTTACCAGCAACCAAGAATAGTATAGGACAAGAAGAGATTTATAAAATACACGAGAGTTAGCATTAGAAGCTGAGAAAACACTGGATCGAAGTGCATTCTGGCCCTTGTGATGTTGGTGATCTCTGCATATTAGTATAGTTGCATGCGTCATTGAACAAAGTAGAATTGGACGGAACCATACTTCAACTGAACATATGAGATTCCTTAGCAGATCAATCTCACAATTTCACACAACCGCGTGATAGATAAAGAGTGGACGTCCAACAATTACCTTAAGCTCTTGCAATCAATCTCACCAGAAAAGACGGAAGTTCATGGCCCATTTCACAACAAATGTGCATGACGCAAATGGCTTCTGACAAAATGAGGAAGATCTTAGTGGTCCTTCTAACTTCTGAAGTCATAAATTAATAATGTAAAAGTTGGAAACAATTTCAGTGAATATTTTACATTTGTATAAACATTCCTCAGGCAGAGAGAAACCACGTGCTAAAGATATGGTCTCCCTAGCAATGCAAGTATACATGCTAAATCAGGAAAGATTAGGCCCATCACTCTACTCAGATTATATTTGCAACTGATGCGACGAGTCTTTAACATTTGCTACCTTCAATCATAACAGATAAATGTCAGAAAGAATTACCAATAAAATGATGAAATCACCTGAAACATCAATACATAGACGTTGACTTCTATTCAAATGCACACAAAAGAATGCAATTTGCAAGCAGAGTTTTGTTAATGATCTTTTGTCTTTATAGTCAAGTACCTGCAAGAGAGGAAGGCTTTCCAAAATCTGCCCCAACTTAGATCCAGTGAAGTAAAACACCACTTCTTCTTTTTTGCAAAAGTAAAACACCACTTCAAGCATGGGAAAAATAAGTAAAAATCTACTAAATTTAGTGTGGACATCAAATATAAATAAAATTCTTACCATTTACAACGTATTGATAGGCACAAGATGGCTTGCAAACCACCATATAAGAAACTTCACAATCCTAACAAAGAGATATACAGCAGGAACAAGATATTGAGATTTTACATATATTGACCCAGCAAATGAGTCAATTCACAATCTACTAAAAATTTGATGGAGAAATGGCAGTTTGCCAATAACTACGTCAAATTATGGCCAGTAAGAGAAAAACACCTCTAATAATGAACATAACTGTAGAGACCTTTCCTCCAATGAAAAGATGATATTATTTGAAATCAGAAATGTATGTACAAGAGGCATTGTACATTCTTTGCGAAGATATAGTCCCTACAAATACTAACTTGTACGTTGAGCAAGATCTTTACATCCAGGGTCACCACCTTAGTACAGAGGCAAAATCGAAAACATCTGAAAGGCTCACTTCAAGATCAACTTCTGAAGAAGACTACAAAAGAATCTATATAACCTAATTTTGTTGACCTGATTGCACCCCTTCAAAGTAAGTTGTTCCTTTAACAACTGCAGTTTGTCTTTTTGTCAACAGTATAATTAATAAGACTATACAGAGAAACAACTTCAAACCATCATATTTACGTCGGAAAGATCATCCATTGGAATTTCAAGCCCCATAAAGTCATTATCTTGCAGATTATCATCATCAATGTTCAACCATGAAGCAAGGTCTTGGCCATGGCCATCCATATCATCGGAAACACCAAGTTCATCAATTCCTGGTAGCTGCAGACCTGACAAATCAATTGGATCCTCAAGCCCATTAAAACTAAAGTCAAGTTTTTCCTTGGATTTACCACTGGCTGTCACTAATTTGGAACCAGAAGGCAATGCTGATTTTGACTGTTCTGATGTTCCAAGAAGTCCATTGATGGATACGGATAATTGAGTCATTTTCTGCTTGGGCTTCGCTTTAGATTTTCTTTCTCCCTTGGCATTAAATACTGCTGATCGATTGCTTTTATTATTTCCCGTTCTAGATAGCACCTTTCCTTCTCTGTCCCTCTCACTTCTCTTTCCTTTTGTGCTGCTAGTTAGAGAACTTCCAAGGACTGATGGTGAAGTAGAAGAATTTCCAATGGTACCACCTACAACCTCATGGAGCGACAACTCCCTCTTCTTTACTCTATTGAAGCATGTATCTTCTTTACCAGTGCTTTGTTCAGCCACGAGATTTCCAGGCAGTGGCACATCCATAGCATTCATGTCACAATTATCCATTTTTTGACCCATAAGAGACATGGAAGGACTTTGCTGTGAACTCTTGGAAGCTGCAGAAGGGAGGAAGAACTTAATTGGTGAGCAATAAATGAAGTGGACTTTACAGCATAGGCAACTTGAACAAAAATATTACAAGATGGAGACTACATATCCTACCATGAAAATTAGATTATTTATCCAGGGTATCGAAAGCAGCACAAAAAAGATAATAACCAAATAAGTTCTAAAAGAATACCACTACACAGAGGTTGGAATATACTTCTGAGATTCTAACATCTCAAGGATGGTTAGAAGTGGAGGGATTTCATATGGAAGAATTACCTTCCAAAACTGCTCGACGAGAAGTCCCAGTCAAAAAGATATCCCTAAACAAGGGCTCACTGAAGCAGCTCTTGCCAGTATTTTCATATTGTTTGCACTGGTCTAACGTACATTTAACAAATGCCAAAGCAGCTTGCTCGGCCATCCTGTTGGTTGAACTCTTCCTGCCGGTGGCATTTGGCTGGAACATCTAAGAACAAAGTTGATTATTATTGATAATAGGAAGATACACATGCAAACAGAACACTAAATGTAGATGTACCCATACAAAGCCACATAAGCATTCATGCAAAACCAGTGTGCAGAGTGAGTGCGCGCGCGCGCGCGCGAGAGAGAGAGAGAGAGAGAGAGAGAGAGAGAAGGGGGTGGTTTTGAGGCCTGGTTAGAAAATTGTGAGTGCATTGCCCAAGCTTGAATTTCTTCTTATAATTTCTCAAGGCCCATGTATACCGCTTGGACTTTCTTAGTTCTTCTTGCATTCACTTTCCCAGGGATTCCACCATTTCCCAAACAAACAAGAACAACCTGATTTCTCACCGCTCAAATCATTCTCCAACATTGCATTAAGAAAGCATAAGAGTTGCTATGGACAAATCTTAGAAAAGTGAGACAGAATTTTTTACTGACACCATCTTAGACCAATCTTACATTTGAAAACTGCTTCTATTTTTTATTTGACACCATCTTAGACCAATCTTACATTTGAAAACTGCTTCTATCTTTGAAATACCGTCTTCAACTAGGTCGAATACTTGGTTAACCAAGTCTCTTTATGGTTCTTTCTTTAATTTTTTCTTTTTGTGCATGTTTGTGTCTGCTATAGTGTGGGGAGGATAAAAAGTGCTTGGAACCAAAAGCATGAAAGCATACACAGAATAAGTTATGCTCATCCATTAAGCAAAGGGGGAAGGTAAATGTTTTGACTGAACAATTTGACAATTTCTTTGCATTGAATGGGGCGTGGTTCAGCAAAAATAGTTGGTCATTTCAATTGGCATGTCAAGTGGCCTAGGGCGAAGAAGAAAATGATAAAAGCAATTCAAAGAGGGGAAAAGAATGAACACAGTTGAACAGGCCAAGATGCTTCACGAGACTTTTGCCAGGTAATAGTGGCATCCGATGAAGACTTCAGAAGTTCATTCCCTATGATTTTTTATTTGTTGGCTTAAGTAGCGAAATGGCAGTATTATGCTTCAATATGCAGTGCCATATATAATTTTTGTTGAAATTTAAGGGCTAATAAATCAGACATCTATGGTCCACATTCTCCATCTACTAGACAGAAAATCCTCTTTAACTCGCCCCAAACCCTCTCCCAATCAACAGTTTCAACTCTTTCAAGGATATTGTATGAGCTTACATCTTCAACAAAAATCAATGGAGATAATTCCATTTAGGTGATTTGAGTTTGGCAAACTGGTTCAATGGAAGCGTACCAACTAATAACACCTTTTCATAACTATTTCCAGCACAACCAGGATAGTCGGAGGGTTTATATTTGCCCTTGAAGCCTTGGCTTTCAGAGCTCTCTAACTGCCTATTATTCGTTATCAACAATATTATCCCGTTTCCATATAATTCCAGCATAACCACGAACAGACAAGAATTTCTCTTAAAAACTCCACATTCTCTTCCTCCACTCCACAGTTCACAGCAAATAACTCAATAAAGTTCCATTCTAAGCATATAACTAAAAATGTTCCATTTCTAAGCAAATAACAAGAACAGACTCTTTGCAAGAATGAAAACAAGGGCGAACCTATATATTCCCGTATGCCCATAAAACAGAAATCCAAGGGAGTGTAACTCGACCATAGTAAGAGGAAATCTAGAAAATAAATGCATGTTTACAATTACGATAACAAGAATAATCACAATGAAAAAAACGTACCATATACTTCTTGTAAGCCATTACTACAAACTTGTCCATCGCATGTTGTTCGAACTCCCTAAGTGAGCAAATAAATGAACCACCTATTAGTCACCGATGCATCAGAAGTTAACTAAGAGGAGAAATAATGGAATCTGAACCGAAAAAAAGTTACTTTTCTTGAGTTTCTTTTGCTTCTGCAGCAACCTTGATCAGTCTTTCCAGAAAACCTTTGTTCTTGGATACCTATAATAGGAATAAACAAGCAACAGCTGAGTTACAGAAAAAATCGACAGATACATGCAAAAGGTAGCCAAAAATAAAGCATACAAGAACTTTAAAAAAGCACCTGCATGTGGTATTTCTCCACTAATTGCATGATCTCATCATTGACTCCTTTGCTCTCCATTTGATCACCATGAGGCTGGTTTAAAAGGTAATTTTCAGATAAAAACCAGTTAAGCATGATTCAAATGACAAAAGTACACGTCCAGGTAATATATTCCCTCAACATATTAGCATTTCACACGGCACAAAACGCCAAAAGACAGAAACATGGTAGATACATAGCATTATCCACAAAAGTAAAAAAAATACCAACATAACTATAGCATGAGATTAATGGAAAAGTTTCCATTGCAAAGAATTTCAGTAAATACATACAGACAAAAGCACTAGGCATTCTATGTACTACCATGGCCTCAGGGAAGAGCGCAATACTGTGAACCTCCAGGAGAAGTCTTTCATCTAAACTCATGCGATCATATTGAGCTTCTGAACACCCTGTCCTTGGCATCATTGGCATCATTATTTGGTCTCTAACTAATCCGTTTATTGGATGTTCAAAGCCTGAATTTATCCCTGTCCTTATCATGCCGACAATATCATTGTCACGCTCTTCATGCTCAGGAACGCGAGATACCATGTGACCATTGAGGGCCAGGGCACTAGAATACCGATGGCTATGAAGTGGTTGGCAACTAAAACTATTTGATTCCAATTCTCTATCTAGCTTGAGCCTTGATCCATGTGCATCATTTATGAGGTCATCATTTTCAAAACTGCCACAATCAGCCTCCTCCTCTGGAATTAGGGCCGCTATGAGCCTTTGGCAAAGAGGGATCATGTTTTGATCCGGCACTGCAACTTCCATCTGTCCAGCATCAAGCCCCATCTTGCTTTCTCCTTCAACCAACTCAAACCCATTGGGATAACTACACCAATTATCTGTTTCAGTAGCAACAAGATTTGGTGTTTGAGTTGCAGATCCAAAATTTCCCTATAAAGTCATAAGAAGAAAAGGTTCAATTAGCGACGTTGCAGGGAAACCAGAAACATCTCTCTTCACATAACAGCACTCGCCTATTTATATTCAAAGTACTACAAAAGAACCATAGAAGTTCTTAAGAATATAAAACATGAGAGTATAATTAAAGGTAAATCAGTAAACTCTTTTTTATCCATCTGGTATTGTCAAAAGAGCCATAATTTCACATGCCCCTCATATACTTTGTCTACTCCTTTAAAATCTCTCCTCAGACTTCCAATGACGAAAAACTTTTCATCTCCAAACCGCATCTATAGGGAAAGTTAAATAGATAAATGCAAGGAATCTGAGTTTGCATCCCAGTTGTTGAGCTGAATGATTCAATCAATTCCATCTGTTAGACTAGTAATTCTCTGATGAATTGAGATTCACAGATACTTCCTCAATTTGCTGGGGGTATATTCATGAAGAATCTGACTCCAGAATCAGAAGATGAAAATTGGTATCTCTTGGTCATGCTTTCCTAACTCCAAATTGAACGAACCACTTAATAAATTGATTTATTGAGGATCTCGATAACTAAAATGAACCGACACAGGCCAAGGTCTACCTTAAAAAATTCCCTTCTGGTCCCAGCTTAATCCAGATCTACCTAAAGCATACCTAAGTGGTTTAGACATCACAGAAAGTCACTTGGATGATGAGTGATTTGGTCCATTTCATTCCATTCTGAGGAGAAAAGTGCCTCTACCAGGTTAGTTAATAGTGCTTGAAGCTGTACAATGAAAGATATTACAAGATAATCCTTGAAAATGTACCATACACTGATATGGTGAACTAACTAAACATATGATGGCAAAGAAGAAACACACTATCTCAAACCTACTCTTCCTCCAATGCAGACACAACCCATATCCAATCCTCATAGGTACTGCATTGCACGCAATCAAGGGTCCTCAGCAGCCAACTTAATTTTCCCCTTTGTCATGGACACTTTTACTCTAACCAATATTTCATTAGTATCAAAGCCTATGAATATCATATAATTGAGGAATCCCAAAACCTATACCAGACAAGTACTAATTTGCAATTCTGGCAAATAAGAAACAAAAATGGGATAATGAATTATATGTGATGTCAAACATGTTACAGGGTGATCAATGGGCCTAAGTTCTGCCCAAGCCCTCTAAGTTGGCAGTACACATATCTGAGAATTCCACCTACACTAGAGAATTATCAATTTACATAAATGAAAAAGTCCAAGACTAATAGATGAGCTTTGTCATTGAATTTCCCACCAGATAAATTTCACACTTCCAATACTGGGTAGACAATAGGAGGCAGGCACTGAAGAGATCTTTCCAGAACAATGTCCTCATTCAATTGCAATTAAAAATCTCACCAAACAAATTCACATGCAGTATGACTAAAGACATCATTTAAATTCATGACAAATCAGTCAAATAGTAGCAACTTGATAAGTTTTCCAGAAGAGGCAAGAAGGAGAAATGCCTGTTGCTTCAAATAAGCAATGTCTTCATCGAATATAAAACCAAAGACCGCTTCCATTTGCATCAAAAACTCGTTCGGGAACACATGAGCTGCAACAGAAAACCAATCAAGTGAAAACAAGAGGCTAATGCAAAAATTGAAGGGAATGCAGAATTCTTCGAACATACATGGATTAACGACAGCATTGGCAGCAGCCAATAGCTCTTCATGCCCATCATCAGAGCCAACTAGGATAATCAACAAAGAAATATGTGAGGATATCAGAAAATTTGGGTAATATGAGGCTAGCTCAACAATACATACATTCCAAGTTGGCCAAAAATGAAAAACAAACTGTACAAGATCAAACACAATACCCAGAAAATCTGCAGCCACATTGACTGATTGATGCCGCTGACGAGCACAGGCCTTTCTGTCAGAAAGTTTCCTAGACGTTGGACGGCCAGCTTTGCTGTGAGCATGATACAAATTAAGAGATCATAATCAATAGGAAACACCTAAAAGTCTCCTTGCATTAGTTAGATTTCCTCAAGAGAAATGACTGGAAGGTATGTCGTACCTTTCTATTCTGTCCAAACCAAGTTTGGTACTTTTAGGTTGTTGTGCAGTGTCCTCGTTGCCAAGCTTCTCACTTGATACTGGCAAGAGGGATCTAGAGGAAGGAAAACCACGCCCACTCCTCCCTTGCCTTCGGATACCATCTCCTAGGTCCTCCCTTGGAATTAACTTATTCTTCCTTGATGATGAAACCAAAGTAGAAATCTTTTGTACAGAATGGCCAGATTTCTCATCTACTTCATCAGACTTCTTGGTTTTATCCCTCAATTTAAATTCAGGAGCTCCCACGTCCTCACCTTCTGATAACGGAGTGGAAGATAATGGGTCAGCTTTCAATCTAACAGGCTGAGGAGAACTGCTTGGCATACGTCTGGGAAACCCCAATCCAACTTCATTTCCCACAACATCAGAACCGGTATCCATGGGAGAGGTTTCATCATTACTGGGAACAGATGGAACAAAATTTCTTCTCCTAGCAGACCGGGAAATTTTCTGAGGCCTTGGCCAGCAAGCAACAGGTGGAGAAGAAGATCGCCCTGATGCTGTGCGTTTGCGACTCTGTGCCCCCACAGCAACAGAAGGCTTGGTTGTACAATTGGAGATCTCCCAATCATTAGACACAGTTGGACTGTTGACAACTGGGGACAACTTGGTTGCAACACCAGAACTTGATCTTGGACCTCTAACAGATGCATTCATTCTTGTGCTAGATGTAGGACTTGCAGAAGTTAAATCATCACGGGCATTTGTCCTGGGTTTTAACAAGATAGAGAAATTGAAAATGAATGCAAAATTGTACAGAATGTCAAATCAATTAAAAAGTTAAACTAATAAGAAGTTCTTGCGGTCAGAAATAAAGAGAACTCTCATCATGTCAGAAACTCGGAAGTCAAGAATTAAGGAGCTATTAACTAAAGCAAACCAAGATAACTACAGCAGAATAAGCTGATAAGATGCAAATGAGAACCTGCCTACATACAGCAATATTTCGATATGTACGAATTTATATCTGAAGCTAAGGATATAATTCATACTTATTGACTGCTTTGAGATTTATCCTTTCCTTGTCTGAGTTAGGACGATCTTTCTTGTCACGGGAACTGCTGTCCAGATCAGCCTTAGGTAATGAAGTACGTGCGCAGAAGCTATTTTGAGAGACAGCTTCTGCTTTTCCAACTCCAGGGGTTCCATTACCAACTCCTGGCCTACATTAATAGGGAACAGAAATAAAGACTCAGATACATCTAATTGAAGTTTCATGAGAAGTACATAGTGGAAGAAAAGAGCTGGCCACTTCTTTGACAATATGACACTTGAGATAATGATTGCTCCTAAAAGCAAATGAGCTTCAACTCGGCTGCTGAATCCCTTCAATAAGAGTCCTTTGCCAGACAGAGTGTCTGATGACATGCAAATAACACGCTTGAGCCCTTGGATTATTATGAAAAATGCCAAGCTAATAAAATGTCTTTCAATTACTGGAAATATAATGTCTTTCAATTAGCGGAAGTTCCCATTGGGATTATGAGTAGATAAACAACCAACTCCAGGTAAAGACAATCATGACTTGGCCTTGCAGTCTAAAATTGTGAATAGATTAATATATTGATCCTGTGCAGCTTGAACAGTAACAAGTGATGCTTGAATCTCTCGTATGTGCAGAAAATTTTTAACTAAAATAAACAAAAGAGGATTTCAACCCTTTTCATATAGAATAATAGTTGCAAAACACATTACATCTCATGCAAAACTTATTTAAGTATCCTATGAACAATGAAGCAGTTGAATTGGTTATGCCAGTGCCCATTTAATGCTGTTAGCTAAGCTGGCCAGGTACCTTTGTCAGGATAAATATGCAAATCTCTGTGAAAAACTAAACTAGTTGAAATGTCCAATTACGTATAAGCCAACTACTAGGATCGTCGCTTCTAGTCAAGTGAATTAATTATGTCAATTTTAATTTTGTTAGATACATGAACTTTCAAGTTTATGCACTCTATATCAGCAGTTAGAATGGCTTTTTAATTCTCCTTCAATTAATTGATCCCGATGTAGAATATGAGTCGAGACTTGTTACCATGGACTCTTCCTCAGCACACTTTCTCTGAAACAAATGCCTAGCAAGGATAGCCATATTATCCAGATACTATTTGAGAGTTACTCACAGAATAAAATAGACGCACATCCCCAATCCAGAAAACTTTAATATTTCAATCTTTCATATTTCAACAATAAAACATGATACTGTCCAACTCCTCTTTTAGAAGGTTAAAAACAACTTTCACTCTCAGCAGGATATGACATAAGCACAAGGAAGATGCCTTCAGTGATCAATCCACCATTTTCTTTTCATGCAAACTACAAAAGAATGAATAACATGCCATCACTTGTAGTATCAAAAACCAGAAATGAAAAGGAGGAAATTAAAAAATTTACTGATGCAAAATATCACAAATTCCTTTATA
Source organism: Corymbia calophylla (assembly GCA_014182845.1). Classification (NCBI taxonomy): domain Eukaryota; kingdom Viridiplantae; phylum Streptophyta; class Magnoliopsida; order Myrtales; family Myrtaceae; genus Corymbia; species Corymbia calophylla. The sequence goes on from CM024695.1 coordinate 5,922,433, forward strand.
GATGCAGATCAATTGCTTTGTCAACCACTTATCAAGTGCCTACAGTGATTTCCATCCTTTGTAGCCAGAGTATAGTCAAATAAACTTTTAGCTTTAGCCTGCTGAAAAAATGAAGGTGAAAGAGGATAATCTATGCAAGGGAAAGCCAAAATAATTCACCTATGCCATTACTGAGTTTAATGACTGAAACAGCAGTCTATCTACAGCAAACTTTTTACGTATCCATTCCAATTAACTTTGCTCCTGGGGCTTGCCCTAATTGTGGTATTCAGAAAGTATTGAGAAATTGTGCATATAACAAATAAATCAAGAGTAAATGTTGGTGAGACCCGAACTGCAAAATCGTTTTGCAATGATAGGAAATTTCATGCACTAAAAATGTTGATCTGCAATGACTATTCTATTCCCTGGTACTTGAAATATCATTGAGTTTGTTAACACCATGCTTGGTCTATATTTATTGCTTGAATTTATAAGGATAATGCACTTTCTGTCATTATAATTCAAAAAAAAAAAAAAAAAAAAAAAGATGAAGAAGAACAATAGAAGAACTAGGAAGCAATCGTCACCGAGACATGAACAAAGTTGTCTTAATTCCTGAACTTCTTCCACCAACCACACTCTAGAGCAATGGAAAAACACGAGGCAGTCACACAGACATCATTTCTCTGATACTAGCATAAAACCAAAATCAAAAGGTTGACCACACAGAGAATTATAAGATGTACCTAAACTCATTTGACTCATTATTCAACTTTGGTCGGGCATCGTTAACAGATCTTTGCTGCATTCCTTGCTTTGAATCCCGGTAACCATCGGCAGGTTTAGCGGAGAGTACACCTGGCGGAAAATCTGACTTTATTCCAGACCGCTTCTTCTTCATTTTAGACTTTTCCCAACCATCAACGCCGATTGACAGTGTCCTTTCCTCACACTGAGGGGCACCACTATTTGCTAGCTTAGGCAGTTCCCTTTCCCTATCAGCAGGCCCGGATGTCCTTACTGATGTATTAGCCCGTGCATCCGTCTATATCAATCCAAAAGAAAATGTCAACCCACCCAATGAAACTATAGAGCAGAAAACTTTTGCACATCAAAAAGAAGATCAGTAAGCTAACAACACCGCACAAAAAAAGAGAGTAGATTCCACAGTTACTATTTACCCAATATGATGAGCAACATCATGGACCAAGAACACACACAATAAGGCCTTGCTGATATTTCGAGAAAGTAATGTAGCAAGATACTGACTTATATGTCAGTAAATCCACTTCAACCAAATCAACTCAAAATAAAGAGTCGGGTGGCAATTTTTAACACAACTAGGGCATAATTCAAATATGACATCATACTAGCAGGGTCTGGTCTTATACTAGCCTTGTTCACGTCCTAACAATGTTAAATAAAGAGGCAAACTACAGGTTAACAGGCTTATCCATTTATCTATAAATAAACAGAATTAGCTTGTTTATCATAACAGTGTCAACAAAAAAATCTTTATCTGCATTCGTATAGCAACAGAATTAGCCATCTTAGCTACCAAGGCTTCAGCTTGTAGAGGTTCATCAGTGTCATGTTTGCAAAGGTTCCACAGCTGTGATCTCTTTGTGGAGTGCTGCTATTAAGCCATAGGGCCACATTGCTACATCTACATGTGGTTTTACAAAACCAATGAGGAAGAGACAACTATAATCGAACTTGGTTTATTTGGTTTTGGATTTTATCATTCACAAATACTCATGTGATTATGTTCTATATTAATACTAAGTTTATTCACATTAGGCAGACATTTGTGGAAAAAAATTAGATTGCTTGATAAAAAGAACAAAATAAATAAATAAGAGGGAAATTTGGAACCTAATGATCCTAGAACTTTTGGATTCCACCAAATTCCAGTGTCAGGGTGGTAATAAGGCAAAAGATAGGGGTTCAAGGTAAGGCAGACACCCTATCCACCTTGTAACCTTGAGAAACATGGTATTTAATGTAATGGGTTGTGCTTCAAATGGGATCTGGACAAGATAAATTAAACATGTTGAGCTGGAATGAGTTATTTAAGTGTGCGTTTTTTACTTAGCAGCACACGAGCACAGTCCGAGCACACAAATTGCCATGGCACCCCCAAACAAAATGGATGCAAGAAAATCTAATGGATGCAGAGTTTTAAAACAACTGGCAGTATTAACACGAAATTGTTCCATCACAACGAAATAGGAGAAAAGTAAATAAGAAACAACACAATAACCAGGGCATGAGAATTGTCATTGTTGAATATATTAGCTCCATTCATAGCAGAAATAGAAGATCACCAGCCAGCACTAAGAGGCTAAATGAAAATTATAGTTAAAGCACAATCAATTCTCTAAAATTTTAAAATAGCCATTGGAAAGTAAACCTTTGGATCCACTAGTGAGGTCCGAGTGCGTTTATTTGGAACTGAGCCTTTAGCCCGTTCCTCAGACTTTTGCAGGCCAAGCTCAAAGCCACCAGTGCCGGTGTTATTTTGGGTTCCTATCTTAGCAAGGCCGGATCCAGCCATAGATCGGTCACTTGATATCATGGCACCAGAGCGATCAATGACAAGAACATCAGGACGAGATCTCTTTTTTGTAGGTAGACTTGGGAAAAACTTGTTTAGTATCGATAATGCTTCGACAAATATTTTCACTTGCTCCCTGCCAAATAAAGCATTTTCACAAACTGATCCAATTTCCAATTTTTAGAATGAGATACACAACGAACTACCTGGCCTTATTAGAAGTTTCACGCAAACCATTTCTGATTCGTTTAAGCTCCTCCAGAGATGGCTTGCCTTTTGAAATGCTTGAAGGAGCATCATCAGCTGAAAAGCCCAAAGCAACACTTACACCTCGTTTTAAGTCGCCTTGTTTATTAGACCTGTGATCCGCAGCCATCAATTTCGGTGGTAAGCGTTGGAGGAAATTCATAACTTCTGCTGGTGCTATTGAAGAACTGCTCCTTGACGTTGACGTTGAATTCTCCATGCTCTCACGAAAGCTGCCTGACCTCTCCATTGGAGTTGCTATGTGGGATCCACGCGACCCACTGCCATATAGTGACCTATCGGGGCTGCTAGAAGACAGATCAAATTTACTGGATGATGCCATTGCATCAGCTTTTCTAATTCATCAATGTCCCATATCTGATAAGCAGACCGAAACATGACAAAACTGCAATGCTGCTGGACATAAGGATCAGTTATATGCCCTCAGGAAAGAGATAGAACTGAGTCACCTGAAAAGATTAGTAGGAAAGCAAAGCGTCAATAACTTTGAAAGGGTATAGCACTGTTCTATCACTGAGGTTTGGACTGCTACCATAGACTAATATATGACCAGCATTATGAGCAGCATGAGTGAAGTCCAGAAAATGCCAATGCTGGTTCAACTGGCAGTAAGTTCGAAAAGTTATCTTATTTTAAAGAAAACATCAGACGAGCAGAGAGAAATCTTCAGTCATCTTTCGTTGTTTGGATAATCACTTCACTAAAGCTGACAACAGATTCGAAAGAGTGCATAAAGTCCTCCATCTTTTGGCCCCTAGCAAAGGGGGATTCAACCAATCTCAACTAATGATGAAAATATATATTTAAAACAGTAGCTTCCAAACCATATTGCTAGATGAACATTTCTAACAGAATTAAAAAGGTGAGTCTACAAAGTACTCTGGCTATACAAATGACTGTTCAGCTCAATCTAGTGCAAGAGATTGGAGAAAGCTCTGCAGCAAGAAGTACAGCAATAAAACAAGAAGCTGCTGATACCAAGAATCAGGAGATGCCATAACATCACTAGATCTGTGTAACATAATACTAAGAATTATATCTAATACAATGATTGCTGTTAAGGAGAAATTATTCAACAGTGTTCAGAACATCAACTGGACTGTCCTTTCCAGCCATTTATTCAACCGTGTTATCTCTATTCTGCCATAAAACTTTTCTTATTCTCAAGTTGATCATATACGGAAAGCATCTATCGTGTCCCATGCTTGATTACGAATCAACAATAAATGCTTCAATCGTTCAGGAAAAATGACTAATGAACAAGGAAACAACCAGTGCACTGACATGAGTACACAGCCAATTCTTGCGGTTAATTAAGTCAAGTCAGATGCTCCGCATTCTAAATTGCAGATGCTTAAGTGTTTATTCTGCAAAAAATTGTCCAAATGTCCATTTTTTTTTTTTTGGTCGGAATCCTGATGTCCATTTACTTGTCTCATTTTCGTTTAAAAATTCTTCAACTTCACTAGCATGTGTGCTTTCCATTGCTCTTAACATCATTCTGCAACTCCCACTTCCACTTTTTATTTCAGTATGATCAGTTCACCATTACTATGAGCCAAAACACCAGGGATGCAAAATCCCATAATCTCTCAGCAGTGGAAAAATTACAGGACATCCAATCTGCTCAACTGGGAAGCTTATAAACCCCAGTTCCATGATTTACTGTATTATCCTGGTGTGGTTCTTTAGATCTTTCCAGGGCAACTTGCAGATGCACAAAATGTCTTGCTCTTCAACATTTCTTGTTCTGAGTATAAGCACTGTAAGTTCCCAAAAAATACCCATAGAAAGAGATATTTCCACTTATGCAAATGCATACTTTTAAGCATGAGACTTGGGCTAGAAGCAGAAACATGCTATGTAAATCTCAGTTGAATATGTATGTAAATGAAATTTGCTTTCACATTGCATGTCTAAAATCTCATCAGAGTAGTCATACCACCCCACATTTTGAATTGGAACGAATATGCGTATTTTTAGATCAAACTTTTGTAAATTGAGATCCCAAAAACAAGGAGCTTCCTGGCACTCATGGATATACCAGCATCTAAAGATGATCTAGATAACCATAGTGGGCCACATTCAAACTCCTATCTGCCTACACAATAAGTGAAACAGGCAGAGAAAAGTCCATGTCTATGCAATCAAACATCAAGCAAAAGAGCAACCTTAGTATTTCCCATTTAGGGCAAGAAATTTAACTTCTCGGCCTGATAATGTTAACATTTGACTCCAGCATCAAGCTCAGACACTACTCCAGCCTTGACAATGCAACTAAAGCCCAAATGGCCAAGAGATACGTAAATGCATTTCAACAGGCACTTGGTGGTTTCTTTCCTTATTCTACTGCTGCAACAATCCTCAGCAATAATGTAAATAGAAAGTCTAGTTCCCTCATTACCCTTCAACTTAAAAACTAATACTAAATATCTATTATCCCACAAACTTCAGCACAGACATCAGGATTTAATCAGTTGCAGCAACAATTTATACTTGCTCACGCTTGCTCCCTATTAAGCATGCGCAAGCATTAACACTTCACTACGGAAAGATCACATTCTTTTTCTCTATTCAGGCCAACAATAGCTTACCCAAAATTTACTCCCCTTCTCTGGTCAGCTCAAGTTCAAAACCCCTCCCCTTCCCTCTTCCCACCACTTAAATCAGAGACCAAACATTTCCATACACTCAAAACACTCCATCATCCGGAACTTGACCGTGACGTTTCCCTAGGAAACGCATTCATTCAAACACCAGTCCAATCACAGCTGAACACGCAAAGACCCGTCCAAATTATACCGAGCATTTAAAGCCCCCCGGCACTCACCCCGAAAACACGAATTGCAGATGCTGCCACTCGAATCAACCGGGAAAAATGCTAGAAGCAAGTGCCGGAATCCAGCTCAACACACCGACGACCAGCTCTCGATCGAAGAATCGAACCCTAGGACTTCAATCGAAGTGAGCAAGCTAAAATCAATGCAGAATTCACCTCTTCAATCGCGACGCCGGAGGGACTAAAAACACGGCGGGGCGAGCTCGCTCGATTCCGGCGGAGGAGGAGGAGCGACCCAGGCGGGGCTGCCGACGCGGAAACGGGTTCGAATTGCTGCTCCGGAGCTCCGAATCGGAGGGGTTCGTACGAAGGCTATGGAGGACGAAGCCACCCTCCCCCTGGAGTTTTGATCGGCAATGAACTGGCCCGTGCTGAAATTACGCTCCTACCCTTGCTCGGCCTTCGCTAATGACGGGAAATGAATTCCCAGCGCCGAGACATTACTGGAAATTTGGGAAAATATTTCCGCTCATTTAAAATGGGAGCTCCCTTAACTCACATGAGTTAGGCTTACACCAAGATGCAATTATATATCATCCAAAAAAGATAAAATGATTTATTATCATTATTATTATAATTTTTCTTCTTTTTTCAGGATATTACTTCGAGTTTTTTCATTACGAGAGTTTTTAATATTTCAATATTTGTTATTTGAAATCCTTGATTGAAAATTTCTTGGGCATCGCACATGAAAATTATAAATACTGATATTTCAGTGGTTATAAAAGTTAAGAATGTCCTCCCCACAAACTCAAAAACTGCTCGAATTGCAATTGGAAGCATTGTCCCATTGCGCACAAATTCTTTTTTGGTGTTAATAATGAACCCCTGAATTCAAATTTTTGGTGTTAATAAAAACACGTGTTTGTGCAACTGGAAGAAGATAATTGAAAGGGGAATAATTTGCTCTTTTTGTGAAAAAGTGTTGAGATTATTTACTTAAGTATGCGAAAAGGAGTGTAATCAACATGACATGTGTATTTAGATTCCCATACATTAAACGGAATCGAGATGCATATACTTTGAGGGTGATTCTTTATTTAAGATGATTGTACTCAAAAGAATAAATCGATTTATTAATCTCAATCCTTAATACTAAACCATAGTCCGTCGTTACCTTTTTAGCTTTCGAAACTCCACGAATTATAACAGAACATATATCATCTACTAAATTTCATGAGAGACAATTTTACTTCGTTCTTATTTTCGGTATTTAGTCACATAAAAGGAGGGTTTTCTCCTCCGAGTTTCGACATTAGTAATTTTTACGATTTATTTATTGAGAAAGGGGCACTTTTTTTTTCCTTTCCTTTTTTGGAAGAAAAATTCAAATAAATTTGTCACTAATTGGAATTAAGGTGCTAGAAGCGCAGCTCAGCTTCAACGACACAAACAACAGCCGGACGGATGCGGAGAACGAACTGAATTTTTTGGTTTTACCAGTTAAAAAAAGTTCAACGGAAAACTGCCATTTGGTCAAACAAGGTGTGTAGTGACGGCGACAACCGCGAGAATTAGTTTTTTTTTTTTTTTTTTTTAAATTTCTTCTCCTGCAATAATTTTTAAGGTTGTTTTGTTTAGGCTGGCCCATGTTTTTTTCCTAAGTTGTCGAAAGGTCCTAGGGACATCCGATAGTTCCAGAAGTCCACAACCATCACAGCCCAAGTCGCCATTTCCCGTTAGCATTTCGTCTTAGCAAAGGCAAAATGCCCAAACTCTATTCCGTCCAGCATCTCAGGCCGGGTTTTCTACAGTCCCTCGAGAGAGACCGATCCACCATCTTAAAAAACCAGTCTCGTCCTGGTCCCGGTCCCGGTCTGCCGGGATCTTTCTATCGGGCGATGTTTCTGCAGAGGTCCTGTACAAAAACCGGCATGGCAACCCGTGCGGGGCATGATTCCCTATTCATCTTGAGGCCATGATGAAGAATGAAGCTTGCTAAATAGGTGCATTCAGGCTATCGAGCAAAAGTATAAGGAGAGGAAAAGGGGAAAAATTCATGACTTTATTTCAAAACATCATAAGGCTATTTGCAGTATTCCTAAAACCCGAATCTAAGAACATCGGAAAAAAAGAATATGACCGGACCTAAAAATACATCAGAAGCCTCGAAAAAGAAAGGAAAAAGCCAGAGATCCGGGACCTGTCGTTCCAGGGGAGCCATAGACTCGACCCGAGAACAGAGCTCTGGGCTAGCAAGAAACATCGAATGAACAAACTCACTGAGTCGCTGTACAGAAAAACAGAGTGCTCGCCAAGCCGACGACAACTCTATAGGAAAGCGGTCACGGCCGGGCCGTGGTGCAACAGATTGTGGGCGATGCGGTCACGGGTCTGCTGAGCCGTCGCCGACCTCACCGCGTTCTCGGCCACCATCTCGTCGTCGAACAGGTCGAACCGCTCCGCCTCCTTCACCACCTCCCCCCTCGCCTCGCATATGTTGTGCAGTATGCAGCAGGCGCCCAGCACCACCGGGAGGTCCTGCAGCTTCACCTCCGTCCTCTTCTGCAGGCACGCCCACCTCCCCTTCAGCCTCGCGAAGGCCTCCCTCCCGACCCGCTGGAGCGAGCCGACCCGCTCGTTGAACTCGTGCTGACCCCACGTTAGGTTCTTCTGCGTGTAAGGAACGAGGACCCAGTCCGTCAGCGGGTGGCCCGAATTGCCGACGATCCAGACGTCGCGCAGGAGCCCCCGGCTCGCCCTCTGGTATAGGGCCGACTTCTCGAGGACCTGGTCGTCCGGCAACGAGCCCGGCCACCCGATGCAGATGTCGGTGAAGGCGCCGCGGTCGTCCACCACGCCCTGGACGGTGATCGAGTACGACGTCCTCTGGTTACGCTCCGTGTGCCGCTTGTTGTAGTACTCGGCCACCCGGGTCTTCGGGGCGATGATCGGCACGTGGGTCGTGTACATTGACCCGGCCACGTTCGGGATGCCGGAGACCGACTCGAATCGGCGCTTGATGTGGCCCAATTGGGGCTCGTCGGGCCACTGGAGGTACTTGGGCATCAGGACGTCCTTGATGGCGGCGCAGACCTCGAGGACGAGCTTGTGGCAGGTGGAGATGCCGAGCCCGAATCGAGTGGACACGAGCCGGAGCGGCTCCCCTGTCGCGAGCCGCCAGATGCAGACCGCCACGCGCTGCCGGACGGGGACGGCCTCCCGGAGCGCCGTGTTCTTCTTGGTGACGGCGGCGTCGAGCTCGTCGCAGATCATGTCGAAGGTGGCCCGGCTCATCCGGAAGGCAGCGCGGAACTCCTCCTCGGGGACGTCGGGGCGGTTCAGGTTGTCCCACCACTCCTTCTTGCGGTCCTTAACCCACAGCCTCCGGGTCGATCCGGTGACCGGCTCGACCCGACCGGGGGAGCTGCCGTTATTGCCACCGGCAACCGCCGCCGCGGACCCGCGCCGGCCTCGCTTGTTGCCGCCGGCCTTGCTCTTGGCCTCGTCCGGACAGGGGACGGGTATCGGCTGCGGGCTCTCGTCGACCCGGACCAGTTTCCGGTCGTCGTCTTCGGCGGAGGGGTCCTCGACGTCGAAGGAGAAGAGGGAGGCGAAGGCGTCGCGGGGGGCCCTGTCGTCGCCGTCGTCGTCGGCGCCGTCGAAGCGGCGGCGCTTGAAGGGGTTGGTGGGGAGGAGGTTGAAGGCGTCCATGTCGTGCTGCTGGAAGAAGGCGAGGAGGTTGGAGAGGTCTTCCGGGAGGAGGAGCGGGGAGGAAGAGATTTCCATTGCCGTCGGAGAAGAAGGTGGTGGTGGCTTCGGATGGATTGAGGAAAGGGAGAGGGAGGAGGGGGAGTTTAAATACGGGAAGAGGGAAGCGTGTGCGGCAATGGGAACGCGGTGTTTGACGGCGGTTTGACTCTCTCCCTCCCTCTCTCTCTCTCTCTCTCTCTCTATCTTTCTCTCTCTCCGTGTGGTGTTGACTGAACTGCTGCCGCATCGTGGATGGGGGCGAATAAAATAGAAAAAATGAAAATAAAAAGGTGGAGGTGGGGGAATTTTCACGCGGTTGCGAGGGCGTTTCGGACTTTTTGCCAGTGAGTTTCCTTAGGCTTTTGCAGGTTGAGGTTTTTCATGGGGATCTGGGGAATTTTCGTAGATTTTTCTCAAGCCGAAGTGTTTAGAACATCCCAAGCCAAGTACCTAGTAAGAGAAATAGAGAAGGTTGTCGAGTTCATTGCCGCTAACCCTAAATTACATCCGTCTTGAACGATCCTTTTACTTGTCATTCTTTGTGGTGGAACAAGAGAAATTTTGTGACTTAAAATAAATGAGTCATCCAAAATTAAAATAGTTATATAATTCATCAACTCGATAGAGTCAAAATTCTTTTGAATGATGGTTAGGTTATGTTTGTTGAGAACGCATCTCGAGCATGTTGAGTAAAACCCAATCTGAATCATATTATGTGGGATCTCATGTCATTTGAATGAATACGTGAAATGCATCGCCTGCCAACTAGAAAAGGATTCAAGTCAAGAAGAGAATAAGTCCGACATCGACTCCGAGTCAACATGCCCAAAATTTGGCCTTAGAATATAATATTCCATAAAAAGCTATGAAACTAAACACCATATGCGATCACGAGATGTAATTAGAGATCAACAAACACCCAAAAGTGTTTAAATAATCGAATAAAGTCTGCAATTTTTGTTGTATCGCTCTATTCATAGTGAAATTTCATAACATTATTCATTATTGATTTAATCATGTATAAATTCAAAATCCAAATTAATTCTTGATTTTTTTTTATTATGGTCATAAATACCCCGAGCTCACATGAATCGACACTTTAAAACACAACGATCGCTTTGCACATGGGGGCAGCAGCATTTCATTTTTTTCCAAAAGCCTTTCCCAAAAATTCAAACTTTTCAGTTGAAAAGGCACAGCAGCATCTCGGAGCATATGGACGAACGAAGCCCTGGAATCGATGGGACCGACCCCGGAAATGGCTGACGGCTCTGCTGACATCGGCACGTGAGAAAGAAGGAAAACCGGGAGAAGCTTCGTGGCCAGAAATAATTAAAAAGAAATTAAAAATTAAAAAGAAAAAAGAAAAAGAAAATCGAAAGTGGAGAGCTAGCGGATAACTACTCCCCGGTTGGAAGCGACAGCAAAAGGCAAGGGGAACATTGACTCGGAACCCAGGAATCGTCTCCATTTCGAGGCAGCCCATGATTAGGACATCCGCACATTTTATTTTGTCATTTTCTTTTCTTTTCTTTTCTTTTCTTTTAATCTAATTCCCTCGAATTCTTCTCCACCGTCTCTCTTTCTCCTCCTCTTTGACTCACCGACCACCTTCTTTTTTTCTTTTTCTTTTTTCGCTTTTTTCGCGTGTTGAGCAAACTGTCGATTCGATGGAATGGAGGAATCAAAAGATGAATAATTAAATACAGCGCTGGCGATTGACGAACCTTCCCACAGATTTCGTGAAAAGCATATTTTAATCTCTGGCCGAAGACTCGCAATTCTTCCGAAGCTGCGAAATTACGCCCTTTTCATCCACAACCCATTTTTCTAGATCTTTTCTTCCCTCTGTTTTGGTAGAAGAGATGGCAGAGTAAGTGAGATGTTGAAAAAAATTCGCAACAAATGGGTGACTTTAAAAATATTTTTTTTGAAAACTTGTATCATTTATAAAAAAAATGAACGTACTAAATAATATAATTTGATTACATAATTAGATCCCGAATTTGAGCGCTATATCGATCGTATCTAAATGAAAACAAGATAATATCAATTCGGGTGTTGCTCGGTTGTTGTGGGTCCATGATTTATGGATTTACCGTTCAACTTCAATTATGATTTGATTGTATTTTTATATAAAAAATTAACCAGTTCGTACAAAGTCTCAATAATCTATATATAATATTAACTTTTAAGATCTCAGTAACGAATTGACTCATGTAACTCGTTAAAATATATATAACGAGAAAATCGTCGGTTCAAAGGCATCAAATACAGATCCTATGAGCCGATTGTACAAACTCCTCGTTTCCACTCAAGCAAAAGTTAAGAAAAAAGATATTTTTGGGTCCCATTAGAATTTAAAATATCATTCGACTTTCGAAAAGACCACAAAAAAATCATGTCAAAATTCGGCATGGGGGGCCAACTCAGGAGCGACAGCAACAAGGAGCAAATCAATCACCGGATTTCGCAGAGGTGGCGGGATCGGACGGGTCGCGAACGCAACGCCGTACGAAGGGGATGAGCAGCGTCTTACGTTGTCAACGTGCAGCACACCTTCCCCCACCGCAAACGCCCCGAATCACCCCCCTTTAAGACATCGAGATTTGGCGTCTAGCGGGCGTCGCTGTCCCCGGCCACGTCACTGCTGACGTCTGGATGATCCCACTTTCCCCTCGCTTTGTCACGTCACGGATCGCGTAGCCAGCTTTGACGTCCGAAGAGGCTCCGACGTCTTTTCCCTTTAGCCAGCTAAAAGTCCATCATTTGTGCTCGCTGCAGTTTTTTCACCAGCAAAGGGCCACGAGAGCGACTCAGTCCAAAGCTAGTCAATGATAGCAACATTTACCTAGCGATTGGAATGGAAATCCGATCGAGTTTTGGATGACGATCAGGGCAATTCGGATTGAAAATATAGTGGATGAGCAAAGACAAAGGAAAGTTTCGACGGATCTTATTCTCCATGTCGCTTTTACGAACCTGACGTACTTATCGGAGGATGCATGGTTCAGATGAAATGAACTTTTGTATAATTTTAAAAGAAAATCGAGTTTGAAATTGGACAGTGGTCAAAATTAGCATTTCAATTCGTTGGAGTTTAGCTCTATATCTATCTAATTTCTGTGACGGTCGATCTGTTTACCCAACATTGAATTATCCTACCCCTTAAGCGCATGCATCATTATGGTCACTTTCAACACTTTTGATAATGACCCTCAATCTGTAGCATTGCATTGCTTTTAGTCAATTCAGAATTTGTGAAATTAATCATTCTGAAATCAATCGCGTCGTGAAAATCATGGAAGAACATGCTGGCAATGGGCCTCTACACCAGTTTTCTAACACGTTTTTTTTTCCTTCTGTTTTCTCCCCAATAATGGCTCCCCCAAAAAACTATTTTTATATGGTTTCTTTCCAAAAGTATCAGCAGGGATTTAAAGCAGCCAGGGATACCGTTAGTGGTAACAGGATCCACCATTAACTTTCGGTAAAAGCAAAAGTCTATGAAAGTCAGGGTCCACGAAGGTGATTTTGCATACATAACTGCAACGAAGTTCAGATCCTCGGACAGTTCCTGCTTGAGCCGAGGCTCCGATACCAAAACTTTTTTCAATAAGACAACCGCATTAGGAGAAGCACGGGGAAAATTTATACGTACATGAGAGGGGTCTCTTCATGGCCCAGAACTCGCACGCACCGGACACTTGCTTGCCGTCTGATTTGGTGAAGTTCATGTCATTCTCGATGGCAGGACAGTGACGTAAGGATCTGGACGTCATCCCCCACTTCGTCATGTTCGGCATCTCCCGAGCTCTTTTTGAACCACTAGGACAGACTTTACCAATAAAGAATTAGCTTGATACAGAAGTTGATCAATCGGGACCCGATGAGACTTGCCCAAGACAATAATAGCGACCAGATCCCTAAATATGCCTCGAAATGGTTAAAGTAAAAGAGGGGAAGTGATTTCGCATGGTAAAGAAACAAGTGGCATCATCACTATATGACTATATACAATATTTCTCGTCTTTCAGGCATTTCTATAAAGGAGATAACGGAGGAATAATGGTCTTATTCTTCCAGAGAACACCGTGTGCTATAGAGCTATTTACAGTCTTACATACAAATTATAAAAGCAAACGCATTCCAGAAAACAGCAAAAGATCAATCTTGATTCTCTTTGAAAGTCACCCGGGATCTCCAGTCGTGGATGGCAGAACGTAAAGCATGGTTGGGTACAAGAACCGTATGCTGGAGCTTCTTCCTGGTTACTGGGGACACCCTGTGCTTTTCAAGCCATGCCTTTATTGCTCTGTGCTCGTATGTGAAACCATCAGCAGCAATATATGGATCCTGCATCACCTCCTGCAAGATACGCAACAAACCAGATATAGTTGATATCGGGACATGTGATTAAAATGAAAAAAACCTGCTTATGTGATGAAAGGAGAAAAGGAAAAAGAAAGAAACAGGACTAGCTACAAGTGTAGAGGGAATTCATCACCTGAAGGATTGGACAAAAGTAGTGGCTTGGCGCACATGCATTCTCTCTTTCAACTCTAGCATTAGTATTTGCAAAGTCAGCCAGCTTCTTAAGAACCGGCAAGACTTCATTCTCAAGATCTGGTCTATCCCTGCACCTAAGTTTCGAACATTTGAGAGCAATTTGAGCCAATTCCTCTGTTTCAGCAACTGGCCAATCTTTGACGGTATTGTCCAGAACGCTTGAAAATGAGCCCCTTTCAATGGCCTCCTCAGCTTTCAACAGAAGCCCATTTGGGTGACGACCCATCAACAATTGAAGAATAATAATTCCAAAAGCATACAAATCTGATTTGGGTCGAACAGTTCCTGTTCTTTGGTATTCTGGATCCATGTAGTATATTGTACCTGCCAACACAGAGTCCCTATATTCTGTAATGTTATCAGGAACTACATCAGGAATAAGTTTGGCCAATCCAACATCCCCGATCTTGCTCACGTAATTTCTTCCCAAAAGGATATTTCCAGGTTTTAAATCCCTGTGTACGATTGGGACAGGTTTCGAGTTGTGCAGGAATGCAAGTCCACAAGCAACTTCAAAAATTATCCGGAACTGAACAAACCATGGAAGAGATGGCTTGCCATTCTGCCGGTAGATGTACTCCTCCAAGCTTCCATTTTCCATGTATTCATAAACCAGGCCACGACTCTCCGGGCAGGCTCCGAGTAGCAGTACCAGATGAGGATGCCGAAGTTGGCTAAGAACCTCAACCTGCAAAGGACAGGGAAAACAGCAGCAGTCACTGACAATGATCAAATTCACTTCAAGCTCCACAAAGTGAAATAAATTCAGTGAAGAAGATAGCATCTAAACATTAAAAAAAAATAAATAAATTCCATAACCTTTGTTCAACTAGAGACAATAGTATTAGTAGCAGAATAGATGATTACATCAACCCTAGCTTAAGGCAAATCCTTATAGAAGAGATGTACGATGAAATTTCATAAGTAGTAACGGAGAAGTCCTAAGAAGTAAGAAGTCCCCAGTAAAGGATAGAAAAGTTAGGTTGCTTCACAGATGAAGTAAATTTTCAGACGAAATGCGTGATATTAACTTAAACATGGATGAATCCGTAGACGAATCACTCCACAGAAATCTTGCACATGATAAAACTACAGTCAAGCACCAAGATGTGCAAGAGGAAGGGTCAGGTTAAAGGGACACCTCTCTCAGGAATTCCTCTTTCCTCTCACATGCATCTGATCGCAGAACTTTAACAGCCACAGGAGTATGATCCAGATTGCATTTGTAGACTTTCCCATATGCTCCTTCACCAATCACGTTGGCTTCAGAGAAGGAATTTGTCGCTATCTCTAGTTCATCCCTGGTGTACCTTCTATACCTCTTATCGCTCAAGAGGAGCATATCAATAATTTTCTGTTTCTCTAAGGACTCTCTGAGGGCATTCAATTCAGCAATCTGCCTTTCGTACCCCTCTTTAGCAAGCAAACTCTTTGCATCCTCAACCTCCTTTAAAGCTTCCATATATTTAGCTCTCTCTTCAACAGCAATTTTACTCAAAGTTTCTTCTCTTTGTAAGGCAGAATTCACTCTTCGAGCTTCTTCCCCACATTCGGAAGAAAGTACTTGAACCTGAGAATTTGGTCACAAGAAATTGTCAAAAAATCAAGGGGAACAAGAGATCTTCCAGATTTCCAAGATCAGATGATTTCTTCGACTTTGTACCAGGTCCTTCAAGACCATGTCATTTGCTCCTATTTCTGATTCTCAAGACACTTGCAATTTACAATCAACAGACAATCATCCTGTGAATCCCGTCAATCATTCTGATTTTGGTAATAACTTGAAGTTGACTGAGACAATAGCAAAATTTGAATACAAGATATTTACCATTTGTTTCACACTTTCATGTTTTCAAAAGTTTGCATGAAATATGTCTGGCTAAACTAATAAAACTAGTCATAAGTTTTTAGTTCTATTAAAAGATTGACAAAAACCTTGTTTTGGGCATGGACCAGCTCTTCACAAGCCCGTTCATACATAAAAATTGTGTTTTCCAACTCCCGCCGCAGCTTCTCTATTTCAGCCTGCACATCTGACTGCAAAATGAACACTGCACATGAGCCATTACTCGGAAAAAAATAAACCTTAAATACTAAGATTCGCAGGGTTGGAAAAACTTAAAAGACCACCTGCTCAATTGGTCTAGAAGCCATCGATATGCTTTGCTCAACGAAATCTATTTCACGTGCATCTCCTATGTACGGATGTCTACTCTCTTGATCTACATTAGCACTGTCCAGATAATCTGTATGACCTGAATCTAGTGCAGTCACAAAGCTAGGCTCTGATGGTGGTGATCCTCTGATGCTATCATTGAAGTCAGATTCTCCACACAAAGAATTGGCCCAGGATGTTGGGTAACTAGATCCATCAAAATCTTCTTTGTGGTTTGTTTGAGCCAACATACCATGACTAGAATTTTTATCTGTAGGAGGGAAGATTGGATTATTTTTCCAAAGCAATTTCTCTGGTAAACGAGGAGACAAATCCTATAGGAGTAAACTACCTGATTTGTTGACAATGTTGTTTCTAGATATAACATAAACATCACAAGTTTCAGGGGCACAGGTAAGAACAGTTGCAGGTACTGCTGCTCCCTTCAGCTTCCTAGCAAGATGAACAATCTTTTAAGATTTAACTGTAATAGCAAGAGAAGATTTAGATTTAACCGTAATAGTGAGAAAGATTAAACCTTAGCATAAAGAGGTGAAAAGACATGGGCAAATAAGTTTCGCAAACATTTGCATTAAATTTCACATGAACTGATCACATGCTTATAGTATGCCTTGCACGCACCCAAGCACAATTCCAAGCTTGTAGATAGGTTTCTAAGATGAGTCTCAATCTGATGAGACAGTACCATCTGGATAGATTAAAAAAAAAAAAAATTGAACAAAATGGTGTTAAGAGTAGCTCAACTCCAATCTAACTACTACTCCAAATACGTGGAACTAAGTACTTCCATAAATGTATGTTTGGCAATCGCACACTCTGATTAAGTCTAACAACCATAAATGCCACAATTCTTATTCCAAGGAAACTGTAAGAACAGAGATCATCTTCCCACCAAATAAGTACTAACAGTACCTTGCAAAGGCATTTGATGAGCAGGAACCCAGAACTAGATTATTTATCCCCACGTTTGACACATATCGAATGAGTGCAGCCGCAGGATTGTCATCTTCTAGCACCAAAGTTTCCACCTACCAAATGCATAGCATCAAATTTTAAGAGATTTGCTGCCTTCAATGATCTTCGCAAAATTCCACTGTACAACTATGGTCATACTTCCTCATTCTAGTTCCTCAATTTCTCAAACTATCTTATACAGCTCATCTCAATTCTAAATTCAGTTCAGATTTGTAATAGCAGATATGCTACAATCCCCCAGAAAACTTACAACCGTCATTTTCTCAGATAACATCGACTGAGCTCAGTACATCATTCCCACAATTGGAGCTCAAGTCATTCTCCATTCAACGTTAATATTAATTCTAACCAAAACGGAACAGTTGCTGAGCAAGCGAAACTCACCTTCCAAGGTTTGCACATTTTCTTAAACGGAGCAAACACCTGTTCATACTTCAATTTCGTTTCCTCCACGTACATCGCCACCACATTCTCGTCCAATTCCGCCACCGGAATACGATCTCCGCCTGCAAGGAACACAGCATCGGAGCGAAATGATCGCGCGTTGACTTAGTCCATCAACATCACAATAGTCTAGGGCTATGAGAATTGCTATCTAAACAACATAAGGCGCACATCAGCGTGATGCGCGGTAGCGGAACGTACTTGGAGTGGGGACTGAAGTAACTCTGGGCATCACGTGGACCAAGACGAACCGATCGGCTCTCGGCATGAGATTCTCGACAGCCCAGCGGACGGCGCGGCGGCTTCCTCTTCCTCCTTCGAAGCCGCTGAAGTCGCCTTTCACCGCCACCGCCACCGCAGTCATCGCCGGCGGGCGCCACGGTCGCCACCACCGGTGGTGGTCATTTCGCACCAAAACGCGCGCTCGTTTCGCTGTGGATGGAGAGCGAGGAGGGAGAGAAGACGTTGAAAGACCGATTTGACCTTTTTAGGGAAGAAGAAGCTGCTGTGTGAAAATGGGCCAGGAATTACGAAACGGGCCTGTGATTTGGGCTTACAGATGACGGGCCGATTAGGAAAGATAGGGCCCAAATTGAACGGTGCCTGCATTTTTTTGCATGCTAACATCAAAGAGAAGGTTCCTTTCAAAGAAAGCCCAAGACTATTTAGTTTTCCTTGAAATATCGAGTGACCAATTCTCATTATTAGGAAAAATGATAGCTCTCGTTGGCCGTTGAGAATTCTGTAGTTCGCAATTCGCCCTATTACGAGGTAGTTTTATCGGTTATGCGAAGCATATATATCGTGATTTACAATGCACCTAAGACTTTGTTTATTTCGTAGAAGATATTTTTTTGAGAAAATATTTTCCTTATTTTCTCGCATTTAGATCGCTTAGAAAAATGAGTGAACAAAAAATCTATATTTAAGTTCAAGGAAAATGATTTTCTCTTTTAAAAAATAGGAAATCATTTTTCAAAATATGACTAGGGATCAATGTTTAGACCTGAAACTTTACACTTGGGCATAAAAACCCCAATGTTGGTTGTCGCGTCCCTAACATCCGAGTGTGAGTTTATTGAGTCTAGGTCATGATCCCAGTACTTGTGCTAGTGCCTGTGCTCAGTTCCCCGACGCTAGTGCCCAAGTTTATCAAGGCTGGGCCCGACACCCCTATGTCCAAGCCGGTGGCTCTTGCACCCAAGTCCATTTAGGCCAAGCCGGAAGCCTTGACACCCGAGCTTGGGATATTGGTATTCGCGCTCAATTCCATCGAGATCGAGCTTGAAACCCAAGGGCCCATGTCCCAATCCGCCGCCTAGGTCGAGGTCTATTGAAGACAAACTTGGGACTTTAGTGCTCGTACCCAGTTCCTTGGTTGCTCATATGTAAGTTACTAACTCCCCAATAATGCATGTTTATTTAGGAAAATCAAATTAGATTTTACATGCTAGACGATTAAAAATATTTTTCCAATTCATTTTTAGGTTTCAATCAAACATTGAAAAATATTGTCATTTTCCTTAAAAATGATATTATAAAACATTTTCAAAAATGTCACATCTTCGGTGAAACAAACGGAGCTTAAGAGAAATTTTGACTAACTTTCTTTTGATCACAACCTTGAGGTATCAAAGTTCAAAATTGAAGTTATAATTGTTATCTTAGCTTATTTTCTAATGCTATGTCCAATGAATGTAATTGTTAAGAGTACTTATTTATTGAACCATACATTCATCTAATAGTTCAAACTTATAAAATAGTTGGTAATGATCTTACTAAATTTCAAAATAATTTCTTTTGTTGCATGTTAGATCATCATTACTTTAAATATCTTTTCATGCGCAATGTCGTAAATTAAAGAGTTGGATATTCATTTGGACTTTCAATTGGTTAATTGAGTGATTTGGCACTCAATCCTTAAATTTGAAAGACTTTGCCTTTGTATCCCAATTTATCCAACTCGGAGGAATCTTAGGGATCGGGGCGACCGCCCAATGGATGAAACCGTATCCTAATGCAAACATATTTCATTGATTAACTTTTTCGAACAATAAAAATGATTTCTTTTCTACAAAAAAAAGTATCTTTTGAATTATGAATTTAAAATAAAAATTCAAATCGTATGATTTGTCCCAAAACAAAACAAGTCGATTCAATTAGCTCAATCTAATGAATCAGCTGAACTTGTACGACATTTGACTGGCCAAAAAATCTTATGATCGTGTTCGTAACGGTCCATTGAACTCACTCTGGAGAAAAGAAGAAGAAAACAAAAGAAATCACTTTCCGGGAATATGGATTTTTCTACGTCTAGTAATCCAGCCATTCTCTTGATAGCGATCTTGATATAACGCTTGCACTAAAAATGCCCAAATTCCAGGCTGCAGTCATTGCAGAATCGACAAAAAAAGAAGCTATCATTTCCGGTGTCTCCAGAGGATTTCACTTGTTATCGAATATCATAAGAACGATTATTTCGACTCGTTTGCAGCACAAACAAATATCGGGGAGTGATTTGCTTTTTCTCAGAAATTGAGTATGTCAAAAGCCTTTTTAAAATAATAGAAAATTTTTAATGAAACAAATATACCTTAAATTGAATTTGAATTATCGAATTCGATGGATCTATGTAACACACACATCAAATAATTTCGGAAATATCACAAAAAAATGGGATAAATGCAATATAAGTCCTAAAACTTCATTCATAAACCTTTTACATTTCACAAAAACTCTTGCAAAAATGCGATTGAGTTTTTAAAATATTGTCAAATTGGCATCGAGTCACTAAAGTTAACACCGTCAATTAATGAAAAAATGTGGCATTTTATTTTTATTTTTTTTGCTACATCAGCAATTTTATTATTATTTTTTCAATCTTTTTTAATTTTTAAAAAAGTGGAAAAGAAAACCTAAAATTTTATTAAAAAACAATTGCTAGTCATTGAGGGAGAAGGGTAGGGGCTTCTTGCCATGACCTTGTTGACCAGGGATGAAGTTGGCCTTGCTCGCAGTCGCACCTTGAGATGGAAGGTGAAGTCATGTCCAAACTTGGCATTGCCTTGATCCTTCCAGTTGCTTGACGAAATGCCTAACCTAATTCGCTCACTTTAGTGATTCTTTGTGGGGGGGGCGGAGGGAGGGAGGGAGAGGTGGCCCTTGAAAGGGAGATTTGCAAGCCTAGCTTCATAATTGGTTGCCGCATTGCGGCCCTGCAGCGATGGTGGCCATGGCCTCGTGAGCCGTGAGTGAGGCGCCCTCGTGCTCGCCGCGAGGGTCGCCAGCCCTCCCTGGTGCGAGCAAGGACTCCCCGAGGGCGATGGTTGGGGCCCCCACAGTGGCCGGCCAACCCTTGTGGGCGCGGTGGCGTTGAAGAATTTTTTTTAATTTTTTTAATTCCACCACTTTTTTTTTCAAGTTTTGTTTTTTAATAATTTTTTTGTTTTTTTTAATCTAATTTAAAAGTAATCGAATAAAAAAAGCCATGTGGAAAATAAAAATTACTTTAAAAATGCCACATGGAAAATAAAAATAAAAATAAAATGCCAAAAGAAAAAATTAATAAAAATATTTAAAAAATTGCCATCAATGATTTGACAAGTTTTAGACTCCATTGCACTTTTTGCAAGTTTTTGTGACCAATGCGCACCTTTGTGACAATCGACCGTAAGAGATGACCAGGATACGACCATATGAACTAAATTGGCACAAATATAAGAGGTTTATGACTAAATTAACATTATTGCAATAGGTTTGATAATTAAATTAACATGTTTTTTTGGTAATTTTCTCAATAATTTATGGATAGGTAAATAAATATTGGTTTACGAAATTAGTACACTAACTAATGCCATATACCATTGCTAAATATTAAGTCATTCTCGTTTAATAAAAAGAAAATTGATTTAGGCTCTGTTTGTTTCACGAAAAATAACTTCTAAGAAAATGCATTTCGAATTTTTCAACGTTTGTTTCAGGGAAAATGAATTAGTCAAAGAAAATATTTTCCATCAATAGAAGAAAGTCTTATAAAATAGGGGAAAATGTTTTTCCACTTTTGAGAAAGAGGAAAACATTTTCCATATTTTCTTTCACATCTCTTTCATTGACCAAATACATTTTTTCATTTATTTAAAAATCAATATTTATATTTTTTTATTTTTTATTTTTTGCTTCTTCTTCTTCAGCCGGTCGTTGGTCATGGCGAAACACTTGATCTAATAGCAAAATTGCCAGCTTGGTGATAAAAAATTGATTTTCTCGTAAGGACCCAATCAGTAGAATAACAAAAGAACCACAGAAAGAAAAACCCTTCTTTGCCCAGTGGAATAGAAGAGAGATCACACACATAAAGCTAAGAAACCAATTTATAAAGTGAAAACAAAACCTACCCAAAAGATTACTTTAAGCCAAGACCAATAATAAGAACAGATATCCACCCACCTGGGTGGCGTTGTTGGTTCGCGCTCTTTTCTTCTCACAAAAGGTCGAGAATTCGAATCTTAGCTTCGCCATAGGGTGACTTACCTGGTTGCATGTGTGTGGTGGCTAAGAGCGCGTGTGGCCCTAGGGTTTCTTTCATTTGTCGGCGGGGTGCGGGATTCTGGGTTATAAAAAAAAAAAAAGAAAAAAGAACAGATGCCACGCCTGGATGCCCTTCCTTGCCCCCTTTTTTATAATCCTAGAATCACTGTCGTGATTGCATTGGTCTTGCAATGGCCCCAGACACATGTCTTCCCCATATTCACTTCCAAAAGTACATATATAAGTGTATATGTATGTCTCTCTCTCTATATGTGTGTGAATTGTATCAGAAAAATCAATCCCTTCATTCGTCAAGAAACGTGAGCCTTGATTGGCTACAGGGCGGATCCTAGTCAGCTTTCAATAGGCCATAATTATAAACCATCACCGAAATATTATAAATCAATCTTTTCAGTTGGCTGCCGACTGTGGCATACATGACCAAATACATCATCTAATATATCCAATCAATTTTGACAAATCGACATCACTTTCTTATTTTATTCGTTTCACGAAAAATAACTTTAAGAAAATTATTCTTCGAATTTTTTAATATTCACTTCATGGAGAACGAATTAGTCAAGAAAAACATTTATTGCGGATGATCCATGATTACTGATGTGTTTGGCCCCATGCATGCATGATGCCAAGCGCCAACGTAGTACCATCACATCACACACGCTGAAATCGTGGGTCGACAAGATGCTCGGCTTCAGGCCCTGCCCTCTTCCAGTGCTCGAGCGAACTCCTCCAAGTACTTGTGCTGCAACTCCACGTTGCCGAATGTCTGCCTCATGGCCCACGCGTTCGCCCTCACCTCCTCTCCTTCCGGCTCCACCATGACCCTCCTTATCGTCTCGGCTACCGAGTCGCTCGTGAACGACCCGTCTCAGTCATTTCTTGGTACCTCCGACCCGACCCGCCTCTCGTCCATCAGCCTCGCCATCAGCCCTTGGTCCGAGCTCCCCCCGGAGAACAGGATCAGCGCCCTGCCCTGCCCGAGCGCCTCTATGGCCGAGCTCCACCCACAGTGCGTCAAGAACCCGCCGACCGACGCGTGGGCCAGGATGTCGAGCTGAGGAGCCCAACCCACCCACACGAAGCCACGACCCGACACCCGGCTTTCAAACCCGGATGGGATGCTGCCCGGGCCGGCCCTTCGGCCTACCACCCAGACGAAGGGCAAACCTGATTTTTCAACTCCACACGCCAACTCGTGGATGGACTCTGGACTGAGAGCCACCTCGGTGCCGAGGGCGACGTAGAGCACCGACTTCTCTTCCCTATCGTCCAGCCATCGCTTTAGCTCACTCCATCTCTCGTCTCCTTCGTGCCGTCTTTTATTCTGGGGCAGCAAAAGCCCCGTCGGAACCACGGGTCTGCCGTAAAGCTTCTTGAGTAGACTCAATGGCTCGGCCTCGAACTCGCTGCAGGCCCTCACGGCCA
Source organism: Corymbia calophylla (assembly GCA_014182845.1). Classification (NCBI taxonomy): domain Eukaryota; kingdom Viridiplantae; phylum Streptophyta; class Magnoliopsida; order Myrtales; family Myrtaceae; genus Corymbia; species Corymbia calophylla. The sequence continues at coordinate 5,945,908 of CM024695.1, forward strand.
CGATTTCGCAACCCTGCACCAACCTGCCGAACCTTTCGAAAACGGACATGTTAGATTCAGAGTCCACGAAATCCTCTTCGTTCATCACCTCATGAAGCCTGAACGCGACTTTGGTTGGGTAAGTAACCCACTCGGGAACGACCGTCAAGTCCTCCGCCGTCTTGGCCCGGACCTGACCATCGACCAGAAGAGATGGCGGGCCGCCGAAGACGAGGGTGGTAGCGCTGTATACGCTGAAGAACGCCGATTTAACCCCGAGCCCTCTCGCCTTTTGGGGTAACCAGAAAGACATGAAGTCTTGGATCACCCAGTCGACGTCCGAGTTCGCAAGAAACTCGACGACAGCCGGCTCGAGCATGTCGTATGCCTTCTTAAGGTAAGGGACTGTGTTGTGCGGCAACTCGGAGGTCGACTCGGCCGAGTCGGGGAGGCCATGGACGCGAGGCAAGGGAAGCTCGACGAGGGCTATGGAGGGAGGGAGGTTCACGAGGAGCTTCTGGAGGTTTTTCGGGGTGAAGATGAAGGAGACGCGATGACCCTTTCGAGCTAAGAAGGCGGCAACCTCGAGGAAGGGCATGAAGTGGCCGTAGGCGAGCCACGGGAACATCGCGACAGGGAGAAGAAATGAAGCTTCTTCTCCCTGTCGTCCATGGCAGTGGCTATGAACTTCACCTTCTATTCGATGGGTCTGGTGCTCTGAATTTTTGAGTGAACATAGAATAAATGAGCTCTCTCTTTATATATATAAAGAATAGTTTGGAAAGGACGGTGTGGTAGCTACCCTTTTAAAATTCTCATTCGCTGGCATAAGCTAGATCGCATCAAGATAGGATAACTTATTGCATAAGAATCAGAAAGGTTTTGCGAACTGATTCATGAAATCAAATATGGTTTGAGAATTTTATATTATTGATGTATTGTTTTTCGAAGATTTAAGCTTTTACTAACTCAATGCATTTATGATGTCTTTCAAAAGTAATGGAACAATGGTATAGGTGTTCCTTTAAATTAATTTGCTGCCTTGCGTGATCTTCGCCAATTTGCACGGTCCAACGATAGTCGTGCTTCCTCGTTCCATTTCCTCAATTCTCAAATGGGAATGAGTGGATGACCACTTTATCAATCTCCCGAGAGTGATGCAGCCGCATCAACCACTCATTTAAAGATGAAAATTGGGTTACCTCTTTGACTAGTTTCCACTTTCTAGGATTGGAGCAATAGTTAAGGAAAAAAAATCAAAAAATTAATTTTGTTTTTTTTTTCCATAGATCATTCACTTGATTAAGAAAAGGGCAAAAACTATACAGAAAATCTTAAACTAAATCAATTGTAACATATATATCACAAAAAAAAAAAATCTTTTGTGACACCACAAGTTTGGTGTTTTTGGTATCATGAAAAAATAATTTTAGATAAATGAGTTATATGGGTATAAGTTTGAAATTTTTTGTGTTACAAAATTTTTTTGGGGTAAATGTACCACATGTATATAAGTTTTGAATTTTTGGTGTCATAAAAAAGTTTAATGTAAATGTGTTGCAATAGGCATAATTTAGGGTTTTGTTTGTGACTTTAAAAAAGTATAGTAGAGCTTCTATTTACTTTTCAAATTTGTTTATTGAAATGTTTTACCTGACTTAAAACTCATAGAACAAACTTATTAACTCTAAAATTTTCCACTTTGATTTCTAACGTTACTTAAAGCTATTTATTGTAGTAATAGCAACAACTATTCTACGCAACTTAAAGCACCGACATGTTCGGCACCAACCACAACTAACGGTCCAACTAAACTCAAAAATCCAAATCATCACCACGTGACTTGCCGGAAATGGAATTTATTTTTTAAAATTGAAAGTATATTGAGTTTGTTTAATTAAGTTTTTTTCCTCTCTATTTTTCTTTTTTTAAGGCACAACTCTACACTTTCACAGTGCTAGCCAACTTTTAATTTAAAATAACGAAACTACATAATCATGTATCGTGTCTAAGTTCAAAAAAAGCTAGAAAGGGTTTTATTGCGGTGTATAGATTTTCACTTGTTCGGTATAAATACATGGGTGGATTACTATTTTGACATTTATTATATTTGTAATAGGTGAAAATGTTTCGTGAGGGAGTTGCTAAAAAAATGAGTTTTCCATTTAAAAACTTATACAAAGTGTTTAAAGAAAAAATTCACAAGTTAGTAATTACGTTTCCTTCTTGTTGGTTCCATTCTATTTTTGAAAATAAGAGATATTTGTCCAATATTTAGAAATTTTCTATCAAGATTCCTTTCTAAATTCATTCCATTGTATATCTATCAGGTCATCAATTCCATTTTGAATGTAACATGTGGATGGCACAGTGGCTTCATCTTCCTCGGCCAAAGCCGCCTATGTTGCCTTTCACTGCCGCCGCCACCACAGAATCGTCACCGCCGGTGGTGCTCATTTTGCACCAATGGCGCGCTCGATCAGCCTTTTATGATAACTTGAGCATTGGATGTGAAGTCATCACAATTTCATGACGAAATAATAGATAGTTGTAGTGTCATGTATATTAAGCTTTCTAAGTGCATTCTTTGCTTAATTCTCATCCCCCATTAAGAATTCTGTAATTTGCACTTCGCACCATTATAATGTAGAATGAAAAGCTTATACATCCCGATTAACAATGCACCAAAGACAAAGTTCAAGGATCAACTTAATCTTGAACTTGGGATATCAATGTTCGAAATTAAAGTCATGATTGTAATTTCGACACTTTTCTTTTTCTAGTGGTAAGTTCGATGCATGTAGTTTTTCAAATGCTTACACACTTCGCTTAAAGTATTAAAACAATTGACAGTGATTTCATTGAATTACGATGGTATTTTCCATTGTATGTTAAAACAATGTTCTTATAAAAATCTTTTTGTCATGACATAAAAAATTAAGGTGTTGGATATTCATTCGAACTGTGAAGAGGTTAAGTGTTAAGTGTTTTATTTCAGATGTGAAAGATCCTACATTCGCATCAAAACTTAATTTACTTGGATGAATCTCAGGGATCCGGAGCATCGCCCTATGCCCTATGAATGAAACCATATGTTATTTCGTGAATGAAGAGAATAATTAATCTTGGACAATTTATTAGTGAAAATGTATGTATAGCCAAAAACGGACTCATCTCAAATTGGGTCGAGTTTTGATTGTTCATGTTTGTCGCGACCTATTTTTTTTCTCCCGAGGGGAAATGAATATCTGAATAAATAGGTTTAGGGGTATTGTCCAAAGGGTGGGTCCAGGACCCTTGTTAGACATGGGCTCTCCCAAGCCCATACCCCGCGCGACGTTGGGTGTTTATGAAAATCTTCAAATGAGGAGTCGCCACTTAGCTTTATTGGGGTCGGCATTTAGAAACAAAGCGAGGCATGGGAGTGGGCGCCACTTTCTACGTAACTGCAGAAGATTCTAGGGTCGGGGACTTGATTACACTAATTAACCAATTAGTGCCCTTTCGGTACCTAATCTTGTTCATTTCGAAAAGAATTTTGTCAGGCAGTTTGGATTGATTTTAGAATTAACCACTAACATATGAGGTGATCATGTGGATGCGCAACCATCAAAATAACAATCAGCAATTAAAGAAAGCATTAAATAAATTGCAGACGAAAATAAATCCTAATTAAACTAAGGGGCAAACCATAATCATCGCATTATAAGCATGCATTCAAGGAAATTGATCAGGGATAATTTAAACCCTGCCAGTGAAGCGTAAGGGCTTATTCGATTTTAAGACAATCTTGGTAGATGATTTTCGGACATTTTTTTAGAGAAAATGGTCCAAGAATTATTTTAGAGCTTTTTAGGAAACTCTAAAACAAACTTGGAGTTTTTGGGATTTTTGAAATTTTTGGAATTTTCAATATTTTAATATTTTTATTTTTTTAATTAAAAATATTTTTTTTTTTGAAAATTTTTATAAATTTTCAGGTTTCTTAATTTTCCATGAATTTTCTGACATTCCGAATTTTTTTGATTTTTTAATATTTTTAATGTTTTTTATGAATTTTTGGATTTTTTATTTATTTTTATAACATATAAAAAAAGAGATAATTCGGACCGGGTCAAAAGACCCGGCCCTACTAAACTAACCCGGACCCTAGTGGTCCTGATTGGTTAAAAGGAAACGGGCCGGCCGGCCTTAATTCCACGAGGAAGGCCCACAAACAATTTTTCTTTTCTTTTCTTTTTTTACTAAAAAACGGCCCAATCTTGATTTCTATTTTTGGCCCAGCTGAAAAACCCGGCCCGTGACAAATTCAGCCCAATGGAAGCGGGCCCGTGGCGAAGCCCATCTCCTTGCTTGAATTTTTTCCGGCCTTTTCTTTGTTTTTTTTTTTTATTTTTTTATTTTTTATTTGTTTTCTTTTTATTCTTTAATCTTTTTTATTCTTCACGTGCCCTCTGCATGCTTTCCCCATGCAGCCCGACACTCCCCACCTTCTCTTTTTGTCTTTTCTTTCCAATTTTTCTTTTTTCTCATTTTCCTTATTTTTTCTTCTTGGTCTTCTTCCTGCTGCAGCCCGCTCGTCCGACGCTCCTGCAACTCCATTCCGCCGAACCGATGCCAGCGCCACCGCGAGTCCTCGCTGGGCCTTGGGGGATCGCCATGCCATCGCCTGGCGTCGGTCGTTCCGTCCGACCGACGCCGAGCGTCGCCGGCCGTCGGTCGGCCGGCATCCCGAGAGTCGCCGAATAGGACTCCGGCGAGCTACGAACGCCCAAACCGACACACGCAGCACAGATAAACCCGCTGACCAGCCCGAAAAACGTCGAAAGCAGTACATGGTAACAGTATAACTTCTAGCAACGCAGAAACAAAAAACAAAAGCCGAGCTCCCGTCGAGAGTTGAGTTCGGTTTTTCAGTGGGGTATTTCATCGACCACCTAAAGGACACTACCGAGGGGGCTACGGATTCAAACGAAACAAGTCGGAATGCACAATAACGTCGATGAGGGATCACCGGGGGCCGAAGCTCGCGTGAACTGGTCAGCCGCGAGCCCCGGCCCGGCGTTTTCTAAGAATGGGTCGCTTGAAGTTTCGGAAACTTACCTCGTTCGGGGAAGAGCCGAAGCGGACGGTTGCGGGTGGAAGGTCCTCCGGCGAAGGTTGGTCACTCTCCCGAGTTCGCTTTGTCTCTCGCGCTCCGGTCGCCGGGTTCGCCTCCTCTCTCTCTCGAGCTCCCCCTCCGATTTTTCTCTCGGGTATCTCTCTCGCTCTCTCTCCTCCTGGCTTTGCGTTTTCTTTCCGGTCTCCCTCCTCTCCGGTTTTTCCCCAGTTCTCTCTCTTTTTCTATTCTTCTTTTTCCCCCTTTTTTCTTGGTTCTGTCCTGCTTTTCTCTTTTTCTGCTTGCTCGCGTGCTCTGACTTGCTGCTTCTGCCTTGCTTCTGCTGACTTGCTGCTGCTGCTTTTCCGCTTCTGCTGCTGCCTCTGCTCTGCTCCCCTCTCTGCTGCAACCTGCTGCTTTTACTTCTCCCTTGCTGCTTTTCCGCGCGTGGAAGAAGAGAAGAAGGAGGAGACGGGTGGGCCGAGCCGAAACAAAAGGGAGAAGAAAAAAAAGGAAATGGGCCCAGCCCATGCGAGGAAAGGGAAAGGGCCGCATGGGGGGCCGGGCGGGCCCGGCCTTGGCCCGGCCTCTTTTTTTCGATTTTTTTAATTTTTTAATTTTTTTAATTTTAAAACTAGTGATGCAAATGCTCCTAATGTCTATATGTGATGCAATTTTAATGAAAGAGATTAGAAACTAATCTCTAATTTTCCAATGTAGTTAATAAATGCTAAAATAAATCGCCAAAATTTAAGTGTCAACAATGTTGACTTGTAATAAGATTCGGCAAGCCTCATTTCACCACTCCAGGAGCAATTGTTTATGGTCATTATGGAGAAATCCTTTACGAAGGAGATCCATTAGTTACATTTATATATGAAAAGATATCTATGCATCCGTGAAAATTTGGGATAAGAGTATTATAAGTTTTAAAACTTGTTACGAAAGTACAATTGAATCCTAAAACTTTCAATCAGTGCAATCAAGTCATTTAATTAATTCTGTCCAACTTGACATAGGGAAATACTAACAAATATTAAGATATGATGAATCAACTTGACAAATTTTAGAATTTCATTATATTAATTTCATAAATTTTAGGATCATATTATTTAAAAGTTCTAAAACTCAATTACACTTTAACAATAAATTTTGGAACTCACGGAGCACTCATCTAGTGAAATTTATGGAGCTAGAGGTGCAAATCTATTGTCATGAAAACTATTACATCTGATACACATTTCTTTTCAACACCTATCGTGTTGGATTGAAAAGGAAAAAAAGTCAACTTAGACAGAATGACGGTATTCAACTTGTAAAAGGAAAAAAAAAATCCTCGGAAATCCCATTTTTAAGATAGGATGGGCGGAAATTCATGCTAGCAATAATTACGTAATATCAATACAGAGAGTTCCGTTGCTCTCAGCCGCTTACCATGTGTGACAAGAGCTAACTTAAACCCGGGCATCTAATAATTTTTGGGATAATTGTACAAATGATTTTTAAATTTTTGATTCAACGTGCAATCTTCTTTCTAGACTTTTAATTAATTTGATCTTACTCTTGAACTTCAAACTTAATGTGTAATTTTGGGTAAATGTTCAATCTTGAACAAATTTAAATTCTAGGAAAGACATCGGACATTAGGCCAAAATTTATGAATCATTTTTGCCATTTTACCTTTTTCGATTCACGCACCCTCCCGTCTTTGCTTTTGGTGAATTTTGTGAAGACGAAGATAAATTTCGAGTGGGGTTTGTACAATATCATTTTTATGAGCAATTCATACAAACCATCCATAGTGCAGAAATTGTACATGACTCCGTGGTTTTGTTTGCAGGACTCAATATACATCTCAAAGATTTGATTCGTGAAGAATCCACGATTCAAAAAATATTTTCCTAATTTAAAAATACCCTCTGCATCGTTTAAGAAAATGGGCTGGCAAAAAATATTTTTGTCATCGATATAAAATGTTCAAGCATGGACTGTTATGATGAGGCAAACATCTTATGTTGACTACTAAATCTATACATTAGAAACGGTCTTTTTTCTTTAGAAAAAATATTTCTCAAATCATGTAATTTGTCATATAAACAATCGGTTCAATCTAATCGAGTGAGCTTACGTAACATTTGCTAGCAAAAAATAGACAAAAAAAGAAACTGATGGTTATGTTCATAGCTGTGCAATGGAGTCACTCTCCTACATTTCATTAGAACAATAGTTCCAAGAATGCCTGTGGTCTAGAGATCGAGTTGCACCCAAAAGGACAAAAACTTCTCTGCAAAGCGTGGCTCCAAATTCATCGACTTGCCTGCCATAAATGATCGGGACAGCTGCTACGTTTACACCCGAATCAGAATGGTAATTGAAAGTCCGTACACGTTCGGTCTGAAATAAAAAAAAAAAAAGGCATGTGGAGGTGATGCTCGAATCTCTAAAGCAAGACCTAGATGATGGACCCAGCATTTCCTCTTATTAGTAATAACGTCTTTGGATCCCGATTCAGATGGCTTTCGCTCCATACATGCGCGATGATGCACGAAAAAAAAACCACCGAAAGAAAAACCCTTCTTTGCCAAATGGAATAGAAGAGAGATCACACACGTAAAGCTAAGAACCAAATTGGTTATAAAGTGAAGAAGAAAACAAAAGAAATCACTTTCCGGGAATATGGATTTTTCTACGTCTAGTAATCCAGCCATTCTCTTGATAGCGATCTTGATATGACGCTTGCACTAAAAATGCCCAAATTCCAGGCTGTAGTCATTGCAGAATCGACAAAAAAAGAAGGTATCATTTCCGGTGTCTCCAAGGATTTCACTTGTTATCGAATATCATGAGAACGATTATTTCGACTCGTTTGCAGCACAAACAAACATCGGGGAGTGATCTGCTTTTTCTCGGATATTGAGTATGTCAAAAGCCTTTTTTAAATAATAGAAAATTTTCAGTGAAACAAGCATACCTTAAATTGAATCTGAAATATCAAATCCGATGGATTTACGTAACACACATCAAATAATTTCGGGAATATCATCAAGGATTTACGTAATACACATCAAATAATTTCGGGAATATCATCAAAAAGTCATAAATTTATTGTAATTGTGTCAATTTAGTCATGAACCTTTTGCATTTATGCAAATTTAGTCCATCTGACCAATATTGGCCAATCGGTGCTGATGCGGACCCCAGCCGTCCAATCAATGCTGATGTGACAATTTTTAAATTTTTTTAGAGAGAGAGAGAGAGAGAGAGAGAGGTGGCCCTTGAACTGGAGATTTGGAAGCCTAGGTTCACAATTGGTTGCCGCCTTGCCGACTGCAAGTGAAGGTGGCCATGGTTTCGCGAGCCTTGAGTGAGGTTGACTTCGCCTACAACCCCTAGCCCTCACCCAGATCTGGTCGAGGCCGAGTGAGGGTAGCCAACCCTTGTCGACGGGCGGCAAGGGCTTCATGGCCCTTACCTAGTGGTTGGCGAGGCTCGTCAGCCATTATGACAAAAAGAAAAAGAAAAAGAAAAAAAAGGAAGAAAAGGAAAAGGAAAAGGAAAATGAAAAAGAAAAAAATTAGATAAAATATATTTAAAAAATTACCACGTTAGCGTTGGCCATATGAACTAAATTGGCATAAATATAAAAGGTTTAGGACTTAATCAACATAATTGCAATAGGTTTGATAATTAAATTAACATGCTTTTTTGGTAATTTTCTCAATAATTTCTGGATAGGTAAATAAATATTGGTTTACGAAATTAGTACACTAACTAATGTCATATACCATCGCTAAATATTAAGTAATTCTCATTTAATAAATCCTAGAATCACTGTCATAATCGCGTTGGTCTCGCAATGGCCTTCGACATGTGTCTTCCCCCATTTGCTTCCAAAAGTACACATATATATGTGTGTGTTTGTGTATACGTATATGTGTGTGTTTGTATGTGAATTGTATCAAGGAGAAAAATCAATCCCTTCATTTGTCAAGAAAAGTGAACCTTGATTGGCTCCGGGGCGGATCTTAGTCAGCTTTCAGCTAGCCATAATTATAAACCATCATCGAAATACCATAAATCAATCTTTTTGACCAGTTGCTGGGTACTACATGCATGGGCCAAACACATCATCTAATATATCTAATCAATTTTGATAGATCGATATTACTCTTACACTTCATTCGTTTTACGAAAATTATTTTTTCAATTTTTCAATATACGCTTCATGGAGGACGAATTAGTCAAGAAAAATATTTATTGCGGATGATTCAAGATTACTGATATGTGTTTGGCCCCATACATGCATGATGCCAACGTAGTTACAACAACATCACATCACACACACAGAAATCGTAGGTTGACAAGATCCTCGGTTTCAGGCTGTGCCCTCTTCAAGTGCTCGAGCGAACTCCTCCAAGTACTTGTGCTGCAACTCCACGTTGCCGAATATCTCCCTCATGGCCCACGCGTTCGCCCTCACCTCCTCTCCCTCCGCCTCCACCATTACCTTCCTTATCGTCCCGGCCACCGAGTCGCTCGTGAACGACCCGTCTCGGTCGTTTCTTGGTACCTCCGACCCGACCCGCCTCTCGTCCATCAGCCTTGCCATCAGCCCTTGGTCCGAGAAGCCCCCAGAGAACAGGATCAGCGCCCGGCCTTGCCCTAGCGCCTCTATGGCCGAGCTCCACCCGCAGTGCGTCAAGAACCCGCCCACCGACGGGTGGGCCAGGATGTCGAGCTGAGGAGCCCAGCCCACCCACACGAAGCCTCGACCCGACACCCGGCTCTCGAACCCGGAAGGGATGCTGCCCGGGCCGGCCTTCCGGCCTACCACCCAGACGAAGGGCAAACCTGACTTTTCAACTCCGCACGCCAACTCGTGCATGGACTCTTGACTCAGGGCCACCTCGGAGCCGAGGGCGACGTAGAACACCGATTTCTCTTCCTTATCGTCCAGCCATCGCTTTAGCTCACTCCATCTCCGTCTCCTTCGCGCCGTCTTTTATTCTGAGGGGGCAAAAGCCCCGTCGGAAACACGGGTCTCCCGTAAAGATTCTTGAGTAGTCTCAACGGCTCAGCCTCGAACTCGTTACAGGTCCTCACGGCCACGATTTCGCAACCCCGTACCACCCTGCCTAACCTTTCGAAAACGGACATGTTAGATTCAGAGTCCACGAAATCCTCTTCGTTCATCACCTCATGAAGCCTGAACGCGACTTTGGTTGGGTAAGTAACCCACTCAGGAACGACCGTGAAGTCCTCCAACGTCCTGGCCCTCGCCTGCCCGTCCATCAGAAGAGACGGCGAGCTGACAAAGACGAGGGCGGTAGCGTTGTATATGCTGAAGAACGCCGATTTAACCCCGAGTTGTCTCGCCTTTTGGGGTAACCAGAAAGACATGAAGTCTTGGATCACCCAGTCGACGTCCGAGTTTGCAAGAAATTCGACGACGGCCGGCTCGAGCATGTCGTATGCCTTCTTAAGGTAAGGGACCATGTTATGCGGCAACTCGGAGGTCGACTCGGCTGACTCGGGGAGGCCATGGACGCGAGGCAAGGGAAGCTCGACGAGGGCTATGGAGGGAGGGAGGTTCACGGGGAGCTTCTGGAGGTTTTTGGGGTGGAGATGAAGGAGACGCGATGACCCTTTCGAGTCAAGAAGGCTGCGACCTCGAGGAAGGGCATGATGTGGCCGTAGGCGAGCCACGGGAACATCGCGACATGAAGCTTCTTCTCCCCGTCGTCCATGGCTGTGGCTATGAACTTCACCTTCTATTCGATGGGTCTGGTGCTCTGAATTTTCGAGTGAACATAGAATAAATGAGCTCTCTTTATATATACAAAGAATCGTTTAGAAGGGATGGTGTAGCAAGCTACCCTTGGAAAATTCTCATTCGATGCTGACATAAGCTAGATCAAGTCTGGATAGGATAACTAATTGCACAAGACCGAGACAGGTTATGTGAACTAATCCTTGAAATTAAATAAGGCTTGATAATCTTACACTACTATACTATTCATGTGTGCTCTCGAGGATTAAGGGCAGCTCAATGACAACAAGTCTCGTGAGGCCCTTATTTAAAACCTTGTCTTGCCGATACGATTGTTCAAAATTAAGCACTACACAATGGTGCTGAAAAATCTTACATTATGTTGTACGCACTTATAATATCTTTAAAAATTAATGAAACTGTTGCATCATCATTTCTTTTAAATTAATTTGCTGCCTTCCTTGATCTTCGCCAATTTGCACGATCCGACGATACTTAGTACTTCCTCATTCCATTTCCTCAATTCACAAAGGGAAATGAGTGGATGACAACTTCATCAATCTCGCGAGAGCGATGGAGCCGCATCAACCACTCATTTAAAGATGGAAATTGGGTTACTTCTTTGACTAGTCTCCACTTTCTAGAATTGGAGCAATAATTCAGAAAAAAAATCACAAAATTATTTTTTTGCCATAGATTAAGAACAGGCAAAAAGCTATGAAAAAATCTTAAACCATACCTATTGTGACACCATTATTAGTTTGATGTTTTTTATGTCATAAAAAATATAATTTGAGGTAAATGGGTCACATGGATATAAGTTTGAGATTTTTTATGTCATAAAAAAGTTTAAGGTAAATGTGTTACGGTGTGCATAGTTTAAGTTTTTTTGTAACTTTTTTCCTAAAAAGAAAAAAATATATATAATAGAGCTTCTATTCACTCCTCAAATTTAGTAATTGGATTGTTTTACCTGACTTAGAACCCATAGAAGTCCAAATCTTAAAAATCACATACTCATTAACTTTAAACTTTTCCACTTTGATTTGTGACGTTGCTTAAGGCTATTTGTTTTAGTAATAGCAACACCTTATTTGCGCAACTAAAAGCATCAATATGTTCGGCTCCAATTACAACAGTCCAACTTAATTCCGAAATCCAATTCATTGTCTCGTGACTAGGAAAAAAAATGAAATTTATTAAATTTTAAAGTATATCGAGTTTGTTTAATTTTCCCTCTCGATTAAATTAACTAAATTAGATATTTATGTATCGTGTCTAAGTTCAACAAATGCTAGAAAGGTTTTTATAGCGGTGTATAGATTTTCATTTGTTTGGAATAAATACATGGGTGGATTATTAATTTGACATTCATTATATATCTGCAATAGGTGTAAAAGTTTCGCGGGGCGTTAATTTTTTTTTGTTTTTGAGTTTTCCATTGAAGCGCTTATCCAATGTGTTTAAAGAAGAAGTTCACAAGCAGTAATTACTTTTCCTTCTTATCGGTTCCATCCTCTTTTCGGAAAATAAGAGATATTGTCCAATATCAAGGAATTTTCTATCAAGATTCCTTTCTAAATTCATTCCATTGACTATCTATGTGGTTGCCAATTCCATTTTAAATGTAACGTGTGGACAGCGCCGTAGCTTCATCTTCCTCGGCTAAAGCCGCCTACATTGCCTTTGACTAGGGGTGTCAAATGGATGGGTCGGGTCGAAAATGGTCAGACCCACATCGACCCATTTAACCCGTTTTGACCCATTTTCATGCAATGTAAATTTGATGACCTATACCCGACCCGACCCATACCCAACCCATACTCAACCCATACCCGACCCATTAGAAAAATCGATTTTTTAATTATTGTTGAGTGAACCTCATTGAATTGGCAACGGAGGTCAAGAACGCATAGATGAGGGGGATGGAAGGAGAGAGATAATGGATCTACCTAATAACTCACTTAACCCATATTTAACTTTTACTTGACCCATATTTGATCCATATTTAATTTTCACTTGACCCATATTTGACCAATTTAACTAAAAATGGGTCATAATATGGGTTTATGACCCATATTGACACCTCTACCTTTGACCGCCCCCACCACCGAGTTGTCGCCACTGGCGGTGCTCATTTTGCACCAATAGGCGCGCCCGTTTTGCTGTGGACAGAGAGAGGGAGAGAGAGAGAGGACAGTGAAAGACTGACTTTGACCTTTGTAGTGACTAGTGAGGAAGGTGCTGTCTGAAAATAGGCATGGAATTATGAAACGGGCTTGTAATTTGGGCTTAACAATTGACGGGCTGATCAGGAACGATAAGGCCCAAGTAAATGGTGCTTGCTTTTGCATAATAAGGGTTCTCATTAGAAAGGGTTCACTATTTGCCTCATCAGCCTTTTATGATAGCTTAAGTATTGGATGTGAAGTCATTCACAATTTTATGACGAAATAATAGATAGCTGGAGTGTCATGTATATTAAGCTTTCTAAGTGCATTCATTGCTTAATTCTCGTCTGTCATTAAGAATTCTGTAGTTCGCACTTCGCACCATTATAATGTAGGATGAAACCTATACATCCTAATTAGCAATGCACGGAAGACAAAGTTCAAGGATCAACTTAATCTTGAGCTTGGGAAATCAAAGTTCGAAATTAACGTCAAGATTCTAATTTCGACACTTTTCTTTTTCTAGTGGTAAGTTCGATGCATGTAGTTTTTCAAATGCTTAAACACTGAACTACACATTCATTCAATAGCTTAAATTATTAAAATGGTTGATAGTGATCTTATTGAGTTAGATGGTATCTCCTATTGTATTTTAAATAAACATTCTTATAAAAATATTTTCATCATGACATTATAAATTAAGGTGTTGGATATTCATTCGAACTTTGAAGAGGTTAATTAAGTGTTAAGTGTTTTATTTCAGAGGCAAAAGATCCTACATTCGCATCACAACTTAATTTACTTGGATGAATCTCAGGGATTCGGACCATCGCCCTATGAATGAAACCATATGTTATTTTGTGGTTGAAGAGAATAATTAGTCTTGGACAATTTATTTGTGAAAATGTATGTATAGCCAAAAACAGACCCATCTCAAATCGGGTCAAGTTTTGATTGTTCAAGTTGACTAGTAATAAGATTTGCCAAGCCTCATTTGGCCACTCCAGGAGCAATCGTTCATGGTCATTATGGAAAAATCCTTTACAAAGGAGATTTATTAGTTACATTTATATATGAAAAGACATCATGCATTCGTGAAAATTTGGGATAAGAGTATCATGAGTTCTAAAACTTATTACGAAAGTACAATTGAGTTTTAAAACTTTCAATCAGTGCAATCAAGTCATTTTATTAATTCCGTCCAACTTGACACAGGGAAATACTAACAAATATTAGGATATGATGCATCAAGTTGATATGTTTTAGGACTTCGTTATATTAATTTCATAAATTTTAGGATCTGATCGCATTATATGAAAGTTTTAAAACTCAATTACACTTTAATAATACATTTTGAAACTTATAGAGCACTCATCTAGTGAAATTTGTGGAGCCAAAGGTGCGAATCTCTTGTCATGAAAACTATTACATATGATACACATTTCTTTTCAACACCTATCGGGTTGGATTAAAAAGGAAAAAAAAGTCAACTTGGACAGGATGAAGGTATTCAACTTGTAAAAGGAAAAAAAAAAAACCTCGGAAATCCCATTTTTAAGATAGGATGGGCATGAGAAACTTATAGAGCACTCATCTAGTGAAATTTGTGGAGCCAGAAGTGCGAATCTCTTGTCATGAAAACTATTACATATGATATACATTTTTTTTCAACACCTGTCGGGTTGGATTAAAAAGGAAAAAAAGTCAACTTGGACAGGATGAAGGTATTCAACTTGTAAAAGGAAAAAAAAAAATCCTTAGAAATCCCATTTTTAAGATAGGATGGGCGGAAATTCATGCTAGCAATAATTACGTAATATCAATACAGAGAGTTCTGTTGCTCTCAGCCTCTTACCATTTGTAACAAGAGCTAACTTAAACCCGGGCATCTAATAAGTTTTGGGATAATTGTACAAATGATTTTAAATTTTTTTGATTCAACGTGCAATCTTCTTTCTAGACTTTTAATTAATTTGATCTGACTCCTGAACTTCAAACTTAATGTGTAATTTTGGGTAAATGTTAAATCTTGAACAAATTTAAATTCTAGGAAAGACATCGGACATTAGGCCAAAATTTATTAATCATTTTTGCCATTTTACTTTTTTCGATTCACGCACCCTCACGTCTATGCTTTTGGTGAATTTTGTGTAGACGAAGATAAATTTCGAGTGGGGTTTGTACGATATCATTTTTATGAGCAATTCATACAAATCATCCATAGTGCAGAAATTGTACATGACCTCGTAATTTTATTTGCGGGACTCAATATACATCTCAAAGATATGATTCGTGAAGAATCCACGATTCAAATAATATTTTCCTAATTTAAAAATAATCTCTGCATCGTTTAAGAAAATGGGCCAGCAAAAAATATTTCCGTCATCAATATAAAATGTTCAAGCATGGACTATTATGACGATGCAAACATCTTATGTTGACTACTATTTCTATACATTAGAAACGGTCTTTTTTCTTCAGAAAAAAATATTTCTCAAATCATGTAATTTGTCTTATAAACAATCGGTTCAATCTAATCGAGTGAGCTTACGCAACATTTGCTAGCAAAAAATAGACAAAAAAAGAAACTGATGGTTATGTTCATAGCTGTGCAATGAAGTCACTCTCCTACATTTCATGAGAACAATAGTTCCAAGAATGCCTGTGGTCTAGAGATCGAGTTGCACCCAAAAGGACAAAAACTTCTCTGCAAAGCGTGGCTCCAAATTCATCGACTTGCCTGCCATAAATGATCGGGACAGCTGCTACGTTTACACCAGAATCAGAATGGACCATTCTTTGCCCAATGGAATAGAAGAGAGATCACACACATACATGCGCGATGATGCACGAAAAAAAAAACCACCGAAAGAAAAACCCTTCTTTGCCCAATGGAATAGAAGATAGATCACACACATAAAGCTAAGAAACCAATTTATAAAGTGAAAACAAAACCTACTTAAAAGATTAGTTTAAGCTGAGCCCAATAGTAAGAGCAGATCTCGTAAGATTGAGCCAGGCCGGATCTTGAATAAAAAAAAAAAAAAAAAACTATTAAGAGCATATGCCACGCCTTATCCCTAAAAGATGGATGCCCTTCCTTGCCCCTTTTTTATAATCCTAGAATCACTGTCATAATCGCATTGGTCTCGCAATGGCCTTCGACACGTGTCTTCCCCCCCATTTGCTTCCAAAAGTACACGCATGTATATATATGTGTGTGTATATATGTGAATTTTGTCAAGAAAGGTGCACCTTGATTGGCTCCGAGGTAGATCTTAGTCAGCTTTTAGCCGACCATAATTATAAACCATCATCGAAATATAATAAATCAATCATTTCGGCCTGCTGCTGGGTACTACATGCACGAGCCGAACACATCATTTAATATATCCAATCAATTTTGATAGATCGATATTACTTGTACACTCTAATCATTTTACGAAAAATAACTTCAAAAAAATATTTTTAAAATTATTTAATATCCACTTCATGGATAACGAATTAGTCAATAAAAATATTTATTGCGGATGATCCACGATTGCTGATGTGTTTGGCCCCATATATGCATGATGCCAACGTGGTTACAATCACATCACATCACACACAGAAATCATAGGTCGACAAGATCCTCAGTTTCAGGCTCTGCCCGGTTCACCACTGAGTCACTCGTGAACGATCTGTCTCAGTCGTCCCTCGACATCGTTTTAAATGAGCTCTCTTTATATATATAAAGAATCGTTTGGAAGGGACGGTGCAGCAGCTACCCTTTTAAAATTCTCATTCGATGATGACATAAGTTAGATCAAGTCTACATAGGATAATTAATTGCACGAGACCGAGATAGATTATGCAAACTAATCCTTGAGATTAAATAAGGCTTGATAATCTTACACTATTATACTATTCACGCGTGTTTCTCAAAGATTAAGGGCAGCTCAGTGATAGTAAGTCTCGTGAGGCCCCTATTTAAAACCTTGTCTTGCTGATATGAATATTGAAGGGTAAGTACTACACAACAGTGGTAAAAAATATTATATTATGTTGTACGAACTTATAATATCTTTCAAAAGTAATGGAACTGTTGCATCAAATTAATTTCTCTTAAATTAATTTGCTGCCTTCCTTGATCTTCGCCAATTTGCACGATCCGACGATACTTAGTACTTCCTCATTCCATTTCCTCAATTCACAAAGGGAAATGAGTGGATGACAACTTCATCAATCTCGCGAGAGCGATGGAGCCGCATCAACCACTCATTTAAAGATGGAAATTGGGTTACTCCTTTGACTAGTCTTCAGTTTCTAGGATTGGAGCAATAATTAAGAAAAAAAATCACAAAATTATTTTTTTTTGCCATTCATTCACTTGATTAAGAAAAGGGAAAAAGCTATAAAAAAATCTTAAACCATACCCATTGTGACACATATGTCACAAAAAATCTTAAATTTTTTTGGTGACACCATTATAAGTTTGATTTTTTGATCTCATAAAAATATAATTTGAAGTAAATGGTCATACAAGTATAAGTTTGATATTTTTGTACACAAAAAAAAAATTTAAGGTAAATGTGTTACATAAGTATGTTTTGATTTTTTGTTATATAAAAGTTCAGGGTAAAATGTCACAGTAAGTATAGTTTAAGTTTTTTTGTAACTTTTTTTCTAAAAAAAATATAGTAAAGCTTCTATTCACTCCTCAAATTTATTAATTGAAATGTTTTACCTGACTTAAAACCCATGGAAGTCTAAATCTTAAAAATCAAATACTTATTAACTTTAAACTTTTCCACTTTGATTTGTGACGTTACTTAAGGCTATTTGTTTTAGTAATAGCAACACTTTATTTGCGCAACTAAAAGCATCAATATGTTTGGCTCCAATCATAACAGTCCAACTGAATTCCGAAATCCAATTCATCGTCTCGTGACTAGGAAAAAAAATGAAATTTATTAAAATTTTAAAGTATATCGAGTTTGGTAATTTTCCCTCTCTATTAAATTAACTAAATTAGAAATTTATGTATCGTGTCTAAGTTCAACAAATGCTAGAAAGGGTTTTATTGCGGTGCATAGATTTTCACTTGTTTGGAATACATACATGGGTGGATTATTAATTTGAGATTGATTAATCTTAGGCTTCAAAGATGATCGGTTTCTAGATGGGTCGATTTTTGACCTAAAACTGAAAATTGACCTTGCGGCTTCCAGTTTCATAATTTTATAACCAGCTTAATAACGCAAGGGTGCCCACGACTTTTTAATTTCTTCTTTAAACGTTTTATTAATTTATTCTAAAAAGGTTGGGAGCCGACGCACGTTCATTCCTTTTAAATCTTCGTGGGACCCATAGAATAATTTCCTTAGGCAGTGTCGATTGGCACGTTTTAAATATAAAATAACACTTCCCAGGCAAGTGTGCACAGAGGGTTTTAATTTCCTGCCTCAGTTCCATCCCGTAATCACGCTCATCTCAAAACACGTCAACCCTTTACTCCTTGGTCGCCTGGTTGGAATTGGTTCCCTTGAGAATCATTTAGAATCAACTAGTTTGATCCGGTTTCTGGTTGGAATTGGTTCGGACCGATGCTCATTCTTACTCATTCTTAAGGGTTTATTCTTTACCTGATTAGCCAAACAAAGATGGATGTCATGATAACTCGAGTATATGATGTAGAGTTATTCATAATTTTTCGATGGAATTATAAATAACATAAACTGTTAAGAATTCCATAATTCACACTTCACGGTATTCCAACTCGTTATTAACTAGATATGAAAAGTTTATTTATCGTGATTACCAAGGCTCCCAAGAAAAAATTCCAAGATCAGCTAAATTTTAAATATCAATGTTCAAAATTTCAAAGAATGATTATAATCGTGAATATTCTTTTTTTTACATAGATTGTGTTCAATAATGCACATACTTTTTATTAACTAATTCTTTTAGCAATAAAAAAGACCCTTTTCAAACTGACTTAATGCAATTGGCTTAATCTAGCCCATGCAACTTCTGCTGGCAATGAAAATATGACTCTGTTCACAGCGGTGCAATGAACTGACTCTCCTACATTTCATTGTCTCTGAAAAGAAAAAAACAGAAGATGAACTCGTTCTTCAGGACTATTGATTTCTCCACTATAATAATAGTTCAGAGAATGCCTCATCGAGTCCAGTCTCCGTCACGACCCGCATTATCCTCTCGGTCGCTGGTGAACGACCCGTCTCCGTCATCCCTCGGCACCTCTGACCCGACGCACCTCCCGTCCATCAGTCTTGCCACCTGCTCATGGTCCGAACCCCCCTTGGAATACAGGATCAGCACCTGGCCTTGCCCGAGTGCCTCTATAACCGAGCTCCACCTGGAATGCGTCAAGAACTCTCCGACCGTCGGGCGGGCCAAGCGCTGGCGCAACAGATCGTTGGCGATGTGGTCCCTGGCCTGCCGAGCTGTCACCGACCTCACCGGCTTCTCAGCCACTATCTCATCGTGAGACGGCTCGAACCACTCCCCCTCGACTAGCACTTCCTCCCTCGCCTCGCATATGTTGTGCAGTATGCAGCAGGCGGCCAGCACCACCGGCAGGTCCTGCAGCTTCACCTCCGTCCTCTTCTGCAGGCATGTCCACCTTCCCTTCAACCTCGCGAAGGCATCCCTCGCGACCCGCTGGACCTCCCCGACCCGCTCGTTGAACCCGTGTTGGGCCCGCGTCAGGTTCTTCTGCTTGTAAGGCACAAGGACCCTGTCCGTCAACGCATGACCCGAATTGCCTACGATCCAACCGTCGCGCAGGAGCCCTCGGCTCACCCTCTGACATAGGGCCGACTTCTCGAGAACCTGGACGTTCTGAAGCGAGCCTGGCCACCCGATGCAGATGTCGATGAACTCACCGCGGTCGTTCACCACGCCCTGGAAGGTGATCGAGTACGACGTCCTCTGGTTACGCTCCGTGTGCCGCTTGTTGTAGTACTCGGCCACCCGGGTCTTCGGGGCGTTGAACGGCACGTAGGTCGTGTACATTGACCCGGCCACGTTCGGGATGCCGGAGACCGACTCGAATCGGCGCTTGATGTGGTCCAATTGGGGCTCGTCGGGCCACTGGAGGAACTTGGGCATCAGGACGTCCTTGATGGCGGCGCAGACCTCAAGGACGAGCATGTGGCAGGTGGAGATGCCGAGCCCGAACCGAGTGGACACGAGCTGGAGCGGCTCCCCCGTCGCGAGCCGCCAGATGCAGATGGCCACGCGCTGCCGGACGGGGACGGCCTCCCGGAGCGCCCTGTTCTTGGTAACGGCAGCTTCGAGCTCGTCACATATCATGTCGAAGGTGGCCCGGCTCATCCGGAAGGCGGCGCGGAACTCCTCCTCCGGGACGTCGGGGCGGTTCAGGTTGTCCCACCACTCCTTCCTGCGGTCCTTAACCCACAGCCTCTGGGTCGATCCGGTGACCGGCTCGACCGGACCTGGGGAGCCGCCATTATTGCCATTGGCCACCGCCGCGTGCCGGGCTCGCTTGTTGTTATTGTCGTCGTCGTCATCGTCGTCGTCAAAGCGCTGGCGTTCGAAGGGGTTGGAGTGGAGGTTGAAGGAGTCCATGTCGTGTTTTCAGAAGAAGGTGGAGGTCTCCTTGGCCCGAGATTTGCAGAGTAAGTGATTTCCGTTGTTTCGAGATCGAGAGTGGTTTGGGTTTGGGTTTGGTTTAGGAGATGGTTCGGCTTACAGGAGGAGGCGAATGGAGCTTTTACGGTGGTTTGACTCTTTCTGTTCGAGAAAATATTAGGTGGGCCGACCACCAACACGTCAACGTGCACCCCTGCCAATAAGAAACCTCCACGTGGCTCCACATCAGCGAGTGGTCCCCTTAGCTTTGACTCTCTTCCTACTGCTACTTTGAAATCAACGAGAGCTGAGTCAATGACAACGAGCTCTACAACGTTGTCAAACTCTACTCAACTCCTCCGTCTCCGCCTCCTACAGCCGCCTCTCCCTCAGTCGCGCTCGCAACTCCAACTCACTACCTTCGCCCACTCCAACAACGACTACATCAACATGTGCAGGCCTATTATTAGGGGAAATTTTTAAATCTGTGTGCAAGGAGCGGTGGGGACCACCCGCTGATGTGGAGCCACGTGGAGCTTCTTGATTGGTAGGGGCGCAAGCTGACGTGTTGTGGCCGGCCCACCTAATATTTTCTCGTGTCGACTGGTCGGCACTGTGGATGGACGGAATAAAAATAAAAATGTCAACACAATAAGATAATCTTAAATCTATGCATCCATAATAAATTTATTTCAAACTAACAAGTTAGTACACCTGACAAATTTAATATAATCATAAAAAATCCCAAATTAATATATTTATGAAAAACTTACCATTCGTTAATTTCCATTAAATTAGAGTAATATCACAAAAAATCATAAATTGACATACCCGTAATAAATGGTAGATAAAACTCAAAACCGGTACATTCCCAAATTTAGTAATTTGATAGTAAAATTTAACAAAAACTAATGAAAGATAAATTTTCACATATGTACTGATTTAGGATTTTTTAAAAAAATTGGAGGAGAAGGGAATTTTCCCGCGGTTGAGAGGGGGTTTCAGTTTTATTTTTTGTAATGATAATTTATTGGGAGATCAGCCGAAGAAAGTTACAAAAAAAAGGGACGGGCTTTTGCGAGCAAAGGAAAATGACTTTTGGACCGGTGGTGAGTTCTTGAAGGCACAAATTCACTGCGAGGTAAATTTTGCAGGTTATATTTCACAGTATTTTGGGAATATTCATAATTCTGCCGATCAATTTTCACTTGAAATTTCAGATGTAATAGTTCAATCATTATCGGTCGCTTTACATAGCACGACGACTTGAGACAAACTTACTCAAAACAAAACAAGTAAATTTATGAATTTGAACTTCTTCTTTTTATCATTTTCTATCTTTTTCTTACTGTTCATCATCAGCTTCCTCTTAAGTTAGGCACCATCCATCTTCTTTGAAATTTTTTCCTCAAATTTACTAATCCTCACCCTGCCTAAGTGTCTTCTTCAGCCGCCATCATCGCATCCTTGCCCCGCTTTGTTTGTCGTCGAGTTCGGTAGCTCTTAGGTCTCGGCCAAGCGAGACAATCTCGAGCTCAGGCGCTAAGATCTCGAGGGCTCGACCTCCGCCGTGGCGTCGAGCTTGAGCCCCTACATTTGGAGAGGTCAACCGCTGCCGTGACATCGAGCTGGAGCCCTAAATCTAGTGGCTCTGACTATCCATTCGGAAAGGAAAGCGTTGCGTCTCAGCTGTTCACGTTCTCTTTGTTCTCCTACTTCTGCTTCTTGTACTTCATCACGAAATCAAAGCCAGGTCCGAGCCAGACTCTTTTTGGATTAAAAATCGAAAAATGTGAAGAAAATAATCACATTCATGTATCTTCTAGAAGTTGAATAAAAAATTCAACCATCGATAAAGCAAACCAAAAAAAAATCAATCAAACTAACAACTAAAAAAGTAACACTATATTTCGACAAAAAAAAGAGTAACACTATATGAAAATAAATTTACTTAAAAAAAAGGTAAACCTTGCGTACATAAGAAGCAAGGACCGATGACCGTGCTAGATTTAAAATCTACAGCTATTGCGGAATTACCTGAAAGCATCGGTTTTCTAAAGAAGCTCGAGACTTTGGATGCCTCTTGTTGTGCATCGTTAATCCGCTTACGTAGCTCCATAGGTCATTTAGCATCACTATTTCTCCTTGACCTAAAATTTTCTCCAAAAAAAAAAGTAACACTACATGTCAACGCGCGCTTCCTTGCCCCTTCCTCGTATTGCTGCAGGAATCACGCGTACGCTAATTGCACTTTCCGTGCAGCATGAAGGGTCTTGACCCGCTGGACGGCAAAGGCTCAGCACGCCCGAAGATCGAGCATCGGCGAGGATTACAATAGTGAGGGAATTGCCTTGTTTGAGCACTCCTAAGCCAACCGATGACTCTCTACTCCTCCCCTCTGTTTCCTGCCTTGATTGCTCATCTTCTTATCACGAGATGTCTGAGAGTACTTAATTTTGTTTTGAGTGTAGCTTCGAATTGAGTTTTGAGCTTCAATTCCCAAATCTAGGATTTCATATTTCTCATCTCTATTTCCCGCTTTCTTTTGAGGCTCCAATCCATCAATCTCTTTTACTGCCTTTGTATTAGGACAATTCTCTTTAGCATGAAAAGAAAAGAACCCACTCCTTCAGAAGATCCATTAGACGGCGCGTTAGATGGCGCGTCTAACTCATCGACCTCTCCACATGAAGATTATTATGAAGGAAGAATCATAAAGCCAAAAGAAAATGATTACGAAGTGTTCTTGAGTTTTAGAGGGAAAGACACTCGTAAAGGTTTCACTGATTATCTCTATACTAGTCTTGTTGATGCAGGAATTCATGTGTTTAGAGACGACAATGAGCTTCGTGTTGGTGCAGAGATTAGTTCGGAGCTTCTTTGCAGTATTACACAATCTAAGATCTCAATCCCAATTATCTCAGAAGACTACGCTTCTAGCAAATGGTGCCTTTGCGAGTTGGCTCAAATGTTGAAGTGTAAGAGTAGCATAGGGCAAACAGTGTTGCCCATATTTTACAAAGTGGAACCCTCGCACTTGCGACATCTTAAGGGGCGATTGGGAGATGCTATCAATTCACTTAAAGAGAATTATGATGAAATGGTTGTGAAGGAATGGGAAGAAGCGCTCAAAGAAGTTAGTTCCTTGAAAGGATGGGAATCGGAGAAAATTGAAAATGGGTAAATTGTTCTCCACCATAATATTGTTTAATTTCTCACAAGTAGATCTTTCTTGAAAAAAGAATTTAACTATTGCCACCTCTTATGTAATTCATTGTTATTTGACAGGCATGAAGGAGCATTGGTCAAAATTGTTGTCAGGAAAGTTATGAGTGAGTTAAAAAGAAATTTTCGGCTAATGGTTCCCAAAGAGTTAGTTGGAATTGATGATCGCATGAAAGAGATTAGGAGCTTGATAAATGCTAGATATATTGATACAAAGATTATCGGAATTTATGGAATGGGTGGTATCGGTAAAACAACTCTTGCTAGGGTCCTGTACAATAATCTCTCCAGTCACTTCCAACATCTTAGCTTCATGGCAAATATCCGAGAAACTTCTTTGCACAAGGGGATTGAATCCCTACAAAAGCAGCTCATTGGCGATATATTAAGAATTTCATATGATGTATCTAATGTTGACGAGGGAATTGGTGTCATGAAATCTCGATTTACAAGTAAGAAAGTCCTTATCCTTCTTGATGATGTTGATGATATTACTTCGTTGAATGCTTTGGTTGGAGACGGCACTTGGTTTAAAGCAGAAAGTATAATCATCATAACAACTAGAGACCAGAGTATTCTTAATGCAGCTCGAGCAAGTCACATGTACCAACTCAAAGAGTTGTCTTTGGATCAATCATTGATTTTATTTAGTAGACATGCATTTCGAAAGGATTCTCCTCGGAGTGATTATGAGGTTATCTCTCATGATGTAGTAGCTACTACTGGTGGGCTTCCTTTAGCTCTTGAAGTTATAGGATCATTCCTATGTGGAAAGAGAGAAGGAGTATGGAAAGATACATTAAAGAAATTAAAAAAAGTGCCTGACAAGAAAGTGCAAGACAAGTTGAGGATAAGTTATGAAGCATTAGATTATGAGGAGAAATGGATATTTTTGGATATTGCATGTTTGTTTATTGGATCATCTAAGCAAAGTCCGACTTATATGTGGGATGCCTGTGATTTTTTTCCGGAGAAAGGGATTGAAGTTTTGAGTCTTTTGTCTCTAATTAAAATTGACAAAGATGGCAAGCTAGTAATGCATGATCAATTGAGAGATCTTGGAAGGGAAATTGTTCGTATAGAAAATCAAAAGAAACCTGAAATGCGTAGCAGAATATGGATTTTTGAGGAAGCTATAGATGTGCTTGACAACAACAAGGTAAGAATATTCTGTACTTGTCTTTGTCAGTGAATGTGAATCCATCTTCTCTTTCTTGTTTTAGATAAAAATCATTGTCTATCCTTTGATCAATTGTTATTCTTGCCTTATTCTAGGATATAATTGAGGCACAATTTCTTGGTTATCGATTATTGATATATATCTTTACCTTGTAGTATTGCGAAGAGGCCACTCTCCTTTGGTAGATTTAATGCAACCAAACTACAAAAACATATTATTTGACAAAGCACTTTTCGAGAAAATTTGACATATATAAGACTCCGTTTATTTCGCGAAAATGAATGAATTGAAAATATTTTTATAAAAAATGGTCGTTTATATTTCTTATAAAAATGAATGAACGGAAAATATTTTCATTGTTTATTAAAATATTTAGACATAAATTGTTGTCTAAAATGAAAGTATTTATTATTGACTAATTATTTTAAACGATACAAGTGATGATTATTTTTAGAAAAATACTTTCTAAATCATTTATTTTTTGTGAAATAAATGAAGCCAAAATAATTGACCTGTGAGTTTTCCACATATCTATTTGAAGTTGGATTCTTCTTCTTCTTTTTTTTTTTTGGTGAAGATTGGATTCTTCTTTTGATCTCTTGTGAGGTCTCTTTTTTCTTTTTCTTTTTTACCAAGAATTGCCTTCTTATGAGTTGTTTTGCTCTGATAAACGAGACATCCATCCATTTGTGATAATTAGCTACCCGTTCCTGTGTTTTTCAAGTTGGCTTTAAGTTCAGACTTACTTCCTTAAGTATTATGTTCGGATGATTTAGTCCCCTATCTATTTTTTTTTTTTTCACCCAATGCAGTCCTTTATCTTTCACAATTAGTGGGATCAAATCCTTTGCCGTCGACCGTTAGTTAACACCTAAATTTGCTAAAGGCTTTCATATTTGTTTAAGATATACGTGTAAAGCGTGTAATATAACCTCTAAACATATGTTATTTTCATTCTATAAAATTTTCATAATAGGGGATAATTTTTTCTAATATACTAATACTTTTTAAATTTTTTGCGATGTCGGATATTTTTTCTATGATCCGTTGATAACATTTGTTTGTCAAATATATTATATCACATTAAAATAATTATTTTTATATTGTTCAATTCTTAGCAAATATTTGATTGATATCATTCGTTAGGTAAGGGCGATCATGTTACAAAGTTTTTTTTTATTGAATTTTTATTTGTCAAATATAGACTACCACATTAAAATAATTTTTCTACATCTTTCAACTATTAGTTCATACCTAATGTAGTACATAATTGGTACTTCTGAATCATTTATCTATCAAATATGAGCTCTCATGTTATATAACTTTTTTACTGATATGATTTACTTATGAAATATGACAATATATTTTCTCATAATGAGCATCCATACAACTTTTCAATCATAGCCATCACCTATAATACATCTCGTTGTACTCATTATTGAATATATTTAGTCGTGTAATAGATCACTCTCTTTCCTTTTATGATGGACAATTTTATTTTATTCATTGACTTGTGAGCATGTTAAATACTTATTTTGGTGACGATGGATATATTTTAGTCACAGTGGGTACCCCTACGACTTTTCAATCATAATAGTCGTCACTCATTGGACATTTCGTTGTACTTTATTTTTAAATATGTCCAGTCATGTAATAGATTCCTCTAAATATATACTTTTTTCCCCTTCCATGATGGGTAATTTTATTATATTGATTTATTTCTAAAGCATGTTATATTTTTTTCTTTGTGATAATGAATATTTTATTTATTGATATATTAATACATTTATTTGTCAAATATGAGCCCAATCTGATATCGATCTTTTGATATTATAATTTGACAAGTACAATCTTAATATCATTTATTTGTCTAGTATGAGCCCATTCGACATAATGTGATAAATCCAGAAATCACTTCTAGCTGTATCAAATTTATATGTAACTATATAACATATGTGTACAATTAAACGCCATATGTTATGTGATAAGATCTATGGATTAAAATAAGACATTAGAAGAGAAAGTTGAAATTTTACAATAAACAGGACTAATACAATCATAAATATTTTACTTAGATTTTTAACAAATCAAAATAACAGATTCAATGAATTAGCAAAAACTAGAGTGGTGGTCAACGACTTACGCTAACAGCCCATTTGGTTACAATAATGGAATAAAGCTGTCATGTAAGTTATTACATTGTAGTGTAAAAAAATTGTGGTAAATATATGCTGTTTGGTTTAAGTAATACGAATTTTATTAATTACATAAATGATAAGGGGGAATAGCATCAGAATTACTAAAATACCCCTAAAAATCAGAATATAGATTTTATGGTTCACAGTGTTTCCTTGTATCGGGGCACTAGAAACATTGAGCTCCTTCGTCTTGGAGAAGATGGTCGGGAAACTCTTTTGTTTTAAGTAAATAGATTTTATGTTCCATAATGTTTTCTCGTTTCAGGGCACTACAAACATTGAGGCCCTTCGTCTTGGCGAATATGGTCGGGGAAGAAGATACACAGCCAAACAATTTAAAAAAATGACCAATTTGAGGTTCCTTCAAGTGGATGGTGCGAATTTAATTGGAAATTTCCAAAACTTGCTTCCTCAATTAAGATGGCTTCAGTGGGAGGGTTGTCCCTCTGATTTTACAGCGGCCAACTTTCATCCAAAGAAACTAATCGTGCTTGATTTGTCAAAGAGTAATATTTCAGAGGAATGGGGAGGATGGAGTCACTCAAGGTAAGATGCGGAGAAGGCATATCTCTAGCGAATAATCATGTGTTGTCAAAGGTCCAATGGCACCGATATCTCTTCTTTCTTTCGAAAAGATACAAATATTTCTCTAGATATAAAAGGAACTTGTCGGGGCTTGATATACCATAACCATCTGCCCCTTAATATCTTAAACTGATAATATCTTAACAACTAGTTAGCTTAACATTTCCAATGCTGCAAAACAAAAGTTTTTTTTTAACTACATTAAATAAAGTCTATTAAAAATATAAATTACAATATTTGTGACTATCTTAATTGTTTTAAATCTAAATGGTTTATGGCTTCTAAGTGAATCTTCAAGTCTTGTAACTGGCTCTACCCTTTATATGTTTAAGTCTGAGGGATGCCAATGTCTAAACAAGGTCTAAGATGAAATAGTTTAAGAATTTACTTAAGTTTGAAATTTCTTCCCATGTAAAAGTATGTCTTTTAGCTATTCTTATTCTATTTCCATACCAAGTTGTTTCAAGAGAAATGAAAAGTTGGTTTTGTTCACACGAACTGATTTTGACATGAGGTGCTACTCAAACGGTCATATATGGAATCAATTATTTTAGAAACAAAAGTTAACACTATTACTTCAAGATAAGTGCGTTGCTTTATAATGGTTTTTGAGAGGGTAAATTTTAGGTTATCTTTGTCAGTTCTAACCAATTGATATTTATCTAGCTAAATTGGAAGATATGCCTAATGCAATAATAGAATATAGTTAGCACTTGTATATCTGTAACATTTTTCTTTCAATAAATAAAATAAAAAAATTATATGGTGAGCCAAAACGCTACTACTTAAGAAATATTTAATAAAACAAACATGAAGTAGTGGAGCATGATAGCTATGATAGCATGGGAACAGAGCTGTGAAACATTTATATATTTTATAAAAATGCCTAAATAGAAGGAGCAGGGGAGCATGGGCTTTAAGAAATTTCAAGAAGTCTAAAAAATATCTAATTATTTTTTTTTTTGCAGATGGCAACCGAGCTTAAAGTTCTCAATCTCTCATACTGTCCCCGTTTAAGAAAAACTCCCGATTTGTCCGCTTTCCAAAGTTTGGAGATTTTGATTCTTGAATATTGTGAGAATTTAGAAGAGATTCATCCTTCTATCGAGGACATCAAGACCCTTGTCTCCTTGGATGTCAGGTGTTGTAAGATACTAGAGAAGTTGCCGACAGGAGTAGGTAGAATGGAAGGATTGAGGAATCTTCTCTTAGATGAAACTCCAATACAAGAGATTCCTATTTCGAGAGGTTATTTGATGAAGTTGGAGACTCTACATGCCTGGTGTTGTAGGGAACTTGCTCAACTTCCAGAATCCATGGGTTCTCTTGTGTCATTGACTCGGCTAGATCTATGTCATTCCATGATTGAAGAATTACCTGAATCCATGAGTTCCCTTGTGTCATTAACTCAGCTGGACCTATCTCGTTTGGGAATTGAAAAATTTCCTGAATCTATTGGCTCTCTCAAGGAGCTCCAGACTCTTGATGCCTCTGATTGTGCATCATTAACATACATACCCCGCTCAATAGGCCATCTAAAATTTTTGCGGCGTTTGCTATTACGGGAATGCCGGTCGTTGAGAGAGATCCCTGATTCAATCGGAAAGTTGGTATCATTGACTGAGTTGGATTTGAGATCTACAACGATAAGAGAATTACCCGAAAGCATTGGTTGTTTGACAAAGCTTGAGATTCTTGATGCCTCTAATTGTGCATTGTTAGCCTGCATACCCAACTCCATAGTCCATTTAGCATCTTTGCATTGCTTGCTATTAGGGGAATGCTGCTCATTGAGAGAAATCCCCAACTCGATCGGAAAGTTGGCATCATTGATTGTGTTGGATTTAAAATCTACAAAAAATTTAGAATTACCTACAAGTATCGGTTTTCTGAAGGAGCTTCAAACTCTCGATGCCTCTAATTGTGCATTATTAGCCCACATACCTAGCTCATAGGTCATTTAGCATCTCTATCTCTTCTTGACCTAAGTAAATGCACTCAACTTGCTCAACTTCCAAATTCTATAGGCTCCCTTGCGTCCTTGCAACGCTTGTTATTACGGGGATGTTGCTTGTTGAAAGAGATCCCCGATTCAATTGGAAAGTTGGCATCATTGACCGTGCTAGATTTAAAATCTACAGCTATTGCGGAATTACCTGAAAGCATTGGTTTTCTAAAGAAGCTCGAGACTTTGGATGCCTCTTGTTGTGCATCGTTAACCCACTTACCTAGCTCCATAGGTCATTTAGCATCTCTATCTCTCTTTGACCTAAAATTTTCTCCAAAACTTGTTCAACTTCCAGACTCCATAGGCTCCCTCACATCTTTGCAACACTTGTTATTACGGGAATGTCATTTGTTGAGAGAAATCCCCAACTCGATTGGAAAGTTGGTATCATTAACTGTGCTGGACTTAAAATCTACAGCAATTGCGGAATTACCTACAAGCATTGGCAATCTGCAAAATTTGAAGATCTTGGACATTCGTGGAACTCACATAACAGAATTGCCTAGAAGCATCGAAATCCTGCAAAATGCCGAAATCTAGTACACTGAAAAATTAGGTAAATTGCTTGAATTTTTTTTTTCCTTTTTATGGTTCGACAACATTAAAACTGCAATTCTCGCTTGTCTGTTCTCATACGACTTCTCAAGATAATTTATGATTAACATGTGGATTATTAAGGAAGCTTCCAGAGGCAAAGCATGAAACACACAGGCAAAGGAGACAGAGATATCATACTGCTGGATTTATGGCGCTCTTGATCGCCAGATTTCGTCAGGTTCTTTCAAGCTTATTTCATAGGGTGTGAATTTGATATGCTGCAAGTCTGCCAGAATGAGTTCATAGTTTGATTGTCATTTTAGATTCTCGACAAACTGTTTCTGTGTCGATTTTTTTTATCCTAACAAGATTCATACCATTGATCCTGTCGCCGCACGATTTACTCTCCTGCTCATTAGTTATTGCGATGCTGGGATTTTGTCAGTGCGCCGATGAGGATTTTGTTCTAGTGATGCTCTGTTTCGACTTTGCAGTATGCAAGTTTCTGTCTCCTGCTGCTTTCCAATTTTTTTTTTTCCTTCATATCTCGGTCTTAAACGGAGCGAATACCTGCTCAGACTTCACATTCATTTTCTCCGCGTACATCACCACCACGTTCTCGTCCAGTTCCGCCACCCCACCGGTGTCCGATCTCCGCCCAGCAAGGAACACGACATGAAATCGAAATGATCGCACGTTGACTCGGTCAATCAACCTCCCAAGAGACTACGGCTATAAGAATTGCTGTCAAAACAACATATGCGCTCGTAAAACGTTTCTGGTGTGGGTAGGAACATTAAATTGGTGGGTTGAGTCGAGTTGGTTCGGAAATAGTCTTATCCATATTAATATATTTTCATATAATATAAATTTAATCACCCATACATGAACCGACCCGTATTCAACTTAACCCGTATTATCAAAACAAATTAATATTATAGGAAAATCATTTTCTATGAATATAATTATATTTTCGATACTTGACTGAAATCTGAAAACTAAAAATAAACTAGAAGAAGTTTTCCGTTACTCGGTAAGAAAATATTTTCTTCATGCACCCATTTCAATAATTTTTTTTATTATGATATTTTTTAAATCCATTTTTAATTTTTTTAATTTTTTTTTCCTTTTTTTTTTCCTTCTCCTTCATTGACTGGCCACAGGTGAGGTCGAGCCTCGCCGGCCTGTGGGGAGCTCAACCTCAAGCGAGGGATTGAAGTGACTCTGGGCATCACGTGGACCGAGATCAACCCATTGACTTTAGGCATGAGATTCTGGACGGCAGGATGTGTGAATTGGGCCACAAATTACGAAACAGCCTTTTAATTTGGGCTTAAAAAGTGACGGGCTACTTAGAAACTCCAGGGCCCAAGTAAATGGTGCTCGCTTTTGCACGCTGTTGCTAATATCAAAATGAAAGTTCCTCAAACACAGAAAGAAGCCTAAGATTATTAGCTTTCCTTGAAACATCGAGAAATTAATTTTCATTGTTAAGGGCTCATTATTTGCCCGATCAGTTAGTAAAATTTGGCTCCCCGGGGGGGTGTGGTTTGCATTTCATGATGATTTGAATATTGGGTAAAAGTTATTTACAGTTTTATGCTGTAATGATAAATATCATTAGCCTTAAAGAATTATGTAGTTCACACTTCACATTGTTACGACGTATAATTTATCAGATATGAGAAGCTTATTTATCGTGATCAACGATGCACCTGAGAGAAAGTTCAAGGATCAACTAGGTATCAATGTTCAAAATTTCAAATCATGATTGTAATCTTGAGCTTTTCTTTTTCAAATGGTACGTCCACTAATGCATAATATTAAATCACACATTCATCAAATAACTTAAACTCTTAGAACAATTAACGACTGTCCCGGTAAATTTCACGGTAGTTTTTCTTATCATGTGTTATATCAACATTCTTAAATGTATCTTTTTATGCATAACATGAAAATTAAGGTGTTAGATATTCATTTGAACTTTCAAAAGGTTAATTAAGTATAAGTGTTTTATTTCAAATGCGAAAGATCTTACATTCGCATCACAACTTAATTTACTTGGATGAATTTCAGGGATTGGGACTATCACCCTATGAATGAAACCATGTCTTTTTTTTTTTTTTTTTGGTCAAAGAATGAAACCATATGTTATTTTGCAAATGAAGAGACTTACATGCATCCTTGAAAATTTGAGATAAGAGACTACAAGTTCTAAAACTTGTTGCGAAAATATAATTGAATCTTAAAATTTTCAATTTGTACAATTAAATTCCAAAACTTGTTAAACTAATACAATCAAGTCATTCCATTAACTCCGTCCAACTTAACAAACGAGAAACTCTAACGAATATTAGGATCCGATTGCATCAAGTTAAAAAATTTTAGAATTTGGTGTTGGCGGCTATCGCCTAAGGTCATGTGACCACCAGTGAGGGTCGCACGACCTAGGGGACGACGGTGACCAAGCCTGAGGTCACTTGACCCAAGTAGCCGTCACGTGACTTCGCTGGCCCTTTACTAGCCTAATCTAGCCTCGCTGGCTATCCTTTATAAGAGAAGATGAACAATAAGGAGGGACAAAACTAGAATTTTAAAGAATTGATGAGGATAGTTTTGGAAAAAGAAAACTAGTTTTAGTATTTGGCGAAATGCTGAAAGCCCAATACTAGTCCTTACTAGCATTGGGCTTTCAATTTTCCCGAGGCCAAAATTTAACAAAAAGCCCTTTAGGAAAACTTATCAAACACCCCAACATTTCTTTAAAAGACTTTGGAGACTGAAAGCCTATTAGGAAAGCTGAACTAAACACATCGTAGTGTTATTGGTTATGCAAAGCATATTTATTGTGATTTACATTGCACGTAAGACTTCGTTTGTTTAATAGAAGATATTCTCCGAGAAAACATTTTCCCCATTTTCTTGCATCTAGATCATTTATAAAAGCAAGTTAACAAAAAATTTATACTTAAACTCAAGAAAAATGTTTTTCTGATTAACTAATTAGAAATCATTTTCCAAAATATGACTAGAGATCAACGCTTAAATTGAAACTCTACGCTTAGGCATAGAAACCCTAACATTAGTTCCCGAGTCCTCGACATTCACGTGAGAGTCCATCGAGGCTAGGTTCTTGCTTCCGGTGCCCATGCACATGCCTAGTTTCTCGACACTAGTGCCCGAGTCCATCAAGGCTGAGCTTGAGACCTCAGTGCCTTAGCCACTAGCTCTTGCACTCTGGTCCATTGAGGCCAAGCCCGAAACCTTGACACTTGGGCTCGAGACCCTAGTGCTCACACTTGGGTCTATTGAGATCGAGCTTGGGACCCAAGGGCCTGTGTCCTGATCCTAGTGCCCGGGTCAGGGTCTATCATAGAGGAACTTAGGACTCTGGTACTCGTACCTGGTTCCTCAGCTACCTATACACAAATCACTAGTGTCCCAATAATGTATGTCTATTTAGAAAAATCAAATTGGATTCTTTACATACCAAACTATTAAAATATTTTCCAATCCATTCAAATATTATCATTTTCCTAGAAAATAATACTAGAGAATATTTTTCGGGAATGTCATATTTTTGTAAAACAAATGGAGCCTAAGAGAAATTTTGACCAACTTTCTCTTGACCGCGACTGTGAGGTATCAAAGTTCAAAATCGAAGCTATAATTGTCATCTCAGCTTATTTTCTTGATGCCACGTTGATGAATGTAATTGTTAGAGTACTTAAATTATGCATTCCTCTAACAATTCAAGCTTATAAAACAGTTGGCAATGACCTCGATTTCTTTTATTGTGTGTTAGATCATTATCGTTTTAAAACTTGTTGTAAAATTGTATTCATAATTGTGATTTCGACACTTTCCTTTTTCTAGTGGTAAGTTAGATGCATGTAGTTCTTTAAATGCTCAAACATTGAACCATACATTCATCTAATAATTCAAAATTTTAAAATAGTTGACAGTGATCTCATTGAGTTACGATGATACTTCCTATTGTATATTAAATCAACATTCTTATAAAAATCTTTTCATCATGATAACACAAATTAAGGTGTTGGATAAAGAATTTAATTAAGTGTAAGTGTTTTACTTTAGATGCAAAAGTTCCTTTGTTCACATCACAACTTAATCTACTTGGCTGAATCTTAGGGATTGGGACCATTGCCCTATGAATGAAACCATATGTCATTTCATGGATGAAGAGACTTGTATACAAGTTTGAAATTGTATTCATAATTGTAATTTCTTTTTCTATTGGTAAGTTCTTTTTTAAATGCTCAAATATTAAACCATACATTCATCTATGACTTAAATTTTTACAACATGGCAGTAATCTCATTGAGTAACGGTGATATTTTCTAATTTATGTTAAATCAACATTCTTACAAAAAATCTGTTCATCATGATATCACAAATTAAGATGTTGGATAAAGAATTTAATTAAGTGCAAGTGTTTTATTTCAAATGCGAAAGATCCTTTGTTCGCATCACAACTTAATTTACTTGGATGAATCTTAGGGATCGGGACTATTGCCCTATGAATGAAACCATATGTCATTTCATGGATGAAAGGACTTGTATGCATATGGAAATATTAAAGATAAGAGTATTAGAATTTTTAAAACTTGTTAAAAAAATACAATTGAATTCTAAATTTTTTAATTAGTGCAATAAAGCTTCAAATCTTATTAAGTTAGTGCAATCAAGTTGTTCTATTAACTCCATCAAACTTGATCAACGGGAAATGCTAACAAGTATTAGGATCCGATTGCAATTTTAGGATTTGATTGCACCAATTTGATAGATATTATGACTTAATTGCATTATTTAAAACTTTTAGAATTCAATTATACTATAATGACAAGTTTTAGAATTTATGGTGCACTAATCTAGTGAAATTTGTGAAGCGCGAGCTGTGAATCTCTTATCATGAAAAATGTTACAAATGATACACATTTACTTTTCAAACACTTGACATGTTGGATTGAAAAGGAAAAAAAAGTTAATTTAGACAATTTAGTTTCAAGTATGGGTTTCGATTCCCACATTCTATAAAAAGATAGGGTAAAAGTTTGATAATAAGAATTAGAGTATAAGTACACTTATAAAAAAGGAAAATCCTTGGAAACCCCATTTATAGCAATATCGGATCACAATTCCCAAAATGGGATGGGCGCAAATTCATGCTAGCAATAATTACATGATATCAATACACAAAGAGTTCTGTTTGTCTCAGCCGCCTACCATGTACGACACGTGATATCAATCCACAAAGATTTTTGTTTGTCTTAGCTACCTACCGTGTGTGACAAGAGCTAATTATTGCGAGCACGAATTTGTGCCCATGCCATCTTGGGAATTATAATTATATGAATCAATACACAAGGACTACAGATTATTCTATATGATTCTTCAACTTTTGCGATTTATTCAATGTTATCATGAATTGTTGATAGATATTTATATATTTAAATTTTAAAAATAATATTAGACATTGAGTCAAAGTTTATGAATCATTTTTGCCATTTTTCCTTTTTTGATTTGTTCACTCAAGCATCAATGCTTTTGGTGAATTTTGTGAAGGAGGAGATAAATTTCTAGTGAGGTTTCTAGAATATCCTTTTTATAGATAATTCATATAGATCATTCATACTGCATAAATCGTATACAACCCCACGGCCCATGTTATTATTTGCAGGACTCAACATGCATTTGATTCGCAAAGAATCGATAGCTGAGAAAATATCTTCCTAATTTTAAAATAGCTTGTGCATCATTTAAGAAAATGGATAGGAAAAAAATATTTTCATCATAGAAAATGTTTAAACATGGACTATTATGAAGATGCAAACATTTTCCACATTGACTAATATTTTTACACGATAGAACCAGCTTTTTTTTTAGAAAAAATATTTCTTACCGGTCGCATAATGCCACCGGCTTGATCTAATCAAGCGAGCCTACACAGCATTTGCCACCCAAAAAGAAAAAAGGGAAAAAAGAAGAACTCATGGTTGGGTTCATGGCTGTGCGATGAAGTCTCCCTCCTACATTTCATTAGAATAATAGCTCGAGCTGCACCAAAAAACGATGAAAGCTTCACCGCAAAGCGTGGCTACAATTCATCAACTCGTCCGCCATAATGATCGGAACGGCTGCTACATTTACACCCGAAATTAAAGTGGTAGCTGAAAGTCGGTCTGAAAAAAAGACAAGGCATGTGCTGCTCGAATAAAGCAGACCTTAGTAATAATTTCTGTGGACCTCGATTCAGACGTGCCGATGATGTGAAATCTCGCACATGAGATTCTAGGTCAACATGATCATCAACTTGAGGCTCTACACTCTTCCAGTGCTCGAGCGAACTCCTCGAGATAGCTGTGCTGCAGCTCCACGTTGCCGAATATCTCCCTCATGGCCCACGCGTTCGCCCTCATCTCCTCTCCCTCCGCCTCCACCATTACCCGCCTTATCGTCTCGGCCACCGAGTCGCTCGTGAACGACCCGTCCTGGCCGTTTCTGGGTAC
Organism: Corymbia calophylla; assembly: GCA_014182845.1. Lineage (NCBI taxonomy): Eukaryota > Viridiplantae > Streptophyta > Magnoliopsida > Myrtales > Myrtaceae > Corymbia > Corymbia calophylla. The sequence goes on from CM024695.1 coordinate 5,982,788, forward strand.
CTCCGACCCGACCCGCCTCTCGTCCATCAGCCTTGCCACCAGCCCTTGGTCCGAGGTCCCCCCGGAGAAGAGGATCAGCGCCCGGCCCTGCCCCAGCGCCTCGATGACTGAGCTCCACCCGCAGTGCGTCAAGAACCCGCCGACCGAAGGGTGGGCCAGGATGTCCAGCTGAGGAGCCCAGCCCGTCCAGACGAAGCCTCGACCAGACACCCGGCTTTCGAACCCTGGAGGGATGCTGCCCTGGCTGGCCTTTCGGCCTACCACCCAGACGAAGGGCAAACCTGACTGTTCAATCCCGCGTGCCAACTCGTGCATGAACTCTTGACTCAGAGTCACCTCGGTGCCAAGGGCGATGTAGAACACCGACTTCTCTTCCCTATCGTCCAACCATTGCTTTAGCTCACTCCATCTGCAGTCTTCTTCGTTGCGGCTTTTATTCTGGGGCGGCAAAAGCCCTGTCGGAACCACGGGTCTCCCGTAAAGCTTCTTGAGTAGACTCAGCTGCTCGGCCTCGAACTCGCCACAGGTCCTTATGGCCACGATTTCGCAACCCTGTATCGACTTACCACCCCTTTCGAAAGCCGACATGTTAGATTCAGAGCCCACGAAATCCTCTTCGTTCATCACCTCATGAAGCCTGAACGCGACTTTGGTTGGGTAAGTAACCCACTCGGGAACGACCGTCAAGTCCTCCGCTGTCTTGGCCCGGGCCTGACCGTCGACCAGAAGAGATGGTGGGCCAACGAAGACGAGGGTACTAGCGTTGGATATGCTGAATAACGCTGATTTAACCCCGAGTCGGCTCGCCTTTTGGGGTAACCAGAAAGACATGAAGTCTTTGATCATCCAGTCAACGTCCGAGTTCGCGAGAAACTCGGCGACAGCTGGCTCGAGCAGGTCGTACGCCTTCTTAAGGTAAGGGACCATGTTATACGGCATATCGGAGGTCGACTCGGCTGAGTCGGGGAGGCCATGGACGCGAGGCAAGGGAAGCTCGACGAGGGTTATGGAGGGAAGGAGGTTCGCGGGGAGCTGCTGGAGGTTTTTCGGGGTGGAGATGAAGGAGACGCGATATCCCTTTCGAGCTAAGAAGGTGGCGACCTCGAGGAAGGGCATGAGGTGGCCGTAAGCGAGCCATGGGAACATCGCTATGTGAAGCTTCTTCTCTTTGTTGTCCATGGCGGCGTGTGGAAAAAGAATTGGAGAGAGAGAGACCAGCTTTATGAAGGGAGGGTTGAAGACGATGGGAATTATCAAACGGGGTAAAAGGTGCAAATTTGTGGGGTAGAGGAAAGCCAAAGCCAAACAAAGAGGAGGGGCATAGTCCCCAAGTGTCCTATTCCTATGTATCTGAAGCCGTTTCTTAGCTAGCATCAGGATTCATATTATTTTTTGCTTCCTAAAGACGGGTAGTTAAATCATGGGCACATTTTTCATACGAGAATGAGAGGTGGGGGTTTTGAATTATTATCTTCTTAGGGATTGGATGATGACGTTTAATTTTAGGTGTAATTTTCAACTCTCACGCTATGTAAAGATGCACGATAAAAGTTTGAGAGTGAGCTGAGAATTAGAGTAAAACAGATAATTAAAAAAGGTATAGTCAAATTAACTAAATTATTTCGAGTCTCTTTTATTCTTTCACTTTTTGAGGACATGAAAATAGTTTTTTTCTTTTGGATACAAGTCGTCTCCTGTTTTGGGAGGTATGTGGTAGAACTGCATATCTTCTCTAGCTCCCCTTTTTAGGAAGAATAACACTTACTGGTGGCCAGATCAAAGCAATCTTGCATTTAGACTATTAAGATTAATTTTATCTTGTTTAGAGAAAAAGCTCTACATAAGCACATTCACTCTCTAGATTTGAGTAGAATTAATATATTAACATCACCCCAAACTTTCAGTAGATTGGAAAATTTGACCTGCTCTAAAACCCAAGTAGGGTTTATCGGACTAAAGTGTTTTCTTTTCTTCGTAATTATAGAAAGAATGATGCTATGAACACTAATCTTGATTGACAAAGTTTGTATGGCGAGGTTACATGATAAGCACTGCAGGTAAACATTCAAAAAAGTGACCATATTCGATATTCAATACAAGTGGGTCATATAATATTATGGTATATATCACACACACAAAAAATTCAAACTATACTCATTGTGACACAAATACCATGAAAAAAATTCAAGCTCGGGGTATACTTATCATACTAATATAAATTCGAGGTTTTTAATGACAAAAAAAATTTGAGGTATATGTGTCATAGTGGGTAAGTTTAGGATTTTTAGTGAAACAAAAATAAAATTTCGAGGTGTTTGTTACAGACAGAGACTACAGTTTGGGTCTCCTTTTGTTGTATTAACCCTATATTGCCCTTAGAACAAGTTACGGGTTGGACGGAGTCGGGTCAATCCCTGGTGTCCACGGGCACTTACCCAGAGTCGATCCGGCCCAGGCCCAATCCCCAGCCCGAGCCCGAGAATTTTACCAACCGAAGCCGACGTGCTCCCCCAGCGCAGCAGCAGCCTTCTTCATCATCGTCTCGACAGCGGCTGCACGCGCGCACTCCCTTGTCGCCGCCCCTCGCACCAGCGCTCCGGCGAGAGATGGGGAATCCGAAGCAGAAGTGGACCCAAGAGGAGGAAGAGGCCCTGCGTGCCGGCGTCGCGAAGCACGGCACCGGCAAGTGGAAGGACATCCAGCGCGATCCCGAGTTCAACAAGTTCCTCTTCTCTCGCTCCAACATCGATCTCAAGGTCTCTCCGCCCCCTCTATCTCTCTCGCGAATTCTGACGCGAACCCATCGAGGGCGCGAGCTCGATGGATGGCGAGTTGTCGTCGTCGTTCTCGACGTGAGCTCCTGGTAGTGCACGCGGTACCCGCGCCCGTCTGCGGGACGTCCGTACTGGGAGAGTGCGCTCCAGGTGTTCGTGAAATGTTCATAGGGCTCGATCGCTTCTTCAGGAGCGCGTTTACGTTCGCTCATCGGGACGCTAGCATGTCTCTGTCGCGCCGGTTTCTCAGAGATGTTATGAACGATGCCGTGCCGTGATAACATCTCGATTGCGCAGATTACGCTGTTGTTTTGGGCTTGCCAAAAATAATTGAATGACCTGATGAGCTAAGGTTCTTAGGGTGGAGTTGGGACCCAAACTTTGATCATATGCTGCAGCCAAAGTTTATGAATCATTTTTGCCATATTCCCTTTTTCGATTCGTGCAATCTCCCGTCTATGCTTTTGGTGAATTTCGCGAAGACGAAGGTAAATTTTGAGTAGGGTCTGTACAAAATCATTTTTATGAGCAATTCATGCAAATCATCCATGGTGCAGAAATTGTACATGACCCAGTGGTTTTATTTGCAGGACTCAATATACATCTCAAAGATTTGATTCGTGAAGAATCGATAATTCAGATTTCCTAATTTAAAAATAATCTCTGCATCGTTTAAGAAAATGGGCAAGCAAAAAATATTTCCGTCGTTGATAAGCATGGCCTGTTATGATGATGCAGACATCTTATGTTGACTGCTATTTTTGTACATTAGAAACAGACTTTTTTCTTTAGAATAAAATATTTCTGAAATCATGTAATTTGTCGTGTAAACAATCGGTTCGATCTTAATCAAGTGAGCTCACGCAACATTTGCTAGCAATAAACGATCGGTTCGATCTAATCAAGTGAGCTCACGCAACATTTGCTAGTAATAAATAGACAAAAAAAGAAACTGATTGTTGGGTTCATGGCTGTGCAATGAAGCCACTCTCCTACATTTCGTTAGAGCAATAGTTCCAAGAATGCCAGCGGTCTAGAGATCGAGTTGCACCCAAAGGGACAAAAGCTTCTCTGCAAAGCGTGGCTCCAAATTCATCAACTTGCCCGCCATAGATGATCGGGACAGCTGCTACGTTCATACCCGAATCAGAATGGTAGTTGAAAGTCGGTCGGTCTGAAATAAAAAAAGGCATGTGGATGTGATGCTCGAATCTCTAAAGCAAGACCTAGATGATGGACCCAGCATTTCCTCTTATTAGTAAATAATTTCTGTGGATCCCGATTCAGATGGGTTTCACTCCATACACGCACGATGATGCCCAATGAAGTACAATCGCACAATAAAGAAAAATGAAAAAGAAGAAGAAAAAGTCTAGGTCAACTTGAGGCCAGCGAAGGATCTCACGTCCACGAAGCATTATACAAAACAAAGCCAAGCTAGAATGGAAAGAAACACACACATCAAGAAGCAGAAATCAGCTCCATGAGGGCCTTGAAATCGGCCTCAACGCTCCCGCCAGGCCCAGCAACCTCCGCCAATCTCGCCCTGAGCTCGACAACCTTGTTCCTCATCTCCTCCCCTTCCTCGCCCCTCCTCCCTCCTCCACGCCCACTCCGATCCCCCACCAGTCCTTCACCATCCTCGCGTTCATCGCGTTGTCCGCCCAGAACGGCATGCATATCATCGGCACGCCCCCGGCCACGCTCTCAAACACCGAGTTGTACCTGCAGTGCGTCACGTACGCCCCGCATGCCGGGTGGTTCAGCACCCGGCTCTGCGGCACCCATGGCATGATCTTCCCCCGTGCCCCCGCCCGCTCCAGCAACCCTTCGGGCAAGTGGACCATCACTTGCTCCTTTAGCGACCACAGGAACGGGTCCCGGTGGATACTAGGGCCTCGGCAGAGCCAACACTCGCCGGGCGAGGGCGTTGCCATCGTCCCGAAGCATATGTACGCGACGGTCCGAGGGTCTCTGGCATCTAGCCACGCCAAGCAACTAGTATGATCTGAGGAGGAGCTCGGCGGAGGGAATTGAACCGTGAGGCAACCCATGTGGAGGAGAATCTTGAACTTGGACTTCAGGTCCGCCCCAAGGGGCACGGGGTTCGCTTCCTCGAACGAGTTCGCGACAACGGCCGTGGCGCGTGGCAGCACGTGCCCCATCTGGCGGAGCAGGTTCGGCACCATCCTCGTGTTCTGGTCTTGTAGCATCTTGAGTGGGATATCGGACATGCGAAACAACGATAACCCCGGAACCATTTCGCGGGCCACGTCGTTGGCCTCTTCCGCTGCTACCGTGCCGCCGCAAGAGGTTGCGCAGCGGAGCTGACTGAGGACCTCGACGTGGACGGAAGCGGACAAAAAGCACGGAGACGGGACCCAGAACGTCACCCAAGGGACGCGCATCTGCTCTGCGATCTCGCATGCGAAAACAAAGAAAGCGTCACTCAGCAGACAACTCACTTTCCTCCTCACGTCTCGGTCCGCAGCATCGATGGCAGCTCGAAAGCTCTCCGGAGCTTGCTTGAGGAACGCATCCAATAGCTCCAGCGGGTGCAGCTACGCCGCGGCGGCCAGCAAGCCATCGTCCACGTAATGAATCCGGACGTTGGACGGCAACTCGGCTCTCGAGGAAGGTGGGAAGACATCGCCGTTGGACTTGGCGAGGGGGGGGGGGTGGCTAGTGAACGGGAACGCGAGGGACGGCCACGTGCTTTCCCGAGGTCATCGTGCTTTCACGAAAACCAACTCACTTCTTTCCCTCTAATCTCCGACTCGTTATTTCCGTTTAAGAGGAAAGTGAAACTACCAGAGAGATCGCAATACCATGCGAAGCAAGATTTCGTCCCTTCACTCCATAGCTGCACCTTTCCGTCCTCTATCGGAGAGCTTCTCCGCCTTGTTGGCGAGAGCGAATTGCCGGCGGAGAAGAACGAGGGTTTTGAAGCTCCTGTCTGGAACTGAACCCCACAGCCCAGAATGCGTGGAGATATGAAGCAAAAGAATAGTTTGATTTGATTTGACTTTTATTTTATTTGAGGGAAGCACGAATCATGGGGCTGCAGTAGTTTTTTTTCCTTTCCCGAAACAGAAATATAATTTCATTGAACCTCAGCCCATCTGCAAGAATAAGGGGCTCAAAAGTCAAAACGTAGGATCTCCCAAAGAGGGAGGGAAGATTAGAAACTCAGTTTAGGGGAAGGGTCTTATATCCAAGGGCTGCGTTAGTCTATGAAGAAGCTGATGCAGTAGTTAAACCTAACGGAGTGTGCAGCATGCTCTGCTGACTGAAACGTTTTTAATCTTTAACGATAAATAATCGGATGTAATCTTTTATTTACTGTAAGAATAATAATTATTTTGGACTGAAAATATATAAAAAATAAATGGTTATAAATTATTATGGGATTCACTTCTTTAAAGATTTGTGTTTTATATTAAATTATTATTTTTACAATAGTTCAAAGATTGTTACATAAATGAGTTTATGTGGTTACTATATGTCGTTTTGTTTTAGATGTGTTTGGGTCCTGGCACCTCTCCACTCAGTAGCCTAAGCTAATTGAGTGTAAATGGGTTCCGTTGGCCCTTAGGTTGTACGGTGGATGTTTGGATAAATACATGCTTACCTTACCAAAAAAAAAAGATTGTTACATATGTTGAAGAGGAGGCCTGAATATTTTCTCAAAAGGAGGAAAACGGGATTCTTCATCAATTTTATTAGGATAATGGCTTCTTGCCAAGGTAATAATTATCGTGCATGATCCACGATTATTGACAAGTGTTTAGCCCCATGCATGCATGATGCCAACGTAGTACAATCACATCCCGCGCACAGAAATCGCAGGTCGACAAGATCCTCGGCTTCAGGCTCTGCCCTGTTCAAGTGCGCGAGCGAACTCCTCCAAGTACCTGTGCTGCAGCTCCACGTTGCCGAATATCTCCCTCATGGCCCACGCGTTCGCCCTCATCTCCTCTCCCTCCGCCTCCACCATTACCCTCATTATCGTCTCGGCTACCGAGTCGCTCGTGAACGACCCGTCCTGGCCCTTTCTTGGTACCTCCGACCCGACCCGCCTCTCGTTCATCAGCCTCGCCACCAGCCCTTGGTCCGAGCTCCCCCCGGAGAAGAGGATCAGCGCCCGGCCCTGCCCCAGCGCCTCAATGACTGAGCTCCACCCGCAGTGTGTCAAGAACCCGCCGACCGAAGGGTGGCCAGGATGTCCAGCTGAGGAGCCCAACCCGTCCAGACGAAGCCTCGACCAGACACCCGGCTTTCGAACCCGGGAGGGATGCTCCCCTGGCTGGCCTTTCGGCCTACCACCCAGACGAAGGGCAAACCTGACTTTTCAATCCCGCGCGCCAACTCGTGCACGAACTCTTGACTCAGAGCCACCTCGGTGCCGAGGGCGATGTAGAACACAGACTTCTCTTCCCTTGTTGGAACCAAAATACTAAAGAAAAATGGCAACGTTTGGAAAATTTTGGAATGAGGCACGAATGAATACTGGAGGAGAACAATAGAAATGGAAATGCTTTCTAGTGGATTCGGGGTGGTTTCAAGTCGAACTCCTCAACCTTTTAAAGAGGTTGGGCATGTACATAGTAGACAAACATTAAATGTGAAGCATACAAAAGTCTACAACAATACAAGAAAGTCTACAACAGGAAGAAAAAGAGCATAAAGCAAAAAGCAATGTCTGCAAGACAAGTCTTCTGCAGCACAAATAGCACCCTTCAACAAGGCATGCATTAATGAAGGAGAGAAAAATTGGACGTAGAACCTTCTCTCCTTTCCTTTCTTTTCCAAAGTCCTCTGTAGTAGCATTTATGAGGAAAGAACAAAGGAGCTTCATTTTTTACTTTGGAATCCTCTTTGCAGAAGTTGTTTGTTTTGTTCTTTCCATTTGTCTTCATGCAGCAAGACATGTGCAAACGAAGTAAGTCTTCAACAATCAATTTTATATTATTCTAACAGCCTCCCTTAAAATTGATCGTTGAATTCAACAACACCGAGCATCGTCTTTAATTTTTCGAACAATTCCGCCTTCAGTGGTTTTGTCAAAATATCTGCAATTTGATCTTCTGATTTGCAGAAATTTAGTTCAATCTCACCATCTTTGACTTGCTCGCGAATATAGTGATACTTGATGTCGATGTGTTTGCTCCTGCCATGAAAAACTGGATTCTTGGCTAATGCAATAGCCGACTTGTTGTCACACATTATTTTAGTAGGACTTGTTTGCTCATGTTTCAATTTACACATCATCCTACGAAGCCATATTGTTTGACAAGCTGCCGAAGCTAATGCCATGCATTCTACTTCAGCTGTCGAGAGTGCAACAACTTGTTGTTTCTTCGAGGACCACGAAATTACTCCTGATCCAAGAAAGAAAGCATATCCGGAAGTGCTCTTCCGAGTCTCAGTGTCACCTGCCCAATCACTGTCTGTATACCCCCACTAAACTGAAATTGTCAGTATAAGAATATAAAATTCCATGGTCACGAGTTCCACTGACATACCGTAAAATTCTTTTTGCTGCCTGCAAATGTGATTGGTACGGTTTTTCCATGAATCTACTAATAATTCCCACTCCATAGGTAATATCTCGGTCTAGTAGAAGCCAAATATCTCAAACTACCAACAATGCTTTTGAAATAAGTGGGATTTACCAGTTCACCAATTCCTTCTTTCTTCAGCTCCAACCGTTCCACTACAGGAGTCCGGATTGGTTTGAGCGATTCCATTTTCAATCGCTTCAAAATATCATTAGCATATTTTTGTTGTGAAACAAATATGCCATCATTTGTCTGCTTCACTTCAAGTCCAAGAAAATAGGACATCGATCCTAAATCTGTCATCTCGGCGGCTAGTCATAGCCTCCCGAATTCAGCAAACATTTTTTCACAACTCCCTGTAAATATCAAGTCATCAACATAAAGACACACAATTATTATGTCACCGTTAGAATTTGACTTGATATACAGTGTATGCTCATATGGGCACTTTTGAAAACCATGCTCTAGCAGGTACGTGTCGATTCGTGTGTACCAAGCACGAGGTGCCTGTTTTAGCCCATACAATGTCTTCTTCAGCTTGTAAACTTGATTTTCATGCCCTTTCTTCACATAACCCTGTGGTTGCTCCACATAGACTTCCTGTTTAAGGACACCATTAAGAAATGCTGATTTCACATCCATTTGATGGATCCTCCAATGATTTTGAGCTGCAAGTGCTAAAATCATCCGAATGGTATCCATTCGGGCCACTGGTGCAAATACTTCAAAGTAATCAATACCTAGCTTTTGCTTGTAGTCTTTTACAACCAGTCTGGCTTTGTAATGGTCCACCTGACCGTCGGATTTGTACTTCGTCTTGTACACCCACTTGACACCAATGGGCTTTTACCGAGAGGTAAAGAAGTTAGCACCCATGTGTCATTCTTCTCAATGGAGTTGATTTCTTCATCCATTGCTTGAATCCACTTCTCATCTGTTTGCTTCATCATAGGATATAGGGTCACATTAAGCAAATAGACAAAAATTTGCCATAGTTTCATCAGTGATTCCATCACTATCACTGTCATCGTCTCTTGTGACCACATAATCCCTGAATTTTGCTGGAGTCTCTTGTAATCGCTGCGAACGACGTAATGGTGGTTCTGAAGTTGCTGTTGGTGAAGAAGATGCACCACCAGTCGAAGATGATGAAGGTTTTTCAGTGTCTCCCTCAAATGGTTCATCTTCGATGGTAATGCCCTTTTGTTCACCCTTTTGGTTCCAGTCCCAAGCTTCATCTTCAAGAAATTGGACATCCCTGCTGATGATTACCTTTTCAGTGACTGGGTTATACAGCTTATAACCCTTAGTTGTGTCACTATAGCCAATGAAGATACACTTCTCGCTTTTGTCATCCAACTTCTTCCTCCGTTCATCTGGTATATGGGGATATGCCACGCACCCAAATACTCGTAGGAACGAAACATCTGGCTTGTTGCTGCTCTAAGCCTCTTCTGGGGTTCTTCCAAGAACACTCTTTGTTGGACACCTGTTTAACACAAATACAGCACACGCAATCGCTTCCTTCGCCCAAAATTTCTTGGGTAAATTTTTAGCTCTTAGCATACTTCTTGCCATTTCAAAAATTGTCCTATTTTTTCTTTCGGCTATACCATTTTGCTAAGGAGTATAGCTGGCAGTCAACTGACGTTTCACAATATTTGTCAAATTCATTTGAGGTAAATTCTCCCCCTCTGTTTGATCTTAACGTCTTCAAATTAAAGCCACTATGTTTTTCAACATAGACTTTAAATTCTTTAAACTTGCCAAAAGCTTCAGATTTTTCTCTCAAGAAATATACCCAAGTTTTTCTAGTAAAATCATCGACAAAAATTAGCATGTACCTTTTTTGTCCAAATGATTCTACCTCAACAGGACCGCATAAGTCTGTATGTACCAACTCCAATGGTTGTTTTGCTCTTCTAGCTTTTCCGACTGGAAAAGAGTCTCGATGTTGTTTCCCAACGAGACATCCTTCACATGGACGGTCTGGACAGTCAATCAATGGCATGCCGGTCACCATCTTTTTCTGGACTAGTAATTTTAGTCCTCGAGAATTTAGATGCCCGAACCGGAGATGCCACAACCAGTTGCTATCTTTCATCACCGCTTGAAAACTCAAGAGACTCTTTGTCTGAAGAGTAAGAGGAAACATCCGGTTCTTTGTCATTTGCACCGTCGTGATCAACTTGTTGTCAACACCTCTGATGGTGCAAACTCCATTTTTAATATGAACCATGTAGCCTTTTTCAGAAAGTTGCCCAATACTTAGCAAATTCCAAAAGTCCGGCACAAAGTAAACATCTGCAATAGTAACATTAGTACCATCTTTTGACTTGATATTAATGTTACCTTTCCCCATCACGGGAATTTTTGATTTATTCGAAGTTGACTTCACCACGACTCGTCTCATCCAACTGCGAGAATAACTCCTTTCGGCCAGACATATGATTGCTGCAACCAGTATCCAGGTACCATATGTTGGTGTCTACGGTGCTTGAGTCATCCTTCTTACATGCTAGGACCACATGTTCCTCAGCATTGGCGGCATGTGCATGTTCTGCTTGCTCGTACGTCATCTTTGCTTGGCATTCGGATTTGTAATGTCCGAATTTATTGCACTTAAAACACTTGACTTTTGATTTGTCACGTGTTTTATATTTTCCAGTGAAATTTAAATTTCCACCTCTACCTCGGCCTCTTCCACGGCCTCGACCGCCTTGGTAGCCCTCCTTGACTTGATGGAGCGACCCGACTTTGCAATGCTTGCTCGGGATTCGAACTAATGGACTTTTGATTCATTCTTTGCTCATGTGAGCATAATGAACCCATCAACCTCTCCAACGTTAGGGTTGACACATCTTGCCCTTCCTCGATCGCTGCAACAACGTAGTCAAATCTTTCGGTCAAAGACCTCAAGATTTTATCTACAACTCGTACATCTTGGAGTTCTTCACCATTAACCCTCAATTGGTTAACAATAGTTTGCACACGATCAAAATACGCCGAGATTGATTCAGAGTCTTTCATGCGTAAAGACTCAAAATCACCTCGAAGTGTTTGAAGCCGCATCCGTCGGACTCGATCATCGCCTTTGTAGGATTTTTGCAACATATCCCATGCTTCTTTCGCAATCTCCGCACTCGATATTTTTTCAAATATCGTTTCCTCCACAGCTTGAAAGATCGCATACAATGCTTTCTGATCTTTCTTTCGAGATTCCACCAAAGAATCTTTCTCCTCCTTTCTTAGAGCCTCGAATGCTTCAGCATCGGCCACTTCAGTGTAGCCATTTTCCACTAAATTCCACAAATCTTGCGATTTGAAGAGAACCTTCATCTGGACGGACCAGTTGTTGAAGTTTTTTCCATTCAACTTTGGAAGTTGCAATTGAACGGAACTAGTAGATGCCATTTCTAGCTCTGATACCAAATGTTGGAACCAAAATACTAAAGAAAAATGGCAACGTTTGGAAAATTTTGGAATGAGGCACGAATGAATACTGGAGGAGAACAATAGAAATGGAAATGCTTTCTAGTGGATTCAGGGGTGGTTTACAAGTCTGAACTCCTCAACCTTTTAAAGAGGTTGGGCACGTACATAGTAGACAAACATTAAATACGAAGCATACAAAAGTCTACAACAATACAAGAAAGTCTACAACAGGAAGAAAAAGAGCATAAAGCAAAAAGCAATGTCTGCAAGACAAGTCTTCTGCAGCACAAATAGCACCCTTCAACAAGGCATGCATTAATGAAGGAGAGAAAAATTGGACGTAGAACCTTCTCTCCTTTCCTTTCTTTTCCAAAGTCCTCTGTAGTAGCATTTATGAGGAAAGAACAAAGGAGCTTCATTTTTGACTTTGGAATCCTCTTTGCAGAAGTTGTTTGTTTTGTTCTTTCCATTTGTCTTCATGCAGCAAGACATGTGCAAACGAAGTAAGTCTTCAACAATCAATTTTATATTATTCTAACATCCCTATCGTCCAACCATTGTTTTAGCTCACTCCATCTGCCGTCTTCTTCGTCGCGGCTTTTATTCTGGGGCGGCAAAAGCCCTGTCGGAACCACGGGTCTCCCATAAAGCTTCTTGAGTAGACTCAGCTGCTCGGCCTCGAACTTGCCACAGGTCCTTATGGCCACGATTTCGCAACCCTGTATCGACTTGCCACTCCTTTCGAAAACGGACATGTTAGATTCAGAGTCCACGAAATCCTCTTCGTTCATCACCTCATGAAGCCTGAACGCGACTTTGGTTGGGTAAGTAACCCACTCGGGAACGACCGTCAAGTCCTCCGCCGTCTTGGCCCGGACCTGACCATCGACCAGAAGAGATGGAGGGCCAAGGAAGACGAGGGTGCTAGCGCTGAATATGCTGAATAACGCCGATTTAACACCGAGTCGTCTCGCCTTTTGGGGTAACCAGAAAGGCATGAAGTCTTGGATCATCCAGTCAACGTCCGAGTTCGCAAGAAACTCGGCGACAGCTGGCTCGAGCAGGTCGTACGCCTTCTTAAGGTAAGGGACCATGTTATACGGCATATCGGAGGTTGACTCGGCTGAGTCGGGGAGGCCATGGACACGAGGCAAGGGAAGCTCGACGAGGGTTATGGAGGGAGGGAGGTTCACGGGGAGCTTCTGGAGGTTTTTCGGGTTGGAGATGAAGGAGACGCGATGACCCTTTCGAGTCAAGAAGGCGGCGACCTCGAGGAAGGGCATGATGTGGCCGTAGGCGAGCCATGGGAACATCGCGACGTGAAGCTTCTTCTCCCCGTCGTCCATGGCGGTGGCTATGAACTTCACCTTTTTTGTTTGATGGGTCTGGTGCGAATGAGCTCTCTCTCTTTATTGATACGGAGGATCGTTTGGAAGGGACGCTACAACAGCCACTCTTTTAAAATTCTCATTCGATGTCCGTATAAGCTAAACCGCATCTGGATAGGATAATTTTGCACGACACTAAGAAAGGTTGTACAAACTAATTTGTGAAACTAAATTTGAAAAATGACACAAAATGGAATCCCAACGTAAACCCGATTTCATATGATTCGTTGATATTTCATTTAATCGCGCTAAGAAAATAAGGCTCAAAAATCTTATTGTATTGATGTGTGTTTCTCAAGGACTCATTGCTGCCTGACGACGTGAATCTCATGGGAGCCGTCTCCTATATCTGGGCTGAGTACTAGACAACGACGTTCTAGAACCTTATACTAAGTCGTACACACTTACGGTACCTTCCGAACGCGCAATCATTTCTCTTAAATTAATTTGGTGCCTTCCGTGATCTCCGCGAAATTGCGCGGTCCAAACGATAGTCGCATTTCTTTAAAGCATCGATGGGTTCGGCTCCAACCATAACAATCCAACTTAACTAGAAAGTCCAAATCATCATGGTGAATAGCCAGAAATGAAATTTATTTAAAAATTCAAAGTGTATCGAGTTTGTTTAATTAAGTTTTCTTCCCTCTCTATTTTTCCTTTCTTTTCTTTTTTTTGGGTGCAACTCTATATTTTCACAGTATATTTTCACAGAGCTAGCCAACTTTTAATTTGAAATAGCTAAACAAGATGATTATACAGCGTGCCTAAGTTCAACAAATGCTAGAAAGAGATTCATTCGCGGTATATAGATTTTCACTTTTTTAATATAAATACATGGGTGGGTTACTAATTTGACATTCATTATATATTTGTAATAGGTGAAACTGTTTTGCGGAGGCGTCGCAAAAATAAAATTTGAGTTTTCCATTATTTATATTAAGTGTTTAAAAGAAAAGTTCCTCGTAATAATTATTTTTGAAGCTTTGCTTGCTTAACAGTTTTTGACTTACAGCGAAAATTATAGTTAAGTTACAAAACTTAGTAGGAATTGACCCCACAATAATTTATAATTATTTATATTTTATATTTTATATTTTATAACGGATCATTATTCTGATTAAAAATTGTTATCAAATCATAAGAAACGTCACCACACCACCCGGTGGTGCTTGTTTCGCACCGCTAGTAGTGCTTGTTTTGCTGTTGATAGAGAGAGGGAGAGAGGACAGCGCTAGGCCCATTTTGACCTTCACAGCGAAGAAGCTGCTGTGTGAAAATGGGCCAGGACTTACGAAACGGGCTCTTAACTTGGGCTTAACAAATGACAGGCCGATCAGGAACGATAAGGCCCAAGTAAATGGTGCTTGCTTTTAGGGGTGTGCATGGTCCGGGTGGGCGGTTCTCACCCTAGAATCGGGAACCGCCCGCTAAGGATCGGTTCCAAAAGTTTGGATCTGGGAACGGGTCATGGATCCACTCGAGAACCGGACCGCCGCCGGTCGGTCCCGGTTAAAGGTGGATCCACGTGGAATCGGTCTCATAAGCGATTACGCCTACTTAATATGCATTAATGAACCGGTTTCTTGACTTTTGTTGTGCTCTTCAAGACTTCGACAATAAGAATTGCAAGGGCTATTCGGCAAATAGGAAATTAAGGCTCCAAATAGAACAATAAGAATTCTAGACATGGGGCTTCAAAATTTTAATTTTTTTTTCAACCAAAAAAAATATTTTTTATAATAAAAATTAATATATATTATTATTATAATACCAGTCGGTCCGGGTGGGCGGGCAGGCGGATCCGCCCATAGAACCGAGAACCGGAACGATACCCATCGGTTCCAATTTATTGGAACCGGGAACCGGACTGGTCCGATCCGGGTTTGGGCGGTCCGGGCAGATCCCGGTTCTTTTGCACACCCCTACTTGCTTTTGCATGCTAAGAGTTCATTATTTTCCTGATCAGCCTTTCATTATAACTTGAGTATCAGATGTAAAACCATTTACAATTTTATGACGAAATAATAGATGGTTGTGGGATTATGTATATTAAATTTCATAGGTGCATTCGTTGCTTCATTATCATCTGTCGTTATGAATTCTATAGTTTACACTTCACTTCATTACGATGCAAAATGAAAAGATTATACATCTTGATTAACAATACACCAAAGACAAAGTTCTAGGATCAACTTAATCTCGAAGTCGAGATATCAAAGTTCGAAATTGAAGTCATAATTATGATTTCGACATTTTCCTTTTTCTAGTGGTAAGTTCAATGCATGTAGATTTTTTAAATGCTTAAACACTGAACTACATATTCATCTAATAACTAAATTTTTTAAAACAGTTGATAGTGATTTCATTGAGTCACGGTGGTATTTCTTGTTGTACGTTAAATCAACATTCTTATAAAAATCTTTTCATTGTGATAACAAAAGTGAAGTTGTTGGATATTCATTTGAACTTTAAAGAATTTAATCAAGTGTAAGTGTTTTATTTCATATGTGAAAGATCCTCCGTTTGCATCACAACTTAATATACTTGAATGAATCTTGGGGATTGGAACCATTGCCTTATGAATAACTCCATCAAACTTGATAAATGGGAAATACTAAAAAGTATTAGAATCTAATTGCAATTTTAGGATTTAATTGCATCAATTTGACAGATTTAGAACTTGATTGCACTATTTAAATTTGTTAGAATTTAATTATATTTTGGTGATAAGTTTTAGAATTTAGAGTGCATTAATCCAATGAAATTTGGGAAGCGAGAGGTGTGAATCTCTTGTCATGAATATTGTTACATCTTATACGCATTTACTTTTCAAACACTCGACATGTTGGATTGAAAAGGAAAAAAAAGTTAACTTGGATAATTTAATTTTAAGACAAATACTACAAAAAACCTTAAACTATGTCATTTGTGATAATTTTACCCTAAATTTCTTTTATGTTTTACCCTAAACTTTTTTTGTGCCACTAAAAATCCTAAACTATGCCATTTGTGACAATTTTAGCCTGAAATTTTTTTGTACCATAAAAAACCCACAAACTATGCTACTTAGAACAAATTTACCCTAAACTTTTTTTTGCTGAAGGGCATTTTTGTCCTTTTCCATTTTCCATTTTCTTTTTTCTTTTTCTATTTTTCTTCTCTTTCTTCCATCTGCCATGGTCGGTAGAGAGAAGCCGATGATGGTTGCCCTCGTCTGCGAGGGTGACCCTCGCCTGGGTCGGGCGAGGCGAGGGTGGGCCTCGCCGGCATCGGGCCAAGCAAGGGCAAGCCTCGCCGACGTTAGGCGAGGGTAGCCCTCATCGGATATGGTTTGGGTAGCCCTTGCCATATCCCTTGCCAGCGTCGGGCGAGGGTGGCCCTTGCCGAATCTAGCTTGGGTAGCCCTTGCCAGATCCCTCGCTAGCGTCGGGCGAGGGTTGGCAAGGAGGTCCCTTGCTAGCGTCGGGCGAGGGTGGCCCTTACTGGATCTAGCTTGGGCGGCCCTCGCTGGATCTGGCAAGGGTTACCTTCATCGGAGTCCAGCGACGGCCGCCCGAGCCTCGCCCAACCCAGGCGAGGGCAGCCCTCGCCCGACTCTGACGCCGGCGAGGGCGACCATGGCCGGTAGAGAGAAGGAAGGAGAAGAAAAAAAAGAAAAAGAAAATGCCCTTCAGCAAAAAAAGTTTGGGATAAATTTGTTCTAAATGGCATAGTTTGGGGTTTTTTATGGCATAGAAAAAGTTTAAGCTAAAATTATCACAAGTTGCATAATTTGGAGTTTTTGATTGCACAAAAAAAGTTTAGGGTAAAATTGTCACAAGTGGCATAGTTTGGGGATTATGCCTGGTTTGGGGAGGAATGAAATGGGGGCTGCTGGGGATGATGGCCGGTCCCAAGCTGCCGGTGCGTATCCTCCTGCTAGGCGTCTGTCTGTTGCGCAGAAGGGCACCCTACAAGGGAGGGTGGCCCAAGCTGTGACTGGCGGTATGGTGGCTGATTCGGGACAGAGGAGAGAAGTGATGAATGCTGTGGGGGTAGGAGGTAGACAGCAAGATGTGGGTAATCGTATACAGGATAGACAAAGGGATAGTTCAGTACAAAGGATTGTTACTGGTTTGGGAAAGGGCGGTATGGGGGTTGCTGGGGTTGATGGACGGCTTCAAGCTACTGTCCCTTGTCATGCTAGGCACGAGGTTGCTGCTCAGAAGGGCTCCTTGCAAGGGCAAGTGTCCCAAACTGAAGTTGGTGGGAGGGGTACAGAGCAGGGGGCTGAACTGGAGTCAAATGCTGGTGGAGTGGGAGGTCGACAGCAGGATGATGGTAGGGATATTTAGGCTAGGCAAAGGGATGTACCAAAGAGATTTCCCTTGCAAGGGCAGGGGTCCAACGAGTCTTCACAAGGTGCTTTTGAGGGTCCTACACAAAGGAGACAAGCTGGACAGCAAGGGCGTCCCCTTGTGGATCGCTCTTGGGTCAATGTAGCTAGGACAGCCATGAAGGGATACAATCTAACCTTTGTCAAACCTTCTCGTATCAATGACAAGCTGGTGGCCGAGGTATCGGACAAGGTGTTGGAGGCATCGGACCCTATTTGGAAGGAATGTATTGTGGGGTATTTGGTAGGGAAAAAACTACCATTTAGGCTGGTTGAATCAGCTATTAAGCATGCATGGGGTGATAAGCTAGTGGATGTCAGAGCCAATGATCAAGGTTTTTTCTTCTTTCATATTCCGAATTATGAATTCCGTAGGAGAGTGCTTGAAGGAGGGCCTTTGACAGTAGCCCGTGTGCCGCTTATGCTTCAACAATGGAACCCACTACTTGAGCTCTCGAAGGATCAACATTATGCGGTTCCGGTGTGGGTTCGACTTAAGAACATTCCCTACGCATTATGGTCTGCCCCGGGAATTAGTGTAGTGGCTAGTGTGTTGGGCAAGCCGCTCTATGTGGACCAGCGCACGGAATAAATGAAGTTGCTTTCCTTTGCTAGGGTTTGTGTTGAGATTTCAGCCAAGGCGGAGTTCCCATCCTCAGTTGATGTGCTCATCAGTGGAACCATGCGCAAGGTGGATGTTGAGTATGAATGGAGGCCAATTTGCTGCCCTCTTTGTGAATGTTTTGGCTATAAATGCTCGCCAAAGGCCCTTGCTGTGGAGGGTGCTGATTTAGCCTCCCATCCTCAAGAAGAAGGTGCTCTTCTTTTAAATGTTGCCGATAAGGGTGATCTTTGGCCCCCGGCTCGGCTTTGGGCCAGCCGGTGATGGTGAAGAGACGTGGCCCCGATGCCCTATAGAGGCCACAGATGACTTATCTGCTGCTGCAAATGAGGAGGAAGGTTGGAAGATACAGTAAAGGAAGAGCAAGCACAAATGGAAGGCAGAAGTGCAACCTTCTTCAGTCAAGGCTTGTTCCTCCAGATTATCCATGCCTCGGCCACAACAGGAACTGGATCCTATTTCTTCATCATATGCGTCTCTTTGTTCAGATGATGGCCTAGATGAGGGTGTGGAGTTGGGCAGCAGCTCCGAGGAGGATTCTCTTGAGCCAGGCGACTCCAAGCCCCATCAGCATGTGTTGAGGACTGCTGCTAATTTGGTTATCCATATACCCGATCTGCCTCCGGCAAAGCCAGCTTCTGTAGTGGTGGGTACGGGGCCCAAAATGACTGGTACTAAACTTGCTGCTATCCCAGGTGTGCTAGGCCCTGTTCAGATTGAGCCGACACCTATAGCTGGTCCTGTTCTCTTGCAAGCATCCAAGAAAGTTGCCAATCTGTCGGACTCGAAGAGCTGTCGACAAACAGGCCGCCGTAAGTGAGCTCTCCTTTGGTGCTTATAGTTATATATGTATATAGGTATATGGAATATAAGGGGACTAGTAGACCCAGTTCGTCAAGCTGAAGTCCGCAATCTTGTGCGTACTCATAATCTTTGTTGTGTAGGTATTTTGGAGACCAAGGTTCCTGCTGGTCGTTTTGAGGCCATCTCTTCTAGTACAGTACCTGGTTGATTTTGGATCTCAAATTACACATTTTCCCCTAGGGGTCGAATCTGGGTGGGTTGGGATCCAAATAGAGTGAATTTTGATGCTCTCCTAGCTTATGGTCAAGCAATTCATGGTAAGCTTGCGGACCTTAAATCTGGTATATCTTTTAACCTGTCGGTCATTTATGGGGAGCACACCTTTGTGGCTCGTAGGTTGCTGTGGGCTGATTTGATTCAACTGAGCTTCTCTTGGAATACTTCTTCGTGGATAGTTGCCGGGGATTTTAATGCCATTCTTGACCCATCGGATAGAGTGGGTGGCTCCACTGCGTGGTTACCCTCTTTTGATGAACTAAAGAATTGTCTGGCTCAGGCTATGCTTAATGACCTTAGGTATGTTGGCTATCAACACACTTGGTCGGCCTCCTCAGGGGCTAATCGGAAAATGCGCAAGATCGACAGAGTTGTGGTTAATGGCAAATGGTGCCAGGACTTCTCATTCTCTGAAGGTTCCTTTATTGCACCAGGTATCTCTGACCATACTCCTATGATTGTTAAGATTGTTAACCCGTTGTCCAGGAGGAAACCATTTAAATTCTTCAATTTCTAGATGGAACACCCCGAATTCCGGCCTATTCTTCACCAGGCTTGGTCTATTGTGGAGGCAGGTACTCCTATGTATCGCTTATGTTTCAGATTAAAAGCAGTGAAGAACCTCCTTAAACAGTGAAACAAGGAAGTCTTCTCTGACCTGTCTACACGTGTAGTGGCTACTAGAGGGGTTCTCAAGGCTACCCAGGATGCATACTGATTGGATCCACTTAATGTTGACTTGGCGGAATTGGAGAAAACTCAACTCAGGCAGTTTTATGAGCTCAAGTCCCAGGAGAAGTCTTTTTTCCGCCAAAAGTCCAGAATACGCTGGTTAAAAGAAGGGGATCTCAATACTAAATTTTTTCACCACTCGGTGAATAATCGTCATCTCCGGAATATAATCTTGTCCATTAAGGATGATATGGGCAATTTCATCTCTAATGAGAAGGAAGTCCATGACTTCTTTATACAGCACTTCCAAGAGACACTTGGCTCGGGGGGTACTACTTATCGGCCATCTACGCAGGAGATAAAATCTGTACTGAGTGCTGGTATCACAGATGACCAGGTACGGTTGTTATCTACCCCCGTTTCTCCCTCTGAAGTTCATGATGCTATGTTTTCACTTGCGGGAAACAAGGCCCCGGCCCCGATGGTTTTAATGCTGATTTTTCAAGAAGAATTGGGAGGTGGTAGGCCAAGATGTGATTGAGGTTTTTTACACTTTTTCAATCTTGGAAGTCTTTTGAGGGAAGTTAATAATACAATCCTTGCCATTGTTCCTAAAACTCCCAATGCCTCTTCTGTTGGAGACTTTAGACCGATTGCTTGTTGCAATACTATTTATAAATGTATTACTAAGATTATTGCGAAGAGAGTGGCTGCAGTTACCCCCTCCCTAGTAGGCCCATTTCGAAACGCTTTCATCAAAGGTCGGAGAATTAGTGATAATATTCTTCTAGCTCAGGAATTATTTAGTCGCTTTCATGTAGAGTCGTACCTCCCTAAATGTGCAGTCAATGTGGACTTTCAGAAAGCCTATGATACACTTGATTGGGATTTTCTTGAATCAACCCTACTAGCCTTTGGGTTTCCTAGATGGTTGGTACACCGTATTATGATTTGCGTACGGACTCCTAAATTCTCTATTTCTATTAATGGAGAGTTGCATGGGTTTTTTCCAAGTGGGAGGGGGTTAAGACAAGGAAATCCGATGTCTCCCTATCTTTTCACCCTTGCTATGGAGGTTTTTTCGGGTATCATTTCTCGGCAGGCTAGTCTTCCCGGTTTCAAGTTCTTTTGGAGATGTAAGTCTATTCGTCTGTCACACCTTTTCTTTGCGGGTGATGTCTTCCTCTTCTGTGAAGCTTCTGTGCCTGCATGCTTTTGCCTTAAGGAAGGGTTGCAACTATTTTCCTCCTGGAGCGGCCTAAGTCCGAACCTGAGTAAAAGTGAGGTGTTTTTAGCAGGAGCCTCTCCAATCTCTCGGGATCAAATCTGCCAAATGTGGGGCTTCCAGTTAGGGTCACTTCCAGTAAAGTACCTTGGCGTCCCTATTATTACCAAGAGGATGGCTAAAACAGACTACGTTGCCTTGGTTAGTCGTCTTACTGCCAGAATTCATTCTTGGACGCACCGTTTCTTGTCTTTTGCTGGTCGGCTATTACTTATTAAGTCAGTCCTCCATGCTATCCAAGTATATTGGGCTAGCATCTTTATCTTGCCAAGCTCAGTTTTGAAAAGAATCGAACAAATTTGTCGTCAGTTTCTATGGAAGGGTCCAAGTCTAGGATCTGGTGGTGCGAAAGTGGCCTAAGGAAGAAGTGTGCCTTCCGAAGGTTGAAGGAGGACTTGGGGTGAGGAAGCTAAGGGAGAGCAATAAAGCTGCCATGATGAAACATATATGGCTTTTATTTACCGACAAGGAATCTCTTTGGTGTAAGTGGATTCATGCCACGTACTTAAAGCGC
This sequence comes from Corymbia calophylla, assembly GCA_014182845.1. NCBI lineage: Eukaryota > Viridiplantae > Streptophyta > Magnoliopsida > Myrtales > Myrtaceae > Corymbia > Corymbia calophylla. The sequence goes on from CM024695.1 coordinate 6,004,494, forward strand.
AATAACTTCTGGACCATGTCTACTCCGACAACTTGCTCCCGGGCTTGGAGGAAAGTTCTTGCCTTGCATTTGTGATATCCTTAGCTTCGTAAGATGGCGAGTTGGCGATGGACGTTTGGTCTTCCTCTGGTTTGATCCTTGGCACCCTCAGGTCCGCTTAATGGTATGTTTTCTAACTCATTCATATATCGGTCCGGTCTTACTAGGGAAGCAAAGGTGGCGGACCTCTTCCTACCAGCGGGGGCCTTTGTCCTGCAACACCTTCAAAGCTGGCCACATCCGATTCCACTACTCAACAATAGGCCGGACGTGTTCACCTGGGAGCCTCTCTCTTCCGATGAGTTCTTGATGGCATCGGCCTGGGAATCTACAAGGAGTCGGGCTTTGCAAGTCCATTGGGTTTCCTTAGTGTGGCACAAATCATTACTGCCAAGGCATCAGTTTTTACTGTGGTTGATTGCTAAGAACCGCTTACCTACCCAAATGTTCCTCCTTTCGATTGGGAGGCTTACTGGAGCTGTATGTGCCTTTTGTCAGTCTAGTCCGGATACTATTGATCACCTATTTTTTGATTGCCATATAACACATGCTCTTACTATTTTTTGGGCAGGCAAGTGCAATTTGGCTTGGCCGGGAGGATCATGGAATGATACCATGGTGTGGGCCAGTATAAATTTTTTTGGTAAAGGCTTCCGAAGGAGATCCCGGGTTCTCCTTTTCGCTCTTTGTTATATTATTTGGAAGTCTTGTAATGACATCCTATTTCGGAGTAAAGTGGTTTCCATTCCAAAGAATGAAGTATTATATACTCAAGACTGTCAAGGACAAGGTGTTGTCGGGACCGTTGGTTCAAGACAACAACGGTTAATAGACGTCTTCAGAGAGCGTGGGGTTTAAGTACCTCCATTTTTAGTGGTTAAGTCCTTGAGAGATCCTCCTGGGTGTTATGATTTTGTTTTTATTTCTGCATCTGTTAGATACCTTTGGATTGCGGCTTCCTTTCACTCAGTAGACTAAACTGAGTGAAAATTGGAGCCGTCATCCTCTAGTTTGTTCAGTTGTTGGTTGCCATTTATACAAGTTTACCTTACCAAAAAAAAAAAAAAGTTTAGAATAAAATTGTCACAAGTGGCATAGTTTAGAATTTTTTGTGGTATTTGCCCTTATTTTAAATGTGAGTTTCGATTCTTATACTTTATAGAGAGGTAGTAAAAAAATCTGATGGTGAGAATTACAGTAAAAGCACATTAGGACTTATAAAAAGAACTTGTAAAAAAAAAATCCTTGGAAACCCCGTTCATAGCAAGATAAGATCACAATTCCCATGATGGGATGGGCGCAAGTTATGCTAGCAATAATTAGCACCTGTCGTCCACGATAGGCGGTTGAGAGAAATTAGCTCTTGTCACACAGGGTAGGCGGCCGACACAAATAGAGTTTTTGTTTATTGATATCACGCCATTCTTGCTATCATGAATTTCTGCCCATCCCATCTTGGGAATCGGAATTCCGTGATATGAATACACAAAGAGTCCAGTATGATCGATATCATTCTTAAATTTTTATAATTTACTCAATGTAGTTTTAATCTTTTGATAAATACTCACAAATTTAAATTTTAAAAATGATATTGGACATAAAGTAAAAATTATAAACCATTTTTGTCATTTTCCTATTTTGATTCATTCACTTAAGCATCACTGCTTTCGGTGAATTTTGTGAAGAAGGAGATAAATTTCAAGTAAGATTTCTACAATATCCTTTTTTTATCAGTAATTCATATAGATCACTGATGGTGCAAAAATTGCATACAATCGTTGGTGTTGTCGATAGAAAATGTTCAAACATGGACTATTACGATGATGCAAACATTTTCCACATTGACTATTATTTCTGCGTGATAGAATTGGCCTTTCTTTTTTTAGAAAAAAATATTTTTCAAATTATGTAACTTGTTGCGTAACGCAATCGATTTGATCTAATTGAGCTAGACTACGCAACATTTGCCACCCAAAAAAGGCGGAATAAAAGAAGAAGAAGAAACTCATGGTTGGGTTCATAGCTGCGCGATGAAGTCCCCCTCCTACATTTCATTTAAGAAACGATGAAAGCTTCACTACAAAGCGTGGCTACAAATTCATCAACTCGTCCGCCATAATGATTGGAACGGCTGCTACATTTACACCCGAATTAGAATAGTAGTTGGAAGTCGGTCTGAAAAAAGACAAGGCATCCTTACCAAAAAAAAAGAAAAGACAAGGCATGTGATGCTCGAATAAAGCAGACCTTAGTAATCATTTCTGTGGACCTCGATTCAGACGTGCCAACGATGTAAATCTCGCACATGAGATTCTAGGACAACATGATCATCATCAACTTGAGGCTCTGCCCTCTTCCAGTGCTCGAGCGAACTCCTCGAGATAGCTGTGCTGCAGCTCCACGTTGCCGAATATCTCCCTCATGGCCCACGCGTTCGCCCTCACCTCCTCTCCCTCCGCCTCCACCATTACCCTCCTTATCGTCTCGGCTACCGAGTCGCTCGTGAACGACCCGTCTCGGTCATTTCTTGGTACCTCCGACCCGACCCGCCTCTCATCCATCAGCCTTGCCATCAGCCCTTGGTCCGAGCTCGCCCCGGAGAACAGGATCAGCGCCCGGCCCTGCCCGAGCGCCTCTATGGCTGAGCTCCACCCACAGTGCGTCAAGAACCCGCCGACCGACGGGTGGGCCAGGATGTCGAGCTGAGGAGCCCAACCCACCCAAACGAAGCCACGACCTGACACCCGGCTTTCGAACCCGGAAGGGATGCTGCCCGGGCCGGCCCTTCGGCCTACCACCCAGACGAAGGGCAAACCTGATTTTTCAACTCCACACGCCAACTCGTGGATGGACTCTGGACTGAGAGCCACCTCGGTGCCGAGGGCGACGTAGAGCACCGACTTCTCTTCCCTATCGTCCAGCCATCGCTTTAGCTCACTCCATCTCTCGTCTCCTTCGTTGCGTCTTTTATTCTGGGGCAGCAAAAGCCCCGTCGGAACCACGGGTCTCCCGTAAAGCTTCTTGAGTAGACTCAACGGCTCGGCCTCGAACTCGCTGCAGGCCCTTATGGCCACGATTTCGCAACCCTGCACCAACCTGCCGAACCTTTCGAAAACGGACATGTTAGATTCAGAGTCCACGAAATCCTCTTCGTTCATCACCTCATGAAGCCTGAACGCGACTTTGGTTGGGTAAGTAACCCACTCGGGAACGACCGTCAAGTCCTCCGCCGTCTTGGCCCGGACCTGACCATCGACCAGAAGAGATGGCGGGCCGCCGAAGACGAGGGTGGTAGCGCTGTATACGCTGAAGAACGCCGATTTAACCCCGAGCCCTCTCGCCTTTTGGGGTAACCAGAAAGACATGAAGTCTTGGATCACCCAGTCGACGTCCGAGTTCGCAAGAAACTCGACGACAGCCGGCTCGAGCATGTCGTATGCCTTCTTAAGGTAAGGGAATGTGTTGTGCGGCAACTCGGAGGTCGACTCGGCCGAGTCGGGGAGGCCATGGACGCGAGGCAAGGGAAGCTCGACGAGGGCTATGGAGGGAGGGAGGTTCACGAGGAGCTTGTGGAGGTTTTTCGGGGTGGAGATGAAGGAGACGCGATGACCCTTTCGAGCTAAGAAGGCGGCAACCTCGAGGAAGGGCATGAAGTGGCCGTAGGCGAGCCACGGGAACATCGCGACATGAAGCTTCTTCTTCCCGTCGTCCATGGCGGTGGCTATGAACTTCACCTTCTATTCGATGGGTCTGGTGCTGTGACTTCTCGGGTGAAAAGAGAATGAATGAGCTCTCTTTTTATATACATACAAGGATCGTTAGGAAGGGGCGGTGCATCAGTTAAATCGCATTTTGATAGGATAATTTATTGCACAATAATCAGAAAGGTGCTTCATGAAATCAAATAAGATTTGAGAATCTTATACTATTAATAAGTGTTTTTCGAAGATTTAAGCCTATATGAAATAGATGCACTTATGATGTCTTTCAAAAGTAAGGAAATTATCGTTTTTCTTTAAATTAATTTGCTGCCTTCCGTGATCTTCGCTGATTTGCACAGTCCAAGGAATAGTCGTACTTCACCATTCCATTTCCTCAATTCTCAAAGGGAAATGAGTGGATGACAAACTCATCAATCTCACGAGAGTGATGGAGCCACATCAGCCACTCATTTAAAGAAGAAAATTGGGTTTCTTCTTTGACCGGTCTCCACTTTCGAGGGTTTGAGCAATAGTTAACGAAAAAAAATCATAACATTAATTTTTTTTTTTTTGCCATAGATCATTCACTTGATTAAGAAAAGGGAAAAAGCTATAAAAAATCACAAACTATACTCATTATAATACACATGTCACAAAAAATATTTTTTTGTGACACCATAAGTTTTGTATTTTTGGGGTCATAAAAAAATAACTTGAGATAAGTAGATCACACGGATATAAGTTTGAGATTTGTTGTATTACAAAAAAAGTTTAGAGTAAATGTGTTATATGGAAATAAGTTTTGAGTTTTTTATGTCATAAAAAATTTTATGATAAATATATCACAATGAATATAATTTTGAGCTTTTTTTTGCGACTTTTTTCATCGAGAAAGAAAGTACAGTAGAGCTTCTATTCACTGCTCAAATTTGTTAGCTGAAATGTTTTACCTGACTTAAAACCCATAGAAGCAAACCTAATTTACGCAACTTAAAGCATCAATAAATTTTCGAACAAAAAAAAAATCAATAAGTTTGGCTTCAATCACAACAGTCCAACTTAACTCTCATTATTAGGAAAAATGATAACTCTTATTGGCCGTTGAGAATTCCATAGTTTGCACTCCGCCCTATTACGACGTAAGATGCATTTGGTTCAGCTTTGCAAATGAGCCTTGGAGAAATGCAAATACCTTTGACTTTAAATCTCATAGGGAAAATGCAAATTGCATTTGGTAAAAAAAATCCTTTGCAAAGCTACTTTGTCCTAGATAGTGTTTAGCAAATATTTTTTTGCAAAGGGTTTTTGAGTCTAATTTTTCTTTTTTTTAATTAAAAAATTAAACCCTCTGGTGAGGGCTAAGGCTGCCGGCGAGATAGACTTGGTGGTGGCGGCTATCACCTAAGGTCATGTGACCCCCATTGAGGGTTGCACGACCTAGGGGACGGTAGTGACCAAGCCGGAGGTCCGCAACCCAAGTAGCCGTCATGTGACTTCGCTGGCCCTTTGCTAGCCTAATCTAGCCTCGCGGGCTACCCTTAATAAAAGAAGATGAACAATAAGGAGGGACAAAACTACAATTTTAAAGAATTGATGAGAGTAATTTTGGAAGAAGAAAACTAGTTTTAGTATTTGGCGAAATGCTGAAAACCCAATTCTAGTCCTTACTAGCATTGGGTTTTCAATTTTCCCGAGGCCAAAATTTAGCAGAAAGCCCTTCAAGAAAACTTATCAAACATCCCAGTATTTCTTTAAAGGAGTTTGAAGGCTGAAAGCCTATTAGGAAAGTTGAACCAAACACATCGTAGTGTTATCAGTTATGCAAAGCATATTTATTGTGATTTACATTGGACGTAAGACTTCATTTGTTTAACAAAAGATATTCTTTGAGAAAACATTTTCCCCATTTTCTTGCATTGAAAGTATTAGGACCTAAATTGCAATTTTAGGATTTGATTGCATCAATTTGACAAATTTAAAACTTAATTGCATAATTTAAAATTGTTAGAATTCAATTATATTTTGGTGATAAATTTTAAAACTTACAGTGCACTAATCCAATGAAATTTGTAAAGTAAGAGGTGTGAATCTCTTGTCATGAATACTGTTACATCTTATACGCATTTACTTTTCAAACACTCGACATGTTGGATTGAAAAGGAAAAAAAAGTTAATTTAAATAATTTAATTTTAAGTGTGAATTTTGATTTCTAAACTCTATAAGGAGGTAGTAAAAAAATCTGATGGTAAGAATTACAATAAAAGTGCATTAGGACTTATGAAAAGAACTTGTAAAAGGGCAAAAAAAAATCATTGGAAACCCCGTTTATAGCAAGATAAGATCACAATTCCCATGATGGGATGGGCGCAAATTATGCTAGCAATAATCAGCTCCTGACGTCCACCGTAGGCGGCTGAGGGAAATTAGCTCGTCACATAGGGTAGGCAGCCGACACAAACAGAGTTTTTGTTTATTGATGTCACGCCATTATCGCTATCATGAATTTGCGCCCATCCCATCTTGGGAATCGAAATTCCGTGATATGAATACACAGAGAGTCGAGTATATTCGATATCATTTTTAAATTTTTATAATTTACTCAACGTAGTTTTGATCTTTTGATAAATATTCACAAATTTAAATTTTAAGAATAATATTGGACATAAAGTTAAAATTTATAAATCATTTTTGTCATTTTCCCTTTTTTATTCAATCACTTAAGCATCAATGCTTTCGGTGAATTTTGTGAAGAAGGAGATAAATTTCAAGTAAGGTTTCTACAATATCGTAATTCACATAGATCACTGATGGTGCAAAAATTGCATACAACCCTTTGGCCTGTAGTATTATTTGCGGGACTCAACATGCATTTTAGAGATTTGATTCATGAAGAATCGACGGTCGAGAAAATATTTTCCTAACTTTAAAACAGCTTTTGCATTGTTGGTGAAAAATATTTTTGCCGTCGGTTTGATCTAATTGAGCTAGACCACACAACATTTGTCACCCAAAAATGGGGGAAAAAAAGAAGAAGAAGAAACTCATGGTTGGGTTCATAGCTGCAAGATGAAGTCCCCCTCCTACATTTCATTTAAGAAACGACGAAAGCTGCACTGCAAAGCGTGGCTACAAATTCATCAACTTGTCCGCCATAATGATTGGAACGGCTGCTACATTTACACCCGAATTTGGATGGTAGTTGGAAGTCGGTCTGAAAAAAGACAAGGCATGTGCTCCTCAATTAAAGCAGACCTTAGTAATAATTTCTGCGGACCCCGATTCAGATGTGCCAACGATGTAAATCTCGCACATGAGATTCTAGGACAACATGATCATCAACTTGAGGCTGTGCCCTCTTCCAGTGCTCGACCGAACTCCTCGAGATACCTGTGCTGCAGCTCCACGTTGCCGAATATCTCCCTCATGGTCCACGCGTTCGCTCTCACCTCCTCTCCCTCCGCCTCCACCATGACCCGCCTTATCGTCTCGGCCACCGAGTCGCTCGTGAACGACCCGTCTCGGTCATTTCTTGGTACCTCCGACCCGACCCGCCTCTCGTCCATTAGCCTCGCCATCAGCCCTAGGTCCGAGGTGCCCCCGGAGAACAGGATCAACGCCCGGCCCTGCCCGAGCGCCTCTATGGCTGAGCTCCACCCACAGTGCGTCAAGAACCCACCGACCGATGGGTGGGCCAGGATGTCGAGCTGAGGAGCCCAACCCACCCACACGAAGCCACGACCCGACACCCGGCTTTCGAACCCGGGAGGGATGCTGCCCGGGCCGGCCCTTCGGCCTACCACCCAGACAAAGGGCAAACCTGACTTTTCAACTCCATGCGCCAACTCGTGCATGGACTCTTGACTCAGAGCCACCTCGGTGCCGAGGGCGACGTAGAACACCGACTTCTCTTCCCTATCGTCCAGCCATCGCTTTAGCTCACTCCATCTCTCGTCTCCTTCGTCGCGTCTTTTATTCTGGGGCGGCAAAAGCCCCGTCGGAACCACGGGTCTCCCGTAAAGCTTCCTGAGTAGACGCAGCTGCTCGGCCTCGAACTCGCTGCAGGCCCTCACGGCCACGATTTCGCAACCCTGCACCAACCTGCCTACCCTTTCGGAAACAGACATGTTGGATTCAGAGTCCACGAAATCCTCTTCGTTCATCACCTCATGAAGCCTGAACGCGACTTTGGTTGGGTATGTTACCCACTCGGGAACGACCGTCAAGTCCTCCGCCGTCTTGGCCCTGCCCTGACCGTGGATCAGAAGAGATGGCGGGCCGCAGAAGACGAGGGTGGTAGCGCTGTATATGTTGAAGAATGCCGATTTAACCCCGAGTGGTCTCGCCTTTTGGGGTAACCAGAAAGACATGAAGTCTTGGATCACCCAGTCGACGTCCGAGTTCGCAAGAAACTCGGCAACAGCTGGCTCGAGCATGTCGTATGCCTTCTTAAGGTAAGGGACCGTGTTATGCGGCAAGTCGGAGGTCGACTCGGCCGAGTCGGGGAGACCATGGACGTGAGGCAAGGGAAGCTCGACGAGGGTTATGGAGGGAGGGAGGTTCGGGGGGAGCTTCTGGAGATTTTTCGGGGTGGAGATGAAGGAGACGCGATGACCCTTTCGAGCTAAGAAGGCGGCGACCTCGAGGAAGGGCATGATGTGGCCGTAGGCGAGCCATGGGAACATCGCGACATGAAGCTTCTTCTCCCCGTCCATGGCGGTGGCTATGAACTTCACCTTCTATTACTTTTCGGGTGATCAGAGAATGAATGAGCTCTCTTTTTATATACATACAAGGATCGTTAGGAAGGGGTGGTGCATCAACTACCCTTTTCTCATTTAATGCTAACTTAAGTTAAATCACATTTGGATAGGATAATTTATTGTACAAGAATCAGAAAAGTTTTTCGTGAAATCAAATAAGACTTAAGAATCTCATACTATTAATGTGTGTTTTTTCGAAAATTTAAGTTTATATTAAGTCCATGCACTTATGATATCTTTCAAAAGTAACGGAGCTATCGAATTTCTTTAAATTAATTTGCTGCCTTCCGTGATCTTCGCTGATTTGCACAGTCCAAGGAATAGTCGTACTTCCTCCTCCCTTCGAGAAAATATTGGGTACATTTCCTCAATTCTCAAAGGTAAATGAGTGGATGACAAGCTCATCAATCTCACGAGAGTGATGGAGCCGCACCAGCCACTCATTTAAAGATGAAAATTGGGTTACTTCTTTGACTAGTCTCCACTTTCTAGGATTGGAGCGATAGTTAAGAAAAAAAATCATAAAATTAAAATTTTATGTTTTTTTGCCATAGATCATTCACTTGATTAAGAAAAGGGAAAAAGCTATAAAAAATCATAAACTATACCCATCATAGCACATATATCATAAAAAAATCTCATTTATTTTTGTGATACCATAAGTTTGGTATTTTTGGTGTCATAAAAAAATTATTTGAGGTAAGTGGATTGCATGGATATAAGTTTGAGATTTTTTATATTACAAATTTTTTTTGGAGTAAATGCGTTATATGGAAATAACTTTTGAGTTTTTTATGTCATAAAAAAATTTAGGATGAATGTGTCACAATGAGTATAATTTAGAGTGTTTTTTTGTGACTTTTTTCATTGAGAAAGAAAGTATAGTAGAGTTTCTATTCACTGCTCATATTTGTTAGCTGAAATGTTTTACCTAACTTAAAACCCATAGAAGTCCAAATCTTAAAAATCACGAACTTATTAACTTTAAAATTTTCCACTTTGATTTGTGACGTTGCTTAAAATTATTTGTTTTAGTTATAGCAAACCTAATTTACGCAACTTAAAGCATCAATAAGTTTTCGAACCAACAAAAAAATCAATAAGTTCGGCTTCAATCGCAGCAGTCCAACTTAACTCTCATTATTAGGCAAAATGATAACTCTTACTGGCCGTTAAAAATTCCATAGTTTGCACTTCGCCCTATTACAACGTAGGATGCATTTGGTTCGGCTATGCAAATGAGCCTTAGAGAAATGCAAATACCCTTGACTTTAAAGCTCATTGGGAAAATGCAAATTGCATTTGGTAAAAAAAATTCCTTTGTAAAGCTACTTTGTCCTAGATAGTGTTTAGCAAATATTTTTTTGCAAAGAGTTTTTGAGTCTAATTTTTCTTTTTTTAATCAAAAAATTAAACCCTCTAGTGAGGGCTAAGTCACGTGACCCAAGGAGCCGTCACGTGACTTCACTGGCCCTTTGCTAGCCTGATCTAGCCTCGCTGGCTATCCTTTATAAAGAAGATGAACAATAAGGAGGGACAAAACTAGAATTTTAAAGAATTGACAAGGATAGTTTTGGAAAAAAAAAAAAGTTTAGTTTGGCGAAATCTTGAAAGCCCAATACTAGTCCTTACTAGCATTGGGCTTTCAATTTTCCCGAGGCCAAAATTTAACAAAAAGCCCTTTAGGAAAACTTATCAAACACCCCAACATTTCTTTAAAGGACTTTGGAGATCGAAAGCCCATTAGGAAAGCTAAACCAAACATATCGTAGTGTTATTGGTTATGCAAAGCATATTTATTGTGATTTACATTGCACGTAAGACTTCGTTTGTTTAACAGAAGATATTCTCCGAGAAAACATTTTCCCCATTTTCTTGCATTTAGATCATTTATAAAAGCAAGTTAACAAAAAATTTATACTTAAACTCAAGAAAAATGTTTTTCAGATTAAATAATCAGAAATCATTTTCCAAAATATGACTAGAGATCAACGCTTAAATTGAAACTCTACACTTAGGCATAGAAACCCTAACATTAGTTCCCGAGTCCTCGACATTCACGTGAGAGTCCATCGAGGCTAGCTTCATGCTCCCGATGCCCATGCACATGCCTAGTTTCTCGACACCAGTGCCCGAGTCCATCAAGGCTGAGCTTGAGACCTCAGTGCCTTAGCCACTAGCTCTTGCACTCGGGTCCATTGAGGCCAAGCCCGAAGCCTTGACACTTGGGCTCGGGACCCTAGTGCTCACGCTTGGGTCTATCGAGATCAAGCTTGGGACCTAAGGGCCTATGTCCTGATCCTAGTGCCTGGGTCAGGGTCTATCATAGAGGAACTTAGGACTCTGGTACTCGTACCTGGTTCCTCAGCTACCTATACACAAATCACTAGTGTCCCAATAATGTACGTCTATTTAGAAAAATCAAATCAGATTCTTTACATACTAGACTATTAAAATATTTCCCAATCCATTCAAATATTATCATTTTCCTAGAAAATAATACTAGAGAATATTTTTCGGGAATGTCATATTTTTTATAAAACAAATGGAGCCTAAGAGAAATTTTGACCAACTTTCTCTTGACCGCGACTGTGAGGTATCAAAGTTCAAAATTGAAGCTATAATTGTCATCTTAGCTTATTTTCTTGATGCTACGTCGATGAATGTAATTGTTAGAGTACTTAAATTATGCATTCCTCTAACAATTCAAGCTTATAAAACAGTTGGCAATGACCTCGATTTCTTTTATTGTGTGTTAGATCATTATCGTTTTAAAACTTGTTGTAAAATTGTATTCATAATTGTAATTTCGACACTTTCCTTTTTCTAGTGGTAAGTTAGATGCATGTAGTTCTTTAAATGCTCAAACATTGAACCATACATTCATCTAATAATTCAAATTTTTAAAATAGTTGACAGTGATCTCATTGAGTTACGGTGGTACTTCCTTTTGTATATTAAATCAACATTCTTATAAAAATCTTTTCATCATGATAACACAAATTAAGGTGTTGGATAAAGAATTTAATTAAGTGTAAGTGTTTTACTTTAGATGCAAAAGATCCTTTGTTCACATCACAACTTAATCTACTTGGATGAATCTTAGGGATTGGGACCATTGCCCTATGAATGAAACCATATGTCATTTCATGGATGAAGAGACTTGTATACAAGTTTGAAATTGTATTCATAATTGTAATTTCTTTTTCTATTGGTAAGTTCAACGCATGTCATTCTTTAAATGCTCAAATATTAAACCATACATTCATCTATGACTTAAATTTTTACAACATGGCAGTAATCTCATTAAGTAACGGTGATATTTTCTAATTTATGTTAAATCAACATTCTTACAGAAAATCTGTTCATCATGATATCACAAATTAAGATGTTGGATAAAGAATTTAATTCAGTGTAAGTGTTTTATTTCAAATGCGAAAGATCCTTTGTTCGCATCACAACTTAATTTACTTGGATGAATCTTAGGGATCGGGACTATTGCCCTATGAATGAAACCATATGTCATTTCATGGATGAAAGGACTTGTATGCATATGGAAATATTAAAGATAAGAGTATTAGAAGTTTTAAAACTTGTTAAAAAAATACAATTGAATTCTAAATTTTTTAATTAGTGCAATAAAGCTTCAAAACTTGTTAAGTTAGTGCAATCAAGTTGTTCTATTAACTCCATCAAACTTGATCAGCGGGAAATGCTAACAAGTATTAGGATCCGATTGCAATTTTAGGATTTGATTGCACCAATTTGATAGATTTTATGACTTAATTGCATTATTTAAAACTTTTAGAATTCAATTATACTATAATGACAAGTTTTAGAATTTATGGTGCACTAATCTAATGAAATTTGTGAAGCGGGAGCTATGAATCTCTTATCATGAAAACTGTTACAAATGATATACATTTACTTTTCAAACACTTAACATGTTGGATTGAAAAGGAAAAAAAAGTTAATTTAGATAATTTAGTTTCAAGTATGGGTTTCGACTTCCACATTCTATAAAAAGATAGGGTAAAAGTTTGATAATAAGAATTAGAGTATAAGTACACTTATAAAAAAAAAAAGAACTTGTAAAATGGAAAAAGGAAAATCCTTGGAAACCCCATTTATAGCAATATCGGATCACAATTCCCAAAATGGGATGGGCGCAAATTCATGCTAGCAATAATTACATGATATCAATACACAAAGAGTTCTGTTTGTCTCAGCCGCCTACCGTGTACGGCACGTGACATCAATCCACAAAGATTTTTGTTTGTCTTAGCCACCTACCATGTGTGACAAGAGCTAATTATTGCGAGCACGAATTTGTGCCCATGCCATCTTGGGAATTATAATTATGTGACATCAATACACAAGTAGTACAGATTATTCTATATGATTCTTCGACTTTTGCGATTTATTCAATGTTATCATGAATTTTGATAAATATTTAATATTTAAATTTTAAAAATAATATTAAGACATCGAGTCAAAGTTTATGAATCATTTTTGCCATTTTTCCTTTTTTGATTTTTCACTCAAGCATCAATGCTTTTGGTGAATTTTGTGAAGGAGGAGATAAATTTCTAGCAAGGTTTCTAGAATATCCTTTTTATAGATAATTCATATAGATCATCGATACTGCATAAATCGCATACAACCCCATGGCCCATGTTATTATTTGCAGGACTCAACATGCATTTGATTCACAAAGAATTGATGGCTGAGAAAATATCTTCCTAATTTTAAAATAGCCTTTGCATTGTTTAAGAAAATGGATAGGCAAAAAATATTTTCATCATAGAAAATGTTTAAACATGGACTATTATGAAGATGCAAACATTTTCCACACACGATAGAACCAGCTTTTTTTTTAGAAAAAATATTTCTTACCGGTCGCATAATGCCACCGGCTTGATCTAATCAAGTGAGCCTACACAGCATTTGCCACCCAAAAAGAAAAAAAGGAAAAAAAAGAACTCAAGGTTGGGTTCATAGCTGTGCGATGAAGTCTCCCTCCTACATTTCATTAGAATAATAGCTCGAGCTGCACCAAAAAACGATGAAAGCTTCACTGCAAAGCGTGGCTAGAATTCATCAACTCGTCCGCCATAATGATCGGAACGGCTGCTACATTTACACCCGAAATTAAGTGGTAGCTGAAAGTCGGTCTGAAAAAAAGACAAGGCATGTGCTACTCGAATAAAGCAGACCTTAGTAATAATTTCTGTGGACCTCGGTTCAGACGTGCCAATGATGTTAAATCTCGCACGTGAGATTCTAGGACAACATGATCATCAACTTGAGGCTCTGCCCTCTTCTAGTGCTCGAGCGAACTCCTCCAGATACCTGTGCTGCAGCTCCACGTTGCCGAATATCTCCCTCATGGCCCACGCGTTCGCCCTCATCTCCTCTCCCTCCGCCTCCACCATGACCCTCCTTATCGTGCCGGCCACCGAGTCGCTCGTGAACGACCCGTCTCGGTCATTTCTTGGTACCTCCAACCCAACCCACCTCTCGTCCATCAGCCTTGCCATCAGCCCTTGGTCCGAGCTCCCCCCGGAGAAGAGGATCAGCGCCCGGCCCTGCCCCAGTGCCTCGATGACCGAGCTCCACCCGCAGTGCGTCAAGAACCCGCCCACCGACGGGTGGGCAAGGATGTCTAGCTGAGGAGCCCAGCCCACCCACACGAAACCTCGACCCGACACCTGGCTTTCGAACCCGGAAGGGATGCTGCCCGGGCCGGCCCTTCGGCCTACCACCCAGACGAAGGGCAAACCTGACTTTTCAACTCCACACGCCAACTCGTGGATGGACTCTTGAGTTAGAGCCACCTCGGTGCCGAGGGCGACGTAGAGCACCGACTTCTCTTCCCTATCGTCCAGCCATCGCTTTAGCTCACTCCATCTCTCGTCTCCTTCGTCGCGTCTTTTATTCTGGGGCGGCAAAAGCCCCGTCGGAACCACGGGTCTCCCGTAAAGCTTCTTGAGTAGACTCAACGGCTCGGCCTCGAACTTGCCGCAGGCCCTCACGGCCACGATTTCGCAACCCTGCACCACCCTACCTAACCTTTCGAAAGCCGACATGTTAGATTCAGAGTCCACGAAGTCCTCTTCATTCATCACCTCATGAAGCCTGAAAGCGACTTTGGTTGGGTAAGTAACCCACTCGGGAACGACCGTCAAGTCCTCCGCTGTCTTGGCCCTGCCCTGACCGTGGATCAGAAGAGATGGCGGGCCGCAGAAGACGAGGCTGGTGGCGCTGCATATGCTGAAGAATGCCGATTTAACCCCGAGTCGTCTCGCCTTTTGGGGTAACCAAAAAGACATGAAGTCTTGGATCACCCAGTCGACGTCTGAGTTCGCAAGAAACTCGGCAACAGCTGGCTCGAGCATGTCGTATGCCTTCTTAAGGTAAGGGACCATGTTATGCGGCAAGTCGGAGGTCGACTCGGCCGAGTCGGGGAGACCATGGACGTGAGGCAAGGGAAGCTCGACGAGGGTTATGGAGGGAGGGAGGTTCGGGGGGAACTTCTGGAGATTTTTCGGGGTGGAGATGAAGGAGACGCGATGACCCTTTCGAGCTAAGACGGCGGCGACCTCGAGGAAGGGCATGATGTGGCCGTAGGCGAGCCATGGGAACATAGCGACGTGAAGCTTCTTCTCCCTGTCGTCCATGGCGGTGGCTATGAACTTCACCTTCTATTCGATGGGTCTGGTGCTGTGACTTTTCGGGTGATCAGAGAATGAATGAGCTCTCTTTTTATATACATACAAGGATCGTTAGGAAGGGACGGTGCATCAACTACCCTTATTAAAATTCTCATTTAATGCTGACTGTTGATGCCTAAATTTTGATTGATCATTCGTAATTTAATGCACAAAAATTTAGGTATTAATTTTAACCCCTAAATAAAAAATATTAGGATTAAATTGCATTTGCGTTGGACACGTGGCGAGATGCCTTCAATCGATTGATGGTTAAGTTTTAATTTAACAAGTTGGTGGCGCAAGGAAAAAGAATTTAATTTGGCTGGAGTTAAGGGGTGACGGTGGAATATGAGAATATTCCTGGGAATATGAGAATGTTCCCGAGAGTATTCGCATTATTCTTTCAATATTCAGGGAAGGTGTCGAATGAAATATTCCCGTTAAGGGGTGACGAGTTGGAATATGAGAATATTCCCGGGAATACGAAAATGTTCCCGAGAATATTCGCATTATTCTTTCAATATTTAGGAAAGGTGTCGGATGAAATATTGGAAAAGATTGCGACGTGAGATACAAGAGCTAAATGGGCGGCAACATGCAAATTTATCATCTTTCCTTAAATAACATAGTCCTCTCACCTATAAAAGGGGGCCACACACACTGAAGAAGGACAAAAAAAAACACAGAAAAGGCCAGAGGGTAGAGAGACGGCCACAAAAATATAGAAAAGAGCGGAGGCTGAGAGGTCGGCAATTCTGAACACTCGAGTGACACACGAGAGAACAAGGTAGGGAGTGATAGCTTGCTCAGCCCAGCCTTGATTGAGACCTCACCGTGCCTTCGTCGCTGCCAATCTGCTGCCGATCCACCACGCGCACCACCTGACGAAGATGCCGTGCAGCTGCTCCAAGTCACTCCAAGCTTGACGATGCCACCGTCACTGCTCTGGTCGAAGAACCCCCGTTGAGGACTCCCCTGCACCGACGCGAAGCTGTTTTTTCGTTTTTTTTTTGGCCTCTTTGATGTAGTTGCTGCCTCCTGATTTCTGATCCCTACTGAACCGTCAGGCGATGCCTACCAGCGAGCGAACTCCAGCACCTAGCCACATCAACGTTTCCTGCAGCGTCATTGATTAATTCCAGCGAGCCATCTTGGCGAGTTTAACCACAAGCGAAGCTCCGCCGTTCCTTAAATTCACGATCTCTGTATTTGCAGGTCCCTCCAGGAGCATCAATCGCCCCTGACTTCTATAAGTCAAAAGAGCCAAGGAAGATTGAAGATGACATGATGATAGAGTGCCAAGCGGTGGAGGTCTAGTAAGAAAAGGAGAGATTTTGACCATTGTTCGAAAAGAAAGACTTCTTCGTGTGCCAAGCAGGTGGTCTTGAGGAGCCTAAAGAAGCCACATCGCAACGTCACAAGGGTTGCTTTGTTAAAAAAGGAGTTTTCCGGTGAGCATCTCATCCATGGCGTATCACCAACACACCACCGTGAGTCGCCCTGCTAATGCCATCGTCGATCCATCCGTTTGCGAGTCACCATCACCATCGCGATTTGGTAATGTTATTCGCGCAATATCAAGAACTAGGTGAGAATCTTAATTAATACAATTTTCTCATATTTTATTGCGTAGTTTGTAGAATTGCAATCGTAGTTGAATATTTGATTAATATTGCAATATCTAAAAGATCTCCTGACCTTTCGTGAATTAGGAAATTTTCCTTACTTCACAACGTGCGTATGATTATCAGTTCGATTTCATGCCCGAAATATGACTCGCAATTGCACGGAAAAATCGTCAATCCAATCTCACGCCCGAGATACAATTCGCGATTTTCTGAAATATTGGCCAATCCAATCTCATGCCCGAGATACGATTCGTCAATTTTGTTTGTTTCCAAAATTAAATGGACGTGGAAAATATTTGTTGCCATGCTTTTCTTGATGCATCTGCTCGAATTAATTTTGATTATAAAAAAAGAAAACATAAAAATTGCCATGCTCATGTCATGTAGAATTAGGTAATCTTCCATGTGTCATCTAGTCATTGCATGTTTAGGGTCATTCGAATGCGTGACATGCTAGGATAGTTGCATTAAATATTTTCTAGATTAGATTAAGTTATTGTCGCGTGACATATAGTTTGCATATTAGGTTGCACATTGCATGCTATTATAGTTAGACACTTTCGTATGTCATTACATGCATTGCACGTAGTTTTAAGCCTTATTAAATAATTTAAAACCTTAAAAAAACAATTGAATAATTGCATGTTAATTAGAAATTATATCTAGGATTTGTGATGTGATTTTTAAGCTAACATTGCAGATGCTTTCGTAGCTTCAAGGTAAGTAACTTCCTCCTTTTCCTTGTAATTTATTTATTGCTTTGCTTTATTGAGTGTTAGATAATGGTTGCGCACTCGCATGATCACATTGCATGTTAGGGAATAAATTAAAATCAAACACAAACTGCCTGCAAATCATTTTCTTCAAATAAAAGAGAAAAGGTACCGAAAGGGCGTTAGAGAAATCTAACGTAATCAAGTCCCCGATCCTATAGTCTCTGGTTCGTAGGGGTAAAGTAATTCTCCCATACTTTACTTGGGTTTCTAATCGACTCACCAAAAATAGATTAGTGGCGACTCCTAAGTAAAAATCATTGGCATGCTAAAAACTTAAACCCTAAGTCGCGAATTGGTATGGGCTTGGGAGAGCCCGAGCTAAGTTTAGGCTTAGTAATCCATTAGCCAAACCCTAGGTGGTGCACCCGAGGTGAGGTCGCGACACTGACATAAGCTAAATTACATTTGGATAAGATAATTTATTGCACAAAAATCAGAAAAGTTCGTGAAATCAAATAAGACTTAAGAATCTTATATTATTAATGTGTGTTTTTTCAAAAATTTAAGTTTATATTAAGTCGATGCACTTATGGTATCTTTCAAAAGTAACGGAACTATCGAATTTCTTTTAATTAATTTGCTGCCTTCCGTGATCTTCGCTGATTTGCACAGTCCAAGGAATAGTCGTACTTCCTCATTCCATTTCCTCAATTCTCAAAGGGAAATGAGTGGATGACAACCTCATCCATCTCACGAGAGTGATGGAGCCACATCAGCCACTCATTTAAAGATGAAAATTGGGTAACTTCTTTGACTAGTCTCCACTTTCTAGGATTGGAGGAATAGTTAAAAAAAATCATAAAATTAAAATTTTATGTTTTTTTGCCATAGATCATTCACTTGATTAAAAAAGGGAAAAAGCTATAAAAAAATCATAAACTATACCCATTATAACACATATATCATAAAAAAATCTCATTTATTATTGTGACACCATAAGTTTGGTATTTTTAGTGTCATAAAAAAATTAATTTGAGGTAAGTGGATTACACGGATATAAGTTTGAGATTTTTTTATATTACAAAAAAAGTTTGGAGTAAATACGTTATATGGAAATGAATTTTTCATATCATAAAAAAGTTTAGGGTAAATGTGTCATAATGAGTATAATTTAAAGTTTTTTTTTGTGACTTTTTTCATCGAGAAAGAAAGTATAGTAGAGCTTCTATTCACTGCTCAAATTTGTTAGCTGAAATGTTTTACCTAACTTTAAACCCATTGGAGTCCAAATCTTAAAAATCGCAAACTTATTAACTTTAAAATTTTCCACTTTGATTTGTGATGTTACTTAAGGCTATTTGTTTTAGTAATAGCAAACCTAATTTACGCAACTTAAAGCATCATAAGTTTTCGAACAAAAAAAAAAATCAATAAGTTCAGCTTCAATCACAACAATCCAGCTTAACTCAAATTATTAGGAAAAGTGATAACTCTTATTGGCCATTAAGAAATCCGTAGTTCACACTTAGCCCTATTATGACGTAGGATGCATTTGGTTCGGTTTTGCAAATGAGCCTTGGGGGATATGCAAATACCTTTGACTTTAAGGCTCCTTGGGAAAATGCAAATTGCATTTGATAAAAAATCTTTTGTAAAGCTACTTTGTCCTAGATGATGTTTGGCAGATATGTTTTTGCGAAGGGTTTTTGAGTCTAATTTTTCCTTTTTTTAATCAAAAAATCATATCCTCTGGTGAGGGCTAAGGTCGCCGGTGAGTTAGATCTAGTGTCAGCAGCTATTGCCTAAGGTCATGTGACCCTAGTGAGGGTCACACAATCTAGGGGATGACAGTGACCAAGCCTGAGGTCGCACAACCCAAGCAGCCGTCACGTGACTTTGCTGGCCCTTCACTAGCCTGATCTAGCCTCGCTGGCTACCCTTAATAAAAGAAGATGAACAATAATGAGGGACAAAACTAGAAATTTAAAGAATTGACAAGGATAGGTTTGGAAAAAGAAAACTAGTTTCAGTATCTGACGAGATGCTGAAAGCCTAATGCTAGTAAGGACTTTGGGAAAACTTATCAATCACCCCAGCATTTCTCTAAAAGACTTTGGAGACCAAAAGCTCATTGGAAAAGCTGAACCAAACACATCGTAGTGTTATCGGTTATGCAAAGCATATTAATCGTGATTTACATTGCACGTAAGACTTTGTTTGTTTCACAAAAGATATTCTCTAAAAAAACCTTTTTCTCATTTTCTAGTTTTTAGATCATTTATAAAAGCAAGTTAGCGAAAAATTTATACTTAAACTCAAGGAAAATGTTTTTCTCATTAAATAATCAAAAATCATTTTTCAGAATATGACTAGAGATCTGTGCTTGGACTGAAACTCCACACTTAGGCACAAAAACCCTAACATTAGTTCCCGGGTCCTCGGCATTCACGTGAGAGTCCATCGAGGCTAGGTTCATGATCCCGTTGCCCATGCATATGCCTAGTTTCTCGGCACCAGTGCTTGGGTCCATCAAGGCTGAGCCCAAGACCCCGGTGCTTAAGCCACTAGCTCTTGCACTCAGGTCCATTGATGTCAGGCTCAAAGCCTTGACACTAAGGCTTGGGACCCTAGTGCTCATGCCCGGGTCTATTTAGATCAGGCTTGGGACCCAGGGGCCAATGTCCCGATCCTAGTGCCCGGGTTGGGGTCTATCATAGAGGAACTCAAGACTCTGGTACTCATACTCGGTTCCTCAGCTACCTATACATAAACCCTAGTGTCCAATAATGTATGTCTATTTAGAAAAATCAAATCGGATTTTTTACATACCAGATGATTAAAAATATTTTCCAATCCATTCAAACACTTTCTCTTGATCGCAACTGTGAGGTATCAAAGTTCAAAATTGAAGTTATAATTCTCATCTCAGCTTATTTTCCTAATGTTGCGTCGATGAATGTAATTGTTAGAGTACTTAAATATTAAATTATGCATTCCTCTAACAATTCAAGCTTATAAAATAGTTGGCAATGAGCTCAATTTCTTTTATTATGTGTTAGATCATTATCGTTTTAAAATTTGTTGTAAAATTGTATTCATAATTGTAATTTTGACACTTTCCTTTTACTAGTGGTAAGTTAGATGCATGTAGTTCTTTAAATGCTCAATCATTGAACCATGCATTCATCTAATGACTTAAATTCTTAAAACGGTTAGCAATGATCTCATTGAGTTTTGGTCGTACTTCCTATTGTATGTTAAATCAACATTCTTATAAAAATCTTTTCATCATGATATCACAAATTAAGCTGTTGCATAAAGAATTTAATTAAGTGTAAGTGTTTTATTTCAAATACGAAAGATCCTTTGTTCGCATCACAACTTAATTTACTTGGATGAATCTTAGGGATTGGGACCATTGCCCTATGAATGAAACCATATGTCACTTCATGGATGAAAGGACTTGTATGCATGTGGAAATATTTAGGATAAGAGTAATAGAAGTTTTAAAACGTGTTGCGAAAATACAATTGAATCTTAAAACCCTTAATCGGTGCAATAGAGTTTCAAAACTTGTTAAGCTAGTGCAATCAAGTTATTCTATTAACTCCATCAAACTTGATCAATGGGAAATGCTAACAAGTATTAGGATCTAATTGCAATTTTAGGATTTGATTGCACCAATTTGATAGATTTTAGGACTAAATTGCACTATTTAAAACTTTTAGAATTCAATTATACTGTGATGACAAGTTTTAGAATTTATGGTGCACTAATCCAGTGAAATTTGTGAAGCGGGAGGTGTGAATCTCTTGTCATGAAAATTGTTACATATGATATACATTTACTTTTCAAACACTTGACATGTTGAATTGAAAAGGAAAAAAAAGTTAACTTAGATAATTTAGTTTTAAGTATGTGTTTTGATTCCCACTAACTGTAAAAGATAGGATAAAAGTCTGATAATGAGAGTTAGAATATAAGTACACTAAGACTTATAAAAAGAAATAACTTGTGAAAGGGAAAAAGGAAATCCTTGGAAACCCCATTTTTAGCAATATCGGATCATAATTCCCTTGATGGGATGGGCGCAAATTCATGCTAGCAATAATTACATGATATCAATACACAAAGAGTTCTATTTGTCTTAGCCGCCTATCATGTGTGACACGTGATATCAATACACAAAGATTTATGTTTGTCTCAGCCGCCTATCGTGTGTGACAAGAGCTAATTATTGCTAGCACGAATTTGTGCCCATGCCATCTTGGGAATTGTAATTACGTGACATCAATAGACAAGGAGTACAGATTATTCTATATTATTCTTCAACTTTAGTGATTTTTTCAATGTGATCATGAATTTTTAATAAATATTGAAAATTTAAAATTTTAAAAATAATATAAGACATCGAGTAAAGTTTATGAATAATTTTTGCCATTTTTCCTTTTTATGATTCTTTCACTCAAGCATCAATGCTTTTGGTGAATTTTGTGAAGGAGGAGATAAATTTCAAGTAAGGTTTCTATAATATCCTTTTTATAGGTAATTCATACAGATCATTGATAGTGCAAAAATTGCATACAACCCTGTGGCCCGTGGTATTATGTGCTGGACTCAACATGCATTTGATTCACGAAAAATCGATGGCCGAGAAAATATCTTCTTAACTTTAAAACAGCCTTTGCATCTATTAAGAAAATGGATAGGAGAAAAATATTTTCATCATAGAAAATGTTCAAACATGAACAGATATGAAGATGTAAACATTGTAAGATTATCGAACAGAATATGCTACTCATGCTTGATGAACAAAATTCAAGCACAATAGAGTTTTATGTGGAAACATGATCAAAATAAATCTAACCTCCAGTCATTGTTCAAGTTTTCGTTTGTCGAAAATCCACGAGAACTTTATGGTAATCCGACTGCGTTTAGGGCGCACTCTACTAACCCAATCCCCTCGCGTACTGATGGTGTATTCCAAATGAGAGGGTTTGTGTTAGACTTTGTGATCGCCCTTCAAAAACTGAACGTTCATCCTTATAAACCATCTTCCATCAAGACGGTTACTAAATGGGCGGTTGTCACGGAAAGGTACGAAGCGTGGAAAAAACCGCACGTGGAATAACCGCTCGTCAAAATTAAAAATGTGGGTCAATATTAATGGTAAGTTTTATTTAAAAAACTATACCCCAAAATGTGGGATCACATATTAATATTACATTCTCCCACTTGATCCCAACATTTTTATGAACGAATTATCCAAGCAATCCACGAAACTTTATGCTTAAGAAAAGAAACAAAACGCATGAATCATGGCGACATGTCCTCTTAAAGCGAGTAATATCTTCCATGTATCACAATGCATCTTATTTCTTTTATATTAGCCCATATGTGACAACACATCTTAATGAATAAACCCTATGTTTATTCCAAAACCAAGGATAGTTGTTATTCTCATAAAGAACTGAATGTGTACACCAAAGTTGAGAATAACATTACAACTGAATAAGAGTTTCATACAACAAAGATCGTTCACATGACGATAGATTACATAATGGGACCTAGTCCCATACTAGCTACATGATCCTTATACTTCATTGGTGGCATGCCTTTAGTCAAAGGATCAGCTATCATCAATTCGTGCGAACGTGCTCAATGACCACTTTATTCTCCTTAACACGTTCCCTTATGACTAAATACTTTATGTCGATGTGCTTACTTCGACTGCCACTTTTGGCATTTTTAGCCATAAAAACCGCAGCTGAATTGTCACAATATATCCTTAATGGCCTAAAAATAGAATCAACAATTCTAAGTCCAGAAATGAAACTCTTTAACCATACACCATGCGAGGTAGCCTCAAAACAAGAAACGAACTCAGCCTCCATAGTAGAAGTAGCAGTCAAAGTCTGCTTTGCACTTCTCCATGACACGGCTCCGCCAGCTAACATAAAAATGTATCCAGATGTTGATTTTCGAGAATCAACACAACCAGCAAAGTCCGCATCCGAATAACCAACTACTTCCAAGTTGTCAGTCCGTCTATACATAAGCATGTGACCTTTGGTACCTTGAAGGTATCTCATGACTTTCTTTGCAGCTTTCAGTGGTCCATACTCGGGTTACTCGATATCTTCCCAACATTCCGATAGCAAAAGCAATGTCGTCGAGTGCAAACCCGAGCATACATCGCTTCCGACAGCGAAGCATATGGAATGTTTTTCATTTATTCCCTTTCTAGATCATTCTTCGGGCACTAGTTCAAATTGAACCTATCACCCTTCACAATGGGTGCTATACTTGGTGAACAATCTTTCATCCGAAATCTCTCTAAGACCTTATTGATATAGGTTTCTTGAGATAGTCCTAAAATTCTTTGAGGTCTATCTCTATGGATCTTAATGCCAATGACATAAGATGCATCACCCATATCTTTCATATCAAAACTCTTAGAAAGAAATTGTTTCACCTCATGTAGCAACCCCTTATTATTGGTCGCAAGTAAAATGTCATCCACATATAGCACAAGAAAACAAATTTTGCTCCCACTAACCTTCTGGTATATACATTGATCCATGATATTTTCTACAAAACCAAATGAAGAGATCACATCATGGAACCTTAAGTACCATTGGCGGGATGCTTGTTTCAAGCCATATATAGATTTCTTAAGCTTGCAAACCAAATGCTCACCTTTACTAGAGGGGAATCCTTCAGGTTGTTTCATGTACACCTCCTCCTCTAGTTCCCCATTGAGGAATACCGTTTTCACATCCATTTGATGTAATTCCATATCAAAATGGGCGACCAATGCCAAAATAATACGAAGAGAATCTTTCTTGGATACAGGAGAAAATGTCTCCGTGTAGTCGATTCCTTCCTTTTGAGTGAATCCTTTGGCAACAAGTCTGGCTTTGTATCTCTCAATGTTGCCTAATGAGTCTTTCTTAGTTTTGAAGACCCATTTACAACCAAATGGCCTTTGCACCATCAGGCAACTCAACAAAATCCCAGACTTCATTTGATGCCATAGAACTCATCTCTTCCTTCATGGCATTGTACCACAAATTGGATTCATCACTACTTATGGCTTGTGAAAACGTTTCAGGGTCATCCTCAGCTCCAATATTATAGTCAGATTCTTGTAGATACACAATATAATCACTAGGAACTGCTGCTTTCCTCATTCTAGTAGATCTTCTTAATGTTGTATCAACCGGTTGTTCAACAATTTCTGGTACTTTGAACAACAAGATCTACTTGGATCAATATCGCGAGGTTGTGGAACTTCAATGATTTGTTGTTCAATAGCCGGTTGAACTGTAGGGGCATTATGAACAACAACCAACTTAATACTTGAGGTAGGAGATTGGGTATCTGAATGATCCTTTTCAGGAATAAGTTCCTTCAAATGATCGCTCCCACTAATTAAGTCATTTTCAAGAAACTTAGCATTTCTTGATTCCACAATCCTAGTAGTGTGAGATGGACAATAGAACCTGTACCCCTTGGACTTTTCGGCATATCCAATGAAATACCCACTTATAGTCCTTGGGTCTAACTTCTTTTCTTGTGGATTATAAACTCTCACTTCTGACGGGCATCCCCAAACGCGTACATGTCTCAAACTCGGCTTCCAACCCTTGAATAACTCAAAAGGCGTCTTTGGGACAGCCTTGGTTGGAACTCGGTTTAATATGTACACTGCCGTCTTAAGAGCTTCGGTCCACAAGGACTTAGGAAGTTTAGAGCTACTAAGCATACTTCGCACCATGTCCAATAAGGTTCGGTTTCTTCTTTCGCTACACCATTTTGGTGGGAGAAATAGGGCATAGTGTATTGGGCAACTATCCCATTCTCTTGAAGAAACCGCAAATGGACCGGTGCTTGTCCATTCTTAGTGTATCTACCATAGAATTCTCCACCTCTATCTGACCTCACGATCTTAATTTGCTTATCGCATTGTTTCTCTACTTCCGCCTTAAATACCTTAAACGCATCTAATGCTTCATTTTTATTATGAAGTAAGTAGAGATACATGTAACGTGAGTAATCATCAATAAAAGAAATGAAGTATTTCTGACCATACGAGTCCATATCTGGACTACAAATATCCGTATGTATGATTTCTAATATGTCTGTACTCCTCTTGGCACCTTTCTTTGTCTTGTTGGTCCGCTTTCCTTTTATGCAGTCCACACAAGTGTCAAAATCAGTAAAATCCAAAGTACTAAGTACTCCATCATTTACTAATCGCTTGATTCTTTCTATGGAGAAATGTCCCAATCTCCGATGCCACAACATAGAGGAATCTTCATTCACAACACATCGTTTCACACCAGCATTATCATGAACATGCATCGCATCATAATAGGCATTGTCTTGCAAATTAATTCGAAAAAGACCATCGACAAAGTACCACTCCCAACAATTTCAGATTTAAACAACAAACTGAAGTTTGAACCTGAAAAGTGAAAAGAGTAACCCAAAGGTACAAGTCTTGAAACTGAAATTAAGTTTCTAGAGAAACTAGTTACATAAAAGGTCATTTCCAAATTCAAAACAAAGCCACTATCGAGAACTAAACTGCATGTCCCAATAGCTTCCACATGCGAACGCATCTTGTTTCCCGAATAGATGCATTGTTCACTTTCTACTGGCTTCCTGTGGTTTTGAAAACCCTGCAAGGAATTCGAAATGTGGATTGTAGAACCAGAATCAATCCACCAAGTGTTGCGACTCACATCAGCCATATTAGATTCATAACAAACACAAGAGATTGGATTACCTTTCTTCTCGAGCCGGCCCGAAATTTGACACAATCCTTCTTCATATGCCCCTTCTTTCTACGAAGAAACATTTGGATTCTTTCTTAATGTCAGCTTGGGGAGGTATTTTACATTTTCCCTTATTCTTGCCATGACCCATACTCTTCCCTTGTGTTGCCAAATGAACACTTTCTCCCTATTCCATAATCAGCCTTTCTTCCTCTTGAACACACATGGTCATTAGTTCATTAATTGACCATTTATTTTTATGTGTGTTGTAAGAGATCTTGAAAGGTGCATACTGTTGTGGAAGAGTGTTCAGGATGTAGTACACAAGAAAAGACTCAGATATCTCAACCTCAAGGTTCTTCAATTGAGCTGCAATATCCCTCATCTTCATGATGTGCTCACGCACACCTCTAACACTAGTGAGCTTCATAGATGAAAACTTCATAATCAGGGTCATAGCATGCGCTTTTTCAGAACTCTCAAACTGCGCATCAATGGCTTTCAATAAAGCCTTAGCATTGCTATGCTGAGCAACCGAACCACGGATACTAGGAGACAATCTTGCCCTTATGAACATCACACTAAGGCGGTTGGACCACTCCCATTGTTCATAAAGGGCTTTCTCAGCTGCAGTGCTCGTATCAGTAGGAGCAGGTGGTTCGTCTTTTCTTATAGCATAGTCAATGTCCATGCACCCCAATTGAAGAAGAATTAACTCCTTCTAAACTTTATAGTTTTCACCATTCAGCATAGGAACATTACACTTAAATTCAGAGAAATTCACGAGTTGCAAAACTGCATATCAAATAATCATGCTTATGTCACAAAATATGAGGCAAAATTTACATAAATCATGCTTTACCAATGTAAAACATGGCACAAAATATGAATCACATAACATAAAAACTACTTGTGGGCTAAGTTTTTAATTTAAATAGATTCATAATAACTTTATGAAGAAACTATCATATTATATTCATTTCCTTAATCCCCTGTGGGTAAATTAAGAAAAATAATATGATATTTCAACCTAATTAATCATATTAATATAATGAAAATTCTTGTGGGATAAAATTCATCATATTAATAAGATTAATTACAATAAATGTCCATTTCCAAATGTGATCCAAAACTCTTAATATACAATTTAACTAATTAAAGATGCTGTGGCTACTCTTTAATTAATTAAAAAATATATGGATCACTAGACATTTAAATTTCATACATAAAATACTCACAAAATGCATCAAGGGCAGAATGGTAATTTAACACCACAAGCGCAGAACAGTAAATTAAAATGGCAAGGGGCAAAATTGTAAAATCCACGAAGGGCAAAACAGTAAACTTCGGTGGGTCCGCGACTGTGGCGCGTGCAGCGCACGCGCCTTTGCCCTGGCGGCGCGTGGCGCTCATGCGCCTTCTTCACCGCGCGGGCGCGTGAGACGCACACGCGGGGGGCAGTTGCGCGCGCGTGGCGCTCACGCGCCAGCAGTTCCCGCGCGTGGGAGCCACGCGCCTGCTTCCTCTGCGCGGTCGACCGATTTTCGGTCGGTTTTTCGCCGTCTCCGCTGCGATTCCGCCGAATGGGTCTCCTCCGGCAGCCGATTTTAGACCAAAATAATTAGTGGGTGTCGGAGAACACATCGATGCGACCACATAGACCCAAACATCGGCGAAAATGATCAAGAAATTGGTCTCGAATCAAGCAAAAATTCCCTTTATGCAAATCCTTAGCCACCGCGACTTCCGCCGCGCGATTAGCCTCCGGCGGTCACCGATATGCCGGAAAACTTGCAGGTATTCTACCCCATGGCGGTGCGACCGTGCATCGGTCCGAAGTCCGGCGATGGGTCGCCGGAATTTCGCCGGAAACAACAAATTTCTCTCTTGACCCCAATTCCGATTTACTGTTCATTTAATTCCGAAAAATGCACCCAAAAATTTGCAAAAACAAGGCAGAGGCACTAACAAGCTCTGATACCAAATGTAAGAATATCGAACAGAATATGCTACTCATGCTTGATGAACAAAATTCAAGCACAATAGAGTTTTATGCGGAAACATGATCAAAATAAATCTAACCTCCAGCCATTGTTCAAGTTTTCGTTTGTCGAAAATCCACGAGAACTTTATGGTAATCCGATTGCGTTTAGGGCGCACTCTACTAACCGTCGCGCGTCGATGGTGTATTCCAAATGAGAGGGTTTGTGTTAGGACTTGTGATTCGCCCTTCAAAACCGAACGTTCATCCTTATAAATCATCTTCCATCAAAACGGTTCTTGAATGGGCGGTTGTCGGAAAGGTACGAAGCGTGGAAAAAACCGCACGTGGAATAACCGCTCGTCAAAAATAAAAATGTGGGTCAATATTAATGGTAAGTTTTATTTAAAAAAATTATACCCCAAAATGTGGGATCACATATTAATTTTACAAACATTTTCCAGATTGACTAATATTTCTACGTGATAGACCTAGCCTTTTTTTTTTAAAAAAATATTTCTTACTGGTCGCGTAACACCACTGGCTTGATATGATTGAGTGAGCCTACGCAGCATTTGCCATCCAAAAAGGAAAAAGAAAAAAGAAGAAACTCATGGTTGGGTTCATAGCTGTGCGATGAAGTCTCCCTCCTACATTTCATTAGAATAATAGTTCGAGTTGCACCAAAAAACGATGAAAGCTGCACTGCAAAGCGTGGCTACAAATTCATCAACTCGTCCGCCATAATGATCGGAACGGCTGCTACATTTACACCCGAAATTAGAATGGTAGCTGAAAGTCGGTCTGAAAAAAAAAAACGAGATTTGCTGCTCGAATAAAGCAGACCTTAGTAATAATTTCTGTGGACCTCGATTCCGATGTGCCGATGATGTTAAATCTCGCACGTGAGATTCTAGGTCAACATGATCATCAACTTGAGGCTCTGCGCTCTTCTAGTACTCGGGCGAACTCCTCCAGGTACCTGTGCTGCAGCTCCACGTTGCCGAATATCTCCCTCATGGCCCACGCGTTCGCCCTCATCTCCTCTCCCTCCGCCTCCACCATTACCCGCCTTATCGTCTCGGCCACCGAGTCGCTCGTGAACGATCCGTCCTGGCCGTTTCTGGGTACCTCCGACCCGACCCGCCTCTCGTCCATCAGCCTCGCCACCAGCCCTTGGTCCGAGCTCCCCCCGGAGAAGAGGATCAGCGCCCGGCCCTGCCCGAGCGCCTCGATGACTGAGCTCCACCCGCAGTGCGTCAAGAACCCGCCGACCGAAGGGTGGGCTAGGATGTCGAGCTGAGGAGCCCAACCCGTCCAGAGAAAGCCTCGATCAGACACCCGGCTTTCGAACCCGGGAGGGATGCTGCCCTGGCTGGCCTTTCGGCCTACCACCCAGACGAAGGACAAACCTGACTGTTCAATCCCACGCGCTAACTCGTGCATGAACTCTTGACTCAGAGCCACCTCGGTGCCGAGGGCGACGTAGAACACCGACTTCTCTTCCCTATCGTCCAACCATTGCTTTAGCTCACTCCATCTGCCGTCTCCTTTGTGGCGGCTTTTATTCTGGGGCGGCAAAAGCCCCGTCGGAACCACGGGTCTCCCATAAAGCTTCTTGAGTAGACTCAACGGCTCGGCCTCGAACTCGCCACAGGTCCTTATGGCCACGATTTCGCAACCCTGTATCGACTTGCCACTCCTTTCGAAAATCGACATGTTAGATTCAGAGTCCACGAAATCCTCTTCGTTCATCACCTCATGAAGCCTGAACGCGACTTTGGTTGGGTAAGTAACCCACTCGGGAACGACCGTCAAGTCCTCTGCCGTCTTGGCCCGGGCCTGACCGTCGACCAGAAGAGATGGCGGGCCGAGGAAGACGAGGGTACTAGCGTTGAATATGCTGAATAACGCCGATTTAACACCAAGTCGGCTCGCCTTTTGGGGTAACCAGAAAGGCATGAAGTCTTGGATCATCCAGTCAACGTCCGAGTTCGCAAGAAACTCGGCGACAGCTGGCTCGAGCATGTCGTACGCCTTCTTAAGGTAAGGGACCATGTTATACGGCATATCGGAGGTTGACTCGGCTGAGTCGGGGAGGCCATGGACACGAGGCAAGGGAAGCTCGACGAGGGTTATGGACGGAGGGAGGTTCGCAGGGAGCTTCTGGAGGTTTTTCGGGGTGGAGATGAAGGAGACGCGATGATCCTTTCGAGCTAAAAAGGTGGCGACCTCGAGGAAGGGCATGAGGTGGCCGTAAGCGAGCCATGGGAACATCGCTACGTGAAGCTTCTCTCTGTTTTCCATGGCGGCGTGGGGAAGACGAAGTGGAGAGAGAGAGTAAGAAGAGAAACCAGCTTTATGAAGGTTGCCAGAAATTTCAAAATGGGCCTTGTGATTGGGGCTCCATGGATGACGGGCCCAAATGTTGAGCACGCGAGTGCCTCTATTAGTTTGTTTGTTATGATTGTCGCGACCTAAAATTTTCTAAATAATAGGTTTAGGGATATCGTTAATTTCAGGCCGACGACCATTAATTAACTCGGGCTCTCCCAAGCCCATACCCCGTGCGACGTTGAGATATTCACAAAATTTTTCAAATAGGGAATCGCCACTAGTCTATTGAGGTCGACTAGGAACCAAGCGAGACATGGAAGTACGTCTCGCTTTTTACGCAACCAAAAGGTCTAGGGTCGAGGACTTAATTACATTAGTCACGCAACTAATGCCCTTTCGATACCTAACTTGATCGTGTATTAATGAGATCATTGCAACATATTCGAGAATCCTAAGGTCTGTTTTAACCGTTCTGAGGTAATGAAATAATATCCAAAATATCATTGCAAAATAAGGTGCATGAATAACCTAATATCGTAAATCAAGAAAAAATCTATTGTAGAGCCCTAAAGGTTTATTCAATTTTTGGTCTTTTTTCTTTTTTAAGGCTTTTATGTACTTTTGCAATTTTTTTTGAATTTTTCTGAATTTTTTATTTTTATTTTTTAATATTTTTTAATATTTTTCGAATTTTTCAAAATTAAACAAAACAAGCTTTTAAGATTTTTGAAATTTTTGGCTTTTCTGGAATTTTAAAAAAACATTTATTAATTTTTTCCTTTTTTTTTTGGAATTTTCTAAATTTTTCTCTTTTTTTTTGGAATTTTGAAAATATTCGATTTTTTTATTTATTAAAAAAGTAATTCGGACCGGGTCGGGAAACCCGGCCCTACTAAACCGACCCGGACCCTATCGGTCCGGGCTGGACTAAAAACAAATCGGGCCGGCCCTAAGCTCACTCAAAAAATAACCAAGATGGCCCACGAAAATGCTTCTCTCAAAATAAGCCCACATCCAATTTCTAATCTTATCTCAGCGATCTGTCACCATAGCCCATGATGCACAAGCCCACTGACCATACGAAAATTAGAAAGGCGCAGCCCATTTCCCTTTCTTTCCATTTTCCTGTTTTTAGCTTTTTGTTTTTGTTTTCTTTTTTCCTTTTTTTTTTGTTTTTCTTTAATCTTTTTTTTTTTTGTCCTTTTTGCATGCATATTTCTTCCTCCCCGCACGCCCGACACTCCCCCATCTTCTCTTTTTTCTGTCTTTTCTTTTTATTCTTTTTTTTTCAATTTTTCTTTTTCTCTCTTTCCTTATTTTTTATTCTTTTTGGTCTTCTTCTTTATTTCTTCTTCTGCATGCTTTCCCCGTCCGACGATTTCCTCCGCCGAACCGACGCCAACAAACGTCATCTCCGGCGAAAGCTATCCGGTATTTTGACTACCATCGCTTGTTAGTCATACCGCTTGACCGGCGACCACCCTTTTCCAACGACCGATAATCCGTTCACGGGACAAAGGAAACCCTCGCTCTCCCGACGACGCGCGATTATTTCGCGAAGACCACGCCGAAACACAGTGACCACACAAACAAAAAAACACGATTCAGCGGCTACGTATGCAAGCACGGGCTAAGCGAAAACATGAGCTAACTTTTCGGATCTCTCTCAGGCATTTTGTCGAACGGTTGGGGTGCACTACCGAATCCTAAGGTTTCCGGCTTAACCGGGACTCGAACGTTCCTTGGGGGTCTCGAACATGACATGCAAAAAAACGTGGGAACAACATGCAAGGGCGACGTGGGCCGGAGCTTGCGCGAGCCGGACGGCCGCGAGCTCCGGCCCGGTGCACCAAAAACGGAGCAAGGGCGGAGCCGAACTTACCTAGTCAGCTCAAGGACGTCGCCGGGGAGGTCGTCAAACGGTTCAATGCACCGCTAAGGGTCCCTCTCGTCGTCGTTCGGAGCTCCTTTCTCGAGCTCCCCTCTTTCTCGGAACCTTCCTCTCGGATCTAGGAGTTTCGGCGAAGTGGAAGAAGCTGCGTCGATGGCTCGTCGGTCGCGTTTGGGACGCGGCGGGCACTCTCTTTTTCCACTCGAGCCTGCCCTCTGTCTCGGTCTCTCTGTTTTTCCTCCCGTTCTCTCGGTCTCTTCCGCTCTCAGATTTTTTTTTTTTTTTTTTTTTTTTTTCAGAACAGCACTCGGCTCTCTCTTGCTCGCTGGTTTTTTCTTTTTTTTCCCCTCCCCTTGTTCTTGCTACGTTCTTTTTTCAAAAATCTCGGCAGAAACCGTCGAGCTCTCCCCCGTCTCAAAATCCAGAACCCTGGCTCCCTTTTTTTTTTTTCCCCCAAAACTCCAGAAACCGCCCCTTCTTTCTCCCTTTTTCTTTTTCGGTTTTCTCCCTTCTGCTCGTGTTTTCCTCTTCTTCCTTTTTCTGCTTCGTCACTCCCCTCTCTCTCTAGCCAGAACTGCTTTCCCTGGCCAGCCTCCTCTCCGATTCTCTCTCGGTGGTGGGGGTTATTCGAGCGGCGTCGTTGCCCTCTCTCCCCACGTTCTGCTCCTCCGCTGCATTTTCGCGCGTGCGTGTGAATGTGGGAGAAGAAGAAGAATCCAAGGGAGGATGGGCCAGGCCCAAAATAAGAGGGAGGTGGGCTGAAAGAAGAAGGAAAAGAAAAAGAAATGGGCGAATAGAGGAGTGGGCTGAACTGAGCCCATCCGATTTTTTTTTTAATCTTTTTTTGTAAATTAATATGTATTTATAAGTGCAAAATAAATGGGCAATTAGAACAAAATAAAAAAAATTCGGGTGTCAACAATGATCCACGAACTTCGAATCTAATGTGCAATATGACTCATAAACTTTTAATTTGTTCTTTATGATCCTAGAACTTCGAGTGCATATTCAACTTAGTCCCTTAACCTTTAATTAATGGAAGTACAACATTAAATATTTTCACATAGTTCAGGGACTAATATGTAGTGAAAGAACATGAACGACATTGAGCAAATTAAAAGTTCAAAGATCATATTGTATGTTGGCCTAAAATTTAGAAACTACATTAAACAAATTAAAAGTTCAGAAACCATACTACACATTCGATCGATGTTCAGGAATTATTTGTGTGATTATCTTATCAAGGATAAGGTCAAGCATGATGCCCGATGAGAATGGGCTTAGTCTCCTTTGCTATATGCGTGTATTTTTGCAAATTAATGGCATTCTAACATCAAAGTGAATGTTTCTCATACACAAAAGGAGAAAGCAAAAAGTTTTAGTTTTCCTTGGAAATGTCGAGTGATTAAGTCTCGTTAATTTGTTGATCGATCAAAAGAAGGGGTTCATTTCGCAATAACTTGAATATTAGATGTGAAGCTATTTACAATTTTAATGGTGATATTAAAATGCAGCATCGATTATATTTGGAAAAGCTTACAAGGGATTCATGATTGGCAATGCACTTAAGATAGGAACTGTAGAGATCGACTTACTCATGAACAGGAGAAATCAAAGTTCATGTCTATAATGTTGACACTTTCCTCTTTTAGCGGTACATGCATACTTCATGATATGTAAGATTTAGTTACAATTACACTTTAAATGAAAAAAAATCAAATTTACAGCTAAAGTAAAATGTCAAGAATTTATTTGAACTTCAAAAAATTTCCATCGAATCTATCGCCACGTAAAAAGGTTTGTTTGATTGATATATATTCTAAACAATAGTTGAACTTTGGATCTTGGTTAAAAAAAACTTTGGATCATGGCAAAAAGAAGCCAGGAATATCTTGGATATCGGGAGAAAGACATTTATAACTTGCAAAAGACAAAACTACTTGGAAATGCCATTTATAGCAATATCACATCACAATCCCCAAGAAACTTGGGCGGAAATTCATGCACTTTCTTAAATCTGTGCTTGGCCTATGCCCTCGCCACAGCTTATTACATATTATTTTTATTAAGAGCACAAACGATTCGATGCGATTTGATTTTTCAGAAAAATTAAATCGAATTGAACCGATAAGATGTGATCTCAAATTAAACCGAATCCGATCCGAACTGAAAATCCGGTTCGGTTCGATGCGGTTTTTCAATTTTCCTATGTTTACCTTGCCTATTGGAATCAAAGTGAAGAAAATGTGAGGAAAAAAAAAGAGATTTTCAGTTGATTGTTCAATTTTTATTGAGAATTTCGATTCGGTTTGGTATCCGAATCGAATTGAAAACGCACGAAATTTTTGTTCGATTTCGATTTTAGTTCGCTTCTTCACACCTCTACTTCCTAATAGTGTTGCTATTGATGGAAGCAATAGTTTTTATCACCCCACCTCCACATGTAGAAATTCTCTACATAAATAACCAATTAATCAATAATAATTATATCCATATAATACCAAAACTTATATGTACAGCGGAATTAAAAACGTACTTGTTTTAGCTATAACTTCACTTAAAGAAAATAAATCAGACTGACTATAATTAGCAATCTATCGGAATGCCAGATCTTCCTCTCTATGACCTATTTCAGTATAACAGTTTTTAATGGGATTCAAGCAACTGATAGGTACAACCTACCCTTTTATAGGATAGAGAGAAGACCTAGTAAACCCTAATCAATAGTGTGTTAACTAGGCCCCTCCCATTACGGGTTTCAATTAAACACAATCACCTACACTTTACTGTTCAACTAAGCCGTTATTAATAGATGCCAAAATCCAATTTGATGAGAGAATTGTAACAATTCGAACAATATCGAATTAACGCAGCGAAATAAAATAATCTCCCATCTTGTGTAAACCTAATAGGAACCGATATAGTAGAGTAAAATAAATACCAAGCATGCAAATACAAGACGATTTTTACGTGAAAACCCCTCGATGTGAGGAGATCAAAAACCACGGGACCGGAGTCCACCTGAAAATCTTCACTATCAACAAAATTGGGTGAACAATGTTCTTCTCTAGTAAATACTAGAGGTATATAACAGCAAAGATCTCAAGAATATAATTCTTGGCAATACACATAAACTTCACAAGAGATCAATGATAAATCTGACCAAAAACGCAGGTTTTGATCAATCCACGAAAAACTTGATGTATGGAGCTTCAAACGAAAATTAAATCATTCAGATTCGAGGAGATTGCGCCACGAACACACTGACAAAATTTCAGCTCAATCGGACCTCGAATCGACCTCCGATGCCAGTTTGATGTAAAACAAACTTTGCCCCAAACCCTAGATTTTTTGCTTTCTCTTTTTCTCTTGTTACTACGTCTTTTGCAGCTACCACTTCCACGATAGTGAGAAACCCTATTTCTCCATATAACTTATTAAATGGGCTCAAGCCCTTTTCGGCTTGCAACTCATTGGGCTTCCTCCATATAGGAGTGAACCCTGCTAACAAATTTTCCCCTCACGACAATGTGGAGGGATTCACCATCCCTGCTATCAATCGACAATGTTCAAGCTTCTCTCTTGGTAGAGTCTTCGTCATCATATCAAAGCCATTATGGTCCGTATGGATTTTTTCAAGTTCCAACAACTTTTCATCTAAAACATTCATTATCCAATGATATCTAACATCAATATGTTTTGATCTAGCATGAAAAGATGAATTCTTACCAAGATGAATTGTGCTTTGATTATCACAAAATAGCACACATCTTTTTTGCTTGAACCCAAGTTCTTCTAAGAACTTCTTCATCCATAGCATCTCTTTACTAGCTTCGGTCGCTGCAATAAATTCAGCTTCGGTTGTAGAAAGTGCAACACACTTCTGCAATCTTGACTTCTATGACACAGCTCCACCCGCAAAAGAAATCAAATAACCAGAAATAAATCTTCGAGTATCAATATCTCTTGCCAAGTCGGAATCTATGTATCCAACTAACTTAAGTTTCCCGGTCCCGAAACTGAGTTTCAAATTTGAAGTTCCCCGCAGATACCTCATAATCCACTTCACTGCATTCCAGTGCTCTTTGCCTAGATTTAACAAATAGTGATCTCTGCCTGGATTTGAAAAATAGCGACTAACAACGCCAACTGCATGTGCCAAGTCTGGGCGTGTACATACCATCGCATACATTAAACTTCCACAGTGAGGCATATGGAACACTTTCCATATCTTTCTTCTCTTTATCAGTCGTAGGACTTTGCTTCATATTTAACTTAAAGTGGGCAGCAAGAGGAGTACTAACCACTTTAGCCTTATCCATATAAAATTTCTGAAGGATCTTCTCGATATATTTCTCTTGCGACAAAAACAACTTCTTAGCATCTCTGTCTCAGGTAATTCTAATGCCAAGAATCTGCTTCACCGAGCCCAAATCTTTCATGGCAAAAGACTTGCTCAATTGTTTCTTCAATAACTCAATTCTTGAAGCATTCCTACCAATAATCAGTATATCATCAACATAAAGCAAAAGAATAATAAAGTCATCATCAGAAAATTTTTGAACAAACACACAGTTATCCGAGGAAGTCTTCTTATAGCCTTGTTCTATCATAACTGACGCAAACCTTTTGTACCACTGTTTCGGTGCTTGCTTTAGGCCATAGAGACTTTTCTTCAGTTTGCACACATAATTCTCTTTCCCTTTCACTTTAAAACCTCTGAATATGTCCCTTCTGATGATAATAATGGCACTCAACATTAACAAATTTATTATACTTACCTCTACTTTTATCTCGACTTTTATCTCTATTTCTCGAACCTCGAGACTCACTTCTTCCCCTTTTCTCAACAACTAAGGCATCAGAATATGAAAAGGACAATCCTTGTGTCTTCCTTCTCATCTCTTCATTTAAAATACTACTCTTGGCCAAGTCCATGGTAATCGTACCATCCGGGGCAGAATTAGACAAAGACGTTCGAAACGTCTCCCATGAGTCCAGCAAAGTACCAAGCAACCATAATGCTTGTATTTCATCATCAAACTTGATTCCCATTGCAGCCAACTGATTTATAATTCCTTGAAAAGAATTTAAATGATCAATCAAACGAGTACCATCTTGATATCTCAAAGCCATCATTTGTTTTATCAGAAATAACTTATTATTCCCAGACTTTCGAGCATATAACTGTTCGAACTTATTCCATAAACTGCGTGCATGTGTTTCCTCAATAATATGGTTCAAGACATTATCATCCACCCACTGCCTAATATAACTACATACTTGATGATGAAATATAGACTATTCAGCATCAGTTTTATTCTCCGGTTTCTCCTCGGCAAATACGGGCAAATAAAAATCTTTCACATATAAAAAATCTTCCATCTTCCCTTTCCAAATATGATAATTCGAACCATTCAATGTAACAATTATACTCGTATTCGTTTCCATTGTTTAACACCAGGCAAAAAAATCAAGCAACAACCAGAAGCTCTGATACCACTTTGATGGGAGAACGGTAACAATTCGAACAATATCGAATTAACGCAATGGAATAAAATAATCTCCCATCTTGTGTAAACATAATAGGAACCGATATAGTAGAGCAAAATAAATACCAAGCACGCAAATACAAGACGATTTTTACGTGAAAAACCCCCTCGATGTGAGGAAATCAAAAACCACGGAATCGGAGTCCACCTGAAAATCTTCACTATCAACAAAATTGGGTGAACAATGTTCTTCTCTTGTAAATACTAGAGATACATAGCAGCAAAGATCTCAAGAACATAATTCTTGGCAATACACATAAACTTCACAAGAGATCAAGGATAAATCTAACAAAAAACGCAGGTTTTGATCAATCCACGAAAAAATTGATGTAGGGAGCTTCAAACGAAAATCAAACCATTCAGATTCGAGGAGATTGCGCCACGAACATGCTGACAAAATTTCAGCTCAATCGGACCTCGAATCGACCTCCGATCTAGCTTGATGTAAAAAGTACTTTCGCCTCAAACCCCGCATTTTTCTTTTTCTTTTGTTACTTTTTTTTTTGCGCTACCACTTCCACGATAGTGAGAAACCCTATTTCTCCGTATAACTTATTATATGGGCAGCCTTTTGCCAGAACTCATTTCGTTGTCTTCCTTCACGTAGGAGTGAACCCAGCTAACACAATTCAATAAGACCACTTAAGGGTTTAACATATATTGAAATATCTATTAACCTGATTATTTAAAATAGAAATTGATTAATTAATGTAAGCCCATTATAGGAAATTTCCAACACCGGCATCGTCTCCCAGCTGATGTTAACCTCGGTGCCGAGCCCGACGTAGAAGACCGACTTCTCTTTCTTATCGTCGAGCCATCTTTTCAGCTCGCCCTATCTCTCATCTCTGCTGCCGCTTTTGCGACAGGGTGGCAATAAGCCCACGGGGACCACAGGTTTCCCGTAAAGCATCTCGAGTAGCCTCAGCGGATCGGCCTGGAGCTCGCCACAGCTCCTCACGGCCACGAACTTGGAACCCTGAATCGACTCGTCAAGCTTCTGAAAATCCGACACTCCGGTGTCCATACAATCCTGGTGAATGACAATCTCGTGGAGCCAGAACCTGACCTTGGTCAGGTAATCCATCCACTCGGGAACGACGGTCAAGTCCTCCGGCCTTCGAACCGGGTCATTGATCAAGACGGAAGGCGGTCTGAGGAAAGCGAGAGTAGTAGCACTCTACACACTAAAGAACGCAGAGTTCACCCGAGTCGGCTCGCAACTCGTGGCAACCAGTGCGACACAAAGTCTTGGATTATTCAGTCCGCGCGGGAGTGTCGAAGGAACTCTTCAACAGCTGGCTCGAGCATATCGTAGGCCCTTTTGAGGTACGGGACCTTGTTGTTCGGCAGCTCGGCAGTCGACTCAGCCGAGTCCGGGAGGCCATGCACGCGGGGCGAGGGAAGCTCAACGAGGGTTATCGCGGGAGGGAGGCTCGCGGGGAGTTTCTGACCCTTTCGAGCTAAGAAGATGGCGACCTCGAGGAAGGGCATGAGGTGGCCGTAAGCAAGCCAAGGGATTATCCCTATGTGAAGCTTCTTCTCTTTGTTGTCCATGGCGGCGTGTGGAAGAAGAATTGGAGAGAGAGGGAGAGAGAGACCAGCATTATGAAGGGAGGGTTGAAGACGATGGGAGTTATGAAACGGGGTAAAAGGTGCAAATTTGTAGAGGAAAGCTAAAGCCAAACAAAGAGGAGGGGCATGATATCTTGTCTCGGTCGTGATTCTTCAGTCGCCAAAAGCTCGCGCGCAACCATTTTTTGT
The DNA here is from genome assembly GCA_014182845.1 of Corymbia calophylla. Lineage (NCBI taxonomy): Eukaryota > Viridiplantae > Streptophyta > Magnoliopsida > Myrtales > Myrtaceae > Corymbia > Corymbia calophylla. The sequence goes on from CM024695.1 coordinate 6,044,360, forward strand.
TTTTGGAATAGATTTCTATTCCGATACGTGTTTACGGAATAAAAATCCGTTTGATACAAAAAAATTTCATTTCTATTTACGGAACAAATTTCTATTCCGGAAATAGGTTTGGAATGTAAATCGAAACAAAATTTTTTTACTTTTCTATTTCTAGAATAGAAATCGAAATTGTTTCTCTCTTTCTTATTTCTCACCCGAAAAGTTTTTTTCGTCCGCCGCTCACCACCACCACCGGTCGCCGCCCGCCACCGCCGTCCGTCGCCGCCCGCCACTCCTCCCATTATTGCCGTCACTTAGAAAAGTAACATTTTTTTTTTTTTTTTATTATCAAACGAATTTCTATTTTAAGAGTAGAAATTTTTTATCGCTATCAAACGCATTTTTTGGCTTAAAAACTCATCCAAAAATAGAAATAGAAAAATCTATTTTGTTGAAATGATTTCGGAATGTAAATATTATCATTCGTTCGCCAAGTGTCCTATTCCTATATATTTGAAGCCGCTTCTTAGCTAGCGTCAGATTCATATTATTTTTTGCTTCCTAAAGATGGGTAGTTAAATCATGGCCACCTTTTTTATAGGGGAATGACAAATGCGTATTTTGAATTGTTATATTCTTAGGGATTGGGTAATAACATTGAATTTTAGATGTGGGTTTCAATTTTCACGTCACAACGAAAATTTGAAAGTGAACCGAGAATTAGAGTAAAACAGATAAAATAAAAGTGTAATCAAATCAACTAAATTATTTCAGGTCTCTTTCTTTTTTCACTTTTTGAGGACATGAAAATAATTTTCTTCTTTTGGAGACATCTCCTTTTTTTGGAAGTACGTGGTAGAACTGCACATGTATGATTTCTTCTCTATCTCCCCTTTTTAGGAAGAATAACACCTATTGGTGGCCAGATCAAGGCAATCTTGCATTTAGATTATTAAGAGTAGTTTTATCTTGTTTAGAGAAAAAGCTCTATATAAGCACATTCACTCTCTAGATCTGAGTAGAATTTAGATGTTAACATCACCCCAAACTTTCAGTAGGTTAGCAAAATTTTCGACCTGCTCTAAAACCCACCGAGTAGGGTTTATCGGACTGACGTGTTTTCTTTTCTTCATAATTATAGAAAGAATGATGCTATGAACACTAATCTCGGTTGACAAATTTTGTTTGGTGAAGTTACATGATAAGCACTACAGGTAAACATTTGAAGAAGTGACCAGATTCGATATTCAATACGAATGGGTCATTGTAACACTAATACCTAAAACATTGTTTGTGTCATTAAAAATCCTAAACTCACAATGTGACACAAATACCACGAAAAAATTCAAATTTACGTACCCTCTATTTCAATTCCATCTAGGATATACTTATCATACTAATATAAATTCGAGGTTTTTAATGACATGAAAAATTTGAGATATATGCGTCAGAGTGGGCAAGTTTAGGTAGCATTTGGTAACGCTTCTGTTTCTTTTTTTTTTTTTTTCTTTTGTTCATTGGGATAGAAAAATAATATAAATTCATTTGGTAACGTCCACTAGTATTTCTATTCCCAAAAATAAAAAATCATTTTAAGGAATAAATTTGGAATAGAAATAAGAAGTCGAAAAAAGTAGTTTTTTGTTATTTGGAACAATTTCTAAAAAGTTATTTCTTAGGCTGTTGCTACTCGTGACTGCTATCAGCCATCGCCCACCACCGGTGGTTGGCTACCGCTGCTGATTGCCAAATGCCGCCACCCATCACTATAACCGCCCTCCGCCGGAGACCAATGACGACCAACGATTGGTAGCAAGTGACCAACGACCAGCAACTGGTCACCGATCACCGTTGCCATCGAAAAGGAAAGGAATAAAAAAAAATTTAGTTGGTATCAAATGCATTTATATTTTTTTCCATTCTAAAAATAGAAAATTTGTGTAGTTACTAAAAACGTTATTTTACTCAAAAATTATTTTAGGGAGTAGATTGTAGGCACAAATATTGTGTTGTACCAAATGTGTCATTTTACCAAACGTACCCTTAGATTTTTTAGCAAAAAAAAATTTTCAAGATATTTGTGTTGCAGACGGTGATTATTGTTTGGGTGTTTTTGTTGTATTAACCCTATATTGCCTTTAGGACAAGTTACGGGTTGGACGGAGTCGGGTCAATCCCTGCTGCCCACGGGCAATCACCCAGAGCTGATCCGGCCCAGGCCCAATCCCGAGCCCGAGAATTTTACCAACCGAAGCCGACGTGCTCCCCCCAGCGTAGCAGCAGCCTTCATCATCATCATCTCGACGGCGGCTGTACGCGCGCACTCCCTCGTCGCCGCCCCTCGCACCAGCGCTCCGGCGAGAGATGGGGAATCCGAAGCAGAAGTGGACCCAAGAGGAGGAAGAGGCCCTGCGCGCCGGCGTCGCAAAGCACGGCACCGGCAAGTGGAAGGACATCCAGCGCGATCCCGAGTTCAACAAGTTCCTCTTCTCTCGCTCCAACATCGATCTCAAGGTCTCTCCGCCCCCTCCATCTCTCTCGCGAATTCTGACGCGAACCCATCCAGGGCGCGAGCTAGATGGATGCCGAGTTGTCGTCGTCGTTCTCGACGTGAGCTCCTGGTAGTACAGGCGGTACCCGCGCCCGTCCTGCGGGACGTCCGTACTGGGAGAGTGCGCTCCAGGTGTTCGTGAAATGTTCATAGGGCTCGATCGCTTCTTCAGGAGCGCGTTTACGTTCGCTCATCGAGACACTAGCATGTCTCTGTCGCGCCGGTTTCTCAGAGATGTTATGAACGATGCCGTGCCGTGATAACATCTCAATTGCGTAGATTACGCTGTTGTTTTGAGCTTGCCAAATATAAATGAATGACTTGATGAGCTAAGGTTCTTAGGGTGGAGTTGGGACCCAAACTTTGATCATATGCTGCAGCTGTGCTAGGATTCATCCAGGGGGGGCGGAAGAAATGCTGTCCGGTTGCTTAGAATTTATACCTTCAAAGTTGTTTCGGTTTTCATTTGATTGTTAATCACCAGTGCTGGACCTTGTTTGATGCAGCTCATGTTAAATTCATCTTATGGTGCTTATAAGTATACTTATCTGGTGCTGTGTGGCCTTGCCTTCAACTTAATTTAGTGCTCTAGAGATGGCCTTAGATGTGTGTACATCTAGTTAGTGAAAGGGTGGGTTATTGCAGCGCTCTATGAATCAGTATATGAGGTGTCTTCTCACATGAACTAGCTCAAAGGGTTTTTCCTTACATGTAGTATAATGCCCTCAAGAACTTTTTGGATCGTCTCCTTTATGCTAGTCTTGATTGGTTTTTCTAAGTGGCGGAAGTTAGGTCTTGAACTATCAAATTGCTCCGTGAACTCGATGGAAGATGTCACAATATTTGCACAAATACCAGCTTGAAGAAAATCACTCTATTTTCCCTGCCTGAAATTGCCTAACCAGTTGTGGATTCCAAACATTTTTTCATTCTAATTGATGTGAAAAATGTATGCATTTGAAAGAAAGTTGCTTGTCTGAAAGCATTAAATTTTGAAGATAATGAAAGTTTGTTTCTTCTGATGCCTTTACTTCCATGCAGTCTTCCCTGAGTTACCCGACAGTATTAGAAAGATCTTTGTTCTTCTTGAAGGTGTTTGACTCATACTAAAATTCGACACGCCTTACTGAAAACTTTTCTACTCCGCAGGATAAATGGCGGAACATGATTGGTGGTGCCAGTGGCCAAGGTCAAAGGGATAAATCACGGGCAAAGGCTAGAGCAAGCTCAGATGCTCCTTCTACCTTGCCCAATTTGCCAAATGCTCCTAATGTTCCTGTTTCAGATGAAGCAACTGCAGAACCGGCTACTGACAGTGCTCCAAAAATCGTGGATGATGGAAAGAGTGCGCCGAGGTATGGGGAACATTATCTTCTTATATTTATTTTCTTGGAAAATCATGCAGGTGTCTCAGCTAAACCAGTATCTTCATTTGGTGTGGAGCAAGTGCATGGGCGAGAGTGTGTGACACTGTCATAATTATTGTTTTTTAAATTTGAGTTAATAGATTTATGTTCACACTGGAAAAAAAATATTTTGACAGAGGAGGCATGATGTCATTTGAATTAGACGTGCCTTTAGCTCTTGAAGTGTTCTCTCTAAAGATGGGTCAGTACCACTCTGTACAAAATTTTAAGTAAGAAGAGACGTGGGAGGAGGAGGATGTTACCATCAGCTGTCGCTGAAGGTAAATCATAGACACAGGGGCGATCATTCCTTTATCCTGTTTGGAAGGTCACAAGCCAGCGGTAAAAGCAGGATAAATGAAAGCTTAAAATAGACTAGGTTTGGAGATTGAGGTGTCGTATAATGTCGTTAGTATTACATCTGCACCCTTGACTCAGTAGCGTGGAGTATCTGTTTTGGCACAGATTGGTGTAACACTGTCCAAATAAGTTTGTCCAATAGTCCCCAGCTTCTTCACGATATATGTAGTTATATATGGTAAATTTCTGCCTACTTCTTTGACTGACTTGTCAGTTATTAGGTACAATGCAATGATATTTGAAGCACTTTCAACTTTGAAAGACCCCAATGGATCAGACACTGGTGCAATTTTCAACTATATTGAGGTCTGACAGCAGCTCTCTGCATTATAACTGAAGTGTGTTAATATTCCATTTTCCTCTTGAGAGTAAGAATTTTTAAGGCACACGCCAGTTTCAAATACGCCAAGAATGACTATAAAAATTTTCTCCTTTGTTCATCTTATTCTTTGTAAGTCAGAAGCCGAGTGAGAAAGATGACACTAGGACATCAAAATTCTCTCCTCTGTTAATATTTTTCTTGGTGTATTATTTTGTTGGCACTTAATTTATGAGAAGTAGGCTGGAATTGATCTCCAGGAAGACATTTTTACAAGTTCAATCTGCAAATATTTCCAAAAGAAAGAGGGATATGTTCTGTCGTTCATGTATTAGTAGTCATCTATAGAAAATTGTCAAGAGGTGGCTGTTGTTTCAGAAGTTGTGCATCACCTTTATTATTCTCAGCTTGATATTCTGTGTTCCTTGATTAGACCTTTTTTTATTTCTTGTTATGAAACATGAGTTTTAAGCAGGTATGTGTTTTCTTGCTTGTGCTTCCAGCGGAGACATGAGGTCCCACAAAATTTTAGGAGGCTGTTGAGTTCAAGATTAAGAAGGCTGGTTGCGCAAGACAAACTTGAGAAGGTCATATGTTTTCATGAAATTGTTTGTGCATAGTATGTGATTTTATTTGGCTTTGATCTCATAAATTACAAACTTGTGGTTCCAAAGTTCCACTGTTGATAGGATTATCTCCTAGCTGCCCATGCCATCTTCAATTGGCTTGCTTTGTGTTATCATTTCTTCCTAATCAAAGAGAGAAGCTGCAATATCTCAGTTTAAGTCACGGCAGGCTGGGCTTCACCCATCCTATCATCACTTAAAAATTTAAAGGGTAATTATTAGAAGAATTCTAATGACTTGAAAATATAAAAATCAGAACGAAAGCTTCTGCGTTCATTAGTCTAGGAAGAGCTTTCTTCTGATGAGCAATCCCAATGCCATGAATTTTCTGGAAGGTTGACTGATGATGCTCTTTCCCTTGCATGGGACTTAGGCAAATACATTTGTTTATGCAGTGATGGTGGGGAAAATGCCATGTAATGTTCAGTGTGGACTGTGGGGCTGCCACTCTCTCGGTTCTTATTCTTGTAATGTTGCTTGAGGCGTTAAAAACGGAGATGTGTTCAGATTGAGATGTTGACAGATTATCCCATATTAAAGTTGGCAACACCACTGCCAAATGACCATGCAGGTTCAGAATTGCTTCAAGATAAAAGAGATCACCTCTTTTGAGACAAAAACACCAGCCCCTAAGGAGCAAGATGTCCGACCTAGGCAGCTGCCGCCCGTTGTCAATACAAATTACGGTGAAACGGTAGATGAGGCAGCTGTAACTGCTGCATACAAGATCGCAGAAGCAGAGAACAAATCCTTTGTGGCAGCTGAAGCAGTTAAGGAAGCGGAGAGGGTCTCCAAGATGGCCGAAGATGCGGATGCAATGCTTCAGATGGCTCTAGGGATATTAGAAAAATGTAATGTCAAAGGTCCAGATGTTGATTTTATTTTTTTTTCCCTTTCCTTCTTGTGGCTTATTTCGTTTCTTTGTTAACTGTTTTGCTTACGTTTCAGGTTCTAGGGACGAAATGGTGCTCGTTGCATAAGATGATACATAACTCATCAAATAATCCGATGACTTAACTTTGTATGTGTAGATATACAGCTTGCTCTCATTTTGACTTTGTTACGAAGAATCAAACCAATGTTGTACCCAGATACTCTCTTAATAATAACATTGCCATTGTCGCTCCTTGTGTTAATGCCTCTTTACTATTTGGTCTGTCAATTTTTTTGGATGGCTGGACCTTCTTGGATGGTTGTAGAACCATTTTTCTGCTTGCCGTCACTCGGAGTTCTATCCTCTACACAAGAAAAGGAGACGATACAGTTTTTCTCGTGAAGGAGTAACCGAGTAAAAGTTTCTTTCCCAATTTTTCTACCTGGAGAGGTGACATCTAATCATTTCTAGAAATACATCGATCGCAATGTGAAGATAACAGAGAACTTCTTACTAAGGGCACCGCCGCTGTGATATTGCAATTTGACCCTTTAATCTTCTCGTTAGGTTTTAGCCATTTCCGTCGGTTGTAATTTAACTGGAGTGACAATGCGATTTATTATGACCCCTCTTGTGAAAACTCAGATTGACCAATCGGCCTTATCCCCATATTTTGAGTATTGTTGCCAATATGGCCAATGTGCGATGCAGCGACCTCAACTCGATTAGCGATCTTACCTATAGCATTCAGAAGTATGCGGTTAAAAGAACATGATAAAAGTAGAACCATCTTCTACCGTGTTGAAACGATTTGATAAGACCACATTCTTTTGTGGATGATATTTCTCGAACCCCTAATTGCAGAGACACTCCCAACATTCTTAACCTGCTCGGACAACCATCACCCAAAGTTCATATGCATTTTCATCTACTACATCGAGTATCCAAATAGGTTGATAACAAACACACTAGCCATCCTACTTTGCCCTTGCAAATTTCCGGAAAAGAAATAGAAGCCTGCATTTTTTTTTTGGTTGACAAACTATAAGAAGCGTCTGTGTAATTCATCTCTCTCTCTCTCTCTCTCTCTCTCTCTCTCTCTCTCTCGCTTTCTCTCCCCTACTCCGGTTGCAAAAAAACTTCTTGTCAAAATAACAAATGCTACAAAAGGAACCATCTATCAAATAATGTACAAGTAGGATGATGGGATGCAGCCATAACTGGCCACAGAACCTCCACTCATTCAACCAAATACGCAGACTTCTCGTCACCCTGTTCCTTCTCACAGCCAAATATCACAAAGAGCATTGGAGGCAATCTGCCGACTCAAAGAAACTAGCAGTCAAATGATGCGATGCATCATGAGCTAAATCCATCAGTCACAACAACTCAGAACGCAAAAAGAAGCTGCTGAGAAGTGAAGTGAAGAATGAGTAAATGGAATGTTCAAGGGGAAGAATAACAAGCCAATTGAAATTAAAATCAAGTCTCAGAAGTTAGTTCTTTCAACAAAATCAAGAACAACAATAGAAAGCACTGTGGAGTCTTCTTGTTGCACTGCAAAAAACACATTTCTCAGGTACGAAGGAGCAAAACCATCAACCAATCTAATGAGCAGTCCAACAGCAAAAGGAGTGCCGATCTTTTCCTTTTCCACTGAAAGTCTTCAATTTACCATTTATAAGAGAACAAGGCCAAGCTCTGAGGCCTTCAACGCATCTCTTAACCGGTAATTATAAAGATAGTAGTGAAGTTGCCCATCACCAGGACCAAATTTAAGCTCCTTCAGAAAAGTTTCATTATGCATGACATCCAAAGCATTAAAAACGTCGTAATCTTTCTGTTTTGCAACAATAAGCGCATCATTCATCAACTGTAGTAAAGGAGTCTTGGTTGAAACATTATAGTAGGAATAAGCAGCTTTCAAGGTTGAGTAATTCTGATTCCCCAGTATAGATGAAGGAAGAGTGTAGAAGCTGCAGAAATCAGTAATATCATGACTGTCAGGACTTTCCACAACGTAACTATCAACCACATTTTCAGTTGGAAGCAGCCAGTGCTCCACATCATTCTCATCAAAATCAGGGGCAACCGCGAATTGGGCCAAGTAGTCCCTGAGCAAACGGGTAACGGCAGGAACATCGCGAAGCTCCATTTTCCTGAAACCAGGGGAGGCTGTTGAATCTGGCAACTTATAAAGCTTTATAGTTCGACTCATAGTCATTCTAGCGCCAAGCCTTGAAAATCCGACATCAATGAGTTTCTTTGGATTCAAGGACCTATGCCAGTACTGGCAAGTTGTGATCGGGGTTGGAAGAACCACACCAGCTGTATAAGCCGCCTGCCAAATATTCTCCAAGTGGACTCTTCTTGTAACCTCCTTAATTAGGACAGGAGCTAGTCTCTTCGATCTAAGCTTCTTATGAACACACAAAAAGTTAACCTCCGCCATCTTAACAACTTCATTTCGCACCCTAATTCTGGCAGGCACGCCGGTGATGAAGGCAACGAGTTTCTTGGAAGCTTTAGCACGAACACCAATGTGCCAGCTTGTATAATAACCTGGAGGATGCAAAGCCCACCTGAGGAACTCCTTCGAATAGTTAAACCTAAACATGTTCTCATCGTCTTCCACATAGTTGTTCTTCAACAGGTTGTAGACCTCATTGCATGTCTCCTCGGAGCCCATGTCGCAGGTGGTCCATTCATACTGGCTCGGAAGATTGTATGGCTCCTGCTTGACCTCAGATAATGGGGTCGGGGCCTCGATGGGACCCTCAGACAAGCTCGAGTTCCCGAGATCCTTGTACTGCCCCACTGGTTGGGTTTCCCAAAATTTGTGCTTCTTGCCAACAGAGACCGAATCATTGAACTCCCTAATGATGCTATCGAGTGACTTCTCAATATTCTCGGACGAACTTTGGTTAGGATTTTGATCCGGGTTCCCTTTGGGAGATTCAGGAGGTGACTTGCTATCGCCCATAATTCAGAAGACAATTTCAGCGCTGTCCACTCAACAATCAAGACAATGCAAATCCCATTAAATCTTTGGAAATCACGACGCAAATTAAAAAGGGGTTTTCCAGCAAATCAAATCCCATAGAAAGCAACCTCATCAGATTAGAAAGCTACAGAAAAATGCCAACGAATACTATCAAATACCCACGAATCGCAACGCCGACAGACGGGGACACGCAAAGCTTTCGCGGCAATTTAACAAGTAGGCTAGGCTATTGCTTTAACTACACCGGAACAAGAATCAAATTTTCGTGCAAGAATATACAGAGGAGCGGAACAGCCACAAACCCAACACGCGATTGTGGCAGCTTCGCAACAGGCAACGAATTACGTAAAGAATCTTCTCAGGAAACAAAGGCTACTACTCACAGTTATTCAGTCCGCGAGATTTGGCGATGCGGAAACGAACGGGGGTCGCCCCTGGAACCGATGGAGATTCGGATGATGCCGAGAACGGAGGAGAGAGCAGATCTGGGAAGAAGACAATCGAGGGGCGTGTCGATCGGGCACGAAGGGTGAAACCTCCGAGGTTTTCTCTCTCTCTCTCTCTCTTTCTCTCGACGAAGACGAAGGCGGCTTTGGAGTTGCCAAGGCCGGCCATTGGGGTTAATGGACGAATGCGAATATTAACGAGGCGAATTTTCCTTTTTTCATTTTTCATTTTTTCTTTCTAGTGAGGGTATAAATGCCGAAAACCATTTTTTCGATTCCTAAATTCTGACATCGCGTGTGGCCATAGCCTCGGAATAATAGTACCAATGATTCGTGAAGTTTAATTGATATATAATGTCATCTCTAAAAATTTTTAATCTGGTGCATGAACTATTTATAAATATTCAATATAATTCTTAAATTATATAAAGATGTTAAATGCCGTTCTTTCGTTAATTCAAATTAATGAAATTTGTTAACGTGACTTTTAATTCATTAAGTTTGATAGTGACCCAAAAGGAAAAAGCTACACACCGATTTATCCACGTAGGATGTTCATGTCAAATCAATCAAATAACGATGGAAATGTTATCGCCCTAATTTTATTTTTCCTTTACTACGATTGATGAATCAATCGAAGGATAATATTGATCATGCTGAAAAAATTGAAAGTTCACAAATCACATTATATATTGGGATAAAGTTTAAGGATTACATTTAATAAATTAAAAATTCAAAAATCATATTGAACATTGAATTAAAATTCAATGATCATTTGTATTGCCTCAACATGTCAGAATCATGCTTTTTATAGGCATAAGGGAAAGAAAAGACAAGCAATATTATATTATCGATGATACGAGCATATCAAGGCCTATCTAAGACACCTAAGATCATGACTTATTCTAAAGCATAAATTACATCGCGACTCATCACCATGACTCACCCTAAAACATTAATTACATCACAATTTATCAATTACTCATCTTCAAACATTAATTACATCACAATTTATCAATTACTCATCTTCAAACATTAATTACATCACGACTTGTCACCATGACTCATCCTGAAATGCAAGACATCATGCAGCATTTATGATTGCATGTGACTCATCCAAACACCATTAATCATTGTTCGATGAAGAAGGAGATGAGCATCCTATTTTCATTACTTTTTCTAAATGATGTATGGCAACTTCCCACTCCCATCTTTTCCTTCTTTCTTCTATCGTTTCTTCTTAGGTTGCAAAAATCCTAATAGGAGGATCTTGAGTCGTGGCTTTTCAGGAGGACTTATAAAAATTTGGTGAGACATTTTTCGATCGTGATGAAATATCTGTTAGGACCAAATTCATTATAGAATCTTGCACGTAGAGAGATAGATTTGTTCTAGGCATTACTGGCTAAGGCCAATTGTCCACATTTGTCAATGATGAGGGACTCCCTGTACTTGATAACAATCCAAAATCAAAATAGGTCACCCGAACTTAAAACTATAGGTTCAAATGGTTAGGTTGGACCTTGTTGGAGCCCTAGACCTAGCCTCAGACTGCCCGCCCAAACCCTACCTAGATATTGAAAATTTTATCAAGGTGACAAAAAACCCACCTAACATAGCGAACTTATGATCCATCACAGGGTTCGAAAACCCAACCGAATCGGCCCGAATCTTGTTTTGTGGGTTTGGGTTGGTTGGGGTCCAAGGGCTTTAGGTACATATACAAAGATTGTGATTGGGGTCCCGAGAGTGCAGCCAAAAGCCGAACCTGCCGGTCTAACCGCTAAAGCTCTAACGCCAAACCAGCATCGAGGCCTCGATATTACCATACCCAAAGACCCGTCACCAAAATAAGTTTGTCGACCAGTGAATATTTCAGTCCCTCATCTTCTCGGACTAATGCAAATGAACCTAAAATCCATCGAGTTCTTACATAGACAAAGTGTAGCTGTCATGATTGCCACAAAATTAGCTTAAGAAAGACGGAATAATCCTAGCAAACCACGTACAACCACTGAGATTATCGCGCGAAGGCACCTGAATATGAAAGACTAAAATTCTCAATAGGGATGCATGCTTGGTTATGTGGATTCGATAAATCCATAAAAGGCTAAAATTCTCAATAGTTCGAGACATTCTATGCTCCGCCGGCTCCTCGCTAATCGACTACCAAGCAAAACAGTCAGGTATGGTAAATTTGAAAATATAAGTGGTATCGGCCTCATAAGAATCCAGGGTAAAACTAAACACGTCGACGGGTAAAAAGCCCATCAAGATGCAGCTGAAAATTCGCCGTCATTACCGCAAGTACTACCTAATGGACCGACAGATACAGATCGAGATCAAAGAAAAAAGGAAGTTGCCGAGAATTATCCATCTCCTTCAATTACACACGGGCAGAACAGCGGCTCTAAAAAAACCTAAAACCCCCTTAAAAACCTCTCATACAGAGAGAGTCGCACATACACGACGCGCCTATTCTCATGGACTGGGAAGCAAAAGAGAGAATCGGAGCTGGGAAGCAAAATGACGACGGACGAAGGGCTAGTTCCTTCTTCTTTATGGCTTCTTCCAGAGTCCTGTTGGAACTTGAAGGGGCCGGGTCGACTGCTGGAGACTAGAGTGTTGACGCGAAGTTAGGGAAGCAGAGAGGAAGTATAGAGAGCGAGAGCATTCATGGGTCGTAGAAAGAGGAGCCGCACTTGCACTTCCAGCCCTCGGGCTCGTAATTGGCGTACTGGACGCTCGCTCGGTCGGTGGTCGTGGGGATTTGAATGGCCTCGCATGGCTCGCAGCCTCTGCACTTGCGCTCGCAGTTGGGTGGCCTCGACCCGAGCCTGCTCATCCCCCTGCACTTCTCGCCCCCGATATCTCCCGCCTCCTTCACACTCGCTCCCTTCAAAATCACAATCACGATAGGGAGACAAACATCAGCAAATGAGATATCACAGACCATGTTGAGAATGTTTACGGAATGATCGGCCAAAACCTTGTTTAAGATGTGATTGGTCCAAGAAAAATACCTGCTTGATGTTCAGCGTGGCCCGTGAAAGATGCGGTCTTGCCCCTGCTCGATCAAGAACGGTACATCAAGAAGTGGTCAAGAAGATGATTTGATAATGTAAAGCAACAATAAAATGAGGCAGGAGGAAGAACAGACATCAGTGGCATCGTTCTTGGAAAAGTGCGTGATGATCTGATGGACAACTTAAATGAACCAGCAGCACTCGAATACCACTGACCTTGCTTGTGAGCAGTGACGAAAAATGAGGAGGGCATGCTCGTCATGGACATCATACCCACCATCTGCAGAGTGGCTACGAGCAAACAGTACCGAATCATTACTGGCTTCGTCATCCTATTCATCCCCCCTCAAATTTCCCAAACGATGACGACGACGGAGGGAGGCCAAATGGGGGATGGTCCTCAAGAACGAGCGGTGACAGAGAGATGAATTGGGTTTTGGATGTGAGTGCTTGGCAGGGACAAGAGGTCCATGCAATGATGACGCTTTTTAAAATGAATGGATGGCGATGGTGAAGGAGGACACAGTGCGCAGCAGTGCCCCAACCAGACCTTGATTTCTCTTTTTCTTCTCTCTGTTATTCAGTTTTCTCTCTCTAGGCCCCTGTCTTCTCTCTCTCTCTCTCTCTCTCAGCAGTATTTGTGGGGGCTGGAGAGAGACATTGCTTCTCGCACAAGCGATTCAGCCTTTTCACTTGTCAATCCGAGATGGGATTTCTCCTTTTCTTCTTTTCTTCTCCTGGTAACTGATCTCGTCCTCTGTGTCTTCCAGGTTACGGATCAACACGGAAACGACAGAAAGCACCCAAAAAGCGGTATGCACACAACATCTACGGTTTTCCTACTGTGCAAGTGATCTTGTCTTTGCCACACGACATCCCCCTTCCTGCCGCGCGACAGGATCGAGACGACACCAAACTCGGTACATACATACAAAAATCAACTCCAAATCGTTTTCTCCTCTGGCCAAAAAAGAAGAGGGGAGGAATCCAGCACTGTTGGATCTCGGACCTTTTTCATGCTGGGGAAGAAAACAACTGAACGCTCGACTGCATTTAATGGACCTGTGAAGAGGGCAGTGTGGATTTTACTAGGGGGCCTCGCCTTTAGGCTTAGGCCTAGTCCCTTTACAGCTCACGTTCTGTACGCTTGCAGGAGAGGAGCAACGATATAACATTTCATATCCTCCTTTATGTAATTAAAAGAAAATTTTGCCATTTTTAATGGATGCATGGTCCCTACGATAAAAAGACAAAATGAAAAGACAGTTAGTTCGCGGGGTCCCTACTCCTTTCACTCCAATTTAAATGAACCAGCCATCCTCGATAAGGTTTTAAACAATACTTGACTCGATGCCGTGCATGCTTAGGTGGACTGTACACAAAACCATGGCCATGTGTTTGTGTTGTAATCGCGCTTTTGATACATACCCGGGGCGAGCTCAACATCACTCTAGAGCCCGAGTCCACATAATTGATGAACCACGAGTTCATTCGAATCTTTCCATAGCTCCCTTCTCTCTAACTAAAGTAGGATTCTTCTTTTACATGCCCTGTAGTCAACGATGATATCTATGCTCAAGGTGGCATTTTGGTCATGTGGGGCGATTGGCAACAGTGAATTTGCTGCGCCGTTCGATGGCATGTTCCATCCAGCGAGTTAATTAAGATGACTGACTCGGCATCATCAATGGTTCGTGGGTCGGTCATTGACTTGTTGGGCTGGTCTCCCTGGGTGGAAAACAAGGACACCCATTTGACTATTGGGGCAGTGAAAAGGTCTTTGACCACATTAATTACATCTCTCGTACCAGATGTCACTCTAGTCTCTTTGTCGAGACTTTCAGAGGAAAGACAGTAGACCTTTACTGTCGCATCGGAGAGTACGATCTACTTAGACTACCTTCCATGTATTTTCTAACGGAACAAAAGCAATCAAAAATCTTAAATTTTATTCATTATGATATTTATTATAAATTATTTTATATAATATCAAAAATCTTAAATGTATATTCATGTGACTTATTTACCCTAAACTTTTTTCTTTAAAACTAAAAATTTCAAACTTATACCTCTGTAATATATTTATTCCAAAATTTTCTTTTATGACACCCAAAATCCAAATTTCTTCCGTTTGTAAATATGTCATATAGATACAAGTTTGAAGTTTTTAGTATTATAATAAGAAGTTTTGGATAAATATGTCACACGATTATAAATTTTGAGTAAATGTATCACATAGTTAGAAGTTTGAGATTTTTTATATCACACGAGTATAATTTTTGTATAAATGTGTCACACAATTACAAATTTGTAATTTTTCATGTCATATGAGTACAATATTTGTGTAAACGTGTCATGTGATTATAAATTTTGGGTTTTTTGTGTCAAAATTTTTTTTGCAATAAATATGTTACAATTAGCAAAATATGGGGTTTTTAATGGATTTTACTGTTTCTAATATTCATTGAGGATTATTTGAAATCTAAATCAATGGCTTCGACCTCAAACAACTAATTGTGCCTATTGAGTATTGTGTAATTTCTCTATCATCACGACCTTTGTTGTAAGGTGACGATTCTTGCTGCGAGTGAAGAAAACATGTTAAACGGGTAAAATGCGATAGCACGTCGTTCAATGTAACCATTCCCTCATTTTTATGCTCAAAACACTTTAATTAAGTCATAAATAAGTTGAAACGACATAAACATCTAATGAAGTGATTGTGAGGCAAAAATCTAATAATTAATCTATTGTAATATTCTTTAAAAAAAAAAAACAAGCTAAGCTATAACCAGCCTGGCCAGGACTAGTTTACCCCAGGCCGAGCCATAAAATGCCTTAAGATCCAACGTGCTCAAGCCGTGCGGCCGTGCCCACTCCTAACAAGCACCAAAAAGACAACATCCTAAGAATTAGGGAAAATTTCAAAATAAGATAAAGTGACTCCATTTTCTTAAATAAAAGCCTTAGTAGACACTATTTCAAATAAGGATCTAAAGTGACCATATTAATCTCAAATTAAGGTTCAAAGTAACCAAATTGTCTCAAATAAGCATCTTTTATTCCAACCATTAAAGAAGGGGTTTTTTAGTATAAAAAATTATAAAAAAATTTTAGTTTTTTTTTCCTTTCATTTTTTTTCTTTTTACCTCTTCCCTCTACCGGCCATCAGTGTGCCATGATAATGGCCGACGGAAGTCACCAGCGTCAGGCGAGGGTTCCCCTCGTTGGCGGCAGGCTAGGTTCGCCCTTGCCTCATCTAATGAGGGCAACCCTCGCCCTACCTAGCCTTGC
This sequence comes from Corymbia calophylla, assembly GCA_014182845.1. NCBI lineage: Eukaryota > Viridiplantae > Streptophyta > Magnoliopsida > Myrtales > Myrtaceae > Corymbia > Corymbia calophylla. Next base: position 6,060,245 of record CM024695.1, read on the forward strand.
TAGCCCAAGCAAGGGTGAGGGTGGCCCTCGCTAGCATTGAGGGAGGGTTGCCCTTGCTTGGCCTTACTAGCCCAAGTGAGGGTGAGAGCAGCTCGATGCTTGAGGTTGGCAGCCTTTGCCATGGCTAATGGAAGGAAGAGGAAAATAGAAAAAAGGAACAAAAAAATAGAAAAAGGAAAAATAAAAAAATTGAAAAGGTAATAGACGAAAGTGCCATTCTCTTCATTGAGATTGATATGGTTGCTTCACGTCCTTAGTTGAAACAAGTTATACTTCTTATCTTTATTTGAGAAAAGAGAAATCCTTATCAAAAAATAAAATCCACTTTTGATCTTTATTTAAAAAAATAAGAATATTTTAAGTCTTCATTTGAAATTTTCTCCTTATGACATGATTTTTGGAACTCAATGAAGTCATTGCATATGCTAGATCATCACCATAGTCCTATATCTTGCTGATTGCTCTTGGGGTTAGAATTATGGACTATTATTGTTCTGCACAAACCTCGCACTTCGATGATAATGCAGAAATCTTGGACGAACTTAAGAGGAAACAACGTACGTTCGCGATGTCATCAGCAGCTGATCATGAATCTGCTCTGCTGGGGCTGGGCCAAAAGCTAAAACCAAAAGCTGCTAGGCAGGCGCACAGCAAAAAGCGATGAATTCAACACCGGCACGGGAGCCGAAGTATTCTTGAAGTCCGAGAAATGCTTCATCAAAACCATATAATTTTATCCAATCGAGGAAAAGAAAGATTGCACCAGGAGAGGGAAAATGTCACGAAAAATCATGAACTTTGCCCCCCGTGACACATTTATTCTAAACTTTTTTTTGTGACACCAAAAATCCCAAATTTTGTCATGTGTGACACATTTACCCCAAACTTTACCTCGTGTGACAAATTTACCCTAAACTTTTTTTTGTAACACGAAAAACCCCAAACTTTGCCTCGTGTGACACATTTACCCTAAACTATATTACTTATGACAAATTTACCCCAAAATTTTTTGAGTTGAAGGGTATTTTCATCATTTTTTAGTTATTTTTTTTTTTTTTTATTGAATGGAGGAAGCCGGCGAGGATGCCTCGCCGGCGCCGGAGTCGGCGAGGGTCGCACAGGCGGCCCTCGCCGGCGTCGGGCGAGGGCCGCGCAGCCGGGCGACCCTCGCCGGCGTCGGGCGAGGGCCGCCGGGCCGATCCGCTCGGGCGGCCCTCGCCGGACGCCGGCGAGGGTCGCCCTCGCCCGATTTGGCCCGGGCGGCCCTCGCCGACGCCGGCGAGGGCCGCCGAGATCCGGCGAAGGGCCGCCCTCGCCGGATCCGGCTTGGGCGGCCCTCGCCCTCGCCCTCGCTGGGTCGCCCTCGCCGGATCTGGCGAGGGCGACCTTTGCCTGAATCGGGCAAGGGTGCCCTCGCCCAGCGAGGCTCGGGCGACCCTCGCCGGCGTCGGGCGAGGGCCGCCCAGGCCGGATCGGGCGAGGGCGGCCCTTCGCCGGACCCTGGCGGCCCCTGCCGGATCTGGACGCCGGCGCTCCTCCGGCGGAAAAAAAAGAAAGAAAGAAAAGGGAAAAAACAGAAAAAAAGAAAGAAAAAATAAAAAGTAAAAGACGAAAATGCCCTTCAAAATAAAAGTTTGAGGTAAATGTCACGGGCGAAAAGTTTAGGGTTTTCGTGTCACAAAAAAAAGTTTAGGGTAAATGTGTCACACGGGGCAAAGTTTAGGGTTTTTGATGTCACAAAAAAAAAGTTTAGGGTAAATGTGTCACACACGCAAAGTTTGGGGTTTTTATTACAAAAAAAAAGTTTAGGGTAAATGTCATGAAGGCGAAGTTTGAGGTTTTTCGTGGCATTCTCCCTAATAAAATACTGAAAATAGATCCAGTCGTGCTGCCTACTGTCACGTCAAGTTTTGATTTTTCTCGAGAATTTTCCGTCGCGTTCGAGTTTATACTATGGTGTTGAAGAGCAGAGCAGCAGGAAGCATTGCTAAGTCCAGGCATTAGATTGAACTCTCGAATGAGGAGATTAGAAGGCTTTTTCTGCTGAATATTTTCTAAGAGATGAGCGCTACCAGAGCGAAAGTGGCAATAAAGGAATGTCTTTGGGTCCTGAAAAACAAGCCAACAAAGTGATTTGATTTCGCTAATGCAAGCACATACGTACGAACCGAAGAAAGGAAACTGTCCTCGAGGTGGGTTTCGCGCGTCCTGGCCCTAGTCGCCGTTCAGACATTGAGAGACAAAGGAGGGGTTAGTCTTCAAAACTCGGTCCGTTGACTGGGACTGATATGATGTTTCACTGCGTAGGATTGAGTTCCAAAGTCCTGGAGCCTCCTGACTCTGTCAAGACCATCCGAAAGTTTACATGCTCTTATATACTGGGTAATTTTTCTCTTCTGCATAACTTTAATATCCAGGTATATCGTCGGATTTCAAATTTGCTTCTCTCCATTTTGGGGTGAAAGAACTCAAAAATGTCTCTTCGGCTGTGATGGTTGATATCAGATTCTTGCACCTTAAGTTACAGGATCAATATGAATATGCATCTGTATTATGTCTTGAACGATTTTCGTCTCTCTGTGCTGTAACAGCATTACGAGATCAATGCATTGGAGCTTGCAGGCAAATAACCAGATTGCGATTCTGTCATGTTCGCCTTCTTTTAAGTGGTTACTCGATGGTCATTTGATCTGTTAAATAGATGGATCCTCGTTTCATATCTGAAAAACCAGTCAATGAACTTGCAAACTGATTTCCAGCTTCTTTATCAGCTTAACTTTTACAGCTCTAATCTTGAGAAGTAGAAAAGGAAGAGTGGCGTCTATGAGGTATACAACAAAGAATTTGCAAAAAGAGCTACAATTGGGTAATAACAACTTGGATGAACAAAGCAATTGGCTAAATACATGAAAAAATGGGGTTAGTCCCTGAACTCTCTTCTCTACTATAGGCTCTTTCGTTTTATTCTTCCCTAGAAATTAGAAATCTTGAGCTGAAGGCAGCAGAACTACAAGTGCCTCAGCCATCAAAAGTTATCGGACCATGGCCCGGCCCAAAGCCACAACAACCGAAGACCGTCCCTTCAATGAACGAACTCAGCTAGCCGCAAGCAGACATGGTCCTCGGGCTTGGGAGGCCCATGCCAGAAAGCCGCGGGGACAACCTGACCTTTGGGCTGGGCCGCGGGGAAGGGATCGGGCCGTAACCCCCGAAGGCCCCTGGGACAACTCTCGGAGAGAGGTTGACCTGCTCCAGCGCCCGTGACTGGAGCTCCATGGGGTAGTCCCTGACGCAGCCGATGCGAGGCCCGGCCCCCGTCGACCACTTGCATGACATGCGCCTGGCGAGGTCGAACGTCGGCGGCTCTGCCTTGGCACGGGCATTCGTGACATTTTCTTGCAGAAGTCCCGGTTTGGCAGTGGGCTTCTCTGGCTTGGCAACCAAGTCAACGGCTCCAGGGGCATCCAATGGAGCAGCGTCCTCGCTACTTCCATGCCTTGAGTCCTCACTGGAGGCTATGCATGAAGGATTATCATCATCCACCGCGCGCCTCTGAGAAAAAGAATTCATATATTAGGTCAGTGATCAGCTGATATACAAAAGTTGGTCAAATGAGAGAACAGTTTCGCGGACCATTATATGTACATTTTTTAAGAACACAAAAAATTCCCCATCAATTTTTTACGAACACAGATTATAAGAACAGCTAGGTAGGTCGTCATCTTCTCTACCTAACCTAACCCTGGCAACTTGTTCACTACAATACTTATATTTACAGATCTATACCTTGACATTGCTGAGGTCTACATGATGCTCCTCCAAGAAGCTGATGAATACCCTGAAGTTCTCTTCCGTTGGGTGGTAGTGCCCACTGTATGGCCAAATAGCCTAAAGACACACACAATAGACATTAAGTGAGAAAAGAAGCCGGCTGTCTACTAGAGAACATTGATTAAGAGCAGACAAGATGAAGACAAATAATTCGTTTTGAAACGCAAGGAAATTTGCTGTACCTCTAGAATCCCATCGTGGGCTACCAATCTTCCGGCTGCAGTGATGGCGGCACCGGCAAGAAAACTGGAGTGCTGAAACATGCCTTTCTTCTTTTGACCCACATACAAGGCCCTCGACGTGCTTAGTACAAATATCCACTTCGTACCTTCCACGGTGTCCAAAAGCACGTGGCTATGCTTATACATGAGTATTCCATTTTCGATTATCACCTCGTAGGCTTCTCTTTCGTTCTGCAGAAAAAACAAAGAGGAGTTAATGACAGTTCGAAGCAGATGCATCATGAGGCATTTGATTTTGCACTGCAAATATAACTAGTCACTTTCTCTCACATGTCTGCTGAACATTTCGCCACAATTAAGGCTGTCTAAAAGTTTCTTTACCTTGAGTTTGTCCAAAAGTGTGTTCGGATGGGATATTGATATTAATAATTTGCTAAGACATTCACTGTAAGTCGAAAAAAGAAGGAAACTTACAGGTCCAAGATACTTGATGCATTGCTTATGCAGAATAAATCTCGGACACTTTTCAAGATTTATATCTTTGCCTTGTCCAACATCCAACCTGCATTTATCATGGTCCCCATTATTAAGAAGTCTTTTGACATCTGATGAACGTTTGCTAGCTCTAAATATTATGATAGGCTAAAACATGAACGTGACAAACACAGTAAAAGATTTCCATGTATGAACTACTAACCAGTAGAAGAAAGGCTGTGTGCTCTCGCTATGGAACCAAATGTCATAGTAGAGATGCAAATTGTGGCCATAACGATGCCGTGGGTCAATCTGTTCAAGCAAGACTCTATCAGCGGTATTCTATATTCTTAAATCTCCTTTTCTTGGAAAGAAAAGTGACCATGCTATTGCATGCTTCAGGAGTTTAAGGACTTACAGCTTCAAGCCAGTGCTGCAATGCCAGCTTTTGAGCCTTCTCGTCTTTTGACAAACCTTTTCCAACCTGAAAGATAAATTTATCAGCCTTTTTAATGATATTGTTCATTGTCACATAAGTTGAAAGCAGGAAAACAAAACGGGCTCTTTCAAAAGATTGTCTTTTATGTACCTTGGCGACTCTAGTTGTTGCCCTCGCCCACCGAGAACCAACAGTTTCAGGCTTATCACCCTTGTAGAATGATACGGAACTATGCTTCAGGGCAGCAAAATCTATCGCCTTCCACCTGAAACATTTGCAATTTTGCACCAATTAGCCATTTAATAAAAGGGCACATAAGAAACAACTCGATCAATTCAAATTAATTCAAAAAATACCCACCAGAGCTCCTCGACAACGACGGCACAATCTGCCAAGTTTCTTCTTGTTCTGTAACTCTTGTACACTTTCTGCACCTTAACGGCCGCGGCATCGAGCTCGCTCTTGGGTCTCGGTGAGAAAAATATCACGGGTCGAGGGAGGGACAATCCTCTGGCCGGTTTACAGGTCGGACCATCTTTGACTTTTAAGTCATCCGGCGCCTGGTTGGCTTCTTTACCATGTAAGAAATTCTCAAGGGAGAGGGTTCGTTCGAGAACCACGTTTACGGGCTTGCAGTTTTCGAGTTTAATCGAATTCTTAGAATTGGTCTTGTCCGAGGCAACTGACTTGGTCATGACTCGTAAGGTTGTTCTCTTCAAGCTACCTGTCCTCAAGGCAATCGTTTCTGGTCGCTTGGGAGATGAACTGATGTTGTGGGCCAATTTGACACACCAGTGAGCAACGATTTCGTGCCAAGCAGATATGAGCAAGGAAAGCGATAAACCCATACAAATCTCAGCGTTGACCTGCTCAAACCCAATAGAACACAAACAATCAGATGAGAAAATTCCCAAAACGAAAGCAGTTCGGCAAGAACATACACAGCTCATTGAAGAAGATGAAAGAGGAAGGGCAAAGAAAGCAAAATCCATTCATTTGACTGCCATGAAACTACATAAAACACAACCAAAGTCCAAGTTTTGACAAGCTATCCCCCCGAAGAAAGGGGGAAACAATATTATCGAAGACAACACAGAGCAAGAACACGTTTCTCTGCACAATCCTACCCAGCTCCGACACTCGAATGCTCTGCTTTGAGCGGAATAAGTAAATTCGAAATATAAAAGACCGGAACTTTATCATTACCTGTTAGTTCAGAATCAAGAACTGAACCCAGAAATTCTCTTTTCTTTAATGTTCTTTTCCCTCGCGAACAAGTTGTTCCTGCGAGAGCTCAAAGACGAAACTTTCACAAGATATGCTTGGCTCAGACCCCAACCCCCCCTTTAAATAGGCGCGGCCCGAAGGGTCGAAGAGGAGAGGAGGGAGGGAGGGAGGGTCTACGGTCTACGGGACCTTCAAATACGCACCGTGATCGAGACCTTTGAACGCGGGGGTTCGGGTTTGATTTCAACGTGGGGGCTTTGAAAAAGCACGAGCTACTCGACGAATTCAAAGGTCGGAATGGAAACTATATGTTATTACCCTTTGGAGACGAAAGGAAAACGAAGAATTTGGTGGGTCGAGGGGTTGTTGTTCTTGCGGTAAAGCGAGAATATGCGAAGTCGAGAGAGGTTCAAGAACGCTTTTTATGGAAAATGGGGATACGGAGAGAGAGAGAGAAAAGGGCGGTCAAAGAAAGTAAGCCTATCCGTGAGCTGACACACAGAGAGAGCGAGAGAGACTGCGGGAGATGAGGAGGTTTCCATGAAATAACACGGTTGATTTGCTGCTGGGGGACTGTGAAATGTGAATCTCTGCGCTGGAAATCCCGGTCCCATCTTTTTCCTAGTTTTAATGGTCAAATTGGCAAGTTGCCCTTAAACAACGATTAACAAAATAAAGTCAAATTAGCCATTTCGTCCTGCGGCCGCGGTGGAGGTGCTGCTCCGGGGGTGACTTGATTGGACCGGATTAGTTGATTTGGTCTAGTTCGGAAGTGGTCGATACGGTTCTCGAGTGATCGACAGTCTGGTTTTCTATTGGAACGGGAATCAAATTGGACTAACTAAATGTACTTCTTTATTTTATTATTTGTTCAAAAAATTAGTAAAATATAAACTAAATACTATCTTAATTCAGTTCTAAATAGTAGGAAAAAAGTAATAGAAAAAAAAATTAGTGGAGAATGGTCCAGAGGACCAACTGGTTTAGTCCTTGGTTCGAATTTTGATAACCAGATCGAGAATCGATCACCCCTAATGTTGTTTCTACACGGAAAAATTCTATCTTTTAGGAGGTATTTAGTACTCGCTCCCCATGCTATGTGATGTACACTATCGGCTCTCTAATCCCGACATCCCCGAGTCGCGTTCTAACTTTGCTGAGTTTGTTCGATTTAGACGAATGCTTATCGCAACCCTAGTCAGTTTGACCGTGGATCTTGCACGGTGTTGGTCCAACTCTTGATTTTGCAACTGGTTGCCGACCAAAAGAATAGTTAGTAGGGTGACGCTGACGCTGTCATGGCCCGCCGGTCGGTGCTCTATGTGTATCCAATCTTAGTGCGTTTTGTTCCCTATCGCTTTTGTGAACTTTAGCTCGTCATCTTTTCTCCTGTCTCATGGAAAGAGTTGGGAGGGCCACAAAGGCAAATTTTAGCATGCATGATTTCGCCGTCCACCTCCGCGTCAAGTGGCCGTGAAGCACGAGGAGGCATGGCCCCGATTGGGGCCTGTGGGCGCATCATACTTGAAAATCGGATTTAGTGTTTGCCCAAAATGTCCATAAAGTTAACATAAGAACTTTAGTCTAGGCTATGTATTCACGTTGCAATATCACCAAGTTTGGTTACTCATTGGTAAAGAGGATGTGTTATTTTCTCTATGATCCCACATTCAAAATGACGACATGCCTTTAGCATTTTCTATGGCGCGTCTTTAGACCTACTAACTTCCAGCCCTTGATGGCCCATCGGCCTCTTCATCCTCGAAGGTACGAGTTTCAATTAAACGAAGTAGTCATAGCTCAAATTACATATTTCGTAGCGGGTTGTGGGATCCTTATATTAATGCTCAAGGGGGATTGATGAGATGGTCGCCTCTCCACACGCTTTTCTAATGCCAACTCGTTTGAGTGACCCTCCCCGTTTGCCATGTCATTTATGAACCAATTTGATACGTCGTTTTCATATACTGTTGAGTTTGACAATTCAATATTATAAATCACTTAATAGTAATCCATTATATTTCTGTGTGTCAATTGTTTTGTAAACTTGAAATGCCAAAAGCAACAGGTGAGTTTTTCAATTTCGGTCAAGACCTAATGTATTATCTGAATTTTCAAGAATTATGGAATAATTCTATGTGTAAATCCACATTTCACATGTAATGAACAAATCACCAAGACGATGCTCTTGGATATTTTATCGCCAAGAACAAAGAATGAGGAGGAAGAAGAAACATCAGCATCGCATTCAAATCGATGCATCTACCTCCTCAAGTTGATGATAAATGCTTTTGCCGTAGGCACTAGGGCAGTGGGGACTAGGTGCTGGCCCTGCCGGGGCACGATTCAAGCCGCTTGCCACCGTTCGTGCACCTTTAAATGGATAATAGGATATATTCAATAGCCAAAATTAAAATTAAAATAAAATAGCAGCATGGGTAATTTCTGTGATTGATGCCGCATACATAAAAAGAAAATTATATGAACATGAAATCTCGGATTTTTTTAGTGACTTTATGTTCACGAAAAGATGAATGATTTGAAGAATATTTTCCAGAAATGATCGCTTGTATCATTTGAAATAATAGAAATGCGAATGCTTTCTTCATCGACAACAATTTATGTCTAACTATTTTCATAAATAATAAAAATACTTTTTGTTCATTTATTTTTTGCGAAATAATCTTTTTATTACAATTTTATCGTTGAGTTTAATTAAGAGCTCGTTTAATGTCGGGAAAGTGGGTCTGCATGGAAAGAAACTTAGGGGCTTGGCTTGGTCCACATAGCCATGATACATATCAAAAGCATTGATTCGGACACGTCCCTCCGCCCCCTCTTGGTTTAGTCATTATTGTACCGATGTAAACAATTTAATCGAACTAGGTTGGTAGCCCAATTCGATACACCAAACCATTCGCACCTTGATACTACTCCGGACAAGCAGATGTGTTCAAAAATGCGATTCACACTTACCAGAATTTTTTTTTTTGGGTGAAATTCCAATGGATAAAACTCCGAGTAAAAGCGAAATGTACCTTAACTAGACCATAAATTGGGAAATACGAAAAGCGTCTTCTTTATGATTATCTAACTTTCGTCATGTTTAATTGGTTTTATATGCATGATGCACATGTTGTGGAAGAAGAATCACATGATCGAGTCAATTGCTTGGAGTGGTAATAAAGTTTTCTAATGAAGTGGATACCGAACAAGTCAAGTTCCCTTTATAATTCTGTACCTTTCACGTTGCACATACCGACCACATAACCTTCAATTTTTAAAACGCAGGAGACCTCTTGAGATCATAGTCTTTTTTTACTTTTTATAGTATTGCCTCGTTATGACCCATACGTTGAACCCACGAAAATTATATTATTTTTGGATCACATTGCATATGCATTTCTTGAGGATGGAATCTTATCCTAATTGAGGGTACTAGTAGACAAGGCGGTTCAATACACTATGCGAAGCACACACCAACTGATAGGAGCCAAAACTCTGATAGGATTTTACCAGCGGTAGTTATATAACTCGGCGTCTAGCCTGGATACCACACCTTTTTAACGTGCAATGGCCTGCACACTCTATCCCCCCAATTTCTAGCAAGTTTTTTTTTTTTGGCTAGGAGGGAATACGAAAGACGCGTTAGAGGTTCTTCTCTACATTTCTTTTTATCGAGCATTTTAAAGACCTACCCAAGTCTAAAGAGATCATAAAATTAAAAAGGGTGTTTTTTTTTTTACTTTTTAAATAATTGCCTCCTCATAATTCACATGTTGAGCCCACGAAAATTAATATTATTTTTGGATAATATTTGCATGTGCATTTTCTCGAGGATGGCAGCTTATCCCGCAAGATTCGGATCGGAGAGGAGACCAGGGATGCCTATTTCGCATGTGAACGAGAAAAGACGTGTAAAATCAATCGGGAGTAAGTCCATCCACTTGCATGGGTTTCGCTCTTTCTTGTAAACAATGCATGGGACTCGCACCACATATTATATATTAAGCTCGCGATAACTGTACGGATCTTCTAAAAAGGCAAGGAGATTTCCGTTGACTTCCGTAAGGGACGCGCGCCGTTAAAACTCGACGAACGGCGTGCAACCCGGTTGCCGTGAAGTCGCGCGGCGTCGGCTACAGTGCATCCGTTCGCGGACACGTGTCTACTTAATTCTGATTTTCTTTGCAATCTATATAAAATCATACAAAACCCTAATTAGCTCCCTTTTTTTTTTTTTTTTTTTTTTTTTTGGTTCCCTCTTCTCCTTCTCTATCTACAATCATCACCCTCGAGCACAACTTTTGTGCTTGTCCATATTCCTGCCAACGGCAGATTGTCGCGCATTCCAGGCTGTCCCCACCTTGCCATCGTCTCTGTAAACACGATATGCACGGACAAACTTGAGATCTCTAGTTTCTACATATACGAGGATTTGGCACGTCTTAAGATTCTATTTATTTCATAAAAAATGAATTGTCTAGGAAGTATTTTATTTAAAATGATTATTCATTTCGCTTATAAAATAAATAAATTAAAAAAATATTTTATCGTCTACAAAATTATTTGGATATAAATAATTATTAAAAATTTTAAATAATATATTCTCTATTTAACAAACCTATGGACCTAAGTAGGTTCTTAAAAGGCTTAAAGGGGAAGATATAGGTGGGAAATCTATTTTGAGGTGGGAGACCCTGCAATATTATCCCCCATATTTCTTTTCAGTTGGGAAGAAAAAGATTGACTAAGAATTAATGGGTTATTCGGTGGTGAAGGTAAACACCGCATCAACATTCGATTCTAACTACTGCTGGATAAGAAAAGTATAATAGCCTCCCACACTTGAGGTGAGAGGAGATTGGTGAAATGCCCATTATGGCAATCTGCCATTTAGGCAAAGTCTTATAATCAATTGCCTATCCAAGTACCCCCAACTACAAGACTTTACCCTTCGAGCAAAGTCATATAAAGGCAAGGTTGCCGCCTTACCGTCGTTATCTCAGTAAACATGATATGCATGGACAAACTCAAGACCTCGGGCTTCTATATATATACGAAGATTTGACATGTTTTAAGATTCTATTTATTCCACGAAATATGAATGGTTTAGAAGTTATTTGCTTTAAAATGATGGTTCATTTCGCTTGTAAAATAAATAAACTAAAAAAAATATTTTCACCGTCCACAAAATTATTTCAATATAAATAATTATCGATATTTTTCATTAATTAAATATTTCGAGCGATATAAATAATTCACTCTCTATTTAACAAACCTCAATCAATAAATGTTGGTCAACACATGGCTTGGGCGACGCGAAGGGCATCTCGTACTGTGGGCCCTGCGGGCCGGTCTTCGGGAAATGCAGTCAAGGGCCACTTGGCGAAGCGCTGGGGGCAGTGACTTTTCCACGTGACGCACGCACGCACGCGCAACTTACTTGGGGAGCACTCGCTCAGCGAGTGGGGACCACGCGCGGGTCGGGTTTCGCTGTCGTACGATCGCCCCCACGGCGGGGTCAAAGCCCGAAGCGGAAGGGAGGGGGGCAGTGGCTTCCCTTCCCGGTCAAGAGTCGCGACTTTTCCCGTGTTTTCCCAAAGATCGCCGTTGACCTCCAAATTGGCATTTTCGTTCACGTACCAACAAATATCCCGACACGACAACGGTTTAATTCTTAACTTCTTCTAAACTCCTGCCGCCTCGCTTGTTAATTTTTTGTTAAATCCCACGTCATCGCGGACGCACGGCATGCGTATATCACAGACCATGCGTATAACGGCTTTACTCTAGAATTAGCTAAACATTGCATGTTGCTCTACCGTGCGAAACCTTAAATTATTATAGATTCCTTCAAAATTATGGGTCGGGTCAAAAAGATCCAATTCAAATTGACTTATTTTTAGGCAATGCAATCTAGTGATCAGTGACTGACATGACCTATATTGTTAAAATTGCTTTTATATTTGACCGTATTTAGGAATATTCTTACACGAACTGAAGTGAGAGCAAGCGTGAGATTGAGTGAGGACAGTAGGAAGTGAAGAGAGAGTCATAGAGATGAGTTGGATCTAAATAAGTTGTGAATCAATTTAACACTCGTTTTATTTTAGGTTTTAATATTATAAATCCATTTAGTAAATATAATTAACTCACATAACAACTCAACTCATTAAATATGGGTTAAGAAATGACTCATTTTGACATGTTTATATTATTATAAGCCGACGATTTAATTTTTAACTCTCCTAAGCTCTCATCTAATTTAAAATCTATAAATCCCATGTCATCGTAGACGCATGGCATGTGTATCACAGCCATACGTAAAACAATTTTAATGCAGAATTAATTAAAGATTGCATGTTAACCATGCAAAACCCTAAATTATTAGAAGACGATGAAGATTACAGCTCGAGCACCGCAACTCCCCTTTCCCGCGAAATTTTGATAGGTCGATGAAGCAACCGAGGCATTAGATGCATGCACCGAAGCCGTTTCAATGAAAGAACCCTAGAAATCCTGGACATGTAAAGGAGATAAACATTACCATAATAAACTTGAGTTTGTAATGGTCGACTTTAAAAGTTCAATCGTAGATAATGTTATGCATTATATTCTAAGCCTTGATGCATAACATGAATTAAGATTTGGACATGTGTCTACTTTTTTTTTTTGGGTATCATGAGTTTTAATCTCATAGATATATGTGCAATCAATAGAGACATGGAGAGTCAAGTAAAACATCATAATTATCTCCAACAACATTAAACGACAGTGTTAATTTCATGGTTACTTGTATTCCAATATCCTATATCATTTGATATTGAGATTTATATCTGCTCTTTATACATATATGACATCCCTCCATCTATAAGTTTTCGGGTGAAGATTCTAACGACTTGGAAAAAAGGTGGTTGCACCAAAATATCTAAGTAAGGTTGTTGAATTCTGTGGAAAAAAGAAGAAGAGAGAACCGGGGAACACGCAAGTCTTTCGATCAAACGTTGGACTGACCTCCTTCGGGGGAGGCGACTATTCATAAACAAATGAAGCAGTCGTACACGTTTTAAAGGGCACTCGTTTTTGGTTTGCCCTTGACCGAACTCGTCGATGACCTTTCTTTCTTGCATGTAAAAGCGCAACCAAAAAAAAAAAAATTTTTTTTTTTTTAATGAAATTCCATGTGCTTTCCGCCTATAGAAAGCTTGTGGGGTAGAAAATGTGCGTTTTTCCGGAAAGACGAGGGGAAGAAACGAAGTCGCGACCCCTCCTTCATGGAAGCCAGGGTTTCGTGGACTTCAATGGCGAGCGAGGAAAACGACCGGGACTTTTTAATTATTTAATTATTTATTTATTTAAAAGTCTATGACTTTTGTCTTTGGTTAAGCAATAAAAAAAGAAAGAAAAGAAAATGATGTAATGATTTCGCAGCCTGCGTTCAATTATTATTGTTATTATTTTCCACAGCTGTCATGGTGGTTGACTAGGGCCAGTGCTGACACGTACGATCTTATCTGTCGGCATTAAAATAACCGCAACGACACCACCCTAATCAACAGGTCTCGTCCAGGTGTTGGTGATTTTCCTAATCCATTAACTTGAACGATCGCAGACGGTTCTTGTTTTGATCTTAATCTAAAATGATTTTGTCTTTTGATAATTCTGATAATCGGGGAATATCCCATCCACTCGATATTAGTTTATTAAATGAGTCAATGACCAAATGCAATTTCACCTTGATGATCATGTAGAGGCATCTTGTGCACACATTCACTTCGATTTATTTCAAAACATGAGATTTTCATCGGGTTTATCACGTCAAATTAAAACTATGTCTCATGATATTTGCTCCGATTAGCTTTCTCCGCTTGCAACAAGCTATTTAAAATGAATAAGTAGAAAGCATTGCTTACAGAAGTTTCAAAATAAGTTGTAAACCAGTTGGGTCATATATGGATTAGCTAAATTTTGCTAAAGTGGGTTATACGAGTTTGAGTAATAAAGTCCTAATGTGGATTTTTAATGGGTCTAAAGCTCAACCCACCTGTAGTTTTCATTCACTTGTCTTTAGGTTTAGGTCGGGGGTTATCAAGTGGGACAACTTATTTTCTAGTTTTATTTTCTACTTACAATCTTCTTCATTTTCTTAATAGTAAAAAATTTATGATCTTTCATGCTTTAGAGATTTCTTGAATTAATAAATGTTTATTGACTTATCAAATTTAAGAGATGTTGGATGCTCTCAAACTCGAAAAATTTGCAATAAAAAAAAAGTAGCACTATATGGGACATTATAAAACTAATATAAATTTTTATCTTTTACACACTAGATGTATAACATAAAAGTTATTTTTTGTAATGTGAGTCGGATCGGGTATAGTTATTAAATTTGTATTGCATATAAATGGATTAAAACATGTTAAATATGTCAATTTAGGTTGGACTATTTTTTATTTAACCCATCCATTTGACGACTTTAATATTCAAAGACAAGATCATTATTGGGGTGGAAAAACATGTCTTTTATTCACGATCTACATCAAAATTTTTGCTAAAAGGAAAGATTCTATGTTTCCTTAAACCGGTTTCCAAATTTCATATACTAAATGCTGTGGCTAATTGTTATTGACCGTTGAATACGATTCACTTTCATTGCAGTCTCCCATGTCATATAATTTATTGCTCCTGGCAAAAAGAATGAAAAAGGTCTAGCTACCTTCTTCCCATTTAAGTAACAATATCATTCTTGACTATAGAAGAAGCCACAAGAAATGATAAATTAGATAATCAGATACCTCTTGAGTAGTGTACCTCTAATATATATAAATAATTAGGCTATCCAGAAGTGAACATTATCTATGAAAATATCTAAAGTGGGATTCCGTAGTATTGCATAAAGTAATTCTATAACATCCATTAACATGATGAGAGTAGCTCTAGTCCTCTGTTTAGGCTATAAAAAAATTGCCCAAGTTAGATCATCTTGATGGCAAAAGACTGTAATAAAGACGGTCGGAAAAGTGGGAAGGGACGAGGCCTTGGTCCTTATCCTTGAATGCTTCCTCACACGTATCGACGGAAGGCTTTTAAGTCTCCTCTCCAACTTGCAGGACCGTGAACGGACTAGACAGATGGGGCCACTCGATGCCAAACCCAAATTACCTATTTAGCAAAATTGAAATAAAATATCCAGGAACTACAAAAAAAGAAAAAAAATGCCCCAATACCCTTCGAAAACCATCGATCTTAGCTCAAATCTCAAAACTTTTTGATTGTGTCCCAATTCTGACCCGCAACCTCTACCAAATTTTCTATCCTCTTGGTCGGAAAAAGAAAACTAACAAGTGAGTTCCTCGAAGCCACGCATGGCAGACTAAAGAAACTAGGTGAAGTTGTGGAACCAAAAATGGGTTTCTCCTTTTGCTCATTCCCAGAAACCTCCGTTTGCAACCCTTTTACACCTCGAAGGGTTTGAAGCCCTTCACTTGTTCTACGGTCGCCGACAAATGGGGTCATACGTTTGACTAATCCAGCTAATGAATTTCATATTTTTTGGGGCAAAAGGACTCCTTATCAAAACTCTATCATTACCCACTCTTCAAGTTTGGATTCACCCTCTCTCGTTAGGTTGGAAGGAAAATGGTCCATGACCAATTCTAACCTGGAAGGACTCGGATTCCCACGTATTTCGTGTTACCAATGGTTTGTCATCAATTCCGTGTTTGACAAAGGAGAGTGATTCAACCTCTGATTCAAAGGGCTTGATGGTCGGGAATTGCTCTCAAAACTAGTCCTTTTCTTTTAGTTGAATCTATCGAGGGAAACCATAGTCACATTCTAAATAACAAGACAATGATTTCATGGGTTTATGGTCATCTGTTCATCTATCTTGAATCTAGTAAAACCCCACAATTTCCATGGAAAACTTATGGGATTTCTCTTCCATCGAGAGTGATTCAACCTTGAATTCAAAGGGCTCGGTTGGCAAACCGCTCTCGAAACTAGTTTTTTTTTTTTCTTTTAGTTGAATCTATTGAGGAAAACCAGAGTCACATTCTAAATAACAATACAATTTTGCTTTCATGGGTCTTTGATCATCTGTTCATCCATCTTGAATCTAGTGAAACCCCACAATTTCCATGGAAAACTTATGGGCTTTCCCTTTCCATCGATGGATCTGTCCGTGTTTTTCCAGTCAA
The DNA here is from genome assembly GCA_014182845.1 of Corymbia calophylla. Taxonomy (NCBI): domain Eukaryota; kingdom Viridiplantae; phylum Streptophyta; class Magnoliopsida; order Myrtales; family Myrtaceae; genus Corymbia; species Corymbia calophylla. Next base: position 6,076,600 of record CM024695.1, read on the forward strand.
ACTCGAGAACGTAAGAGACGGTGAAAGAGATATTAGTCAGCTTGGGGATGTAGTGGGGAGGAAATCATGAGACTTTGTGCTCGTCAAAGATGGAGATTTTCTCTTTTGAATTAGAATTTTCCTCCTGCAATAAATTCAAAAAAGAGGAAAAGGGAAAGGGAAACCCAAAATACTTCAAAGTTGGGCCTCGACAATAGTCATTTAGCTGTTAAATTCTTTAAGAATCCTTTCATTGTATACATCATTAAGGATTTAATGCTCCATTTGTCTCGCAAAAAGTTTGACAACTTCGGAAATTATTTTTCAAAAAGTTATTTTTCTGAAAAATGATAATATTTTTTTGGTGCTTGTTGGAAATTTGAAGATCAATTGAAAATTAATTTCTGTGATTTCGATAGGAAAACTTGCTTTTTTATTCTTAAAGAGATACGCACTATTCACATTCTTATGCAAGGAAGTGTACATTCATTGATAGAATCAATATAAATATAATGAAATTGCACTTAGGTTCTACTTCAAATATCAAGTTTGTTCAAGAATTTCATTTTTTTCATTAACTGTGCATACGGAATAAAAAAGGATTTTTTAAAATAAAAAAAAATCATATGCACATTGATTCTATCTTACCATGCGTATTCTTCAAATGAAAAGATTATTTATCTGTTAATGGAACGAACAAAATCGCTAATATGGTAAGTTATCTATTTCTCAGTATCTTAATTTGCTTGTGGAGTAAACTTTTGCAGTCCAAATGTACCAAATAAAAATCCAAAAGAGTAGATAATTTTAAGTGTGTAATGTGTTGGGTCCAATTTATCGAACTTTTTGAGTTCCTAATATAACTTCCCATCACAGAGTCCATCTGTTCTACTGTCACACCTAGCACATTGGATGCATACATGTTTCGAGATTTCACCATTTCGTAAGTCTACTGGCGTAAATTTAGTAATTCAATAGAAATTACAACCCGTGTCATTCTTTGTTAATTAGAATCTGAAGTAATCGAATATATTGTTTTCAGTGTAGCTATGAAGCTCATCTCATCTTATTTTATTATATCTAACTTCAGCTGCTAGCGTCTCAATCACTTGGACATGATTGCTAAAGACCCGAGTACGATTTGGAGGTCTTCAGCTTGGTTTTGAGTAACCCGGCCTGGGCATTGAGGTCCTAGACCATGGTGCCAAGGACCTTAGCTTAAGCATCGGGGACTAGGCCCCAACCTTAAAAAACTTAGGCCCAGCCTTAGGGTCTTGATCATTGTAGCTGAATATCCAGGCACGATCGGGAGTAGTGCAAGGGCACCTAAGTCTTAGGCCCAACCTTCACACATTTGGGATAACCTCTATGGGCCCGGGCTTGACCTCAATGGACTTGGCTTGGACACCCATGACTTGGTCACAAGCAAGCATGGTCACCATGGATTGAGACACGAGCACAAAGGTCCTTTGGCCCAGCCTTGAGGGACCTAGGCACGGCCTTTGAGGACTTGGGCACAAGTGTCGGGGTCCCCTTGCCCATGCCCCGAGGTCTAGTCTTAATTTTGAAAATGATTTCTTATTTTTAATAGAGTAAATCATTTTCTTGAATAGTACATGTTTTCCGTTAACTATGAAAAGCCCTTCTCTTTGATTTGTTTTCCTCCGTCGAGAGATAAAGAAAACTTAGATTAAATTTTTCGCGAAATAAACGAGCTAGGTCTTGGCAAATGGGCCATCTGTTCATCTATTGAAGCTGAGTTATTGGCAGCACATTTGGGCCTCCAAATTTCTTAGGTCATGGGCTCAACTTGACTCGTACTAGCCTTGTTACTTGTTCAGGTTTTGCGGGAGATAGTCTCCATAGATTACATCACTTGGAACATCTACACCCTTCCAAATAGTTCATACCTATAACTAAAAACACACTATCATGTGCTGATTGGTTAGCAAATTTGGCGACAAGTTCATCTGATTAGATAGATATTTCATCCATGGTAGGCCTACGGGAGCTTTTTTGTTCTTTGGCCAGAACATAATATAGTTTCATTCTTGGAGAGATATAGTTTAAGGTGACCCTCTCATCAACATCTGAAAATAATAGGAATTTCATAGAAGATGGGAGGATTTAGATCTCAGTCCTCGGATGTAGCAACAACGTCTTAGGCGTCTTAGGATTTGTTTGTTTCAAAAAAACTACTTTCCGCAAAAATATTTTCTTTTTTCAATGTTTGATTCTTTTAAGAAAATGAATTGACGAAAAATGTTTTCATAATCAACAAAAAATATAAAAGCAAAAATTATTTTCCAAAATATGATTCGGTATTAACACTTATCTTGAAATTTTATGCTTAGGCATAAAAACCTCAACGCTAATTCCGAGGCTTCTTGATGTCTACAACTAGGTCTTTGGCCCCTAGGCTCCATTGAGGCAAGGCCAGCGACTCTAGTGCCAATGCATGGATCCCTAGCGCTCGCACCCAGGTCCATCAAGGTTGAGCTTGGGATCTCGATGTCGGTATCTAGGCCCCCGGCACTCACGCTCGGGTCCATGGAGGTCAAGCCTGAAGCCTTGGTGCCCGTGCAAGCATTGGGCATAGGTCCACAAAGGCTAAGTGCCTCGTCAAGGTTGTGTTCGGGATCTTTGGCTATTATGAGTTATCAAGTGTTCGAGTTCTGAGAAAATATTGAATGCCTCTTGTGTAGCCTACACAACAAAAAAGAAGGGACCTGCAATGGTGCCATATGTCCAAAGTGGGCCCTAATGTTCCTCTCTCCTCTCTCTTGCCCAATTGCTAGACTCCCTTGCATTTCTAGCAATTTTATAACGAAGAAAAGGAATTCAAATAAAAAAAAAATCGCATTTTTTTATTTCTTTGGATTCAAAATTTGAATATTCAAAAAATATTCGAAATGGAAATCGATTTTTTTATTTTCTATTAAAAAAATTTATTATAATTTTAATATACTAGTTAACGAAACTATTCTATTAGTTATAATAAACTAGAATATTAGTTATATTAGGGCTATACGGACTCTCTCTCTCTACCGCCCCTGCTCTATCTGACCAAGCCCTTGTCTAACTGACGAATTTTATGATGGCGAAGGCAACCTTTTGAGGCACGGCTCGACCCTCACGAGCTCCAACCTTTTTCTTCTCTAAGGTGACTTTTCTCTCTTCAATTCTTTTTGGTTTCTTGCTTTTTATAATTTTGGTGATTTTCTAAACATGCATATTTTAAATGTTTAGCGTCTCTTGGAAAAAATTGGCCATAAATATTTTTCGGGTATGCTTTTCCAATCTCAAAAAAGTAGGATAAAGAATGATCTCATTAAAGAATTCATTAAGAATGTAAATCAACGCAATAGATCCTGACTATAACGAGCAAACTAACCCTAATAAAAGGTTATGATGACTTATCTAAAAAGCTTATGTGGAAGAAAATAATGAAGATCTCTGGCATTTCATCTCACTCATTATTCAAAGTTTACAATAATCCCGAGAAGAATCTCAACCATCAATCAAGAAACTACAAAAAAAAGTACCAAAAGACTATTAAGAAAATGGAACTCCAGCACAATATTAAGGAACAATAGGAGCTTGGTAACTGCTTAAAAGAAGGGGAAAACACGACTACAATGTTAAAGAGTACACACCACTGTACGAAGGAGTTTCTTTTAACGTATGTCCTAAACAATTCAGCCAAATGTCCTCGGGCTTGGAAGGCCCATGCCAGAAAGCCGCAGGGACAACCTGACCTATGGGCTGGGCCGCGGGGAAGGGATCGGGCCGTGACCCCCGAAGGCCCCTTCACGCAGCCGATGCGGGGCCCGGCCCCTGTCGACCACTTGCACTACTAGCGCTTGGCGAGGTCAAACACCGGTGGCTCCTCCGCCTCGCCGCCGGCATTCGCGACATTTTCTTGCAGAAATCCAGGTTTGACAGCGGCAGGCTCCTCCGGCTCGGCAGTCAAGTCAACGGCTCCGGGGGCATCCGATGGGGCGGTTTCTGCGGCGCCCTCGCTTGTTCCATGTTCCGAATCCTCACCGGAGCTTTTGTATGAAGGATTGTCATCATCCACAGCACACCTCTGAGAAAAAGAATACGTATATCATCATGTCAGTGATCAGCTGATATACAAAAAGTTGGTCGATGAGAACAACTTTGCGGACAATCACTCGTTCATTTTTTAAGAATGCAAAAACTTTTATAAGCAATAATAAGAACCGCTAGGTAGGTGGTCATCTTCTCTTACCTAATTGTAGCAACTTGCTCGCTACAATACTTGCATTTACAAGTTTTTACCTACCTTGACATTGCTGAGGTCTACATGATGCTCCTCCAAGAAGCTGATGAATTCCCCGAAGTGCTCTTCTGTTAGGTCGTAGCACCCACCGGATGGCCAAATAGCCTAAAGACAAACACCAAATTATGCGATAAAGAAGCCGGCTGTCTACCAGAGAATATTGATTGAGAGCAGACAAGATGCAGACAAATACTTCGTTTTGAAGGGCAGGAAATGTGCCGTACCTCAAGAATCCCATTACGGGCAACTAATCTTCCGGCTGCGGTGACGGCGCCACCGGCGAGAAAACTGGAGTGCTGAAACATGCCTTTCCTCTTTCGACCCACATACAAGGCCCTCGACTTGCTGAGGACGAATATCCACTTTGAACCTTCTGCAGTGTCCACAGGCACGCCGCTTTGCTTATACATGAGTTTCCCATTTTCGATCATCACCTCGTAGGCTTCTCTTTCGATCTGCAGGAAAAACAAAGAGGAGTTAATGACATTTCAAAGCAGACGTATTATGAGACATTTGTTTTTGCACTGCGAAGTGTGCTCACAAAACATTTTGCTACAATTAAGGATGTCTCAAAGTTTCTTTACCTTCAGCTTGTCCAAAGTGTGTTCCAATAGGACATTGATAAAGACGATTTGCTAAGACATCCACTACAATTCGATAAAAGTAAGTAATACTTACAGGTCCGAGATACTTTATGCATTGCCGACGCAGAACACTTCTTGGGCACTTTTCGAGATCTATATCTTTGCCTTGTCCAACATCCAACCTGCATTTAACATGATCCTCGTTATTAAAAAGTCTTTTGACACTGATGAACCTTTGCTACCTCTGCAATATTTTGACAGGCTAAAACATGAATGTGACAAACATAACAGAAGATTTCCACTTATGAACTACTAACCAGTAGAAGAAAGGCTGCGCGACCTCGCTTTTGAACCACGTGTCATAGTAGAGATGCAAATTGGGGCCGTAACGATGCCGTGGGTCAATCTGTTCGAACAAGATACCATCAGCATCACTTAACATACTTAGATCTTCTTTTCTTGGAAAGAAAAGTGATCGTGCTATTGCATGCCTCAGGTGGATGATGGACTTACAGCTTCCAGCCAGTAAAGTAATGCTAGGTTTTGAGACTTCTCATCTTTTGACAAAGCGTTTACTTCCTGAAAGATAATTATCAGCGTCCTAATGATATTGTTAATCTTCAAATAAGTTGAAAGCAGAAAAAGAAATTGGGCTCTTTCTAAAGATCATCTTTTACGTATCTTAGCGACTCTCGTTCTTACCCTTGCCGATTCAGCAGTTTCAGGCTTATCATTCTTGTAGAATGATTCAGAACTATGTTTCAGGGCGGCGAAGTCTATTGCCTGCCACCTGAAACATTTGCAGTTTAGCACCGATCAGCCATATTAATGAAAGGGCACATCAGAAACAAATGGATCGATTCAATTTAATTCAAGAAAGACTCACCAGAGCTCCTCGGCCACGACGGCACAATCTGCCAAGTTTCTTCTTGTTCTATAACTCTTGTACACTTTCTGCACCTTAATGGCGGCAGCATCGAGCTCGCTTTTGGGTCTCGGCGAGAAAAATATATCAGGTTGAGGGAGGGACAATCCTCTTGCCGGTTTATAGGTCGGACTGTCTTTGACTTTTAAGTTATCCGAAGCCTGGTTGGCTTCTTTACCAAGTAAGAAATTCTCAAAGGAGAGGGTTCGTTCGAGAATCACGTTCTCGGGCTCGCAGTTTTTGAGTTCGATGAAATTCTTAGAATCGGTCTTGTCAGAAGAGGCACCTGAATCGGCCATGACTTGTAAAGTTTTTCTCTTCAAGCTGTCTGTCCTCGACACGTGGGAGACAAACTGATGTTGTGGGCCAATTTGACACGGCGAAGAGCAACAATTTTGCGCCAAAGCAAATACAAGTTTCAGCACTGACCTGCTTAAACACAATCCAAAGCAATGAGAAAATTCCCGAAATATAAAGTATAATTATCTATGTAAAAAATCCACATAAACATACTAAAACAGGACATGAAGCTGTTTTTATGGACTCAATCCATTTTCAGAGTCAACACAGAGCAAGAACATGTTATTCTGCACAATCATACACAGCTCCGATAAAAAGAAAGACACTCAAATGCCCTGCTTTTAGCTGAATACATAGATTCGGACGATGAAAGGTCGAAACTTTATCATTACCCGTCAGTCTGGAATCAAGAACTGAACCCAGAAACTATCCTTTACGCAGGCAAACAAGTTGTTCTTGCGAGAGCTTAAAGATATTTGTCACCGGATAGGCCTGGCACACCCCCAACTCCGCCCTTTAAATACACAGGTCCCGAAGGGAAGAAAGAAGAAGAGAGAGGGAGGGAAGGTCAACGGGACCTTCAAATACGAACCGTTAGCAGAAGCTTTGAATTGGGTTCGAGTCGATTTCAACATGAGGGGGCTTTCAAAACAACGGGTTTTCTCTTGTTCGAGGAATTCAAAGGTCCGAGTGGAAACTTCTTGTGTTCATCTTCTCAAGACACAAGAAAATAAAAAAATTTCGTGAGAGAAGAAAAGGCCTGGTGCTAAAATTTGGCGTGAAGACAGGTAAGTGCCAAAATTTACAAAATATACACTTAAATATCATTTTTTTTAAAGAAATTGGACACTTAAGTACCAGACAATATGAGTAGATTTGAGAATAAACTGAAAGTTAGTGATTGTTTTAAGATAAAACAAAATTTGGGCCAAATTTGGAACCGGACCTAAAATAGATTGAATCTAAAATTTAGGTATATGTCGAGACAAAAAAAAAATTTTATGGCAAAATTGAGATTACACCTAATATTTGGGATTTCTCAGGGAATTAGGCTGAAAATATAAAGCAGCCATACACTGTTTCAGAGAGCCTCGTCTTTGTCTCCGATCAAACTCGTGGACCTTCTTGCAGTGTAAACGCGCATCACGTTGCTGAAAATTTTCTTTTTTTAGTGTAATCTTATGAGTGCTCATGGTGATTTGGAAAACGAGCGTCAGCATTCAATCGATCAATCAAAGCATATAATGTTATTTTAAATTTTTTTCTCGGTCTGCGTTCAATTATGATTTTTGTATTCCTCCGTCTCCTTTGACCACATCTGTCGCAAAATTAAAATGAAAAAAAATAAAATCGAATGCCCCACTTTTTGCACCTAATAATCTGTCCTTTTGGTTGGAAAAAAACAACGATCGAAGGTAAGTTCCTGGAAGCCACGGACGATAATATAATAATGAAAAGAATTCATGAAGTTGTGGAATCGAAAATGGGTTTCTCTTTTGCTCATTCCTGGAAACCTCCATTCGTATCCTGTCGAACCTCAGGGGTCTGAGGTTTGTTCACTTGTTCTATGGTTGCCAACGGATGGCCATAACGCTTGCATAATCACTGTTATTGACTTGGAAAACAGAAGGTCCCTGAGCAATTCTAAACCCGAGGGATTTGAACTTCCATGCATTTCGCGGCATCGCCGATATGTCGCCCATTCTGCCTGATGCCGGGAGTAATCGTGATTCGACGAGACGGATTCATCGGTCTGGAATATGCTCTCGAAACTTGTTCGTGTTTTCCTTCTTCTTCTTTTTCCTCCCTGTAGTATAAGTTAACGAGGAGGGCCATATCCGCATCATAAACAGCAGGACAGTTTTGCTGTTATGAGTCCAAGGTGGGTCTGAATGAAGCCCCACGATTTCTCTTTCACGTCAACCTTCCAAGTCTGGCCTCGACGCGCACGGTTGTCAAGGAAGTCTCTGCAAGTGGGCCATCTCTTCCTCTCTCTCTCTAGAAGCTGCGTCAACGGGCCCTACTGTTGCGTCAACGGGCTTAACTCGGCTCATATTAGCAGACTTATCAAAATTGGTTATAGACCCATTTCTTAATTCACATACTATGGGCTACGGTGTTATGTATGTTAATCATATTCAGTAAATGGATTATAAGTGAGAGTGTTAAATGGATTTATAATTTATTTAGACCCAACTGTTCTGTTCCCATTCCCACTCTCACCTCGGTTTAAGTATAAGCTTTCCTAAATTGTGTTAAATATAAAAATATTTTAGTAATACCAAGCAAGTCAAGTATAAATCACTATATTTGCATTATATGAATAAGGTTGAAATGAATTAAATGGGTTTATTTAGTTCAAATTATTTTTGATTTGGCCCACACTGAGCTCGATCTACCTATTTGACGAGTCTACTAACCTTGGTGCTTGTTCCAATTTCGCTGGAGATGATCTCGATCTCCATACGGCTCACTCCTAATGGAGAAGGCACTACGTGTGCTGATTGGTTGGTGTACTGGGCAACAATTTCTTCTTGTCAGATAGACATTGCACACACGATAGGCTTCTCGAAGACTCATTACCTTTATTTCCAGGAGATAGAATGGTCTGCTGTACCAATTGAGAGGGTTCTTTATAACTAATCGAAAAAGTACCAGATGGTCGGGTTGCTTATAACCCTTGTTCTGGAATTTAAGGTTCAAGTCTTTTTGGAACCTCTAATTCAATTTTCGGCCATTTTATTCGTTGATACCCAATTTGATATGTTTACTTTTTAGTCAATTTTACTCTACTTTTTACTCTAATTTTTACTTTCAAAGGATGTAGAAGTCGAAACTTATATATACTTAAAACTAAATTGTCTCTATCCTAATTCTTTGAAACGTGAGGATTCGAATATTTCACCTCTCCCTTCCACGTGAGAAGAGTGGTCCAGTAATTAATTTGGTCTGATTTAGCCATGCCTTTTTGAGGAATCCGATCCTCATCTTAAACGATTCGTTTTCCCTATGTTCCTGCGGGCCGACCGGACCAGAGGCGTCGTTTGGGTCGGGTCCGGTCTGGCGTGCGTCCTGTCTGAAACCTCTCTCCCTATATTCTCTGCGTGCGCGGACTCACCTGAAATCACATCAGAAAATCCAAGCGAAACACCAACAACTCTCTCTCTCTCTCTCTCTCTGTATGGCTGACGCGAAGACTGAATGGAACGCTTCCCCAACGTCAGGTACCCATCTCCGCAGCATCATATCATCTCCTTCAAAATTTGAAATTTCATTCATCGGCTGCGATATCGATTCCGCTCATCTGATTCCCGCTGATCTTCCCGTTTCCTTCCGAAAGATGAATGTAGTCGCGTTTCGAGTCATCTGGGTTGGATTCTTATTCGCGAGAGGACGCGGATCGGACGTTAGATGTCGAGGTTTTTATTCTAGTTGCCGGTTGTCTGGGCAGATTTGTATGTGGCGATAGTGAGTCGTTCGTTCATGGACGAGTTGGAATCTGGACGCCTGTCTCTTCCAGTTGTCGTGAGCCCGACTCCCGTGTTTTCGCGTGGAAGGTGCGAGGAGGGATCTTTAGCGAAATTTTCGATGTAGAATTACCCGAAACTTGGTTTTCGGTTTTGCCTGTCTGTAGGATTTGTACCATCTAGATTCATCCTGCAGGTGAATTGGATTGCATCGCATCACATCTCTATTTGCATGACTTTGTTTGATTGGAGTAGGAATGGACTGACACCTTCGGAAAGAGCTACATTGTGGCATTTGGGATAGAATTTGATCATTGTCTCTCCGACCGTGTCGTCGTGCATTTGTTCAGATGCATAGAGTAGTGGTATATTCATGGATTTTGGTTCTCTGGTCAAATGTGTTAGCAGATGATGGTTCGAGTGAGCCTCGTGCATTTCAAAGAGCAAAGGAAGATGGCAAATCCCCCCATCATCACAAAGAAACGCATGGAAGGCGCAAAGACATTGACGAGAACACCCCGTTGAGCGATGTCAAGGCACCTAATGTATTCGAACGAGCGAAGGAAGAGATCGAGGCTCTCGTTCAAACCATTCATGTAAAGAAAGAGTCTCCTACTCGCGAAAAAAGGTATCATGTTCGACCTTTAATTCTGCAGAAAACTAAGCTTTTAAGTATTTGGACTCCTCTTTGACATGGCCGAGCTCTTGAGGAGATTGCAGGGATCAGACAGTGCAGACAGAGTCCAATGCTAGTGCGTCTCCCTCAGGTTTAATTTCTACACAGCATTAACCTGATGCTTGTTCAGTTGTTCTTGTTTGCATAAAAGCTTGGAAGAATTTGTAGTAACTCTAATCTGTCACAATAGCAGAAAATGATGGCAAAGGACCCAATTTCATCGAGAAAGCAAAGCAAGAGGTCGAAGGAATTATGCATTTTAAAAAGTCACCCCGCCATCATGGCAAGGAAACTCACGGCTTGAATGAGGACATCGATGAGAACACCCCAATAGACGAGGTTAAAGCTCCAAACGTCTTCGAACGAGCAAAAGAAGAAATCGATGCCATTGTACAAGCCATCCATCCGAAGAAAGAATCGAGCAATGATGCGGTGAAGTCACCGAAGAAAGAACATGGATTTGGGTATCGCATTGGAAAAGGTTTGGAAAAGGTGTGCTCTCCGTTGGGTCATAAAAGAGACTAGACATCGAGTTTTGGCAAAACCCTGAAGAGTCTTCATTGTTTAATAGCCCGTTCGAAAGCGAAAGAGAGGAAAAGCCTCAACTATCTGACCACATTTACTTGCATGGTGGCTTCTCTGATGATGACAGTTTGTTTCATGTAATCTGCTGGTGTGTTTTGTTACTGGAAGGTGCATACAAGTTCGATGTTTTTCGTTACTCGTCCTGTTAAGCCATCGGATCTAAGAAGAGCGAATTGAAACTTGTTGCTCCCTTAGGACTGCTCTTCCGTGACTCCTGCTTCTGGTGCACTGGGCTTTACTGAGTTAAATTATGCAGAGTCCTGTTCGCGTATAGTCGATAGGACGATGCAAGCGAATGTTTGTTACTGACTCGATCTATTTCCCTCTCATTTTTCGAATCAACTTTTGCAATTAGGGTGTTGTGCATTGTTCTCAGCGTCACAACATCAAAAGTCCATCATCTGATACAATGAGATCCGTGCATATGTATCTGTATAGAAACTACACAAGCTCGGGAAGAGTTTCCACAGCATTTGATGTTTCACGCATTAGGCCCATGACTCTTCATTGGCATTGGCGACGCTTCTTGTCGCCAATTGACAACCTGGTGATCAGATTCATTCCCAAGCTGTGACTGTCCTGACGGTCCAACACGTGATGCATATGGCAAAAGGCGAATTTGCACAACGCATCGGGCTAGGCACAGCTTTGAAAGTCTTTTAGACGCTCTTTCTCTCACACTTCTAATGGGATGTTTCATCAACTTGACATGCAATTTTCAACATTATGATAATGTTTCTCTTCCCGTGAACACCTCTACGAGCAAAATCGCCTCTCCTACGGCAGGTTCCGTGCTTATCCAAACTTCCTTGCATTTCTTGCCAATCCTTCAGGCTAGGCCGATTCCAAGATTTTCTAATCATCTTCCATGTGTCACGATCCGTGAATCCTCCCATACTCGTCATACTTGTGAGTGATGCTTGGGTGATGCAAAAGGGATAAATACAACTGGTCCTTGGGTGTGGTGTCATGACGATTGGTGCTAACAATTCTAGGATCGAACGAATATATCTTTTAAGAACTTTGAATGCGGGGTCGATCGCTCGGTAAACTAGATGTTCGAGCTAAGTTGGGTATGGTATAATCTCGTATAAGAAATCTATTTGTTGTATTGTTTTCTAAAACAACTAATGAATAAATATTGATCTGGCTAATTTTGCGGTCAAAAAACTACTGACCCGTGACATATGAATATATATAAATAACTTCGTTCGGTCAAAATATACATGCAAACAAACGAACTCACTTCTTTAATTAATTTTCCATTACTTAAGCTGACATTATCAGAAAAGATAATGCTAGACTAGATTCTGGAAAGATAAATATAAAGGAAGCATCGTGGATAAGAACAGCAGAGAAGATAGGAACGAAAACGAAGCCAGATTCCGCGCAACTTCGTCGGAGGGCGGCTTCCCCTCTATATCCCGGGTCCCTGCCTGCGCCGCCGAGGAAGGCGGCGGAGCCAGCTTTAACTGTAACTGGCCACTCCCAGCTGTATTTCTCCCTTACAACGAGCCCCTGACGTACGGACCGGACCGCCCGGAGGACCGGTTCCGAATCGGGCCAAAAGCCCACGTCAGAACTAAGCTGACAAGCTGCTGACAACAACCTCGATCGCGTGACGTTGCCGTCGAGTTCCGATGCTGTGTTCTCTCTCACTCTCCTCGCTTTCGTCATCTCCTACACCTCATTCCTTACCGACTTTCTCTCTCTAGGACGCCATTGACTCCTCCTCCTCCTCCTCCAAATTCCACGCTTCTTCTCTCTCTCTCTCATCCGGACTTCCTCCCCGGCGCACGGCACACGGCACACGATCCGTCGACCGCCATGTCCTCTTAGCTCCCCGTCGCCGTCTCTACCACTCCTGCGCTCATGGACGCCGCGAGGTCCGCCTTATCCGACTCCAACGACATCATCAGCAACAGCAGCAGCATCTACTGTGCTCCGACCACCAACACCGACTCCCTCTCCTCCCGCGCGGCGAACCCTAGCGCCGTGGCCCCCGGGGCCGCCCCCGAGGCGCCCTCCCTCGCCCGCCTCTCCGACAACCTCGAGTCCGTCTTCGGCGGCGGCGGCGGCGGCGACTTCGACTTCTTCGCCGACGCCAAGATCGCCCTCGGCGATGGCCGCGAGGTGGCAGTCCACCGCTGCATCCTCTCCGCGAGGAGCGGGTTCTTACGGGGCGCGTTCACCCGAGGGGCGACCAAGCTGGAGGTCAAGGAGTTGGGGAAAGACTTCGAGATCGGGCACGACGCGCTCATGGCGGTCTTGGGGTATCTGTACAGCGGCAAGGTGAAGCCGCCGCCTGCGGCCGCGCGCGAGTGCGTGGACGAGGAGTGCCCGCACACGGCGTGTCGGCCCGCCGTGGATTTCCTGATTCAGGTGCTCTACGCGGCTTTCACGTTCCAGATTTCTGAGCTGGTGGGTCTGTACCAGGTGAGGAATGGTTTCGACTTGTAGTCCAAAATGATGAATTTTCGTCTGATTCTCATTGGCTTGGTGTCACTTATAAGCATCTGCTGCATTGATTTGGTTTCATTTGTTAATTGTCGTTTAATCTTAGAATTAGATCCATTTACCGAAGATGGCTGCTAATCTTAGCAGCATTGAACTGGGCCTTCTCTGTGTGAGTGGATTTTCTTGGTGAGAGAGCTAAAAATTTTACATTTGGAAAAATAACTCGAGGAAATGATAGTGTTATTCTTGATTTATGCTGGGCCGAAAACATAACGAAATGGAAGGTCCTCTATAAGTTGAAGAAATTTTTCTGCCGTCACATTCTTATCCAGCAAAAATTTGCGGAAAAGGGTAAGAAGTTTGGAAAAACTCTCACTTGCTTTGCAGTTCCAGCTTGATGTACATTTTAGGTTAAGGAGCTTGGGTATTCTAGAAATCATTTCTTCCCTGTTACTAGCTCTGCACAGATGTCTAAAGTGGTACTATGTAGTCTCTTTTTCACTTCATGATCCTGAAGAGTAAAGGAGTTGGCCATGCTTGTAAGTCTTGAATTCAGTATAATGCATCTGATATTGTTACTTGTCATGGTAATACACTTGATCTCATCATTTATCCACGTTGAGCGTTCCTGTTCTTGTCTTTTGGCTGAGAATGGTTTTGTTAAGATGGTTCTCATTGTGTTTTTTAATTGCAGAAGGACCTGCTAGACATTCTTGACAAGGTTGCCATAGATGATCTACTTGGAGTTCTATCTGTTGCAAATGTGTGCAGTAATGCATGTGAGGGTTTGTCAGCTCGTTGCATTGAGCTTGTTGTTAAATCAGATGTCGATGTTGTTACTCTAGACAGAGCTTTGCCCCATCATATTGTTAAGCAGATCACGGATGCCAGAATGGAACTTGGCTTGAATAGGCCGGAATGTGACAGCTTTCCTGACAAGCATGTGAAGAGAATACACAGGGCTTTGGATTCAGATGATGTCGAACTAGTTAGAATGCTACTTAGGGAGGCACATACTACTCTTGATGATGCATGTGCGCTCCATTATGCAGTTGCTTACTGTGATGCCAAGACTACCACTGAACTTCTTGATCTTGGCACTGCTGATGTCAATCAAAGAAATTCCAGGGGCTATAGTGTTCTGCATGTTGCAGCATTGAGGAAAGAGCCCAAGATTATTGTGTCTCTTTTAGTAAAAGGAGCCCGGGCATCCGACCTCACTTTGGACGGTAGAAAAGCACTTAAGATATCTAAGAGGCTCACAAGGGCTGCGGATTACTACAAATCAATTGAGGAAGGAAAAGCTTCTTCCAGGGAGCGACTTTGTGTGGAGATATTGGAGCAAGCTGAAGGAAGAGATCCTTTACTAGGAGAAGCTGCTCTTTCTCTTGCTATAGCAGGGGATGATCTGCGCAAGAAATTGTTATACCTGGAAAATAGAGGTGACTTTCCTGTTTCCCCATTGTCTTCGATGTAAACGTGTACACCAGTAAGCATTAGGAATGTTTCTGTATATGCCTGTATAGGCACATCATTGCATGTGCATGTCGCATTTGAGCGGTTGTTGCTTGCTAGGGATCACTGTTTGGGTTGCGTAGGAAGATCACTCAAAAGTTGCACTTGATGGTGTCGATACATTCGTAACCTCAAGAAAAAAAGATGAACTAAGTAACTTGGTTTAATATCTTTGATGGGGTAATATAGTATGTGGCAAACATATGAACAATGTGGAATTTCTTTGGCGTAACTTTCCTGGTAAATCATAATAACCTCATTTATGTGTCTTGGATGCAGAAACTTCTGATTTTAGACAATTTCTGTGGTCTATGAATCAGTTGCAGTATCCTAGCTGATATGTTGTAAGAAACATGATTAATTAGTCCAATTAAATCAGGCAAGGGTTTATTAAAAGGTATACAAGACATGAGTGTTCATCAAGCACTTAATTAGGACATGGGAAGTGTATGAAGAGCACTAATTTTTCTGTTTTCATTGGGTTTTAATTCTGAAGGCATTATAACAAAGCAAGGTGAGAAAATTTCGGGTACTTTTGATATATCCTATTCTTATGTTGTTTAAAAGTCTAATGGTAACTCTCACCCATGTTTCGTTTGTCAGTTGCACTAGCTAAACTACTCTTTCCAATGGAAGCTAAAGTGGCAATGGAGATTGCTCAAGTAGACGGCACTTCTGAGTATCCTTTGGTAAGCATCCAGAATTTGGCTCGTAAACAAGGGGCAAATGTGGATTTAAATGAAGCTCCTTTTAAAATCCATGAGGAGCATCTGAATAGGATGAAAGCGCTCTCCAAAACAGGTAATACTCCTTTTGCATTGAAGTCAGCTAATCTGTAGGCTTAGAGCAGTTGGTTGGGGCGTTGCAGATTTCTAGCACAGCTCCAGGTTAGGGTCACCTGCACAGGTCAAAAGCCTGGACTTTAACAGTTCATGGGGCTTATGGGGTGTTTCATCAATCTCTAGGTAGGAGGGTCTTTGAATCTGTTCCATCAGATTATCAAAAACAAAATAAATAAATAAATAAAAATAAAGAATTGGACTTAGCTTGTGTTGATAACGCAGTGATACCCTGCAATTGTCAAGGTGCACTTCTCATGAACTTATCAGGTCTAACAACAAATGAAAAAGTAGCCTTATTAGGTGATGTCCTTTCTCCGAATTCTTATATACTTTCTACGGCCAAACTGACATCTTTTGGTACCAAAAAAGGGGATCTTCATCATGTCGATCATTGAATAGTTAATACCCATAACTTAGGCTGTTCTTTCTGATAATTGCTTATTTGACATTGCACTCTACAATGCATAGGACCAATTCTTGCCCAAACATGACCAGTCTGTATACATTTGAACTCTTTAATTACATTTCCTCCGAATGAGCCTATTTCATTCATCTTTGTGAGCAGTGGAACTTGGAAAGCGCTTCTTTCCTCGATGTTCAGCCGTAATCAATAAGATCATTGATAACGATGACTTATCATGGCTGGCAACTGTTGGGAATGACACTCCAGAGGAACGACTTCGTAAGAGGCAAAGGCACATAGAAGTTGAAGAAGAGTTGACTGAAGCTTATACTCAAGACAAAGAGGAGACTGATAAGTCTAGTATATTGTCTTCTTCGTCATCAACTTCAGTGAGTTTCCTGAAGCCTAATGGTAAATTAATGACAAGTGACCAGCAGCTGCACTGCGAGATTTAAGATGCCAAAAGACATCTTTCTCATTGTACAATATTCCAATTTTTTCCTCCTGGCATGATTCCATAGTTTTCCCATGTAATGTATTTTTATAGCCAGTCGTTTAGAGGCAGCATAATGTAAGTACTCATCTACACAGCGAATAGATGAGGACTGATACATCGTCTTAATAGTAATTATGTTCTTTTTAGCTGCTCAACGAATTTTTGACAGATGCAACCAGGTATTTAAGAAGCTGTATCTTCATGGTTATGAGAGATGCACTGAGATGGCTGACTCTCATGTCCGAATCAACTCGGCTTTAGTATTTTTCCCATTTTGACCGGTATATGTGCAATTTGTCAAGATAAAATGCAATCAGTTCTGATAAGGGGTTGCATTGGTGTAAATATCGCCTTCATCTTATTTTATGTGTCCTTCGCTGAATTGCGCATCCTTCATAATTGAAAAACAGAACGTTTAGGTTGGAGTACTGTGAGGATGTCATAGAGGGATCAGATCACAAATCTAATCTAAATCTGCTTGAGCGATAGTCTGTCTGCCTGGACCCGACCACTGTCAAATCTCATCAAGCCGAATTTCATCAACCTAACATGGACCCGTCTTCACTCATATTTTATACTCGCGTTTGCCTCTTTTGGTAACCCGGGATCTCTTCAAAAGCAACCTTTTGCCTGAATTGTGAGGGCTTTGCTGCTACATCAGCTTCCCTTTGCTTGCATATTTTGATGGAAGTTTCCAGTGGGAACCAAAAGCATCCACCCTTTAAAGGCCACATAATAGTGATAACAATCGGAAAAGAGGATGGACCCAGAAGTATCATATGATGTCAGATTGTTAGCAAAGCAATATTCAGTTGACTAATCCTGTCCCCCATTAGGTACGCTCAAAACTCACTTCCATGCGTGAGTGCATCGAGCTCCTTTCTCATCCACAAATCTCCGTCTCAAATATGCAGAAAAGATTACATGGGCTGAAAAGCTTTCGAGTCTTGAAATTTGGGCTATGGTATCGGGCAAAACAGCATGAACGCCATTGGAATTTGGTAAAAAGATCATTGCTATATAGTGAGGTGTTGTCGTACAATACTGCATATTATCTACGAAACAAAGCTGTGCAAACCCAGTGGTATTGTAGAAGCAGAGACTTAAGTGAAACTTGCTAAAATCTAGGAGGTACTATCACCACTATTATTTACATATAACTCTGCAACAGAGCTGTGTAACTAAGAGCTAATGGACTAGGCTTGGATCTAACAGATCATGCACAGGTTGGAAGAATGGTCTTTCAGACATTTCTGAGCCTGCAACTTCTGGAACCAGCTCACGCACTCAGAAGCAAAGTGTAATTCAATCCTTCCAATGGAGAACCTCCCGTCTGTACATCTTCGCAGGGCGAGAAAAAGATCATACGACGGGTGAAGGCATTATTGCCACGGGTTGCTCCTTGAGCTCATTCACCCTCCCCCAGTTGCGTGGCTCCCTGATCAGATACTCCAGTTCCAAGTATATGTTACTGTCATTGACGGCCAGTTCTTCGCCTATCTCTCCTTCGGCAATCAGGCTAATGTCATCGAGCAGCTTCTCAGACATTGCATTATAGACTGTGGACGCATCCTCGTGCAGCATCACATCACTGAACTTTTGTTCGAGTGCATCAGCAAAATTCTCACCCGGCACTGGATTTGCCAACCAATCTGGCTTCTGATCCTTGCACTCCGATAAAATCCCTTTCTGGCCATCTCCACAAGCACCGGACTCATTGTCATTGTTCCCCTCAAAGTCGCACGTATTGGGGTCTGGGTCGGAGGCAAGGAGCCTCCTTTTCTTGATGAATTTGCCTGCGTCAATCTCTTTGCTTGGCTTCCTCTTCTGAACCAGCTGCTCCACAAAATGGGGGTTCCTCACTGCTTTGGCCAGGAAGAGGAACATCTGCTGGTGCCGGCAGTCCGCGCACCGAATTTTCTCTTCGACAGCAGAGATTTCACTCAGCGAACACTCCTGCTGCTGCCTCAGTTCGAGAATTTCCGACTTCAGCGTCTCCTGATCTTCCTTGAGTGACTGAATTTCGGATTCCACCTCTGTTCTTCGAATATCCATATCCGTTCTTTGATTATCCTTGGGAATTGTGGGTCCTTGTTGTTGCTTGGTCATTCTGCTTCTTCTCTTGATGTTCTTGAGCAAGTGCTTCTTCCCTCCCTGAAAGCCCTCGTTTGCGAATTCCCACCGGTCTGGATCAATTTTCCTGAAACCCTGCGGCACAGACAACGATTCTATCATTCAGAGGTGGAAATTCGACCAAAATTTACACACCTCAGGCCTCAAAGAACAAGAACCATCCAATTTCAGAACAACAATAACATTGAAAAAAGACATTCATACTAACGAGAAATTCAATCTAAGATAAAACCCAGCTACTGCACATGTACATATACAGATTACAATGTCGAGAAAGGAAGGTTCAAATTACTCACTCCCTCCAATCTTGTCGTAAATTATAAACACCACTTACAAAAGATCCTCACAACGAGTCACGGCATTCATGAATACAGTCAAAGCATCCAAAAAGAACTGCTCTTTTTGAGAAATTGCGAACCCTGTTAAACAGCGAATAAGAAATTCAGAAGAAGAACGAATCTGAGCTCACATAAGTGTTGAGCTGGCGAATGAAGCTGGAGAAGTTCTGGTGCTTGAAGTATTTGGGCAAGAGGTCCTTGGAAAACTCGTGCTGGTCCCAAACCACGAAGCTGTCCCGATTCTCGCTCCACGACACCACGGAGTCCGTCTCCGGGTCCTCCACCATCTCGAACGTCTTCTTCAAGAACGGCGGCGGCCCCGCCTCGTTCAGCCCCTCCATCGGCTTCGGCGCCCCCTCCGGCGGCGGTGGCGATGACGATGACGTCGAAGAACAGGAAGACGACCCGTCATTACCATTGCTGCAGCCGGCGACGTGATCCATCACCATCTCCGCGTCCTCGGCCTTTTCTTCTTTGCTGACGACGGGCAAGCCGCGACCGACTGCACCGTCACCGCCACCGCCACCGTCCCCACCGCCACCATCAAGATCAAAACCAACCTTCCCCTTGATGGTCGCCCCTGTTTCCACGACGGGCTCCTCTGGCGACATACTCGACGGAACCGAAGGGCCCGACACGCCACCGCCGGCACCGGCCTCCGCTACCATCTTCGGCCACCTTCTCGAGGGGGAAAGAGAGAGTGCAGTTGGCGTTTTGCGTGTTTCGGTTATGGGGTGAGGACGGAGATGGGTGTGTGCGAGTGTGAGTCACTGTGGCGTGTAGCGTGAGGCGAGGCGAGGCGAGGCGAGGCGAGGCGAGGCTTATATAGCAAGAGATCGATGCGAAGACGGAGAGTCGGGAGTCACGGTCGCAGTCATGGGTAGAGAGAGAGAGAGGGAGAGAGTGTGTGTCGCTACGTCCAGCTTCGGACAGAGATGCTGCCATTTGTAGAGCGATCCTGCACCCTGTCTCCACCGCTTTTTGTCGCCACCCACCACGAGTCCCTCGAGAATGTGTGAATTGCGATTTAGCCCCTCGAATTCAATTCTTTTGTGCACTGTGGCCGCTATAGCATATAAGGATAAGTGATTTCAGGGTCGATCCATATTTTAGATATCTACCATATAAGAATCGGTTCTTATAGAAAGGCTGTGCATATACCGTGGACAACAATGAATAATTTCTTCCTGGAGAATTGTGTGATGTTTATGTTGTATTACCCTTGATCTAAAATGTTTAGAAATGTGAATATTGCTTGATTTAGCAATAATGTGAGACACATAAAATAATTTTAGGACGTATTTTGTTAGGTCCAATTCTTGATTTTTGGTCTGATTTTGTTAATAAACCGGAAATTAAACCGCACAATACCAGTTTCACCTTCTTTGAAATAGGTAACCTTTGATAACTATAGAACTAGGAACTTGATCGGTTCCTATGACTAATTCGATTTGGTTCATGATTCTATCTTTAATCTATACTCATCATGCACGTAAAGAATCAGACACAAGACTACCAACTTATAATATGTTATTGCGTTCTTGTCAATAGTCAGCTTCCTTCCATAACATTACTATTGGGTGTTTGTTTATAAAACAAACAAAAAATACTGTTCTTCCTTGACCCACGTAAGAAAGTTGAAAGGACATGAATCACATTATAAGTGTGAGTTTTTTAGTTTATTCAAAGAAAAGGTTGGGGTTGGGGTAAAGGCTGGGTGTGCCCACATTACCTTAATTATGTTGTATTTGTTCATTCAATATTTTTGGAAATTATGAAATTCAAAATTTTATTTTATTTAAAAAATTATTTTTTATTCTGAATTTTATACCTTTTCTTAAGATGTCTTTATTCATTTTGCAACTTTTCCCGAAAAGCTTAGCACTTATAAAGTGATTCATCTCATGTTGACTTTTCCCAACAAATCCTTCATTTATTAGTTTTGCATTTTTATTTTATTTTGTATGGTTACTTTATATAAAATTAGCACTAACTTTCCTTATTTATTAGATCCCTTATTTTTGTTTTTTTATTTTTATTTTATTTCGTATTGTTATTTTGTTAACCTTAATTAGTCGAAAGGTTGTATTTGTTCATTCAATATTTTTGGAAATTATGAAATTCAAATTTTTATTTTATTCTGAATTTTATATTTTTTTTAAGATAACCTTTGAAATGATGTCTTTATTCATTTTGCAACTTTTCCCAAAAAGCTTAGCACTTATATAGTGACCCATCTCATCCTGACTTTTCTATGTATATAATTAGCACTAATCCTTTATTTGTTAGTTTTGTAATTTTTATTTTATTTTGTACAGTTATTTTATTAACCTTTATTAGTCAAAAGGTTGTGTTTATCATTCAATATTTTCAAAAATTATGAAATTCTGAATTTTATTTTATTTTTAAAAATTATTTTTTATTTCAAATTTTTTACATTTTTCTAAGCTAACCATTGAAAATATGTCTTCATTCATTTTGCAACTTTTCCAAAGAGATGTCCTTGTTCATTTAGCAACTTTTCTAAATAGTTGTCTTTGTTCATCGAGAATGAGATAAATATGTCAGTTTTGGAATAAACGAGTTTCAGTTTTTTTGAGTCTTCTTTTCAAAACTATAACTATCATTTCAATTGTTTCCCTTGAGAGACTCTAGATAAATACTATAATTGCTGTCAATTATTCTCAATTGAGAATTTGTTGTATCTTGGTGGAAATTTGCCAATGAGTATTAGTAATTTCATGGGACAAATAAAATTTCAAAAAAAGTAATATTACGTCTCAAAATTTGACTTAATTGTTCTATCCAAATTTTATGACGATTTTCCAACAATTACTAAAATAATGAAAGTGGTGGAGGAAGTTCTTAATTATAACTAAAGGTGAAAATGCGCCAGATTCAAATTAGTTGTGTCAAGAAGAGGAGATAATCTTTAAAAAGACTCACGATCCAACAAAAAAAATTCTTTTAAATTAGGGGCAAATATTTTCCACTTTTCACAAAGAGAAAAACATTTTTCATATGTCCTTTCACTTCACCTTTTTTCACCAAACAACCTTTTTGTTTATTTTTTCTTTTTCTTTTCAAAAAATCTATTTTTTAATCTTTTTACTTTTTCATTTTCTTTCTTTTTCGTTTTCTTCTTCATTAGCCAATTGCTAGCCATGATGCAGTTGGTGATTGGCCTCAAGCAAGGCTCGAGTCTTGCTAGTGTTGCGACCTAACTTTTCCTTGCCAACTAGGGAGCTTTTATTAGGTTTAAAGGTATTGTTAATTTTAGGTTAACGACTTCCCTTGATTCAGGCTTTTCCAAGCTCATACCCCACGTAACATTAGGTATTCAAAATTTTAATCGATTAAGCCAATGCAAATCTTAACAAATGAATTGCCACTACCTTTTAGGGATTGGCTAGGAACCCAATAAGATACGGGAGAATATTTTATTATTTATGCAACAAGAGATTCTAGACTTAGAGATTTAATTACGTTAATCCTAAGACTAACGCTCTTTTGATATCAAACTCAATTGTGTGCTAACTACCATGACATGGTAGCCTATCCAAGAAATCTAAGGTTTGTCCTAACTATTTTAGAATAGGAAAATAACACCCAAAATATTGAAATGCACAATCAATTATAATCATAAAGGAAAACACATAAGCATGCTAATATTGCCCATAAAGAGTGAAATAGAACATCAAACAAAGAACCCTATTGTAAAGCCCTTAAAGCTTATCCAATTTTGGGTTTTAATATTTTTAAGGGTTTTCTAAATTTTTAATGAATTTTTTTGGAATTTTTCTGAAATTTTTAGGACTTTTTTTGGAATTTTTATTATATTTTTAAAATTAAGGACTAGGACTGGGTCAAGAGACCTAACCCGAGTAAATCGACCCAGACCCTATTGGTTCAAGTTGAACTAGTGACCGGGCCGGTCCTAAAGCCCACGAAGATTTCCTATCAAAATGGCCCATGCGGTTTTTAGTCCGTTTCTCTCTTTTTTTTTACCTCCGGCCCAATCCGTCTTTCCTATGCCTAGCCCGAGCCCATTCAAAGATTTCTCAGCCCAACCCTTTGTCTATTTCTTCATTTTTTTTCTTGCTTTTCTTTTGTTTTTTCGTTTTTCCCCCTTTTATCTTCAACCTCCAACCATCTTTAACGAGCTCGAAGCCTTTTTTTGCAACTCCAGTCAAACAAAGAGCATTCAATGCCATCACCATCTTTCACACACGCCACTGACTACACCTATGCAGCCGCTAAATCACTACATACCGTCGGTCATTATTCTGATTAGTTTCCAATATCTCTGGTTACTCACACTAGTGACCTCTAAATTTAACGAAATAAAAACCTATCAATTCTAAATTTCTATAAACAGCCATCCATCAAACAAATAGGTATGACAATGTTAAAACGAGGACAAAATAGCCTAACTAGGGTGGCCTCGAACCACTAGCTTCGCTGGCGGGGAGGTCTCCGATGAAGGGAATGGACGTTCGGTGATAATCAATTACTTTCAAGAAAATCACATGGAAACCCAGCAAAAACATTGGCGTTAGGTAGGATTTGACGAATGTAAATGCAAATATGAATTCGCTTCAAGCTTGGACATGAAAATTTCTCAGTGTTTTGAGCATTTTAACAAACATATGGTGTGAATTTTAGGAATCAAGCTCCAGATTGATATTCATGATGAAATGGGTCTCAAAACTCAACACATGAAAACATGAACCACATCCTAGATTATAGATCAGTTCTATTATTATATCAAACACCCTTTATCTCTAATTTTTTTTTTAGATCTCAGGCTCAATGAAACAAGGCCGAAAATGAGGTGTTTGAGAGCGAAATCCAACCTGGTTAGGGATGGAGTTTTGGTATCATATAGTCAAGCAACCTTCTTTTGCATCTGAAAATCAAACCTACAGTCCCGCCTAGTCGTGGATAGCAAAGGAAGTTAACAGTCGCGCAAGGAGTTCTCCGACCATCTTCCTTCCTTAACCTTTCAGAACCTTTTTCTCTAGTCCTCACCGATTCTCTCTGTCTCTAGTTTTTTCTTCAGTCCAAGCCTTCTGTTCCTCTCCTCGCCTTCCAGAAATGAACGTCACCTTTCCTCAAAACCGAACGCTCTCCTTCTGGCTCCCTGTGGGTGTTTTTTTACTCACTCGAGCGAGGAGAAATCTTTTTCGTTAGGCCTAAAGCCAACTCGCCAATCCTAGAAGTTATTGGTTATGCTCTCGTCCCAACTCACCGCTCACCTCTCGCTCACGGACGTTTCCACGTTTTCCATCATAGCTCGTTACCGCATATTCCCTCTCTCCTCTTGCATCACTCGCACGACCTTTCTTGCCCACATACGGGACCCGCACGAGAGAAGAGAACCGTGGGCTAGGCTTTCTCTTCCTTTTACTTCTGATGGGCTAAGGACATACAAGAAGAGATGGGCTAAGAGAACTAAAACAATGGGCCGACTCAAAAGAAATGGGCTGGACCAATAGAGGAAGGGGTTTAGAAGGCTAAAGTTGCCAAATGGGTTGGACAGCACCAGCCTACATGACTTCATTACGATTCATTTACCCTTTTTTAATCATTTTCATTTTTTTAAATTTTTTTGGCTTTTATATTTTTATATATTTTATGTTTCTACAAAATAAATGGGTATTTAAAATGTGCTGACAAAAATTTGAGTGTTAATAATTGGATTTGGCTAGGCCCAAGCTTGCTTGTGGCCAGCAACTAGCCAATGAAGAAGAAAAAGAAAAAAAGAAAAGGAAAAAAAGAAAAGATGAAGGAAAATAATTATAAATAGATTTGAAAAATATAATAAAAAATTTATTGAAAAGAGTGCATAAAGGAAGAGATTTTTTTTACCAAATAGCAAAAAATATTCTAATTCATTTTTAGATTTCAGCTGGATACTGGAAAATATGATTATTTTCTGAGAAAATAACTTGTTAAAAATATTTTCTAAAAACGTAACATGTTCCATGAAACAAACGGAGTGAATAAAAAAAAAACTATTAGTTCGTTTACAGAGGGTTGGGTTGGGCCGGACTAAGCCCAACCGACGGGGGTTTGGCCCGATCGAGCCCAAATGGAGCAGCGGTTCGTCTCCCCCTTCTCTCTCACTCTCACGAACCACGAGGCGACCTCCGCAACGCGAAGACCACCACCAGAGAGCGAGTCACTGAGTTCGAAAGCGAGGGAAAACCGAAAACTCGCTCACTCACCAGAGACACAAACCCTATATTCACTCCCTCCCTCCGTACCTCTCTTTCTCTCTCTCTCTCTCTCTCTTTCATTTCCGTTGTCTCCTCCGGCTTCCGCTGCGATGGCACGTCCGCAGTAGATGCTTCGCCGTCAGGACGTGCCGCCGCTCCTCCGCCTCCTCCCTTCCGCCCTAACCTCCGCCGACGCAGCACCTCGCGTCCGGTGGCCATGGCCAGGCTCTTCCGGGGCGCGTGCTGTCTCCGGCGTCATCTGCTTCAACTAGAGGTACGTCCGAGAGACGCGCTTTGAGCTTCCCTTGCCCCTATTCGGTTCGCCTGCCAATTTTTTTTTTTTGGGTGCTGGGGCGGCAAGTTTGTAGTTTCGGTTTTGCTAGTGTCCTCGCAGTCCGAAATGCGATTCGCTTTTTTGCACGAGCTGCTTTGTTTCTCACTACAATCGTTCGCCTTTGCTGTTCTTGCTATCGTGCTTCCCAGGGCTCGAGAACGGGAGCTTTGGGCTCGTATTCCCAGTTTTGTAACTTTTCTTCCAAAGGTTAGTAGCTTCACGAACCTCTTCGCATGTTTTAAGTTTTAAATGCTGGTCCTTTGATATGATTTGGTGACTTTTGGTTCATGGAAGATGGCTACTCTGACAATCCCGTGCAACCTGGGGTAATTTCGATTCATCGTTCCTAGCAGTGTGAGCTAGCTGAGGATTAGCTTGTTTATGAGGGTTATGCTGGTTACTTAGGTTGAGAGCCTATTGCAGTATTCCTATCTCTACATCACTTTCCAACAAGAATGAGCGAATGCTAACTGGGTGCATGTTCTTTGCGATCAGTTATGCATATCTTCTACAGGACAGATTTCTTTTGAACGGAAAAGTTTGGTTTTTGGATTGTGTGCTATCTATATGAATTAGTTCTATAAAGAAATATAATATTTTTATCTGTTGCGAAGGTAGGAAAAAATCGAAATCTGATGGTAGCGACTCTAATGACGAAAATCTGTCTAAGAAGGAGTTGGCCCTTCAACAAGCTCTGGATCAGATCACTTCCTCCTTTGGAAAGGGATCGATTATGTGGCTCGGCCGATCTCCCTCTCCCCGACATGTCCCGGTGATTTCCACTGGTTCTTTTGTTCTGGATATAGCTCTCGGTACTGGTGGATTTCCAAAGGTATTGACACATAGCCACCTATTCAGTTTTTCTTTCATTTCAGAATTGATGTCTTTGATGTTGAGAGTCTCTGTTTATGATGCTAGTCTGTTTGCTAGAGGTAGGTCCTCAGACTCACAAAAAAAATGGTGTTTGAGTTCTTTAGGGGCGTGTTGTGGAGATATATGGTCCTGAGGCTTCTGGAAAAACAACTCTGGCGTTACATGTAATTGCCGAAGCTCAAAAACTCGGAGGTAAATAATGTTTTACTTTTTTGGATGCTTTCGTAAAGTTCTCAAGCAGATCATTGTAAATGTGTGTCGATGATGTAAGAAATTTGTCTACCATATCTTGTTCTTCTGTTTTAGTTTTTAGTAGCATACAATTCTTTTGTTGAGACAATATCTTTCTTTACCAAAAAAAATTCTTTTGTTGCATTTGAAGCATGTCTTCTTGTTTGAAATTCCAAACTGCCCGTGTCAAGAGAGGACCCTTTGTACATCAACTCATCTTGGAGAATAAAAATCAATGAAGGTGTGTGGCGAAGGACAAGTCATCCATTGATAAGTTGATTTTTCAATATCTTTGACTATTAGTTATGGTGAATGGCTATCTCTGCATCTTCTTGTCCAGTTGAACAACATGTGCAGATACAGTAAAAGATGCTTCTTATTTTATAAGAGTATAACAAGAATGAGCTGTTTTCGTGTTTTTGGGTTGTAAAGAAAAGCGTTAGGCTTCCTTGCTGGTTTTGTCTAGACTTGCTTTCATTTACTTAATATCTTTTATGTAATGTTCAAGCTTCTGCTCACGTTGAATTGTTTAGGTCACTGTGTATTTGTTGATGCTGAGCATGCTCTCGATCCAGCACTGGCGGAGGCCATCGGCGTAAAGACTGAAAACTTGCTACTCTCTCAGCCAGATTGTGGCGAGCAAGCTCTAAGTCTAGTTGATACTCTCATAAGAAGTGGTTCTGTGGATGTTGTTGTCGTTGATAGTGTAAGTAAGGTGCTTCTTATGGTCTCAACATCAATGCTTTAGAATTTCTCGTAATGACTGTTTTCTCTCTTTATCCAAGTTCAGCGGGTTTACTTTGAGGACCTATTTTTTGTTTCAATTGGCTTTTGCTGGATGCACTTTAGACAAGCATGTTTATTGGAAAGAAATCTCTCACTGCTTTTTGGCACTGAGTGTAGGGTTGCATGGGCACATATTTATGTTTGAGTGCATATACAAGATTGATGAGCCACAGTTAAATGTCAGGTGGCTGCTCTTGTCCCCAAAGGCGAACTTGATGGTGAGATGGGTGATGCACACATGGCAATGCAAGCTAGATTGATGAGCCAGGCGCTTCGCAAACTTAGTCATTCTCTATCACAATCACAAACTATATTGATCTTTTTAAATCAGGTATAATCTTTAGATATCCTAACTGGTTCATAATTGCTGGGGTTTATCTCCTTATCTATGTAAGCCAATGTTTTCTTTTCTTTGCATTTGCCAGTGTTAAAAGTATTTGTAATCATCATATAGTTGCCAATGGGTTGTGAGATTTTTTGTTCCTGCGCTTGTTAGATCTTGAATTTATTATTAGGCTTGAAGATTAAGCTATTAAAATTTGAGATGGACTGCAACCTTGTTTAATTGGAGCAATCAATTAGATGCCTTAAGGCTGATAAAAATATTCAGCTGATACCGACACCGACTGAGATTTTCCAGATGAGATAAGGGTTCAACTCCAGCTGATTGTAGATGTGTATGCCTTCTTTTTTTGAATCTTTGTTACAATTACTGTGCATATTTGCTGGGACATATTGATGTTAGTTCAATATGTTATCTGAACCTGTTAGCTTCATCTCAATTCAGGTGAGATCAAAGCTGTCCACTTTTGGAGGATTTGGTGGTCCCACTGAAGTTACTTGTGGTGGAAATGCATTGAAATTCTATGCCTCAGTGCGCCTACATATTCGGAAAATAGGGCTTATAAAGAAGGGGGAAGAGGTAACCTGCAAATTGATGCATATGTACCATCAATATCCCTGAATTTTTCTTTATCTGAGCTGGAAAATTTTCCTCTTTGACCAGTCACTTGATACAATGATTTATGAGCAGTATTGTTTTAAGAGCACGAGTTGCATTCAGTGTCTGACTGCATTATATTTATTTCTTCCAGTCCCATTATTCGTTAAGAACTTCCTCCAGAAAAAAATGTAGATGATTCCATCAAATTGAAGTGTGTTGGTTGGTTTAGTGAATAATTGGAATTTATCTTAACATACTGTGGCAAATGAGTTTGGCACTTAAAACGTTCTTAGATTTTATGGTCTTTCATTTCCGGTGGTTTTACATAAGTTGCATCTAATGTAAGCGGGATGGGATACTCCTATGTGGAGATAAAAGAAAGAGTGTATGAACGTTAATAGCATCTATTTTGTGGATCTATTTTGGGGCAAATCCAGTTCCAGATGCTCTGTGCTATATAGCAGGTATCGGGGGTTTCATTCCTCTGAGTAAGCATAGGACTGACCTAATCATTTTATGTAGTCAAATTAAACATCGCACCCACTCCATCTTTTTGTGAGAAGGCGTGTCGTAGCAGTTGATGATCAGATCAAGCATTTATATATTTGAATGTTCAAAATATATTGCCTGGACATATTTGTAGGTTCTATTTGTAATCCTTGTATTGTTAACCAGTACAGTGGGAATAATCTTATGAAGCTTGATAGGAAGTGCTCAATTCTTGTCACAACATATGGTTCTTGGTTCATATTCTTCACTAAAATAATTGTTACTGGTCTTTTTGTAGACTGTGGGAAGTCAAGTTCAGGTGAAAATTGTGAAGAACAAGCTAGCTCCTCCATTTAGAACTGCTCAGTTTGAGTTGGAATTTGGCAAGGGGATATGCCGCATCTCTGAGATCATTGATTTAGGATTAAAACACAAGTTCATCACTAAGGCTGGGGCCATGTACACTTTGAATGATCGAAGCTTTCGTGGCAAGGAAGCTTTAAAAGGGTTCCTGAATGGAAATGTCATTGAATGTGACGAACTTATGATGAAACTAAGGGAGAAGCTTCTTGTCGAGACAGAAAAGGAGTCGGATAAAGAGGCTGCGGATGGAGAAACTTCCGAAGAAATTGTCTCAGCTGAAACTACTGATGAAGAAGCAGCTACTGCGGTTGGAGCATGAGTCAGTTTGTATGTAGAGGTTTCCCACTGTAATGCCTTGATGGCTTTACCTGCCAAATTTTATCTACAGCCGATTCTTCTGATCATTTGGTAGTTGCGGTGCTCGTTGGGCCTTGTTCAATTGCTAAAGGTACCTTTTTGCTTCCTGCAGCTCCAGCATTACTGTCTTAAGTCGCGAAAATCACAGCCTTGTAAGTTGTATGGATGCTGGAAAAAAAGTTGTATTGGTGGAGGTGTATTATATTGTCATGGGTTGTGTGATTGGTCAAAGTTTTGGGGGCTGGAAAGGAGTTGATCATCTTAATGCAATTCAAGTTTAATTTAAGGCTTTGGTTGTTTCGTGGGAAGTGGAAAATGAATGATTTAAAAAATGTCCTTAAAAATGATTGCTTGTTTGCTCTAGTCAATGAAAACTGTTTTTGTTATTAATTCTGATTCTATGTTTTAACATTTTTGTGAAAACTGTTTTTGTTATTAATTATGATTCTATGTCTAAACATTTTCGTGAGTGAGAAATTTTTTGTTTATCTATTTTTTATGTGATACAAATGATCATTATTAATAAAATATTTTTTAAATTAATTATTTTTTATGAAATAAATGGAGCTTAATTCTTGGAGTCATCTCTTCGACTGTCATCTTATAAATTTTCTGAAAAACGAGTGTTTTGTGTTTGCATTGCTGACTGGCATTTAGATTCTCACCTCACAATTTCTTGAGCTTTCTCAATTTTTCTTTCCAATTTCTATTGGATTTCTTTCACTGTTATTGTATGGAAAAGCTCCTGCTACTTTCACGAGATTTGACCACCCGCGAAACCTCATGGCAAGTTACTACGCGTGTCTGGAGATTTCTGAGATTTGGGGCAACATTAACCGAAATAGTTAATGAAGTAAACGCCCAATGTAAGATAGACATGGATTGGACTTGTTTTAAATAAAGTCTTGAATGGCTAACTCAATATCAAATAAGGGCCCGAGCTACCAGTCGGTCAAATCTTCACCGGCTGGTTTGCTTATGCGGTATCATGTGCTTATTCCCAGCGCCAGGATAAATAGCAATTTTGTTAGAATTTTTCTTTGCTTTGTCCCAATTTGAAGAAGTGTTTTTCAAGGTTCTTTCGAGGACCTGATTATGAGGATTTATGGGATTCATTTATGTTTTTGTGTGTTGTCTAGAATTCATACTGCAGCTAACCATTTTAAATGATGGATTTTCATTCCATTATATGTTACGAGTCCTGAATACAGGGCCAAACTCAAGAGCAAGTTCTCAGCAATTTGCTCAAAATTTTTTCAGGCGATCAAGGGCATAAGCCCTTTTTCGCAAGATTCGTGACCGTTGTCTACCTTCTGTTTCCATCAATATCACAACATAACTTCACGTGTCATTTATTGTGGAACTGAGAACCATTTGGTCTTTGGTAAATTTGGGAACCCTCCGAGAAACCCTTGCTTCAATTCGGGACTTTCTTCAATTTGGATAAAAGTAGGAAATTCCAGACAATTGCCTCTGATATGGCTGCCTAGATGACCACGCCAGTTGCACGTGCAAGCCGGCCGGCAAAAATTTGGCGATCAATGGGCTCGACTTATTTAAGACTAAGTCAGCCAATTGCACGAGCAAGCCGGCAGGAGAAAATTTGGTGATCAATGGGCTCGACTTATTTAAGAGACAAAGCCTACTTTGTGCTCTCGTTTGGAAATGTGACCCTATTTCAAGCTCTCTTTTTTTTTTTTTTTTTATCATATTATTTTTTTATTAAAAATGAATAATTTGAAAAATATTTTTAAAAACGATGTGTGTATTATTTGAAATAATTAATCAATGAAATATATTTTTATATCGATAATATTTATGTTTAAATATTTTTATAAATGATAAAAATATATTCCATTCATT
Source organism: Corymbia calophylla (assembly GCA_014182845.1). NCBI lineage: Eukaryota > Viridiplantae > Streptophyta > Magnoliopsida > Myrtales > Myrtaceae > Corymbia > Corymbia calophylla. The sequence continues at coordinate 6,108,066 of CM024695.1, forward strand.
TATTTTAACAAGTCATACAAATAATCATTTTCAGTGAAATTTAAGGTGTTCACATTAGTCATTTTTCAAGATAAAAGGTCTATTATATACATAGATATGTGTGTGTGATATTTCAGTAGAGCTCCCATCCTGATTTGAGATTTCCAATGAAAACTATAAACAAAGCCCAACGTTATAAATAACAAAGATGATCAGCCTAGTGTCGGACTTCGGACTCGTGATTTCCACGCAGAGCGCAGGCGACCAAAATCCTCGTAAGTCGTCTCTCCCTCCCACTCCCAGTTCCACTCCCTTCCTACTTCGTCGGAGCTGATGATTCAGATTTCGATGACAAATGCTTGTTGCTTGATGTCAATGCAATCTGCAGCGTTCAGTTCCATACGCCCGCCGCCGCCGCCGCTCTCGATTCCTTCTCCGCCCAAGAACCGCCGCTCGCCGGAGACCTTCCTGACCCGATCTCCGATCGCCTCGCCGAGCAAGCCCCCGTTCGCAGCGACGCCGAGGATGTCTCAGTCAGGTAGCTTCGGCTCTCATTCGGGCGTGCGAGTGATTTGGAGTTTCTGTTCGCACATTTCGATCTCGTCTGGGTATGCTTATCGCGGGGGTTGTCTTGAGTAGCGATTCTTGTCGGTAGGTGATGGGGTACTCTTGATTCTCGATCGCGTCGCTGTGTAGAAGTGAAATCTTTTGAAATGTGACTGATATCGTTCGAGTCATTTCCACTAGTGTTAGAACTCGTATGGGTGGAAGCGCCCAGTTCTTGATTGGGAAAGATGCTTGATTCTCAGTTATATCAGCATCTGTTACTGAAAATTTGTTACTTTACGGTCGATACTCTGCTCGTGCATATGGTGAGCAGTGGTTTTAATTCATTAAGTTTTCTGTATTCAGCTGTTCAGCAGCAGAGAGTTGTCATACCGAACAAGCATGGGGAGAAACTGGTGGGGCTGTTGCATGAGACTGGATCTTCAGAGATTGTGATCATCTGTCATGGTTTCCGGTCTACCAAGGTGAAGTGAATTATATAGTTTGGAAAAATGGCAGAAATAAGAGTATGTATAAGCTGTGACGTTGTTCGCTACTGCGATGCAGCGGCTTCCTTTCTCCAGTAAAATTGACAGTTCTTCAAGCAAGCTTTAAACTTTGCTTTCTTCCTGTTCTCCAGGATGAAAACACGATGGTGAATCTTGCTGCTGCTCTAGAGAAGGAGGGTATTAGTGCTTTCCGCTTTGACTTTGCTGGAAATGGGTATGCTGAAATTTACTTGTCAAATGTAGATATCATTTGGCCACTGAGTCCATTTATGTGAGGGAGGGAGGGAGGGAGGGAGGGAGAGAGTGAGTTTTTAAGAAATATCATGCTGGTTTCAGTAAACACTGTGCTTAGAGTCATAGCAGAAACAACACTGTCGATTTGGGCATTTTAGCAGCTCAAAGATTTAGTTCAGCTAGATGCTGATTCTGGTCTTTAGTTTTAAATTTTAGTAGCAATTTGTCTGTTGTTGCTTCTTTCAAACTTGGATAGCTGACCGCTATTTCAAATGTCCTTAGTATCTCTTTAGTTTTGATTTCCCTTCTGTTGTTAACTCATTTAGCTATTGAAAAATCAAACCATACCTCCCCCACTTGGTCTTGTCAATATTCTCTTTTTCAGCTAATTGTTAATAGAAACCTCTTTATCATCAGCAATGCCATTCAATTCGTGGTTGTCTTACCTGCTGTGCATATTTGCCCAACATAACATGGTGGGTGATGTGTCTATGATATATATTTTGAGCATTATGAGGTTGTAGTTTTAACTTCTGGCCCAGGTGAAAGTGCGGGTACTAAGAGACTGATCATTTCAGTGGTCTTGACATTTTAACCAACCAAGGCATCATGACAGCTCTTAACCCACATGGAAATAGGATGGGGACCAGGTTTTTGTAGCTTTTATTGCATGCTTTAGGTCATCCACTCTTTGAATGGCTGCTCCATTAGGAGATATGCTCGATTTTGAAAGCATAATCACTATTGATGGCTTATAGTTATGTCTAAGGTGATTGATTGATTTTGGTGTAAGACTGGAAATGAGTTAGACAGAAAAGCAGTTCTTGCTTCTAAGTATCCTTTCCTTTTGCCTTAACACTCTTATAAAATTTATGCTTTCTAGAGAGAGTGAAGGTACGTTTGAATACGGTAACTACTGGAGAGAAGCTGATGATATTCGTGCTGTTATTGAGCACTTCAATGGAGCTAATCGGGTGACCAGTGCAATTGTGGGGCATAGCAAAGGTTTGTGAAGTCATGAACAATTTCTTTGAATTTTTCTGTTTTTGGGGAGGGAATGACTCATACATAGTTTGGATGGATTTTCGATGTGCACTTGCTTCTGCCTTCTGTTGTATAAAATTAAAAAAAATCCATGCCTGCCAAATGCCTGCGGACATATGTGAAATCTGCAGAATAGACAACCTCCCAAATCTTTTCACTTTACAAATTAGCTGGTGTCACTCTACTTAAGTTGATTGATCTTCTAAAGTTTTGAATATGTCTTGCTAATATTGTTGCAGGAGGCGGTGTAGTTCTTCTTTATGCTTCTAAGTATCATGATATACATACTGTTGTCAATGTCTCTGGCCGTTATGATTTAAAGGGGGGAATTGAAGATCGCTTTGGCAAAGATTTCATGCAAAGAATTAAGGAGGATGGATTCTTTGATGTTAAGAATAAATCAGGTATTCATTCATCAAATACTTGCAGCTTGTACATTTGTTTCTTTTTTTGAAGGAAACAAGTGGCACTCTTTCTTTCTAGGAGTTTTTCCCACTGTCACCTAGGGTTTGATTCGGTATGTGCAACGAAGAGGGGAATGTGGAACACTACTTTTAATGCGGTACAAAGGGGGTAGGCTTCTAAGGAATGCATTTCCATAACGAACTTTGAACACTCGGATGCCAAACATTTTCAAAGATCCAACTTGAGTAATTAATATGTTATGTGTTTAGAGCAGATTTAATGGATTGATATCTTCCCTTTTCAGTCAAATTGTCTATATAATATGTGTTTAGAGCACATCAAATTATATGCAGTATGTAGTCAATAAAAAGAAATTATATATAGTATGTTTTAATAGATTTTTGCATGCTTTATCTTTCTTTATAATTTGGAATGCTCAGATCACCAAATCTAGCATTCCAAAGTTGCTGGTGAACTGCGAATCAGAATGCACATAAACTTTGCAGATCACTGCTGTTTGAGTGAATTCTGGTGACCCTGGTTTTTCCAGAGGATGGGCTCTAGCTTAGTTGGTTCTTTCACTGTTGCCTTTGTTAAGAAGTGACTTCAACGACAAATTCATTTCCTTATGGCATTTAGAAACTGTAATTCTTAATTTGTCAATAGAGAAAACTGCATATGAACTTGGATATTTTACCTGTAAGTTTGATCTGTGGCATTTTCATTCTTGAAGTTATGTGGGTGCAAGGAATCAGCACAGATTCTTCTAAATTCTATTTCTGCTTTTTGCAGGAACTATTAGTTATCGTGTGACACTCGAAAGTCTGATGGATCGTTTAAATACCAATATGCATGAAGCATGTCTTCAGATTGACAAAAATTGCAGGTAATTTTTTCTAGATGGTACATGACGAAGTGCTGCTCTTTTAATAACTTTCTCGTAATACTTATTGATTTCCAATGATGATTTCTAGTGAATCCTTGCAAAGAGTTCATCCTAGTAGGACAAAGAAATAACTTGACCTTGTGTAAATGAAGCCTCTCATTTTTACTGTTTTATTTTTAATTGGGAGCTGTTGTTGGTTGTTACGAGACTACTTTTGGTCCTTTCTCTCCTGTCCCAGAACATAAAGCTATGGTGGACAAATATATCCTTAGTATGGATCATATTCCTGCTTGTTTATAAGCCAAAAAAAAAAAAAAACAGATTATTTTCTACTATACATGATTATGGAAACTTTGATACAGGGTTTTGACGGTTCATGGATCTGCCGATCAAATTATCCCAGTAGCAGATGCACTAGAATTTGCAAAAATCATACCCAACCACAAGTTGCAGCTTGTAGAAGGAGCAGATCATTGTTATACCTCACATCAGACAGAGTTGGCCTCTATTGTATCAAGTTTCATAAAGCAAGCATTGGAGGAGGACAGAGAGAAATCTAGCCAGTAGTGAGGTACACCCTCAGCCTGATCGTCAGAGAAGATCTTTGCACGTGTTACACACGAGATAGCAAACTCAGTCCTATAGGAGGCCTTGAACTTATTCCTAATTATCAACTTAGATGTGTAGAACTTAGATGTGTAGGCACCAAGCAAAATGGTTTCGGATGTAACTGAAGATGGCCGAAATATGAGTGCACTGTTCTCTTGGAAGCTAAGATTCTTTACTTTGTCCTGTTGCATTTCCAAATGATAATAGTGGTGTGAGCATTAAATGTTCATTCTTATAAGGGTGATTCGTCTCTATTTAAACTGATGATATGAAACTATTTAAGATTGTCCTAGCAAAGCTATGCAAGTGTTTTCTTCTTCCATATTTTACAGTCTGATCCACAATATAGTATTAGTTAGCTTTTGCAGAAGCAATTATGTAATGGTGACAATCTTGTATCAAAGTTAGTCTGTGGAAGGTCCATATAAGTGCTCTTATTATGTTAAAGTTGAGTAGAGAGAGAGTTTATAGAGAGAAGCTTTGGAAGAGAAGGAACTTTAGATTACTTACTGGATGGTTGGATATATACAATGAGGGGCATCCTTTCTTATACTAGTGGCTTTCTGGTTATAACTATTGATCGTTATTTAATCCGGTGGATGAGATCGTATCTCTTTACTTACCAACTACTGGCATTATGCTAAGAGAGTTTTAGACCTTGCTGCAATTACTATCTCATCTGTCCTTGGGAACATGCCGGGAGTTTTTGGGCGAGTTGGGGTGGTCTTCTTCAATCTTACACAATCCTTTGGTCACAGAAACCTCGAGTCCATGACAAATGCACCTTGCATTTCATATTCCTTCCCATAGGTAATTAGAAAGACTACTTAGATTGAAAATGATTCATGACCTATTGATGGAGGAATTCATTTCCACCTGTAAGTAGGGTTTGCCTGGATGATCTACAAGGATGGATTTAGCAGAAAAATAAAGGAGCTAACTCATCCTCAAATCTCAATTATCATTGTAGTGAGGGGGTGACTATGTGAAAGCAACATGTTATCCGACTCTTAATCGGTGATGCAGGAGCAAGTAATAGACATATTACACGTTGCTCGCCTAATCTAGCGAGGGAAGCTGACCCCTCCACTTAGAACTGCTCAGTTTGAGTCGCAATTTGGCAAGGGAATATGTCGGATCCCCGAGATTGTTGATTTAGGATTGAAACATAAGTTTGTCACTGTGGCCGGGGCCATGTACACTTTGAACGATCCAAGTTTTTGTGGCAAGGAAGCTTTTAAAAGGGTTCCTGAATGGAAATGACATCGAACGCCAGGAACTTATGATGAAACTTGGAGAAGCTTCTGGTCGAGACCAAAAAGGAGTCGGAAAAAGATGCTGTAAACATACTTCTGAAGAAACTATCTTAGCTGAGACACTACCGATGAAGAACCAGATACTGCAGTTGGAGAAGTGAGGTTCTCTGTAGAGGTCTCCCACTGCAATGCCTTTGATGATGGCTTTGCCGGCCAGATTTTATCTGCAGCTGACTCTTGCTAGTAGGGTTCCTCGTCGGACCTTATTCAATTGCTAAAGGTACCTCAATGCTTTGCGCGGCTACTGTGTTACTGTCTTAAGGTAGCGAAAATGACGGCCCTGTATGATGTTTCGATCTAGGTGTATTCGTAATATCATGGGTGGTGTGATTGGTCATAGTTTTGTGGGCAGGAAAGGAGTTTAATCATCTGAATGCAATTCGAGTTTCACTGACGTCTAGTTTGGTAATTGTTCGACGATACGTCTTTGGAGCCTCTACTCAGTTTTATGGGCTTTTCAATTTTTTTATTTGATTAGTGCGGGAGAACCTTATCTAACTGTTTTGAGCTTTTAGAACAGTCGGTTTTAATTACACAAAATCTCACAAGATAATCTCACAAGGTATACTAAGGGTGTGCATAATAACCGACCAAATAGTATTTGATTATATTCTTTTGTTCCTGGTGATAAATTTGAAACAAAAATCCATTTGGTAAATTTTTTTGTTTTCGGGAACAAATTTGCTACTGAGAATAGGTTTGAAACAGTAAAATAAAGTTATTTTTTTGTTTTTGAGAACAATTCTAGAATCAAACCCAATCTATTTTTCTTTTTTCTCTTTTCTTTTCTCTTTCTCTTCTCTCTTCTTCTTCCTCCTAGCCGATTGCCAGCGACTAGCTGGACAAAGTCTGACATGCTCGCTAGAGCCTTGCCGCTAGGCCGTGAGATCCGGTGAGCTCAATAGGGGTTTACTTAGCCATCATGAGCCTCAACCTCGCAAATATGGACAAGACTAAGGCTTATGATGGCCAAGTGAGGCTCTAGCAAGTTCGTTGGACCTCGTCTTGGCTTGGTGAGCCTCTGGCGAGCTTGTTGATGGACCTCGTCTTGGCTTGATGAACCTCCAATGAGCTTGTCGCACTTCATCTAGTTGTGGTTGGTGACCAGCCATTAAGAAGAGGAAGAAGAAGAACAAAGGAAAAAGAAAGGAAAAAAAAAAAAGAAAAATTATAATAAAAGTAATAAGAAAATTAAAGGAAAAAAAAATTTAAAAGTTCTACCAATATATTTTATTTAAAATGGCAATAAAAATTTTGAGCAGTTATCAAATATTTTCAAATGCCCGAAATTATTTCCGAACAGAATAAAAAAAATCATTCCCGAGTAAAAATTGTTCTCAGGAACAGAATAGTTATTAAACAGGCTCTAAAAGTCTCAAACCTGTCAAATTAATATAATCAAATCCTTCAACTTGATTGATGGAAAATGATGTGGTTTTTTTAGCTATTTTCTCTCTCCTACGTGGTGATGATGTGACTAAAACATGAGACATAAAGCTAAAATAACATTGTTTTGGTCAAAATTTAATTTTTTTAATATAAATTTAATTTAATTTAATATTAAATTATAAAAAATATCAAAAAAATAAGAAAGGAGAAGTAGGCAAGGTCAAGCACTCACCTTTGAGCCTGGCTAGGGCCAGTGATCCTTGCCAACCTCAAGCAAGGGCCTAGCCCACGTTTGGCCAAGGACCACTAGTGATAGGGGCTTGGTGAACCCCGCTGACCATTCCTGGCAAGAGCCACAAGCTCTCACCTACTTCTTCCTTGTCCCTTTTTTTTTTTTTGTGTATTTTTATATTTTGCTTATTTTAAATATAACTTAAATAATTTTTTTTTGCAAACAATAAAATTTGTTGTAAAAAAATCAAATAGTATCACATAGAACATAGAAGATAATAAAAAAAAAGCCATGCCAATATTTTTCATTAGCCAAATTGAATGGAATTAACGGAAGAACTTGAGTACAACAATATGATAAGTTTTATAATTAAATTATACTTTTTAAAATATTTTAGGATTTTTAATGTGCTTATCTTTTTATTATTATTTATATTTTCTATTAAATTTGGTTCATTGTTATTGCACGACTATCGTTACGTTCTCGTGGATGATGGCGGAATATGGCTACACCCATGGATGACAATGCCTTCCAATTCCTTTAAAAAAAATCGACCAATTAATTAGAAATGAAAAATGATATTGTTAAAGTTATATATATTCTCAGATTTATATGCTCGTTTTATATATATAATCTCATTTCATATAGTCTCATTCCAAGTATAAACTAAACTTTTGACAGCACTTTTCTGATCACATTCTGTCTCAGCTTGTTTGGCTTTGCGCGAATCTATATCTAAGTTAATAAACCTACAAAATGCGAAGCCAACACCGCAAATAACAACATTATCATGGACTTTGCAGTTGAGATTTCCAAGAGGAACGCAGCCGACGGAAGATTAATATCTTATTTGAGACTAAATTGACCTTTATGTTTTTATTTGAGATAATGTGAGACTTTGAACACTCTTTTGAGAAAAATAAAATAGTTTCATTTTAAATTCTTATTTGAAATTTTTCATAGAATTAATTTAGATATTCTTTTAAGATATTTTAGGGATAATTAAGATATATCTCTCGATTCTCCAAATTTCTTATCTATATCTTTATTTAATTATGCATATCCTAATTAATATATTACCTTAAATAGATAACCATCTAAAACCTATGGATGGCAAATCCTACAAATAGCTGATGAAATTTATTTTCTATTCTCTTTTCCATGATTTCTTTTCTGAGCAATCCCAGGTGTGCAGCGACACTGAGGATGGCTGCCAACTCAGGTAACTTCAGCTTACTAAAGAGTTTTATTTGGCCATTTGGGGATGTGTGGATCTTTAGAGTGTTAAAACTTAGCACGGGAACTTAGGGTTTGTTTGGCAACTTGCCAATTTCTTTGTTTTTTTGTTCTTTTGTTCTCTGGAATAGAAAAAAAATAGAAATCGGTTTGGTAACGCAAACTGATTTTTCTATTCCTCGGAATAAAAAGTTGTTCTTGGGAGTAGAAATGAGAAATGGAAAAAGTAGTCTTTTGTTCTTGGGAACAATTTCTAGAAACTATTTCTTGGGTTATTACTCATGACTAATTGCCGTTCACCGACCACCACCTTCACTCGACAACCATCAGCCTGACAATTGGTGGCCCGGTGACCCGCGGCCTGGCGTCCAACGGCAGCAGTGACCGGCGGCGGTGGGCGGTGACCAGCCAATCGATGATTGGCGACCGGCGACCATGACTGGCGACAGTCGCCGCCTGCCGCCACCCGCCGCCATCGAGGAAAAAAGAAATAAAATTTTTTTGTCGGTACCAAACACATTTCTATTCTTTTTTTATTTAGAGAATAAGAAATTTTTATAATTACCATACGCTTTGTTTTACTTAGAAATTGTTCTAGGGAGTAGAAATAGAAAAGAACTATTTCTTAAAAGAAATTGTTCCAAAGAGTAGAAATGTTGCCAAACGCACCCTTAAGTGCCAAAATCAGAGCAAAAAGGATCAATACACTTAAGTGATAAAATTAGAGCAAAAATGATTAGTTAAGTGTTAACGGCGAAAAAATTCGGCCAAGATGCACACGTGTCATTTTCCCGCGACTTTGTTTGTTGACGAAGCAATTTTTTTTCAAAACAAATATCACGTGGCAATTTAAGAAAAAGAAATTATCCGCATGGAAAAAAAAGAAAGAAAATTTCAAAAATTAATTTTATTAAAAAAAAAAAGGAAGGGGGAGGAACTGGGCGAAGGTTGCACAGCTCTCGCCGTTGCCCCACCATTGCCAGGAAGGGTCGGCGGCGGTTTTTAGGATTGGTTGGGGTCGTTAGGCCTTGGCCAGTGGCTGGGAACTCTGGCCGACCGGCGGCAAGGGCCTATGGGCCCTCGCCCAGATTTAGGGCGAGGATCACGACCCTCCTCCAGATTGTGGTTGCCAAATCTGGGGGAGGGTATCGTCACCGACTCTTCCCAATGATGGTGGGGCGGCAGCGAGGGCTGTGCAACCCTTGCCCAATCCCTCTCCCTTCATTTTTTTTTTTTTTTTTAAAAATTATAATAATATATATTTAAAGTTTTTAAATATATTTAATTAATGTAATTTTTAAATGCCATGCCAGCATCAAAACGATGTTGTTTTGACTAAGTTTTTGCTGACTCAACTTTCAGCGAGTTACGTAAATGAGTTATATTATTAAAATAAGCTATGTTGGATTTCCGGCACTTAAATACTACTGATGTTGTGCTTGCACATGTGGTGCGTGGTGGCATTGATTTGTTGTTTTTTTTTTTTTTTGTGTGTGTTCAGTTGTGCAGCAGCAGAGAGTCGTGATAGCAAACAAATATGGGGTAAAACTGGCGGGGCTGTTGCATGAGACCGGATGTTCGGAGATTGTGATCCTCTGCCACGGCTTCGGGTCTAACAAGGTGCGGTGTTTTATATGATCTGGAAGGTGGTTTAAGTTTTTGGGGGAAGTTCGATTGCTGAGAATGGAAGTGTTGTGGACTATTACAGTTGTAGGAGGATGCATAAGTTGTGACATTGTTGGGTACCGCAACACAGCGGCTTCCTTTCTCAGGTAAAATTGAACGTTCAGCAAGCTGAGTTTTAACTTTTCCTTCCTCAATTTTGTCCAGGAAAGTAAGATGATGCTGAATCTTGCTGCTGCTTTAGAGAAGGAGGGAATTAGCGCTTTCTGCTTTGATTTTGCTGGCAACGATTATGCCTATATATACTCACGAAATGTAGTTTTCGTTGAGATCCTTATGCCACTAAATCCATTTGAGAGTCTTTAAAAAATATTGTGCAGTTTTTCGTAAACACTCTGCTTACAGTCATAGCAGAAATCATGCTGTAATTTTGCGCATTCTAGCAATTCAAAGATTTAATTTGGCTAGATGCTGATTTATGTCTTAGATGTAAACTTTCACAGCAATTTGTTTGCTCTTCCTTTATTAGAACTAGGATAGCCTGACCGCTGTTTCAAATGTCCTTTTAGGCATCTCTTTGTTTTGATTTCATTCCCGCTGGTAACTCATTTCGCAATTGAAAGAAAAACAAACCATACCTCCCTTGCTTTGTATTGTCATTTTTCTCTTTTTCAGCTCATTTTCAAGAGAGACCTACTTATCATTGGCAATCCCATTCAAATCGTGCTTGTCTGACCTGCTGTGAGTAATTGCCTGAAATAACCCAGTTGAGTGATGTGTCTATGACAGTTAAATTGGCATTATGATGTAGTAGTTGCTACCATCTGGCCTAGATGAAAGTGCAGGTGCAAAGAGAATGTTCATTTCAGCGGTCATGAGATTATCTACAGCCATGGCATCGTGAGGGCTCTTACCCAGATGGAAATAGGATGATGAAACATGGTTTTGTTTGTAGCTCTTTTCGCATGCTTTAGGCCATCCATAGATCAGCAGCTGCTTCATTAGGACTAGTGCTGAAATCTGAAAGCATAATTGTCACTGGTTGTTTAAGTTATGTCTTAGGCGATTGATTTGATCTTGGTGTAACTTTTGTGGATTGGACATGAGTTAGACGGGAAAACAATTCTTGCTTCTAAGCATCCTTTCCTTTTGCCTTAACAGTCTGAGGTAGTTTATGCTTTGTAGAGAGAGTGAAGGTACGTTTCAAAATAGCTACTGGAGAGAAGTTGATGATCTTCGTGCTGTTATTGAGCTTTTCAATGGAGCTAATTGGGTGACAAATGCAGCTGTGGGGCATAGTAAAGGTTTGTGAAATACCGAAAAGTTTTTTTCTTTTCCTACTTTGGGGGAGGAATAGTTCGAATACATAGTTTAAACGGATTTACGAAGTGCACTTGCTTTTGCTTCCTGGTGTATTAAAATGTCTACATCCGTGCCTGCCTAATGCCTGCAGATATTTGTGCAATCTGCTGGATTGACAACAGCCCAAATCTTTTCACTTTGCTTTTGCTGAATCAGCTGATGTTGCTCCACTTGAATTAATTGATCTTTCTCAAGTTCTGAATATGCCTTGCTGCTTCTAAGTATCATGATATACATACCGTTGTCAATATCTCTGGCCGTGATGATTTGAAGAGGGGCATTGAAGGTCGCCTGGGCAATGATTATATGCAAAGAAAGGAGGATGGGTTCACTGATGTTAAGAGGAAATCAGGTATTCATTAAAATTGATGCTTCTGTGTTTGTTTCTTTTTTTGAAGGGAACAAGTGGCACTCTTTCCTTTTAGTAGTTTTTCCTAGTGTTACCAAGTTCACAGTTTTGACATGCAGAACGAAGAGGGGGATGGGGAACACTACGTTTATGGAATGTGGCACGAGGGGGTTAGGCGTCTTCATAACACTTTCCTGGAAAGAAATTCAAATGCTCATCGCAGAGCATTTTTATAGATCGAGCTTCAGTTATTTAAGAAACATGTTATGCATTTAGAGTCTGCGTCTAGAGAACATCAAATCATAAAAAGTATGCAGTTGGTAAAAGAAAGAGCTATATAGAGCATGTATCAATAGATAATTGCATCTGTAAGTTCTTCATTTCATCTGGAATGCTCGGAATGCCAAATCTAGTGTACCAAGTCACTGGTGAACCGTGAGTTGGAACGCAGTGCAGGTCAACTTTGCGGTTTGCTGCTGTTTGAGCAAATATTTTGGTAAACCCATCTTTTCCACAGACGATGGGGTCTAGTTTGTTGGTTCTTTCTTTGTTGCCTTTGTTCAGAAGTGATGTGAATTGCAAATGAAGCAGAACCTACTTTCCTTTTGGCATTTAGAAACTGTAATCCTTAATTTGATGATAGAGAAAACAATTATTTTCATATCGGCTATCTTGCTGGTAAGAATGATGCGTAGCTCATTCATCCTTGAAGTCATGTGGAGGCAAGGAATCACAGCAGATTCTTCTATATTCTATGTCTGCTATTTGCAGGAACCATTAGCTATTGCATGACATACGAATCTCTGATGGATCGATTAAATACCAATATGCACGAAGCCTGTCTTCAGATCGACAAAAGTTGCAGGTATTATTTCCTAGAAGGTGCATGACGAAATGCTACTCTTCTGATAACCTTCTCATAATATCTATGGACGTCTAATGACAATTTCTAGTGAATCCTTGCTACGAGTTCATCCCAGTAGAAGGACAAAGAACTAACTTAATCCTGTGAAGATGAAGCTTCTGATTTTTTACTGTTTTATTTGGTTATTGAGAGCTAATATAGGTTGTTATCCTTGGGACATATTTGTCTACCACCCCTTGTGGCTGAGCTTCGAAACTTGAATGAAAATGCTTAAAAATAACTGAGTTACTTCATAGCTCTACATCCTGGGACACGACCAGAAGGACTTGTTTATAAGACCGAAAAATTAAAAAAGCAGATTATTTTTCTACTGTGTGATTACTGAAATTTTCAATACAGGGTTTTGACAGTTCATGGATCTGCTGATAAAATCATCCCAGTATCAGATGCACAAGAGTTCGCCAAAATCATACCCAACCACGAGCTGCTCATTGTGAAACGAGCCAATCATGCATATACGTCACATCAGGCAGAATTGGTCTCTAATGTATTGAGTTTCATATAGCAAGCGTTGGAGGAGGACTTTCAGTAACCTAGCCATTGGCGAGGTACCCTCGTGCCTGATCGTCAGAGATGGATGATCTTCATGGGCACGTCACGAACAAGATACAAAGCTCTTTCCTATAGGAGACTTTCAACTTATTCCTGAATGTGGTATTAGATGCGTAGGTAACTAGACAAGATTGCTTGGGATGCAACCGAAATGCCCAAAAGTGTAAGCCGCGCTATTCCCTTTGAAGTTAAGGTTCCTTACTTTCCCCTGTTGCATTTTGAAATGAGATTTTGGGGCGACCATGAAATGTACTATGAATTGTCCACTCCTACAAGAGTGATTGGTCTCTATTTAAATTGATGCTTTGAGACCATTAAAGATCGACCCTGAAAACCTACGCAAGCGGTTTTTGTTCCCCGTTTTTTAGACTGATCCATACTGTAGTCTTAGCTTTTGCAAAAGCAGTCATGTAATGGTGACAAATGTCATGTCGACAGTGGCTTGTGGAAGGCCCATATTAGTTAGTCAGTACCCAGCATGTTAGAATTGAGTTGATTTGCTCTAGCATCCAAAGCATTTGAGAAATGCATCAACGCATAATGAGATGTCATTGCATCCGGTATGAAATACTGGCTTGAAAGTGTGCCCAGTTGCTCCGGCATTGCCGCATCCAAGGTGAGATCTGCCAATATCATGCACACCAGTGATTATGAGTTTATGAACACACGTAACTCGGCGAAGTTCCATGTCTTCCCTCACTTGTGCACCTACAAAGGCTTAATTTCATGCATCCCTACACTAATCTGTACTTACAAACACTCCTGTCGTGGAGTTTCAAGTTACCTACTACAATAATGTACAACTAATGACAAAATATTAGCTGAAACTGCAAGCGGGCAGTTTATTGAAGCGAGAGAGCCAATGCGCCAGTTTCTTCTGTGAATGCTCTCGTTGAAAATCTACACTTGCAGGTTGTGAACAACTGCAATGGCATCTCAGACCACCGACTGTTATCTCACGGGCCACTATCGGACCAATTTCTTCCATCAAATCTCTCATAACACCATATTCACTTTGGCAGATTGTGAATCAGTGCAATGGCGTCTCGGTCATTGATGTTCTTTCACTGCCATTGGCTGGGACGAATGCTGGGTGATTTTCATGATACACACCCACCTTGCATTTCAATTTCCTTCCTCTAGGTGATTAGAAAGACTCCTCGGGTTGAAAATGGTTAACAACATCCAAGAAATCTGCTTCCAACCACCAGCAGGGGTGCCCAGATGATCTGCAAGGATGGAATTAGAAGAAAAATAAAGAAGCTAACTCATTCTCAAGTCTCAGTGATCACTAGTGAAGGCACGACTAAACCAAACATCCATTTGAAAACAATATTGCCCGACTCTCAACCAATGATGCAGGAGCAAGTAACTTAGTATTCCATAGCATAATGAACCTAAGTGAAGATGAGTACATATAATATGTTGCTTGCCTAATCAAGCTAGGAAGCTATGTACATCCGCCAAGGCAAACGCCCCATCAGAACCTCAGTGTGATGAACTGAACAACTCCATTCTACTGCTAAAAAGACAAAAGAAAAAAAAAGACAAAAAAGGTAAACAACTATGTTTGAGACATATTTCTAATTCAATAATATCCTCAACTTCTTCTGAGCTAGTCTTCCTCGGACAATTTGCAAAGAGGGGAAGGTATCATTAGCTGTTAAAATTACCAATTTTGTTCATGAATGAGCTTCTCAATTCCTTCAAGTATCCTCCACTCCACTGTCATAAACTCCAAGGTATGCTTCCTCTCCTTCGTCCTGATTTGGAATTATAGAAAAAGGTATCAACCATACAAAGGTTATGCTAGAAATTACCAAGGATTGCTGTGACGCAAAGATATTGCAAACTTCCACCAAATGACATCCAGACAGAAGTAAAGCCAAACAACTAAACCATGCATTAGAACATCACCTTTAGATAGTATTGCTACCAAAGAAAAGAAAACTGAACTAAATTGAGATAGCAATGTTCTATAAGTTTTGAACTAAGTAAGCCTTTTAAGGTGAATTGCCTCGAGATACATGCTATTCTACATGTAGAAGAGCAAATATACTCCAAAGGATGAGAGACAGATACCTCAGATGTGTCATCTATTGTCGCTCCGGCATTAAATGATCTAGAAAGTTTTTCTTCATCAATTTGGTTGTTTATTCTCATATCTTCCTGTGAAGAAGGAAGAAGAGTGCATTACTGAAATAAATGCCAGTTTTTTGTCCCATCAAATTTCTAAAAGGTAGGAGCTCATACAAGTTCATATTTTAGTAGCTCGATCTGCTCCTGCAAGTCTGAAATATGATGCTTAAGTGCCTGCAGTAAAAGAAAATTTAATAATATAGAATAGGACAAGCATTGTGACAAGCTTAAGGATAAGGGATAAGAATAGTTTCTCAATCAGTTTCACCTCACGTCTCTGAAGTTCAATAGCGCGAGCCAATGCCTGCCTTCTAGTCAGCAAATTTCTGGGTCTCACTGCTTGAGGCCTTTGATAATTCTTCCCACGATAAACAATGATAGCATAGCCTTTCATAGTCTTATCTAAGGATACCAGCACTCCACCACTTTCAGCCTCTAAAGAAACTGCAAGATGCTTCACTTGGCAAAACTTTTTCCCCTCACAATTAGTTTTACCAACTCACGATACTTCCAATGCAAGTGCATATTCTCTATGGTACCATCAAAAATGCCACGCCTACCTGGATTAAACCAAACAGAAGATGAAAAACTAGTCATGAAAGCTAACTTTTTCACGTTGTTCAATCAAGAGCCAAACCAGCTATTCTTACCAATAAGCAGGAAGGGCTTCATACTAAGACCAATCTTACGAAGTAGAGATCTCTCCTCATCGGTTATGGTTTCCAGATCAACTGGAAGGTCTACCGGTCTAAGATTCTCTTGCACTTTTGCTAGAGCTGTCTCAGCCCTTTTGACCTTCCCTTTTGCCTGGAAGGAAGAGGAAAAAATAAATGGAAAACATGATAAATGATTAAGGAAATGGAGCAGGATTTTATAGGATAAGCTTGTTCAATCTTGTAACTTACAATAGCAAGTTTCTTCTCAAGATATTTCAAGAGTGAAGCATGCTTATTAAGTGATTCATCTCTACGCATTTGCTCAACATCTTTGCTACTTATTTCATTCCCCCACCGAGAGGTGGCAGCCAGAGTTTCAGTAAGAGTGCCAGCAACAAGTGGGCGTTTAGAAGCTTTTAATTTTGATTCAATTGCAGCTGAGGCCCTCTGACGTGCTTGGTCTTCCTCATTTGCTTGGACATCTGTTAGTTTTTCTCTCTCTTTCAGTGCTTCTACCACCACGGGAGGCAAGAAGTCATTGCCCCTGTAAAACACAATATAATCTTTGTTCCTAGAAAGTAGTGTTCCCCCAGTTAAATTCTGCATTCAGAATGACACAAATCAATAACAAGAGCACCAAATTTTCCTTACCTAAAAAAAGGGACGGAAAATGCAACACTAAACAGAAGTTGATATTACCATAGGAGCACAATGCTTGGGGACATAAGAACTTGTATAACCATTTCTTCACAACAATACACAAGTATATCCCGGAATGGTGACACACTAACCTTGGCTGAGTTTTACCATTACGATAACAATTTTAAATTCCATGGTCAGTGACAAAATAGAAAATTCAGCATTGTACCATGGGCTTGAAGGATAATGATTTAGTCAAACTGCCACTCTATGGCAAAGAGTTGGTAATTCTTTCCGTCAACAGAACACCCATTTTCAACAATAATTAGGTCATACATATATGCTAAAAAGTCAACATATATAGATTGTCCAACCTTCAGCTCCTCAGCCATTCTATCATTGCAAGTATTTAGCACGCCGCGTTTAATTGCAATTTTTGCAATAGCACTGCTCTCCCACAACTTTACCATGGCCTTAGCAAGACCTTGCAGTTTTCTGTTTCTTCCTACAAAAAAGTAGTATTACTTTAGAGCAATTTTGAGTCATGGTATAATCAAACCAATTTGTTGGTCATTAACCACAATGGCAGAAAAGCACACCCTATATTGTTGTTGATGCACACATACCCAAGGCAAAATGCGGAGGCATCGTTCTTGCAAGTCTACGAAACCTGGTCATCTCTTTGTTTCTCAGACAATGTCTAACCCCATAAGGAAGAAGCCTAAATGGAGGTTTATATCCAGGAACCTCTGAAGGGAGCAAGTCAGCATCAACTGGAACAGGCTCACAGCCTGACCAATCCTTGAACCGTGGACCCAACTCATCTAATAAACCGTTAGGATCATTCATATCCATCAGTTCTTCCTTAGATAGATCCTTCATATATTCTGCAGAACCACATAAAATCCGGTCCTTGTTTTTGAAAAACTCCGTTCCTCCTTTGCTATGAAAAACATCGCTGGCTATGTCCTCATTTTTCAGAGAACTTACACTGGCCTGAGTTTTTTCGTTGTATGATTGGACACAAGGAAGCTTGTAGGCCATCCCTCGGTACAAGACCACTGAACTTCCAGATCTCCATATAACCAAGCCTCCAGTCCTACTCTGATAAGGCAAGTGTATTAGAGGCTCATTATCTCAGTGCACCAATGGTTCATGATTAAAATAAAGACTCCCTAGTCTCTAACCCCAACCAAGATTTATGCAAGCGATTACATCTTTGAATTCAAGATTTTATATTAATTCCAGATATCAAATACACACGCAAGCAATCAGCAAGCTCACGAAAGTTCCAGGCTCATCAAGATTCAAGCTTCATTTACTTTCTAATCCATAAGCAAAGAAGAGACCAGCACTAACCTCCAAAGCTTCATGGGTTCTTTTCATGTTAAGTGACTGGGGACCTTCAAACTTCAACTTCACCACTTCATCCACTCTCCACTTCTGATGTATAGAATCCACCAAAGACTGAGTAATCCCAGCATCCCCAACTTTCGTCCTCTCCACCATCCTCAGAGCAATTTTCCTGAGTCTCCTGAGCTCATGTTGCGGAAGCACTCTCTCCGCCAAATCCACATGCTTCCTCCTCCCATCTCCTTCTCTCTTCCAAGGTAAGTCCACCGAAACTTTATTACCATTCTCGCCAGAAACGTCAAGCTTCTCTAACTCAACATTCACCTGATGATGATCATCATCAGACAAAACGTCACTCGCTCTCAATCCTCCAGAGGCGAGTGACAAATTTTCACCTTGTCCAGCAACTGCGGACAGTTTCGCCCATTCATCATCTTCTGTATCGAACTCCCCGCCAAAATCAACTTTACTAATCGACTTGCTAGCTCTAACAACATCGCCATCATCCAAACGCTCCCTAACCTCCTCAACTTCCTTTCCTCCTGAGCCTAATCGCGAAGCTCCGCTTCCATCGTCACGGATGGGTTCTGGGGACGGTTTACATCCATGAACCGCCCAAGGAGGCAACGTAGACTGATTAACTGAAACAGCACGCACCACGACGCCATCTGTCGCCGGCGAATCAACCTTACGCTCATTCTCCGATGATGTCTCGACAGTTTTACCAGGCACTTCCCGGCTCACCAACCTCTCGTCCTCGCACTGTCCTCGCGGCGGCTCTCGCTCCTCCACCTGCCAAGGGAACCTCTCCCGGGCCGAGTCGGTCTTGCTCGTCCACTTGCCGCGGATTTGCTCGAAGAAGCTCGGCTTCGGCTTCCGCTTCTTCCTCCCCGCATCGAACGGGACTCTGGCCGGTTGAGCCTCGAACTGAACCGATCGGTGCGAGCAACGAGCTCTGAACCAGACGGCTCCAGAGCTGCTTCTCCGGAGGAGGAGGAGCTGGAGAGGAGGAGAGGGAGTGAGGGTGCGGGGGGAAGGACAGGAGCGGATCGGTGGTGGGAATGGTGCGAGCGCCATGGCTCAATTCCGATGAACCGCCGGCATTTTCATCATCCCGACGAAGGAGACGACGGAAGCCTCTGCATTTCTCGGATAAGCGGATGGAGAAGAAGAAGATGAAGTTGAAGGTCCAGCGGGGGAGCCGTTGATGGGCCCAAAAGACAAAAAGGCTTTGACTTGGGCTTTCATTTGCAGGGGTTCGAGTGGTTGAATTGGCCCGGGTCAAGCCCATGCGAAACGCTCTGGACTGCATACAGATGTTTTCGATATCATTTGGTTTTTTTGCGATTTGAATAATATTTCAAATTGTAAGGAAAAAATTACAAAAAATAATATTTTTACTAAAGAAGAGTTTAAAGTAACATGCCTGCTAGGGCCTGATGAGGCAAAGTAAAATTTCAAGAACTTGATTGGAGAAAGGGAAAATAAATAGAGACTTTCAAACTTTGTTAGTCCACTTCATATGAACCGTCAGATCATGTGGGATTAACATGGGCCTACATAATTTAATGCCTCATGTGAATTGGGCCAACATAGGATGGGAGTACTCAAAAAAGCTCCTAAGAAAGGGGCTAGCGTTTGTGTTTTGTTGATTATGATACGGACGTGATTGGGTTTGATAGGATTGAGAGGGCATTTATCGAAGGAGAAATGAAAATATTGCAAATAAGTTTGCAATTTCACTGCATTTATGTACTTATGGTTTTGAAAATGGGAAATTATCAAAAAAAATTCCTAAATCTATTGTATAGTGGCCAATTTAGTTATAAGCCTTTCAATTGTAACAATTTATTTCTAAACCTTTTGGTAATTTGTTAATTTAGTCATTTTGGCCAATTTTGATTGAAAATTGCTAATATGAACTATAGCAATTTTACGTGGCATGGTTGACGGCATTGAAGTGAACATGTTTCTTTTAATTTTCTAAATTGTTTATATATTTTATATTATTTTTTATTGTTAATTGCCAACAAGGCTAGGGCTTGGCAAGGGTAATTAACAATAAAAAAGAAAAGAAAAAAAATAACAAAAAATTCATCAAATGAAAAAAATTGCAAAAGTTGTTAAGTCAAAGCTCGCTATGCCACGTAAAATGGCCGGCGTCTAAACTAGTGATTTATGTCCAAAATTGGTCGGAATGACTAAATTGGCAAATAGTCAAAAGATTTAAGACTAAATTAACACAATTGAAAAGTTAAAGACTAAGTCGGTTGCTATATAATTAGTTTAGGACTTTTTATTTTCAAAACTATAAGTACTAAACTCAATGAATTGATAAATTAGGTATTTCCAACCTTTGTTAGTATATGTCACATGAAATGATAGATCAAGTAGGACTGATGTGGGGCCTACATGATCTAACTGCTCATGTAAGGTATACCATAAACCAAGAATACCCCCAAAAAGTTCTTGAGAAGGGGCTAGGGTTCGAACTTTGTTGAATAGAGACCGGATGTGAGAAGATTGAGCAGGCATTTTTGAAAAGAGAAATGACAATTTAACAAACAAGCGTGCAAATTTATTGAATCAAGGTACTTATAGTTTGGAAATAGAAGAATGTTTAGGGTCATTGCATAAAAACCCGGGCATGTTTTTGTTATTTTTCCAGCAATAGTAATTCTCAAATCGCATTTTCAATCTATGTGACAATTCCCTTATGACATCCTCCTCAAGGAGATAATGGCCTAAATATTTATGTAAACAATACGAATTAAATAAAGATCGAAAGGACATCAATATTTCCAACTTATGCTTCACTTAGATCATCACAGAAATTTAAACTAAGCAAACTTTTAGAAATTTAGAACATAATCTGTCTTTCAAATGTGAATTGTGAAGGCTATCTTGTCGCATGTGAACCTTCAAGAGCTAATCCAATCTTTGATTTGGGCCCGCAAGTGATATTCATAATTCAAATTCTGTCAGGCCGAAAGAAACATTCAAATAGGAAAATTCCCAACCCCTAGTGCTCCTCTCGAGCCCTCTCTATCATTAGAAACTATCCTGCTCTTGGTCATGATTGCAGGAGATCTATAAGTAGGGCTTAAGTAGCATGTGCGCAAGATTCCTAGTGGAAAAATAGCTGTTATCAGAAACAGAAGATCACATTTAAAAGAAGAAACATCATGTGGGAACATGAAGAAAAGTCAAAGGTGATGGGGGCAAGGTGGATCCCCGGTGTTCCCTATTTTCCAACAAAAGCAGCGATTAGGAGTTCCAACATTCTGTATTCATTGGAAAAATTGGATGCAATCGGGCCCCAAGTGAGGGTCCTTTTCTCGTCACCATCATCAAATTCCTATTTTATTTCCTACTTTAATTTTATTGGATTTTTACCTTTCTCTAAGGATTAGGGGGTTCTCAATTAATCTTGTAAAAGCTGGTTTTTCCTAGACCCCCTTTGGCTCATCCTAGGTTAATGCTAATCATGCAGCTATTGTTTAGCACATTATTGGTAGGAATTGAGTATTTTTTGGTTTTGAAAAGTAAGGTGCTTTGATCAATGTGCTTCTCTTTTTAACCTAAGCTATGGCTAGCAGTAGCACCGACATAAATTATTCCGTCTTTTTCGAGGCTCTCTTTTCTTTATCCCGTGTCATTTTTTATAGTGAGTGGTCTCATGGAAACAAAACTTCTGTCCATGCGGCGCTTTTTTCTTGAAGTAAAAAACATGTTAATCATGTTTATAATGAGCTGTCCCCCGTGGTGGCACCATCAGCCATCGTGCTCGCGAAGTTGCGTCGCCATGTCCATTTCACTTGCCTCCTCAGCCCCACCAAATCAAAGGGAAAGTTCCAAAATTAGGGCTAAATCCACTTCGAACCGAGGGCGCGAGCTGCACGATTGGAATGGGAATCCGATTTTCTCCGACCACGTGTGAGCTCCTCATTGTCTGCGCAGGCGCGATGACCGGGAGGTTGAAGAGATGTTGCTGGGGGCGTTGCTGAAGGCGGTGCCGGGCGGCGGTGTAGTACTGGTGGATGGGACCCGGCAGCACTCGATCGAGGGTGAGGAAGGAAGATGAGTTTAGGGTTTTATAGGGATTTTTGCTTGATGTTTGCAAATACACAATGAGACATCCAAGTGACATTGGTTGTCTTAGAATATATAAATATTAAACTACATATTCATATAATATTTTAAACTTTTAGAACAGTTGGTAATGGTCTCATCAAATCTCATATGATAGAGATTCTAAATTCGAATCTTTCTAAGACCTATTTGCCTCCCTAATTAAATTTTTATTCTTAATACTAACAAAAAAGATGAGACTAAGCATGAGAGGGATTGTCAGAATATATAAATATTAAATCACGCATTTATCTAACGGTTTAAGTTTTTAAAATAGTTGATAGTGATTTCACAAAATCTCATGTGCTGGTCAGTAGCACCGAAAGACTGGAAAAAGATGTATGCTTAGTCCTCATTGACAGTGGCCTATCAAATTTCAAGCGCTGGTCGATGGTACCGAGAGACTAGAAAAAGATATATGCTTAGTCCCCGTTGTCCACTGGAGCAGTATAAAGTTCTTGGATGAACGACAATATACTTCCTAAGTATGTAAGATGCAGTGAGTGATTTCCGCATGAGTTTAGAATAAGTTTGTGCAATTTAGTCCATCATATAGGCAAATACATCTTATTGAAGCTCGTCCATGTAATTAGAGGTTGAATATTGGATACTTTCGGTTTCAGGTCGTGTCATTCGAGCAAAAATTGAAAAAAAGAAAAAAAAACACAGTGCTATATATATAGGAATCATTGTAATTGCGCACAACAAGGTGAATTTGCGTTTAAGTTCACAAAAGTCATATTTTGTTGCGAATCTTTCGAAGATGAGTTTATCTCAAACCATTTGTACAAAAATCAAAAGGACCTCTTCACTAGCGTCGCCATCAATGTGTACAAAGATAAATTCATCTTGTAGTACGACTAGCCAACTCATTAAGCAAGGTGAGATGGGTGCGATTTCGAAAAAATGAATCAACATGATAAGGGAAAGGAAAGATGACTATCCTATGAAACCCTAATCCGCAGCAGCGAACGAATCTATATGCTCTGGTTGCGACTGAATATTCTCTGCCCGGGAGACAAAATCATCTTCGGATCGAACCGGGCTTTTCTCTGGCGGAACCTCCTCCATTTCGACCCGAAATGTCTCGTCCATTGTTGCTCATTGCCAAAGCTTGGAAGATAGTGTTTAAGCTCGATGCCTGCGTCTTCGCAAAACCTCAGCAACTCCTTGTTTTGAAGATCAAATCTTTCCCAATCATCGAACCCACTTGAATGCAAAAACCCTACGGTGTAGAAAACATCCTCGTCCGGTACCACCGTGGACATCCGATCATCCCACCTGCAGAATTCATTGAGTGATTTAGTTTCATCCTCTTAAAGCAGATCCCACGTTGTCGTTACGCATTTTATGTTACTTAGTGAAGATAATAAAATGGTAGCTTAGAGGGGACTTACTTGTTTCGATTCATGGGATAAATGAGGATGGTTCCGGTCGTTATGTTCCTTTTGAGGACGATGTTCTTGAAAACACCATCGTTGAAATCGGCGATGCGAGATTTGGGCACGAATAAGTTCAACCAGGGATGAGGAACATCCCAAAGGCCCTGCGCCGTGAGTTTCAGCTCTCCTTCTCGTACTCGGTCGAGGAAATCGACGTAGGCTATATCTTTCTGGAACACGAACTCGGGAATATGGCTCAATCCTTGGAACAAGTTCTCCAGATCCTAGAATAGTAGATTGATAGTCAAGTTAGAGACGATAATTATAGGAACATGATCAAGTTTGCATGAGAAGGGAGAGCTCCTCTCTCTCTCTCTCGCAAGCATAGCTAGGGTTTGTCAAAAAGGATCATTCAGTCGTACCTTGTTCACTGTATTTTGGGTGAGATCATCGTAGTATTTCGCTACTTCGATGCAGTAGACGATCTTATGTTGTTTCAACAGCGATATGATTCGCGGGTGGTCCGACAGAGGGAAGAAAGAAGATCTCCAACTATCCGGGGGACCCTGGTGCATGAGAAGCAGCCCTTCCACGTAATCCAACGCATTGTCTTGGTACCTTCCATTCTTTGAAATCAAATATTCTTGATCTTTCGTAAAAGCCGAGAAATCGCTGTAAAGCATTCTCGTCCATTTGACCTGCATGTCGGAAATGATCGGAACATGATTAATATTTTGAGGCTAGTAATTTGTTTTTAACAAACCGAAATGAAAGAATAGCGAAAAATGTATTCCAAAAGTAGCCATTCTAATATGTTCCAAAATCCATTTTGTATGTTTTGATCATTGTAGCAGCTCTTTCTAATTTTTGAATTAAGAAATTGACTTGATCTTATAAAATGACTCCAGAATATCTTTTCTAGAATAGTCGAGTCTGAGTGTCCATACTCTCTTCGGAGCCCGATCTAAGGCGATTCTCGCTCTCGTTATTATGCCGAATTGCCCGAGACCTCCAAGAACGGAGTAAAACAACTCCTGGTTCTCGTCCGGCGAACAAGTCGTGAGCTCCCCAGTTCCTGAATCCAAGGAAGAAAGAACAAGAAAACGACGTTTAAACCCTCGGAAACAAGCAAGCGAATGGAAAGAAACAGTAGCTTTGGCGACTTGACCATGCATAAACAAATCGAGAAGCGCGTCATCAGTTGGTACGAGATCTTAACAGTCCTCCAAAAATTAGTTGTTAATAGGAGGAAAGGAAAGGGGAAATTTCCATTACTCTCTCTCTCTTTCTTCCCGGGGACATAATTTGACCCAGTTGAACTGGTCCGGTCAACCTATAAATCTCCAACTAATAGAATCAGAGTACAATAATAGCAGGAAGATCTAAGGAAGGGACACATGGGCTGCGTCTCCGCTAGGTAAGTCCTCAGCAAAAAGACAAACAAACAACTGCTTCGTCGCGAAGACCTTCTAGAAATCACATAGACCAGAACGCTGTCTCTCAACCAAAACGAAGTATACCGCAAGGCACCGATTTCACACGGGGCTTAAAAAATTTCAAGTAAGAAAATCAAGTGCCTCCACCATCTACTGAGTCGATATGATTACTAGGATTCTTTCCTTATGTCCATGTATATTCTATCGATAATGTCTAGTCCAACGACCTAAAGTTTCTTGAGGAGATCGAGTCAATTTCAACGCATTTTTATCGGTCAACCCCAGCCTACGAGATGGTGGGTTTCTACTATTGCTTAAATGGGTAGACGGGTTTAGGTACGCGTATTTGTCACGTTGGCGTATCCCGCAAGAACTCCTCTACGGAATCACGAGCTTCCAGTGAGAACTATTTATTGCCAACTACTACGCGACCCTCCTTTCGATGCCGTAGTAGCTAGCTCAAGAACGAAAGAGGAAAAGAAAAGATGGAAGGGGAAATGGGCGAAGTCGGGAAGAGTTCGTACCGGTAATGACGTCCATTTCATACACATTGCTGATCTGCGGACCGTATCGGAACGTCTGCCCGCTTATGCCGGCGTTGGAGAGCGTCCCGCCCACTGTTAGGTACAGGTAGTCTGTCCACGAGACCGGCGAGAGGCCTTGCCTCAGCGTCTCCTCCAGCACGTCCCTCCAGAGCTGCCCGCCACTGACGTCGGCGTAGTACCCGAGATGCCTGCTCCACGACACGGAAATGGCGGCTCCTCCGCCATGGTGCCTCGCCAGGGATGTCATGTCCACCACGACGCCGCCCCGAGCCATGGCTTGGCCCCGGACCGAGTGGCCGCGCCCTCTGGCAGCGATGGCAAATAGGATGGAGGAATCGCCATCACAGTATGCGGACCTCACGAGGTCCGCGATGTCCTTGGGGCACGACGGGTGGAGCACGGCCTCGGGAGCTTCCCGTACAATGTTCCCAAAGTCCACCGAGGCCGCGCTTATCGACTTGGGGTCGGTGCGAAGCTTCTGAGCAAGCTCATTGGGTAGGCAATGAGCTGGGGGCTTGGCCTTGCCGACGGTCGAGAGCAGCCGGGTTATGATGAACATCACCATGAACTGAAAAACGATCGGGAAATTCTCCGCCATTTTCAGAGGGGCCCAGAGAGAGGGAGAGGAGATGAATATGCAGAGAGGGAAAAGGAACGGAAGCAGACGAGAAAGTTGATGATGGCTACCGTGATGCACTTAGACAGACAAGTTCTCAAATATATATATAGATGAAGAGCGAATAAAAAATAGAAAACGATGTCGCCTTACTGCAATATTAATAAGGATTAGGCAGGAGACCGAAGGCCGGATTAGGGCAATAGGGGAGCACCCCATTCTTACCCTGCAAACGTATGTCAAGTAGCAATTTAAGGTTTGCGGAAGCTGGTATGTAAGAATTCTACCTGAAACAGGGTCATCGATGGTCTTTTGCATCAATGATTTAGTTAGGATCGCGATTATATGAGGATGCGGTAGATTAGATCTTCCGTATCTACTCCTACGGTGCGACCAATCTTGCGATCATACGGGGGAAAAAGCGGTTCATGAAAGAGAAGGGAAACGGCAAGTGCTTCGTGCTTATTGTCTAAAAGGTTTTAGCCAGTACTAATGACCAGTTTACATCCATGGACCAGACTTGAAAACGATTCGTGCATATGCTAGAGAGTCACGTTCACTCCCATTGTGATTTTACTAGGAAATTACGGTGAAAGTGTTTGTGTGGACTCGACCCATCATGGGTTAAGTCAATCCCAATTATCAATGATGGTGGGTCTCACGTGATTTCGCGCGATTTGCCTATAATGATTATGTCTGACTTACAGATTCGTGATGATTCCAAACAAGCTTCGGCTCTACGAAAACCTAAGGCCGTGAAGGGGTCACCCCCCAAAGACCCAAAAACGAATACCCAAGAAAAATTTCCCCATCTGGAAAGGAAATTGCAAGGAAGAGAGGGTAAAAATCTTGGGCTACAGGAAGCAAATCTGGACGTTTGGCTGAAAACGACGTCGGACTAGCAGACGCATTGCTGTGACGCGAACGAGTCCCTTTTTTTTACCGAAGATGCGAAAAGACCGGACCTCGGATCCATGATGCTGGAATTTCTGCCCAATTTCCCGACTTGACTTGCTGTTTCCATTCAATTATCTTAAAAAATCTTTGTACAACATAAGAAAATGTGAAAAGTGCCCGTCGATCACCTGCAGCGATGGGAGAATTGGGATTCGGTGCTTTGCTTTTCGGTCTAATGTAAAACAACCCGAAGATTCCTAGACAGGACCACCCCACAGATTTCCCTCCATTCTCGTGGGCTATTTTGCAACCTCTCCACAGTCTATCTTGACCGTCCAATCCTGATCTGATGGTCAATGGTCGGTCAACAGTTCCCTAGCTTTGCTTGCGCAGCCCATTGCACGCTTTTACATCATCGAGGAAAAGGTTTAAGAAAGAACGCCAATATTTTCCTGCACAAAACTGGCCGTGAACATACGATAAAGCTGTCGTGGCGGTGTTTTAAGTAAGCGGGTTGTATTCGGATGCAGACGGCACGGATCCGACGTACTGCCTTTTGCAAATAAATCCGATTTACTGACTCCGATCCACGTAGCGTTAGTAAAAACCAAAAAAAGGGTCTGGAAATTGCCATTCAAGGATTATTCATAGTCAAAATTAGGTACCCATCAAGAGGATTGATCAAATCTTTTTGAGATTTTCTTTTGGAGATATGGGTCAAGGCAATGTCTTCGATCTTGTAGTTGATAATGGGGGTAGGGCAAACATCAACCAGATTTTTCTCTTCGTTCAAAGATCTGGTCTTATGTGCAGTATCCAATTATATGGACGACATGTAAATCGGGTAAAAGTCAAAAAAATTCCAAACCCCATAATTACCCGCAGCCCCTTCTTGTCCCCTTCGAGTCCCTTCACCCGATCGGTCCTTTTCTACGATGCAATTAATATGTTCCCAAGGCCCGGATTAGAAAGAAAAAAGCGTAACCAACATCGATTTAATTATAGGGTTCCAGACTGTCAATACCAATTAGTTTGATCAAATCCCTCAAAAAGCTACAGCAATTGTCATCATCAGGTAGGCTAGGGGTCCAGAAACTTTAAATACTATAAAATGCTGCCCTCGCTTGTTCTCTTGCATGCCACTAGTTAGGAAAAACACTCAATGGCTAACACAGACCCAACTTGCTCGAGTTGAATATCAATTAGGGGAAATTATAATATAGCAAGGAAACAGCACCATGCTATGCACGATCGACGAAGCTGGAAGAAGACGAAATGATATTAAAGAGGGATGGCTCCCGTTCCTATGTGTATCTTTAGTGGGGACGGCGAACCGAGCGATTTGATGAGGACAAGGGCAATTCGTGGTACTTGAGATCGATGCGAAATGCCGATAGTATCCGCGAGGGAATGAACCTTAACATTAAGTTATGGGTTTTCTTGGCAGATTGGTTCCAAAGAATCGGGTAGGAGAAATTCGAATTCGACAGATGATCTTTGACCTAGAGATCTCGCAGGTCGGGAAGACCTGTCGTATAGCATGTTGGGAGCCAGTACGCTTCCAAAGATGTCAATTTTTTTTTCTTTTCCTCGATAATTATGTGTGGACTGGAAATGTAAATCTTTGACGTGCATGTGCAGCATGCAGATCTAGTCTGCAGCGCAAACCCTAAACTTAGGTGCTTAATTATCTGCTATGTGACGAATGAAATCATTGTTAGATCGATGAGTAATGTCGAATAAGCAGCCCACATGTAGCGCGAGTTCAAGTATACTTTTTTTTTTTGGCGGGGGGAGGGGGAGGGGCTTTTGGGCTATGTGTAGGTCATGACATGATTGATGGTTGAATACATATTGAAATCGGAAACTTCATGAAAGCAACTGAGTATACCGCCCCACATGCCCTAATAGTGAGCGAGTTAGGTTCTTTACCTAACAAAGAGAAAGAGATTGATTGGGCATGTGCTAGAGAGAAGAAAAAGGAGAAATTCGCAGAAATTAGGAGACTTCCACTTACTGGTAAATTTTAAATCCGATACGAAACTTGCAGTCGAGCTCTCCAAAGGAGAATTTGAATGAATTTCAGCAAGATCTGTTGATGTGGTTAACATTGGTTGTTATCTTAAATTGGAGAGGATGATTCACAGGGGAAACTTCTGATTTGGATGAAGGAAATTAGTTCAAAGCTCTGCCTGGACAATATGTGTAGATGCTCATTCTAAAAAACAAATAAATGTAGAGACATGTTAACTACATTTAGAGAGGAAGGGGGTGTAATATTAGGGTTTTATGTTTTCGTGGTACTTTTCACTAAATCCCATGGGCCCTTTTGTCAATTTGGATTTAAAGAGCAATCTTTGTGTGTGCTTGTTTGAATAAAAGAATTTATTGGCATTTTCATGTGTTTGGTTTTTTAAAACAATTAGTTAACGGAAAAATCATTTACGATCGAAAAAAATATGCATGGTTAAAGTGATGAAAATGAATTCCTTTTCTTGAAAAGGGGAAAACATTTTCCTTAAAAATTATTTTCATGAAAAGTATTTTCCTTTATCATAAAGTTCTTTCCGAAACAAACACACCTTATATTTTCATCCGTTCGACTTCCTCTGGTCATATTTTTGATTGGTGGTTTGTAAGTTGGTGGGTGACAGATATGATCACTTATACAGTGGGTAATTTCAAATATGGAACCTAGAATCTAGAACCTACCATGTTCAAACCGATTTCCCAATTTTGAACCTATGACCCCTATGTTTGTCGAGGAACTAACTTTGGAACCTATCATGTTTGTCTAGTCAAGTTCCTCGGTCTACCCGTTTCTTTTTTTTTGCTTCATTTTTTTATAAAACCAAAATGCTTTAGTTACAGCAAAATGGTATGAGCAACAGAATGGCTCAAAATTAATATTGATACAAAACAAATAGAAATAGAAAGCAATAGGAAAGCTAAGAAAAGTAAATTATCTTCTTCAAATTTCAATAAAAATAGATTATAACCGGTTCTCGAGTGGATAAGTTAACCTATAACCTGCCCGCACAGTGTTAGTTCCAAAAATTTGCAACCGAGAACCAGACTTATTTGCATAGATAGTCGGTGCAGTTCTTGGATACAACTAGACTAGTTGCACAACCCTAGGGAGTGATGCCCATAATTAGTAGTACTTCAATAAATGTATGGTCGAAAGAAAATGTTCCCTTCTAAAGGACCAGATCCAACCAACTTTAATTTTAAAGGATCTATATAAATGTTCGACCTAAATAGGTCCTTAAAAGACTCAAGGGGAAAACTCAAGAGCAAGCCACTTATCTCATTATTTGGAGAGTCCTATGTTTTCCTAGTGCTGGGAAAAAAAGATACAATATCAATTAAGAGGCCCTTTGGTAGGGAAGATAGATTCCACATTTGGACTACGATTCAAGCTACCGCTGAATAGGAAGGTATAACAGCCTCCTGTACCTGAGGTGAGAATTGTTAGGTGAAAAACTCACTACTTGGCTAATTACCCTTTAGGCAAAGTCTTTGAACCGACTACTAGACCAAGTACTCCTGGTTCAAAAACTTTGCCCAAATACCAAAAAGAAAGATTAAGATTCTATCATCATGACAAATCTAATAAGTCCTTTCAAATGTACGAAAACAGCACAAGATCTTCTATTGCTTTTACAAATTTAGGATCCTCTAGTAGCTTGTCCATTCTTGCTGTTAGCTTGTCCACTAGTTAGCCTACACGATTCTCATCATGGCAACGCATTCTCATCCTTGCAAGTGCAGTAAACTTTCATCTTATTGATATCAAGGGTGCCTCATCAACATGGAAATCACATTATTTTCTCTAGACAAACCTAAAAAATTAGTTATTCTCCTAAAACAAGCTCTATTGCATTCACTAATGAAAAAAATTCCCCCAAAATAACGAGGTATGTTTTCTCGATCCTCCACATTCCAAATAATGGAAAGAGGATATAGTCTTGCAATCTTGCTTTTTCTATGCTGAAACAAGCCCATTTGGATAAAGGTCCAAAGTAGCAATTGTTATTTTTGTAGCATGTGCGACACATTGATCATTTTTTGATAAATCTGAAGGTCACATTAAATTTACAATGGCAATAAAATACATTATGTAAATGAACTTTTGCCCTACATAAAAGTCCATAATTGTCTTTAAACATATGTATCCATATATATATATATATATATCTATATATATGTGCGTGTATATATACGTGCGTATAGATATGCACTTGGCATATGAAATGTAAAAGCAGAGAGAGAGAGAGAGAGAGAGAGAGATGTGTTTGGCTGGATCCTCGTGGGACGGGAAGGACTCCCGTGGTGTCGCTGTTTTAAAGACGCTCCGAATCTTTCTAGGGATCGAAGCCGGACCGCCACCAGGATCACGTGGTGCATTTACCCCACTACCCCTTCACCTCCACCTCCACCTCTCTGTCTCTTTCCGCTTTCGATTAGCCCCTCACGTACGCCCTCTTTTTCTTCATAATCTTTTTACTCTCTCCCCTGCACGTGCATGCGCAAGAATGCACATCGGGCGCGGGAAAGAGGTGAAAAACCCTAGTAATAATGTCGCCTCCTTGGCTCTGTCCCAGGATTACATGCATCCAACGTCACGTTCCTCACGAAACCAGGCATCGTGTACAAGCCCAGAAAGCAGTTGCCAATAGTCAATAAAGCGA
Organism: Corymbia calophylla; assembly: GCA_014182845.1. Classification (NCBI taxonomy): domain Eukaryota; kingdom Viridiplantae; phylum Streptophyta; class Magnoliopsida; order Myrtales; family Myrtaceae; genus Corymbia; species Corymbia calophylla. The sequence goes on from CM024695.1 coordinate 6,139,750, forward strand.
GCCGGCCTAGACATGTGTGTGCACAGAGCCTAAACTGAGAGGGAATACCGAGAGTAAAAAGACAGGAAAAGCAACGTGTCGTCTAAACGTACCTTACATTTGTCAACCACACCGTCCACGACTTGTAGTACTTTTGGCATTATGGCGCTCGTGCTGTGTACGTGACATGTCCTCGGTATCTCGACGCTAGATGCCCTATGGAAAGCTCCACACCAAATTGATTTTATCTTTGCAAGAAAATCTGGACTACAGGCTTTTTTAACCATCCCTTAATTTAAGCATTGCGTCCCTTGTTATCGCCAAATTGTGTATTTGCATTAAAAGCTTAAGCTATTAAAAAATGACAAGCCGATGGTACAGAACTCATTTATGCCATCCACTAACGTAAAGGAACCATGAAAGGAACGCCAGTTGAAGACCACTTGGAGAATCACTATCAGTAGCTATCACGGAAAGGGACGCAACACAGTTTAAACAGAAGCCAAGGAACACACATGTAACCCTATATGTTGGCAGATTTTCCGCTTTTCGCTTTCTCATTATAATATCCGCCCTATGTAGATATTGTCTTCACATAATCTTTTTGCAAGATTACGGTGGCATCTTGTGTACGCTTTTCTCTTTACCAAAGCAGAGACCTCAGAGAGAGAGAGAGAGAGAGAGAGAGAGAGAGAGAGGTTAAAATCTGTCTTATTCTTCACGCACATCAAATTTTACCTTCTTTTGTGCGTGGCAGATCAGCGAGAGAGAGAGAGAGAGAGAGAGAGAGAGAGAGAGGAAGAAGGACTTGGAAGTGCAACACAGCCAAACTTTGCTTCTTTTACGTAAGAAGGAAGCTTGTTGGGTTTGGAGCTTGTTTTGTTAGTTCTTTTAGATTCCAAGGGTGACAAGTCGACCCCACAATCTACAATTAGCAAGATCTAGCATCATGACTCGTGCTTCGGTACTGTCTGTACAATGGAGTGCTTTACAGGCGCGCACAGAGAGAGAGAGAGAGAGAGGTTTGGAGGATTCTTGGTTGAATAGAGAGCGCACCTCCTGAATCTTGAATTTGCATCCGATGACTTCAGCACTGTCGTGTTTCGCGTGGATGATCTGTCCTTAGTAAGCGCCGTGCAGTTTACAATAGTGCGAGTGCTAACTTCTCCACGTCACGTGAAAGGGGGAAAATTATCAAAAAATAAATTATAAACTTATTATAATTGCACGGATTTAATCATAAACTTTTTTTTTTATCAATTAAGTCCTAAATCATTTCAATTGTGCCAATTTATTCCATTCAACCAAATTTGGGCAGGTTGATGTTGACGTAGCCGGCGGCCGACGCTGACAACTTTTTTATTAATAATTTATTTTTTCGAATTATTTTATTATTTTATTTTTATCTTTTATGTTTTCTCTTTTTAATTCCCTCCTTCCTCTTCCTCCTCCTCCTCCCTCCTTCTTCCCTTGCTCCAGCAATCGGCCAGAGGGGAGGGCTAGTCGGTCACTGGATTGAGATGGTCAGGCAAGCTCACCTTGCCGTCGTTGGGCGAGAGCGAGCTCACATGGCTGCTGGCGAGGGCTCACCTCTCCAGTCAATCGGAGAGCTTGCCTAGCCACTAATCCGAGGGGGAGGGGCAGTCCCGTAATAATACCCATAAGGTGGGATGAGATACTCTAATGGCGGGATGGGGTGCTCGCAGATGGCCAGCTTGATTTGGATCTTGCAGTGAGGCCGATTAGACTAGCGGAGGAGCTCGTACATCCGGATTCAGTCTTTGTCGTGGGGGTCAAGTAGGTCTTAGAGGTGATGAGGAGTGAACCAACCAAGGGTTTAGGGGTCTCAAAGGGTTTGGAGTGGAAGACCTCAAGGGTGAGGGCGGAGTTAGGGAGGGGGAGGGGAATCATGAACTGCTCGTTCCAGATGGGGCAGGTGGAGCCGGAATCGTCAGACTTGGTGGCGAGGTGGTGGTCAAGATCGACCTAGAAGATGGCGTAGGGCTTGAGGGCGAGCTCGCCCTTGCCCAACAACGGCAAGGTGAGCTCGCCCGGTCACCTTAGGCTGGCGACTGGCCCGCCCTCCCCTCTAATCAATTGTCGAAGCAAGGGAAAAAGGAGGAGGGAGGAGGGAGGCGGAAAAAAAAAGAGATAAAGGATAAAAAGATAAAAATATTAATAAAAAATAGTCACCGGTGTTGGCTGACAGCCACGTCAGCGCCCGCTGGCCAAATTTGATCGGATGGACTAAACTAGCATAATTACAAAAGATTTAAAACTCAATTGGCTAAAAAAATAAGTTTAGGACTTAATTGACCAAAAAATAAGTTAATGACTGAATCGACACAATTATGGCATGTTTAATAAAGATTCTACTCCTAAGAACAAATTCTGATCACAAATAATTTTTTTTATTCTGTTACCGAGAACAATTTCTAAGTATTTTGGGTGTTTGATAAACTGTTTAAAATTTTTATTTCTGAAATAGAATTGTGTTTGGTAAGAATCTTCCAGTTTTTTATTCTTTTAATTTTTTAATACTTTTTATTATAATTTTCTTATATTTCTCTTTTTTTCTTTTTTCTTTTTATTTTTATTTTTCCCTTTTCTCTCCTTCTTCCTCTTTTAGTGGGTGGTCACCACCACTGGCGATGGCTAGTGAGTGGCTAGGCAAGGTTTGGCGAGCTCGTCGGAGGCTCTCCTAGCCACCAGTGAGGCTTGACCTCACCCAGGTGGCGCGAGGCCAAGCCCCAGATATGGGTGAGGCTTGGCCTCACCAACCGGCGTGAGCCTCGCAAGGCCAGGGTGAGGCCGACCTCGCGCAGCCTAGGCGACATCGAGCCTCCTCAGGCTAGGCGAGCCTTGCCAATGGCCACGTGAGCCTCCGATGAGTTTGCCAGACCTCGCCTTGGTTGATGGGGCTCTGGTGAGCTCACCCTAGCCTGACGAGGCTTCAGCGAGCTCGCCTAACCTCACCCAACTACTCGCTGGCGGCGATGTCCCGAGGGTGGCAATGGGGCAATGATGGAGTGGTAGTGGGTTGGGAGAAGGAAGAAGAAAGGGAAGGGAAAAAAGAGGAGAGGAAAATTGATTCTCAAAATTGTTCTTAAGAACGAGAAGCAACTTTTTTTTACCAAACGAATATATGTTCCAAATCTATTCTTAGAAACAAAAGAACATAATTAGTTGTTCCCAATAGTGTTACCAAAAAGACCCTTACATTTGGTTTAGGACTTTTTCGGTAATTTTCCCTATGGGAGGAAGAAATGTAACTCTTATCACATGAAGTGCATCGACATGCCAATCACTCAAAAGAGAAGTGAATGGACTTTCTAACGTTTTTCTTTCGAAAGAATCCCAAACCTTTGTACCACAACTATGGCCTTATCAAGGAGTGAAAAACCTACCTTGCACCATACCAAATTAAGCAAGAAATAAGAAAAAACCTCAAAACCTTAATCTTACATCTGATTCTTCTCCCACTTGCCGAGATATTACAAAGTAAATAGTGCTAGGACCAAACTACTCTAAGGGTCACGCCTACCGCCCCTTCGACTATGCATGAACATGTACGCTAAAATGGCTCGATCCATCCCAGAGTTAAATCTCATCTGATTACGCCCAATTCAAACTAGCCTTTTCACCGGGAGTAGTTAGAACTTAAGGTGAAATCCTCAAAAGATTGTCGGTCGTTCGGGTTAGCATCTCTTCGATTCTCTGGTATCTTGCCGCTACCATGGCAAATCAATTTTATGGGTTGGAGATGTCACATGGTGTAGGTGCGTCCTACTCCTAGTGCAAGAAGAATCTCTCCAAGATCAATCGATCAATCAATCAAATGGCAATTCGTGTGTGTTTGTATTTGATTGAGAGAATATTGATGGTGGGTCCTTGTCCTCGATATAGAGCGTGTAACGTGTGCATTTCACTTCCCTATGGAAACCCTAGATCCTCTCTCTTAGTACCGTCCCTACAATGATTGGTATCTTTCACATAAGTCATTGTCATTTTCCTTCCATGTTTAATTTCCTTTTACAACTAGAGATATGTATACCCGATTTTCCAAAAACCATGCACGAACTGAGTAACATTAGACCTTTCGATTTGTGCAGGCGGCGTCGATCCATGGCAATTTGCTCGAAATTAATAGAATTTGGAAAGCAACTTTCGATTACAGTAGTTTGGTGAACTACTTTTTACTACATATTTAATCGTTTTTGCTCAAATGTCGACGTGGAGAAGGTACGCTTGGAGATGTTCTACCGATGGATCTTGTCAGTCCATGGATTTTGCCCTTGTCTGTGTTCTAGTACCTCTTGTACGGGGAGATATCGTGTTATCCAATTGCATGTGCCTTCAATGTCTAAGAGAAGGAAAAAAAGGAAAAAGTTGCATGTGCCACACCCATAACTTCAGATGTCTGCTCCTCTTTATATATTCAATTGGTGTTGAAATAAGCCAATTATTTGACACTAGCTACATACCCGTGAGATGCTTCATTTCATGTGAATACCGAAGCTTTTAAAATAATTTATTTAGAGGGACCGAAGCAATATTTCAATGGTTGTCTCATGATATTTTGTATTTTCCCATTATATTTTACTTTTTTCCAGTAATTTGTCTTTCGAAATTGTTTAAGCAATGAAGTACATTAAAGTAATCTACATGTCTGTATTGTGCACACGGGTGATACTAACGGACTACTTAGTGAAGATGATACTGATGTGGAAGAGATAAACAAAGCTTTTGTTGATTCAAAATGTAGCTCATCGGGTATATTAAATTACATCAGGCACTTCAAATTTATTTTCGTGGAAAACTTATGTTATTTTTCCTCATGTCCTTCTGCCTTACTTTGCGAGGAAGAAATTCAAACTGGCCATGACCACCAATCGCATCATTCAAGATCTGAACATATACGATCTCCGACATTATATATATTGGTTCACTAGTGATCAATGATTGGTGACTTTAGCTACATATAAATTAGAGTTTATCAGACGTTACTTAATATAGATTTCAGTGAATATGCACATTACCTCTACTCTATCATTCGCACTTACAATGTGTGCATGCTATATATAGATTGGTTTCCATTTGTACCTCTAAGCAAAAGTTTAGTAGACAAATTTGCCAAACTATCTAGTATACAAATTTCGCTAAGGACGCATTTGTTCTACTGGAAATTTCATTATAAATGAACATATCTTCCTTGAAAATCATTTTAAAGAATAATGATTAGTATTCATTTATTTAGTGATTTTAAAAAAGTGATTTACTTCTTGTCAGAAAATGGAAATTTTCCCCCAATCTAAACTTGTGTTTTTCAGTTCATGAAAAACTTTTTCAATGGATCGATTAGCTATCCATCATCTAAATACCAGAAAGTCAGAAAACAATATCTCGGAAACAGATTTCCTTCAAACAAGCAGACACTGAACTTGTTTTAGTACAATGCAAAGTATATGCGCTAGGATGAATTCTCTCTGCATTAAATTCTACCAAAAACACAACAAGATAATCCCTAATTTCTCCGGAGGAATCTGGCGTGAGAGTGAAATGCACGATCAAATCTCTTGTTTGACTTGGGATGTTGTGGGTCGGCCATTTCGATTTGCCAGGCTTTAACGCAATTTCCATGAGCATGATGAGGGCTCGATTCGAGTCAATAATACCCTAGCTTTGGAAATACCTGTCACGAGGGATCATGATGATTCATCTAACAAAACCCTAAGGTCCCCACTCTCGAAAGCCTGCGTTTTTCTTCCACGACCAAGCACCGTTGTTGCAGCTTTCCGCACTCTCCTCGAGTCACCAGTTCCTTGCGGTCTTACAGGTCGAGCGTTATTGCGTGGTGGAAAGTAATGATATGTCAAGAAGTTCGATTTCGATGGACATTTGTATGCATGTTTTGCATTTTTGTCAACAAGTTCGAAATGTCGGGGAAGGACGGTGGGTTTGAGATGACAAATACGGCGTGTAGGGACAGCTGAGAGAATAATGCTGGGCATGCAAATGTTAAACCATTATTACAGGTTGAAACCATGTTTTGTGAGTTCGTTGAATTTGGTAACATTCATTGATTATGCTGAGCGATGGGGTCATGTTTTCTCGAAATGGTACAGGCATCTATCTTTTTCCCGTTTCGCGATACCTTCCTAAATCACACACAGAGCATGACCAAGTTCTACGTCTCACACTTTGCAAGAGAGACAAGTGATTCACCTTCTCTTTCCCTCATTGTTGCAAATGCATCTCTCGATGAAGTTAACGTATTTGCAGTAATAAATTGACTGAGCATATGCGATATAAATCAAATGTTCAGTATATACCGCATCAAATGAACACGACACAAGTTCCGTAAAGGGGTTTGTCGTGCTCATCATTGACGTACTAGCCGGCAAAAAGAAGCGAGGCAAAGAAAAACCCTAATGCACACTATATCTTTGCAACTACGTATGGGGACCTGTTCGGATCACATCATTGCATGAAATCTTGGGAGAATATCACGTGTGCAAGAAAATCTTTCGCATCGCCCATCATCATGAGGAATCCTCAAAAGAGAGAACTTCCCTCGAGCTTTCCATGATCGACACTTTACCTTTTACCCGATCGCCTTCACACTCGAAACTTACTAATGATGACCAAAAGCCAAGAGAAAAAGAACAGCACGACGCACGCACATTTCTTGACTTCGGAACGCGTGAATACAGACATTGCTCGTTCTCACGCTCGGCCTGTCGTTGCTTTCTTTTTTAACCTAAGAGACATGACGGTTGCGATTCAACCTCATGATGGGTTATTTTTACACTTTTTATCTCGAGAGAAGAGGAGAGGAAAGGGCTTGGCATTCACACACGTAGGGGCAATGATGAGGCGATGCGATTAGAGCGTCGTTATTTTTTATGGTTGTGGGTGGGATTTGTCTTGTCTGGACCAGGCTGTGGCGAGTGCCGGGGCGTATGAGAAGGTCGACGATAATGACAACAGCTTGATGCATGTCGAGAGGTGGCCGATTCCGGCTTTTGTTGGGATGACAAAAGTGAGCTGCCGGCATAATGAGGGCGGCACGTAATGATGAGATGTTGGCGAGGCCTCGGCTTTGCATGAAGAAGATGTTAAGGGTTTTTTTGGTCATAAAGAAGATGTTGAGGTTGATATCGCCAAAAAAAACCTGTTACTATAATTCAATTGTTTCGTGTGAGTAGAAAGAACCAATCGAGTGGTCAAGTGCTCAGCTCGAATGCCACCGATCACCTCATTTGAATCACTCAAACTAATTTTTGGGAGTCACACCCAGTACCGTAATGGCCTGGTCCAATGTAAGCAAGGATTGGTCGCTAAGCTCAAAGGGCCTAGATAAGAAGTGGCTCCTAACATACTTTTAGGATGACAAATGGGGCAAAAATAAATCAAATTATGTACCGAATAAGAGGAGAGTGATCTTGAGATGTGTGTTTGTGTGTGAAAACTTGAATTAATTCATGAAAGTGCCTTCTAACGTAACAACAAGCTTAGTTATTGGAATTTTAAAGTTGAGCGTGCTCAAGTGGAAGTATTTCTAAGATTAGAGACCTCTTGGGAAGGTGCCCACCTGTACATCAAGTGACAAATCTTGGAAGTGCTCTCACTTGTATGTCAAAGGACAAAACCATGAAATTTGGTATGAGACGTGCTAAAGCGAAGGATACTTCAAGCAAGTTAAAATCACGGTGCCACAAATACTACTACGTCTTGTGGTTGGAGCCTTATACAATACATGGCATTGACGGATCAGATTTTTCATCTTTATGAGATCAATTGTGTTGAAGGTACGAACAAATTAAAATCTCTTCTGATCTTTAAGGAAACTAGTTGAAACAACCAAAAATAGAAAGGCATTAAATCACACATTTGAAAACGTGAGGATTAATTAAAACTCTCTCTTTAGCCGGTCTAGTTTTCTGAGTGCCACCCCACTGATAATGTCACTTATTCCACACTACTGTTCAGGTGTTATGTTTTATGGGAAAACTTAACGACGATCCTCGGTATATGTAATGAATTTTGTCGACCAGCGTCCCATGTGTACCCGTAATCATTGTATATAAGAATGTTTATAGAATATAATTAGAAGACTATAATCAAGCTGTGACACGGTCTTGTGTAGTGATACGGTAATAATCTCACATGACGCGTTTGATTAATCATGGAAAGCCCTAACCTATTCAAGGATTTTGCAGGCAAACTGAATCTGTGGGAATGTTCTTTTGCCTTCCAGATCGTGCACCGCGGGCGACAAGAGTCGGAAAGACATAATCATTGTGCTGGGCCTGCGCCAATTGTGAACAAAGACAAAAGACACAGGAAAAAAATCTCCTTGACCCTGGCTGGCTGGCTGGCTTCTGCTCCAAACCCTACCCACTGAACGGTCCCTCTTTATCAGCGTCTTCCTCGAAGCGGGCGATCTATTAAACTACAGGTGAAAAAAGATCATGCATTACACGACATGCCGACGGACCGTGAATCAGGAACGACCCCCCCAATCAACACACGACCGTGTCTTGGGATTGTGCTGGTCTGGTTTTCTTGCTCTGCATTTCTCTGTGAGCTAGCTGTTCGTATCTAGAAGGAGACAAAGGAAAAGGTATGGTACAGTCGCGACACGAGACGAGCCAAGATCTCCTCTATAGATTTCATAGATATGACACCTTGGACTAGATTGGGAATAAGTGAGTTTGGGATTCGACAAATCCCCTTGAACTCGATTTGTACGCCAGATTCTTGACAGCGATCAAAGGACACTTGTCAAATATAATTGATCGAGGAGAGATTGATTTGAAAGGACGGATTCCAATTGTTGGAAGGATTTTGCTACCATAATAATATTTTATTTTTATCAAAAGGAAATTGTACTCATTGGTCAAAAGAATGCATAAGAAGTATGTAATATTCATAACAAAACAAATCGAAACAAAATAAAAATACTTAAAAGTAAAGCCAAATCTAGAAAACAATCAAGATCAACAGAGCACCAACAAAATTAAGCATACATGCATTCTATAAGAATGGATTTGTCTAGCAAAATAATTGGCGACTAATTACTGAATCTCATGTCTTTATCATTAATGAGTACATACCGAAAATTCCTTCTCCAATAATTATGACATTATCAATTGGTGGTGCACACCTAGGATTCGGCTTCCTCTACACTAACATGTAGAAGAGCAAATCTTTGTGTTTTTACGAGACACGATGCAATCATCATTGAAGCCGGAGACAAAGAACCAACAGAATTAAGCACACACTTGCCCTATAAAAATGAGTGTGTCAAGCAAAATAATCGGCGATCAATTACTGAATCTCATATTTTTGTCAGTGATGAGCACATGCCATAAATTCATTCTTCAAGAACTATGACGTTGTCAATTGGCGGTGTGCACCTAGATTTGGCTTCCTTTACACCAACATGTAGAAGAGCAAATCTTCATGTTTCAACGAGATACTAAAACTTTTGTGATCATCATCGAAGCTAGAGACAAAAAACCAACAAAATTAAGAGCACACTCGTTCCATAAAAATAAGTGTGTCAAGCAATATAATTAGTGACTAACTATTGGATCTCGTATCTTTGTCGATGATAGGCACACGCCATAAATTCATTCTCCAATAACTACAATATTGTCAATTGGCATTGTGCACCTAGATTTAGCTTCCTCTACACCATCATGTAGAAGAGCAAATTTTCGTGTTTTAATGAAACACCAAAACTCATGCAATTATCATTGAAGTTGGATACAAAGAGCCTGTACACGAATAGAGTAAAAGGATATCGAATTTCCAAAAGCATACTTATTAAACTCTTAGATCTAGATCGAAAGAAAATAGGATTCAAATCTAGGACTAGGTCGGGAGAGTTCAAACTCTCAAATTGAAAACTAGACAGAAAGAAAATAGCTTCCAAATCTAAATTGAGAGAGAAGAAAAGGAAAGAAAAGAACAATAAAACACAAAAAAATAAATGACAAAATAGGGAGGGAAGGGTGAGACTAACTCAAACCCTCCCCCATGGCGGTTGAAGAAGATAAGGGAGAGAAAAGAGAGAGAGAGAGAGGGAGAGAGAAAAGACTAGCAAAATAATATTTTGATTATCATGAAAAAAAGAGTAGATCCCACAAAAAATTTCAATTATTTGTTATTTATTTTTTTATGGCCCAAAATAGGCTATTAATTTAAGTTGCGTCTGGCAATGAGGATATAATTCTGGATGAGGCAAAATTTACCCTATGTTTGATGCTTGCTTAAGATACAATAACATCAGATATAAGAGGAATATAAGCCAAATAAATTTTCCCACGAGGGAGGTGGGATAAAAGCATATAGAACTTCTAATATCCATAATAGTAAAGCTATATGTCTCAAATAACAAACTTATTAAATTAAAAAAAAATTGAATTATATTTCAACATAAATAACATATGAATTCTAATATAAGAAATTCAAAATAACAACGAAATAAAAATTTAGTTCTTTAATTTAATCTTATTTTCATTTATATAGTCAACTTTAATTATATCTTATAATATAAATTCAATATATAAATATACAAATATATATATTTTATGTATTTTTGCATTTTAGGTATATTAGCGTGATTTACTATTCAATAAAATTTTATTAGAGAATGATGGAAGGGGAAAATTAATTAAAAATAAAATAATTAAAAAGAGATTAAAATAAAATAAAAAGATTAGATAATAGTGTCACAAGAGATTTTTACTATCTCCATTTGTGAACTTTTAGGTTCATTTACACTGGTATGCTATTTACACTAAAAAATGTACATGATATGATGTGAATATATTCAATTTAATAAACGTGATTCATCAATCTATAAATAAGATATAGCAAAATTCTTGAATTTCATATCCCATCATATTCAATCCTATTCAGGTTAAAAATCTAGACAACTAAACGTAGTCATAGTGAATTAAAGATAGTCACATAAGTATTTTTCATATCTGAAAAACTTTTTTTTTCCCGTTGCCTAGTCGGCTCGAGCCTGAGAGGACAAACCAAGGAAACCATGGCTTTGAGAGAGGAATATCCGACTTTGAATGGCTGGGCCCCTGCTCTGGGCCTAAAGGCCCAAAGACGATACAGAGGCGTGGCCTTTGTTCAGTGCCCATGGGCCAGCCCAACTTCCTTTCCTTTGTCGAGTATACTCTAGCCCTACAAAGCCTTAATGAGATAAAAAGCCCACCGAGGTCTCTCAAACCTACTCATCCATGAAAAATTCCAAATAAGAAGTTGAAATGCTTACTTAATCAAAGATCCGGCTGGCCGGAGAACTCCACCGCCACGGCCAGGGGCATATTTGTCCAACGATATCTGATTTTTTTCTTTTCTTTTTCGTTCTTCTCTTATCTGTTCATCATCATCTTCTTCTGTTATCGCTCTTCCGTCTTCCTCCTCCTTTCGCTCGCGCTTACTGGCAGCAATTAGCGTATTAGGATTGTTGGAAAGATGGAAAGTTGTGGGAAGGAATGTCCGTCGTAGTGGGTTGGCAGAACCATCGGCTCCACCGCCGTCAAGACTCGCTGCCATGGAGGAGCCGGCGTCGCCAGATTTGTTGGCGAGCGGCCATCGCCAGGCTTGTCGATGAGGAGCGCAAGGCCGCCTCTACGGCCGACCTTGGCAACCCCAGCCCGAGCGACACTTGTGGATTGTCCACGTCGCTGAGGTCATTTGCGCAAGGGAAGGACTCCTCGAGGCAAGGCTGTGGATGGAGATGGCAATGGCCGTCGCCGAGGCGGTCTGACTCGCCACGGCTTGTGCCGGATGCAGGTGGAGGAGCTCCTGGAAAACCAGTTCGCGAAGGTTAGGGCAGCTGGTAAGCGATGGGCGTGCAGACTGATGGTGCAAGGCCCTAAGCGAAGAGGAAAACCATGCTTGGACGAAGAAGATGAATAGGGAAGAGAAGAAAGAAAAAGAAAAGGAAATAAATAAATAGATTTGGATGAAAATGCCCCTAATTGTGACGTCAGAGCTCACATGACCAACGGAAATGTGGCAAGCTCATGCCTTAATCTGTAATTATAAATGATCACTCCGCTCTTATTGAAAAAATATCCACTTTAGATCATATTTTGAAAAATGAACTACTCCGTAATCTTATTTGGAATTTTTTCAAAAAGTAACATTACTATGTAATCTTTAGAGGCATTTTTGTCCTCTTCTAATCTTTTCTTATCCACATATAGATATGACAACATGTTCAAGGCGTTGAGGACAGTAAGCTTAGATGTACACCATCCACTAGAGAAGCTATATTTATTGGAAAAGGAGATTAAATATATACTCATCACCAGTAACGACGCAAGATTTGGAGATCGGTTACCGTTAGTCTGTTTTAATGCCGAGATAAATATGCTCTTATGGAATGAGAGTATACTTATCATAGCAAGTTGTGTTTTGCTATTTGGAATTTGCTTTATGTTGAACCTATCGTGTATCACCTTAAGAAATGAATGAAATATTTACTTTTAACCCAACACAAAAATAAATAAATAAATAAATAAATAAACCTTTTGTAGGGTGATTACCTACAAGTTAACCTTTGAAAGGAAATAAATCTAGCATATATGGGAGTTTTCGTTTGAGAGAAATTTAAATGCCCCAATGCCTTCACTATCACAATTTTCTGAATATAATAATTTTCTTGTCCTAATTTCTTCTTGTGCATAGGCTTTTTCTTTTCAAATTTGCAGACAAAAGTTTGAGGTTAAAATTCAATTATGGGTTTGCTAACTAATGAGATTTCAAGCAACATTGTGACTTTTAGCAATTAATTAATGACCTAGGTCTCATTTAGGCAAGAAAAATCCAACCTTATTAACCCTAGCTTGTCCAAATTTTGCTAGAAATCCAACCTGGCCAAACCCTACATTCATTTCAAACCCCCTCTTATAACATAAAGATCGCTTTGCCATAGCTCTTGTACTTACGATCTCTCAGCAGTTTTCAGAGCCAGCCATGCCTCCAACTTCCAAAGCATGCGCATCGTGTCGGTACCAGAGGAAGAGGTGCGACGGCGGCTGCCAGTACGCCGACCTCTTCCCGGCAAGCCGGTTCGACGAGTTCCAGAACGCGCAGCGCCTCTTCGGCGTGAACAACATCCACAACATCGTGAACTCGGTCGAGCCCGAGCTCAGGAAACAAGCCGCCGAGTCGATACTCATGGAGGGCAACATCAGGAAGGGCGACCCTGTGCACGGGTGCCTCGGCGTCACCGGAGGCTCAAGTGGGAGATAGACTTCTGCCAGAAGCAGCTCGAGGACGTGAACCGTCGCCTGTCTGTCCTTCGCCAGTGGGACCGGGAATCGCAGAGGCAAGGGCAGGGATTTAACGGTGCTGTTGTCGAGCTCCCGCCATTGCCACCGTCGTTGTTCTCGAACAGGGGCGGCGTCGGGAGTTTCTACGGGCAGATTCGGCCTAATCCGGTAAGCCTAGACATGATTTAACGAATCTTCGACCATGATATCTGCGAAAGGGACTCGTTTGATTGTCATCTTTCTGTGCACGTAGACCACTACTCTGCTCGACTCGAGTCGCATGAACTATCAAGGACTCAATTACCAATCAATGTACGAAGAAGGAGAGACCAGTACCGAGCCATGGAACGACAGCTCGGCTGCAACGTTCATGAGGTAAGCTCACCGACCTGATTTCATTTCCCGAGCGCCGCTCGCCATACGAACCGTCGCGCACGCACGATTAGATCGTCTCTTTCTTCTTCATCTTCAGATTTTGCAGGGCGGACCGACTTGCTAATCCCGAAGAGCCAGAGGAGGAGGATTCACGGAGGGGGTGCGACGGTGGAACGGAGGAGAGCATGGGTCTGCGTGATCAAGGCAGATAAAAAGATGTGGGATAATCTGGCGCTAGCTATTACAAAAACTACTATGCTGGCAAAAGGCCAAAAAATACCTATGTGACTGTCGTTAATGCATTATGAGAATAACGGTCTATCTTAAACCACAAAATAAATACCAATTGCTCCACCGCACTGTCGATCCCATTAAACCCTAACTAGGCTCAGTGCCTGCTCTCGATTTCGATCACTTCAAAACTCGCTCGATTGCTCCAGTTGGATTCACACTTCCCGTCTTCCCCTCTCTTGATTGATTCTTTTGGGAAACAAAATGCACTTGCTTGACGGTAGAACATGAGAACATGACTGTCCCGTGGTCGCCGGAAGTCGCCCTTTTTGTCTCCGACGATGAGGGGAGGGAGTCGATCAGAACACGGGGGTTCACTTTGGGGGGTGTCTTGAGAAAAATCTCTCTTTAGGGGGGGCGTTTTGGAAAAGGAAAAGTTTTCCTGATCAAAACCCCCCTACACAAAGAGGTACATACCTCTCTCTTCCCACTCTTTTTGCCACAGGAGCCTGACCACCTCAGCTTCGACGCCGCCACGGCCCTTGAACGTCGAAGCCGTTAACCCGAGCGATCCGACACTACAACCCCGACGCTGCCTCGTCTCTAAGGTCTGACAATTCTCGACACAACTTATGTGCACGACACGCCATGATACGCAATTAAAAAGGTTTGGATTTGGCATAAACGGATTCTTATGGCACTATTAGCATTCATTTGTTTGGATATGAACGGACACATGCAAGTTAACATTTTAGTGCGTCATTTGTATCAACACAATGAAAGTAGACACATTTTAGTATGTTTGGTATTCCTATTTAAAGACTTTTCTAAGCCCTCGCCAACCATAGCAAGGGCTGGCGAGGCAAGGGTGTGTTGGCCCTCACTCAAGCCCTTGTCAGCCACAACGAGGGTGGGCGACGACACCCTCTATGTGGCTTGCGAGGGCTTTGCGGCCCTTAGTTAGCAGCCAATAGGCCCTTTGAACCAAAAGAAAAGAAATGAAAAGAAATATATTTAAAAATAAATAAAGATTAGAAAAAATATTAAAATATTATTATAAAATGTCCACGTTAGTGCTAGTCATGCTACATAAAATAATCGGCATCCATAGGTAAGCAATTTTTGCCTAGAATTAGCCAGGTGAACTCAATTAGCAAATTGTGACAAGATTTAGGATTTAATTAACAAAATTGAAAGATTTAAAACTCAATTGGTAAAAGTGCAATAGATTTATGATTTTTTGAATAATTTTTCTGAATGTTGAATATGGTAGTTTGGAACCTCTGGAGTTGTCGGGGGGAAATTTGCATTTAAGAAGTCACATTTTGTGGCAAAATCTTTCGAAGATGTGATTTATCTAGAGAAGTCACAATTAAATGGAGTTCTTCACTAGCCCCATGATCAAATTTGTACAACACAGATGTATCTCATAATCCGAACAGCTGACTCATTAACCAGGTAAAGATGGTGCAATTTCAGAGAAAAATCAAAATTATAGGAATGAAGAAATGTCTTGTAAGCTTGAGTTGGCTCATCTTATGGAAACCCTAATCCACAGCAGACGACGAATCTATTCGCTTCTGTTGCGATCGAAAATCCTCTGCCCAGGAGCAAAAATCATCTTCGGATCGAACCAAGCTTTCCGCTCTCGGAACAGCCTCCATTTCGACCCGAAATGTCTCATCCATTCTGGTTCACTGCCGAAATGGGGGAGATACTGTTTAACCTCAATACCTGCATCTTCACAAAACTGCAGCAGCTCCTTATTTTGAAGATCAAATTCCTGCCAATCGTCAAACCCGCACGCGTGCAGAAACCCTACGACGTAGAAGACGTCTTCGTCCGGTACAACTGCGGACATCCGATCATCCCACCTGCAAGATTCATTCATTAGTGTATCTTTGTCCTCTTGAAGTGTATCTAACGTTGTCGTTACGCAATCTCACATAACTTGGTTAAGACAATAAGCCCGTCTCTATGGGAGACTTACTTGTTTCGGTTCATGGGATAAATGAGGACAGTTCCGGTCGTGATGCTCCTTTTGAGGATGATGTTCTTGAAAACGCCGCCGTTGAAATCGGAGATGCGAGATTTGGGCACGAATAGGTTCAACCATGGATGAGGAACATCCCAACGGCCCTGCGCTCGGAGTTTCAGCTCTCCTTTTCGTACTCGATCAAGGAAATCGATGTAGGCGATGTCTTTTTGGAACACGAACTCGGGAATATGGCTCAATCCTCGGAACAATTTCTCCAGATCCTAGAATAGTAGATTAATAGTCAAGTTAGAGACGAGAATTGCAGGAACATGATTAACTCTCTGGTGCAACTGCAAGCATAGCTAGGGTTTGTTAAAAATGGTGAGTTAAGTCCTGCCTCGTTCACTGTATTCTCAGTGAGATCGTCGTAGTACTTCGCTACTTCGAGACAATAGATGATCTTATGTTGGTCTATCAACGATCCGATTCTCAGGTGGTCCGGCTCTGGGAAGAAAGAAGATCTCCAACTCTCCGGAGGACCCTGGTTCATGAGAAGCAGCCCCTCCACATAATCGAGTGCATCGTCTTGATCCTTCCCGTTCTTTGAGATCAGATGTTCTTGGTCTCTCGTAAAAGTCGAGAAATCGCTATACAGTATTCTCACCCATTTGACCTGCGTGTCGAAATTATCGTAACATAAACAATATTTTGAGGACAGTGATTTGCTTTTCATGAACCGAAATGAAAGAATAGTGAAAAATGTATTCTGAAAGTAGCCATTCTAATATGTTCCAAAGCCCATATTGTATGTTGGATCCTTGCAGCAGCTCTCTATATTGTTTGAATTAAGAAGTTTGACTTGATCTTATAATATGACTCGGAGAAAATCTTTTCTCAAATAGTCGAGTTTTAGTGTTCATACTCTCTTTGGAGCTCGATCTAAGGCGATTCTCGCCCTCGTTATTATGCCAAACTGGCCAAGACCTCCGAGAACAGAGTAAAACAGGTCGGGATTTTCGTCGGGCGAGCAAGTCGTAAGCTCCAGAGTCCCTGAATCCAAAGTAAAAAGAATGGAAAATGACATTTATTCGCTCGTACGTAAGCAAGAGAACATCAAAGAACTATACTTTGGCGACTTTCTAGGCATAAACAAATCGAAAAGCGACGCATAATTCGGTACGAGATCTTAAACAATCCAACAAGAAAACATTATGGTCCTACCCGCTCCTGGACATAATTTGACCATGCACAAGAATATGACAACAGGATTATCGACTCCGCGGAAAGAGCTAGCGGCCAAGAAATCTATCACGAAACACAAAGCTCGTAGAAAGCAAAATGCCCTTGTCGCCATAGCTGGCTCAGAATGGAAGGAAGGAAGAAAGAAAATCAGGAAAAGAAAAATCGAAAGAGGCCATGGCGTTCGTACCAGTAATGACGTCCATTTCATAGACGTTGCTGATCTGAGGACCGTATCGGAACGTTTGCCCACTTATGCCGGCGTTGGAGAGCGTCCCTCCCACCGTCACGTACAAGTAATCCGTCCACGAGACCGGCGCGAGCCCATGCCTCAGCGTCTCCTCCAACACATCCCTCCAGAGCTGCCCACCGCCAACATCAGCATAGTGCCCGAAAGACCTGCTCCACGACACGGCGATGGCTGCTCCTCCACCGGTGCTGCCTTGGCGGCTCGCCAGGGATGTCATGTCCACCACGACCCCGCCCAGGGCCAGGGCTTGGCCCCGGACTGAGTGGCCACATCCTCTAGCCGTAATAGTAAAAGAGACAGAGGTATTATCGTTGCTGTATGCATCCCTCAAAGGTCCACTATTTCCTCGTGGCACGACGGCTGGAGGACGCCTCGGGGGGTTCGCCGGACAATGTTACCGAAGTCAGTCGAGGCCATGCTTATCGAGTCGGGGTCGGTGCAGAGCTTGCCGGGGAGCTTGGGGATTGGGGACTGAGTCCGGGTCTTGGATTTGCCGACTGTGGAGACTGATCGGGTTGTGATGACTTTTCCCATGAAATCTGAAGACATTGGACAAGTTTCTGCCATTTCTGGAGTGGGAGAGGGAGAGAAGTTGGGAAGTTGATGGTTTACGTGTGGCACTTGAATACATATATATATCACCTTATGAGGTTTTTGTCGTCATATGAGACGTGACAATTTATTGTACCGAGCCAATCATCTCGATCACAGATGATAGTGGGTCTGTCACATAATCTTGGACGACGTAACAGTAATAATGATGCGAACTAAAAAGTAAATGGTCAATTAGAGCGGATTTCATATATTCTAAGTTTCAAAGCAACAATATCATGTTGGTAGATTCGATAATAAGAGACGTTCCTCCCAACTCGTGAATTCTTCAAAAGAAAGGATCCTAGAACTCTTCATGCATCATTAAAGTCTTCGTTGGGAACATATTGGTAATTTAGAGTTCTACATGAAACAGGACAACTTATTGTACCAAGTTAATCGCGACCGCAAACGATGGCAAGTCTCTCAACTGATCTCGTACAACATGACAATAATAATAATGCGAACTCAAGCACTCGTCACTTGGAGCGGGTTTCATAAATTTTGAGCTTTAAATAGAAAATATCAACAGATTCAATATTAAGAGAAGTTCGCACCAACTCTTGAATTATTCAAGGGACCCTAGAATTCTCCATGCATCACTAAGTCTCCATATGGATTTTAAAATAATCTCTATGGGAATATATTGGTAATGTTGAATTATATATGAAATGAGACAACTTATTATATCGAGTCAATCATGACCACAGATGATGATGGGTCTCTCACCTTGTCTCACACAACATGACCGTAATAATGATGTGAACTCAAGTACTCGTCACTTAGAGTAGGTTTCATATATTATGAGTTTCAAAGCGAGAAAGTCGTCTACAAATTCAATATTAAGAGGAGTTCCTCCCAACTTGTGAATTATTTAAGAGAAAGGGATCTTAGAATTCTTCATGCATCACTAAAGTCTCTGTTACTCTAATATGTGACATATTGTCAATTTAGAATTCTATATGAAACAGGACAACTTATTGTACTGAACCAATTACAACCATAGATGATGGCGAGTCTCTCACGTTATCTTGCACGACTTGACCGTAATAATGATGTGAACTCAAGCACTCACCACCTAAAGCAAATTTCGTGTCTTCTAAGTTTCAAAGCGAAAATATCATGTCAGCAAATTCAATATTAGATAAATTTCTCACCAACTCGTGAATTATTTAAGAGAAAAGGAGCTTAGAATTGTCCATGCATCACAAAAGTCTTCATATGGATTTTAAAATAATCTCCATATGGGAACATATCAGTCATGTAGAATTTTATGTGAAACGGGGCAATTCATTGTACCGAACCAATCACGATTATAATAATGACAGGTCTCTCACGTGATCTTGCACGACGTGACTGTATTAATGATGCGAACTAAAGCACTCATCAATTAAGTTTCAAAGCGAAAATATCCTGTCGGCAAATTCAATATGAGTATTAAACTGCTCCCCAACACGTGAATTATTTATAAGAAAAGGACCCTAGAATTATTCTCCATGCATAACTAAAGTCTCCGTACGGATTTTAAAATAATATCTATACGGCAACATAGTGTCCAAACTCCCATTGATTTGGGGCCCTTCTTTTTGTCTGTCCGTCGCAAGTCAACATTTCTCGATTTCTTTTTACTCCCCCAACCACAGCCTTCAACGTGCCTCTCAAACCACGAATGCGAGTCTGACTCGAGATGCCGGCGTTCACATTGATGGCCGACGTCGCCCTCCTTTGTTGGAGTCACTCCCTGCTTCCACTTTCTCATTGGGGCTTCCACTTTCTCATTGGGACTTGCTTCCAATTTCTACATGGCACATCGGGAGAGGGCCACGCCGCCCTCGCTGGACCTCGCCTGTGATCGGTTGCCGGCCACGCCCAATTCTTGTCGCAAGCGAGAGGAAAAGACAAAAAAAGAAGAAGGCGTTCACATCAACGATTTTCGGCCAAAATTAATCAGAAGAATTACATTGATAAACCGTTAGAAGGTTGGGATTAAATTGGTAAATAATTAAAGAATTATGACTAAATTGGCACAATTAAAAATTTAATCATTAAATTGACAAATTAGCAAAAGCTTCAGGTTTAAATTGACACAATTAAAAGGTTGAAAATTAAATTAGCCCACGTTCAATAGGATTAAGACTTTTTAAACAAATCCCCCTAAAGAACTCAAAGCAATGCAAAAATCCTAGTTTTTTTTTTTTTTTGGGTTTGAAGCAAAAACCCTCATTTACAGTAACTCTTCTAGATCAACATTAGGGGCGTGTGTACATTTGAACTTCTGCGTATGAAGTTATTAGGATAATCTTCTTTTGGTAGGTAAAATATCAAAAAAGTCATAAACATGTTGTACTTATATTATTTCAGATTTGATACAAATTTCTCTTCGGCCATGCTTGACCAGACCACATATGTGATGGAGTCCACAACCACCAAAGGCCATGCTCGACAATATCTCACTCTATCTATTTCTGTCCTGCTCGACAATATCTCACTCTATCTATTTCTATCACGCTCTCAAATCAACCTCCATTTGAGATCATGACGGACCTCGGATGTGGAGTTTGTGCCTCTAATTCGAGGTCGGCCAACCTCTCATGGCCTCAACTTGTGGCTGCGACCTCCATTGAAAGTATGGCAACCACGGCAACCTGTCGGGTTGTCATCACCTATTCGTTTTGCTCTCCATCCGAGCCTCTCCGCACCCTTCAAGCTCAACGTCATGGTAGAGATCGATCGGAACTCTAGGGTCAAGCTCGACGTGCGGCGGAGCTTGACCCTCAGATTTAAGTTCGAGCTGCCCGCGACAACTGAAGCTCAACACCTAGATCTGAGGTCGACCTCGAAGTTGCAAGCAGAGCTCAGACCAAATGGAGTCAAGCTCGAGCGGCGTGGTGGAGATTGCAATGGTCTGGGGCTTGAGCTTGACAGCCATACTCTGCTCAAACCTCTCTTTCCTTTCTTTTCTTTTCTTTTTCACTTTTTTTTTTTTTATGTGGGGCCACATCAGCACTAATTGTCCTAGAAAACATTAATAATATCACATCAAATGTCATTTTGAATTTTCGATGGCATTCATTAAAGAAACATGGCAAATATATATATATGTCAAATTAATATAAGTTTATGATTTTTCAAGATATAAGAAAAGGTTTAGGATAGTGGTGTTATAGTGTAAAGTTTTTGGTGACATGTGTCCAAATTAAATTTTTTAAAAGAAATTTTGTGTTTGCAAGTAATTTTGCAATTGAATTATTTTACCTGCAATGCATCTACTCCCCATCGAGTTGACTAGACCAAAACCCGGGACCTTGCAGGTATCGGTCACTTTGCGAACTCAGACTTATTTGCTAGGCTGATAGTTGCCCTTCCTCTACCAGAAATGCAAGCTCAAGCTAAGGACTCTCTCTCGGCCTATTCCGGGTGATAGTAAGACATAGCCTCATCCTCTGGGCTTTCTCGGCCCGGTATGCCTAATCCTGAAGTGGAGCTAGGGTAAGACAGGTAGCCTAAAGAACTTATAGCTCACTCAGTCAGTTCACTTAGGGTCTGCATGGTACGCTCTCGGGAACAGCTATTTTTGTTCTTTTGTTCCCGAGAGCAGATTTTTTATTCTCGAGAATATAAATGCGTTTGGTAAATTTTTTGTTCCCGGGAACAAATGTGTTCCCCGGAACAGATTTGGAGTAGAAATCGAAATAAGAAAAAATTGCTTCTTGTTCCAGAACAATTTTAATAAACAATTTTTTTTTTCCTTTTTTTTTTTTTTTCTTTTTTTCTTTTTCTTTTCTTTTCTTCTTCCTCTTCCTCTTCCTCCTCCCACCCCTCAGCTGCCCCATCGCCGCCGCCGGCGAGCTCGCCGGCACCTCGCCGGGCCAGGGCGAGGTCCGACAAGCTCGCCGGAGCCTCGCCCGACCACCAGCGAGGCCGAGCCTCGCCCAGGCGGCACGAGGCTGGGCAAGGCTCCGGCGAGCTCGCCGAAGCCTCGCTAGCGGCGGCCAACAAAAAGAAGGGGAGGAAAAAAAAAAGAAAAAAGAAAAAAGAAAATTAAAAGAATCAAAAGATTAGAAATTTTTACCAAACGCATTTTTGTTCCCGGAGTAAAAATTTTGAATAGTTATCAAACGCCTTCAAATGCTCAGAAATAGTTCTTGGGAACATAAACAAAAAAAAAACATTTTTGAGCAGAAACTGCTCTCGGGAACAGAAACGTTGCCATGCGGACCCTTACTCTTTTTTCTTTCTTAAACCTTAGGAAAGGAGAGATTTGATTAAAAAAAATGAACATATAACTTAGGGACAAACCTTAAATTTTGCTCACTCTAATACATTTACCTTAAACTTATTTTTGTAACATAAAAAACTCTAAATTTATACATACCTGACATATTTATCCTAAATTTCTTTTTTATGATATAAAAAATCATTAATTTTTCCGCGACATCAAATTTTTTGAATAAATACGTCACACTGGTACAAGTTTAGGGTTATTGTGTTGCAAGAAAAAGTTTTAAGTACAAATTTGGGTTTTTGATGTAACAAAAAAAAATTTAGAATAAATGTGTCAAAATGAGTATAGTATAAGATTTTTAGTAGCTTTCACAGTGAAGAGAAGTGAAGGTTAACTTCACCGGCCTATCTTTCTCCAGGGTGTTTTCACCTATGAGGGCCAATCAACGATAATCCCTTCAGTAATGGCACCACACCTTGCACCCTTATTCCAAGTGGTATTTTTTTTTTCTCAACAAGGTAAGAATAGCTCGATATTTTATGTCTTAGAATTCAGATGATGTAGTTTAATCACTTCCTCATGTCCGTATCTTATTTTTATATGCCAGATTAAAATTACCACTTGAACACGAAATCGGATGCCTTTCCTAGGTCCCCCAGTCCGTTTGCACGTCTTCTTCAGTTCATAAACCCATCTTTTGCCGCTCTTTCTTCCTTCCCCGCCATAGCCAAAACGCATCTCACCGCCACTGTTTCGCGAGATCGAGAGAGGAAGACCTTCAAGGCACAACCGAAACGTGCCGCCCCAGTTCCGCCGAAGGCAAGTCGAGGGCGAGGATTTATCTATAGAAAGGCACCCAACAATGGCGACGGTGGTATTGCGCTTCCTCGATGAGGAAGAAGAATATCTCAGGCTCTGCCCTTTATGAAAGCAATCGTTTTTGAGAAACGGGTATCATAAAAAATCTCGCTTTCTACGATATCGGCCGCTGCGAATGTGTAGGAAAAGCGAAAGTTGCAGGGATTGGCGATTGCTCGTGAATGAGGGCGTTCCATTCAATTGTCGGAAACAAAGCGTCTGCTCTAAGCAAGGCTCTGATAGCCCATTGTCAAGCTACCGTAGGAGGAACTTTGAGGGATCTGTATACTGCCAATAATATATTAAGTGGGTATACAAAATGTGGAGAAATCTGGGCTGCTCACCAACTGTTTGACGAAATGCGCAACAGAGATATAGTGGTGTTGCGCTTCCTTGACGAGGAAGAAGAATACCTCAGGCTCAGCCCTTTGTGAAAGGCAATCATTTTCAAGAAACGGGTATCGTTGAAAATCTCTTTTTTTTTAAAATATCGAAGGGCGCTGCGAATGTATAGGAGCAGTGAAAGTTGCAGGAGTGGTGGTTGCTCGTGAATGAGGACGCTCCATTCACTTGTCGATAACAAAGTGTCTGCTCTAAGCAAGGCTCTGATAGCCCATTGTCAAGCTACCGTAAGAGGAACTTTGAGGGATCTGTATACTGCCAATAATATATTAAGTGGGTATACAAAATGTGGAGAAATCTGGGTTGCTCACCAACTGTTCGACCGAATGTGCAACAGAGATGCAGTGTCCTGGAACACCATGATTTCTGGTTATATTAATAGTGGTAAGTTGGACAAAGCATGGGATTTTCTGGAGTCCATGAGACAATGTGGACTAGATGTGGATGCTTATGCTTTTTCGAGCATGCTAAAAGGAGTAGCTAGTACTGGTAGACTTGATCTTGGACAGCAATTGCATTCCTTGATTTTCAAGCAAGGGTATGCCGGGAGTGTTTATGTGGGGAGTGCTCTTTTGGACATGTATGCTAAGTGTGAGAGGGTTAAGGATGCATACATCGTGCTCCAACACATGCCGCAACGTAATTCTGTCTCGTGGAATGCACTTATCAGTGGATTCACGCAGAGCAGCAACAGAGAGACCGCATTTTGGCTTTTGGATAGCATGGAGCATGAGGGTGTTAAGCCAGATGATGGGACCTTCGCTCCTCTCTTGACATTGCTCGATGACCATGAGTTTTTCGAGCTAACTGCACAGGTCCATGCCAAAATTTTGAAGCATGGTCTAGAATGGAAAAATAATGTTTGTAATGCTGCAGTTACTTCGTACTCGGAGTGTGGTTCCATTGAAGATGCTAAGAAACTGTTTGATAGCGTTGTCTTTAGAGATATAGTGACATGGAATTCAATGCTAGCTGCTTACCTTGTGCATGGCAAAGAAGATTCTGCCTTTAGGCTTTTTATTGATATGCAATGGCTGGGCATTGAACCTGATTTTTACACTTACACAAGCATCATAAGTGCTTGTTTTGAAGGAGCATGTGGAAATCTGGGAAAGTCCCTCCATGCTTTGGTAATTAAAACTGGTCTGGAGCAATCATTACCAATCTCCAATGCATTTATAGCTATGTATATCAAATTGGGTAATGGATCCATGGACAATGCTATTAGTGTCTTTGAATCAATGCAATCCAAGGACCGGGTCTCTTGGAATTCCATGTTGACCGGATACTCCCAAGTTGGGTTAAGTGAAGATGCATTGAAACTTTTTGCTCAGATGAGATCTTTGAATACTGAGATTGATCATTATGCTCTTTCGGCAGTTCTCAAGTCTTGCTCTGATTTGGCAACTCTCATATTGGGCCAACAAGTACATGCATTGGCACTTAAGTTTGGCTTCAAGTCAAATGAATACGTTGGCAGTGCACTGATCTTTATGTACTCCAAGTGTGGCATCATTAAAGATGCTAGAAACTCTTTCGAAGAGACCCTCCAAAGCAGCTCAGTCACTTGGAATGCGATTATCTTTGCCTATGCACAACATGGTCTAGGACATGATGCACTTGATCTTTTCCATTTGATGAGAGCGAGGAGAATAAAGCTTGATCACATCACCTTTGTTGCTGTCCTGACCGCTTGTAGCCACATTGGTTTAGTTGAAGAGGGCCATGGGTTTCTATTATCAATGGAAACGGATTATGGCATTCCTCCAAGGATGGAGAACTATGCTTGTGCAATTGATCTTTTTGGGCGTGCTGGGCTTGTGAACAAGGCTAAGGCCTTGGTGGATTTGATGCCATTTGAACCTGATATGATGGTGTGGAGGACTTTATTGGGTGCTTGTAGGAGTAGCGGAAACATGGAATTGGCTTGTGAAGTCGGGAATCGACTACTTGAGTTAGAGCCCGAAGAACATAGCACTTATGTTCTGCTCTCCGACATGTATGGGCGCCTTAAAAAATGGGGTGATTGTGCCAGGGTAAAAAGTCTTATGAGGGAAAGAGGGGTGAGGAAGGTCCCTGGCTGGAGTTGGATTGAGGTCCAAAACCAGGTTCATTCTTTTAATGCTGAAGACCATTCCCACCCGCTCTGTGAAGATATATACCCTGTGTTGGAAGGCTTGATGGATGAAATAAGAAAGTTGGGTGGGAATGCCAATTCAGAGGATTCATTGCAACAAATGGAGATATGATTCGGGACTCTTTGACATTGACATTTATTCAAATTCTCTTAGTCAATAGTAATGAATTTCATTTGTTCAGCTACAGGTGCCCGGATAATTTTTTAGGCAAACATTTCGTGCAGCAAATAAGGAAGAACGAAAAGCATTCTCTATTGTAATCATACAGAAACACAGATTTCAGGCAGCCTTCTTCTCATTGTTTCATGCTCAATGAAGAAGAAGGGAAATTGTTTTATCGTGAATGTGAAGCATACCCTTATTCAATTGAAGTGACTATCTTCTCTAAATAGGAAAACTCTCTTTGATGCTTTCCAAGGGGAAAAAGCTGTGAAGCTGGGAGATGGAGTCAGCATTGTGGTGGAGGATGAGGAGGATGCCTTTCAGTAGATCATGATTTCATTAGTTTATCGATCAAAGGTAACTGAACCTTTGCATTGGAGAAATCTTACCTGGACCAGTGACATGATTGTGATGTTAAGGTACCTTTAATCTTAGTGGGATGTCAGCTCTGCCCATTATTTCCTTTGCAACATGCTGTTGTCGTCGCCAAAGTCCATGTCACTTGATCATCTTTACCTCACTGCAGGCCAATACCTCCGAAAGAAACAAAGGACTTCATTTAGGGGAGATGCTGAGTATATTTTCCGGCAAAGGAGGGTATTAGAACTCAATACTGGCGGGGCCACCAAAGGCAACCCGAGCGTCACCGGAGCAGGTGGTGTGGTCAGAGCTGGTGGAGGAAATTATATTGGAGGCTGTACAAGCTATAGTGGGCGTATATGCTCTTCCACAAAGGTGGGACTTTGGGCTTTATTGGCAAGATACCAAATTTGCACGGCTATTCGACCTTCGAGCAGTGCTCATAGTTGAAATGGAATTGCCGTTGGTCATAGAGTCGTTAAGGAAAAATGACAGGAGCACGAACCTTTGCTGAACTGGATAGAACGACCGCATTTTAGAATGCATTACAAGAACAAACCAGCAGATCGGCTCGCTAAGTACGGGATTATAATGAAAGGCAGCGTTACGGTTTCTGCAGAAGCCCCGGGCAGACTTGTCCCACGTTGTCCTTGGGGGGAAGCAGGTGTTTCACGTTGGAGTTTTGGATTTTCCTTTGGCTTCTGGCCCTTTGTACCCACATAACTGTTTTACTCACGGAGATACAAAAAAAAAAGGATATTTGCTGTTCGCTCACGTGCATCTTTTTGTATGCTGTCTTTTTCTTCTTTTTTTAATGTATGTTGGCTGTGTGTGTCCAAACAAACAGGGCCATAATAAAGAAAAATCGCAAAAAAGGAAGGATTTTTTTTAAAATTGTTCGTCTTATATGGGTGAAAAAACGTGGAGCAAATGAAGGGCACCAAAATAATTTTTTGGGGACAAAGCCATTTTTTTCCACAGAAAACGATATGAATGGTTTTGAATTTGATTCAATGCGTAATATGATTCCTAAACTTTTAATTTGTTGAATGTGGTTTTTGTTTTGACCAAAAAGAAATGTGATTTATGAATTTTAGCTTAATATGTAATGTGATCCTTGAATATTTAATTTGTTTAATATAGTCCTGAACTTTTAGTACATGTTCAATTTGATCCCCAGATTATATTAAAATGTTTGATATTTTTCCTTATCTTAAATTAATAAAATGACTTCATTGAAAATTTGTATATAGTTTAAGGATTATATCGACCATATACCAAAAGTTTAAAGACTACATTCATCACATTAAAAGTTCGGGAACTACATTGCATATTGGGCCAATGTGCAGAAACTATTTGTGTCATTATCCCTTCTTTTCATTAAACGAAATCACTCTAGAAGACATTCTTTTCCAACATCCATTATTTGCACTTTGAATGTAATAATAATTTGAATCGAGTTCATTTCCCTTCGCGTTGAGCTCGTTCCCCTCGTTGTCATCCAAAAGAAACGTTACAAAATCACGCTCACTTTCATTCGTTTGTTTTGGTTTTTATTTTTTAATTTCCTCCTTAACTTTTTTATTTGATAAACAAATTAGTGAGACTAAACTCACCACGAAAGAGGGAGAGAGATGAAAGTAAATTCAAAGCCCAACGAGTAGAAACTAAAAAATAAAATAATGGGTCAATCAAAATATGCCAAACCATAATAACACAGCAACTTATACAATGCATCTAACCCTTTCACGTCCACATAGAATGACCAGCTTTGCCTAGGCCACCACGTCACGATTTTCGACCAAAATTGATTGAAATAACCAAATTGATAAATCGTTGAAAGGTTAAATACTAAATTGACAAATTATCAAAAGGTTTAGGATTTAATTGATAAGTTATCATTAAAAGTTTCATACTAAATTGACCAGCATATAACCACTAGGTTTTGCCCTAATGGCCACCATTCCCATGCAAGAATGATAAAAGTCTTAAAGTGAGAGTTAAAGTAAAAATATTGTACAAAAAAAAAAATTGACCACTGTACAATAAATTTAGCACTCTTTGGACAATTTGCCATTCTAAACCTTTTTGACAATACAAATCGTTGAAGCGAATACCAATCATCTTGCGTGACACGATCAAGGCTAATTTGAATAATTTTCTAAATTCTTTTCTTTCTCTCTTTTTTTTTCCATGGCCCGGCGACAGTTGCTGACTGATCCTCATCTCGTTTTATAAAAGATTTAAGATTAAATGCATCAAATTAAAAGTATAATATTAAATTGCATCCGTGAAATATGTTTGATTTTTTTAATAATTATCTCCTTTCCCACGGAAACCTAAGGGAATAATTACGGTCAAATACAGCATGCCACTTTTTGAACGTAATAATAATTTGAATCGAGTTCATTTGCCTTCGCGTTGAGCCCCTTCCCCTCGTTGTTATCCAAAAGAAATGTTACAAAATCACTCTCTTATCCATTCATTTGTTTTTTTTTTTAATTTCCTCTCTAACTTTTTTATTTGATAAGTAAATTTGTGAGACTAAACTCAATGAAAGACGAAGAGAGATGAAAATAAATATGAAACCCGACAAGTGAAAACCCTAAAATAAATATAATAGGTCGATCAAAATTATGTCTCCTGAACAATTTCGGTGCATATGACTCGAGTCGATTCCACGTATCAAGGTCAGAATGGGATGCAAAATTCTCAATGATTGAAGCTAGGACATTGAATTGGATCCTAATACCCCAATGAGAGTCTTATGGGCACGGAGGAGATGTCCTTGTTCGACAGGAAAGTCACCAAACCATAATAACACATCAACTAATATGATGCATCTTAACCCTTTCCCACGGACTTCATACTCATTAAAGGAAAAATTATAAATAAAAATAAATAAATCTATTATACGGATGTCAATTCAATCCTATATATTTGACCTATTTATTTCTAATCCTTTTGACAATATGTCAATGTAATCAATTGATGGACTGTCATGCGTGACACGACCGATGTTAATGTGAATAATTTTTTAATAATTTTCTTAAGTTTCTTTTCTTTTCTTTTTTCTTTTTGTGGGCCGGTGAGAGTCACTAACCAATCCTCGTCTAGTTTTATGAAAGATCTAGAATTAAATAAGTCAAATTAAAGGATCCAAAATTAAATTTGCATCGGTCCCATATTTATGAGGGTTGCTAACTAACCAATTTAAGATTAAATAGATCAAAGTAAAAGTATAAAATTAAATTTGCATTCATAAAATATGCTTGATTATTTTAATAATTATCTCCTTTCCCAACGGAAAGACCTAAGGGAATGATTACGGTCAAATACAGCATGCCATTCTTTGAATGCAACAATAATTTGAATCAAGTTCATTTGTCTTCGCGTTGAGCTCTTTCCCCTCGCGTTAT
The DNA here is from genome assembly GCA_014182845.1 of Corymbia calophylla. Lineage (NCBI taxonomy): Eukaryota > Viridiplantae > Streptophyta > Magnoliopsida > Myrtales > Myrtaceae > Corymbia > Corymbia calophylla. Next base: position 6,169,270 of record CM024695.1, read on the forward strand.
CCAAAAGAAATGTTACAAAATCACTCTCTTATCCATTCATATTTCCTCTCTAACTTTTTTATTTGATAAGCAAATTTGTGAGACTAAACTCATCCGTTCATTTGTTTTTTTTTTTTAATTTCCTCTCTTAACTTTTTTATTTGATAAGTAAATTTGTGAGACTAAACTCACAACGAAAGACAGAGAGATGAAAGTAAATATGAAACCCGACGAGTGGAAACCCTAAAAAAATATAATGGGTCGATCAAAATTATGTCTCTTGAACAATTTCAGGGCATATGACTCAAGCCAATTCCACATATCAAGGTCAGAATGGGATGCAAATTCTCAATGATTGAAGCTAGGACATTGAATCAGATCCCATCCCCCAATGAGAAAGTCTTATGAGCACGAAGGAGATGTTCTTGTTCGACAGGAAAGTCGCCAAACCATAATAACACATCAACTAATATGATGCATCTTAACCCTTTCCCACGAACTTCACACTCATTAAAGGAAAAATTAGAAACAAATAAATTAAACCCTAAATCTATTATATGGATGCCAATTCAATTCGAAATTTTTGACCTATTTATTTCTAATCCTATTGACAATGTGTTGATGTAGTCAATTGATGCTAGAAATCACTAACATTGGCACTAACCGTTGTACATGCCGCGATCAATGTTGATGTGAATAATTTTTTAATAATTTTCTTACATTCTTTTCTTTTCTTTTTTTTCTTTTTTCTTTTTGTGGGCTGGTGAGAGTCACTAATAATCCTCGTCTGGTTTTATGAAAGGTCTAGAACTAAGTAAGTCAAATTAAAGGATCCAAAATTAAGTTTGCATCGGTCCCATATTTATGAGGGTTGCTGATTGACCTTCATCTACTTTTGCAAAAAATTTAAGATTAAGTAGATCAAATTAAAAATATAAAATTAAATTTGTATCCGTAGAATTTGTTTGATTATTGTAATAACTATCTCCTTTCCCAACGGAAAGACCTAAGGGAATGATTACGGTCAAATACAGCATGCCACTCTTTGAATGCAACAATAATTTGAATCAATTTCATTTGCCTTCGCGTTGAGCTTTTTCCCCTCGTTGTTATCCAAAAGAAATGTTACAGAATCACTCTCTTATCCATTCATATTTCCTCTCTAACTTTTTTATTTGATAAGCAAATTTGTGAGACTAAACTCACAACAAATGAAAATGACGGAGAGAAATGAAAATAAATACGAACCCCCAACGACTAGAAATCCTAAAAAAATAATAATAATAAATTGATCAAAATTACGTCTCATGAACAATCCCAGTGCATATGACTCAAGACGATTCCACATATCAAAGGTCGAAATGGGATGCAAAATTCTCCGTCATTGGAGCTAAGACATCGAATGGGATCCCACTCCCTTGCTAAGAAAGTCTTACAGCCACAAAGGAGATGTCCTTGTTAGACAGTAAAGTCACCAAACTATAATAACACACATATCAATGCATCTAAAACTTTCCCATCAACTTCATACTCATTGAAGGAAAAATTATAATTAAAAAGAAGTCCTATAATATGTTGATATAGTCAATTAATCAGAAATCACTTATATGAACATTGATCATCCTATATCACACGGTCAAATCAATGTGAATAATTTTCGATTTCTTTTCTTTTCTTCTCTCTTTTTCTTTTTGATTGTAGGCCAGTGAATATTATTGACTGACCCCCACCGAAACCTGGTCAAGACCGAAGTGATCAAATGCCTAAAACTAAATTTTCATCCGGACAAAATGTTCATATGACTTTGTTTCTTTTTGAAAAGTAATCATCCCCCTTCCCCAACGCAAAGACCTAAACAGGGATTGATTTGCGGTCCAATTCAGCACGCCGCCTTTAGCCGACCTCCTCCTCGGATCGGATGGCGCTCGAGACGCAAGAACCCAATCAGCGACATCCACGTGAGAAACCAACGACTTTAAGTTCCAGGTCGGTCCATGCAAACCAAAGAACGAATCACCTGCCCACACATGCTCGCTGCTATTACGACAGACAGGCTGCACGTTCGCTTATCGATGACTTCCGATCCCACAAGTCAAACTCTTCAATTATAATTCACATTAATCTCCACCATTTTAATAATTACATCCCCCCACCCTTTAATGCCACTGCACGTTACTTGAACAATAAATTTAAAAAAAAAACCATTTTCTAATTAAATCGAAGCTTAATCCGCGTCTGGGAATTACAGAAATGCCCCTGAGCCCATCACCTTCGAGCACCCGAAAAAAAAAAAAAAAGGAAAAAAAAAGGGGAGAGTTCTCCCGTTCTCACCTGTTCGTACCAAACTGCATTTCTTCAGCGTCTGTTCATGCTTACACCATCGAGACAGCGAAATGACGTCGATGCCCGTGCTCCGAACCGAGCGGAGCCCCGCCGAGGAGGGGGCAAAACCGGGCATCTCTCTCTCTCTCTTTCACGAAGCGCCCCTGCTCAGCATCTCCTTGAAGCGCACGATCGAGTCGAGCCTCTCCAGCTTCAGGTCCCGCTTGAACCGGTTGATGAAGGCGTCGGCTTTCGCGTCGATCTCGTCCCCTCCTTCTTCCACGGACGGCGCCGGCGCCGACGCCGGGCCGCTCTTTTTCCTGCCCTCTCTCGCCGTCTGGGGCCTCCGGCGCTCCACGATGGGCTCGTCCTCCTCCTCCGCCTCGGAGTGCCCGAACGCCGACCTCTCGCTGGCCGACTTCTTCATCTTGGCGGGGAGCCTCGCCGAATACTCGCCGTGGGCAGCCGCCTTCGGGTCTGACCTGACCCTCCTCACTTGATGGTCTTGATGGACCCAACCCGCGTCGGTGTAGGGGACTGAGTCGTCGTCGTCTTCGGAATCGGAGTCGACCCCGAGGTGGTGAAGCGCGTCTTCATCCGGGTCGGGCTCGCTCGATCTATAAAAGGAAGAGAAGTTGATGGACTTGACACGCTCGAGGAGAGACGGGGCGGGGCGGGGCGGCTCGGCTCGGTCCGCGTACTCCGGCTCCGATGGACGTTCGTCGTAGTGGGCTTCCGGCTGGGCGTAGCTCGGCGCTTGGAACTTGTAGAGAGAGAAATCGAATGACTTGAGCCGGTCGACGAGGGAAGGCGCTCGGGCGAGGGGCGGCAGGTCGTCTCGGTACGAGTACTGCGGCTCCGGGTACGACGAGCCATGGGCGGGGACGGGGTCCGCCTCGGGATAGCCAGCGGGGTGGTCGAACTTGTAGAGGGAGAAGTTGATGGACTTGAACCGGTCGAGGAGGGACGGGGCGCGCGCCAAACCCTGCTCCGGGTAAGAGTGCTGCTCGTACCGGGCGGGGTCCGGCTCGGGGTATCCTCCGCCGCCGCCGCCGAACTTGTAGAGAGAGAGGTCGATGGACTTGACGCGGTCGAGGAGGGAAGGGGCGCGGGCGAGCGGGGGCGAGCCGTCGGGGCTGAGATGGCGGTGGTCGGGGTGGTACTGCGGCGGCTTCCTGGGGGAGCTAAGGCGGGAGGTGAGGACGATGGTGCCGATCATGAGGTTGAGGAAGATGAAGAGAGAACTGGGCGTGAGCCAGCCCTCCATGAAAGCCCACATGGCGACTCTCCCGGTCCTGCACCTGCACCTAACCTTCTGCTTCGCTGCGTTTCTGGGTTCTCTACAGTTTCAGCTGTAGAGAGAGAGACACAGAGAGAGAGAGAGAGAGGATCTGCAAATCCAGCAGGTGATGGAGGAGATGGCGAGGCTGGTGAGGCGTATTTATGCGCGTGTGAAAGTGAAAGGGAATGGGCCGTGGTGGTGATGATACCTCTCGGTTTGGCCGTCCGTTTCTGGAAATTTCCTTTATTTTGTTTTTCGTTTTCGTTTTCTTGATATGGGGAGGAGATAGGACACATCGGTGCGATCCACGTGAGATATTTCAGCGGCGAAAAATCAAATGATTCCTTTACCCGAAGACTCCGGCGGTCAATCCCTACGCAGCCATAGATATCATTTCCACACTGAACTCGGCTTCGGCATTTTTAGTAAAAAAAAAAATACTAATAATTACATAAATAATTCACCAATTTTGACCTAATATATAATATAGCTTTCTAATGTATTCAATATAATATCTAAATTTTTGGTACATTTTCTATTTAACCCTTAAAACATATGAAAATTATTCAATATTGTTTCTCAATCGGAATTTATGGAATGGCAATATTGATAAAATTTATATAATTAAGGAACTCAATTGAATTTGTGCCAAAAGTTTAAGGATCATATTAAATATATAAAAATTCAAGAATTACATTACACATTGGACTAAAATTTCAAAGATTATAGCAATTATGCATTAAATCAAAACTCGGGAACTATCGTTATCATTTTCCCTAAGATTGCAGGCTTTTGTCCTTTTGGTCTCCTATCTTGGAGCTAAATTTTCTGCACGTCCCCCTACAAATCGTATGGTTTTGTTGGCGAGAATCGATATATGAAATGCCGAAGAGAGGCAAGCCGACAAAATTCGTCGTGTACTGATTGAGGCAATCAAACTTCCGAATGCTCGGATGCTATCCCATGATTTCATGCTCGACCACAATAGCATATGGACGAGACTTCGATGGAGTGAATTTCTGTCCGATGGAAAGTAAATTTCCTAGAAAATTAAATTTTACTAAAATGAAAATGCATCAAACGATTTGAACTATTCATCTTTTTATGTGGTTAGTATGTTTTCATAATTATGATTTGATTGATTGGCAAATTTAACGAATCAAGAAATTGTCACATCGATTTGATGGAGAGGGATTAGCACTTGGTGGTGGTAGATGGATAATAAGTGGACATAGAAATCTGAAAAAGAGGGAGAAAAGGAGTCAATGCTTGGAGTCGTCAGCGTCCTTAACTAACGGGCCCTTGTCTTCGTATGCGTCTCCCCAAAATTTCTCGTACACCGAACACTGACAACTCCACGTGGGCCTCCATCGCGTCCCGGCTGCAGTAGCCCGCGATATCTTGTTTGCTTTAAATTTGGCAACCAACCTCACTTTAAATTTTCGATGCCATTTATTCTGCGAAGACGTGGCATTTCTATAAAATACTTTTTAGAAAGTCGTAAGAAAATAATAATATGTTTTTTTGGGTATTTGACTGAAATTTGAAATTGAACTTGAATCATTTGGTAAAATAAATATGATTTGATTTTCTTAAATGGATATATACTATTCGAGCGACAATGACATGCACATTCCCAAACACGAACACTAGCACTGATCCAGGGTGCATAGAAGCCGCACTCAAGAACCTGATACTTGTGTTTGGCTCCCCGACCCAAATCCATAAAAGTTAAGCTCAGGTCCCTAGCACTCGAGCACCGGACCCCAACATCCATGCCCAAGTCTAGTGAGGCCAAGACTAGGTCAACAATTCGGATTGATTTTCCAGCACTTGTGCCTAGGTCCATCGAGGCTAGGCTCGAGACCCAATGTTAGTGCCCAATCCTTGCCTATGCTTGAGTCTATTAATGTCGAACCCTAGACCCTAATGCCTGGGCCCCCGTTGCTTGTGTTGGGTCCCTTGAGGTGAGGCACATGCTTGGGACCCTTGGGGTCTATTAAGGCAAGCTCAAGATCTTGGCGCTAATGTCTGAACCCAACATTTATGGACTAGGTGTAAGTGCTAAGACATGGCATGGGCATCGAGGTCTTGAGTGTATCCTCAATGGATTTGAGTACGGGTGTCGGAAACTCAGATATGGGCACTAAAATCCTGAGCTCAACATTAATGGACTAGGGTGTTGGCGTGAGTGCTCAGACTTGAGCCCAGGTGCAAGAGACTTGATCATGAGTATTGGGTCCTCGGCCTAATCTTAATGGGACTCGGTGTAGGCATTGAGATCTCGAACTCCACCACATTGGACTCGAGCCTTAGCGAAGGAGTCTAGGGCTTAGGTTGCCAAAATGCGAGAATTGGTTTTTGGGGTTTTCATGCCCAAGTGCAAAGTTTCTAGTACAAACATCAATATTTAGCTATATTTTGGAAAATGATATCATATTTTTTAAAAATAAAATCATTTTCTTAAATTTCAACATAGGTTTTTCATTAATAAAAAATATTTTCCTTTGACTCATTTTTTTAAGTGATTCAAATGCCGAAAAATAAGAAAAATGTTATTCGCGAAACAATCGAAGTATTATTAAAATTTGACCGGCTATATACCAATATACTTATTCCTAAATTGGTAAGTAAAGTCACATTCGTATATACAAGTTTTAACACGTTGTAGCCCCTTGAGGTCAGGTCTCAAATAGGTAATTCCTTGTATAATCGGAGAGTGAATGCTTAATAAAAATGATATGGGATTAATAATACGTATTATCATTATGTGTCAAATTTTGTCTAGAAGTCGGGCTAAAATCTGAAATCGAAATTCAAGTCTTCGTTTCACATTTTCAAACGACGGTACAAGTGATCCTGAGAAATGGCGGAGGGGCATAAAAATCAAAAGTCGCGACACACCGATGCGACAAAAGACACGCGTCAAAGTGATCTTCGCAAATCCCCTCACAAATCAAACGTTTGTCAATCGCAATCATTATTTTCCCAAAATTCAAGACAAGCCAGCCGTGACGCGCGCGATCACGCCCGGGACTAGAATATTTGATGCTCATGAAACTCCACCGCAACCGCTCTCTTTATTTTTAGGATTAATCTCACCGAAGATCATGAATTAATATATTCATCATAAGTTTATCTGAAATTTATTTTTTGATTATACTTATAATAAATATAATCTCTATTAATTTCGATTAAATTAAATTAATATCAAGAAAAATTACAAACCAATATTATATTTAACAAACCGAGAATAAAACTCAAAATTGATACATCCATTAATTGTCGCGTGTTATTTAACTCAATAATTTTCATTGTAAAATTTAATGAAAATTAATAGAGAATAAACTTATTATGAGTTTTTTACCAAAAAAAAAACTTATTATGAGTGTATTAATTTGACATTTTTCGTGATATCAATCATTCTGAAGAAATTCGAAAGAAAAAGTAGTGGCTGTGATGGGAATAGCTCTTATCATGAACAAGGGATTTGCCAACAAAAAATGGTAACTTGGATGATTTAGAGAGTCCATTTCCCATTCTAAAATGGTTTTGATCATGACGTAGAGAAGGTGACATAGCGACAGCAATGTTTCTTTAATTCTTCATAGCTTTTAGAACATCATTGTCCAAACGATGCTTCACCTACCCATTTTCGGTGAAGGAAACTTGGGTTGAAAGGACGGAATATCTTAGTGTGGCGAAGAAAACTCAGATTAAAGTACTCAGATATTAATTATATGTGTTTGGATTGATTTTTATTTTTTATTTTATCAAAATCTCATGGATCACGTCCAGATATCCTTGCTAAGGGCTGCCATAGCTCGAGAGTCGTCGGACTTGGCCAAGGCCTTAGGACCCCATCGTCCCTTGTTGACAAGGGGGTGATGGCCACCCTTGCCCATGCCCTTGCTTCTTCCATTTTGTGGGTGTTTTTTAAAATATTTATTTTGTTTTATTTAATTAAGATTTTGGTTAAAATAATTAGAATTTAACCCAAAACGATATTACTTTAGCCTTGCGTTCCATGTCATGCTATGTAAGAGAGAGACAATATTAAAAAAAAAATTACATCGGCATTTTCCATTAGTTTAAATAAACATAATTAATAGAATGATTCGATTATATTAATTTGACAAGTGTTGGAATTTTATTGTAGTTTTTGTAAGTAGGAAGACTCAATTGTTATAAATTTTAGAGCTTCCATTACATATATCCTTTTGTTTTATTACGGATGGGGTGGAACATGCTCGAGCACAAAGCATGTGAAAAGGGCTTCGATAGGACATGGATCCCACGAATTCCCATGCAATGGAAAGTAAATCGCGTGAAAATTAAACAGCACTGAAATGTAAACGCATCCAATGGAAGTGGAATCCAGACAAGACCTTAGTGGAGCGTTCAATCTAATGCCCCTTTTTCCCTTCTAAAGAGATAAGAAGATGGCAACATGATTTGGCAAATTGCCTAACGAACCAAGGAGATGTCGCATCGGTTGTGGAGACGGGGGATTAGCTTCTGGCTTCTGGCGTTGGTTAGGTAGATGATGTGTGGACACGAAATCTGAAAGGAAGGGAAAGGAGTCAACGCTTGGAGTCATGGCCGTCCGCAACTGACAAGGCCCTTGTCTTCACATGCGTCTCTGTTGCAGGAGCCCGCGGCATCGTGTGCTTTCTCTAAATTCGACAGCCACTCGTTTCATTAAAATATATGGTTATTAGGATTTTTATTAAAAGTCATTTTTCAGTAATATTTTTCTCAGCTCTAGAAGCCCGGCTGGGATCCATAGAAGCTAGGCTCCGGCTCAAGCTTAAGACATCTGCAGCCATGATGCTCGAGTTTGGGTCCATTGAAGTTAAACTTTGGACCTGATATGAGTGCTTGAGCCCTCGCCCATGCTTTAGATCCCAATGCTAGTGTCATCAGTGGACTCGGGCGCGGGTGGCACGTCTCGAACTTGGCATCAATGTTGAGGACTAAACCCCAAAAAAGATTCTTCCTTGCATAATTGGAGAGCGAATGCATAATAAAATAATGCTAGATTAATATGCATGTGCGAAATTTATCTAGACATCGGGCTAAAGCCTAGGATCGAAACTCGAAGTCCTAGGTTCACATTTTCAACGATTGCACAGGCGATTCTGAGAAATCGAGAGCGGCCACGGAAGAAAATCAAAGTCGCCATCCGCCGATGCGGACAAAAGACGACACGCGTCGAGCGATCTTTGCGCAATCCCTTCATCGATCGAAATGCTCGTCCATCGCAATCATGATCTTCCGAGAATGCAAGAATCCGAGACGAAGCCAGCAGTGACGGGCACGATGACGCCAGCGACTGGAACGTCGACGATGACAAAATCCAGCTGGACCATCCTTGTCCTTTCCTACGGCGATGGTTATCGCCAGAGAATTCCGGAAGAACGAGCAGCAGATACGACAGCAACGTCTCTTTATACTCAACAGTGGGATTTGTCTAAAGATTATAAAAAGAAGAGGGTTATTTAGATAAATTGAACAGTCCATTTCCCCATGTCCAAAATGGGATTTGTCTAAAGATTTTCTGATTGCCGGAGGGGGTGAAACATTTCGATCCTTCCCGACATAACTACAAAGAGTCAAAAGAAGTCGACTGAGCGGTCGTTCAGGAGGAATGGAAAATATGCAATTTCATTTTTCGTAAGAAGGTAATGGGGGGAAAACTTTCTAAACTCGTGCCTTTTTCTTTTTGTCCCCATTACTCAATTTTCCTCACCTCCTAAATTTCCAAACAAAGCAAAGTGCATCTCCAGTCGCCATGGTTGTTTCTTTTTCTTGCTGTTTTCGGGCATTAGTAATCGTGTTTTTCAATCTGTTTTGAAAATTATTTCGTTACATGTAAATGAAAGGTTGAGCTCAAGAATTCACCTGTCGGTGGGCTTTATCGACATAAAGAAAAAGAAAAAAAGATGAAATCTCGAAACGTGGCAAAGAAAATTTAGGTGGAAAGTATTCAAATATTTATGACGCATATTTAACATGATTTTTACTTTTTATTTAATAAAAGTCTCGTGGATCATGCACTGCCCTTTTAACTCCAAACACTCGGAACTTTCGCAATATATAAATGCAGGCACGTGATTCGACATGTAATCATTTCGATGATTTTATAAAAGTTAGATAATACTCTCAAGTTTTGGTGGGCCCTCTTGCTTTCGCTTGATGGCCGAACAACACATGCCTTTAAGACTTCTCTTTTCATCCCGTCGTGACCTTCTCTGGAGGTACGCGGTGTGGATCATCCTCACACAGGCCCATCCGATTCAGGCCCATGAATCCACAGAAGGCCCATCGTGTATAACTCGGCCCAAAGAGCGTCTCCTATAATAGAGCCCAGCAAATCTCGCTCGGCCCGTACCATCTCCGTCTCTCTCCCTCGTTCGCCATTTCTACAGCTGCTCGCTGCTTCTCGGCATTCCTCACCAGTCTCCATGGCGCCTCCGAGAATTCTCCTCTCCGGCGACGTCCGCGGCCGCCTCAGCCAGCTCTTCAAGCGCGTTTCCTCGGTATATATATATCTCTCTCTTCTCTCCACTCTCTCTCTCTAGGGTTTACGTCTCTCTCTTAGCTCGTTCCGTGCGGTCCAGGTGAACAAATCGGCCGGGCCCTTCGACGCGGTGCTCTGCGTGGGCCAGTTCTTCCCCGACGCGCCGGAGCTGCTGGAGGAGTTCGCCGACTACGTGGAAGGCCGGTCGCCGGTCCCCCTCCCGACCTACTTCATCGGCGACTACGGCATTGGGGCTCCCAAGGTGCTGTCGGCCGCTTCGAGGAGTCACGCCAACTTAGGGTTTAAGATGGACGGCTTGAAGATATGCGAGAATCTGTATTGGTTGAAGGGGAGTGGCAAGTTCACGCTTCATGGTAATGTTCATATCTTTTGCGGTCGATGCTTGACCTCTTTATGCGGCTGTTAATTAGCTGCACTTTTGAATTAGATTACAATGCAGAATTGCAATTTACTCATGTCTACACATCGGCTACATCTATGATGTGGAAGAAGAATCGATAAAACGAATACAGTCGACTACATTTTGCGTGTTTTTGCTAGAATTAATAAACCCAACTTCTGCTGGAGGCTGGCTTTGGATATGAGAAGAGGGGTTAATCAATTGTGGAGCTTAAGCTTCCATTATAACGGGATACGGGGGGTGTAACGTGTAAATTTTTAGGATATCCATGCCATACGTGAAAGATGGTGAATTTGTTTGGTTCTAAGTAATAGCCAAGATCACGGGTATTTGTTATGCTTGCTGAACTTTATTATTGGTTCTGGACGTTGCTGCATTGTTAGATCGTTTTTAAGGAATCATTTTCACTCAATTGTGTATTGGGTTGTGATGTTTCAGTGACTATGGAAAAGATTTTATTATATTTATCTCTGATTAGATGTACTTATGTTTAGGGTTATCTGTGGCTTACATATCTGGTAGGCACTCTTTGGATGGTCAACAATTCGGAACATATAGTCAAGATGATGTCGATGCCATGCGAGCATTAGCTGAGGAACCTGGAGTTGTTGACTTATTCTTGAGATATCCTCACGGCTCCCTTTTTATTTATTTAAACATGTATTGCTCTGTTTTTGGTTGTGTGATGCTTGTTGGCCTCCTTAATTGGCTTTCACTAATGAGTGGCCGAGTGGTATCACCAATAGAGCTGCACGGACAGATGTTCCTCCTGGAATATCTGAGGCTTCTGGCAGCGACTCTACTATTGCGGAGATAGTAGCAGAGATTAAACCACGGTAGGCAATATTTCTTTTACTCTGTGAATGTCTTTGTCGAAAATGAACTATTTGTGATTGGTTTCATAAAACTGATGTTTTGATTGCTATTTGTGATAGCTACCATATTGCTGGCACTAAGGGTGTATTCTATGCACGTGAACCTTACTCTAATGCTGATGCTGTTCATGTCACTCGCTTTATCGGTCTTGCTCCTGTTGGAAACAAAGTAAAACAGGTCACTTATCCTTCTCTACTCTGCATCATAGATTATTTGCATTTGGGAACTTGTTAGTGTAGTTTTCTCCTGACAGACTCAAAATATTTTGGTGTTGCTTCTTGCTTATAAGTTTTGTCAGTTTATCAGATATTTTAGGTAGGTAGGATGTAGACCGAGTAAGACATGAACTTCTTATTTGACTGTCCTCAACGTCAATCGTGCAGTGAGATACTTGTTCTCTAAGGCATACTACTATGCATACAAGTAATGGAATGGTGGCTGTTTCATCTTGCTCTATGTACTTCATGTTGTAGATGAGATCTTTTCATGTGTTAACAGTATGCTTCCCTACTACTAGCTTACTCTAATATTGAAGTTATCTGGTATCCAAACTGCTTTTAGTACAAATATCTCTCTATTCTTGTCTGTCTACAAGTGTTTCCAATTTTCATTTTCCCCAATCATAATCTTGTTTTTCTCTCAGAAATTTATCCATGCACTTTCTCCTACTCCGGCGTCTACCATGTCTTCCTCTGAGATTAGCATGAAACCTCCAAACACGACCTTGTCTCCGTTTACAGCAGTAGAGCAAAGTGCTGGTGCAAAGGAAGCTGGAAAGAGGACTGCCAATGATACTAATGACGCACAATATTGGAGATATGATGTTTCCCAAAAACGTCAGAAACACGCAGTTGGTGATGGTGATAAGCTATGTTTTAAGTATTTGTCTTCCGGGTCTTGTCCACGAGGTGAACAATGCAACTTCCGACATGATATAGATGCAAGGGAGCAATACCGAAGAGGGGTTTGTTTTGATTTTCTTAACAAAGGGACATGTGAAAGGGGTCCTGACTGCAACTTTAAGCACAGTTTACAGGAGGAAGAGGAAAGTGGTTCTCGAAATGGAAATAGGTCTAGAGGTGCTAGTGTTAATAGGTCAGTTACCTCAATGGTTGCCTTCTGTTTTTTGCTAATAATTTACATTGGTTCTAGTGGAATGAAATTTTCGACCACTGCTTATGCATCCATTTTAATTACAGTTTGTGATTGAAATTCAGGTCAAAAGAATGCTGGTTTTGTTTATCGAGCCCCAATGTGGAGTCTCATCTCATCATCAGTGTAGGAGAAAGATTCTACTGTGCACTGCCCAAGGGACCATTAGTTGAAGATCACGTGCTGATAATACCTATTGAGCATCTCCCAAATACTCTTTCTTTGCCTCCAGAAAATGAAACAGAGCTTAACAGATTCCAGAACTGCCTGAAGATGTATCACAAGAACCAACAGAAGGAAGTTGTTTTCTTTGAGTGGGTTTCCAAACGTGGGACTCATGCTAATGTTCAGGTATTGTCATAGTGCTAAGAAAATTTTAAACATGTTGCTCATGGTATTACTTTATTTCCTTCATCCATCCTGTTATTTTAACTCTCTTTCTAAGTGCCAGTTAGTCACTTTCTTGTTCTCAATAGTTTGATTGCATTGCCTGCAGGCTATTCCTGTTCCATCATCTAGAGCTGCTGCTCTTCAGAGTATATTTAGTTTGGCCGCGGAGAAGTTGGGGTTTAAATTCAACTCCTTGAGTAAGTTAAATCTGTCATTTCTTGTTTTTTTAGAGTTCCATAATAGGACAAGAAAATTCAATGACCATTGTCCTTAATCCTTGAAGATCATACTAAAATGCAATTTTTGGGCTTACGGACAACAAATTTATGTTTTCCTTTGCTCTAGTAGCCATAAGGTTAATTCCTTATTTTTTCCTGCATAGAGTCATTGGCTATTGAAAGTTTACACTTGCTTATCAATGTCTTGATGCCATATAGCTCCAGTGTGAGAAATTAGTGCTCTGGTTTTGACTTATTGATCTGCCTTGTGTGTGAGATTTTTGTCACCTATGCTGGGAGTGGCTGAGGCATTGACGGTTCATGAGAATGTTCTGGTTTTCTTTGAATGAACACAAACTATTTTGTTTGTTGATTCACCTGCATATATCATGTTCATATTGTGCTTCTCTTGATTTAGGTGCTGATGGTAGAAAAATGTTGAGAACGGAGTTTGATGGTAAATCTAGTCTCTTTTATGTGGAATTACCTGAAGGAACTGTACTATCACATATAGTGGAGGACAACGAGAACTTTCCTGCTCAATTTGGACGCGAGGTAATCTATCTGGCATTCTTAGTCTGTTTGCTTTGATTGGTTTTCATCTAGGCTTGAGTTAGGGCTTCTGAGTTTAGTTTGGTTTTTCATTTATGGAAGATGGTATTAATTCTGTCCTTACATATGGTCGGTGACATACTTCGACTTGAAGGCTGGGACAGTTATTGAAGTTCAAATTTAGTGGACCTGAGACTAAGCACGTAATATAATGCCTGTGAAACTATGCAGGTGGTGGCAGGTTTGCTGAACGTGGCAGATAAGGCTGATTGGAGGAATTGTGCACTAAGCAAAGAAGAAGAGATCAAATTGGTAGAAGAATTCAAGCGCCGATTCGCGGCATTTGACCCCAATACATGATTGTCGCACTGAGGGTCAACCACAGTACGCGTATTCCATCTTTCACTTATTATAATGACCTCGGAATTTCAAGACGACCTCAGTGGGATGTTCTGCCAGAGCCGACAAAAGAAGCCATTTGCGAAGTCGACTCTTGCTGGGCCACGGCCGTCAGGTCTCGAGCATGCAGAGGGAGTTGTTTATTCATCATTTGCAAATGAATGTGGCTAGGGACGATTCTTGTTGCGGGAACCACTAGGATGCGGATCTGAGGACTTCAAAAGCTGCTTAGGAGCTAATCTTTGCAGATCCTTGAGAAAGAGACCTGGAACGTGTGCGCTTTACCTAAAAAATGTGCGCGTCCTTCCTTCGAGCCCTTCGTGGAATCTGCTGCTTCTTTGTTGGTCAAAATGAATCCGCTGTTGGATTTTTTACATATATCTTTTACTTTGTTTTTCATTAATTACTCGATAGCCTTTCTGAGTTGCTCGTCCTCCCTTCGTGAAAAAGGGGTGCAAAAATTTGTTAATACAGCTCGGTTGGAGCATTATTGCGCGACAGGTAAGGCGATTGTGACTCGTTCCCAGGTGCTGTTCTCCTTAAAGATCACGCGACGATATTTTGCTTCGTGTGAAACACAGCGCGTCGGAAGTGGGACAATAAAATAAACCGGACGTTTGAATTTACACGGCTTAATCAACGTGACCTGCTCGACAGGAGAGCGGTACGAGATTTTATCATAGGAAAATTAGTAAAATAGTCCTAAATTTATTATAATTTTTCCAGTGCAATTTTAAATCTTATTTTTTTTGTTAATTCAGTCTTAAACTTTTAGCATTTGTGTTAATTTATTTTATTCGGTCAATTTTGATTGGTCAGCGAACATGAGTGCTGGTCAGTACCTATTGTCTGGTTGACATTGATGTGTTAGTTTTTTAAATATATATATATTTTACACTTTTGTTTTCTTTTTTTTGTTCTCTTTTCATCTTCCTTTGGTCGATTGCTGGATTGCCAGTGGCCAAGACAGGTGAGGGCGAGCCTATCCATATGGCAAGGCCTCGTTGTTGTAGGCGAGGGTTGTTGGGTGAGGTCGGGCTTGCCTAGCCCCGTGATTGCGAGGATGAGGGCTAGCTTGACCCTCACTAGATCTAGGTGAGGGTGAGGGCTAGTCTCGTTGTTGCTGGATGAGGGTTTGCCTCGCCCTCGCCCTCACCCTCGCTAGATCTAGACAAGGGTGAGCCTCACCATGGCTACGCAAGCTCGACCTTGCTTAGTGAGCAGCACTATTGGTGAGGGCAAGCGGCACTATTGGCGAGGGTGAATCTCGCCATGGTTGGGCGAGACCTCACCTAGTACCATGATGGTGAGGCCTTGCCAGGGGTGGCCGAGGCTTGCCCTCGCTGGCCCTAGCCTTTGGCTAGTCTGGCAATCGATTAAAGGAAAAATAAAAGAGAAAATAATAAAAAGAAAAAAAAGAAAATTTTTGCAAAATATTAAAAATTATTAAAGAATTGACACGTCGGCGTCGGTTTGTCAAAATTGGCCGAGTGGATTGAAGTGGTACAAATGCATAAATTTTAAGATTAAATTGGCAAAATAAAAAAAGTTTAAGATTGAATTAAAAAAATTATAATAGGTTTAGGATTTTTGATAATTTTCCCATCGAGCATGGGAGATTACGACCGTGCTCAATTCAAGCACTTGATTTTTTCGGTCTCTACTTACATCAAATAACCCACGTGATGTTTAAAATTTTTTCACGAAATAAATTTTCAATCTCACGAAGGGATTATACGAAATCTTCAACATGAGATTTTCGCTGACTTTGGATATTCGTAACCAGTTCCCTCGCATGAAATCTTCCGGAGGGAGGGCACTGATTGGATGTGTCTGCCCACCAAGAACCACTAGTATAGGTAGACTATCCACTTATCCTCTTTTCACGGTCAAAGTCCAACACCACTTCGACCTCCAACGGCCTAAAGAATTCGGACCTTTCTTCATACGGCCAGAATTTCTCGCGCTTCGGATGCATTTTGCCGAGCAACGTTCGTGTCCGAATACACCGAATACACGTCGCTTTCTTTCTTTCTTTCTTCTTTTTGGGGGAAGGGGGAGGGACCATGAGTCAATTGTCAAAAACCTTTTTGGGTTATGATCCTTTCATCATCATCATCATCATCATCCTAGTTTAAGAACCATGACCCACCAAAGTTAGGTCATTGTGATTTATATTAAGGTATCAAAATAGATCTTAAACTTATTTATGATCCATTTAAAACATAAATGGATCATAAATGGGTTATTTGAATCTCAAAGAGACTACTTAAATGGGTTTAAAGATTGAAGACTTGGAATAAATGAGTTATACATGGATTGGATTTAAGGCCAACCCATTTAAGTAGTTCACACTCTCACCTTCCCTTTATAGCTTTATAAAAAATATTTATTATAAAAATCGAAATTATAATTATTTTTTCCTTTTATTTTTCTATTCTTCTTCAACCGGTGACCAGACACGACAATGGTCAGCAATCGGGTAGGCGAGGGCCAAGCTCAACCGCTCATCAGATCTGGTGAGGGTAAAGGTTTTTATTTGGTACTTGTCAAATACGGATCTTCTTATCACAAGCAGATAAGTGCCCTCGGGAGGTGCAAAGGTGACATTTTTCGAAGTTGTCGTGGAAAGGAAAGTTGGAGAGCTGGTGCTCTTGTGTCTGCTTAGTTTGATCCAAGCTCGATATAACCTAGAAAAGATGCAACCCACAATTCTCCTAGGACCGACGTGAATGTGGTCATGCATCTAGCGATCTGTGATCATGTTAATTAATCTCTTACTTCCATCTTGTGACCGATTTGGTCCCTAAATTCATCACCGGTCACAATTTTAGGACGAATTTCATATTTCTGTCCAAGTATCGATGGAAAATGTTGATCCAATTGCCAGGGCTATGCACACGGTGCTAGCTCTTCCATTGAATACGGAATAAAAAATAATCAAGGAGAAATTACAGAAACAGTTCCTATACCATTGCCCATGTGTTTAATTTCGGTTCCTATACTATATTTTCAGACACATTCAGTCCATAACTTGATTTTAGATCCCGACTTCCAGATATTTTCCTCAAATCGATCTACTAATTCAAATAAATCCAAATCAGTTATGACGAACGAACCACATGCAGGGAAATTTGCGTTTGTTGTCTTGGCTGAGCTTTCCTTAGGTATCTAATGACCTCATGTTTTTGCCCATTACTAGTGCATTATCATAACTATTGCCTATTTATGACGAAATAATTGTTTTAGGAGGGACAATCTTAGATCCACCAGTCCACAAGGGCCGGATTCTTCTTGCTCCGGTGGTCACCATTGAGGAGAACCACTACTAATTCCTCAATTTTGCACTAATCATAACATTCAACTGTCGCACATTAAATGTAACAAAAATCAAGAGTAAAGATCAGTGCAAGGAACATATGCATAACAAAAGATAAAGTAGGAGGACCTAAATCGAGGAGGGGCATCATGGGGAAAAATATTGATTGAATTGAATACTCCATGTAGGATTATGCAGCTCACCATTTAGTGATGGACACGTGTCCTCTTGGACCCACAATCCAAATTTAATGACCAGGACCTGTCGTCAACAGCCACGTGGAGCGACTCGACGGGCCATGATTGAGAGACAGGGTGGAGAGGTTGAATTCTTGACTGAGACATAACCAAAAGGTTTGGTGCAGCATTACAACATTAAATATTCTATTTCGGGTGCGTTGGAAATCGTCAACGGGAAGCTCTTATACGGGAGCAACCTCTTTATCAGCATCTCAGCGACTACTTTCACACACGTGAGGAGCCAACTGGGTGCCCTCTCTCCCTCGTTTTCTCTCTTCATGCTATCGACATATGGCTTGATATGTCTGGCAAGAACGCAAAACGATCACGGTTTGATGTTCCCCTTTCTTCAAGTAGCTCACAACGTTAGGACAGCCGCAAACTGTCCGTCAATAAGATATCGAGATTTCACATTAGCAGAGTTCAAATTAGATACTAACGTGTGACTGTGTTGCATTTCATATGTAAAGATTTGCTCATGCAAATATTGATTAAGAGAGCTTCGGGACCCTCGATCTAATTGGGTTGAGATCTTCTGTCACTTAAGTGTGTCTCAATCTATATTGCTCCTACATGCTTAAAATGATGATGTGTGCCAGAGTCTTTTTGAAAATTATGCAGACATGATAAAGATGATAAGTGTTGATTAAATCCTACATGGATTGCACCACACTGAAGGGATATCAATTTAAATGAACAATCAAAGAAGTCCTTTCTTCTATGATTCGTACTCTCTCGGCAAATTTACGTGATTCCTAGGCCGTGTTTGCTCGATCAGCTTACACAGCTTTTATTGATCCACCTGCTTGGACAAGTCAAAAGCATACAATCCATCCCCAACCCAGAAGATGCTGTAAGGTAACTAGGTTACAATTGCGGGGTTGAAGTTGGAATGGGTGGATGATCTCTACTCTAGCACTTGAGTCAAGCCCTCTGTACAAAATGTACTTAGAGTTAACTCTCATGGCAAGGGACTATGATAAGGTTATATAATTATATCTTCAATGTGTCACTAAGTTGATGTAAAGCTTGTTCGGGTCTAACTAGACATGCTAAAGTGGCGGATCTCTTTACCCCAGCAGGCCAAGAAGTGTTATAGGAACTTTGGAACCAGCATTTCTCGATCCCGGTACTCAATGCAAATCCAGACGAATTTATTTGGCTGGCACATTCCTCCGGTACGTTCTCTGTTGCTTCTGCGTGGGATGTAATTAGGCTTTAATCTCAGCTAGTCCCGTGGTCTTCTTTCCTTTGGAACAAAGCCTTTGTTCCGCGCCACCAGTTTTTACTTTGGCTGATTAATAAAAACCGTCTCCCTACCCATATCTTGTTATTATCTTATGAGAGAATCTTGGAAGTTACATGTGCTTTCTGTAATATGGAACCGGATTCCATTAATCATTTGTTCTTCGGGTACCATGCCTCTAAATCCCTTGCTATGTTCTGGGCTAGCAAATGCAATATCTATTGGCAAGATAGAGCGTGGAGAGACATAATTGGATGGGCCACTACTTCCTTGGTTGGCAATGAATTTCACCAGGTGATTACCCGGTTCTCCTTTGGAGCTCTATGCTATGTTATATGGAAAACACGCAACAACGTCATCTTCTGTGCTCGGCCACTCCACATTCCGTCTATGAAGCTCCACATTTCTAAAGCGGTTAAGGATAAAGCCATGGCTCTTAACTATGTGACGGATACTCCATTGAATAGGAGGATGCAATGGTGTTGGAGTCTTGATCTGTCCATTTTTGGCAACAATGGTGACTGATTTTGATTTGTAGTGGTTCTTGGCATATGTATTTTGCTCTGTATATTGTCGCTGTATGTATTTTCCGTTTTGAACTTGGTACCCTTCCACTCACATGACATGTTGTCTTGGTGAGTGCAAATTTGGTTCCGAGTTCCCCTTCCTGAATAGCACTGATAGTGAAAATCTATAAATATTTACCTTACCAAAAAAAAATAAAAATGAGACTGGGCAGTTGTGGAGGAAAAGAGGGTGTGTTTGACCTTCTCAAGATATTCAACCCCAACAGAACTTTGCGATTTCGGAGTTTACACATGAAGAACCAGACGGAAAGTCAAAAGCCAAGAGGAATTGACCACTGTGCCCTGCAAACTCAGGCGCACAGGCATGCCTAACGACAGAGGAACTTCAAATGGTTATTGAAACATGATTGTTCGGAAGATGGAAAAAGCTGAAGATCACGTTTTGCATTAAAAAACTTCAATAAATGCTTTGTTAGTTTGGGATTTAGTTGACATTTTGGAGAAAAGGATTGTTCTAGCCAAAAGTCAGACAATACTTATCACTATTCAAACTGCACGAAAGTCAATGACCATATAATTCTCCTTTTTCTCATGTGATTAGTGGTGACGTTTTGACATAATAAACTATGTTTAGACGAAGAAATATCGACTTAATCCGAGCCGCATAATTATGAACATGGAACAAAGGGGTTTTGAAGGGGTTCACCTTGCAAGTATGGCAAGTTTTTGAACCTCCGTTTATTTAGAATGAGATATATTAAAAAAAAAAAATCCTTGTATATTATGTATATACATATACATATATTTCTAGAAACATATGCATATATGAATGTATTTTGTTGTATGTGTAGGATTAAAGCGTATTCTTTAGCTACTGTTCGCACTCATGTCATTACCTGTTCGTAAGACAAACAATTGCTAAGTCAAATGGGATTAATACTGGTTTAATTTTGGAGTGTGTTTATTCTGACACAAGCACGACCCAGAGAAGTATTTTATCCAAAGTCAGTTAACAGTCTTTAGGGGAGCCAAAGCTATACGTCATGGTGATGCCAGACCCCAAGAAAGCAAAATATAAATTTGTTTAATAAAAACTCGTTCCTGTCAAGGCCTGCGCGCCTTCTTGAACATGACAAGGACTCGACGTGGACGTATTGCTCAAATGTCAAAAAGGGCTTTGGAGATTCTTCGTTTAGCAAACCTAACTAGGATAGGAGCATACGTTTTTGGTCTTCGTCCTTAGCTGTTTCTAATACAATTCCTCCTGTAACAATCACACCCTACGTTCGGTCTTTTGTAATGTTTTATCGTGTCTCAAGATTGTCGAGTTTCCATCCACTGATGTTGATGCTCTCACTATCAAGAACTTGAAGTTTCGTGTGATCCGATGAAACAAGTTGGTGCTCAAAGAGTTGTAGAGATAGGACAACATCGTAAAAAAGAAAGAAAGAATGGTCTAATATGTATGTCAAATTTAGGAAATTGGTATGTAAATAGATAAATGATGAAGTAAGCAGGTTCCGAAAAAGAAGAAAACAAGAGCTCAGCTGTATATATTTTTATGTTAAATTTCACTTCTACCTTTTTCTGCTGTTCAGTTGACAATTTTTGCGACCAATACTTGTCTTTATATTGATGGTTATCCTCCTAATATTTTAGTGATCTGAACAACAACTAGGAAGAATATGGCCGGCCGGCCCCTTCTCTCCATTAAACCTCAAGTAAAACGAGAACCTTGCATTTGTGTATTAAGTCACTCCCTTCTAAAAAGATATTTGCTCCTGAAAGTCAATGCAATCAATGTCCTATTTACACTTTGGAAAGACGCACAATGTTTGTCTCGGCATTTACTGAATTGTTCTAGCCTGCCCTATGAGCGACCCATGTCCTCCCATAAGTAGAATATTTGCAAAATGCAAATGAGGATCTTTTTTTTTTTTGGGGGGGGAGCTGTTTATGGTCTTCTACTTCATGAGATGTGAAACCACAAAGTGGAAAGTTTAGATCAGAGAGAGGACGTGATAATTAATCAAGTGAAATGCGTAACGAATCTGAGAACTGCAAGATTAGGTGACAACAATTGAAGAGGACTTCCAAACAGCAGTAATTTGATTCCAGATTGGGTTACAGGTGTTATTGTATAAGAACTTGCTTTGGATGCAAAGCAAGAAAAAAGAAACGAAAAAAAGATGCTGCTGGCACCTGATGTATACACGGTGTGGGAACAAGAACACTTGGGGTTACACATGACACGGATTTAGTTTACCGTAAAAAAATCGGACACGGTACGGTATTTATACTCCAAACCCTTATTTTTCTTCACTTGTATAAAAGAATGATCGCTAGAATAAAATCAAATCTTTTATAAGTGGGTGTGTGTGTCTCAAGTTCTTCTTTGTCCCATGTACTTGTGTATCCTCTCAAGTGCAACTTCCAGAGTGTGCTCAGTCATGTTAGCAAAGCACACCCTAAACCAACCTTGCTCTGGGCAGTGGCATGATGATCCTGGAGATATGTTAAGCTTTAGTTCATGAAGCATGGTCCTCCAAAGATCCAATTCACCTTCTCTTGTGGGCTTCTCAAGAAGAGGGCTCAAGTTCATCCAGCAAAACAGCCCGGCATTGCCCTTTAGGCGCTCGATCCCAGCGCTTCTCAGGCCCTCGATTATCCTCTCATACTGCTTCCTCAGCCTGGTGCGGTTGATCTCGATGTAGTTCTTTGTGAATGTTGGGTTTTTGCAGAAGCGTGTGTGCAAGTGTGTATGAAATATGGCAAGGGAACAAGAAAGTATGTGTAAATGAAAATAACTTTCAGTGCATGAGGAGAACAAGGGAACAACAAAGAAAGGAAAATGCTCCTAGTACTAGTTGGTATTACAAAAGAGAGGATAGTTTTTCTAGTTTTTCTACTACTGCTCTTTCTTTCTCTCTCTTCATACAAATCACTAATGAACTACATCTATATTTATAGGGCTTTCCACCGCCAAGTCCACCGCCTCTTCAGCCGCAGCTTTTCCTTCAAGTCAAAGTAAAGGTAGTCAAGTTGAACCCTTCAGCCGCAGCTTTTCCTTCAAGTCAAAGTAAAGGTAGTCAAGTTGAACCCTTCAGCCGCACCTTTTCCTTCAAGTCGAAGTAAAGGAAGTCAAGTTGAACTTTTCCTCTCCTTGGATGGCTCCTGATTCTTCTCCACTTTTGCGGCTGAGAAGTGTGTAGAGAGAGTCCTTCAAAATCTATTTTATTTAATTCCTAACTTGCCAAAATGGATCACAGTTCAACAGTGAACTTCTTGTCGGACAGCATGCAGGCGAGGAGGTGTTGCGTTTGAGAAGAGATCAGTGTGAAGCTGGACATGCGTCTCGCCGTGGTCACGACCTTGTCATTATACGAGTAAATCGTGCCAACCCAAAAACCTGGGAGGCCGAGGTCCTTGGAGAGACTGTACACAATATGGACCTGCTCGGAGCCCATGTACTCAGGCGCCTCGAGGACCTCAGCAATGCTCCCAAACTCGGAGGATGAGAAAACGGAGCCTGAGTAGATTTCGTCAGAGACAAGGTGGATGTTTTTCCTTGTTGCAAAGTCGAGGATGTCCACCAGGACCGACCGGCTGATGGTCGCGCCCAATGGGTTTGAAGGGTTGGTGATCAAGACTCCTCTCACTCTGATGTTCATTGATTCCGCGAGCTCATAGGCTGCTTCTAGAGCTTGAGTAGTGATTTGGAAATTGTTCGAACTATCACAGACTATGGGCACAATCTTCATACCAGTCCACCTCAAGTCTCTGTCAAATCTGGAAAAAGAATTCCCAAATAAAAGGGCCTCGTTAGCAGAAGGTTGGAGTGAACATTAATGTAAGCCATTGACTTAAGCCATTTTTGCATTAGAATGTTGGTGAGTCGGGAAGAGCCCATTCTTACCCAGGATAATAAGGAGTGGGGACCAGCAAAGCATCGCCGGGGTCGGCTAAAATGAAGGTCAATAGCTCATTAGCAGCGGTCACTCCAGCAGTTAGGACAACTCGTTCGGGGTCGAATTTTACCCTCCCGCCTCAGATTTCCTCCATGAAACTTGCCATCGCCTGCAGAAAAATGCAGAGTCACTTAGCTGACTGATTCCACTTCTTACAGCTCAGCGAACCTTGCTTTTCACTGTTTCTAGGACTTGAGAGATCTCAGTATGTACCTTTCGGAAAGTGAGAAGGCCATGGTAATCCTGAAACAAGGCATTCTCTCTAAACCCAGGAGCTCCTTCGCCCCAACAAGATGCCTCCGGATGGTTCTCAGAGTGAGGAGTCTTGATCACCAACCCTTCAAACCCATTGGGCGCGACCATCAGCTGGTCGGTCCTGGTGGACATCCTCGACTTTGCAACAAGGAAAAACATCCACCTTGTCTATGACGAAATCTACTCAGGCTCCGTTTTCTCGTCCTCCGAGTTTGTGAGCATTGCTGAGGTCCTCGAGGCGCTTGAGTACAAGGGCTCCGAGTGGGTCCATATTGTGTACAGTCTCTCCAAGGACCTCGGCCTCCCAGGTTTTCGGGTTGGCACGATTTACTCGTATAATGACAAGGTTGTGACCACGGCGAGACGCATGTCCAGCTTCACACTGATCGCTTCTCAAACGCAACACCTCCTCGCCTGCATGCTGTCCGACAAGAAGTTCACAAAGAACTAACTACATCGAGATCAACCGCAGTGATCTGGAAATTGTTCGAACTATCACAGACTATGGGCACAATCTTCATACCAGTCCACCTCAAGTCTCTGTCAAATCTGGAAAAAGAATTCCCAAATAAAAGGGCCTCGTTAGCAGAAGGTTGGAGTGAACATTAATGTAAGCCATTGACTTAAGCCATTTTTGCATTAGAATGTTGGTGAGTCGGGAAGAGCCCATTCTTACCCAGGATAATAAGGAGTGGGGACCAGCAAAGCATCGCCGGGGTCGGCTAAAATGAAGGTCAATAGCTCATTAGCAGCGGTCGCTCCAGCAGTTAGGACAACTCGTTCGGGGTCGAATTTTACCCTCCCGCCTCAGATTTCCTCCATGAAACTTGCCATCGCCTGCAGAAAAATGCAGAGTCACTTAGCTGACTGATTCCACTTCTTACAGCTCAGCGAACCTTGCTTTTCGCTGTTTCTAGGACTTGAGAGATCTCAGTATGTACCTTTCGGAAAGTGAGAAGGCCATGGTAATCCTGAAACAAGGCATTCTCTCTAAACCCAGGAGCTCCTTCGCCCCAACAAGATGCCTCCGGATGGTTCTCCAAGTACTCCTCAAGCAAGTCAAATGAGACCTGTTTGGAAGAATCATTAGCCTTGTGAATCACATGTGACTCGTACTACCATCATCAAACAATTCAAACTTCAAAAACCATGAATGGTCTCTTAGGTGCTGATGTATACTCACTTGGTTCTCAGCTAATCCCATTTGGATGACCCCAGAAGAATTGCTCGCCTCGTTGTAAGGGTCTTCATTGTACGCTTTCCAGCCGGAGAAGTATGGTGAGTTCTCGCCGTGTGTCTCGGAATCTGCGACTCTCGACAGCTGGACGGAAGGAGCAGCCTCGATCTCAATAGCCATTCGTGATAAGCTCTTGAGATGGCGATTTAACTTTAGAAATTGATGTGAAGCTTTTTGGCGTGAGAATAGGATGCAACTGTGTGTGTGTGTGTGTGTGTGTGTGAGAGAGAGAGAGAGAGATTGGAGAGGAAGAAAAGAGAACTGTTTTTGGAATGAAGAGGAACTATGTCAGACGCCACCTTTATATAAGGGGTTTGACAAAGAGAAGCGGATATTCTCAATTTGCCTCAGACTGAAGATGGAGAAAAAGAAAGAAAAGGAATAATAAAAATCGATGATTGATTCTATGAGGAAGCATGATGAAAGCTCTATGCCCTCCCACCTTTTCACAGATATAATTTTAGGGTGAGTTTATTTCAATGAAAGTAATTTCCCGGAAAGTGTTTTCCGAACTTTCCGCTGTTTGTTTTTCCAAAAATGATTTGGTCAATAGAAAATACTTTCCAGTCAACATAAATATTATGTATTATTTTAGGAAAATGAATTCATGTGCATAGAAAGGAGAAAACACTTTCCCTCTTTATTAGGTCTTTAGGTCATTCTATTTTTATTAAGTTATCTCTGTCTTTTTCTTTTACTCTCCAAAATCTCTTTTTTTTTTTTTACACTAGTGTAAAATTGTTATTTTAAATGTTATTCAATCATTTTCCAAATGCGATCCAAACGCCTGAAAACATTTTCAATCATATATCATCAAACACAAAAAAACTAATCATTTTCCATAAAAATGATTTTCTGGAAAACATTTTTCAAAAATGGCACGATTTCCGCGAAACAAACATACCCTTAATCTCAATTGCCAACTGTTTGGCTCCTGTCATCTTTTTTCAAGACTTTTCTTTCTGGTTTTTATTTCCCTTTCAAAATATCCCTAAGATTTCCAGAACTAGTTCGGTGGTTGAAGGGCGTGGTGCGGCAGGTGTTAGTCTTATTATTATATATGATGTCAATTTCCATTTTCATATTTTGTCATCATATAGAAATGCTTCTCCTTCCAATCGTTCTATGTATTCACTCTCAGGGTTTAAAATATAAATAACTTTTTATTAGAGGAAAATCACATAATGAATTTTTCTAAAAAGAGACGGACCCAAACTCATTCCCTTTCTCTCTCTCCCCTTCGCTTTTGCCTAGTTCCACTGGTGGTGGATCGAGTTGGGGAGAGGGGAGCTTAGGGGGAAGGGCAGTGGCCGGCAGTCACCTTCTTGATTGGTTGGTGCTTAGTGTAACTTTATCAAATATATATTATGTTCTATAAAATTAATATTAAAATTTCATATCTCATCCCTTTTGAGAAAGGTATTGCAAATTTTTTATCCTTAAAAGGCCGTTGATTACCCCTTCGCTTTTGCCTAGTTGCACTGGTGGTGGACCGAGTTGGGGAGAGAGGAACTTAGGGGGAAGGGTAGTGGCGGGCAATCACCTTCTTGATTGGTTGGTGCTAGTGTAACTTTATCAAATATATATTATGTTCTATAAAATTAATAGTAAAATTTCATATCTCATCCCTTGTGAGAAAGGTATTGCAAATACCTTCCCCCTAAGTTCCTCTCTCCCCAACTCGGTCCACCACCCGTGCAACTAGGCAAAAGCGAAGGGATAATCAACGGCCTTTTAAGGATAAAAAATTTGCAATACCTTTCTCAAAAGGGATGAGATATGAAATTTTAATATTAATTTTATAGAACATAATATATATTTGATAAAGTTACACTAAGCATCAACCAATCAAGAAGGTGACTGCCCGCCATTGCCCTTCCCCTTAAGCTCCCCTCTCCCCAACTCGGTCCGCCACCGGTGGAACTAGGCAAAAGCGAAGGGGAGAGAGAGAGAAAGGGAATGAGTTTGGGTCCATCTCTTTTTAGAAAAATTCATTATGCGATTTCCCTCTAATAAAAAGTTATTTACATTTTAAACCATGAGAGTGAATACATAGAACGATTGGAAGGAGAAGCATTTCTATATGATGACAAAATATGAAAATGGAAATTGACATCATATATAATAATAAGACTAACACCTGCCGCACCACGCCCTTCAACCACCGGCGGTTCTGGAAATCTTAGGGATATTTTGAAAGGGAAATAAAAACCAGAAAGAAAAGTCTTGAAAAAAGATGACAGGAGCCAAACAGTTGGCAATTGAGATTAAAATTATATCTGTGAAAAGGTGGGAGGGCATAGAGCTTTCATCATGCTTCCTCAGAGAATCAATCATCGATTTTTCTTATTCCTTTTCTTTCTTTTTCTCCGTCTTCAGTCTGAGGCAAATTGAGAATATCCGCTTCTCTGTGTCAAACCCCCTACGTAGAGATAAAGTGCCCGACAGACATGGCGAGATCCCCTTTTGGTCTTTATATAAGTGCACCGCCGACAACGCTGCTCTCGCATTACCTCGTATCTGGGAATCTCTGCTGAGGGAAGGTCCGTTTGGAAGTGGAACTTAGCAGAGCAAACCCGGCCGTCGCCGTCGCCCTCACCCACTCGAACCATGAATACCCCATCTCCATCCTCGCCGGCGGCGGCGGCGGTGGCCACCACCCCCAGCCGCCGCCCTCGCCCTTGTGCTAGAAGTACATATTCCGATGCTTCAAAATCTCGACCATCGCCATCTCGGTCTTCGTCTGCATTCTCTTTGTGGTCATACCCACTCTCGTGTGTTAGGGAAATCCCTTATAATGTTTTGAAGATAACAAAATAAATCAAAGGCTATTAACGTGTTTATTGATTGAGTAACTTGGTGAAAAATGCATAAGCCGCTATGCAGATGATAGAACGCTTTTGAGTCTACTTGTTCTAGAAGGAGAAGCGAAGAGACGCTTCTGAGTCTACGAGTCTCAAACGGAGGAGCAAAGGAACGCTTCTGAGTCTACGAGTCTCAGATGGAGAAGCAATAGAACGTCTCTAAGTCTGCGTGTAACAGAAGGAAAAGCAGAAAAAGTTTCTGAGTCTACGTGTACCAGACGGAGAACACAAGCAGACACAGAACCTCGGTTTGGCAGACCCAGAATGTATCTTCAGGACCATATCGAAAGCAAGATCACCAACGGTCATGATTTTCACTTACCATATATTGATTTTGTAATATTGAATCGATTAGCAAGATCAATTATCAGACAACTTCCAAAGAAGGATAAAACACTTATGGAAGCTCAGATTCTGATTGTATGGGTGAACAGAATCCAATGGGATCCAATCTACCTCAACGGTCAAAAAGACTTACCTTATGAAGTCTGTCCAAGAAAGGAAAGGGAAGACGAATCTCTCAAGGAGATAGCCAACGGTTAAATGTGGCTCGGAGAGTATATAAGGGGAGGATGCGACTAGAAGAGATAGAGATGATTAATATATTCCAAAGGCTGACTCAATTCTTCATTAGTTGTCTGAAAAAGTGCGAAATCGAGTGATCCTAGTGTATTACCAAGAAGAGTGACTTAGTGAGACATATCATCACCAAGTGCGAACACTCAAGAGTGTGTAATCACATTTGATCACATAGTGAAATCTAGCCTATTGGCTGATCGCTTGGAGAGTGGACGTAGGTTTGTCAAAAGCCGAACCACTATAACTATGTTTGCAATTTTCTCTACTCTCTTTATTTAATTCTTGTTTGTAGATTGCAGAAGTTTTATATTACTTGCGCGTAAAATTCCTCACACCTATTCACCCCCTTTAGGTGTTAATACTAGCAATATCATCGTGTTCCCGACTTCCGGGTCGAACCGGCCTCCTCCTCCGGCTCATTCAATGTCTCTGCCTCAGTGATCTCCCTACATTGCGTATTGCAATTTGTATTGATTAATCAGATATAAGGAAACAATGATTGTCATCTACAAAATAGCTAACATAATTCATTTATTTCCATGTACGGAACACTAAACTATTAGTGCGAATCCTAAGAAGATGGTGTTTGATTTAGATGGCAAAGATAGTTTCCTCCTCACACCTTGGGGTCATTGCGAAAACCGGCGGCTTAGACACCACCTAATTGCTTAAACCAACAAGAAAAAAAATAAAAATTATAAGCCGGAACTTCAGCATCTATATATAACCGAAGAAACCGAGAGCGCAATAGCTGCTGCCGACAAGCAACGTCAGGCCACCACCGTTAGATTCGGCAGTAAATATCATGCCGTGCATGTGATATATACATCAAATATAGAAACCCACCATGCGCCTAAGCCAACCCTCCGATCGGAGCTCAAAACGACGTCAACCATCACTTCACCACTCTCCAAACCCGACACGAGACTCCTAATAGAGAACTCGTTCGCCCTGGGCAAGTCGGAGTGGAAATGAGCTCGAACATTCGTGTGACTCGCAGCTTTCTGGACAAGAGGACTGATCTTGGCGCGAGTCAAGGAGTGGAGTCCATGACAATGGTGGCTTTCATGTGGTAGTACTTCACTGGGATAAGCTTGCTCGGGTTTTCAATGGAGAAGATGCTTGAAATTTGGGGACCCAAAGAAGGGTCATATGCGTCGTCATTCACCATCGATATTTCTTTTCTTTTCGTTTTTCTTTTTTGGAGAATTGAGCTTGTTGCTTCTTCATGTTATCGAAATATTTCGGCTGGGAAGCCCCGCACTTATATCTAACTTCTAACTAGTTTCCCAATCAAATAATAATGATAATAACCATAATGGTTTAGTTCCTTTAAAAATATCTCAATTTTAGGTCCAATCTCAATTCAGCTTCAAATTATTTCAAATTTTCATTATTGTCTCAAATCTGCCTCGTATCCAAAAATCATCTTGGTTTCTTCAAACTAATAAGTCATTATCATAATTGTCGCGACCTAAAATTTTCGAAAAATAATAATAGGTTTAGGGGTATTGTTAATTTCGGGCTGACGGGCCTTCATTAACTCGGGCTCTCCCAAGCCCATACCCCGCGCGATGTGGGATATCGTGAAAGTCTTCTAATAAGGAGTCGCCACTAGTCTATTGAGGTCGATTAGGAACCGAGTGAGACATGGGAGCGGGTCTCACCTTTACGCAACCAGAGAGTCTAGGGTCGGGGACTTGATTACGTTAGTCACGCGACTAACGCCCTTTCGGTACCTAACTTGATCGTGCATTAATGAGATCTTGGCAATGTATTCGAGGAAACTAAGGTATGTCCTAACCGTTCTAAGGTAAGGAAATAGTATCCAAAATATCATGACAAAACAGGGCACAAGAGAAGAGCCCTAAAGGCTTATTCAATTTTGGTATTTTTTTCTCTTTCTAAGGGTTTTCTAATTTTTTTTTTTTTTTTTTGCAATTTTTCTGATTTTCTGAATTTTTATGAAATTAATATTTTTTTTTATTTTCGAATTTTCTGAAATTAAACAAAACAGATTTTCAATATTTTTTGACTCTTCTGAAAATTAAAAAAAACAACATTAATAAATTTTTGGAATTTTCTAATTTGATTTTTTTTTTTTTTGAAATTCTGAATTTTTTATATATTTTCTTTATTATTAAAAGATAATTCGGACCGGGTCAAAGACCCGGCCCTACTAAGCTGACCCGGACCCTATTGGTCCTGGTTGGTTAAAGGGAAACGGGCCGGCCCTAAATCCACGAGGAAAGCCTATGAACAAATCTTCTTCTTCTCTTTTTTTTCTAAAAACAAGCCCAATTTGATTTTTATTTTTTTTCTAGCCCAGCTCAAAAATCCGGCCCGTGACAAATTCAACCCAGCTGAAGCGGCCCCCCGGCAAAGCCCATGCACGTCTTCCATTCTCCATGCACGCCTGCCACTTCTTCTTCTTCTTATTTTATTTTATTTTAATCTTTTTGTTTTTTTTTTTTTTTTTTTTTCTGGTCTCCTTCACGTGTTTCTGCATCTTCCCCCATGCACGACCGACACTCCCCAATCTTCCTTTTTATTCTTTTATTTTTATTTTTCTCTCTTTCCTTATTTTTTATTCTTTTTGGTCTCCTTCCCTGCAGATTTCTTTTCCCCCATGCACCCCCCATGCACGCCCGGTACTTCTCTCCCCGCAACAGCGGCACACCCGCCCGATGACTGCAACTTCTTCTTTCTTTTTTTTTCTTTTTTTTTGTTATTTTTATTAAACCAGCGACCCCCGACGCAGCCCACACTCCGACTGACGACCGCCACCCACCGGTCGTCCACTCCAGCCGGCGTTAACCACCTCCGACCATGAAATCCGGCGAACGTTTTCGTCACGAAAAAAACTTCGTCGATTCCAAAACACACGAATATTTAACATAAACCATACATAAACACAGCATAAACAGAGGAGACTAACATGATTTAACAAGAATAACAGCTGGCACTAGTCGATTTTGAGTTAAAAAACAAAAATTGTGCGCCGGCTCTCTTTGGGGCATTTCATCGAACGGTTAACGGGCGCTACCGAGTTCAAAGACTTCCGGCTCAACCGAGCCTCGAACACGCCTTGGGGGTCTTCGAACATGGCATACGAGGGACGTGGGAACGAAATGCAAGGGCGACGAGGGCCGGAGCTTGCGCGAGCCGGACGGCCACGAGCTCCGGCCCGGTGCGCCTAAAACGGAGCAAGAACGAAGCCGAACTTACCTGGTTCGGGGAAGGGCTGCGGCGGACAACGGCGGCGGGCGGTCCTCCGGCGACGGCTAACCACTCGAGCTCGCCTTCTCCCTTCGGTTCACTCTCTCTCTTGTCTCCGGTCTCTCCTTTCTCTCGGTTTCTCCTCTCGTTCAGTTCTGCGTTTTTTTTCTTTTTTATTCCTCTCAGATCTAGTTTTCTCCAAACAGCCTCTCGGTTCCCTCTTCGTCCGTCTCCCCTTCGGATCTGGTTTTTGTTCAGAGACTTTCTCTTGCTCTCTCTTTCTCTGGCTCTCCGTCGGTCTCCCCTTCTAACTCCCTCTCCCTCGGGCTCTCCTCTTCTTTCCTGTTATTTTTTTCTTTTTGTTCCGGTTTTGCCGACCTAACACCCCCTGATTTTCTGCTGCCGTGTGACCTGCACCATCACTCCATCTGTATCTTCTGCCCATGCTGCCACTTGCTTCCCATTTTTTATTTCTTCTGCAGGTTGCCGTTGCCGTGCGGAAGGAAGAGGAAGAGAAAGGCGTGGGCTGGGCCGAAAAGGGAAAAAGAAAAGCGGGCCAGGCCCGGGCGGGGAAGGGAAAGAAGAAGAAGAGAAAGGGGCCGGGCAGGCCCAGCCCTGGCCCGAGCCCACGTTTTTTTTATAATTTTTAATTTTTTTTAATTAACTTTTTTTTTAGAAATTAATATGTATTTATATAAGCAAAGTAAATGGGCATTTAAGACAAAATAAACAAAATTTCGGGTGTCAACAATAATCGGCAACTTCATTAACAACCCAACCTTTGTATGAAACAACACCTCTTGATGTCAATAATTTTGAAGAAACCAATCTCAGATTCTATTTGGATGTGGGGCAGATTTTAGATAAAAAAAGTTTGAGACAAAATTGAAATTGAACCTAGGGAAATTGACACAAGCAGTCCCTAAACTTTGGCTTAATGTGCTATTTGATCTTTAAACTTTAAATTTGTTCGATGTTGTCCTTGAACTTGAGCCTTTGTTGTTTTTGAACTTTTAATTTGTTCAATATTATCCTTGAACTTTTGATATATGTTCAATATAGTCCATGAACTGTATAAAATTGTTCAATGTAATTCTTCTATAATTTTCAAGACTAGGGACTACATTGAATATTTTCATACAGTTCAGGGACTGTATTGAACATTTACCAAAAGTTTAAGGATTACATTGAATAAATTAAAAATTCAGAGATTACATTGTACATAAGGCTAAAGTTTAGAAATTACATCGAACAAATTAAAAGTTTAGAGACCGAATTGCATATTGGGCTAAAGTTCATGGGCTGTTTATGTAATTAGCCCTTGAACCTATAATTGAGGGTTTCCTTAGAAAATCAAACCTAATAATAATTATTAATAGAGCTTCTAACTCGTTGATCACTGGTTTGAGACGGCGGAGTCTCCTTCCCCGGCGGAGAGAATACTCTCGATCGTCATGGTGAAGTCCATGAATTGACCCTTCAAAATCAATCTCTAAATTCCCGCTTCTTCTGCTAGTGAATCACCGTCTTTCTCGTTTCCGAGTTTTCTTGTCATCATTCCCCGCGTCCTTCGTTTTGTGACGTTTCTGCTTATATATTTATATAATGAAGGCTCAAAAAGCGATCACCAGTCCAGTGCCAATCTCGTGGTACCCGACACTCTCCGTGTTCATGCTCGCCATTGGATTTGTCATCACGGCTTCTTTCTTCATATAAGCTCCCATCTGATCCCTAAGTGCTTTCCCAAGAAAATTATTCTTTTATTTATTTATTTATTTCTTTCGTGCCTACTTGCATTGAACTCTATGCTGTTCGGATCAAATGATAACACTTTTCATGCGTCAAGTTTTTTCTTCAGTTAATGATATTAATGACCGGATAATGGCATATTGGGTTGATCGAAGTCGATAAGGGTTTTGTCAGATGCCCTTTTTGGAGGAACAATTTTGATACTCTCATTTGGGACATAAAAGTCTTGGAAGAGGGGCCTTTTGATATCTGCAAGTGAGACTCCATTTACTTGCACGTTTGAGGAAGTAGCACTTACTGTGCTTAATCCTCGAGCCAATCATTTCTCCAGCAAGGGTCGACGATATCGGCCTTGTTGGCTAGTTTTCTTGAAGCCGTTTTGTGATAGCACTAAGGCATTCTCCGGAAAGGAAGGTGAATTGGAATGCCGGTCGCTCTTTTATGGGTCAAACTAAGTGCGGCTTTTAAAGATCAGTCAAATGATTATTATTTTTGAGTTCGTGTTTGGAATTGGTGTTTCTTTCCTTTTCCTAGAGGGGGAAAAGAATGAGTGGCTATTTTCGTTTTCCATGGATGTGAAATGGAAGGGTTTTGTATCACGTATCAAACCTTATATAGATTTCTAAATGCAAATCACAACACGCAATTTATATAAATTCTTTTGTCTAACTTGGTCACAGTTAGCAGATGCCTAGTCTTCCACATTTACTGTCTTTGTTAGTAATAGGATTCTTCAGAACTTGAGCAAACAAGGCTATTTATTCTGAGCCTCAAGCATCATTTATCGGGTAAGTGTGGTGGTGTTTTATGATGGGAGAACGGTAACAATTCGAACAATATCGAATCAACGCAGCGGAAAAAAATAATCTCCCCTCTTGTGTAAACCTAATAGGAACCGATATAGTAGAGCAAAATAAATACCAAGCACGTAAACACAAGACGATTTTACTTGGAAAACCCCCTCAGTGTGAGGAGATCAAAAACCACGGGACCGGAGTCCACCCGAAAATCTTCACTATCAACAAAATTGGGTAAACAATGTTCTTCTCTAGCAAATACTAGAGGTACATAGCAGCAAAGATCTCAAGAACATAATTATTGGCAATACACATAAACTTCACAAGAGATCAATGATAAATCTGACAAAAATGCAGGTTTTGATCAATTCACGAAAAACCTGATGTAGGGAGCTTCAAATGAAAATCAAACCGTTCAGATTCGAGGAGATTGCACCACGAACACGCTGACAAAATTTCAGCTCAATCAAACCTCGAATCGACCTTCGATGCCAGCTTGATGTAAATCAGACTTTGCCCCAAACCCCAGATTTTCTGCTTTTTTTTTTTTTTTTTCTTGTTACTATGTCTTTTGCGGCTACCACTTCAACGATAGTGAGAAACCCTATTTCTCCATATAACTTATTATATGGGCTCAAGCCCTTTGGGACTTGCAGAACTCATGGGCTTTCTTCACATAGGAGTGAACCCGGTAACAAATCTCCCTCACGACAATGTGGAGGGATTATCCATCCCTCGCTATCAATCGGCAATGTTCAAGCTTCTCTCTTGGTAGAGTCTTCGTCATCATATCAGAGCCATTATGGTCCGTATGGATTTTCTCAAGTTCCAATAACTTTTCATTTAGAACATCCCTTATCTAATGATATCTAACATCAATATGTTTCGATCTAGAATGAAAAGATGAATTCTTACCAAGATGAATTGGGCTTTGATTATCACAAAATAGCACACACCTCTTTTGCTTGAACCCAAGTTCTTCCAAGAACTTCTTCATCCATAGCATCTCTTTACTAGCTTCGCCGCCGCAATAAATTCAGCTTCGGTTGTAGAAAGTGCAACACACTTCTGCAATCTTGACTTCCATGACACAGCTCCACTCGCAAAAGAAATCAAATAACAAGAAGTAGATCTTCGAGTATCAATATCTCCTGCCAAGTCAGAATCTGTGTATCCAACTAACTCAAGTTTCCTGGTCCCGAAACTGAGTTTCAAATTTGAAGTTCTCCGAAGATACCTCATAATCCACTTCACTGCATTCTAGTGCTTTCTGCCTGGATTTGACAAATAGCGACTAACAATGCCTACTTGTCCGGGAACCATAACTATTGGCTCTGATACCAGTTGTTGGGAGTGCACAGCAAAAGTCCGATACCTTTACCTGGGGAGATTGCCAAGGGGGAAACCCAAACCCAAGCCCGTCAATATATCCAATTGGACCCACCTTAACTCAAAAGCTTAAGCTAGTGAGTTATGGGCCAACTAGTATATATTAATTGTTCCACATCATCCGATGTGGGACTACTTCTCTAACACAACTCACATGTGTATCTTAATAATCTCCTCCTCACGTGTGAGCTCCAATGTTATGTCAACTTCCCCTTAAATCAGATATCCTTCTAGCCCAACATCATCCTTACGGACCTACGTTGTTACACCACAACGCCCACATGGGCCATCCTCATGGACCCACGTTGTTATGCCACAATGCCTACCTGTCCGGAAACTGCAACGCCCACCTCGGCCATCCTCACGGACCCACATTGTTATACCACAATGCCTACCTGTCCGGGAACCGTAACTATTGGCTCTGATACCAGTTGTTGGGAGTGCGCAGCAAAAGTCCGATATCTTTAGACTGGGGAGATCTCCAAGGGGGAAGCCCAAGTCCAAGCCCGTCAATATATCCAATTGGACCCACCTTAACTCAAAAGTTTAAGCTAGTGAGTTATGGGCCAACTAGTATATATTAACTGTTCCACATCATCCGATGTTGGACTACTTCTCTAACACAACTCACACGTGTATCTTAACATTTTACTCGTTTTATTTGAAGGCACAGGAATGGGAGTGAGAAAGTCCCATAATATGAGTTGAGCACAAAGTGAGCAAACATATCCTATAGGGTCCTTTCATGGCAGAGGAGGCAAATTGGTGTCTAGATTTAGTTGTGAACTTGCAAGAAGGTCCCTTAATAAGATCTGTGCATATTGGTGGAAAGCCTGGGTTTGGATTCCCATTTGTCCGCTGTTTAAGTTTATTTGCCATAGGCTTCAGTTGAACTAGTCGTTGCAATTTCAATGGCATATGGTGTAGTTGTTCTTCCTCATGTACAATTGAAGAATACCATGATTATGATGAGGGTCTGTGTTGCATGATTCTTACCGCAAAGTTGTTTAAATTTGACACTTTCCTTATGGATGGTCTGGCCATATCTTCGTTTTCTGATGAGAGTTCACCAGAATTTGCTAAACTTTACTTATGGTATTGCATAGATATCATGAATATTTAGTAATTGGGTCGGTTTGTGCTAGAAACTTTCATATCATTAATCAGTATACAGATGTGAACATGTTTTCTTGTGTTTGAAGCTATACAGCAACTTCTTCTAGGCGAAGTCGTAGCCCAGCCAAGGAGCTTGTTACAGGAGCCATGCATCCATCTTCCTGGTATTTCACTTCATCTATGGTCTTATTATGCTGAATAAATTGGTTACTTTTTCAAGATTGCTCATAATTTTTCATATCCTATCCTTGGTTACAGTCCTCAGCTTCAGTTCATAACTCTAAATAGCCATTATATTATATTTTTCTGTGATCCTTCCATCAATGGATTCTCTTATTATATTCAAGGGAGCCATCTTATTTTTTTCAATGGAATTAGATGGTTAGGTCATTTGATTGCAAACCACAAAGATTGACTAGTATGGTAATCGAGTAATACTCCAGAACTACCAGTGCACTAAAAATTAACATGAACTTTTTTGCTGATAACATGTTTTTGCGATGGTGCAGGGTTTTGGGTCGTTGTTCTTACTCCTCTCTTGTGGCATTTACATCTAATACTAAGTTCTGTAGCCTTTAAGCGACTTGCATTCTGCGATGGATAGTTGTGAATCAGACAGCCTAGCATGATTTGATGATTTGAAATGAGGAAGTTGCCATAGAAGAGGGAGGCCTACGTTAATAATTTTGCTGTTCGTGGATGGCTGTTGTCTTTCTTGTTGAAATGTGCTTGGTGTGATTTGCTTCATCCCGTTGATTTTTGATGTGCAGCCCCTTTATTTTCTAACCTGATATGAAAACTCGCCCAAAATTTCCAATGATCCAATACCCTTCTCTATTCTAGTTATTTATACTAGCGAATGGTTTTTCAATTTGTTATGGACATGAACTGGGACATGATTTGATATGTAGAATGTAGAAGATGAGTAGTTGGAGGATCCACATTAGCTGAGTTTGAGAAGCCTCTTAAGTCTGCTATGCACTAGTTCTTATAAAATACGCCTCTCATTCTCATCCTTAAGACACACTGTGCTTGAATGCGCACATAGTCAAGGAACCAAATGTCCATGAATCATGATAGCTTGCTTGTCTCCATGACAAACTGCGCACGAACTTAGCATACAACTCGAAAGTTGGAGAATCCTGCTCTCTCGGCCGAGATATTGAATTCATTCTGTGTTCTTTTGCTCCCTCCAAAACGTCATAAAAAGGTTGAATTAATTATAAAACTGTGTTAAGTATAGTTGAATTTTGGTCACCGAGAAGACGAAGACAAAACACTGTAAAAGGTGGAATTAATTGAATAGTATCAAAATCCTGAGCTTCTTTTAGTTTTACTGTGTTTTGGGAGATGTCCTTAAGTGACACGGTGACTACCATAGGAGTTGAAGGGACAGTATGGTCTAATGACTTGATTAGTGACGTTGGCATATATTTTTTTGTATATCCGCTGAGCCACAAAAAATTTAGGATAACCTTCGGAACTATTGAAAAGTTAGGGGGAGGTCGTATCTAACGGTGGGAGGTTTGTGCTTGTTATGTGTTCTTGTAAGAAAGTTTGGAGAAAGACAAAACGAATTTGAGCAAAAGTTGAGGCCCGTGATGCCCAATGGAGTTCCGATTTGACGAACCCCAGCTGATGGCTTTATTTTCAAATTATATATAATTGCTAGGGCTAATCGGTTCCCAGTCCGGTCCGATTCCAAAGTGGAACCGAGAACCGGACAGGGAGGACCAGTTTTCATTTTTTGGGACCGGGGACCGTACTGGACAATCCTAGGATCGAGAACCGGACCGGACTAACGGTTGGTCAGTTCGGTCCAGTCCCAATGGAATCAGCAACTAAGCAAAAAAAATTAAAAAAATTAAAAAATACTAGAGTTATTATTATTTTAGGGTTTATTGCAATTTTTTAAGAAATTATAAAATATATTTTTAAATAAAAAGAGTTAGTCCGATTCCTGGTTTGAGGGGAACCGAATCGAAAATCGCTGGTTCCATTTTTATGGAACCAGGAATTGGACCGACGCCCTCGGGAACCGGACCCAATTGGTTGGTCTCGGTCCGGTCCAGTCCAGGTGGTTCCCAATTCGGGCGGTCTGAGATGCTCATCTTAATAATTGCTATGTTTGTGACATGTTTATGTATTGTGGGCCCAGGTAAGGCAAAAGTCAGATCATGTGCATGGCTTGCTAGATGAGTAAGACTGTCAAACGGGTGGGTCGGGTTAAAAATAATTTAACTCAAATCGATCAATTTAACCCGTTTTGACCCATTTCAATATAATACAAATTTAGCCACTCCAAACTGACCCGACTCATTCAATTCATATCCGACTCGACTTATACTATTAAAATACTTTCATATTAAATCCCATTAAGGAAAACTCAAACCCAAACTAATGTGAGAGTAAGAAGCGAGCAAGCATGAGATCAAGTGAAAACAAGAAAGAGTCATAAATGTGAGCTAGGTATAAGTTGTGAACCCAGCACCCATATTATTTTGGTCTTTATCATTCTAAATTCATTTATGACCAATTCATTACAATAATTAACCCATATAACAAGTCAACGTATTAAATATAAATTAAAAAACGAGTTTGTGATATTTTTGACATGTCTATGGATGAGGTAGCAATGATGAAAGCAATAATTATAGCATCGATTTGATTTTTTTTTTAATTTTTAGTTGAGGGGTAGTGTACATATTAATCTACACTAGTGAATTAGGCATACTTCATGCATACCTTTGCTAGACTCAATGCGAGACTCGTTAGCGCAATTGGCCTTGATTTGTCATCTATCGTCCTTTATATGTTATGACCCTTTGCGTAAAAGGTGGAAATCATCTATCTTCCTTTTATGTTGTGCCTCATTTTCTATTGAAATTGGACGTGCAATGCGGTAGGGGTGTGCAACCGGACCGGGTTTACCTGAAATTCGGACCGGCCCACTCGAAAAATAGGGTCAGGAACTAGTTCCCAGTTAAATCGGTTCGAAACCGGTTCCAGTTTTTGGAAACTAGTTGAAACCGGTCCGGGAACTGAGTCCAAGCAAATATCCACCCGGAACCAGACCGGTTTTTACCTTGTCAAAAAAAAATCGTCTCTTTATATAGTGCTTTTAAGTCTCTTTATCCTTAAAGAATTGTAAAAAAAAGAAAGCCTCTCTCTGAATCAAGTTAAGGGAGAATTGTTTTCAAAAAATTATTAAAAAAATTATTTTCATGCATTGTTTTTCTTTTTTAATGGTCTCACCTTCGACTATTACTATAATCACGGGGCAAGTGCTATTAACTATTATAGCACTAATTAAAGTATTTTCAGTCCAACTCAAGAAAGATGTCTTCTTAATAATAGTTCCATCGCATACACATGAGCAGTCATATTAGATCATATTAGAAATATTTGTGGAAATGAGACTAATATTATAACCATATTTGTTACTAATGTTTATGTATTGTTAGGATATTTACTTTGTCTTATAATGTTAGGAGGATTATGTTATTGTTTTTTCACGAATTAATGTAAAATTCGAACCCGTATAGGATATTGAATGATTACAAAACAGGTTTCAATGAAAACATGCTTGACCCTGTTCTCGGATCGGAAAAACAGGGTCGGGTCCAAAACAAGATCAATAAAAACAGGGTATATGGTCCAAAAAGGGGAACCGGTTATAATAGGGTCAGATACAAGGTCTAGGCCTGGATCCTACCCACCTTGGACTCGATCACCCCTACAATGCGGGCCTCACGATTAAGAAAACGAAAAGAAAACTGGAAAAGTCAATATTTCGGCTAACGAAATTTGTACAATGTATTTTCTTCTAGAAGACCAAAAAATTGGAATGCATATGTTGGGATGGTATGCATCATGAAATCTATATGACGTCAAAATTTAGTTTTGTTATGTCTATATGAATTTCCGCGATCCACGTCAGATGGTAATCATCTAAGTTATATGCCACATGTGTAACCAACCTTAGCAATTTAACGAGATACTAGACGGAACTCAACAAATGGTAGATTCGTCTTGGATGTATCAGATTGAGCCATTTTTTTTTTTTTCCAATCAAATTAGAGGGTTGGGTCATTCGATTGCAAATCACCAATATTGACTAGAATGATAATCAGAGCAAAACACTGGAACTATAAATGCATAAAAATTCACATGAATTTATTGCTAATAACATGTTTTTGCGATGGACCAAGACTTTGGGTCATTGTTCTTACTCCTCTCTTGTGGCGTTTTGCCTCTGATCTTAAACTCTGTAGCTTTTTATGCAACGTGTTGCGTTAGATAGGTTACTTTCCCGAACCGGACAATTTAGCATGATTTCATGATTTGAAATGAGGAAGTTGCCATAGAAGAGGGAGAGCATACTTACAAGTAATTTTGCTGTATCCGGACGGCTGTCATCTTTGTTGTTTAGTTGTACTCGGTGTCAATTGCTTCATCCCGTTGATTTCCAATGTGCAGTGCCTTCATTTTTTAATCTGATACGAAATCTTGCACAAACTTTTCGATGATCTAATGCCCTTCTTAATCTTGGTTATAGGTACTAGCAAATAATTTTCTATTTTTTCATGTTATGGACATGAACTGGGAGATGCTTGCATCTATAAAAAGTAGAAGATGAGTAGTTGGTAGGATTCAACTTAAGCTGAATTTGAGAAGCCTGTCAAGTCTTTACTATGCTCGAGTTCTTGAAAACACCACTCATTCTCATCCTTAAGAAACACCGTGCTTGTAGTTGTATGCTTATACATAGTAATGGGACATGATCACTTGCTGGTCTCCACGACAAGCTAAGCACAAACACAGCACACAATTCGAAAGTTCAACAATCCCGCTCTCTTAGCTAAGATCTTGAATTCATATGTATTCTTTCCTTCCCTCAGAAACATCATAAAGAGGGTGCAATTAATTTTAAAATAGAAATTAAGAGGTGGAATCGATGGCAAACTGTATTAAGTATAGGTGGTTGTTTGGTTGTTCGGAAGATAAAGACGAAACTACATAAAAGGTGAATTAGGTGGAAGAAGATCAAATTCCTTGGCCAAGACAAGAAGGAAGAAAAATCATAGAAGCATAAGCTTTTGGCCCATTTTGGCTCAAGCTAATGTGTGCATGAATGCCATGAAAATTAAGAACGCAATTGTTGGGAGCAAACCCAGAAGTCAGATACCTTTAAAAGGAGAAATGGCCAAGAGAGAGTCTAAGTTTAAGCCTATCAACATATCTAGTTGAATATACCTTTAGTTAAGATACATACATACATACATACATACATACATACATACATACATACATACATACATACATACATACATACATACATACATACATTAACATAATTCACTTGTAAGTCTCAATAATCAACAATTTCTCTCTTGAGCTCAAGTCCAAGCTTGTCAACATATCTAATTGGATGCACATTCACTCAAAGGCTTAAACAATGATTTATAGGCCAGTTAGGATATATTAATTGTTCACAATTACACCAATTCTCCGATGTTGAATTTTAATAACACATTTCACTCGTACATTTTAAGGCAAATTATTTCTCATTTTTTATATTTTAACTAAAAGAATTTTGTTAATACAAACCAAAAATAGGAAAGCTAATTCAAATTATGAACCTCGCATTTAAATCCTCTAGTTTGTACAATCTTCATATTATGATGATAAATCATAACTTTCCATGTAAACTTAATTATTGGAGTTTAATCTATATTTCTTTCGTACTTCAATTAGATGAAAGTCATGCGTTGTGCTGAATTGATACTCTAGATAGGTAATGAAAACCACCTTAACCCTTCCCCCTCTTACAAAGACCCGTCTTATGAATTTGAAAAGTTGGTTGATTATAATGCAAAGAAATGACTAGCTTGTGGTCTTTATTCTTAAAAAAAAAATCATAATCATTACAGGATATATGGATTGCGGGTATTGACAAAGCTCCACATAGGATGCATTTCTTAATAGCAACATCCTTGCCAGTAACTTTGATTGGACTTGGAAGCTGGTTGGGAAAAGAAATTGGAAAAGGAAGTGTGTCGGTGTCTTGTGTGTGAGAATTTTTGTCACCTATGCTGGGAGTGGTTGAGGCATTGATGGTTCATGAGAATGTTCTAATTTTCTTTGAATGAACACAAACTATTTTGTTTGTTGATTCAACTGCATATCTCGTATTCATATTGTGCTTCTCTTGATTTAGGCACCGATAGTCGAAAAATGTTGAGAATGGAGTTTGATGGGTAAATCTAATCTATTTTATGTGGAATAACATGAAGGAATTGTACTATCGCCTATAGTGGAGGGCAACAAGTACTTTCCTGCTCAATTTGGATGCAAGAAAATTTATTTTGCTTTCATAAGGCCTGTTTGATAAATGTTATATTTTTCTATTTTTCTATTCTTTTGTTCCTTTAAATAAAAACAGAACAAAAATCCGTTTAGTGAAATTAATTAATTTTTCTATTTTTTGAAATCGAGAAATGGTCAAGGAGTGGATCTAAAACATAAACAATAAAAGTTTTAAAAAAACTCTAATTCTTTGTTTCCAGGAGCAGAAATGAAAAAAAAACTATTTCTAAACAAAAAATGTTTTCAAAAGCAGGAATGTTACCAAGTGCATCTCTAGTCTATTTGCTTTGATTGGTTTTCATTTAGGCTTGAGTTAGGGCTTCTGAGTTTAGTTTGGTTTTTGATTTATGGAAGATGGTATTAATTCTGTCCTTACGTATGGTCGGTGACAAAATAATTTGGATAAAGTGGTGTCTAACAATGTCTATATCAACTTGAGGGTTGGGACAGTTACTGAAGTTCAAATCTAGTGGACCTGAGACTAGGCACGTTACATGATGCCCGTGAAACTATGCAGGTGGTGGCAGGTTTGCTGAACGTGGCAGATAAGGCTGATTGGAGGAATTGCGCACTAAGCAAAGAAGAAGAGATCAAATTTGTAGAAGAATTCAAGCGCCGATTCGTGGCATTTGACCCCAATACATGATTGTTGGGAGAATTGCCAAAAAAGTCCTAAACCTATTGGGGTTGTCCAATTCGATCCTAAACCTTTTTTTTTGACCGATTCACCCTAAACCTTTTGCGATTGTACCCGGTTGAGTCCATTCGGCCAAATTTGGCCGGCCGGAGGCCGACGTGGACGCCGGCCGGCGCCGGCGACTATATTTTAATAATTTTTTATTATTTTCCAATTTTTTTTTATTTTTTCCGAATTTTTTATTGTTTTTTTTAATTTTTCTGTTTTTTTCTTTTCTTTTTTTTTTTCCCCCTCCTCCCCCCTCGGCGGCGGTGGCCGGCCAGCTCCGACGAGGGCCGCGAAGCCCTCGCCGGCGCCGGCCGAGGGTCGCGGCCCCCGTCGACGGGCCACCCTCGCGGCGGCCTCGCCGCACCGGGGGCGAGGCGGCCTCGCCCGCGGCCGGCGAGGCCATGGCGACCTTCGCCCAGCCCGCCATGGCCTCGCCGGCCGCGGCGAGGCCGCCTTCGCTCGCGGCCGAGCCATGGCGAGGCCGGCCTCGCCCGATCCGGGCGGCCGCCTCGCCCAGATCCGGGCGGCCGCTCGCCCGGATCCGGGCGAGGCCGGCCTCGGCCCGGGCGAGCCGCCTCGCCGCGGCCGGCCTCGCCCGGATCCGGGCGGCGGGGCCGCGACCCTCGCTGCGGCCGGCGCCCGGATCGGGCGAGCCGCCTCGCCGCGGCCGGCCTCGCCCGGATCCGGGCGGCGGGGGCCGCGACCCTCGCTGCGGCCGGCGCCGGATCGGGCGAAGCCGCCTCGCCGCGGCCGGCCTCGCCCGGATCCGGGCGGCCGGGCCGCGACCCCGCCGGCGGCCCCAGTGCAGGCGAGGGCCGCGGCCCTCGCGCAGTGGCCGGCCGCCTCGTCGGCGGCGCCCACCACTGCCGCCGGGGGGGAGGGAGGGGAGGGGAGGGGAGAAAAAGAAAGAAAAGAAAAGAAACAGAAAAATTAAAAAAACAATAAAAATTCGGAAAATAATAAAAAAATCA
This sequence comes from Corymbia calophylla, assembly GCA_014182845.1. Lineage (NCBI taxonomy): Eukaryota > Viridiplantae > Streptophyta > Magnoliopsida > Myrtales > Myrtaceae > Corymbia > Corymbia calophylla. The sequence continues at coordinate 6,213,913 of CM024695.1, forward strand.
AAAAATAATTTAAAAATAAAAAAATAATAAAAATCAAAAAAATATAGTCGCCGGCGCCGGCCGGGCCCCACGTTCCGGCCGGCCCAAATTTGGCCGGATGGACACTAACTGGACAATCGCAAAAGGTTTAGGACTGAATCGGTAAAAAAAAAAAGGTTTAATCCAAGACAACCCCAATAGGTTTAGACTTTTTTTGGCAATTCTCCCCATGATTGTTACACTGAGGGTCAACCACAGTACGCGTATTCCATCTTTCCCTTATTATAATGACCTGGGAATTTCAAGACGACCTCAGTGGGATGTTCTGCCAGAGCCGACAAAAGAAGCCATTCGCGAAGTCGACTCTTGCTGGGCCACGGCCGTCAGGTCTCGAGCATGCAGAGGGAGTTGTTTATTCATCATTTGCAAATGAATGTGGCTAGGGATGATTCTTGTTGCGGGAACCACTAGGATGCGGATCTGAGGACTGAAAAAGTTGCTTAGGAGCCAATCTTTGCAGATCCTTGAGAAAGAGACCGGGAACGTGTGCGCTTTACCTAAAAAATGTGCGCGTCCTTCCTTCGAGCCCTTCGTGGAATCTGCTGCTTCTTTGTTGGTCAAAATGAATCCGCAGTTGGATTTTTTACATATATCTTTTACTTTGTTTTTCATTAATTACTCGATAGCCTTTCTGAGTTGCTCGTCCTCCATTCGTGAAAAAGGGTGCGAAAATTTGTTAATACAGCTCGGTTGGAGCATTATTGCGCGACAGGTAAGGCGATTGTGACGTTCCCCGGTGCTGTTCTCCTTAAAGATCACGCGACGATATTTTGCTTCGTGTGAAACACACACAGCGTCGGAAGTGGGACAATAAAATAAACCGGACGTTTGAATTTACACGGCTTAATCAACGTGACCTGCTCGACAGGAGAGCGGTACGATATTTCATTATAGGAAAGTTAGTAAAATAGTCCTAAATTTATTATAATTTTTCCAATGTAATCCTAAATCTTATTTTTTTGTTAATGGCTGGTCAGCGATAACATGGATGCTGATCGGTACCTATCGTCTTGTTGATGTTGATGTGTTAGTTTTTTTAATTTTTTTAATTATTTTTGTTTTCCTTTTTCTTTTTCTTTTCTTCTTCCTCTGGTCGATTGTCGGATTGGCTAATGTCTAGGACAAGCGAGGGCGAGCCTATCCATGGCGAGGCCTCGTTGTTGCAGGCGAGGGTTGTTGGGTGAGGTCGGGCTTGCCTAGCGCCGCGATTGCGAGGATGAGGGTTAGCTTGACCCTCGCCAGATCTAGGTGAGGGTGAGGGCTAGCCTCATCGTCATTGGGTGATGGTTAGCCTTGCCCTCACCCTCGCTCGATCTAGACAAGGGTGAGCCTCGCCATGGTTACACAAGCTCGACCTTACCTAGTGACAGTGAGGGCGAGCGGCACTACTAGTGAGGGTGAACCTCGCCATGGTTGGGCGAGACCTTACCCAATGCCGTGATGGTGAGGCCTTGCCAAAGGTGGCTGAGGTTTGCCCTTGCTGGCCCTAGCCTTTGGCTAGTCTGGCGATTGATTAAAGGAAGAATAAAAGAGAAACTAATAAAAAGAAAAAAAGGAAATTTTTTGAAAAATATTAAAGAATTGACACATCGGCGTCGGTTTGTCAAAATTGGCTAGGTGGATTAAATAGTACAAATGCAAAATTTTTAAGATTAAATTGGCAAAATAAAGAAAGTTCAGGATTGAATTAGAAAGATTATAATAGGTTTAGGAATTTTGGTAATTTTTCCATTGAGTATGCGATGGAGATTACAATTGTGCTCAATTCAAGCACTTGATGTTTTTCGGTCTCTACTTACATCAAATAACCCACGTGATGTTTAAAATTATTTCACGAAATAAATTTTCAATCTCACGAAGGGATATTACGAAATCTTCAACATGAGATTTTCGCTGACTTTGGATATTCGTGACCAGTTCCCTCGCATGAAATCTTCCGGAGGGAGGGCGCTGATTGGATGTGTGTGCCCCCCAAGAACCACTAGTCCACGGTAGACTATCCACTTATCCTCTTTTCACGGTCAAAGTCCGACGCCACTTCGACCTCCAACGGCCTAAAGAATTCGGACCTTTCTTCATACGGCCAGAATTTCTCGCACTTATGATGCATTTGCCGAGCAACGTTGTGGGGGTTGAACGTTCGTGTCCGAATACACAGAGTACACGTTCGTTTTTTTTTACGGGGGACCATGAGTCAATTGTCAAACAACCTTTTTGGGTTATGATCCTTTCATCATCATCGTCATCATCATCCTAATTTACGAACCATGACCCACCAAAGTTAGGTCATTGTGATTTATATTAAAGTATCAAAATAGATCTTAAACTCATTTATGAATATTAAAGAGACTACTTAAATGGGTTTAAAGATCGAAAATTTGGAATAAATGGGTTATATATGGATTGGATTTGAGGCCAACCCATTTAAGTAGTTCACACTCTTACTTTCCCTTTATAGCTTTATAAAAATATTTATTATAAAAATCGAAATTATAATTTTTTTCTTTTTTCCTTTTATTTTTCTATTCTTCTTCAACCGGTTGCTAGTCATGACAATGGTCAACAACCGGTTAGGCGAGTGCTTAAAGGTTTCTATTTAATACTTGTCAAATATGGATCTTCTTATCACAAGCATATAGGTGCCCTCGGGAGGCGCAAAGGTGACATTTTTCGAAGTTGTCGTGCAAAGGAGAGTTGGAGAGCTGGTGCTCTTGTGTCTGCTTAGTTTGATCCAAGCTTGATATAACCTAGAAAAGATGCAACCCACGATTCTCCTAGGACCGACGTGAATGTGTTCATGCATCTAGCGATCTGTGATCATGTTAATTAACCTCGTACTTCCATCTTGTGACCGATTTGGTCCCTAAATTCATCACGGGTCGCAATTTTAGGACGAATTTCATATTTCTGTCCAAGTATCAATGGAAAATGTTGATCCAATTGCCCAGGCTATGCACATGGCGCTAGCTCTTCCGTTGAATACGGAATAAAAAATAATCAAGGAGAAAAATTACAGATATAGTTCCTATACTATTGCCCATGTGTTTAATTTCGGTGCCTATACTATATTTTGAAACACATTCAGTCCATAACTTGATTTTAGATCCCGACTTCCAGATATTTTCCTCAAATCGATCTGCTAATTCAGACAAATCCAAATCGGTTACGACGAATGAACCACATGCAGGGAAACTTGCGTTCGTTGTCTTGGACGAGCTTTCCTTAAGTATCTAATGACCTCATGTTTTTGCCCATCACTAGTACAATATCATAACTATTGCCTATTTATGACGAAATAATTGTTTTAGGAGGGACAGACTTAGATTCGCCAGACCCACCGGTGGGTAGCTGAGTTGGTTCGGCTTCGGCACCTCCCGCATAAGGTCTTAGGGTCGAAACTCAACAGCTACTAACACGTCTTAAGTGATGAGCTATGGTGATGGGGTCCCGTGCTAGCTTCCCCCCAGGTATTGACGCTTGGTCTAGGGTGCACCGCACATTCTACGGGTCGTGGGCTAGCGATTAGCGTAAGCAAAAGTCGGGCCCGGCGGATCTTGGGTATCAAAAAAAAAAAAAACTTAGATCTGCCAGTCCACACGGCCGGATTCTTCTTGCTTTGGTGGTCACCATTGAGGAGAACCACTACTAATTCCTCAATTTTGCACTAATCATAACATTCAACTGCCGCACATTAAATGTAACAAAAATCAAGGGTAAAGATTAGTGCAGAGAACATACCTGTAACAAAAAATAAAGTAGGAGGACCTAAATCGAGCAGGGGCATCATGGGGGGCCATTTTTGTAATTTCAACTCGACATGCTATTTGCTTATGTCGCGTAAGCGTCACAGCGTCCGAAAGCTGATGGTGAGTCAGCATCTCCCGTGGGTGGAGCTCGAGCGGAAGCTCGCAGAGATACAGTGCCCGACAGACATGGCGAGATCCCCTTTTGGTCTTTATATACGTGCACCGCCCGACAACGCTGCTCTCGCATTACCTCGTATCTGGGAATCTCTGCTGAGGGAAGGTCCGTTCGATGGAAGTGGAACTTAGCAGAGCCAACCCGGCCGTCGCCCTCGCCCACTCGAACCATGAATACCCCATCTCCATCCCCGCCGGCGATGGCCGCGGCCACCAACCCCAGCCGCCGCCCTCGCCAGTATGCGAGAAGTTCATATTCCCATGCTTCAAAATCTCGACCATCGCCATCTCGGTCTTCGTCTGCATTCTCTTCGTGGTCATACCTGCTCTCGTGTTCCCTGACTTCCGGGTCGAACCGGCCTCCTCCTCCGGCTCATTCAATGTCTCCGCCTTGGTGATCTCCCTGCGCTGCGACATTCGTGTTGGGGTCGAGAACCCGAGCAGCTACTTCCGAGTGAATTACAGGCACGTGAGGGCCACGCTCAAATACGGCGGCGAGCGCTTGTCAGGCGCTTCGTTGAATCCTGCCGTGCTGGGGAAAAAGGAGAGGGCGACGATCGCCGCCGTGTTCGAGGCGAACGTGACGAACAGCAGAAACAGTTGGCAAGCCTTGACTCTGGACTCGAGCGTCTCGAAAGGCGAGGTGGCCGTGGACGTCGACCTGGAGGTCGGCAGGAAAATAGGGTTGGGCGAGTGGTGGATTAGTACGTTCGATTTGACCATCTCATGCAAGGACATGATCTTCACGTCCCCCTCCTCGGAGGGCCAGGATTGGGCGTTGATCACTCCGTCCGAGCTTTGCGACATTGGCTTCTTTGGCTATATCTAACAGGAGCAAACTCTGCCAGTGGAAAAAACAAAATAAAAAAACCAGAAGAAAAGAGAGAAGGAAAAATTAGAGCGCATACATACAGCGCTAGTATCAAGAAAATTCTGCATGAACGACCCTTATCCTTCATTGATTAGCATCGTTCTACTTGGAAAGGCGAAGCGATTAGGAAACAAGCATTTCTAACGATTCGTCGAGTTTGCTGGAGCATCTGATGCAACTTTAGCTCATGTCCATGATGCATACGATGATGCATCTTGCTGCGTCCTCATCAAAAGAGTTGTCGACGTCGACGGGGTGAAGTTTGATCCGTCTGTGTCTGCTGTCCTTATCATTCCAAGGATTTGGATACTCTCAGGTACTTGACTCGGTTTTAAGGCATTCACACCGCGACCCATCACCTCTAAAGAGTTGGTAAGTGGCTGAAATGAAGTCGAAGGTGGATACACCCGGATTTTACAACCTAAAGCGAGTCAAGTTATTTATACATAGTACTGTATACGGAGGATATCTGGATTTTCTTGTTTAGGTACTGCAGTTGCATAGATATTTAGCAATTAGCAGTATCGGCCTCCTTCGATTAGAAGTGTAATATTTAGATGTGTGTGATTGCTAGGAGTTGATTTATATGAATGGATTGTTCATGGTATGATGGTTTATTTCCAATTATTCAGATTTCTCTCTAATTCTCCATGCGGGACTTATACCTTGCAATTTGGTGTTGTCCAGGATCTTCAGACAAATGAGAGGGCCCGCTAGTAACACCGCTATGTAATAGACTTCATACATGCGATTGTTGATCTTCTTTTTTTATGTTATATTGATATCGTCGATTTCATTAGTTGCACTGTGTTTAGCTTAAACTTTTGAACTATGGTTTTTTATGCGATGCGTAAGGTGGGTAATAATACATACTCTATTCTCCAATTAGTCCATCAATCGGTGACTAAATTCCTTCGTTCTGGTTTACATGGTTATTATATAATCGTTTCCTGTTATTCGTGACTAACTCATATAGTATAACGCATTACTTACATACAATATTTACAACAGTCATATACACACATGCTCTCTCTCTCTCTCTCCCTCTGTGAGCAGCTTAAACTTTAGGTCGGAATTTTTTAATGAGGGTTTGAAACTCGATCTGAAAACTTTGTTCCTTCAAATCTTTCATAATAAGATGGTGGAGAGAGTACGGTGTGCCCCGACTTCAGGTAGAGCATGGCTGGGCCAAGGTGATTGAAGCGCAGATGCCGTCCTCGCCGCATGCCAAAAGTGGTCGGGCCAAGCTGGAGATTTGCACCATGATAATGACATAGCGGAAGGATATCGAAATTAAGGGGAGTAGGCCTAAGATAGGAGGCTCACATGTGAGGGGGCAATTTATTGAGGTGCACATACAAGGATGTTCAACGAAAGAAGTCCCCGTGGTGATTTGTGTAATGTCGAGTAATAAATATATTCAAGTTATCTCATAATTCAATAGCTTAATTTTTTTGTAATATTGACAAGTTCGGACTTGAATTTTCTTTTAGCGATCTTTTCATGTGAAGGTGTGCATAATTCCTATTGTATTTGTGACAATATCATCTCCTTTCCTTTGCATCTTCCCTTAATAAAAGCCTGTTTTAGATTTAGCACGTAAAAGCATTTGAAAATTTCGCATCTATTTTTCGAAAAAATCTCATCGATTTCCAGTGAAACATTTATATGAAACAACAACGACATTTCATGAACCAGAGTAAATCAAAAGCTAGAAGCCATTCTTAACATCGATCCATGAACTTGGTGAGAACCCTAGCAAAGAGGGCAAAGTTCTCTGCTATCTCTACATCATCTCTTACGAACTGTGAAACCCTTTTTGTATCTTTGCCTTTCGGTGAATATTTTGAGCGTCATTATTGTTTCCGCTTAACGCGACATGTGGGCACAATCGCTCCTTAATGCTAAGCTAGCTAGCATTTAAACCCATATTTAACTGAGATTAATTGAATGATAAGTGGGTCTCTATAAGATGCGATGCTTGTGTTCGGGCCACTCTTATGAATGCTCATTCGCCGTGCTCTGCTGGCTTAAGACCGCGGGATGACGTAACGGGGTTTTCACGTAGCCAAATGCACAACAAGGAAAATTACGTCATAAATGTGTGTGTATATAGAACGGTAAATAGGTTATTTCACCAATACATAAAAATACATGGTGCAAAACCTATCGAATTGTAATAGCAAATGGGATCACTTGATGAAAGTTTGGGAAAATTGTCCAAAAATTCTAAGTTTATTATGCGTGGGGTGGCCAATTTAGTCCTAAACTTTTCAATTGTACCAATTTTGTCCTAAACTTTTTAATGATTTGCCAATTTAATTATTAACTTTTTAAAGATTTGTCAATTTAGTTATTCTGATTAATTTTGACTAGAAAACATTGATGTGGTAGTCTCATCAGTATTGGTTATCTTATGTGGCATGTTCAACTTTGACATGGATAATTTTTTATATTTTATTTTATTTTGAATTTTTTAAAAAGTTTTTTGAATTTTTCTTTATTTCCTTTCTTTTTTTTCTTTCCTTCTTCCTCTGGCCAGTCGTTGGGTCTTAGTGATCATCGGCGATTGGCCATTGGTGAGGCTCGACCTTGCTATCTTTGGGTGAGGTTGAGTCTCACCAAGGTCGTGGCAGGTTCAATCTCGCCATAGTTGGGCGAGGCTGGAACTTGCCAAGGGCGGGCGAGGCCCCCCTTACCAATGACTGATGGGGGCAAGTTTCACCAGAGGCCGGCGAGGTCAACCTTGTTGGCCCTTGCCTTTGGCTCTGACGATTAGGTAGAGAAAGAAGGAAAGGGAAAAGAGAAAAAGAAAATAAAAATGAGTAATAAATTTTAAAAATATTATTAAAAATTATTCATATAGGCACCAACCATGTCACATAAGATGATCAACATCCACATCGGTGATTTCTAGCTAAAATTGGACGGATGAACTTTATTAGCAAAACGTGAAAAGATTTGAGACTTATGGCACAATAAAAAAAAAAGACACCTGAAACTAACCTAATTCGCTCTCTACTGTTCATCTACTCCCAATTTGGGGCTTTCGAAACTACAGTGCTCGTCGGTTCACAGGGGGAAATTCGGTGGCTATAGACGGTGGATAGGGCTAGCGCGTCGAGGAGTGGCTCGTCTTCCTCTTCACTACCGCCCGACCGAAGCTTTTCTTTGCGGACTCCTGAATCTCTGAGTATGACTCAAACTCCTTAGGGTCTGTGGCTCTGTTTTTTCTGTGATGGAGCCAAACCCTTTAATGGCAGTAGATAACCAAGGGGTTTCTTCTAAAACTTACTATGAAAGAGCAGGAGGTCGAAGGAGGAGCCGTAGTCGTTCAACGTTTTCGCACCCCCCTGCCCTTGTGATCAATCGGATCTGGGCAAAAGCCTTGTTTATGCTCCTTCGACCTCTGGAAATCCAATAAATGGATCTGGTGGCCTGGTGGAATAGCCGACTCTCCTCCAATCTGCTCGTGGGAGGACGAACGTGCATGAAGGCCAGAGGGCCCCGGTGCAGGCTGATGTTCGACGGTCAGTATCTACAAGAGGCGTTCGTCCTTCTGTTCTGCAAGGCCAGGGGCAGTAAGCTCCTCAGGGGCGGTCATGGGCAAATGTGGCGAGAACGGCCTTCAGAGGGTATGAGCTATCCTACATTCCCCCTTCCCATGTTAATGGTAAATCTATAGTCAACTTGTCTGAAGAAATGCTTGCTGCAACTGACCCTATATGGTTTGAATGTCTGGTGGGGTACTTTGTGGGAATGAAACTTCCCTTTAAATTGGTTGAAGCTGCATTACAGCATGCCTGGGATAATAAATTAGCCTCTGTGATGGCAAATGATCAGGGGTTTTACTTTCTGCACATTCTGGATAGTGAGTTCCATAGAAAGGTGCTGGATGGGGGGGCGTTGATTGTAACGCGTGTCTCGTTAATGTTACAGCAGTGGGCTCCATTACTTGATCTGAAGAAGGACCACCACACCTTGGTGCCAGTTTGGGTTCGCCTAAAAAACATTCCGTTTGTATTGTGGTCGGCTTTGGGAATTAGCGTGTTGGCTAGTGCCATAAGTAAGCCATTGTATGTTGACCAACGCACGGAACAAATGAGGATGATATCATTTGCCCGTTTATGTGTGGAGATATCAGCCAATTCAGCCCAACTTGACTCGGTTGAAGTTAATCTTAATGGTGTTACAAGGATGGTGTCAATGGAGTATGAATGGCGCCGATCTCCTGCTTATCTTGTGGAACGTTTGGGCATAAGTGTCAAGTGCAAGAAGCACCTCGAGGCAATGAACCACCTGTTTACTCAGATGACCACTCGCACCAGGGGGTTAATTGGCATTTGCAAATTGACTAGCCTGCTGCTGTACGCCCAAATTCTGATCAGGTGTCTTCTGAAATTGCCAACTTGGGGATGAATGGTAAGGATACTCAAGTCAGCTGGTAATTGATCTAGGCCATTTGACTAACATTGCTTCCACAGTTGCAGCAGAGGAAGGCTGGTAGGTTCAGGCTTCCAAAAATAGAACACCTCGGCAAAGATCAAATGGCTCATTCACGGGTTTGGGTAAGGCTAATCTGCCTCACTTCCCCTGGTCGGATCTAAATCTCCTTCACATTTGGTGGGGAAACAACCATCTCCTTCATATTCGGCAGGGAAATAGCCATTACAGTCAAGTTCTTCTTCACCAACATTCTCTTTTGCGGATGATTTGGACGAAGTGGATATTGGAAGTAGCTCGGATGAGGAATTACTAGTGGAGGATTGCTCCCAAGCTCCTCCAAGGGACAATCCAGGGAAGGCAGCTGTAAAGGAGCCTCTGAAGTTGACTGAACTGGCGCTGGTTACTTCGCCGGATGCACCAAAACGTCCGAGTCCTAAGTCGGGGAAGAACCGCCTCAAGACAGGCAGGCGCAAGTGAGCTCATTCACCCTCTCGTCGTACATAATATAATATGAATATTGGCTTTTGTAATATCCGGGGATTAGTGGACCCAATGAGACAAGCGGAAGCCCGTAGGTTGGTGCATTCCCATGACTTTGCTTTATAGGACTATTAGAGACTAAAGTCTCTATTGGATTTTTTTGACTCCATTTTTGTTGGTTTAATCCCGGGGTGGAAATGGGTTTCAAATTATAACTTCTCACCCCGGGGTCGTATTTGGGTTGGTTGTGATCCAAATAAAGTTATGTTTGATGGCCAAATAGCGCATGACCAAGCTATACATGGCAAACTTTTTGAACTTGGGATCGGGACTTCCATTAATCTATCTATTATTTATGGTGGTCACACTTTTACCTCGAGGAGACTGTTATGGGTTGATATTGTCCAAATGACCAGCTCTATGAGAAATTGTCCTTGGCTAGTGGCGGGTGATTTCAATGCGATTCGTGATCCCTCTGATCATATGGGTGGCTCGGCTTCCTGGCTACCTTTCTTTGACGACTTCAATGACTGCATTTCTCAGGCGTTCTTGGAGGATCTTCGCTATGTTGGCCATTGATTTACCTGGTCAACTTCCTCAGGACCAAATCAGAAACTTAGGAAGATTGATAAGGTCCTAGTCAATAGTAAATGGTGTCAAGATTTCTCTTTTTCAGAAGCAAATTTCCTTGATCCAAGTATCTCTGATCATACGCCCATGGTGGTTAAGATTACTGCCCCTTTACCCAAGAGAAAACCTTTCAAGTTTTTTAACTTCTGGCTGCAGCATTCTGGTTTCCAGGATTTGATCAATCAGGTTTGGGCGGAACCTGTTGTGGGTACTCCGATGTTTTGACTATATAGTTGTCTCAAGAAGGCGAAAGCTCGGTTCAAGCAATTAAATAAGGAAACATTCTCTGATATTCCTATGAGAGTTGAGGAAGTAAGGCAGTCACTCAAGGCCACCCAAGCTACCCTCCAGTTGGAACTATTTGATGGTATGTTAGCGGAATTAGAAATCACCCAACGTCGGTTGTTCTATGAACTCCGATCTATGGAGGAGTCTTTCTACTGCCATAAATCTAGGGTCCGTTGGCTGAAAGAAATAGATTAAAATACAAATTTTTTTCACCATTCAGTCAACAAAAGGCATATAAGGAATATGATATTATCTATTTGGGATAGCTTCGGCAATTTGGTGTCGAAGTCGAAGGAGGTACAATGTACATTTGTTCAACACTTCCAGTCTTTGTTAAGTCCGGTGGACATGGCTATTCGGCTCAATACTATGGAGACTCGTGCATTGCTACGAACCACCTTCTCTGAAGACTAGGTATATACCTTATCTTGCCCTATTACTCAGTTGGAAATTCATGATGCTATGTTTTCCCTAGCTAGTAATAAAGCTCTTGGCCCTAATGGTTTTAATGCTGATTTTTTCAAAAGAAATTGGGATGTGGTTGGACAGTCAGTTACTGATGCGGTCCTTGATGTTTTCAATACAGGTAGGCTACTTAGAGAGGTGAATAATACTATTATCACTCTTGTGCCTAAAACTGCTAATGTATCATCGGTTGGGGACTTTAGGCCGATTGCCTGTTGCAACATGGTGTACAAATGTATCACAAAAATTATTGCAAATAGGGTGGTGCCAGTTATCCCGGTATTAGTTGGCCATTCTCAAAATGCTTTTGTCAAAGGGCGAAGAATCATTGACAACATTCTCATTGTACATGAACTATTTAGTGGCTTTCATAATGAGCCGTATCTCCCTAAATGTGTTATTAAAGTAGATTTTCAAAAAGCTTATGATACACTAGACTTGGGCTTTTTGGAAACAACTTTAGTAGCTTTTGGCTTTCCAAACCAGCTTGTGGACCGGATCATGACTTGTATACGGACACCCAAGTTTTCTCTCTCTATCAATGGAGAGCTCCATGGTTTTTTTCCAAGTGGTAGGGGTTTGAGGCAAGGTCACCACATGTCTCCATACCTGTTTACTCTTGCTATGGAGGTTTTTTCCGGCATGATCTCTCGGCAGACTCAACTACCAAACTTTAGGTTCTTCTGGAGATGCAAGTCAACACGTTTGTCCCATTTATTCTTTGCAGATGACGTATTCCTCTTCTGTGAGGCAAATTTGGCTTCGGTATCAAGCCTTAAAGATGGGCTCCAAACTTTCTCGTCTTGGAGCGGCCTAAAGTTGAACTTGAGCAAAAGTGAGGTATTCATTGCAGGCAGGTCAGGAAATGTCCATAGCCAAAAATATCAAGCTTTGGGTTTCCAAGAGGGATCTCTTCCGGTTCGCTACTTTGGCATCCCTATCATCACGAAAAGGTTGGCCATAGCTGATTGTAATACCCTGGTGAGTTTACTGACTTCTAGAGTTCATTGCTAGACTCATCGTTTCCTGTCCTTTGCTGGCTAACTTCAACTCATTAAGTTAGTCCTTCATTCTATTCATGTGTATTGGATTAGCATCTTTATACCACCTAGTTCGGTAATGGAAAAAATTGAGCAAATTTATTGTCAATTTTTGTGGAAAGGCCCTAAACTTGGTAAGGGAGGTGCAAAAGTGGCTTGAGATGATATATGTTCACCGAAGACAAAGGGTGGGCTTGGAATTCGTAAGGTACGAGATAGCAACAAAGCTGCAATGATAAAGCACATTTGGTTTTTGTTTACTGACAAGAAATCATTATGGTGCAAGTGGATTTATGCAACTTATTTAAAGAACAAAAACTTTTGGGCCACCACTACACCCACTGTATGTTCCTGGGCATGGAAAAAATTGCTTGCGTTAAGAGGTGAAACTTTTGATCTCTTTCGCTGGAGGGTTGGAGATGGTAGCACTATTTTACTTTGGTTTGACTCGTGGCACCAAAGAGGACCACTGAATGCATTTTTTTCCAACGCTTACATCTATCGATCGGGTCTCACAAGGCAAGCTAAGCGCGGATTTATTCACTCCTACAGGTATGAATACTTTACATGACATTCAATTGTGGCCCAACCGATCCCAAGCCTTAGCCACCTCCCTGATGAGTTTTTATGGCAGCATCACCCTTCGGGTAAATTTTCCATTGCCTCGGCCTGGGAAACTATTAGGAGGAAATATAGGACTGCCCAATGGTCCTATTTTGTTTGGAACAAATCTTTGGTCTTGAGATATCAATTCCTTTTATGGATTATCTTTAAAAATCGGCTATCTACCCGAGCTTTCTCATTTCTCATGGTAGATCCCAGGAGGAGACTATGTTTTTTGCCATATTGGGCCGGACTCTATTGATCATCTTTTCTTTGGTTGCCATTTCACAAGAAGTCTGGTTTCCTTCTGGGCTGGTAAGTGCAACCTTATCTGGCCATATGGAACGTGGCGGACCTCGATTGGATGGGTTACAAATACCCTATCTGGTAACGACTTTCATAAGATGATTTCTCGGTTCTCATTTGGGGCACTTTGCTGTGCTATTTGGAGGGCCCGGAACAACGCCCTATTATGAGGAACAGTAATTAATATCCCTTCATTGAAGTACCATATTACTAAGGTTGTTAAGGATAAGGTGGCGACTGTCAAGCGCATTCAAGACACGCCTATGAATAGGAGATTCCAAAGAACTTGGGGGCTCGATCCTTTTGTTATTGCTAGATGATCTGGCTGTGCTCCTTTGTTGTAATGTACAAAGGCCCTTTTATGTAATGGTTGTATCTTTTTGATATTGAACTTGGCACCATTCCACTCATTCGACATGTTGTTGTGAAAAGTGCAAGTGGGTGTCGAGTTTTTTTTTGTCTTGTATAGTTGGTTGGTTGGAATACATGTTCACCTTACCAAAAAAAAAAAAAAATTTTAGGATTGATTTGATAAAAGTACAATAGATTATGACTTTTCAAGCATCCCGAAGCAATGCCTGTTCGATCTCCCATTGAACCGTATTGAAATACGGTTCCAAATTTTTGCACCATTTCAACCGCAATATGATGATGGTTATCCTTAACCGCAGATTAAACAATTGCAAACGTTCGAACTTCCTACACATATACTGACAATTACTAGTTCTTGTCCATTTGATTCAAGCTTCTTCGTCCATCAAACTCTTTGTGGTCCATTCAACTGCTCATCACTTGCCGTCTTCTACACCATGTTCGTCCTTCTGGACCGTTTCACTGAAGAACCCTAGAAATTAACACATTTTTTTGTTTGTACGTCTTCGTAACCAGAAAGATAGGACTCATGTAGAAACTTCGTGGGAAGTGACTCATTGGGACATTAAAAAGTTAGAAAGTTTGTCATTTCCACGAAGTGACTCATTTATATTTTTGGCACGTCGCTCCTATGCCCTGCTTTCAATGCATGATTGTGAAGATCATTTGGTCTAAACATCTGATACGAGCCGACCTTAATGCTGCAGCAATTCATAGTTCCAATTTTATAGTCGATTAGTGGCAAAAAGAAGCAGCTTCCACCTTCCCCATGCGCACCACGAGTATAAAGTTTGATGCATGCTTTTTCGTTGCCTAACAGAAAAGAGAAAAGGGTGGTATGCTTTCTCTTCGAGCTGCCAATTGCGCCTTCTCTGTCGATTTCAGAAAAGACAAACTTTAAGTGTTTCACGTCGTTTCGTTAACGTGATTCGACAATGATTTTTCTGAGATATATTACTTGCATCATTTAGTTTTAGATTGGATAGAGCGCTCGATCACAGCAGACCTCTAGTTTTTCTCGAGGTGAAATATGGAATACACTATTCCATGCTGATAAATTCATATGAGTATTGGTAATTAAATTTGGATGGGTGACTTGTTTAGTCCGTAATTCTTTTGTTAGTTACCGATAGGCTTTTTTTTGCACTTCGAATGTTACCAACTGCTTCAAAAAATCACCAACCTTTGTTTTTATAGCTAACCAACGTGTTAAAGTTACCGACTTTTTAATGAATAATTAACCGATTTTTCTCCCATTCAGCTGCCAATTAATTCTTCTCTAGGAAAATATTATTTGCGTCACTTGCCACATCCACCCTTACAATTAGATAGATGTAAGAAGTACCATCTACCTAAACCTCCAAAAAGTAGTTTTGAAGCAAGTCTTTGAAGTTTTAAAGAAAAAAACATGCATGAAAAGCTGAGCTTCTAAACCTCCAGAAAGTTTTGAAGAAAGTTGTTCAAGTTTTAGGCTCCGTTAGTTTTATGGAAAATAACTTCCAAAAAAATGTTTTCCGGATTTTCTGATGTTTGTTTCATGAAAAATAAATTCATCGGGGAAAACATTTTCCATAAAGGAAAAAAAGTCTTCTAAAGTGAGGGAAAATATTTTCCACTTTTCAAGCTGGGGAAAATATTTTCCACACTCACTTTCTCCTATCTCACACCCCTTATTAGTCCTCACTTCTTTCTTTTATTTTTTAAATCAATTTTTTTTTTCATAAATTCGAATTTTTTGTTATTTTTTAATAAAATCGATTTTTATTATTTTTTCTTTTTCTTTCTTTCTTTTTGCTATTTTTCTTTTTTGGCTGGTTGCCGGCCATAGCAACGGCCGGTGACCGGTGATAGGCGAGTCGAGCTCGTCGATTTGGCCTTGCTAGACAGCGGCAAGGCTCAGGCCTCACCAAATCGGCGATGCCTGGGCCTCGCAGATGGCGGCGAGGCTCGGGCCTTGCAGATCGGCAACGCCCGAGAGTCGCCAAACTACAGCAAGGCTTGGGCATCACCGATCCGCGAGGCCCGAGCCTTGTTGTCGTTTGGCGACGCTCGGGCGTCGCCGATTTGGCGAGGCTTGAGCCTTGCCGCCTCGAGCTCGCCTCGTCAATGAGTTGATCGGGCGAGCTCGAGGTGTGGCCGGCCGCCGGCCGGTGATCGGCCAAGGAAGGAGAGAACACAAAAAAAAAAAAAAAAAAATTTTAATAATCAATTTAAAAAATAATAAATAACGATTTTAAAAATAAAATAATAAAAAATCTATTGAAAAGAGTTTATATAGTAAAATATTTTTCCAAGCAAATAGCGGAAAATATTTTCCACTTCAAAACAAGTTTCCTAGAAAATAGCTTCCCGAAAAATATTTTCAAAAAGTAATATTTTTCATGAAACGAACGGAGCTTAAAGAAAGTCTTTGATCAACCAACGTCTACCCTTAATATCTGGATAGATTAATATGCATGTGCGAAATGAATCCGCTGTTTGATTTTTTACATATATCTTTTACTTTGTTTACATTAATTACTCGATAGCCTTTCTTAGTTGCTCGTCCTCCATTCGTGGAAAAAGGGGTGCAAAAATTTGTTAATACAGCTCGGTTGGAGCATTAATGCGCGACAGGTGAGGCGATTGCGACGTTCCCAGGTGCTGTTCTCCCTAAAGATCACCCGACGATATTTTGCTTCGTGTGGAACACAAAGCGTGTCGGAAGTGGGACAATAAAATAAACCGGACGTTTGAATTTACACGGCTTAATCAACGTGACCTGCTCGACGGGAGAACGGTACGAGATCTCATTATAGGAAAATTAGTAAAATAGTCCTAAATTTATTAGTAAAATGGCGCCTGTAGCATTCCAGATGCACTAGCGCAGGTTGAATCAAATCGGTTCTTGACATTGTGCAAAGCGCAGGCTAACTAGTAGACTTCGACAGAGTCTTTATTGTTGATGAGGTTGTAGTTGCCAAAAGCATTGTTAGCATGAAGCTTGCAAGCCGTATCGACGGCTTGATGGGGTAATTTGGTATTGACTGATGTCGTGCGAGTTCCTTCCCTTGTGAGCTTAAACTTCATTTGTGGACATACACTTTCATAACGGTGAAGGGATCTCAGTTTTTTGCCATCCCGCTGGAAGCAATTGAGACAAGTTTTGATGACTCCACGCTTAATGGTCTCCTGGTGTCCACATTTTGGGCAGGGAGGCAAAATTTCTTGCTTGTGGCTAGTCTTGGACGGTGATGGGAATATGGTCTTTTTGCTTTGTGTTCGGGTGAAGTGAATCACATAGCCATCACCAATGTAAATTCCTGTCAATATATACGCGTGTGGAACATGGTAAAGAATCGATTTTGATGCAAAATACATCAAGATGAACTTTAGAATAGGGACGACTTTGGCTTGAACTTGACTCAACATGGAGGCCGATCTTGACCGAGAAGTATTAATCTACATAAATTGCTGATCTTTTTTGCAGGACGTTAAATAGAAGTAAAATCTGTTATAATTCTAGCTTAGCCCTAAAGTTCTCACTTCAGCTCTCAACTTAAGGAAAGATACAGAAACTCCACGCATTAAAGGCGAGAACAGAATCTAGAAAATCATTTTCACCAGTACTCCATGATGGACAATGAAAGCAATTTTGGACTTTGGTTTTGTTGAGCTTCTAGGCGGCCATGTTACTTTAATCTCTTTGACTGGTGAGATCTGTCGTACTTAATCTTAATATGTTAAAGTTGAGACTCCCTTTTGATATATATCCACATTAGTCGAGGTCCAGCTAAAGACATGCTACAATCAAAATCAATTAAGGCCCTGCTTATTTCGCAAAGAATGAATGAATTGCAAAATATTTTCTTAAAAATGACTGTTTGTACTATTTGAAATAATTAGTTAATGGAAAATATTTTCATTATTAATAATAATTTATTTCTAAACATTTTTATGAACAAGGAAAACATTTATCGTTCATTCATTTTTATAAATCATATAAGCAATCGTTTTTAATTTTTTTTTTAAAATAAGTTATTTTCTACGAAACAAACGGAGTCTAAGTGAGCATTTTTCATAGGGAAAATTTCAAAAAAAGACCTGAAGTATGTTTATTTTCTCAAATAAGGACCCCAAGTGGTCTTTGTCTCAAATGAGGGCCCCAAGTGACTAAACTAGTTTCAAATAAGGATCTCAAATCGCCAGCTAGCCAAATATTCGCCGGCTAGCGAGTGTGGCATTTTTAGTGGCCAGAATAAGGGTAATTTTGTCAAAAAAAAATATTGATAGAAATTAACAAACTCTAAAAACAAACCCCCAAACTCTTTTTCATGTTCTTCTTCATCTGTACTTCATCTTCTAGGTTCCTTGTCCCCTCTTGCTCGGAGAGCCCAAATTCTTTGTTAATGGAGCAAGATCCTTGACTCCTTGAGTTCCAAAACGACACCCCTTCGACTCTCCGACTCCCCCTCGACTCTCTCTCTCTATGGATGTAGATTCGAATTGTGCTTGAGATATGAGTCCTTGACATTGAGATGTTCTTCGTCTCTCAGTTGGGAAAAGATGATGAAGAATCGAGGCTATCGTGTTACATATGAGTGTTTGAATAACGAAGAGATGGCTTTACTCGAGATTTGTCTTATTCATTGGAAAGAAATGAAGACAAAAAAGAGAGAGGAAGAAAATGTGAAAAAATGAAGGTAGGGATTTCTTGTTGTGCTTCAATTCGTACTCCATTAATAAAAAATTTGGGTGCTTTAAGCGAGAGGACAGAGAATGAAGAAGATGAAGAGCATAAAAAGAAAACATGAGAACCTAAAAAGTTTGGGGATTTTGTTTTTAGGGTTTGTTAATTTCTATCAATTTTTTGACAAAATTACCTTTATTTCGGCCACCAGAAATGCCACATGCTCGTTGGCTGGTGAACATTTGGCCGACTGGCGATTTGAGGTCCTTATTTGAGACTAATTTAGTCACTTTGAGTCCTAATTTGAGACAACAGTCACTTTGGGTCCTTATTTGAGAAAATAGGCTCACTATGGGTCCTTTTTTGAAATTTTCCATTTTTCATATGTATTGTTCTATTCTACATCCTCACTATAAATAATTTGTTATAGTTTGGCCTACAAAATCAGTTGATACAGTCTTTCCATTTCATTCTCATTCCGTACATTTTTTTTTTCTTTTGCTTTCCACTCTTTATTCCACCATTTCCCTATTCTATCAAAATATAGCTCATTTGGATACATCTTTTGCAGCCATTTCAGTCACTTTTCCTAAATATAATCTCTACATTCTCGTTTCGTGCGAGTGGAAAAGCACCATACTAATTTCATGAGAAAGTACTTCTTGATCAGACCAGTTCAAACAAGTTGATGTTTACTAATATTTTATGGCAGAGGATTACTCTCTTTTACGGTTGATCGGTTAATGCTGAAAAGCCAAAATCGGTGCAAATATTCTGCCTCTCTCCCCCCCCGCCAAGAATCTAGGGTTTCCATATTTATAAACCTTTCATGCCTTTTTCTTTGGCGAGATGGCATGTTTGACTGAACTCAGACATGAACTGCCTTGAAATAAAATAAGAAATATGAGAGGAGAGTGAAAACGTGGGATGGATTAAACTCAACACTGATAGAGCTCGAAAGTGACCTCGGTTCGGCTGCGGCTCGCCCGGGGATTTGCCACGAGCACACATCTCTGTAGTCATTTTTCTCTCTAGTGGTTTCTACATATAGACGGACCATTGCTGGAAATATGTTATATTCTGCTGAGGCTTCTAAGCGTTGTTGGAAATGGAGTAGAATGGTGTTTTTCTTGATTCTTTTGTGTTATCACTGTTTTTTGGGAGAGGGGGTGCGGTGGAGTGGAGATCAAAGTGATTGGCCCAAGAGCAAAAAGATGGTCAGAAAAAGTAGGGCAAAATCAGGAAGATGATGAGGACTCACCATGATGGCTGTATAAGCCATTTAACCCATATTTATAAACATGATCTCCGAGTTTCAGATCTTCAGGTCTCACCTGATGAGGACTCACCATGATGGCTGTATAAGCCATATAAGCCATATTTATAAACATGATCTCTGAGTTTCAGATCTTCAGGTCTCACCACTTTCCACATCGACTGCATCAATATCCTCCATACCTTGATGATGATCTCCATCACCGTGTCCTCTTTTGGCCCCTTTTCACTCTCTTGGACTTGTGTTTGAGCTGATTAACCTCCAGACTAAGATAATATTGGATTCGAGAGTTCAGATAATTGTTGCAGTGAAGAGAAGAACAAGAAAACTCAGGATGCAAAAGCTAAAAGGATCACCTGCGCAGCCAAACGGTAGGAGAAAGATGGCGTCGCTGGAAGAGAGAAGAAAGAAAAAGGAAGAAGTGAATGAGAATGAGAATTTACAAGCTTGAGCTTTTCTTGCCTGTGCCTAAATGTAAGTGTGGAGGAGGCTCAAAAACCCTTCTTCAAATTTTTTTCTTTAAAACTTCAAAGACTTGCTTCAAAACTTGAACTTTTTGGAGGTTTAGATAGATGGTACTTCTTACATCTATCTAATTGTAAGGGTGGATTGGCTCGAAACCCTTCTTCAAAGGCTTTCTTCAAAACTTTCTGGGGGGCGAGAAGTTAGAAGTAAGGCCCAAAAAAGATGCGAAGGCGAAAGCGACGTCCAGCGCAGGCATGGAAGATAATCCTTCGTATGAGAGAGAACGTCAGTATAAACCTCACCAAGTTCTCCGGCCATGCTGCCATCGCCATACCCCGATCTTGCTCTCTGTCCGATCCCTTGCCCAGCATTGGCGTCGAGGTCCACCATCAGTTTTTCCAAAGTTCGTATGCGCTTTTGCCCCTTGTTTGTTTTTCTGCGGATTGATCGCCCTTCAAAGGATTGATCTTGATTAGGTTGATTCGCTCTTTGCGGTGTCGTAGGATATCGAGGGCTTTCCTGCGGGCCGTGATCAATCATGTTTAGCTGGATGTGCCAGCTTTTCAAGAAACCTAAGCTGGAGACCGACGCTCAGCCTCTCACCACGCTGAACAAGTTGAATGAGGTACAGTTCCCCTGCTTTTGCTCTGCTCCTCCCGTACTCAGTCTTTGATTTTCAGTTCATCGTGATCGGTTGATCGTCTCAGCTTCTTCTATTTTTCTTTTGTCTTTCCTTCAATGGTTGAAGAAATGGTTCTGGCTTTTCTTTTCTTTTTTTTTGTGGGAAAACTGGCGTGTAGATCTGATCTTCCAATGGGGACTGTGCCTGGGGCTATTAGCCTTCTGGCGATAGTGTTGTTTCCCTTTCGATAATCGAGTCTCCATGTGATTGTGTATGGAATTGATGCAACCGCATGCTTCAATAATGGGCTTCAAATTGTTGGCTAGCTGTTGTTTTGCTTTTTTTTACATGGGGAAGTTAACTGCCGCTTTATGTGCTAGTTCAACCAGGGCACACCGTTTTTGATCTGATGATGTAACGGGTAGAAGACTTATCCGTATTTGTAAGAATTTCCTGAAGAGTCCGTTCTTTTATGTGGATAGAGTCTTCTTCATTTCGATTTCCCCTAATGTTGTCGGTAATCAAGAAATGCATTTTGCAAGTTTGTATGATAGTAGAACACGTGCTTCTGCGTTTCCCTATATTAAGACGTGGATTTATTTAATTAGATTGTAGGTTCAAAAGAGATTGAACTTTAGTCTATACGAATAATTACGGTAGGTCATCATTTCTGTATTTAACCGGTTCAGTTCGGCCCTCTGTCCTCCTTTCTATATAGACGCTTGAAATGCTGGAGGAAAAGGAGAAGGCTCTCAAATGATAGGCTTCTCAAGAGGTCGAGAAAGCAAAGGAGTTCATTAGAGCGAAGAATAAAAGGGGTACGGTCATTCAACTCGACCTTTCCCTGGATGGACACCTTTTACGCCTTTGCTTTTGTTATGTCCGTCATTCCTCCGAGTTGCTTCATTTTCGTGAACTGTCCACTGGTTATTAGGAATGACACATTGATCTGTCATTGCATTCTGATTTGGACTTTCCGTTGTATAATCACGACCTCATATTACTGGATCGCAATTTTAGCACAATCATTTCTTTTTCCATTACATTTTGTTGTTTGTGGCCGCAACTCTAATTTTCTATCGTTTCACCCATATTGCTTTTTTTCCTTTTCCCTTGTAACTCTGAGCTCCAACTATGCAAGAATTTTTTTCCCTTTCACCTGATATCTGAAGCTATATGATGCCACTTATCCATTATGGAAGCCGGCTGGTCGTTATCTTATTGACGTGAAGTTGTGCCACTGGGAATGCAGTGGCAATTCAATGCTTGAAGAGGAAGAGGCTGTGTGAACAGCAGATTGGGCAGCTCGGTGATTTCCAGCTTCGGATTCATGATCAGGTGAGCCACCAAGATTCATTGATTCGGAACTTCCTTGGAATCTGCTTCTAGGCTGACATGTCTGAAATGTGAGTGGTCCAGACGATAATGTTGGAAGGAGCAAGAGCAACAACTGAGACTGTGGATGCTCTGAGAACTGGAGCAGCAGCAATGGAAGCAATGTATGTCCTACATTTGTTCTCCTTTCTGATTTGCGGAGTACTGATTTTATTAAATTTTACATCTTTCTATGCAATGTGGCATCGCTTTCTCATTACAGTTTCTTGAACTTGAATTAGCTGGGTGCTCCATTGTAGTGCTCGTAGATCATAGAAAGTTTACTGATGTCCAATTTATTATAGGACCATAGATGATGTGGACAATATCACGGATTGGATTAATGAACAACGTGAGGCCATGGAACAAATGCAAGAGGCAGTGTCAGCTCCTTTTGGTGCGGTGGCTGACTTTGATGAGGTTCCCATCCTCACTTTATTTGATTTTAGTTATGTTTTTAATCACAGGTTGGGTGGATCTCAAACTACCTTCCGGAAAGCCTATGCTCGTCTCTAATTACTTTGCAATTCCAGGATGAGCTTGAGGCAGAGCTTGAAGCACTCGAAGGTGCTGAGTTGGAAGAACAGCTCGTCCTGCCCACTGAAACAGTTTCTTCTGCTCCATTTCTTGTCCCAGTTGGCCTGCTTCCAGCACCCCCTGTTCCTCAGGGGACAGCCAGGGATGATGAACTGGAAGGCATTGAGTTGGAAGAACAGCTCCTCCTGACCGCTGCCACAGCTTCTGCTGCTCCAGAGCATGTCATAGCTAGCCTGCTTCCAGCCCCCCTTGCTCCTCAGGGATCAGACTAGGAGGATGAACTTGCTGTTTTGCAGGCGGAGATGGCATTTTGAGCAGGTCGATCTTCTCTTATATTTTAAAGTGCTACTGTCGAGCTTTTTATTGTTGTTGGTCTACTACTAAGCTAGGTAACCGAGCTCTTAAGTCGACCGAAATTCGATTATTTCCTTCAGTGCCTATGATTTATGTCTTTTGAATGATAAGTGGCACAGAAGAAGAAGGCTCTTTTTGGCCATTTTATCATACTGTCATTGTGATCTGATATATCATTTACATTCCTCAGGTCTGCTCTTCATATTTAACTGAGGTTTTCTAAAGACTTGTCCACCCTGTAATGTGGAACACTCCTGTTGCTGCCCTCTGTGCATCGACATTTTTCTTTGGTTTCATACTGAAAGGGCATGCGTGTGAAGTTGGCACGAATCATAAGATGTCCCCCTTTGAGACTTGTATTTGGCTTTCTGGTGCTTCCAGTGTGTTTTATTTCAACTGATTGTGGGACTTCAAACTTCCCTGTTGTTTGGAGGACGTCTCTAAATATCTGGGAGCTAGACTTTTATCTTCTCTGTGTGCCCTTGTTAAGATTAATGCAGTCTAATCTTTGAGGAGGGCTTACTCATCATAAGCGATATGCTTTATCATACCTCCATTGGAAGTTACATTGTTTGTTTAGTTATTCACCCGTGGTATCGGCATTGGGTAGTTATGTCAGGTCCCTCGAGGGAGGAGAATCTGGCCGAACATGTTTCTTATCGTTGAGCCAATCGCTCTACAATGATCATGTGTTCTTCGATACTTGTGGCATGATCTGCGAATAGTGCAAGATTTCTCCACCAGCTTTTAAGAGTTCGTGTCGGTGTTAATTGGAATGGCTCATCTACAAAAGGAGAAGTCACTACCGTGCACTTGCTGAAATCGACTAACTTTTTATTACTAGATAGTGAAATTTCATTTACTTTGAGACGAACCTTGACAGTGGCTTTTTTTAATTGTTAGTTCATCGACTCAAAAGTTGAAGCTATGTTGTTCATAATGTGTCCTCCAATCTCGATTTGGCTTG
This sequence comes from Corymbia calophylla, assembly GCA_014182845.1. Taxonomy (NCBI): domain Eukaryota; kingdom Viridiplantae; phylum Streptophyta; class Magnoliopsida; order Myrtales; family Myrtaceae; genus Corymbia; species Corymbia calophylla. The sequence continues at coordinate 6,237,637 of CM024695.1, forward strand.
TTAATTTCAATCTAGACACCATTAAGTTTCCTCGGTAAGAATCATTTTAGTAACTCTATAGATATCCATCTATCTAGTCACGTATCACGATAGCAAATAAAGGCTCGATTTCACTTTGTTAGTAGGCTTCATAAGTTGCTCTAATCTCTGACGTAGCAAATTCTTTTTCTTACCTGTTTCTTTGCTTCATGCGTTTCTCTAAATCGTCAAATATAGGTAGTCAAAAGGTATGCAGGCGAATATATTACCGTCAAATTATTCTTCCATTACTTCCATTGAGTTGTATAATCAAATTAGACATCACTCTTTAACCTCCTTGTGTATACAAGTAGATTCAGCCTGCACGGTCAGAGACTACTATTTACAAGAGTAAATATCAAACATTTTGGATTTTCTAAGGCCATCTTAAAATATTTTGATTAGTTAAATCCTTGCAAAAATCCTATTTTCTGTTTAAGTTTCCATTGACAATATGAATAGAAATTTTTAGAATCATACCAAATGTATTTTTGTTCATTTTCTATTTCGAGAATAAAAATTTTGCGTAATTAAGGGACGTATTAATTTATTCAGAAATTTGTCGAGGAATTGAAATATGAATTTTTTTTATAAATAGAAATTATTTTTGAAAATAGAAATGTTAACAGATATATTTTGAGAGATTTATTATTAAAATCTATATTTCTATCGACGCCTCAAATTTTTGTATAGAAAAAAAGGTAGCAAATTTAGGATTATAAGGAAAGTTTGTCATTTTCTTTGGTAGATATATTTCGGGACAAGTGAAAGCGAGGTGCCGTTTGGAAACGAGAAGGGGACTTCATATAGGAGGAGAGAGCGTCGGTGTTCACCTCACCAACTCCTCCGCAACCGTTTCGCAATGGCCGTGTTCGCCTCGAACTCGCTTTCTGTCCGATCTCTCGACCGCATCGAGCTCCACCACCACCACCGTCAGCTTTCCGAGAGCTCCGTATGGTCTGCGGATTGATGGAGCCTGAACTGATCGATTTGTTGTGGATAGGATATCGAGGGTTTCTTTGAGCCATGAATGATGTCGAAGCAGGAAAGTAAGGTTGTCATCCCTTTGGACCGGTTGAAATCAAGCGCAGGAAGCAGGGATCGAATCCACGTTGCTAAAGGCGGCCGAGACGATCAACCGACAGGAGCAAGAACATCAGTACCTCGTTCAACTTGTCCATCGGATGAGGACCCTGGTCAGCTTCATCCCCATTAACCATGGCCCTAAGAAAGACTCGATATCCTATCAACATCACGAATAACGTATCAACGGGTGCATACAGACCTTGGAAAACTAACGGCGGAGCTCGATGCCGGTGAGGGATCGAACAGAGTGAGATCGAGGAGGAATTGGCGATCCATGCTTTCTGCAATTTGATTTCAAGTTTTCGGCTTTTTTGTGAGTGCTTAGGATGGAGATGATTGCCACTAGTAATCAAGCAATTAGCGATCTCTCTTCTCCAATGGTTGAAGAAATGGTTCTCGATTTTCTTTTTTTGGGAAAATTATACGCCTTTTCATAGTTAAATCAACTCAGTTAATTTCATATGGATCGGTACACCTCCCGTTCGAGTGGAGAACTTGAAGAGCCCTCAAAGGGTCATTCAGTGTGGCCGCTGCCATTTGTTAGGACATTCACAGAAGAAATGCACGATGCCTCCATAACTCCTTAAATTAGATGATTATTTATTTATTTATTTATTTTCTTCTTTTATCACTCTTTCTCTTTCCTCCCCAAATCATTCGCATTACGGTAAAGAGAAGATCCAATTCCTTACAAGTCATGATAAGGAAAATAAAATCCATTAACAATTCTGTTTCAAACATAGGAAAAGAAAAAAAAGTAGTGCACCATGAGATTCTTTCTTTGTCGTGTTATGAGAGAGAGACCACTACCTCGAACAAACTCAAGCAACTACTCTGTTATGAAAATCGTTATATTTTGCATAGAGAAAAACAAATCCTTTGTTAAGCACTAAATGCATAGAATATGTGCAAGAACTGAGTAAGACCTGAAGTGCAGGGAAGAATGAGGATTCACCAGTGCAGGCTCCTGATATCCGATTCTGGGAGCTACATTCCTGGTCATTCTGAAATAAGGATCCTGATCAAAACAAAAAGTTAAAATAGTAAGGATTGGATTCCCGGAAGGAGGGCGAGACATGGAAATTTAATTCCAAACATAAGGAGGCACAAAAAGTCCTCTTTTTCAGCATAAAGATGCCATTGGAAAAAAAGATCATCGTTCAATCATCTAAATTGATCTATATGAATTTTGACCGAAAATCGTTGACATGGATACCAAGCGAGATTCAACCCTTGCTCGTGCTTGTCAACCACAATGAAAAAAATAAAATAAAATTCGCCATATCTTTTAAAGTTTACAAAAGTAGTCTAAGTTAGCATTGGTTATGCCACGTAGGATGGCCGATAACAACGTTAACGATTTCCGACGAAAATTGGCCCAAAGGAATACATTGACAAATTGTCGAAATATTTATGATTAAATTGGTATTCGCACAATAAATTTATGACTTTTTTTTTTAGTAATTTCCCTCGAAATTTGAATAGCATCGAAATTAGTAGGAGTGATCGGTTCCCGGTCCGGTCCGGTTCTCAAATTTTGGGACCGTGGATCGGACCGGCCAATCCTAGAACCGGGAACCGGACCGACCGACCGGTCCAGTCCGGTGGGACCGGTAACTTTGCAATCACCAAATCTTTTACAAGATATAAACTTTCAAAAGGAAAAATCTAACAAAAGATGTATTGATAGGCCACGTAAAAGTTTCGTGTGATAATGAAGTTGAGATCTCCTTTTGCTCCATGCTACTACATCATGACAAGATTATTCAAAATCATTCATATAATAGTAGAGCAAACAACTCTAACATGACAAGATTATCCTGAACAAAGACTATCCCATAAAATATAACAATTACCTTAAGAAGTATAAGCAAAAGCCTACAAACAAATTGAAAAGAATAAATTTTTTTAATTCTTAAGAATTTTTTAAAAAATATATATTTTTAAAAAATACCGGTTGGTCCGATTCCCACCTTGGAACTGGGAACCGGACCGACCAACCACCGGTTCCAAGAATAGGAACCGGGAACCGGACCGCCGGCTATGGGAACCACCCAAAACCGACCGGTCCGGTCCGGGTTGGGCAGTTCTCGGGTTGGGCGGTTCCCGTTGCACACCCCTAGAAATTAGGGAGGTAACTAATGATATCATAGATCACACGAACAAATACCACGCGATCTATGACATATATTTTTTGGTTGTAATTTGTACACACCAAGTGCCCATTGTTTGAAGCCGGAGACTCTTTATAAGAGTAAATATCAAACACATTGGATTTTCTAAGACCATTTTAAAATATCTCGATCAGTTAAATCCTTAAAAAAATTCCTATTTTATTTAAACATAAATTTAAAGTTTTCATTGACATTTTCATAATTAAATGAAAAAAATTGGGAATGGAAATTTTTAGGGTCGTACCAAATGTATTTTTTTTTCTATTTTGAGAATAAAAATTTTGTATAGTTATTAAGCTCGTTCTTCTATTTAGAAATTTGTCGAAGAATAAAAATAGAAAAAAATTATTTTTAGATAGAAATTGATCTTGGAAACAAAAATATTACCAAATGTATCTTTAGTGCTTCATCATTAAAATTTGTATTTCTTTCCATAGCCTTATTTTTTTATAGAAAAAAACGGAGCAAATTTAGGATTACAAGGAAGGTTTGCGATTTTCTTCTGTAAATTTATTTCGGGCCAAGGGAAAGCGACGCGCCGTGGTAGATTATAAATGCGTGGAGTATTTTATTCACAGTGGGGGGGAAAACCCCGGAAAGGGTTCCGGGCACCACCCTGATGCTAAAAGATGGGATCCACCATGGATGGTCATAAACTCCAACTTCTTTGTCACGCAGTCTATAAAAACTCTTCGAAAAACTTTCTGGGGTCGTGAAGTTAGGAGGGAGGCTCAAAAGGTCGATAAAATACTCCACCATGCAGCTCACCATTTAGTTGATAAATAATCTGAAATTTTTTTTGTTACTAAAATAAAGGCGGTATACAATTTATGACATTTCTATTATCCTTTTTACTTTTTTTTTTTGGCTAGGGCTTTTCTTAGGTATCTAATGACCTTGCTTTTACTTCCAACAACGCATTATGATACTCCCGCAGCTTTATTATAGGATCATCTTTTTAGATGGGACAATTTAGCTTAGGGTTGTGAGGCTTTGCCCGGTCCACACAGACCAGATTCTCATTGTAAGTGGGGACTGCTGGCTCATCAATTTTGTACCAGCTACAACATGTCCATGTCTCGTACTAATCTTCAGCACTCAAATCAGCAATTTTTATTTACATTTGGATTTTTTTTGTTGGTCTTATTATACTCTTACTAACTTTTACCTTATCTTTTTAAAAGTCGTGAGAATTGAAATTCATACCTAAAACTAAATCATCCCCACCTCAGTCCCTCTCACCTGTTTGAAAAGATAGAGATTCAAACCTCTCTCACTTCCCTTTTTCTATGTGAGAAGAGTGACCATTTGGATGGAAAGGTAAAAAATTTATCCTCAAATGAAGACTGGAGATTAGGGTAAGGGGACATATCCATCGCCATAAATAAAGTAGGACCAAAAATGAGCAGGAGCTTTACAGGGTCCATTATTGTAATTTCTCCTCAACATTTTATTGGCTTATTTTGCGCTGGTGCCACCATGCCCATAGGTGGTGCTTAGTCAGCATTTTTGTCGTACCGGAGCAAAAATTGTATAGATTCACTACGGCATCAAGAGATCCCTTCTGCTTCTGGTGCTTATATAAGGAAAAGACTCAACACACTAGTTTCCCATGACCTCTTATCTGAAAATCTCTGCTAAGGGAAGGTTTATTCATTCGATGGATGTAGAACACGGCAGCGCCAACCCCGCCATTGTCCTCGCTCACTCAAACCAAGAGTACCGCATCAACATCCCCAGCCCCACTGCCGGCAGCCATGACCGCCAGCCGCTGCCTTCAACAACATGCGAATACATATATCAATGTTTCAAAATCTCGATAATCACCATCTCAATCTTTGTCTTCGCCCTCTTCTTGGTCATACCCGCTCTCATGCTCCCTGACGTCCAGGTCGAACCGGCCTCCTCCGCCTCATTCAGTGTGTCCACCTCCGTGATCTTCGCGCTCTTTGATGTTCATATCAGGGTGAAGAACCCCAGCAGCTACTTCCAAGTGAAATACAAGCACGTGAGGGCCACGCTGAACTACGACAGCAAGCACTTGTCGGGTGCTTCATTGAATCCGTTCGCCCTAGGAAAGAGGAAGCAAGCGACGGTCCGTGCTGCGTTCGAGGTGAACATGTGGAACAGTGGAACCAGTTGGCAAGCCAGGACTCTGGTCTCGAGAGTGTCAAGAGGCGAGGTCAGCGTTGACGTTGACCTGGAGGTCGGAAGGAGAATAGGGCTGGGTAAGTGGTGGATTTACGCATTTGATTTGACCATATCATGCAAGGACATCATCTTCGAGCCGTCCTCGGAGGGCCAGAATTGGACGGTGATCACTCGGTCCGATTATTGCGATATAGGGTTCTTTGGTTATGTTTAGCAGGAGCAAACCCTGCCCGCGGAAGAAAACCAGATGGGGATCAACTCATATAAAGTTAGCGAACTGTCACTTATAGTGTAAAAGCAAGCATGAAGCTGCCTCCTCTTTTGTCGATGCTGCCAACTGCTACAAGAAAACTTCCTCCAAGGGGGCTATAACTTGCTTGGAGCAGGCTGTGAATATGTTCATGGACATAGAGAGGCTCAGTATGGCTGCAAGAAATCACAAGGTCATTGCCGAGTTAGGTTATAACAATTAACTATATCCCTAGCTACTAAATCAAAAATTGATGAGCCCTTTGTGAAAGAACTTTTGAGCCAAGTTATCTATACTGTAATTACTAAGAAAGAAATACGAGCAAGATAATGACATCTAAGGTTGTTAAAATTAATGGATTTACTGGATCAATTTACAAAACGATGCCATAAATTTTGTTTTGGGTGCTTGGATATGTCCTGCTTTTGCTTGAAGCCCCATATTTTGAGTTTATCAGATCATTTCGTGAACTGATCTCATAATAACTGGCATGCTTAGCATTGCCCTACTTGGGAAGGCTGAGCAATTAGGAAGTAAGCATTTCTAAGGATGTAACTCGAGTGCCCTTGAGCATCCAATGAAACTTATCCATGTGCAGAACGCATACGTAGGAGTGTCTACATCAGAAGAGTCATCAACACGATGAAATTTGGTGCATTTGTGAATGTGCTTGTTGTCCATATTATCAGACCACTCAATTTAAGGCATTCAAATGGTGACGCATCACCACATAAAAGTTGATAGGTGGCCCAAATGAAGTTGCAGGTGATGTGTTATACATCCTGATCTAATGACGTACATCTAATCAAGTTATTCGTCTATGGTACTGTACATAGAGGATATCTAGAGTCCTTATTCGGGTTCTACAGTTGGATGTCCCTTACATGTCTGCAGTATTGGATTGATTTGATTTAGAAGGGAAGTATTAAGATGTGTGAGAAACCTACGCGTTGATTCTATTCATCTCGGTTATTGTGCACAATAACATCCATGAATTATTCATTGTATAATCAGTTGATTCTCACTGATTATTCAGATTTCTCTCTAAGTCTCCCTGGGGAACTATACATTGCATTGTGGTCGTTCAGTTGCAGGATCTTCAGACAAATGAGAGCACCGAAAGCAAACAGCTGTTTCTTCCCTGAAGAAAAGGAGAATGATTTCCTACTAAAATATACGGCCCAACCTAAACATCGCCATGTTTCAGTTTTTATACATGCGATTGTTGACTTTCTTTCTATTGTCTCAGTTACAGTACTTTTAGCTTGAAACATCTGAATTCGAGCTTTCAGTGTGACACGAAAGACTGGTTCTATACACTATATGCTCGAATTAATCCATCATTCAGTGATGGATTTCCTTCATCCTGGCTTACATGTAAGAGGGAATCACAAGTATATCATACTCGTTTTTACAATGTTGGGGTTATTGTATCCTCATTTTGCCGATCCTGCTATTTTTGAGGGAGATAACCTGCATTTACATTCGAATTATGTCTCTATAAAAAAAGGATATGTTCCTTTCAAAATACATAGAGAGAGTTTGTTCCGGAGAGGGGAATAACCATATATATTGAGGAGACTCGTGTTAGTTTCTTTTATAGCCTTCCATATGGTTTACTCTCTTGTTGATTTATTACCAAAGGAGTTAGATCTAGCTGTATCAGAGTCTGGCCTTGTATGTTGAAAACAAGATTCCCAGATAGCTGAGTGTTTATTTAAAATATGAGTTCATTATTGCAGAAATTCAGATCACTGTATTGAAGATAGTATCTTCTGTAATTCCCACTTTGGAGGATGTTTCCTGCTCCAGCGGCTGAGGAGCGTCAAGCTTCGCCCCTTACTCAACCTCTATGGAAGCAGCAAAGCCCTTCCTAGTTTTAATAATAAGTTGGCAAACCCTAAAATTGTGGAATTGCCCAATCCTATCTATCCTTGAAGTAAGGTCGGAGCGGGAACAACTTCTACGGCAGATTTAAGACTAAGCTTGATTATTTAGCTGTCTCATTTTCCAGAAAGCCAGTCACGATATTATTCCCCACTTTAGCTAAGCTAACGGTGAAAGAGGATCTTCAAATGTATGCGCGTTACCCTAATCTTTAAAGTATTATTCGTTGCTTATATACGAGATTTACAATAGTCGTATATACACATTTAGCCTGTCACAATAGCTTAAACTTTAACTTGAACTTTCTTAATAAGGTTTCAAGAGCGACCTAAAAAGTTTATCCCTTCAAATCTTTCATACTAAGATGATTTTGCTTGTCATTTAATGATATGAGTGGTTAGATGTACATGTGAGGATAAGAGAAAGAATTCCCACTTCGGAGATGTCATGTAAAGTGCTATTTAACTTATAATTCATTGACTTAAATTTTGAATGAAAGTAGGCTTAAGTGATATTAGGGTTGATAGTAAATTAGTGGCTCACTCTCAATGTGCATCGATGTCGGTGAAATATCTAACGAAATGAATCGTGCATGTGCTTCCCTAGTCGACGTAGTGGATGGTGTCCTTTGACTTCCCATTGAACTTGGCTAGGCCGGGGTGATTGAGGCAAAGTCTGGAGGTAGATGTTGTCCTCATCCACTTCCGCCAAAGGTGGTCGGGACAAGGTGGAAGTTCGAGTTAGATGATATCAGAGCAGAAGGGTATCCATATTAAGTCTATTCCGTATGTGTAAATATTTTAAAGAAGGAATCTTGATGTAGTAAGTTGACTGGTTTGGATTTGGAATTCTTCTCGGAGATTTTCTTGATTGAAGGTATCGGGTTTTATTGCGCATCCTAATAGACTATTAAAAAAAAAAATCACATTCCAGTGATTTCTATTGTATTTACACAAATATCATCTCCTTCCATTTGCAGCTTCCTTAGTGAATCTCTTGTTAGATTAAGCATGTAAAAAGGTATTTTGAATTTTCGTATCTTTCTAAAATAACCTTGCGAATTTTCAATGGAACACTTAATATGAAAGAACATCTCAAAACCAGAGTGAATCAAAAGCTAGAAGCCACTCTTTAACATTTATTTATGAAGATAGTGAGAAGCCTAGCAAAAGGGCTAATTTTTTTTTTACTATGTCTACATCATTCTCAAACTGTGCAAACTTTTTGGGTCTTTACTTTTGGTGAATATTCTGAGTGTCATCACTACGCAACATTTGGGGGACAGTTGTGCCATAATGCTATTTAGCTAGTATTTAGGTTGATATTGGTCGTCAATCTTTATGCTCAAGGCCGCCTGGCAAGCTGGACAAAGTGTTGGCATACCTGGATGATCTTATCATAACTGAAGATGACCAATAGGAAATTCTACGAACAAAGGAAAATCTACCAATACGCTTTCAAAGAAGGAAGCACTTTTGCATTAGCGGATTATAATGGAGGGTTACTTTTCTGTGTTTGGCCTTAAGATTGTGGATGATGCCATGCTTGTGTTTGGGCCAACCACGTGAATACTCTTACGCCGTGCTTTGCTGGCTCAAAGACCACTGAATGATGTAACTAGGTTTTCACCTAGCCAACTGCACCCCGGATTTTCTGGTTTTTCAGATGTTATTGTCAGAGGGTAGCGAGTCTAGTGGTGGTATTTGTTTTGCGAAATAAGCAGCGGAAGTAGTCCAAATCAACACTCAAAAGCAGCAAGCTCAATAGATCTGAAACGTGGCAGTTTAGGATTTTGAGTATATTAGCTCCAATTAGATATATTCACAAGTTCAAGATGGTTTCCTCTTAACGACCTCATCGAGTGAAAATATATGGCTTTTGCTACGCATCCCAATAATAAGACTACTAAAAAAAATTATTAACACTATTATCTATAATGTGATTTCACCTTTTTTTTTAGGGATATAGTTTTTAAAATAAAAATTTATCCTTAACATTGACCCACTTTTTCTTTTTTTAAAACGGTTAATCCACATGCGGTTTTCCACATTTGTATCTCTTTGGCGACAACCGTCCATTTGGTAACCACCTTGATGAGAGACAGCTTATAAATGGCAAACGTTCATTTCGTAAGGACAATTACAATGTCTAACGTAAAGTCTCTTATTAAAAAATACACCATTAATACACGAGGAGGTTGGGTTGGTAGAGTGCGGTCATAATCGCTGTTGAATTGCTATCAAAGCTTTGTGAAGTTCCGACAAACCCAAACTCAAACAATGGTTGGAGATCATAATTATTTTGATTCTATTTTCTGCATTTAATTCTAATTTATGCTTTAATGTTGTTCTTCAATGCATGATTAGAATCGTCACTTTATGTCCAACAAATACTTCATTGTCTTTACGGCGATGCCATCTCCTTTCCTTTGCAGCTTCCCTTAAAAGAAGCTTTTGTTACATTAAGCATGTAAAAGTATTTTGAGTATTCGTATCTTTTCAAAAAAATCTTGCGAATTTTCGAGAAAACATTTAATGTGAAATAACAATAACATCTGAAAAACCATAGTAAATCAAAAGCTAGAAGCGACTCTTCCCATCCTTCCGTGAAGAAGGTGAGAAGCCCTAGCAAAGCGGCTAATCTTTTTGCTACGTCTGCACCCCCTCTTACGAACTATATATTTTTTCCTTTATCTTTAACTCTAGGTGAATATTCTGAGTGTATTAGTGTTTCAGCTTGACGCAAGCATGGGAGCACAATGGCACCCTAAAGCTAGCTGGCTAGTATTGAAATTCATATTTAATTGAGACTAAAGGTGTGTTTGGTAACATTTATGTTCTTGGAAACAATTTCTTTTTAAAAATAGTTTTTTTCTATTTATATTATTCGGAATAATTTTTGAGTAAAATAACGTGTTTGGTAACTGCACAAATTTTTTATTCTTGGAATAGGAATGCGTTTGGTACGACCGATAAAATTTCTATTATCATCTTCTTTTGATGGCAGTAGCAATGACTGGCGACCGGCGATAGGTGGTGGTGGCAAGCAGTGGTGGTTACGAGTGGCAGTGACTGGCTTTAGAAGAGGAGGAAGAAGAAAAGAAAGAAATACTTATTCTAGAAATTGTTTTTGTGAATAAGAAGTTACTTTTTTCTATTTTTTATTTCTGTTTTAAATCTAATTCCTTTGGAATAAATTTCTATTCCTAGAAATAAAAACACTAGCAGATGTTACCATTTCTCTTCTTTTTATTTAATTTTATTTTGAAAAATAAAAGAATAGAAAAATAGAAATATAGAACTGTTAACAAATGGTGGTTAATTGAATGAGAAGTGGGGATCTTACGGCAAAGACGTAAGCACTTGTACTATTGCAAAGAGAATAATGGAGGGTTGCCTTTCTTTCGTGGCCATGAGACTCTTGGAGGATGCGATGCTTGCCTTCAGGCCACTCATGTGACTACTCTTTCGTCGTGGTTTGCAGGCTTAAGACTACGGCATGACGCAACTGGGTTTTCACGGAGCCAAATTATGAAGATCTACCAAACCAGCTTTGGCAGCACAAAATGATCCCGGTCCTCATCTCGGCCGGCCCTGTGCCGCCTCATGCCCCGCCCCAGCAGCGTTGGAGATGAATGGCGACAGCAGTTTTTGGTTGACAAAACGGAGGGAGAGGATGGCCATGACAGAAGATGTGGAAACAAGAGGATGGGAAAAAGTGCTGCCCTGATCTACCATCGATCCGTATCAAAAGGCCGTCCGATGGTGATTATCCTTAACCGCAGGTTCAAACAATGGCTAACGTTTGACCTCTTACATTTTACCCTGGCAATCGCTAGCCTTGTCCATCAACCTCGTTGGGGTTCATTCAACTGCTTATTCCTTGCTGTCTTCACCAGTTCGTTTTTCACAGAGTTTTTCACTGGCGAACCCTGGGAATTAAAACAGATATTATATTGTTCGTGCATACTTCTGTCAATCAAGAAAGACAGACTCGTGCAGCACTTCGTGGGGAGTGAGTCACGGGAACATTAAAGAAGTAGAAAAGTTTGGCCTTCTTTCCACAGAGCAATTCATTTGTATATTTGCCAAGTCGGTTGATTTTTCATGCATGGTGGGGATATCTTTTGGTCTTTATATCTGGTATGAGCTAATTAAATGCTCCTGCAATGCTTAAAGCAGAAGTGGCAAACAGAAGCAGCTTCCACCTTCGCCAGCGAGCTTTTTCATTAGCCTTTTACAGTAGCCAATTGCGCCTCTCTGTCGATTTCGGAGAAGACAAACTTAAAGCGTTTCATGTCGTAAGTTAAAAATGATTCGACGATGATTTCCTATAATATATTACTAGCATGTTGTAGCTTTTTAGATTGGATCCATCAATAAGTTGTAGCAGATTTCTAGGGAGGGCTAGGCAAGGGTCACCGGATCTAGCAAGGGTTGGTGCTGGTGAGGACATTCCAGCCTCATCCCCGCCAAAGGCTGGCTACCTCCGCCGGCCATTACAATGGGAACTTAGGAAAAAAGAGAAAGAAAAGAGGGAAAAAAAAAGAAAAGAAAGAAAAGAGAATGAAAAAATAAATATAAATAATTAAAAAATATTTGAAAATTAAAAAAATTCACATCAAATCAGTTGTGCTATGTAGGATGGTTGAGGTGCAATTTCCGGCCTAAATTAATCGAATAGAATCAACTGGTACCAATATGAGAAATTTTAGAATTAAATTTGTTTAATGAAAATGCTTAGAGCTCAATTGATATTAATTTTTTCTGGGTACTCGGCTAATCATCAATATGGCTCCTTTAGTTGGAGGTCATCAGTCCTCCTTTCTCATGTGGAGTTGTATTTTAAATAATGCAAAGAGGTGTGATGATTAGTTATCCTGATTTGAAGGAGAGCATGAACGTATGTATTGTTTGAGCAACTCGAAATTTTGTAGTTTAATAAACTTATGGTTGTGGGTCTTATACCTTTTTGTCACTCATAATAGAATAAGATTTTTTTTGCAAAACAAATATAAAGCTAGTAGAATACTTGTTTTTACGAGCACTATGCGTGTGCTCAATTTTTTTAAAATATTTTAAATATTTTCTCTTCTTTTCTTTAGAACTCTAGGCAGTTGAGGGTGTTGTGGCTGTTGCCCAGACCAAGTGATGGTGTCGCAACCATCACCGGCCAACAAATCGAGAGTTACAACCCTCACTTGGATTTGGGTGAGGGCTCAATGCTTTTGCCTATGGCTAGCAAGGGGCAGAGGCCTTCACCTAACCCTTGCCTGTGGCTGGGAAGGTCGACCGACAACCTCGTCAATCACTAGTTGGTGAAAATTGAATCTGAAGTCGGACCTTATCATCTGGGGTTAGAAGATCATAGATGGAATTCCTCAAATCAAGCCATCATCCACTTTCGCCCATGAACCTTCCGTTGACAACAAGCTGGGCTAGAGGTGGTCAGTGGCCGGGTTGGGCCTGGAGGGCGTTGGAACTCATTATGCAGGTCCGTTCGTCGACAAAAGGACACTATTTTTACTGCGGAGGATCTATGTCTATATCTATCCATGGTTATTTCAAGATCCGATTGCTGCTGCTCTTTCTTGGATCATGAGGAAGCTCGGGAATCGCAGTCCACATTTTCTTTTATATATATGTATTGAAAGAAACAGCGATCCTCATTTTCATAACAGTGGGAATTATCCATTTTCACATGAAGTTCATTGAATTATGAGCCGAGCACCGCCGAGTTTGTTGGAAAAACTCCGAGGGTAAAATGTCGAATGCATTGCGCCCATTAGAAATAGCACGGGATGCGCGAAAGGTGACCTGAACGCCAACTGACCGCAAAGATAAAAAGAGAAAGAAAACAATAATCATAAGCCCCAACTTCAGCATCTACATATGACGGAAGAAACCAAGCTAGTTCAAGATCCGGTGCTATTCTTGTATCGTACGAAAACACGTGGACTGCAAGCCGTAGTTACTTATACATATACCTGATTAATTAAGTTTAAGGAAACTACTATCATCATCTACAGAATTGCCGGTAGAGTTATATATATTCAGGTAAAGTGCACTAAATTGTAAACTCGAATATCGGGAAGGTATTGACTTAGATGGCAAGACAATTTGCTCATCTTTCTTGTGGCCTTCGTTTGAGTTTTACTAAGAGCATTTTAGAAGTACAATTGTGAAGAAAAATGATGGTTGATCATGAAAAGTGATTATGGTGGGAATAAGTATCTTGTTCCCAAGAAATATGTTGATTGTTTATCTGTAAATAGGATCATTCATCACAACTGTTTACAACAACAAAAACTTTTTTTTTCTTTTTCACAGATAAGTTTCACAGTACATTCAAGGTGAAGTTTCAAGATAGAAATTGAGTAATTGCCGCAATCATTTCTCTGCGGCTTTGGCATACTTCCTGGATGTATATTGTTATAAACCTGACAACAATGATAGTGAGGTGAATAATACTTTTAAGGGCAGTAATTTTCATTACGCATCAAAGCACGAAAGAATTGTAAATTATTGCTCCATCTTTATTAGCAAACAAATTTCTCCAACATGCACTAGATTGTACGAGGAAAATATGACTTTTAAAGGATAGCTAGGGTAAATCAGGCGAGTACGCGAAAACTAGCTTTAACACCATCGATTGCTTAAACCAACATAAAAAAAATTATGAGCCCGAACTTTAGCATCTATTTATAGCCGAAGAAGCCGAGAATGCAATTGCTGCTGCCAACGAGCAATGTCAGACCACCACCATCAGATTCGGCAGTAAATATTATGTCGTTGCATGTCACAAATACGTCAAATACGGGAACCCACCACGTGCCTAAGCCGAGCCTCCGACCGGAGTCCAAAACGACATCGACCATCACTTCATCACGCTCCAAACCCGACACGAGACTCTTAATAGAGAATTCGTTCGCCCTGGGCAAGTCGGAGTGAAAATGAGCTCGAACATTCATGTGGCTCGCGGCTTTTTGAATGAAAGGACTGACCTTGGCGTGGGCCAAAGGAGCGGAGCCCATGAAAATGGTGGCCTTCGTGTGGGTGTACCTAACTGGGACAAGTTTGCTCGGGTTTCCAAAGGAGAAGACGAGAGTCCATTCGGTGGTGACACGAGCGTCGGAGATGTTGAAGGAAGGGAGAGACGAGGCCGGGTCAAGGGAGAACGTTGGGGACATGGTCGCGGGTATGGCTAGGAAGATGATGATGGGGAAGCATAGAGACATTATCGCCGTTACGAGGCACGGTTTGATCACCTTGTGATACCAACGAAACTGGGGGTCGGTCTCTTGCTCGATCACGGAAGTGGAGGACATGGTTTGCTGGATGACTGGCTCGCACTTGTTCGACAGACGACAGGTCTAGTTGGGTTCCGAAGTTGGGAGCAGTTCTGGTTCTTGGTCTGGCCTTGATAGTTGATATTGGGGGGAAGCTTTCTATATAGTCTTCCTTTTTTATATAGGTCTCGGGCTACGTCCAATCCAACCGGTTGCTTAGTTGATCTTACACGGCCAACGATCGGTGTCAAGATTATAGAAAATGGAAAGAAACTCAAACTAGCGCGAAAGAACTAGTATTCCGTCTAAAGTAGGAAGATACAATGCTGTTTCTTTCGAAATTTCAGGAGGGCCCCATCAAGAAGAATTGCAAAGCATACGGTAGGACAATCATTCACATGACGTATGCTTATTTCCATGACGTTTGCTTATTTAAATCACTACTTCACGTATGCTTATTTTCATGACGTATGGTTATTAACATTACTACTCAAACCTATGTTTATTTACAAGACGTATGCTTATTTACATCACAACCTAACCCTTTGCCTTTTTACACGACGTATGCTTATATGATGTCGACTGACTTTTGATCCATCCACTTTCCTCGAAGGAGCACGTTGACTAAAAAGTAAATATTATGTTACATTGGAGCCCACTTCTCCAATGCGTTTCCTGACATACATTTTTTATCGATTCATATTCATGGTTTAATATCAAAGATTCTCAATCGACAAAATGCGTATCACGAAACTTACTATGATGAAAGCAGCTCTACTATTTTCCTTAGAAGAAAAAAAAGGAAACATGTTTAGAGTTCTGTATGTTATGTCTAAAACTAGAGGTTTCCTTCCTTACTTGCTTGGTAAAATTGTTTAAAAAGTCCTAAACTTATTATACTTTTATCAATTCAATCTTAAACTTTTTAATTTTATTAATTCAGTTCTAAACCTTTCAATTTTGCCAATTCAGTCCTAAAACTTTTCATTTTTTGTTAATTGAGTTTATCTAGCTAATTTTGACTTGAAATTGATGACGTGAATGGACCGGAGCTGATGTTGACTTTTTTTAAATAATATTTTGAATTTCTTTTATGGTTTTGGGGGGGGGTTTGTATCTAGTTGGCAAACCCTAGCTGCAAGGGTTGCCGGCCAACCCTCACTAGCCAAAACCGAGGGTTGGCTGATCCTCGCTGGCTCTGGGCTTTGGGCAAGCACCGCGATGCCCTCGATTTCGCTGGTGAGAGCATTGTGGCCCTTGCATAGAAACAGCAAGGGCCAAGACGCTCTCGCTAGATCTGGCCAAGCAAGCGCTTGATGGCCCTCGCCGGCCCTAGGTGACGGCCTTGAGTGAGGTCACCGCCCTTGCCAAAGAAACGATCTTGACTCAAGATCAAGAAACTGGAAAGAAGTTTAGAAATTAGCGGCAGAAGACCAAAGAAATGCGGTGGAGGAAGGATATACAACATCTTTTCTTCCACAGTTGCGGCAGACCTGCGGAGAAAGGAAGGCCCACCAAGAAGAATTGGAAAGCAGGTGTTGGATAAAATCATTTATCCATGATACATGATGCATGACGCCGATTGAGTCTTAATCCATGGAGTTTCCTCGAAGGTAACTCATCTAGAGAGGAGTTACGCCATTAGAAGCAATAGAGAACGCGCTTCAATTTCGGAGAGTTGGTGACCATCGAGATTTTTCTTTTCTTTTTTTTTTTTTAAAGAATTAGGCTCATTGCTTCTTCACGTTATCGAAATGTTTGGGCCACCACTTATATCTAACATGTAAATCGTTTCCGATAATGGTAATAATAATAGTGGTTTAGTAATTTAAAATGTCTCAATTTTAGTTCTAATCTCAATTCAGCTCCAAACTATGACAAATTTTCATTATAATCTCAAATCTGCCTCCCATCCAAAAATTGCCATTGGTTTTGTCAAACTAATTAGTCATTGTCCTAGTCTGTGACTTTATTAGCACCCTAATTTTTGTTTGAAACAATAGCAACCGGCTCTTGATATTGCTAATCTTGAAGAAACCTGTAGGAGTGTATAACTAAACTAGTTCTACCGGGGAATCGGTTTGGGAACATGTTCCCAATTTTTGGAACCAGTTGTAATTGGTCCGAGAGCAAGTTTTGAGTGAATACCCACTAGAAAATCGGACCGGACTACCCTATTTTGGAACCAATTTTATAAACTAAAAAGCTAAAATTCTAATTTGTTTTGTCTTTAAATTCTAACCTCAGAACTCTTTCATCCTTTGTCTTTCCTCGGAACTCTATGGTAGTCTTTTCTCTTCCCCTAAATTTTTATGGGTGAATGGGGAATGTAATTTTATAATTTATATGCCTTATGTTGCATGTTTGAATTTTTATTGTTTATAATTATATGTGACTATGTATTTATTTTATGGATTGTTGTTTTTAGCGGATTATGATTTCTATTGTTCATTTTTTAACTTTAAATTCTTTCGTTATGCATAGCCACATATGATTTTATTGTAAAAAATAAAAAAAGAACAAAAAATAAAATAGGTTTTTAGGTAGATTTTGGAACATGTCAGAAAAATAGGGTAGATTCAAGAACCGATTTCAAACAAATAGGGTAGGCTCTAAGGTCCAAAAATTGGGAATTGGTTATAATAGAATAGGTTCCAAGTTCTAACTTTGGAATCTACCTATCCCCGGAACCGATTGCCCCTAGAAACTAGTCACAGATTTTGAACGCAGGGTAGATTTGAGATTAGAGCAAATGTTTGCAATTTTTTTTAGATAAAAAAGTTCGAGAGAAAATTAAGATTTGACCTAAAGTTGAGGGTTTTTTTTTAGAATATTAAACCTAATAATAATTATTAATAGAACTTCTAACTCACTGATCACAAGTTCGAGAACGGTGGTGTCTCCTTCCTTTTTAACCAGCGGAAAGACCATTCCCCTCGCCATAGTAAAGTCCATGAATCGACCCTTAAAGTTCAATCTCTAAATTTCCGCTCGTTACTGCTAGCGAGTCACCGTCATTCTCGTTTCCAAATTTTCTTGTATTCATTCCCTGCGTCCTTTGTTTTGTGACGTTTCTGGTTTTCTTTTCTGTCTATATATTTATACAATGAAGGCTCAAAAAAGGATCACCAGTCCAGTGCCAATCTCGTGGTACCCGACATTGTCCGTGTTGATGCTCGGGATTGGACTCGTCATCACGGTTTCTTTCTTCATGTAAGCTCCCATCTGATCCCGAAGCCCTCTCGCACAAAAAGGGTTTTTCTTTTGCCTTTTCTCTATACCGTTCGCATCAAATGATAACACTTCATGCGTCAAAGTGTTTTCTTGAGTTGATTATATTAATGACCGGATGATGGCATATTAGGTCGATTGAATGCGATGAGGGTTGTCATATGCCTCTTTTCAGAGGAACAATTTTGATGCTCTCATTTGGGACATAAAATTCTAGGAAGAGGGGCCTTTTGATTTCTGCAAGTGAGCCTCCATTTACTTGCACGTTTGAGGACGGGGCACTTACCCTGCGTAACCCTCGAGCTGATCATTTCTCCAGCAAGGGTCGACGATCGGTCATGTTGGCTAGTTTTCTTTGAAGCCATTGGATGATAGCATCAAGGCATTCTCTGGGAAGAAAGGTTTATTGGAATGCCGGTTGGTCTTTTACGGGTCAAATTGAGTGTGGCTTTTAAAGATCAGTCCAAATGGTTATTATTTTGAGTTTGTCATTGGAACTGGTGCCTCTTTCCTTTTCCTTAGAGGGGGAAAGGTATGAGTTGCTATATTCATTTTCCATGTATATGAAACGGAAGGGTTTTGTATCACGCATCAAACACTATATAGATTCCCAATTTATATAAATTATTTTGTCTAACTTGGCAATAGTTACCAGATGCCTACATCTTCCACACCCACTGTCTTTGTTAGTGATAGGATTCTTCAGAACTCGAGCAAACAGGGCTAGTTATCCCTAGCCTCAAGCATCATTAATGGGTAACTGTGATGTCGTGTTTTATTCTTTTTATTAGAAGGCGTAGAAAACGCCTTTTAAATGGACTTGGATATGAGTGCGAGAAAGTCCTTTAATATTAATAGAGCAGAAAGCGAGCAAACATATCCTATTCGGTTCCTTCATGGTAATGGATGCGAACTGGTATCTAGTTATTGTCGTGAACTTGCGAGAAGGTCCCTTAATAAGAGCTGGTGCATTTGGTGCAAAGCCTGGTTATAGATTCCCAAACGTCCTCGGTTTAAGGTTATTTGACATGGGCTTGGTTTGAACTAATCAATGCAATTTCAATGGCCTATGGTGTAGCTGTTTCCAATCCTGCACAAACTGAAGAATTCCATGATTATGATGAGAGTCTGTGTTGCATGATTCTTATTGTGAAGTTTTCTAAATTTGACATTTTCCTATGTGGATGGTCTGGCCATCCCTTCATTTTCTAACAGGAGTATACTGTAATTTGCTGAACTCCAAGCATAGGTATTTGCTGCATTATTATGAATATCTAGTAATTGGATCGGTTTATGCCAGAAACTTTCTTGTCATTGATGATTATATAGTTTTAAACGTGCTTTCTTGTGTTTGAAGCTATGAAGCGAGCTCTTCTAGGCGAAATTGTAGCCTAGCCACGGAACTTTTTACAGGAGCCACATCCATCTTCCTGGTATTTCACTTCTCTATGGTCTTAAATTGCATAAAATTTCTCATATCCTGTCCAACATTACAGTCCTGAGCTTCAATTATTAACTCTAAATAGCCATCACGCCATCTTCTTCTGTGATCCTTGCATCAATGGATTCTCTTTTGACACTCAAGTAAGCCATCCTTTTTTTTTTCCCAATTGGATTAGAGGGTTGGGTCGTTTATTGCAAATCACAAAGATTGACTGGGATGATTATTAGAGTAAAGCACTAGATCTATTAATGCACAAAAATTCGAATGAATTTATTGTTGATAACATGTTGTGATGGTGCAGGGTTTTGGGTTCTTACTCCTCTCTTGTCGCATTTATGTCTGATACTAAGCTCTGTAGCTTTTTAATGCAACATCTTGCGCTAGGTAGGTGACTTTCCCAAAGCAGACAATTTAGCATGATTTCATGATTTGAAATGAGAAACGTGCCATAGAAGAGGGAGAGCACCCTTATTAGTAATTTTGTTGTATCTGGATGGCTGTTATATCTGTTGTTTAATTGTATTTGGTGTCAATTGCTTAGTCCTGTTGATTTCCAATGTGCAGCGCCTCTATTTTCTAATCTGATACAAAATCTCGCACAAAATTCTTGATGATCTAATACCCTTCTCAATCCTGGTCATATGTACTAGCAAATGGTTTTCCTATTTTTTCATGTTATGGACATGATCTCCTCTATAGAATGTAGAGTTGAGTAGTTTGGTAGGGTCCAACTTAGTTGAATTTGAGAAGCCTCTCAAGTCTTTACTGTGATCGAGTTCTTGAATAACATCACTCTCATTCTCCTCTCCTTAAGACTCATTGTGCTTGTAGTTGTATACTTACATGGTAATGGGAAATGATCACTTGCTGGTCTCCATGACAAGCTGAGCATAAACACAGCACACAACTCAAAAGTTTGACAATCCCACTCTCTTGGCCAAGATCTTTGTCGCGACATTCCCGAAGGTGAATCACCATGGGAAGACTAATTGATTACTAAGTCCGAAGATTTAGTGTGGACTCTCCCAAGCCCTATCAACCACAACTTGGTACTCAAAATTTAACATTGTTAAACATGCAATTTTATTCAATTAGGAGCCCCCACTAATCAATTAGGGTTGATTAGAAACCCAAGTAAAGTATGGGAGAATATTTTACTTTTGTGAACCAGAGATTCAATAGGTTCGAGAACATGGTTACGCTAAGTTAAACTAGCGCCATTTTGGTACCATTTCTTTTTTAGCTTCACAAATATTTTTTTGCAAGCAATCTTGGTTGATTTTAACCTAAGCCACTAACATGGAAATGAGTGGTCTTGCGGATCACAATCAATAACATTCAGTAAGTCCAAAAGGATAAATGTAAGAATCACGATCAACCTTAAGGCAAAACAAGCTATAACTAAAAATGCATGCCCTAAACTGGGATGACATCTACTTTTTTTAGATTTTTCTAAAATTAATTATATATAACTTTAGTCTAGATTTAATATGCATGATTTTTACTCTAATGACATATGACATGCAATTTAAATGGCCTAACTCTAATGACATACGTTAATTGAAAACTATTATGACAGGGATGCAACATAATTTACATGACTCTAAATATGCATGTATTACATGACGTGGGATGAATAACAGATTAATACTATATGCAATGCATGTTTTTTTTTTTTTGACATTTTATTAGAATAAGAAATTGCTTATTGTTAACCATGATTTAATATGGAATAAAGAATAATAATAAAAACTATTTTAACTAATGAAATTTCCTAAGCTTCTACGTCATATGCAATGTAGACTATAAGTCTAGTCCGACATGAAATGCATTAATCTACTCTATTATGCAACGGATTTTTTTTATGCATTTTCGTAAGCTTACTAAAAAATCAACACATATAATGCAACCGATCATATAAAGTACGCAATTTGCCCCAACCCAAGATAAAAAATCCAAACAATTAAAAACCTGATCCGACGTCTTGCAATTCAATATTTTTGATTATTAATTTTTTTTTAAAACACAATACAACAACTCCACTTAATCAGAATATGCCTAATGTCTCAAGGAAATCACGCTAGTAACGAATATATTGCAAATTAGGCAATTTAATATTCAGATGAGTGAATAGATTAGAAAATTACCTTGATGGTCTTTCTCCTATTTTCACGGATAGCTGGCAATGGCTTGTTATCGTTAATGACGGCATGACAACAATGGAGAGCCAACGACGGTGAGCAACAGTAGCAAAATTGGACAGCAAACGACCATGGGTAGTAGTGGCAAACTTGGGTAGCAAATGACCACGAGCAATGGCAAAAATGGATAGCAAGTGACCACGAATAGTAGCAGCATGACCACAAACATCAGTGGCAAAATTGGACAGCGAACAACCACGAACTGTAACAACAAAATTTGGACAGTAAACGACCACAAACACCAACGACAAAAAAAGGGGCGCAGTAGCAATCAATTGATCCCCAAGGTTTCGTCACCTTTGACCCTCTTTTCTCCTCTCTGACTCTTCACCTCTGATCCTAAAGGTGTTCAGGTTGGCCTCCTTTTATAGCAAAAATTCTCCCATGTATTGTTGGAAAGTCAGGATCCGTGGAGCCAATTGATGATTCTCGGAAAATTACTCAATTTTGGCTTTGATTTGTCATTGAGAATTGATTGTGAATCACTCTAATTTTCTTCCAAATTAGTGTTTCAAATCTTTTGATTTCCCTTTTAGTTTCTATTCACATTCCCACGAACAAGTCCAAATTCACTCATCTCCATTCACGATTCCATGACCTGCTTGATTCTTTCCCTTAATTTCCTATCACAATTCTATGGCCAGCTCATTAGTTTCTTTTCGTAAATTCCAGCAGCCCACACTTTCCACAAATGCTTTGATTTTCTTCCCTCCATTTTGTCTGTCTTGCCGCATTTTCTTTCATCATTTATCCCACAAATTCCTTCAAAATTTACTGGAGAGAAGATTCTTGTGATTGATTGGTTTCCTCCTTGTGGAAATTGCAACCCCCATGTATTCAATTGATTTTCCTCCAAATTTTCTATCCATAAAACATCAATTGAAGGTATCCTCCTAGCAATGTAAAATTATGCAATGCCAATTTTGCTTAGGGGTCAGATCGATCCTCAAATTTTTTATGCAAATAAATGTTCATATGTGAGACCAAAAATTTAGGTGTCAACAATCTTCAATTCATTTGCTTTCTATCCTTCCCTCTAAAACGTCGGCAAAGGTGCAATTAATTTCCAAAAAGAAATTAAGAGGTGAAATGATCAGCAAACTATATTAAGTATGGTGGTTGTTGGGTCACCAAGACGAAAAGATGAAACTACAAAAGGTGGAATTAGTTGAAAAAAAAATCAATATCCTTAGTCAAAAAAAGGAGGAAGAAAAATCATAGAATTATAAGCTTTTGGGCTGATCTCGGCCCATTTTGGCTCAAACTAGTAACAACTCCAATGCATGCATAAATGCCACGAAATGAAGAACCCAATTATTGGGAGCAAGCACAGAAGCCAGATGTCTTTAAAAGGATAAATGGCTAAGAGAGAGTTCAAGTCCGAGCCAATCAACATGTTCAGTTGAACCTACATTCACTTTATATATATATATATATAAACATAATGTACTTGTGAGTCTCAATAATCAACAATCTCTTCCTAAAATTCAAGTCCAAATTTGTCAACATATCTAATTGGATTTACATTCACTCAAAAATTTAATGAGTTATAGGTTGGTTACGATATATTAACTACTTTACACCACACTAATTCTCTGATGTTGAACATTTTCTAACACACTTCACTTGTGCATTTTAACACATATAATTTCTCATTTTCTCTTTTTTTTTTAACTAATAAGAATTTTGTTAATACGAACCAAAAACAGGAAAGCTAATTTAGATTATGAACCTTGCATTTGAATCCTTCGGTTGTACAATCTTCATATTATGAAGATCAATCACATCTTTCCACGTAAACTTAAAAGGAGAAATGGCTAAGAGAGAGTCTAAGTTTAAGCCTATCAACAAATCTATTTAAATATACCTTCATTTAAGATAGATAGATAGATAGATACATAGATACATAGATAGATACATAGATACATACATACATACATACATACATACATACATACATACATACATACATACATGCATGCATGCATACATACATACATACATACATACATACATAATTCACTTGTAATTCTCAATAATCAACAATGTCCCTCTTGAACTCAGGTCCAAGCTCGTCAACATATTTGATTGGATGCACATTCACTCAAAGGCTTAAATAATGAGTTATAGGCCAGTTAGAATATATTAATTGCTCACAATCACACCAATTTTCCGATGTTGAATTTTAATAACACACTTCACTCGTACATTTTAAGGCAAATTATTTCTCATTTTTTTTTGTATTTTAACTAAAAATAATTTTGTTAATATAAACCAAAAATAGGAAAGCTAATTCAGATTATGAACCTCGCATTTAAATCCTCTGGTTTGTACAATCTTCATATTATGATGATAAATCATAACTTTCCATGTAAACTTAATCATTGGAGCTTTATCTATCTTTCTTCCGTACTTCAATTAGATGTAAGTTGTGTGTTGTGCTAAATTGATACTCTAGATAGGTAATGAAAACCACCTTAACCCTTCCCACTCTTACAAAGACCCGTCTTATGAATTTGAAAAGTTGGTTGATTATAATGCAAAGAAATGACTAGCTTGTGGTCTTTATTCTTTAAAAAAAAAATCATAATCATTACAGGATATATGGATTGCGAGTTTTGACAAAGCTGCACATAGGATGCATTTCTCAATAGTAACATCCTTGCCAGTAACTTTGATTGGACTTGGAAGCTGGTTGGGAAAAGAAATTGGAAAAGGAAGCATGTCAGTGTCTTGTGTGTGAGAATTTTTGTCACCTATGCTAGGAGTGGTTGAGGTATTGACGGTTCATGAGAATGTTCTAATTTTCTTTGAATGAACACAAACTATTTTGTTTGTTGATTCAACTGCATATCTCGTATTCATATTGTGCTTCTCTTGATTTAGGCACTGATGGTCGAAAAATGTTGAGAATGGAGTTTGATGGTAAATCTAGTCTCTTTTATGTGGAATAACCTAAAGGAACTATACTATCACATATAGTGGAGGGCAACAAGTACTTTCCTGCTCAATTTGGATGCAAGGAAATTTATTTTGCTTTCATAAGGCCTCTTTGATAACTGTCATATTTTTCTATTTTTCTGTTCTTTTAAATAAAAACAGAACAAAAATCCGTTTGGTGAAATTAATAAATTTTTTATTTTCTGAAATCAAAAAATGGTCAAGGAGTGGATCTAAAACATAAAAAATAAAAGTTTTAAAAAAACTCTAATTATTTGTTTAGTTTGGTTTTTCATTTATGGAAGATGGGAGCATAAATGTCTAAAAAAAACTATTTCTAAACAAAAAATGTTTTCAAGAGCAAGAATGTTACCAAATGCATCTCTAGTCTATTTGCTTCGATTGGTTTTCATTTAGGCTTGAGTTAGGGCTTCTGAGTTTAGTTTGGTTTTTCATTTATGGAAGATGGTATTAATTCTGTCCTTACGTATGGTCGGTGATAGATGTCAATAATTTGGATAAAGTGGTGTCTAACAATGTCTATATCAACTTGAGGGTTGGGACAGTTACTGAAGTTCAAATTCAGTGGACCTGGGACTAAGCACGTAACATGATGCCTGTGAAACTATGCAGGTGGTGGCAGGTTTGCTGAACGTGGCAGATAAGGCTGATTGGAGGAATTGCGCACTAAGCAAAGAAGAAGAGATCAGATTGGTAGAAGAATTCAAGCGCCGATTCACGGCATTTGACCCCAATACATGATTGTTGCACTGAGGGGCAACCACAGTACGCGTATTCCATCTTTCCCTTATTATAATGACCTTGGAATTTCAAGACGACCTCAGTGGGATGTTTTGCCAGAGCCGACAAAAGAAGACATTCGCGAAGTCGATTTGCTGGGCCACGGCCATCAGGTCTCGAGCATGCAGAGGGAGATGTTTATTTATCATTTGCAAATGAATGGGGCTAGGGATGATTCTTGTTGCGGGAACCACTAGGATGCGGATCTGAGGACTTCAAAAGCTGCTTAGGAGCTAATCTTTGCAGATCCTTGAGAAAGAGACCTGGAACGTGTGCGCTTTACCTAAAAAATGCGCGCGTCCTTCGTGGAATCTTCGTCAAAAGCCCTGTTCGATTTTTTGGAATCTTTTCTTTGCTAGCTTCTTTGTTGGTCCTCCATTCAAAATGAACCCGCTGTTGGATTTTTTACATATATCTTTTACTTTGTTTTTCATTAATTACTCGATAGCCTTTCTTAGTTGCTCGTCCTCCATTCGTGAAAAAGGGGTGCAAAAATTTGTTAATACAGCTCGGTTGGAGCATTAATGCGCGACAGGTAAGGCGATTGTGACTCGTTCCCAGGTGCTGTTCTCCGGGACGGTATTTTGCTTCGTGTGAAACACAAAGCATGTCGGAAGTGGGATAATAAAATAAACCGAACGTTTGAATTTACCCGGCTTAATCAACGTGACTTGCTCGACAGGAGAGCAATACAAGATTTCATTATAGGAAAATTAGTAAAATATTCCTAAATTTATTGTAATTTTCCCAATGCAATCCTAAATTTTATTTATTTTGTTAATTCAGTTTTAAACATTTTGCATAAATATGATGCATTATTTTAGGAAAATTCAGTCAATACGGCACTTTTCCTCGTTTTAAACATTTTGCCTTTGTGCTAATTCAGTCAATACGGCCAAGTTGGATTGGTTAGTGCTAATGTGGGTGCAAGTGCCCAGTCAACATTGATGTGTTAGATTTTTAATTTTTTTTTCTCTTTTCTTCTTCCTCTGGTTGATTATTGAACTGGCTAGTGGCTAGGGTAGGTGAGGGCGAGCCTCGACCACCCTTGGCGAGGCCTTGCTATCGTAGGCAAGGGTTGCTGGGCGAGGTCGAGCTTGCCTAGCGTTACGGCAACAAAGGCAAGGGCTAGCCTAGCCCTTGCTAGATCTAGGTAAGGGTGAGGGCAAGTCTCGTCGTCGCTGGGTGAGGGCCAGCCTCGCCCTCACCCTCACTAGATCTAGACAAGGGTGAGCCTTCTCATGGCTAGGCAAGCTCGACCTCACCTAGCGACGACATGGGCGAGCGGTGCTATTGGTGATGGTGAGCCTTACCATGGTTAGGTGAGACCTTGCCTAGTGTGGTGACGATGAGGCCTTGCCAAGGTGGTCGACACTCGCCTCACCAGCCCTAGCCTTTGGATAGTCCGGCGACCAAAGACCGATTAGAGGAAGAACAAAAGAGAAAATAAAAAAGGAAAAAAAATTTGAAAAATATAAAAATATTAAAAAATTGACACGTCGATGTCAGGTGGTCAAAATTGACTAGATGGATTAAATTAGCATAAATGTAAAATGTTTATAATTGAATTGGCAAAAAAAGGATTTAGGATTGAAATGAAAAACAACAATAAATTTAGAACTTTTGGTAATTTTCCCATCAAGCATGTGATGAGATTGCAATTGCGCTTGTTTCATTCAAGCACTTGATGTTTTTTGGTCTCCATTTACATCAAATAACCCATGTGATGTCTAGTCGTGAAAATTTTTCACGAAATAAATTTTCTATCTCACGAAGGAATTACACGAAGTCTTTAACATGAGATTTTCGCTGACTTTGGATAATCGTAACCAGTTCCCTCGGATGAAATCTTCCGGAGGTAGTGCACCGATTGGATGTGTCTGCCCACCAGGAACTACTAGTCCACTTATCCTTTTTTCACGGTCAAAGTCCGACACCACTTCGAACTCCAAAAGTTCTAAAGAATTCGGATCTTTCTTCATACGGCCAATTCGGATGCATTTTGCCGAGCAACGTTGTCGGGGTCGAACGTTCATGTCCGAATACACCGAATACACGTTGCATTATTTTGGGGGGGGCATGAGTCAATTGTCAAACAACCTTTTTAGGTTACGATCCTTTTATTATTATTATTATCGTCATTATCATCACCGTAGTTTAAGAATGACGACCTGAGGTCGTCATTGGTTTGCATAAAGGTATCAAAATAGATCTTAAATGCATTTAGGACATAAATGGGGTCACTTAAATCTTAAAAAGATTGTTTAATTAGATTTACAGATTGAAAGTTTGGAATAAATGGGCTATTAAAAGTTCTGAACCCATTTAACTAGTTCACACTCTCACTTTCCCTTTTTAGCCTTATAAAAATATTTATTATAAAAATCGAAATTATAATTTTTTTTTCTTTTTTCCTTTTATTCTTCTATTCTTCTTCAATCAGTTGCTAGCCCCGACAATGGCCGGCAACCAGCCAGGCGAGGGCCTCGGGCAAGCTCGAGTCTTGCCAAATCGCTGAATCTGGTGAGGCTAAAGGTAAAGGTTTCTATTTGGTACTTGTCAAATATGGATCTTCGTATCACAAGTAGATACGTGCACTCGGGAGGAGCAAAGGTGACATTTTTCGAAGTAATCGTGCAAAGGAGAGTTAGAGAGCTGGTGCTCTCGTGTCTGCTTAGTTTGATCCAAGCTCGGTATAACCTAGAAAAGATGCAACCCATGATTCTCATAGGACCTACGTCAATGTGGTCATGCATATGACAATCCGCGATCATGTTAATTAATTTCATACTTCCATCTCGTGATCGATTTAGTCCCTAAATTCATTGCCAGTTGCAATTTTAGGACTAATTTCATATTTCTGTTCAGGTATTGGTGGAAAATGTCGATCCAATTGCCGGGGCTACACACACGGTGCTAGCTCTTCTGTTGAATACGGAATAAAAATAATCAAGGAGAAATTACAGAAACAGTTCCTATACTATTGCCCATGTGTTTAATTTCGGTTCCTATACTATATTTCAAGACACATACAGTTCATGACCTGATTTTAGATCCTGATTTCCAGATATTTTCCTCGAATCAATATGCTAATTCACACAAATCCAAATCAGTTACCACGAACAAACCACATGCACGGAAACTTGCGTTCGTTGTCTTGGCCATGCTTTCCTTAGGTATCTAATGACCTCATGTTTCTGCCTGCCACTAGTGCATTATCATAACTATTGCCTATTTACGGCGAAATAATGGTTTTAGAGGGGACAATTTTAGATCCGCCGGTCGACACGGGTTGGATTCTTCTTGCTCCAATGGTCACTATTGAGGAGAACCACTACTAATTCCTCAATTTTGTACTAATCATAACATTCAACTGTCGCATATTAAATGTAACAAAAATCAAGAGTAAAGATTAGTGCGGGGAACATATGTGTAACAAAAAAATAAAGTAGAAGGACCTAAATCGAGCAGGGGCATCATAGGGGCCATTTTTGTAATTTCAACATGCGTCCGAAGCTGGTGCTGAGTCAGCATCTCCCGTGGGTGGAGCTCGAACAGAAGCTCGTAGATACGGTGCCCGACAGACATGGAGAGATCCCCTTTTGGTCTTTATATACGTGCACCGCCCGACAGCGCTGGTCTCGCATTACCTCGTATCTGGAAATCTCTGCTAAGGGAAGGTCCGTTCGATGGAAGTGGAACTTAGCAGAGCCAACCCGGCCGTCGCCCTCGCCCACTCGAACCATGAATACCCCATCTCCATCCCCACCGGCGGCGCCCGTGGCCACCACCCCCAGCCACCGCCCTCGCAAGTATGCGAGAAGTACATACTCCCATGCTTCAAAATCTCGACCATCGCCATCTCGGTCTTCGTCTGCATTCTCTTCGTGGTCATACCCGCTCTCGTGTTCCCTGACTTCCGGGTCGAACCGGCCTCCTCCTCCGGCTCATTCAATGTCTCTGCCTCAGTGATCTCCCTGCGCTGCGACATTCGTGTCGGGGTCGAGAACCCGAGCAGCTACTTCCGAGTGAATTACAGGCACGTGAGGGCCACGCTCAAATACGGCGGCGAGCGCTTGTCGGGCGCTTCATTGAATCCTGCCGTGCTGGGGAAAAAGGAGAGGGCGACGATCACCGCCGTGTTCGAGGCGAACGTGACGAACAGCAGAAACAGTTGGCAAGCCTTGACTCTGGACTCGAGCGTCTCGAACGGCGAGGTGGGCGTGGACGTCGACCTGGAGGTCGGCAGGAAAATAGGGTTGGGCCAGTGGTGGATTAGTACGTTCGATTTGACCATCTCATGCAAGGACATGATCTTCACGTCCCCCTCCTCGGAGGGCCAGGATTGGGCGTTGATCACTCCGTCCGACCTCTGCGACATTGGCTTCTTTGGCTATATTTAACAGGAGCAAACTCTGCCAACAAAATAAAAAAACCAGAAGAAAAGAGAGAAGGAAAAATTAGAGCGCATACATACAGCGCTAGTATCAAGAAAATTCTGCATGAACGACCCTTATCCTTCATTGATTAGAATCGTTCTACTTGGAAAGGCGAAGCGATTAGGAAACAAGCATTTCTAACGATTCGTCGAGTTTGCTAGAGCATCCAATGCAACTTTAGCTTTCTCATCAAAAGAGTCGTAGCCGTCGACGGGTGAAGTTTGATCTGTCTGTGTCTGCTGTCCTTATCATTCCAAGCATTTGGATACTCTCAGTACTTGACTCGGTTTTAAGGCATTCAGACCGCGACCCGTCACCTCTAAAGAGTTGGTAAGTGGCTGAAATGAAGTCGAAGGTGGATACACCCGGATTTTACAACCTAAAGCGAGTCAAGTTATTTATACATAGTACTGTATACGGAGGATATCTAGATTTTCTTGTTTAGGTACTGCAGTTGCATAGATATTTAGCAATTAGCAGTATCGGCTTCCTTTGATTAGAAGTGTAATATTTAGATGTGTGTGATTGCTAGGAGTTGATTTATATGAATGGATTGTTCATGGTATGTTGGTTTATTTCCGATTATTCAGATTTCTCACTAATTCTCCATGCGGGACTTATGCCTTGCAATCTGGTGTTGTCCAGGATCTTCAGACAAATGAGAGGGCCCGCTAGTAACACCGCTATGTAATAGACTTCATGCATGCGATTGTTGATCTTTTTTTATGTTATATTGATATCATCGATTTCATTAGTTGCACTGTGTTTAGCTTAAACTTTTGAACTATGGTTTTTTATGCGATGCGAAAGGTGGGTAATAATACATACTCTATTCTCCAATTAATCCATCAATCGGTGACTAAATTCCTTCGTTCTGGTTTACATGGTTATTATATAATCGTTTTCCTGTTATTCGTGACTAACTCATATGGTATCAAACATTACTTACATACAATATTTACAACAGTCATATATACACATGCTCTCTCTTTTCTCTCTCTCTCTGTGAGCAGCTTAAACTTTAGGTCGGAATTTTTTAATGAGGGTTTGAAACTTGATCTGAAAACTTTGTTCCTTCAAATCTTTTATAATAAGATGGTGGAGAGAGTACGGTGTCCCCCGACTTCAGGTTGAGCTTGGCTGAGCCAAGGTGATTGAAGCGCAGATGCCATCCTCGCCGCATGCCAAAAGTGGTCGGGCCAAGCTGGAGATTTGCGCCATGATAATGACATAGCGGAAGGATATCGAAAAGGGGAGTAGGTGTAAGGGGGCAATTTATTGAGGTGCATGTACAAGGATGTAAAGAAGTCCCCCGTGCTGATTTGTGTAACGTCGAGTAATAACTATATTGAAGTTATCCCATAATTCAACAGCTTAATTTTTATTTTTATTTTGTAATATAGATGAGTTTTGACTTGAGCTTTCTTTTAGCCATCTTTTCATGTGAGGGTGTGCATAATTTCTATTGTATTTATGACAATATCATCTCCTTTCTTTCACATCTTCCCATAATAAAAGCCCGTGTTAAATTTAGCACGTCAAAAATTCGAAAATTTCGCATCTATTTTTCCAAAAAGTCTCGTCGATTTCCAGCGAAACATTAATATGAAACAACAACGACATCTTATGAACCAGAGTAAATCAAAAGCTAGAAGCCATTCTCAAAATCGATCCATGAACTTGGTGAGAACCCTAGCAAAGAGGACAAAGTTCTCTACTCTCTTTACATCGTCTCTTACGAACTGTGAAACCCTTTTTGTATCTTTGCATTTCGGTGAATATTTTGAGCGTCATTATTGTTTCCGCTTAACGCGACATGTAGGCACAATCGCTCCTTAATGCTAAGCTAGCTAGTATTTAAACCCATATTTAACTGAGATTAATTGAATGATAAGTGGGTCTCTATAAGATGCGATGCTTGTGCTCGGGCCACTCCTATGAGTGCTCATTCGCCGTGCTCTGCTGGCTTAAGACCGCGGGATGACGTAACTGGGTTTTCACGTAGCCAAATGCACAACAAGGAAAATTACGTCATAAATGTGTGTATATAGATCGGTAAATAGGTTATTTCACCAACATATAAAAGTACATGGTGCTAAACCTATCGAATTGTAATAGCAAATGAGATCGCTCAATGAAAGCTCCGGGAAAATTGTCCAAAAAATTCTAACTCTATTGTGCGTTGGGTGGCCAATTCGGTCATAAACTTTTCAGTTGTGCTAATTTAGTCTCAAATCTTTTGATAATTTGCCAATTTAATTATTAACTCTTTAAAGACTTGCTAATTTAGTCATTCTGATTAAATTTTTCCAAAAAACATTGATGTAGTGATCTAGTCGGCATCGGTTATCCAACGTGGCGCGTTCGACATTCACATGAATAATTTTTTATATTTTATTTTTTTTGAAATTTTTTTATAAGCTTTTTGAATTTTTCTTTTTTTCCTTTCCTTCTTCCTCTAGCTAGTTGTCAGGTCTTAATGATTGCTGGTGACCGGCCATTGGTGAGGCTTGACCTCACTATTGTTGGGTGAGGTCAAGTCTCATTGAGGTTGTGGCAGGGCTAATCTTGCCATGGTTGGGCAAGGTTGGAACTTGCCAAGGGTGGGGGAGGCCCCCCCTACTAGCGATCGATGGGGGCAAGTTCCACCAAAGGCCGGCAAGGTTGACCTCATTGGCCATTGCCTCTAGCTTCGGTGACCGGGTAGAGAAAGAAGGAAAGGGAAAAAAAAAAAAAAGAGTAATAATTTTTAAAAATATTATTAAAAATTATTCATGTTGGCGCTAACTATGCCACATAAGACGATCAATGTTCACGTCGGTGATTTCCAGCTAAAATGAGACGGATGAACTTTATTAGCAAAACGTGAAAAGATTTAAGACTTGTGGCACAATAAAAAAAGTTTAGGATCGATATGATAAAAGTACAATAAATTATGACTTTTCAAGCATCCCGAAGCAGTGCCTCTTCGATCTCCCATTGGTCCTTATGGAAATACGGTCCAAAATTTTGCACCATTTCAACCGCAATATGATGATGATTATCCTTAACCGCAGATTAAATAATTGCAAACGTTCGAACTCCCTACACATATACTGACAATTACGAATTCTGTCCATTTAATTCAAGCTTCTTCGTCCATCAAACTCTCTGTGGTCCATTGAACTGCTCATCACTTGCTGTCTTCTACACCATGTTCGTCCTTCCGGACTGTTTCACTGAAGGACCTAGAAATTAACACATTTTTTCTTGCATAAGTCTGCGTAGCCAGAAAGATAGGACTCTTGCAGAAACTTCGTGGGGAGTGACTCACTGGGACATTAGAAAATTAGAAGTTTGTTATTTCCACGGAATGACTCATTTATATATTTAGCACGTATCTCCTAGACTCTGCTTTCATGCATGATTGTGGAGATTTTCAATCTAAACATCCGATACGAGCAGGCCTGAATGCTCCAGCAATTCATAGTTCGAATTTTATAGTCGATAAGTGGCAAAACGAAGCAGCTTCCACCTTCCCCATGCGCACCACGAGTATAAAGTTTGATGCATGCTTCTTCGTTGCCTAGCAGAAAAGAGACAAGGGTGGTATGCTTTCTTCATTGGTCTTTTCAAGCTGCCCATTGCGCCTTCTCTGTCGATTTCATGGAAGACAAACTTTAAGCATTTCACGTCGTTTCGTTAATGTGATTCTACAATGATTTTTCCGAAATATATTACTTGAATGGTTTAGTTTTAGATTGGATACAATGCTCAATTACAGCAGACCTCTAGTTTTCTTAAGGGAAAATGACAAACAGTTCATGAATTTTACCTAAATGTGCAATTTGATTTATGAACTTTAGTCAAATGTGCAATATGGTCCTTGAACTTTTAATTTGTTCAATATAATTCCTGAATTTTTTGTATATATTCAATATAATTCCTGAACCGTATGAAAATATTTAATGTATTCTCTTTCCATTAATTCAAGACTGGGCCATTAAACATTTTCATATAGTTTATGGAATATTCCATGCTGGTAAATTCATCTACGTATTGGTAAGTAAATTTGGACAGGCAACTTGTTTAGTTTGTGATTTGTTTGTTATTTACTGATGGGTATTTTTTTGCACTTCAAATGTTACCAACTGCTTCAAAAAATCACCAACCTTTGTTTTCATAGTTAACCAACGTGTTAAAGTTACAGACTTTTTTAATGAATAATTAACCGATTTTTCTCCCATTTAGTTGCCAATTAATTCTTCTCTATGCAAATAGTATTTGCGTCACTTTTTGACATTTGTTTGATTATTTCAGAATTACCAATTGTTGTCATAGTTTTCTAACATTTACTTTCGAAGTTTACCAGCGTGCTAAAGTCACTAAATTTTTAGACAAAATCACCAGCTGTAATTCTGGTGTTTGATCTATCTATCTCTGATTGAGTTACTAACTTTGATAATACCAGTGCTCAGTTCAAGTCACTTACCACCTTGTATTTCCGCTGTTTTGAAAACTATTCCCATCATTTTCCATGTGTTTGTGAAGATTATCATTGAGTTCAAGTAGCTAATCTAATTCAATATTACCAACTATAACAAACTTTTTCAATAAACTACCCATGTTTTTATTTTTTTGGATTTTAAGGGTACCAAAGTGTTAAATTCATTGGCTTTTGTATAATGTTACCAACTCTTACATGACCAATTTTTATATGATCGTGTGCAAAGTATCAACCCTCACAACAGTTTATGAATGTTACTCGTGGGGGTTTCCAACGAGTTGAATTAACTTATTGTTAAATGAAATTACATGCTCTTTCCCAAAATGCCAACTATTCCAATAATACTAGTGTTTATGTGCGAAACTAAAGTTATCAATTTTTATGCGGTGAAATTACCACTAATTTATACATGGCCTAGGCCAACAAGCCCAAAAAGCCAATCCCATATAGAAACTCGTGAATTCAATCATTTATCCATATGTGTCTTTCGATTTTCTTTTTTAGTATAAATGATCCATGAATTTTGATCAGATGTATAATATGATCCCAAGCTTTTTAATTTATACAATATGATCTTTAAACATTAGCGCAATTTGTAATGTTGTTCCTAGATTTTTAATTTATTAAATATGGTCCAATAACTATTGGCATATGTTCAATATACTCCATAAACTATATGAAAATGTTTAAAAGTTCAAGGACCGCATTAAACAAATTAAAGTTCATGGACGACATTGTATATTGGACCAAAATTTAGGGACCATTTATGCTATTTTCCCTTCTTTATTATACATACACACAAAATTATGTATGTACACGCACACATACACACTACATAAACATATATGTTTGACCTAATAATGAGGTATCAGGT
The DNA here is from genome assembly GCA_014182845.1 of Corymbia calophylla. Classification (NCBI taxonomy): domain Eukaryota; kingdom Viridiplantae; phylum Streptophyta; class Magnoliopsida; order Myrtales; family Myrtaceae; genus Corymbia; species Corymbia calophylla. The sequence continues at coordinate 6,272,907 of CM024695.1, forward strand.
TGCACAGCACTCGGCTAATCATCAATATGGCTCCCTTAGTTGGAGCTCATCGGTCATGGTTACTCACATGAAGGTGCATTGAAAAGAATGCAAAAAGGTGTGATGATTTGAATCTGGATTTTGATGAAGCACATGAACGTACTTATTATTTAAGCAACTCGAAATATTGTGGCTTTAATAAACTTATAGATTTGGGTTTTATATTATCTTATTGCTCATTATAGATTAAGAATTTTTGCGAAACAAAGATAAAAATAGTAAAATATCTTGCTTCTTTATAACTAGTCGCCATACATGCGCTGTGCGTTTGCTTAATTTATTTATTTTTTATGACGAAGGAAAGTCCAATACCATACTTCGAGTGTTTTTTTAAATTCGTTCGCTATCAAAGGAACACCCGCTCAAACAAGCTAGTAAATTGGGTGGTTAAGGCTCAACGGGAAAAAGAACTCGCCAATAATTGGTTGTCTTATTCTCGAGACCCTTGTTGTTCTGATATTCACAGACTTGTTTTGAGTTAATGAGAATTCCAGTTAAAAAAGTATAATAACTATTATTTTCCTGTTGATTAGATGAAATAATAGGGTGACGGGGTCATGTTGGCAATAACTTTTCAAGGTGTACAGATCACCTTACTATATTGTATTCTAATTATAATCTTGATTTTATTGTGATCTTTTGTATTATCTATTAATTAGAGCCATCATATTTTTAGCACTGTTGCCTTTTCTTTAATCTTAAGAAAATTTTAAAGGATAAGTGTGGAAAAGGGATGGCCAAAAAAAAGGAATGGCGAAATTATAGCCTTATCGCTGCCGAGAGGAACGTGGAGCGTAGGAGGGGGTTTCTGGATTTGAAAACAATAACAATGATAGGTGGGGAATAGTTCTTCGATAGAAGCGAAGTAGACCTTTTTTGTCCTTTGGTAATAATATAATGTTGATCCATTCATTTTGCAAAGAATATATCTAATGGTTTTTATTACTAATAAAGCGATATAAATATTTTCCATTCGTCCACTTTTATAAGTAATACAAGTGATTATTTTTTAAAACATAATTTTGAAATTATTCATTTTATGTAAAACAAACAGATCCTTAGCTAGAATATTAACATCTACTTAGGGGGCAGAGACCAATTTGAAAGGTTGGCTCACATAACTTTACAGATAAATATTATGATATGTAAATTTTTTCAGTAATTACAAAGCCAAAGCGTCCGTTTCCCCACTTTTCCAAGCCTATTTTTAATCAATTCTGATTATGGAATGAGGGATCAACAAAATCTAAAGAGCAAGCCATGCCAAGCATAAATAAGTGGGGCAAAACTAGAGGTGTCAAAATGGGTCAAAATATGGATTGAGTGAGTTATTAGGTAGACCCATCATCTCTCTCCTTCCATCCTCCTCCTCTATGCATTCTTGACCTCCGTTGCCGATCTTGCCATCACGCTGCCGTCACCATTGCTGATCTCGAGCTTGCCATCGCCGGCTGGAACTCAGCTTGGATTTGGGCAAGCGAGCCACGACAGAGCTTGGGCCGGCGAGCCCTAAGCTCGCTGGCCGGAGCTTGGCTTAGATCTGGACAGGCGAGCCATGAGGTTGTCAGCCTTGCCAAGTTGTGGCTTGCTCGGATCTAGGTAGGCGAGTCCCGAACTCGCTGGCCGCAACAAACCTCGCGGCTCGCCAGATCTAGGCGAGCCTGAGCTTGACCACTGCCAGTGACCTCGGCAGAGCCTAGATCGGCCGAGCCTCGAGTTCGTCGACCTTGGTCGAGTTCGGGCTCGCTGGCCTACGTCTTGACCAGTCGCCATCAGGCGGCACCAACAGAGGAAAAAGGGGGAAGAAGAAGGAAGAAGAAAGAAAAGAGAAAAAGAAAGGGAAAATAAAAAGAAAGAAATAATAAAATAATAAAATAATAAAAAAGTTAACTTTTTTAAAAATAATTAAAAAATCGATTTTTTTTTTTAAAAATTATTTTCCAAAAACTATTTCAATTTAGAGGTATCCACATTTTTTTTACTAATTTTTTATTATTTAATTTACTTTATAAATTTGATGTGAAATTTTTATTCAAATAATTTATATGTGAAAAGTTTAAAGTGAACTAAATAAGTGAGATTAGATTTTCTTAAATTAAGTTAAATATTAATATGTGTTGGTAATATGGGTCGAGTATGGGTCGGGTTGGGTATGGGTCATCAAATTTACATTGCATGAAAATGGATCAAAACGGGTTAAATTAATCGATATGAGTCGGACCATTTTCGATCCGACCCAAACCTAACCTGACTCACTCATTTGATACCCCTACTTACAACAAATTGTCAAATGCATAACATGGCACTTCCGTGGAGGACATGATTTGTTTTCCATCATTTTCTAAAGCCATCCGGACCCATCGGGCTCTTTGCATGACTGATCGTTGGACTAGATAATGATCATCTCTTGGCTCTTCATCTTTTTCCCTGTAAAGAAGAAAAATTAGCTTTGTCCTGTGAGAGCAAGCACTGCATCAGTCGGATAAGCCTGGTTTTGGTGACAAAAAATTAGAGAGAGAGAGAGATATATTTATTTTATGTTTTTTTCCCGCGGAGCTCCTCACAAAATCGAGTAATGCTCGGGCGTCCAGGAATGTCCCACGGTGGAGGAGGAAGATGGCACAGTTTTGAAATAGAGATAGAACATGGTATTATCCACTGGTTCTTTCACACCACCGGCGAACGCAAACGCTTCAGCCCTCTCACCGCCGTAACTCGTCCCTTGTTCACTCCATGGCCTCACGCCCATCGACGTTAAGGCGCTCCTGCTAAAAAAACACCGGCACCATTGACCCATCTGGAAGTCGGATGCTCAGTAACCGATCACCTCTAATCTATGCCCCTTGCTGCACGTCATGCCGGGCCAAAGGGAAATTGCACTTAAGATTCGTGGCATGCATAATTGTCTGGAACGTCGACTGGCTTTTGACTTTTCAGCCGATCATTCCCAAGCTTTTCCGCCTCTCATACGTTCCATATCGTCGGTCGCCACAAGCCCAAATCACTCACCTCCCCACGATTATCTATCGTCGGAGATTTTATTTTTCCCTATCTCCGTAGATAAATGCACTCATCATTATTTCAAGAAAGCAGTCCTCTCATCTTTATCTTTCTTCTTCTCCACACTAAAACACTCGGATTTTGCTTAGTTGATGCGTGCCGTCTCCCCTATTGCATGACCTACGCACAGAGATCAACTTGTTGTTGTTCTTCTTCTTCTATGTCGGTCTTTTAGTATAGCTATCGAAAATAATTAGTGCACCATCTCTTGTGGTAAGGTCACGAAGGTAAGTTACCCATTTCGACTGAGGGGCTACCCGAAGATTTGCAGTGAACCTAACTATGGCCTATCCAGCATAAATAACCGCACTATTCTCAATTTCATCGACTATACCGGCTTATACGAGTAGGGTCACCTCAGAAAAATTACATAGACATATATACACACACTCAGAAGTTGTACTTTTACATGTGAATTGAAAATATGCAAAGTAGAGAAACACCTTGCACATTTTATAAAGTAGTGTCTATATTTTCTACCATTTAATCTGTGTCCCCATAAACTTTACGTATCGTTTTACATACAAAATTTATGAATCCTTTGTGCATTTAGCATTTTGTTTCCTCCCCACCCCAATCCCTTTGTCTGCAATAAGAGCATATAAAAAGAACTCATGGCAATCAAATCGAATTTCCAATCATTCAAACATGAATCGACTTGATCTTTTTAGGTTCTCACCGTGGAAGTCAAATTCCGATCTCACATTTCTCAAATTGTTCATTTCTCCCAAAATATAAGTCCAAGTATTAGATATGACCTCCAATAATAGGAGTCAAGCCAAACTTAGCTCTGATGTATATGTAAATATATAGTTAAATTCGTGGTGATAATCAACCTGCAATAAATAGGGAAGTTAAATTGATTTTTTTGTATGTGCATGTCTGGTTACTTCAACAGACTGCAACCATCATGATTGGGATGAAACTTGGGTGAAATTAACATAATTGTCGAGATGATATCAAGACCTAAAAAGATTGAACGGAAGGATATATAGGCGGGTTTATCTCTTAGATTGTAGACTCGACTTATACTAGTGGGCTTATTTCATCCTTTTGTTTTGATCCGGTCTCGTAGAAAGAAATAAGGAACTCCTTTAGCCCACCTTTTTAGCTTGATATAATTAAATCGTGTTCACTTTTCATCTTAATATCAATTTATCACTTCTATCTATAATATCAGGACTTCACATTCTAAGTTTTCATATTAGATACATAATTCGACTTAATACTAAAAATAATTTGCGTTAATGATAATTTTTCTTTAAAGATAAACATCCTTACTATAATGCCAAGTTCTCCAACCGCCCAAAAACATCTCTGCTAGAGAAATCCTAACCGTCAACCGTTTGGCTTAAAAGAGGGCTCTTTCTTTAGTTGTCATCTTACTTTTTAAGAAATGTCATCTCAAGGAATATGATATGACTGATTAAGTACAAATATCTCTTAATACGTGTTGAAAAACATGGAATCAAAGTGAAATAAAAAATCATAAGAAACTGAAACATGTAGAAAAACAAACCATTTTTCCAGAAAAAAACATTGGATCAACTTAATTCCCAACTTAACATCAAGTGAATTGCTTTTTCTATCTTTTCACTATAAATATACAATGCATTTGATAGATACGAGGTCAGTCACATAATAGGAATTTAATCATTCACGTTGCGAAATATGTAAAGAGTCCCATCCGTTTCGACGTCTAACTTGATCATTAAATTTGATGGAATTTGGAATATAGATTTTCTATTTGGACTGTTTGTTTCCCAGAAAATAGATGATTTCGTAAATATTTTTTTTCGAAAAAATGAATGAAGGAAATTTTTTTCATTGTTCACAAAAATATTTAGACATAGATTGTTATTAATAAATAAAATATTTTTTATTAATTAATTATTTTAAGTAATATGAATAATAATTTTTAGAAAAATAATTTTTAGAATCATTCATTTTAAATAAAGTAAACGATGGAATTGTCATGTATTTTTTTTTTCGTGGTGAAGGGTGAAAAAGAGAGAGGGGGCTCATAAAAGTAGGCACTCTGCACACTGTCATCACCCGCACGACTTTTAATGGTGCTTTGAATTGTTCCCTCCTTTTCGTATGGCCGGAATTGCGAGTTTTGAAGGTTGAGTCAACATACGGAGAATTCTATCTTGGCCACCGTGATGGTTGTCACGTGAGGCCCAAGATACCCGACCCTCTCCCCTTACCCAAAAAGTAAAAATAAAAATCGAAAGAAAAAATAGAAAAATTAGGGTGCGGATGGTAACAATTATATTTCTATTCCAAAGCTATTTTTCTATTCTAGACTTATTTTTGGAACACAAATCCGTTTGGTAATATAATTTCAATTTTCTATTTCTAGAATAGATTTCTATTTTAGAAATAGGTTTGGAATAAAAATCAGAAGTAAAATTTTTTTACTTTCCTATTTTTAGAATATAAATTAGAAATTTTTTCTCTTTTTTCTACTTTTCACCTAAAGGAGTTTCGCGTTGTCCGCCCATCACCGCCACCCCTTGCCCGCTCGCGGTCGGTCGCCATCGCTATCTCCTCCCATTACTAGTTGCCGCCTGCCGCCGTCACTGCCTGCTATTTGACGACCGGTAGTGGTGGCTGACCACGGGGGGTGGCCAGCGTCTGGCATTCGGCAACCGGCATCACTAGTCGCCGGCCATTTCCCGCAATCGCAACCGCCCCCTCCGCCTACCGCCATCGCCGCTTGGGAAAGAAATTTTTTTCATTATCAAAAAAATTTCTATTCCAAGAATAGAAATTTTTAGTTGTTATCAAACTCTTTTTTTTTTTGCTTAGCAACTCATCCAAGAATAGAAATAAAAAAATTATTTCTCTTCCATAAACTAATTATGGTCAGAAATGTTATCATTTGCGCCCTTAATTAGTCAAATCATTTTTGGTTACTGCCTCGTCACTTCTTTGACAGCAATAGGACTCCCACTGCCCACTGAAACCCGGGGGAGAGAGGGAGTTCACTCTCCTCAATTGCTCTCTTTTTTTCTTACCCCATTTCAAGGCCACCATCATGGCCAAATGTGGTGGGCATGAGGCTATATTGGTAATTTCAACCAAGCCTAACACTTTAGATCGAGCTGGGGAGAGTGTAAATTAATAAGGGCCTATTTGCTAACGGGCCAAATAGTGTCCAATTCTATTATTTTGTTTCTGAGAATAGATTTGGCACAGAAATCTATTTGGTAAAATTTTTGTTTCTAGGAATATATTTGAAACAAAATCAAGAATAAAAAAGAAAAATTGCTTCTTTATTCTAGGTAACAATTCCATAATCAAGACCAATTTTTTTTCATTTCTCTTTCTCTTCTCTTTCCTTTCATTTTCTCTTCCTTGTGGTTCTTCTTCTTCCTTTTGGCCGATCGCCGGCCTTGGCCATGACTAGCGACCGGCCAGACGAGGGCCAGCACCTTGCCAGTCCTCGGCAAGGCTCGCTGGCCTAAAGGAAGGCCAGTCGTTGGTCATGGCCGAGGCCGGCGATTGGCCAAAAGGAAGAAGAAGAACCAATTTGTTCTAAAAATAGAAAAGTAAAAAATTTCAGTTTCTTATTTCTGTTCCAAATCTATTTCTGGAGTAAAAATTTGTTCCAGAAATAGAAAAATGAAATTGCGTTACCAAATATATTTTTATTCCAAATTTATTTCCAGGAATAGAAAAATAGAAATGATTTTATGCGGACCCTAACAATCCTAGAGAAATTCTTGACAATACAGCGGCGGAAAAACACAAGCTTCAATCATCATTTGAGCAGAGTAAGGGTCGGTCTCCTCACTCTTTCGGAAAATTCTCCATCCCCTAAATGAACTTGTAACACTGCTTCAGCATATTTTCAGAGTTAGTCCAGAGCAATGACGAGAGAGAACAGTCCACCCTTGGCAAATACTCTTGAAAACGGACCACTTCCGCAACTTGCATCAACGATGTTTCCTCCCAATACTGGCTTGAGGAATCCCATAGTCAATTTGAACTGCAGTCATAATCTCATGGCCAGTAGCACTGCACGCATTAGATACCTAGCTCCAGCCCAAGTTCAACGACATTGAGTCGAATGTGCATCTGTTTGATGGCATAGGTATCTCTTTAGTAATTTTTCCTGGTCGGCAACCGCTTTTCTCTAAGCAAGACCATTTCCAAGATGGCTAATCCTTGCAACAGAACAAGTCTTGCAGGCCATCCATCATTTATCTAAATGAGAACATTTAGATGACCGATTTTTTTGGAACTGAAACCCTCAAAATAATTGACACTGCCACAAAATAAAACAATCTTTCAAATAACAGCAACACGCAGACTAGTTCTGTAACAAATGGCAGTGACAGGCGTACACGAAGCAACATCTAAGTAGCTAAGGTGGCATTTAAAACTGTTTGCCTTATTGCAACCTCGTTTCATTATGGCAGCACTTGGGGTCCTTTAGTTTGATTGTATCCGAATGGTAGCTACACATCATCTTTGTACACCTATTCTTTCATTGGACTTGATTGGTCTCAGATAAGTTTACTACATTTTGTGCTCTGTTTTTGGTCTAGCACTATGGCTGATAAAAGTAGATCTGTTTCTGAGATGCCCAATAAATCTCAACTATTATGTAAAATTGGTGTAATTATTTGTCTTTATCTACGGTTGTTTCTATAATGTAGATCAAAATTGGTTAATGTAAATGGACTTATCAAGAACCTACATCAACAGATGCAAAATTCGCTAAATGGCAGGCGAATGATAATATGGTCATTTCTTGTATGTTTAATTTAATGGAATCTCAAATCTATGAGATATTTGCTTATCCAGAATTCTTTGAAAGATATGTATGGCAATGTTGATAATGTCTTTGAGTTGCAACAGGAGCTTACTTATCCTAAGCAAGCATTTTATCAAACGGTCACCAAAACATCTTGATCCGAAGTCCTCGCTCACCAAGAACTCGACACTCCCCGAAACCGAGCATCGCCACCACCCTGTCCATGCCGCTCACCATCCTCCTCCTCTTGCTCTGCCTCTGCTCTTCCCCTGCCAATTCCGACCTCAAGTCTGACAAAGCCGCTCTTGTCGCCCTCCGGTCCTCCCTGCATGGCCGCCCCCTTCTCTGGTACCTCTCCGCCTCCCCGTGCTCCTGGGAAGGCATCAAGTGCGCCCTCGGCTGAGTCATTGGGCTACGGGTACCCGGGATGGGCCTGCACGGCAAACTGCCGTCTGGCGTCATCGGCAACCTCACCAGACTCCAGACCCTCTCTCTCCGATTCAACTCGCTGAGCGGCTCACTCCCTCCCTACCTTGCTGGCCTCCTCTCTCTTCGCAACGTCTACTTGTAGGGCAATAAATTCTCCAATTTATCGCCGGACTTCTTCTTGTTCTCTATGCAGAGCGTGGTCCGCTTTAATCTAGCTGCTGTTCAATAGCGTCATCTCTCCACGGTTTAATAACCTTCTCCAGGCTGAGCGCTCTGTATTTAGAACAGAATGACTTCACCGGGTCAATTCCGGAGTTGAATTTGAGGCTTGATCAGTTCAACACGTCTCGTTCAATCAGCTGAGCGGGGCTATTCCGATCCCATTCTCAGGCATTCCTAAGAGCTCTTTTGAGCCCTGGCAATGCGACAGTGGCAGCGACGAGCAGTCATAAGTTGTCCGGCAGAGCGATTGCGAGCATCGCGGTGGCTTCCTTGCTAATGTTGCCTAGTGATCGTTTTCTTGATGTGTTGTTGCATGAGGAGTGCCAAGAAGAAGCACGACAATTCGGAAAAGACCGAATCTTCAAAGCGATCCAAAATGGGCATCCGCGCTGTCGGGAAAACTAGCGATGCTAGCTGAGGGTTTAACAGCCTGGAAGAGGACCTGTTGAAGACATTCAACTCGGACTGGAATCGCCGTGGCCATGAAGAGGCCAAAAGACAGTGAGCAATCCCGAGGGCGAGTTCGGAGAAGAAATCAAGGAAATCGGATCGATGAATCACAAGTAGTCGGTGCCTCTGGTGGCTTAACACTATAGCGGAGATGAGAAGCTTCTGGTTTATGAGTACATTCCCACGGAAGCTTTATCTGCTCTATTGCACGGTAAGAATCTGAAGTCGAGTTTTGTGTACTTATGTTGGATTGTTAATCAGAGACTAATAGTGTATCGTTTTCCTCCGCCGAACAATTCCATGATGAGTTTCTCAATTATAGGCAATAACGATGCTGGGTGGACGTTGCTTAAATGGGACACAAGGTGTCACATCTCGCTCAGGATCACGCGAGCAGTCGTGCACATCCACTCATGAGGTAGTGAGGCCTGGAGTTCCATTTTTTTTCAACGCTATTTATATTAAAATATTTAAATAATAAATAATACATTTATCTAATAATTTAAATTTTTAGAATAATTAACGATGATCCCACAACCTCTCACAATTTGCACCTAATGATGATGACTCTAGTGGTGGGTTTGGCTAGCTTTTTATCAAACCGCTAACATCAAATTTATCTCAAATAAGAAAAACTTAGTAAGGTATTGAAAGTTAAGTTAATGTACGTGAAGATACAAGCACATTGAAGAATATCATACTCAAAAGGTTCTACTGTTAATACTTAATTAACAGATCAAACAGGCCCTTTTTGTCTTTTCATCCAATAAAGCACAAAATGAACTAACAATGCAATGTTGATTGATATTGGAAGCCAAATGGATTCCCAATCACATACCTTTCCTTTTGGCTTCAAATTTGAGCTTAGTCAAACTTCATCCGTAATTCTCATTGCATTATCAAGACAACTACAAAGAACGTCATCATTTGATGGTACTAAATATCATGTTGACCCAACATTACCGAGCCAACCGAGCAACGTTATTTCAATGTGAGCCTTGCAATTTGGTCATGAGAAAAGCTACTAATGTTATTGAAATGTTAAAATAGAGGAAGTAGAATGCATAAAAGTCATCTAAAGATGGGCCTTTGCTTTTCAGGCAAACCTTGACCCATTGGGCATAAAAAAGAAAAGAAAACACTATTTGAAGGACCATTCTCAACGATCCACCCAATTCTATTTTTGCACCCTTTAGTTTCTTAGTTTGTGATTGCCACCCTATACTATCAAAATGTCAAAGTTGCACCAGAATGTAGAATGTCGGTTTGTTTCACGATAAGTGAAGAATAAAGTATGGGTGAAATTGGGGATGGTTTTATATATTTCTCGCAAAATAAAGTACTAGACATGAACGAGATTTAGTTACTAAACCAAACTAATTTGATTAGAGAAAAATGCAATATCCACCCGACCTAGACTCATGCTGTGTGGAGTGACCATGCGATGTATGCTTCATTCTCTAGGCCGTTAATAAGTGCAAACAATTTCATGTGGGGACCAACCCCACTTGTTGTTTTAGCTCATGTGTACCGGGTTCGTGAGATTAATGGATATATCGTATGCTCAAATTTGTTTATAGGTTGGCTTCCTTGTCTTACAAAAAAGAAGGGCGAGGAGCAATAACAAATTAAAATCAAATTGGTTAGTTCAGTTTTGTTAGAAGTCGGTCGATTTTGTTCTAAACCAAATGTAGCTAACCGGAGTTTCATATCAATAATATCCATAATTTTAGTGAACTTTAGTTGCTTTTGATGCTCATTGTGTGGTATTGGAATGTTGCACTATCCACTCATCTTTTAGAGAAATTATCCAGTGAACTTGCTACACATACTAAATCAAATCTAAACCGTCAGATCCAGCAACACTTGGCCAAACCTAGCATTTCCATAGTCCACATTCAATTGAGTACCATGTAATACGCTCTTTGCAACAAATCCCCCTTTTCCATTGTGGAATTTCCTCCGTGACATCTCCATCTAGATGAATGTCGGCCAGCTACTAAAGCTAAAAAGCCCATCTACTAGAAGGCCCAAATCCAAGGCCCATTTAACCCTTTTGAGCCATCCCTCTGTCGCGACCTATTTTTTATGTCCCGAGGGGGAACGAAATCTAGAAATAAATAGGTTTAGGGGTATTGTCCGGCATAAGTACATTAGGAGTGCTATTACTTTCGTACGGCGCTCACTTTGGTGCCAAAACTTTTTTTTCGCTCACTTGAGTGCCACATCGGAGTAAAAAGTGCCACATCGCCAGAAAAGCTGACGTGGCAGCCGGAAAACATTATTTTAATATTTTAATATATATATTTTTTATTTTTTTTTTGAATTTTTTGAATTTTTTTTGTTTTTTTTAAGGTCGGCGAGGGCCACCGTTGACCCTCGTCGGCCGCGGAACCCTGGGCGAGGGGGCCCTCGCCGTTGGCCGCGAAGGCCTTGGGTGAGGCCTTGGCGGTCTCCCCGCGGCTGCCGAGGGCCATTGCGGCCTTGCCCAGGGCCGGATCGGGCAAGGGCCGCCTGTCCTTCGCCGTCGTCGCCACGGGTGAGGCCATCGACGGCCTCACCAGCCTCACCTAGGGCCTTCGACGGCCTCGCTGGCCTCACCCAAGGCCTTCGCGGCCGACGGCGAGGGGGCCCTCGCCCAATCTAGGCAAGAGTTCGGCGGCCGGCAAGGATCAACGGTGGCCCTTGCCGGCCTTAAAAAAAAAATCAAAAAAAAATCAAAAAAAATATTAAAATATTATTTTTCGGCTGTCACGTCAGCATTTTCGACGGCCATGTTAGCTTTTTCGGCGATGTGGCACTCAAGTGATTGATTTTACTCCAATGTGGCACTCAAGTGAGCGAAAAAAAAGTTTTGGCACCAAAGTGAGCGCCGTACGAAAGTAATAGCATTCCTAGTGTCCCAATCCCAATATTGTCCAAAGGATCCTCATTAGACATAGGCTCTCCTAAGCCCATACCTTGCGTGACATTGGGTGTTCATGAAAATCTTCAAATGAGGAGTCGCCACTAGCCTATTGGGGTCGGCTAGAAACCAAGCGAGGCATGGGAGTGTGCCTCGCTTTCTATGCAACCAGAGAATCTAGGGTCGGGGACTTGATTACACTAATTAGCCAATTAGTGTCATTTCGGTACCTAATATTGTTCATTTCAAAAAGACTTGTCAGGCAGTTTGGATTGATTTTACACTTAACCACTAATATGTGAGATGATCATGCGAATGCGCAATCATCAAAATAACAATCAGTAATTAAAGAAAGCATTAAATAAATTGCAGGCGAAAATAAACACTTAACATTAAGAAATAAATAAATGACAATCCTAATTAAGCTAAAGGGGGAAACTATAATCATTGCATCATAAGCATGCCTTTAAGGGAAATTGTATTTGAAGATAATTAAAACCCTAAAGTGAAGCCGTAAGGGTTTGTTCGATTTTAAGCACAATCTTAAGCCAATGATTTTTCAACATTTTTTTTTAGAGAAAATTGTCCAAGAATTATTCTAGAGCTTTTTAAGGAACTCTAAAACAAATTTGGAATTTTTGGGATTTTTGAAAATTTTCCTTTTTTTTGGAATTTCTAATATTTTAATATTTTTTGATTTTTTTAAAAAACAAAACATATATTTTTATTTATCTTTTTCGGAAATTTTTATAAATTTTCGAAATTCTGAATTTCTCATGAATTTTGAAAAATTTCGAAATTTTTTATGATTTTTTATTTTTATATTTTTTGAATTTTTTATTTTGAATTTTTTTTATTATGAAAAATAATTCGGACCGGGTCAGGAGACCCGGCCCTACTAAACTGACCCGGACCCTATTGGTCCTGGTTGGTTGAACGAAATTGGGCCGGCCCCAAAGCCCACTCGAAAGAAAACCAAAATAAGGCCCACGAAAATTCTTTTATAGAAAAAGCCCATTTCCAGTTTCTGCTCTCGGCCCAGCCCTTCGACCCTTAACCTCACCAGCCCACTTTCTATTTCTATATATTTTGCTTTCTGTTTTTATTCTTTTTTATTCTTTTTCATCTTTTGCGTTTCTCTTTTTTCTTCATTTTCTTTTAACCTTTTTCTTTCTATCTTTTGCTGCAGGTTCTTCCCCCCATGCACGTCTTCAACCTTCTGCCAATGGTGAGTTTCTCGCCTGCAACCTCTTCTTCTTCTTTTTCTTTTTCTATTATTTATTCGAAAGACCTTCCACTCCAACCGAAACCACCATGGTTCCTCTCTCCTCACCGAGACACCGCCATTTTATCAGCCACTCATCCCCGTCGACATCGGCCACCACCGGCCATAAGCTCCGGTGGCCGCGAAACCCTCATCGATTCGACGATACACGGGTTTTTTCATACAAATCATCATGGAACCTCGAATATGAATGAATACAGAATGATTCTATATATAAAAGAGCATGAAAACAGATCGGTTTTCGACTAAAAGTATGAACACCCTTCGGTTTTCTATAAGGCATTTCATCGAACCCTTGGTGGGCATGAATAAAACGAAGGGTTTCCGACTCGAACCGAACTTATACCGGGACTAGGCTTCCAATTGGACATGGCAGCATGCAGAGGAACCTCAATGGAGGGACGACAGGGGCCGGGGCTCGCGCGAACTAGTCGGCGCGAGCTCTGGCCCGCGACTTCGTCAACAACGAATAGGGACGCTCGGGGGAGGCCTACCTGGTTCAGCTTGAGGACGCCGGCTGAGGAGCCGTCGGACGGAGCTCGCGCGCGGCCGAGGGCGTCGGCTGAATCTCTCTTGCTCTTCCTCAGTCACCGCCTCGCTCGGACTCTCTTCCTGTCTCCGCTCCCTCACCTCAGATCTCGTTTTTTCCAGCACCCCACTCGACTCTCTCTTGCTCTCTCCCTTTTCTCTCTCGAGCTCTCTCCTTTTTTTGGTTCTGTCCTCCCCCTCTCTTTCCTCTGTTTTTCTTTCTGCAGAAGCTTTTTTGCTCTTTTCCTGCTACTGACCTCTGCTGCCTTTGTTGCTGAGTTGCTGCTGCTTCTCTGTTCTCTTTGCTGCAGAAGACCGCGCGTGGAGAACCGGGAGAAGGAAGACGAATGGGCCGGGCCGGGAAAGGAAAGGAGAAAAAAAAAGGAAAATGGGCCAGGCCCGTGCGGAGAAGGGAAGGAAGGAAAGAAAGGGGCCGGGCAGGCCCAGCCCTGGCCTGGACCCGCTACGTTTTTTTTTTTTTTTTTTTTGTAAATTCGATTTTTTTTTTTAATAATAATTTTTTCTATAAATTTTCTTTAATTAACTTTAAATCTAGTGATGCAAATGCTCCTAATGTCTATATGCAATGCAATTTTAATGAAAGAATTTTTTTTGTTAAGGGGTTAGAAATTAATCCCTAATTTTTCAATGTAATTAATAAACACTTAGACAAATCGCCAAAATTTAAGTGTCAACACCCTCTGGCAAGGAGTCTCGGATTAGGGCCGTTCATGGAGGAGCCCACTGCATCGTAGGACCGGTTTGAAGTTCAGGAAACCGATCCAATTCGCCTGATTCATTGATGAATCGGAGGTCAAGTAGAGTCAATCTAGATATTAAATCCTACATTTTTTTCTATCACAAAAATTATTCCAAGCAAGACTTAGGCTCTACTCATGATTCGATTGACTAAGCCGGTCGCCGAAGAGATACGCTAAAACTCTTCAAATAAGAATATAAAATCAATGATCTAATCTTTAATTTTTTTTAAGTGTTTATCAATCACAATCAATTAATACGTTGAATATTTAATTAATTTAATTTAAACCCTTTTATCTACAACATTAATATATATATTAGATAGAAAATTACCATCGACAAATTATTACATATTGTGCAATTTGGATAGTGTACATGTACGGTAAAATTCGCATTCGCATTCACTTGGAAAAGGGAAGACCAATCGATTTTTGGTTTTGAATATTGCAACCGACATATTGCGGAGAGAGCCGTTGCATCAATTTAACTGCGAAGAGAGCCGTTGCATCAAGTTGATTGCGGAGAGAGCCGTTGCAACCATTTAACTTTTCATAGCCGTTGCATCAAGTTGACTGCGGAGAGAGCCGTTGCAACAATTTAACTTTTCATAGCCGTTGCATCAATTTACCTTTTCAACCCTGACCAACGTTCGACTTTCCTATCATGTGAGGGTTAAATTTGGAGGAGAAATACCCGATCTAACCCCACTCCGCTCTTCTTCTCCGTCGTCCATGCCTTCTTTCTTTGTTCTTCGTCTACTCGTTCCCCATTCCTCTTTCCTCTCCCGGCGGAGCCCCCCGTCGCGGCTGAGCCGGCGACGGCGGTGCCAGATTCGGCTCGACCGAAAAGGGCGGCGGAGCCACATCTGGCTCCGCGTGCGGCCTATCATTATTGACGACGCAGAGAGAGAGAGAGAGGGGGAGGGGGAGGGGGAGGGGGAGGGGGAGGGGGAGGGGGCCGCTGCGGCGAACGCAAGGCTGAGCGGCGGCGTGTGGGTTCGCTCTGTGAGTCTCTGGAAACTCAGATCTCTAATAAATGTTTCTATTTTTCTTCCTTGATGATGAAAAGTTGCTTGCTGCTCGTGGTTGTTAATTGTCCTGTTCTTGCTCTGTTGAGATTTCTTTAGTTTGTAATCTTGTCGTGAGTTTTCTGGGTTTTTTTTTTTTTTTTTTCCTTCTTTTATTATGGGGGCTCTTGTGATTTTGTCTTGCTGTACCGCATGACTGGGAAGGCGACTGGGTTGCACGCTGCGGCGAACGCAAGGCTGAGCGGCGGTGTGTGGGTTCGCTCTGTGAGTCTCTGGAAACTCAGATCTCTAATAAATGTTTCTATTTTTCTTCCATGATGATGAAAAGTTGCTTGCTGCTCGTGGTTGTTAATTGTCCTGTTCTTGCTCTGTTGAGATTTCTTTAGTTTGTAATCTTGTCGTGAGTTTTCTGGGTTTTCTTTTTCTTTTTCCTTCAGATCTCTAATAAATGTTTCTAGTTTTCTTCCTTGATGATGAAAGGTTGCTTGCTGCTCGTGGTTGTTAATTGTCCTGTTCTTGCTCTGTTGAGATTTCTTTAGTTTGTAATCTTGTCGTGAGTTTTCTGGGTTTTTCTTTTTCTTTTTCCTTCTTTTATTATGGGGGGCTCTTGTGATTTTGTCTTGCTGTACCGCATGACTGGGAAGGCGACTGGGTTGCACGCTGCGGCGAACGCAAGGCTGAGCGGCGGTGTGTGGGTTCGCTCTGTGAGTCTCTGGAAACTCAGATCTCTAATAAATGTTTCTATTTTTCTTCCATGATGATGAAAAGTTGCTTGCTGCTCGTGGTTGTTAATTGTCCTGTTCTTTCTCTGTTGAGATTTCTTTAGTTGTAATCTTGTCGTGAGTTTTCTGGGTTTTTTTTCTTTTTCCTTCTTTTATTATGGGGGCTCGTGTGATTTTGTCTTGATGTACCGCATGACGATGGTGCTGCTGGTGTTGTGGTAGATTATGATCCGGAAGAAAACTAGCGCGAGAACTGAGATGAAGCAGAATCTCGCAAATTATCTCTCTGCCGTTTAAAGTTTCATATGCTTTTCGAATTTTTATACGCCTCGATTAATAGCGATTTTGGTGAAGTGCCTTATGTTGTGCTGTTTCTGACGTTACAAAGATCCTCAAGCTAAACCTTGCCATTTTCTTGCCCAAAAGATCAAAGTACAGTCCAATAGAAGTGCTTAAACCATCTGCTGTTCGGCATTTTCTTTAAAAAAAAAAAATTCGCAGCCATCTTGGATTTTTATCTTGAAAACTGTCTCTTAAAACTAACGTTTGTCTTCTGTAGCTTTCGAATCAGTCTTTGAAATTGGGTTTCTAACAAAGCCTTCTGATAATTTCGCTTTGAGAATGGATAGGTTTTCCTTTCACTCAATATAATCAACCTAAACTAAAGTTATTTAAATCCTCTTGAAGTTGCACTGCTTTTCTGAGATGTCTTTCCTTTGCTACCTTTCTCGCTCTCTCCTTATTCCTTCTGTGCTTTATTTTTTTTTCAATTTTCGAAAAAGACATGATATTTCGACAACGACAATTTAACGAGTGCATCAAAATAAGGTCATATTTTACAGGAGACTTATTCCAAAATAACCCCCATCTTATCTCGTTTTAAGCCTTCTGTTTTTGACTAAATGATTCTTTTTTCCTCACATTCTCTTTTAAGGGCCAATTAGGTGGTATATGGCCCTTTCTTGAAACAACCATTTCCACTAATAGGCTTCTTCTTACTATGTAAGTTTTCACCCAAAGACTTTGATGACTTCGATTGAAAAGCCAATATTTAAAAGTACCTGAAATAAACCACATCTTTTTGTTATGCTTCTCGATTGGTGACCACTCTTTCTTTTTGTAAAAGGTGTCATTTTTCTTGGAAAGGTCAAACTCCTCAACTCGTGTGAAGAAATCATTTTTGACAAAAAAATTTCCTCAAATTCTATTTCCACGACATATGGCCTTCCTTGAAACCACTTCTTCCACTGAAAGGCTTTATACAGTCCTTAGTGCAAGACTTTATTTGATACATAATGTCGGTGTTGTTCTAAACCCTCAAATTACTTTTCAAGTAATCTTGAGATCTTTTCTCTAACTTCTTTTAAAAAATTGAAGCTCTCAAATATTTTACGTCAAACTCCTCAAATAACTTCAAAATGTCACGTTCTAGCATTTCATTTTTTATTGAATTGTTTTTTTTTTACTCACAATTCGTTTTCTAGACATTTGATATGGGTTTTCTTGACACAATTTTTCCCACTGAAATGGTTCTTTCTACCATGAGCCTTCAAACCCCCCAAAGACTTTTTATGCAATCCTAAATGCCTGTTTGTTTTGATATATAATTTTTGTATTTTGGTCAAAAGCCAATATTTATAAATCCCTTCCAAGTAATTGTCACGGGCCGATTGTTTGGGATCACGACCGTGCGGCGACTTAGGCTATTTCGGATTGCATGAGATTGTTGGGACTTAAACCAAGCCTTCTTCGGATCGAATGATCACTCAACTCACCCGGATAAAAGCTCTGAACGAAAGAAAGGAACTTAGATTACTAAATATACAAATGAGGGGGAGGGAACTCTTTATTATACTTGAGGCTCTCAAATTACCATCATTGATCGTGCCGCCTCACCTACCGGCATTTATGCCGAGAAAATTCTAGACCATAGTAGAATTACAGGATCACTCGTCTCTAAAAATATTCCGGAAGCACTTGGATCCTTCGAGGGGCTCCATTGACCATGGAAACCTTTGCTCTGTGATATTCTCCCCCTCATTCGAGCGACGTCCTCACAGCATGGAGAGAGTTCTTCTTGGCACGAGCTCTTTCCCGCTTCTTCTTGTTCCGCTTGGCCCTGACCGACTCAAAAGATCGGTTGGGTGGCTTCACGATCTTTTCTTCAGCTCGGGAATGGCATGCGGCACATACTCCACTTCGGGGAAGAGGGCTTCGATCGGCATGTCGTGAGTTGGTGCAGGAGGTCCCAACTCTATCTTCAGCTTCTCAGTTGGTTGTGTCTTCGGTTGTTGATCGACCATGCGCTTCACCGCCTTCAAGCTTTTGTCGAAGAGATGAATCGCGGCAATGGTCTTGGTGTTCATCACCCCTTTGAGCATCGGCACCATGGACGGACACTTGGAATTGAGCACTGGATCCCATGTCGATCATGGCTCTTGCTCAGTCGAAGAACTGCATTCCTAGGATAAGGTCGTAGTCATCGAGCGGGACTACTTCGAACGGGAGCTTGCCTTTCCATCCACCAATTTGGACTTCGACCTCCGAGTTGACGGTCTTGAATCGCCTTCCGTTCGACATTACTTCCAAACCCAACTTCTTCGCTACTTCGGTCGCCATGAATACATTGGACGCACCCGTATCAACCAAGGCATAGAGAGTAATATCACATACCTCGAGTTCGACGAAGTACATGTCCGTTTGCTCCTTCTTCTTGGGCGGTGGTTGGGTTTACACAGAGTTGAGAGTCATCCCACCAAGTTGGATTTGGCGCTTCTCCTCCTTTGGCCGTTTTTCTTCTTCAACGGAGAGGATGGCATTGACTCAGTGCTTTTTACGGACACTTTTGTGTCCAATGATTTTCCTTTGCAAATGAAGCAAAGAGTAGGTGGAGGTTGATCGTACTTACTTGTGTAGTTTGCTTGCGGTCGACCTCCTTGGACGGGTTGTTTGGACAAGCCTTCTCCTCATGTTTTCATTCGGCCGCCTTGATCCTTGGGGCCACAAGAGTTGTCTCCACCTTCATCCTCGGAGGACCGATCCGACCTCCAATCCCCTGATCGATGCTTCGTTGGATCGAACTTGTTGAGGTCGATGAGCGATTCGGCCACGGTTAAGGCCCTCGAGAGACCCCTCACGTCCCAACGCATTAGCTCTTGCCGCCACAGCTTGAGTCCATCTAAGAACACTCCGAAAACCTCCTCTTCTCCAAGATTGTTGATTTGGAGCTTCAATTTAGTGAATTCATTTACGTACTCTCGAACTGTACCTCGTTGTTCGAGGTGATGGAGCTTGCTACGGGTTTCTTGTTGAGCAAACTCAGGGAAGAAGTACTCCCGAAACTCCTTCACGAAGTCATCCCACGTCTCCACGGGATGGGCATCGCACTTGGTCTCATCGCACCTATTACGCCACCAAAGCATTGCAGTATCAGTAAGGAACATTGCAGCGGTTCGTACCTTGACACTCTTATGTTGGATGTTGGCCGCTTCGAAGTATTGCTCCATGCTCCATACAAAGTTGTCCACATCTTTGGCAGATCGATTGCCTTTGAACTCCTTGGGCTTCGGCACCTCTATTTTGGGTATCGCTTGGGTAGGCATCGCTCCGTTCGCGATGCTCAACTTGCATAGGGCGAGCTCCATCTTGAGCTCTTGAATCTCCACCTTCATGGCTTCGATCTCGTCCCGTCGGGGGTTCTCCTCTTCAATAACTTGGACTCGTTCCCTCAAGTCTTCGATCGATGATTCAAGGGCATCGTCCTTCGCTTGGAGAGGGACCGTCGCGTCGTTGATGGCATCCGTGAAGTCCTTGTGAAGGGAACCTTCAACCTCCATGATCCGGTCTCGAACATCATCGAGTCCGTCTATGAGGTCGGCCACAGCACTTCTCATCGAGCGCAGCAACGGCTTCCGACGAGGCTCTTTTCTTGCTTCCGTGAGTCTCTTTGACTTGAGCGACCTCTCCATCCACAATAGCTTCTTGGCTCGACATTCTCTCGAATAGTTGGTGCTCTTCGGATCTCTCTTCTTTGCTCTGATACCACTTGTCACGGCCGATCGTTTGGGATCGTGATCGTGCGGCAACTTAGGCTATTTCAAATCGCTTGGGATCGTTGGGGCCTAAGCCAAGCGTTCGGATCGACCAATCACTCAACTCACCCGGATCGTAGAGAGAAACTAGAAATAAGCTCTAAACAAAAGAAATGAACTTAGATTATTAAATGGTTGGATGGATACAAATGAGGGGAGGGCACCTCTTCTTATACTTGAGGCCCTTATATTACAACCATTGATCGAGTTTCGATCTAGCGGACGAGATCGCGCCGCCCCACCTACCATCTACTAGTATTTATGTCGAGAAAATTCTAGATCACGACACAATTATGGGATCGTCCGTCCCTGAGAATGTTCTGAAAGCACTTGGATCCTTCGAGGGGTGTTTCGGTCGTTCCTCCTCGATCCTGAGCGCTTCATTGACCATGGAACCTCTGCTCTGTGACATAATCATGGCATTTTTTTAAAGTTTCTCAATAAAAATTGAAGTTTAGGTGATGAGACTATATTATTTGTATCAAGTGCCATTTTTCTTTGAAAGATCACACAAGACTTCTTCCAAAGTAATTGCACCTCTTCACCTTTTGAAGCATCAAATTTGGACTAACGGGTCTTTTGGTTTCCTTACATATTATTTTGGGGTCAATCCAAATAGTTTATGGCTTTTCTTGAAACTACTTTTTTCCCTCGAAGGCTTCTTTCAACTACAAGTTTCAACACCAAGGGCTTTTTATGCAATCATCTTTGCAGAGGACTTTGTTTTGATATATAAGTTTGTTATTTTCCTTTCAAATAATCTTGGCATCTTTTTTAAGATCTTAGACTCATTACTTTTGTAAAAAGTGAACAATTTTCAGACTCATCCTTAAGTCTCATATTAAGCATTTAATTTTCTTTTCTCCTGACATTCTTTTTCCATGGCAATTTAAGTAGTGTATGGCCTTTCTTGAAACAACCTTTTCCACTAAAAGGCTTTTTTCCATGCCCAAAAACTTTTTATGCATTCTTCAATGTTGCTGATTTTGTTTTGATAGTTTTTCTATTTTGTTCAAAAGCCAATTTTGTAAGTACCTTTCAAGTAAACTTAGTATCTTTTTGTTATGTATCTCATTAAAAAAAATTAAATATTTCGGTGATTGGACTCTTTCTATTTGTGGAAGGTGTCATTTTTCTTTGAAGGGAGACTTCTTCAAAATAACTATTAACTTTTTTTCACGTTTAAAGCATTTGATTTTGACAGAATTTTTTTTCCCTCGCATTCTATTTACACGAGAAGTGAATGAAAATGGCTTTTCTTGAAACCTTTTCCACTGAAAAGGCTTATTTCTAGTATTGAGCTTTCACACAAGTTGTTGGTGCAGATGTCATTGGCCGAACGTTTGGGATCAAGACCGTGCGGCGACTTAGGCTTTTTTGGATCACCTGAATCGTTACGGCGATCTTCTTGGATCTTGCATGGTCTCTTAGTCATAGAAATCTTGGATCCATGACAATCTTCCCCACTCATTCGAGCAACATCCTCGGCACTCACAACTCGGGGAATAGACTTCTTTGCATGAGCTCTCCACGAACTCTCCTCTTCCTATTCCACTTGGCCTTGGGCTTCTTCGTCGGTTGGCTATACGGCTCCTTCTTTGACTCATGTCGCGAATTGGTTCTCTAAGGTTTACAGCTTTGGTTCTGGTTCAGTCGTGCGCTTGGCCACCTTCAAGCTTTTGTCCGAGAGACGGATCATGGAGATGATTTTGGCATCCATCATCCCTTTGATCATCGACACCATGGACGGACATTGTGAGTCATGGCACTTGATTCTCATGTTGATCATGACCCTCACTCTATCGAAAAATTGCATGCCCAAAATAAGATCGTAGTGGTCGAGAGCTTGCCTTTCCATTTGCTGATCTAGACGTCCATCTTTAGAATTGAGCCTACGTTCTTGAGATCTTCCAAGTTGACTGTCTTGAACCAATTTCTATTTGGTTCTATGTGAAGTCCCAAGGTTTTTGCTACCTTGAACACATTCGAAGCAAGGAGATTAGTGTCGCATACCTTGACCTCCATGAAGAACGTGTCTTGTTTGCGAAGTAGTCTCCTTATTTTTGGACTATGATCAGGCTTGCATAGCGTCGCATACCTTGACCTCCTCCAAGAATATGACCGTTTGCGGAGTAGTCTCCTTCTTTTGGACAGTGATCAGGGCTTGCACGGTGTTGATGACCTCCACAGCTTCATGCCGAACTTGCCTCTTCTCTTCTTGGGTTCCTCCTCCTCTTCTTATATGGCATTGATCTTGGATTCCTTTGGACACTTTTGGGTCCATTGGGGGCCCAAAAGACTTGACTTAGCCGCCTTGATCTTTGGGGCCATAGGGAGTGTCTCCACCTTCATCTTCGAAGAACCGATCTAACTTCCAATCCCTTGTCGGTTCTTTATTAGACTGGCCTTAGTGAGGTTGACGAGAGACCCGGTCACAGTTAATGCCTTCAAAAGAGGCTCTCCGCCTCCCAACGCTTTGAGTTGCGCCCATGGCTTGAGTCCATGCTCCCTCCTCTTGGATTTGGAGTTTGAGCTCGGTGAATTCCTTCACGTACTCTAGGATTAGACCTCTTTGCTCAAGGCAATGGAGCTTGTTACGGGCTATTTGTTGAACAAACTTGAGAAAGAAGTAGTCTCGAAACTCCCCATGTGTCTACAGGATCGGCACCGCGCTTGGTCTCATTGTATCTATTACGTCATCAAAGCACACTGTTGCATCAGTCTCGGATGTCAACAGTTCCGAAGTATTGCTCTATGCACCACACAAAGTTGTCTACTTCCATAGCGGACCGGTTGCTTTTGAATTCTATTTGTTTCAGCACCTGTAGGGTACCACTTATGTAGACACCACTTCGTTTGCAATGCTTAACTTGCATAGAGCGAGTATTTCGATCTTGAGCTCTTGAATCTTTGCCTTCATGGCTTCAACCTCATCTTTTTGGGGATTCTCCTCCTTAAGCACTTGGACTCAGTCCCTTAAGAAGTTGATTGCTGCTTTAATGGCATCGTCCTTGGCTTGTAAAGGGATCGTGGCTCTGTTGATGGCGTCTATGAATCTTTACAGAGTAGGAGCTCGAACTCCATGTTGCAGTCTCAAAACTTGGCCATGGCACTTTGCACCCTTGCGAGCATTTCATCGATCATGGTCACAGCTTCCAACAAGACTTCTCTTCTTTTGCTCTGGCCGCGAGTCTCCTTGACTTGAACGGCCTCTCCATCCAAGACAGCTTTATTGGCTCGACATTCTCTCGACAAGTTGGTGCTCCTCGATCTCTTGGAACGGATTTTTTTTTTTTTCTCTGATACCACTTGTCACGAGCCAATCATTTGGGATCAAGATTGTATGTGACTTAGGCTTTTTTGAATTGCTTGGGATCGTTAGGGTGCTAAGCTAAGCCTTCTTCGGATCAATCACTCGAGCTCATTCAGATCAGATCGTGAGGGCCCTTTGATTACAACTATTAATTGAAATTACATCTAGCAAACGAGATTGTATCTTCCCATCTACCAACTATTGACATTTATGCTAAGAGAGTTCTAAACTTCATCACAATTACCATCTTGCCTGCCCTTGAGAACCTTCTAGAAACTCTTGGACAATTTGGGCATTCTTCTTCGATCTTACATCATGGGAAGCTCGGATCCATGACACAGGGGACTTTATTTGACATATAATGTTGTTATTTTGTTTAAAAGATAATTTTTTTATGAACCCATTTCAAAGTTATCTTGATAACCTTTTCGTAATGAACTTCTTTGTGACCACTTTTCCAAAGCAATCTTCAGAAATTGAAGCTCTCTATGACGATGGTCAATTTGTTTTGTAAAAGTTCCGTTTTTGTACTGGTCATATTTTACATGAGTATTCTTCTCAAATAATTGCAATTTTTCAAGTTTGGAAGCATTTTATTTTTGACTAAATTGTTTTCTTTACTCGCTCATTCTCCCGGGCATTTAAATAGTTTATGACTTCTCTTGACACAAGCTTTTCCGTTGAAAGGCTTCTTTCTACTATGACCCTTCACCCGAAAAGGCTTTTTATGCAATCCTAAGTAGAGCGGAGTTTGTTTTGCTCTATAAATTTTGTATTTTTTTTGTTAAATTTTTTTGTATTTTGTTCAAAAGCCAATTTTTATGAATCTTTTTCAAGTAGTTATCTTGGCCTCTTTTGGTTAAGCTACTCAATAAATAAAAAAATTGAAGATTGTGGTTACAAGACTTTTTTTTTTTTTTTTTGGCAACAAGTGTCAGTTTTCTATAAAAGGTCTCATGAGAGTCCTTCCAAAATAACTACAACTTTTCCACCTTTTGAAGCATTTCATTTTTCACTAAATGGTTTTTCCTCTTACATCAAAGGCTTATTATGCAGTCATCGGTGCAAAGGACTAATTTTGGATTAATTGTGCTATTTACAACAAAATTGAATTTTTACTAATCCCTTTTAAGAAATCTTGGCATCTTTCTATTCCATTTCTCAAAAAATAAAAAATAAAGGATGTCGGTGGTGATAGGATTCATTATTTTTGCAAAAAGTGACATTTTTTCTTTGACTTAAATGGTTTTTTTTCCCTTCACATTCTCTTTCCAGGGAAAATTATATATTATATGACTTCCTTGAAACTATTTTAAGGGCACGAATGATAAAATTTCTTGTCAAAAATTGATTTTTGGAACATAAATAATTTTTTCTATTTCTCTTCTTGGATGAGTTTATGAGCAAAAATATACGTTTGATAATGATACAATTTTATTCTTGGATTAGAAATTCATTTGATAACGATATAAAATTTCTCCCTCCCAAGCGACAACAGCCAGCAATGGGCATCGGCAACCGAAAGGGGGACAAATGGCTAAGGGTTAGGGAGAGTCACTAGCGATCAACGATGGTGGTGGACGGCCGCGATCAAAGGGGGGCAAATGGTTAGGAGTTAGGGAGAGTTGCTAGCGATCGATGGCCACGACGGTCGACAATTGGCGGCGGTGGCGGGCGACAGTGACCCAAGGGGGGGCGAATGGCTAAGGGTTAGGGAAAGACTCCTCTAAGTGAGAAATAGAAAAGAGAAAAATAATTTCTGATTTCTACTCCAAAAATAAAAAAGTAAAAAAAATATATACTTCTGATTTCTATTCCAAACCTAGAATAGAAATCTGTTCCAAAAATAGAAAAATAAAATTATATTATCAAATGGATTTATGTTCTAGAAACAAGTCTAAAATAGAAAAATAGTTATGGAATAGAAATAGAATGGTTATCATACACACTTTTGAAGTCTCCCTTTATGCTTGTGTTGTACGTCAACTGGCTTTCTCTTTTCAGAGACCAATCCCAATCTTTTCCTTCTCTAGCATGTCCTATCTTGTGGTCCCTACACCCCAAATTATTCATGATTAGTTTTGTAGTCGGAGATTTTTCCTTCTCTCCTCATTATATCAAGAAACAAAACTACTGAAATTATTCTTCTCATCTCCATCCCTCTTACTTCTCCACACTAAGCAACATATTTTCCTACTTGATTCATGTTCTCTCCCATTGCACCTGAAGATCAACTCATTTTTCTTCTCCTCCTCCTTCTTCTACGTTAGTCTTTTAGCACCGGTTTCAAAAATAATCAGTGCACTAGCTCTTGCGGCGAGATCAACAATACAAGCTCTTCATTTCAACTACAAGGCGATTCGGAGTTTTGCGGCAACCATAACTATGAGCTAGCTTGTATAAATAACCACACCATTTTGAATTTGAATTCAAGTAAGTACTATGTAAGGAACATTGACTATACCAACTACATGATTTGGGTTGCTGATTTAAGGATGACAAAGGGCAATTGTTCACGTCTTTCTCTCCTCTCTTTGTCATGTGACAACTTTAGTGAACAAGATCTGTATAGCCACACTGGATATGCAATAGACAAGTTATATGCTCGCAAGTTATTCAAGACCGTTTTGATTGTGAACTGCATGAAGGCCATTGCTTCTCAGCTTTACATTGACGTTTCGTCGTGTCTTGATGGGATCGAATTTTCCAATTTTTCTAGTAGAAGGCGATTAAATGCCATGGTCAATGCGAATGCCTCGAATGTGGAAATTGCATGCACTATAGAGCTTATGGCAATGATACCATGGTGGGCTAATGGCGACAATCTTCATTCCTATGCGCAAATTCAAGACCTGATGGTTTATGGATTTGAGGTTTCATGGCTTCTAATGGCGGGTAAGATGCATTGCAAACATCATTATTTGGAGGTCATCAATGGCAAGCATCGATTTCGGTGTGGAGCCAAGCAAGGTTAGAAATTTTGATCTAAACGGGAAATTAAGCTCGTCATATGTATATCATTTTAGAGCCCATCTGATTTGAAAATGCCCATTAAGATCAAATACTTTGGTAAATGATGCCATAGTATTTGGTACATAGAATAATAAATTCATTTTTTATTTATTTAATTCAAATTCAACCAACAAATTTTAGTGAATTGAACCAATAGACTTACAGCTTGATTTTGGTCTAAATAAGCGTCTTTTAAATTTCTCTAACTTTTTGACAAAAAAAAGAACAAAATTTCTATAACTTTCACTCTCTTTTGTAGGAATTCCGGACTACTTCGACAATATCCACTTGGTTTGTCTTCTTGCCCTTTGGCATTGGTAACACTACTTCAATCTTCTCATTATGAATTGATTTGATGTTTCTAAATGCAAACAATTTAACGCACCCACAATTTTCTTAGTTTACCCTAAATGCAGCACCATTCATGGCTGTGAAATTCATCTTGGGAGCCCCATGGGTGATGATTTTGCTGATACGCAAATGGATGGGAAGACACCTAGCACTAAATCAAAACATTGAAGAATTTTTGCAATCCAGTAATAACTTTTTACCGATAGGGTACTCTTACGCGAACATTTAAAAATCACGGGTGACCTTAAGGAAAAACTAGGTGAGGGAGGGTACGGTTCTGTTTATAAAGGAAGACTTCGGAGGCTACGAGGTTGCAGTCGAGATTCTAAAGAAGAGGAAATCAAATGGGCAGGATTTCATCAGCGAAGTAGCCACCATCGGAAGAATTCACCATGTTAATATGGTCGAACTCATTGGTTTTTGTTTCAAGGGCTTGAAACAAGCTATTGTCTACAATTTCATGCATAATGGGTCATTGGATAAGCATATTTTCTCACGAGGAGAGGGGACTTCTCTTTATTGTAAGGAAGGGTACAAGATTGCTCTCAAAGTGGCTAGAGGATCAAATATTTTCATCGAGTATGCGATATGCAAATTCTACATTTTGATATTAAGCCTCACAACATTCTTCATTATAGGGATTTCAACCCAAAAGTTTCCAACTTTAGGCTCGCTAGATTGTATCCTACTGGCTACAACGCTGTGTCTCTGACTGCCACAAAAGGAACCCTGGGATACATGGTTCCAGAGTTGGTCTTCAAGAACCTTGGGGGCATGTTGGCAAATTATTGATGGAAATGGCCACTAGGAGGAAGAATGTAGACAAGGTTACAGAGTACTCCAATCATACTTACTTTCCTTTATGGGTCATGACCAACTTAGTGAAGAATTGGACATTCCAGTGGGAGAAGCAAGTGAGGAGGATCGGAGAATAATTAAGAAGATGATAATAGTTGCTCTTCGGTGCATACAATTGAATCCCAGTGAACGTTCTTTGATGCATAAAGTCTTGCAAATGCTGGAAGGAGAGGTAGATGATCTACAAATACCTCCCAAGCCCCTCTTTTGTTGAACAGAAATGTCAACAAGGGATGATGGAAGTTGGATTGACAATGCAAAGATACTATATCCACTTCATCAACTAGTGAAATGACTTATGAAGATTATTATTGTGAGTATACTAGCATTAGTTTTACAAAAGTATGGTCACATATCAAAACCATTTGATCCTGTCATGTACGTGGCAAATTGAAATATGATATTGATGATGTTTCACGTGTATCTCCCCTTTCTTGACCATTATCATATCGTGCATGTTTATGACCATTTTTTTATCTTAATCACGCCCCATACTTTAACATTATCAGTTGAAGATGTCATTGGTTATAATGTGGACTTGTGAATCCATTAGAAAATATAGTGACTAACTTTCGGCATAATGCTTTGAGGTGCGAGTTTGGGTTCCGAAGTCTTTGCTTAAAAATCTAGCTAGCATACAATCCGCTTTACACATGGCTTCGGCGCATCATTTGTCGTCACAAATAATGTTGAAAAATGATGGATGGCATACAAAACATAATAAAGAATTGAGTTAATACCATAAAAAAAATCCTAAATTGATACACTTGTGACAAATTTACCACAAACTAATTTTTTGTTACAAAAAAGCCTGAACTGGTACACTTATGATAAATTTACTCTTTGTTAGTTTCCGTTAAATTTTACTATCAAATTACTAAGTTGAATAACACGTGACATAGTACTGGTTTGGGATTTTACTATTCGTTTGTCACATTTGTACCGGTTTTTTGATATTTTGTGGTATTAATCCAATTTAGTGAAGGGTATATTTGTCACAAGTATACCAGTTTGGAATTTTTGAAGATCAAAAAATTAATATGGGGTAAATTTATGATAATTGTACTAAATTTGAGTTTTTTGTTGTCATTTAGAGTAAATTTGTAATAGGTATATCAATTATGGGTTTTTTGTGATTAAAAAATTAATTTGGAGTAAATTTATTATAGGTGTACCAGCTTAGAATTTTTCATGATATTAACCCTGAAGAATTTCGATTTAAAGGAAGGGGAGCACGAGACAGTTGCCTACAAAATAAATATTGGAGACTTTTATTGATTACCTAAAAACCGAATGAAAAATAGTGGGATGTATCAAAAGATTATCCCTCCCTGAATAACGATAAAAAAATGAGGTTAAATAAATTCTTATTCTAGTTATTAGATTGCTAAAGTTTTTTTAGTGGTAACGTGCACTTGAAAAATGGTAATAATTTTCCTTTTAAGTTTCGTTGTCTAAAGCAATTACGTTAGGAGGAAATTTTATTCGAGAGGGAGATATATGCCATCTTTATTAAAACGTAGTTTGAGTGTTCTAATTGAAATTAAATTCATTTCAAATGTAAATGAGTATTGTCATGTTTAGTTTTCAAGAATGTGTTAATTGTTCCAAACACTTCCTTCTGCAAATCATTCTCATATCAAATTCAGCAAATCACAAATAGGCAAAGAGCAAATGCAATCCGGCTTTGAGAATGGATAAGAAATTTTACAATTTTTGCGAATTTAATTTCGCCATTTTTTAAGATTGACTATGTTTTTAGCTAGTAGTTGTGCTCTTTTACTCGAAGCCCAATAATCATACTGATTTCATGTGAGTAGGATATAATCTAGCGAGCCTAAAGTCGGAGACTGATGAAATTTATTCAAGCTGAAAACACGGTGCGTTTGCATCTTTACAACTTCACTGCTTTTTTTTTTCTTGGTCATTCATATTTTTGGCCGTAAACTGATGAAATTTTATTCAAGCCTAAAACACAGGACCCATAAACTGGGCTCCTTACAAAGTAGGTCAAACTCCTTGGCCGGATATGATACGTCTGTTTTTGGGGCTCCGAAGATTCCGAGCGACACTTTTTCAATAACGAAAAAGTTCAGGGGACCAAATACGTAATAACTGAAAGCTCGCGTCCTCGGATGCAAGAAGTCGCCTCGCTATTGGCTATTTGCTTCCGTCTGGTAGTCTCTTTGCTTCAGCGCAGCGAGGGAAGTCGCTTCTAGACTCAAACGCATCGAACCGTTAATTCAAAAAATTAAGCAACCAAAAAAAAAAAAAAAAAAAAAAAAAAAAAAGGAAGAATCTCAGCACATTCCGATTCTCGTTTTTCGTTCTCTCTCGCGATCTTTTCGAGGTCTCCTCTTTTCTATACTCCATCTCCACTCTCTTTTTCTCGCGCGATAAGTTCCTCGAATCGCAGTCCCGATCGGAGGCGAAGATGAAGGCAGTGATGGCGGCGAAGAAGGTGATGGGCGGCAGAGACGAGCAGGAGGCAACGCGGTGTGGCACGTGTGTGGTGGGGATGCTGGTGGAGCACCGGGCGCACCACATGAACCAGCATGCCACCACGTGGGTCGCCGGCAAGGCATGCTGCCCCACCGCGAGCACGAGCTTCCACTCCAGCTTCATGGACACCACCCTGAGCGGCTCGGCCTATGGCTATGCCAACCTCAACCAGGGTGGCGGCAGTGGCAACAGCAGCGGTAGCGATCTTTTGGATCCATAGAGTTTGGCACCTTCTTCTTCTTCATTAGCATTGTTTGTCCAGCATGGTGGCCTCGTACCATTGAGGTCCTATGATTTTAGGAATCAATTCAAATGATCAGCCATTGGCTTATGTACTGTCGTAGTTACCACCAAGTAGAGATATCAAAATGAGTCGCAAACTCATATTATGACTCACTTTTAGTTAAATGAGTTAAATATAAATCAAGTGAAAGTTAAATATGAGTCATAAATAGATCTTAAAAAGTAAAACAAAAATAAAAATGGATTTTAATGGGTTATTACAAAAATCCATTTTGAACCCATGGGTCCAAGCCCTTCCTCATTTTCTTTGTCCTTCCATTCCCCTCCTCCTCTCTCCACGTTCCCGACCTTCGTCATCGATCCCACCGTTAATGCCGCCATCTCCGTCGCCAATCTTGAACTTGCCGACCTTAGGCAAGCCGTGAGTTCACCAGGCGAAGCTTGGCTTGGATTTGGGCAAGCGATCCGCAAGCTCACCGGCCTTGGCTGAGCTCCTGCTCGCTTGGATCGGGTAGGCGAGCCCTAAGCTCATCGGCCTCAGAGGAGCTCACGGAGCTCGACCTAGATCTGGGTGAGCAAGCCTCAGGCTCACCGACTGAAGCAAAGCTCAGGCGAGCAGCCTGGATTGGCGGAGCCTCAAGTTCGCCAGTCCCGGTCGAGCTCAAGCTTGCCAGCCCACATCTTGGCCGGTCACCACCGAGCAGTGTTGGCGAAGCAAAAGGGGGAAGAAGAAGGAAGAAGAAAAAAAGAAAAAGTATTTTCTTAAAAAAATAAAATAAAAATAATAATTCAATTTTTTTAAAATTAATTAAAAATTCGATTTTTTTAAATATTTTCCAAAAGCATTTCAAAAGGTAATTGACATTTTTTTAATTTTATTTGCTAACTTTTTATTATTTAATTTACTTGATAAATTTGATGTGAAATTTTTATTCAAGTAACTTATATAAGAAAAGTTTAAAGTGGATTAAATGAGTGGGATTTGGATTGAATTTTCCTAAATTAAGTTAAATATTAATGTGTTTCGATAATATGGGTCGGGTCAGGTCATCAAATTTACATTTCATGAAAATGATTTAAAGTGGATTAAATGGTTCAATATGGATCGAATCATTTGACACCCTTACCGCCGAGGAACTATGATACATGCTTCATAATCTTATGTATTCAATCCGCCAACTAGCTGTTGAGTGGATAGATTCCCTTGATTATTTATCTAGGAGAACTTAAACTCGAATGTGCAGTGCTATCTTCAGTGCTTATTCTTTTGGCAATCTATGTCGATTCCTATTCATAACAAACTGCCAAATGCATAACGTGGCACTTTCGTGGAGGACATAGTTTGTTTTCCATAATTTTCTAAAGCCATCCGGACCCATCGAGCTCTTTGCAAGACCGAAAGTTAGACTAGATAAATGCTCATATTTTGGCTCTATTAGCTTTGTCCGGTAAGACCAAGCACTGCAGCAGTAAGATAAGCTTGGTTTTGGCTTGTTGTCCGACTAATAACAAAGTTTTCCATCTCCCATCCGTCCCATTATTGTTGGTCGCTACACCCCAATCCCTTGCCTACCCACAATTAGCTGTAGCCGGAGATTGTTCCTTCTCTCTGTCAATCTTTTCCTTCTTTCACACGTCCCATTTTATGGTCTTCACTAGAGGTGAGCAAAAGGAACCCACTGGACTGGACTGGGTGCACTAAGTGAGTTTCCAGTTCCAAAAAAGTGAAAATTTTAAATCCGATTTTCGGTTCCATGCATGGAACCACCACCCAGATCATCCGGATCAGATTAATTTTTTTTTTATAATTTTTTTCCAAGGAGCACCTCTTGGTGACGAAATCTAGTAATGCTCAGGTGCCGAGGAATGGCCCACAGAGGGGGAGGATGATGGCACGGTTTTGAAAAAGAGATAGAATGTAGTATTATCCATTGATTCTTTCACACCAGGACGCAGACGCTTCAGCCCTCCTCAATTCCTCGACGACTTTCCGGCAGTGTCCACGAAGCCCAACTATTCGAGGCGGGTCCTTTTTCGTTGTGCCCAGTGAAATCTTGCCATGTATCCTCCAGCTCCTGACCTTCGCCGCTGCTTAGACGCCCCAGCCTCGCCGTCACCCTGCCTGGCCACCCGCTGCTTCTTTAACGCTACTCTTGCTGGTCACCTCAGTCCGTCACCGCTTGTCACTACTGCAACTCCCTCTCACCGCCGTAACTCGTCCCTTGTTCACTCAGTGTCCTCACGCCCATCGACGTGAAGGCGTTCCTGCTAGAAAAACACAGGTTCCATTGGCCCATCCGGAAGTTGGATCAAACCGCGCGGTCACCAATCCCCTCTAATCTATTCCCCTCGCTGCACGTCATGTCGGGCCAAAGGGAAATTGCAATTAAGATTCGTGGCACTGCATAATTGACCGGCTTTTCCGTCTCTAATACGTCCCATTATCGTCGGTTGCTACAACCCAAATGACTCACCTCCACACGATTGGCTGTTGTCGGAGATTTTATTTTTCCCTATCTCCGCAAATAAATGCACTCATCATTATTTCAAGAGAGCATTCCTCTCATCTTTGTCTGTCTTTCTTCATCTCCACACTAGAACACTGGGATTTTGATCAGTTGATGCGTGCTCTCTCCCCTATTGCATAACCTACGCACAAAGATCAACTCCTTGTTGTTTTTCTTCTACATTGGTCTTTTAGTATCGCCGTCGAAAATAATCAGTGCACCACCTCTTATGATGAGGTCGTGAACATAAGTTACTCATTTTGACTGAGGGGTTACCCGAAGATTTGCAAGGACCCTAAGTATGAGCTACCCTACATAACTAACCGCAACGTTCTCAATTTGTACTTGGGTAATTACAATGTCTAGTACATCGACTATACCAACTTACACGATTAGGGTCACCTATATATGTATGTATACATTTGTATATATATATGCATGCTCACACTTAGAAGTTGTACTTTTACATGTGAATTGA
The DNA here is from genome assembly GCA_014182845.1 of Corymbia calophylla. NCBI lineage: Eukaryota > Viridiplantae > Streptophyta > Magnoliopsida > Myrtales > Myrtaceae > Corymbia > Corymbia calophylla. The sequence goes on from CM024695.1 coordinate 6,306,456, forward strand.
AAATATGAGAAGTAGAGAAATACCTTGCACATCTTATAAAGTAGTGTATATATTTTCCTACCATTTAATCTCTCTCCCCGGAAACTTTATGTATCGTTTTGCAGATGAGATTTCATGAATATCCTTTGTGCATTTAGCATTTTGCTTTCTCCCCACCCGTCCCTCCCTTTGTCTGCAATAAGAGCATAAAAAAGAACTCATGGCAATCGGATCAAATTTCCAATCATTCAAACATGAATCGACCTGACCTATTTGGGCTCTCATTGTGGAAGTCAAACTCCAATCTCACATTTCTCAAATTGTTCATTTCTCCCAAAATAAAAGTCCAACTATTAGATATGACCTCCAAATAATAGGGGTCAAGCCAAACTTATCTCTCATGTATACATAAATATATAAGTAAATTCATGATGTCGAATAACCAACCCATAATGAATAGGGAAGTTAAAATAGAAAAACTCGCACTGATTTTTTTGCACGTGCATGTCTTGTTACTTCAATAGCCTGCAGCCATTATGATTGGATGAAGTTTGGGTGAAATTAGCATAATTGTCGAGATGATATTTAGACCTAAAAGGATCGAATCCAAGGATATGTCGAGAGGAGGCTCCGACTAACGAGCGATGGTGGTCAAAATACCGGATAGCTTTCGCCGGAGAGCACGTTTGTTGGCGTCGGTTCGGTGGAGGAAATCGTCGGACGGGAGAAGCTGCAGGAGCTTCAGTCGGGCGTGCATGGGGGAAAGCATGCAGAAGAAGAAGTAAAGAAGAAGACCAAAAAGAATAAAAAAAAGGAAAGAGAGAAAAAGAAAAATTGAAAAAAAAAAAAAAAAAAAAAAAAAAAAGATATCGGCTGGAAGTTCATCTCTTAGATTGTGAGAGAAGCATTCTCGTGGGCCATCTTGGTTATTTTTTTGAGTGGGCTTAGGGCCGGCCCGATTTGTTTTTAGTCCAGACCACGAATATTTTCTTATATTGGTGGCCCTATTCTGTCCTTTTGTTTTGATCCGGTCTCGCGGAAAGAAATAAGGAACTCCTTTAGCCCACCCTTTTAGCCTAATATAATTAAATCGTATTCATTTTTCACCTTAATATCAATCTATCACCTCTATTTCTAATATTAGGACTTCACATTCTAGGTTTTCATATTACATATAGAACTCGACTTAATACTAAAAATAATTTGTGTAAATGATAAATTTTCTCTAAAGAAAAACACCCTTACGATAATTCCAAGTTCTCCAACCACCAAAAAAGCATCTTTGCTAGAGAAATCCTAACCGTCAACCGTTTAGCTTAAAAGAGGGCTCTTTCTTTAGATGTCATCTTACTTTTTAGAAATGTCATCTAAAGGACTATGATATGACTCATTAAGTACTAATATCTCTAAATGAGTTTTGAAAAACATGGAATTGAAGCGAAATCAAAAGTCATAAGAAACTAGAACATATAGGAAAACACACCATTTTCCTAGAAAAAAACATCGGATCAACCCAGTTCACAACTTAACATTGAGTAAATTGCTTTTTTTGTCTTTTCACTATAAATATATCATGCATTTGGTGTAAATGATACATACGAGGTTAGTCACATGATAGGAATTTGATCATTCATGTTGCAAAATATGTAAAGAGTTCCATCCATTTCGGCATCTAATCCAATCATCAGACTTGGTGGAATTTGGAATTTGGGTTTTTATTTAGACTAATTGTTTCACGGAAAACATATGACTTTATAAACATTTTCTTGAAAAAATGAACAAATGAAAATTTTTTCATTATTCACAAAAAAATAGGCATAAGTACAGTGGGAGTGCCAAAACTTGGCACGGATTGACACTTAAGTGCCAAAACTTACAAATGGTACACTTAAGTGCCACTTTTCATAAAAAAATGGATCACTTTAGTGCCAAGTCATCGGAACCTTACCGGAAATCCTACGTGGTAATTTTTTATTAATTTTTATGCCTACGTGGCTCATCGAAAATTGAATCAACGAAAAAATGACATTGTTTTGCGCTGATGTGGATTTTAAAAATTATTAATTAAATAATATTAAATAATTAAAAATATATATTATTATAAAATTGATTAATTTAAAAAAAGGGGGAAGGGGGAACCGACGAGGGCTGCACATGTATTTTTTATTTTGAAAAAAAAAAATGCTCGTCAAGCAAATAAACTCGCCGGAAAATGGATATGTGGTAGTTTGGTAGGATTTTCTCGCCGTTGGCACTTAAGTGATCCATTTTACTTCCGATTTTGACACTTAAGTGTACCGTTTGTAAGTTTTGGTACTTAAATGTTCCTTCGTGCCAAGTTTTGGCACTCCTAGGGTCCGTACGTCCAAAAAAATATTTAGACATAAATTAATAATATTATTAATTAATTATGAATAATAATTTAAAAAAATATATTTCAACCATTCATTATAAATAAAGCAAAAGATCGAATTGTCATGTATTTTTTCGTCGCACTCAGAGAGAGAGAGAGAGAGAGCGAGCTCGTAAAAGTAGGCACTCTGCACAATGTCATTAGCCTCGCGACATTTAATGGTGCTTTGAATTCTTCCCCCCTTGTGGCGTGGCTGAATTGCGTTGTGAGTTAAGTAATGGTGGATAATAAAGTGGAAAGCAATTTTTAAAATACTATTTATTCCGGAATTTTGGATTTTGAAGGGTGAGTCAGGATACGGGAAGGGCTGTCTCGGACACTATGATGGCTGTCACGTGAGGCCCAAGTTACCCGGCCTTGCCCACCCCCACACCAAAAAAAAGAATCGAAAAAAGAAGAAGAATTAATCGGTCAAATCTTTTTTGGTGGGGAGTTCGCTCCATTTAATTGCTCTCTCTCTCTTTTTTACCCCATTTCAATCTCACCTACACTTGTCAAAATGGGTGCATAACCCATTTATGACCCATATTATGCACCCATTTTGACAGGTGTACCTATAATGATTTTAAAATTAAAAAGACTAAAATACATGGATCGTTAATGGGTCAAAGTTTAAACCTACTTAGAACCCAACTACTCCACAGTCCTCTTAGAGATGACTCATTTCCTCTCTGCTCTCAAATCAAAACGAAAAGACCTTCCTCATCGCACGACAGCACATCGTCTCGCTCCCACCACTCATACAATAGCTCCTCCTCTCACTCGCACAATAACGCTGTCGCACATGGTCGCCACCATCGTCGGATGGTGGCTTGATTGGCCATTAAAACTCAGGTGAGTCTCGTTCTCCCATATGTGTGCGTGATTTTTTAAAATAAAAATTATTAATAATTCGATTTTCTTAAAAAATAAACAATATTAAAGGAATACAATCTTTTAAAAATATTATAAGAATAAGTTTTCCTAAGTTTAGTTAGATAACGAAGTGTTTTAACAATATGGGTCATGTCGGGTATGGGTTGGGTTGGGTTGGGTATGAGTCAAAAATTTTATACTATGCTAGGTCATAAATGGATTAATGGATCAATTTGGGTCGGGATCATTCATGACCCGACCCACCCATTTAACAGGTCTAGGCAAAATTGACGAGAGAGAACCATCTCGGGTGAGTGATTTTCGCTCGGCCAGTCTATCACCTTATGACAAATTGAATATGGTGTTGGACTTATAATCAGGGGTTAGATGAAATTTCTCTAGCAATGGTCCACTTTTAGACCAAGCTCAAGGAACAGCCCTTCCATTCATAATCAACTGGGGCAGAGGTGATTGGTGGCCGGTTTGGGCCGGGCTAGCCTTCAAATTGGGGTCTAATCCATTGTCCAGGCCAGTTCGTCAACGATAATTTTTCAGATCTGGTGGACTCAGCTCGGCTCGGCTCGATCCGGTCTAGGTAGGGCTGGCTCTTATGTATTATAGTTGGTGTGCCTTTGTTTAGAGGCGACTTCAGTGAATCAGTAGTGCCGAAGGCACGACGGACGGGGGAAGACTAGGATTCGGTCTGGGTTTTCGGAGGTGAATTTCTCGAGAGATAGAGGCATTTTTGGTCATTTTCCATTGCTAGTTCAAGACTCGGTTGCCTGCTATTCTTGTATCATACAGAAACTTATGTATTGCAAGCCGTAACTTCTTATATATCGACATGATTAATTAAATCTAAGTAAACGATTGTGGTCATCTACAAAAATCGCCAATAGAATTTATGTATTTTTTTCATGTAAGGTGTACTAAATTGTATTAAGAACATTTTAGGAATAAAATCCTCAATGCATTAAATTGTACAAGGAAAGTATGCCTTTTAAGATCACCTAGGTAGATCAGGGTGGGCCACGCGAAAGCTGGCTTCCACACCACCCCATTGCATAAACCAACAAGAGAAAAAAAAAATTATAAGCCTGAACTTCAGCATCTATACGTAACCGAAGAAACCGAGAACGCAATAGCTGCTGCCAACGAGTAATGTTAGACCACCATCGTCAGGTTCGGCAGTAAATATCAGGTCATTGCATGTCACAGATACGTCAAATGCAGGAACCCACCACGGGCCTAAGCCGAGCCTCCGACCGGAGCTCAAAACAACGTCGACCATCACTTCAAGATGCTCCAAACCCGACACTAGACTCTTAACAGAGAAGTCGTTCGCCCTGGGCAAGTCCGAGTGAAAATGAGCTCGAACACTCGTGTGGCTCGCAGCTTTCTGGACAAAAGAACTGATCTTGGCATGAGCCAAAGGAGTGGAGTCCATGACAATGGTCGCTTTCATGTGGGAGTACTTCACTGGGGTAAGCTTGCTCGGGTTCTCAATGGAGAAGACCAGGATCCATTCCGTGGTGACGTGAGAGTCGGATATGTTGAAGGAAAAGAGAGATGAGGCTGGGTCGAGGGAGAACGTCGGGGACATGGTGGCGGGTATCGCTAGGAAGATGATGATGGGGAAGCAGAGAGACACTACCGCAGTCACAAGGCACGGTTGGATCACCTTGCGACACCAACGAGAACGGTGGTGGTGGGTCTCTTGCTCGATCCCAGGAAGGGAGGACGCGTTTTGCGGCATGCCTGCAGACGAACAGGGTCCAGTTGGGTTTACTAACCTGGGAGCACCTCTGGTTTTTCGGTCTGATATTCGAGAGTAGTGGGGGAAGCTTTTTATATGGTTTTCCTTTCGGAGTAGGGGTCGGCCAAGTCGTCGCGGGGCTACTCATCCGAAAGTTAGACATGCCAATATCGGTGTCAAGATCAAGAAAGTGGAAAGAAGTTTAGAAATTAGAGGCAGAAGACCAAGGAAATGCGGTGGAGGAAGGGTATACAGCATCGTTTGTTCCACAATTGCGGCTGACCTGCGGAGAAAGGAAGGCCCACCAAGAAGAATTGGAAAGCAGGTGTTGGATAAAATTCTTAGGGGCGGCATCCATGCTCCATGATACATGACGGCGATCGGATGTTAATCCATGCTGTATCCTCGAAGGTAAACTCATCTAGAGAGGAGTTACGCCGGTGGAGGCAATGGAGAATGGGCTTCAAATTTTTGGGGACCCAAAGAAGGGTCATATGCGTCGGTCACCATCGAGATTTCTTTTCTTTCCTTTATCCTTTTGGGAGAATTGGTCTTGTTGCTTCTTCACGTCATTGAAATGTTTGGGCCAGGAAGCCCGCACTCATATCTAACTTCTAACTCGTTTCCCGGGGTGAGTATATTGGAAAGCCCAAACTGAAACTGAATAGGAACGAACCAGACTGGTAAGTTTGGTTCGATTCCCGAAAGCATTGATTCGGTTCCCGATTCCATAAAAATGGAACTAGTGATTTTGGTTCGGTTCTCGATTCCGGAAGGGAACTGCATCGAATCATATTGATTCTTTTTTTTTTTTTTTTTAAAATATTTTTAAATTTCTTAAAAATTAAATAATTCTCAAATAGTATATATATATATAAACTTAAACACAAGTGGAGCTTGACTTTTTAGCATGTGGGAACATATGTGATCAATTTTATTGGAACCACTAGAGAATTGAACTTGATTGATTGGTTCGGAGCATAGCCACTATTTAGTGGAAAAAAAAAATTGGCCGGTTCCATCGAATCGGAACAAAATCAATGGTTTGGTTCGGTTTTCGGTCTTAGGACCAAACGGTCCGATCCCCAGTTCTTGGTTCCACTTTGGAATCAGACCAGATCGAGAACCAATCATTCCTATCATTTCCCAATCGAATGATAATGATAATAATAATTATGGTTTAGTTCCTTAAAAAAAATCTCAATTTAAGGTTCAATCTCAATCCAGCTCCAAACTATTACAAATTTTCAATATAGTCTCTGGTTTGCCTCACATCCAAAAATTACCATTGGTTTCTTCAAACTAATAAGTTATTATCCTAATTAGCGACTTTATTAATACCCTAACCTTTGTATGAAACAATAGCAACCACCTTTGTTGTTGGTAATTTTTAAAAAATCAATCGTAGATTTTGGAGGAGGGGTAGATTTGAAATTAGAGCGAAGGTTGGTGATTTTTTTGATATAAAAGAGTTTGAGATAAAATTGAGATTGAATCTAAAGTTGGGGACTAGGTTTTTTTTTAAGACTATTAAACCTAATAATAATTATTAATAGATCTTCTGACTCGCCGATCACCTAGTTCGAGAACGGCGGAGTCTCCTTCCTTCTTCACCAGAGGAGAGACTACTCCCCTCGCCATGGTAAAGTCCATGAATCGACCCTTAAAGTTCAACATCTAAATTCCCACTTGTTCTGTTAGCGAATCACCGTCGTTCTCGTTTCCGAATTTTCTTGTCATCATTCCTGCGTCCTTCATTTTGTGACGTTTCTGCTTATATATTTATACGATGAAGGCTCAAAAAGCGATTACCAGTCCAGTGCCAATCTCGTGGTACCCGACACTGTCCGTGTTCATGCTCGCCATAGGACTCGTCATCACGGCTTCTTTCTTCATGTAAGGTCCCATCTGATCCCCAAGCGCTTTCCCAAGAAAAGGGTTCTTTTTTATCTTTTCTGGCGTACTCGCATTTAGCTCTATGCTGTTCGGATCAAATGATCACACTTTTTATGCGTCCAAGTGTTTTCTTGAGTTGATGATAATTATGACCGTATGATGGCATATTGGGTTGTGTGCTTAATCCTCGAGCCGATCATTTCTCCAGCAAGGGTCAATGATATCGGTCAAGTGATAGCATTAAGGCATTCCTTGGGAAGAAGGTGAATTGGAATGCCGGTCGGTAGTGTCAAACTAAGGGTGGCCTTTAAAGATCAATCATGTGATTTATTATTTTTGAGTTTGTGATTGGAACTGATGTTTCTTTCCTTTTCCTAGAGGGGGAAAAGAATGAGTGGCTATTTTCGTTTTTCCATGGATGTGAAATGGAAGGGTTTTGTATCACGTATCAAACCCTATATAGATTTCTAGATGCTTACTGCAAAACGCAATTTGTATCAATTCAATTGTCTAACTTGTCATAGTTACCAGATGCCTTTGTCTTTGGCATTTTACTGTCGTTGTTAGTAATAGGATTCTTCAGAACTTGAGCAAACAAGGCTATTTATTCTGAGCCTCAAGCATCATTTATTGGGTAAATGTGGTGGTGTTTTACTCTTTTTATTTGAAGGCATAGGATTTGGAGTGAGAAAGTCCCATAATACTAATTGAGCACAAAGCGAGCAAACATATCCTATAGGGTTCCTTCATGGCAGAGGAGGCAAATTGGTATCTAGATATAGTTGTGAACTTGCAAGAAGGTCCCTCAATAAGATCTGTGCATATTGGTGCAAAGCAGATTCCCATTTGTCTACTGTTTAAGGTTATTTGCCATAGGCTTCATTTGAACTAGGCGTTGCAATTTCAATGGCATATGGTGTAGTTGTTCTTCCTCATGTACAATTGAAGAATTCCATGATTATGATGAGGTTCTGTGTTGCATATGCTTACTGCAAAGCTGTTTAAATTTGACATTTTCTTTATGGATGGTCTGGCCATCTCTTCGTTTTCTGATGAGAGTTGACCGTGATTTGCTGAACTTTACTCATGGTATTGCATAGATATCACGAATATTTAGTAATTGGATCGGTTTATTCTAGAAACTTTCATATTGTTAATCAGTATACAGTTGTGAACATGCTTTCTTGTGTTTGAAGCTATATAGCAACTTCTTCTAGGCGAAGTCGTAGCCTAGCCAAGGAGCTTGTTACAGGAGCCGTGGCATCCATCTTCCTGGTATTTCACTTCATCTATGGTCTTATTATGCTGAATAAATTGGTTACTTTTTCCAGATTTCTTATAAATTTTCATATCCTATTCTCAATTATAGTCCTCAGGTTCAGTTAATAACTCTAAATAGCCATTACTTTATTTTTTCTGTGATTCTTCCGTCAATGGTTTCTCTTATTATATTCAATGGTTAGGTCGTTTGATTGCAAATCACAAAGAATGACTAGAATAATAATCGAGTAATACACTGGAACTCCCAGTGCACAAAGAATTAACATGATTTTTTTGCTGATAACATGTTTTTGCGATGGTGCAGGGTTTTGGGTCGTTGTTCTTACTCCTCTCTTGTGGCATTTATGTCTGATACTAAGTTCAGTAGCTTTCACATGACTTGCATTCTGCAGTGGATAGGTAATTTTCCCGAATCAGACAATCTAGCCTGATTTGATGATTTGAATAAGGAAGTTGCCATAGAAGAGGGAGGCCTTCATTAATAATTTTGCTGTTTGTGGATGGCTGTTTTCTTTCTTGTTGAAATGTGCTTGGTGTAATTTGCTTCGTCCCGTTGATTTTTATGCGCAGCCCCTTTATTTTCTAACCTGATGTGAAAACTTGCGCAAAATTTCTGATGATCAAATATTCTCCTCTATTCTAGTTATTAATACTAGCAAATGGTTTTTCAATTTGTTATGGACATGAAATGGGACATGATCTGATATACAGAATGTAGAAGATGAGTAGCTGGAGGATCCACATTAGCTGAATTTGAGAATCCTCTTAAGTCTGCTATGCACGAGTTCTTATAAAATACGCCTCTCATTCTCATCCTTAAGACACTGCGCTTGAATGCGCACATAGTCAAGGAACCAAATGTCCATGAATCATGATAGCTTGCTGGTCTCCATGACAAACTGTGCACGGACTTAGCATGCAACTCGAAAGTTAGAGAATTCCGCTCTCTCGGCTGAGATATTGAACTCATTCTGTGTTCTTTTGCTTCCTCCAAAACGTCATAAAAGGTTGAATTAATTATAAAACTATGTTAAGTATAGCTGATTTTTGGTCGCCGAGAAGACAAAGACAAAACACTATAAAAGGTGGAATTAATTGAACAGATACCAAATTCCTGAGCTTCTTTTAGTTTTACTGTGTTTTGGAAGATGTCCTTAAGTGACATGGTGACTACCATAGGAGCTGAAGGGACAATATGGTCTAACTTGATTAGTGATGTTGGCATGGGTAATCCGGTTAATGTGATGTTTGATAGAAGTGAAAGATATCACTGAAGAAAGTACATAAAATTTCTACGTTAGAATTAGCATGTCAGAAGAAGATATGATCGTAAAGAAGCTTTTTGTGGTGGAGGATCATGCGGACATGTGGACCAACTTCATTCCTCTAGACAAGTTCAAGCTTGTTTGGCCTTGATAAATATCTGCGATGGTTGAGTGCCCATCAGGGCATTAAGGAAGCCAAGATGGATGACTTGGCTCTATTATTGAGTCAATGCGGAGATTATTGAGAATATGTCTTTAGTTTGAGCAAGTTTGCTAAAAAAATGTTCCTATGTTGGATAGGAATATATATGTATATATAATTTTATTCGATAGTAAATAATGTAAAGCAAATAAGAGGAGTATTAGATTTTCATTCTCTGAGTTTGCTAGGTGAGTTTTTTGCGAGAGATTGTGAGATAATAGTCGTGAGTAACGTGTGGAAAACACTTGAGTTTGTAAGAAACACTTGAGTTTGTAAGCAGTTGTAACTCTATAATTTTCGATTGATTAGTTAATTATGTTCTACTAGCTCTCCCTGTAGAGTTGGCATCGACTTTTGCACTAAATCTCCTAAGTTGTCTTAGGAGAGACTACACAATCCTATAATGCTTAAACATTGATGAATCTTGCAATTAAATCAATGTGAAATTACCAACAAACTAAATAATGAACAATAAAGATCATTAAGATGGTGTTCCCTAATATAATAAGAGGGTGTTTTTCCTTAATAAAAAGGGATAGAAAAATAAATAACAATCCACTAAACCTAGTAAAAGCTCTTTGCAAGTAAATATGCCATATAGGTATAAGTATGTATTTTTTGTTACAAAAAAAATTAAGATAAATGCGTCACTGTGGAAATAATTTGAGATTTCAATGTCATAAAAAGGTTGAGATTAAATATGTCTCGGTGGGTATAATTTCTAGTTTTTGTTTGTGATCTTTTCCCATTCTTAAATATAAATGATTAATCAAATCAAAATGAACAATTATCATTGTCTACAAAACAGCTAGTGGCAATTATCTATTCCAAATGAATTGGATTAATTTACAAGCCCAACACAAAGTGTTGGAGAGTTTGTTCATTTTATCGTGATATTGATTCAAGTTTTTCACTTTATAAATAAAATTAAAATGCACTCAGAAATTGCCCGAGGAAATGGGCAAGTTGAGATATGCAAAAGCTGGCCCAACTACCATGGGCCTGCAAATCAAATAGATAGAAATTAAAAGCATGAACATCAGCATCTATACATAACCGAATAAACCAAGAATGCAATAGCCGGTGCCGGGGAGCAACGTCAGGCTACCGCCATAAGATCCAGACTTCGTTGCATGTGGCAGATGCGTCGAATGCAGGGATCCATCACGCGCCTAAGCCGAGCCTCCGACCGGAACTCAAAACGATGTTGACCCCCAATTCACCAAGCTCCAAACCCGACACGAGAAACTCGAGAGAACTCGTTGGCACTGGGCAAGTGGGATTGAATATTAGCTCGGACAGTCGCCTCGGTTGCAGCTTTTTGTCCGAAAGGGCTGATCTTGGCGTGTGAGCCAGAGGACTGGAGCCCAAGTATATGGTGGCTTTCGTGCGGGTGTACTTGAGGGGACGAATTTGCTCAGGTTTCAAATGGAGAAGACGAAGGTCCATTCGGTGGTGACGTGAAGAACCGGAGACGTTGAAGGAAGAAATGGACGAGGCTGGGTTGAGGGTGAACATCGGTGACATAGTCACGGGTATGACTAGGAAGATGATGATGGGGAAGCTGAGAGAAACTGCCACAGTTACGGGGCACGATGTGATCACCATGTGACCCCAACTAGAATGGTGGTAGGTCTCTTGCTCGATCGCAGAAATGGAGGGCATGGTTTGCTGGATGACTGGCTTTGTACTTGGTCTACAAACTACAATCTAGGGCACGTACATATGGCCTTCGGAAGACTGAAAAGTTAAGAGGGGGAGGTCGTATCTGACGGTGCCCAATGGAGTTCCGATTTGACGAACTCCTGGTGATGGACTTATTTTCAAATTATATATAATTGCTATGTCTTAGAAATGTTTATGTATTGTGGGCCTGGGTAGGGCAAAAGTCAGATCGTGTGCATGGCTCACTAGATGAGTAGACTTATCAAACATCGGATCGAAAATAATCTGATTCAAAATATTAATTTAATCCGTTTTAACCCATTTTAATACAATACAAATTTGGCCAATCCAAACTGACCCAACTCATATCTAATTCATATCCAACTTGACTCATATTACTAAAACATTTCCATATTAAATCCAATTAAGGAAAATTCAAATCCACATTGAAGTGAGAGTAAAAAATGAGTGAGCGTGAGATTGAGTAAGGACAAAAGAGAATCATAGAAATGGGTTGGTATAAGTAAGTTGTGAACCCAATGCCCATATTATGCCGGTATTTATCATTCTAAACTCATTTATCACCCAGTGGTCATCCTTCCTCATAGGAAGGAGGAGGTGGAGGGTTCCAATACTCACATTTTCAAGAAGGTTGGGGTGGGACGATTTAGCTTTAGATGTGGGTTTTACTTTTACACTTTAAGGAAGCAAGACAAAAGTTTGAGAGTGAGAATTAGAGTAGGATTACGGTTGAACCAAAAAAAAAAAACTCATTTATGACCCATTTGCTAAAATAACTAGCTTGATAACAATTTAACCTATTAAATATGGGTTAAAAAAATGAGTTTATGATTATTTTTTATGTGTCTATGGATGAGGTAGCAACGATGAAAGCAATAATTATAGCATCGATCTGATTTTTTTTTTTTTTTATCTTTAGTTGAGGGTAGTGTACATATTAATCTACACTAGTTAACTAGGCATACTTCGTACATACATTTGCTGGACTCAATGCGAGACTCATTAGCGCAAATGGCCTTGATTTGTCATATGTCGTCCTCTTAAGTTGTGTCCCTTGCGTAATAGGTGGAAATCATCCACTTCCTTTTATATCGTGCCTCATTTTCTATCGAAAATTGGATGTGCAATGCAGACCTCGGGATTAAGAAAACACGGGTAAGTATACTATTGGTGCAAAAACTTTTGTACGGCGCTCACTTTGGTGCAAATTTTTTTTTCGCTCACTTGAATGTCATGAATTTGAAAAATCGATCACTTAAGTCTTACAAATTTGAAACATTGATAACTTTAAGTGCCATTTCTGACATGGCTGCCAGAAAAACTAATGTGACCGCCAGTCCATGTCAGCTTTTTTGGTAGCCATGCTAGCTTTTTTTGTCGCCACATCAAAAGTGGCAATCAAGTGATCGATTTTTTTAAATTTGTGACATTCAAGTAAGCGAAAAAAGGTTTTAGCATTAAAGTGAGTGTCGTACGAAAGTTTTAGCATCAATAATATCCCAACCCCAGAAAACAGAAAGAAAAAATTAGAAATGCCAATTGTTTCGGCTAATGAAGTTTGTACATTGTTTTTCCTTCCATAAGACCAGAAAATGAGAATGCATATGTTGGGATGGTATGCATGATGAAATCTATATGATGGCAAAATTGAGTTTTGATTTGTTTATATGAATTTCCACATCAAATTCTTGTCACATGCTATTCATCCAAGTTATATGCCACGTGTGTAACCAACCTTAGCAATTTATGGGGATATTAGATGCAACCTAACAAATAATGTATTCGTCTCAGATGTATAAGTTTGAGCCATCTTTTTTCTTTTTCTTCAATTAGTTTAAAGGGTTGGGTCATTCGATTGCAAATCACAAATATTGACTAGGATGATAACCAAAGTAAAACGCTGGAACTAAAAATTGACAAAAATTCACATGAATTTATTGCTGATAACATGTTTTCGCGATGGAGTAGGATTTTGGGTCATTGTTCTTACTCCTCTCTTGTGGTGTTCACCTTTGATACTAAGCTCTGTAGCTTTTGATGCAACATCTTGCTCTAGATAGGTGACTTCCCAAAGCAGACATCTAGCATGATTTCATGATTTACAATGAGGAAGTTGCCATAGAGGGAAAGCACACTTATAAGTAACTTTGCTGTATGTGGATGGCTATTAACTTTGTTCTTTAAATGTACTCTGTGTGTATTGTTTCGTCCTTTTGATTTCCAATGTGCAACCCCTTTATTTTCTAATCCAATACAAAATCTTGTACAAAAATTTTCAATGATCTAATACCATTCTTAATCTTGATAATACATGATAACAAATGGTTTTCTATTTTTTCATGTTATAGACATGAATTGGGACATGATCTCATCTATAGAACGTAGAAGATGAAGTAGTTGGTAGGATCCAACTCAGCTAAATTTGAGAACCCTCTCAAGTCTTTACTATAATCGAGTTCTTGGAGAACATCACTCTCATTCTCATTGTTAAGACACACTGTGCTTGTAGTTATATGCTTATACATAGTCATGGGACATGATCACTTGTTGGTCTCATCACATACAGAGCACAAACACAGCATCAAATTCTTATCAACTAAGATCTTGAAATTAACATATCAGTTTTGAAATTAAATCGGCGAACTATTTTTAGTTGGTTGTTTGATCACCAAGAAGATATAAAAGGTGAATTTGGAAAAATATTTTAATAAAAAAAATATAACTTTTCCATTGGTGCCAAGTCTCATGAATCACTAAATGAAGAACCCAATTGTTGGTAGCAAGCGCAAAGCCTAATACCTTTAAAAGGATAAAGGGTCAAAAGAGAAACTTATAGTTTAAAAACTTGACACATATATATTTTAATAATATAATTCATTGGTGAGTCTCAATAATCAATAATCCCTCTTTCGAACTTAAGTCTAAACTCATCAATATATTCAATAAGACTCACATTCACTTAAAAACTTAATGCATTATAGACCAGTTAAGATATATTAATTATTCTATGTACTGCATTTATTCTTCAATGTTGAATTTTTTACCAATACACTTCACATGTGCATTTTAACACAGATAATTTCTCATTTTCTCTATTTTAACTAATAAGAATTTTGTTAATAGGAACTAAAAACAGGAAATGAGGCACAATATGATGATTCAGGATGCTCTTGATCCTCCTACGCGTCGATTTTCCGTTGGCGGTTAGGAATTTGGGACCACCTACGCCCGAACGCACGGGATCGCTGCACCGGACCCGTCTTCATCAGCGGAGAGGCGGCTTGCCCGCGGGGCCCACCTCGGCAAGGCAATGACAATCGACGATGCCCTCGATCCTCTTACGCGTCGATCTTCCATTGGTGGTGAGGAATTCGGGACAACCTGCGCCCAGACGCACGGGATCGCTGCACGACGCCCTCCTCCTACGCGTCAACTTCCCATTGGCCGTTAGGAAATCGAGACCACCTGCGCCGGGACGCACGGGATCACTGCACCCGCTTTGGCGGGGATTCGCGTGGCTTGTCTGTTCCTTTTTGTTTTGTCGAGGATCCTCGGATCTCAATGGTGTTCCCCACGGACGCCTCCATCGATTTAAATTATCTGACTTTATATGCAAGTGAGATTCCTTGGTCCACCTACTTCACAAATTAATTACTCGTTTAAAAAAAAATTAATTGGTCGTTTCCTTTTTGGTATTTGGGACTATTAATGAGTACACTAATTTTTTGGGGTAAAATCAAAAGTTACCGGGCCGAAGCGTCCATTTTCCCACTGTTTGAGTCGTGCTAAATTAGTTTTTATCATGAAACATTATATCTTTTACGAGCAAGTCTGTTCCAAAGCATGGGATAATTGGAGCCATGCCATGATGATGGGAGAGAACTAATTGGTGTAGGTAGCGTTTGGTAGGTGCGATCTTCATGAGTATGCTAATTTTTTTGGGGTAAAATCAAAAGTTACCGAGCAAGAGATGGGAGGCAAAGCGTTCATTTTTCCACTGTTTGTAAAAAAAAAAAGCAATCCATAGTTTCATATATTTACACAATTAATTAGATACGAGAAAACAACTATCATAGTCTACAAATTAGCTAACATAATTTATCTATTTCCACATGCAGTACATTAAATTATTAGCGCAAATGCTAAGAAGGTGGTGTTTCACTTAGATGGCAAGATAACCGATGGCTCAGGCACTACCTAATTGCTCGAACCAACAGCGAAAAAAAAAAGAAAAAAACTATAAGCCCTAACTTCAGCTTCTATATATAACCGAAGAAACCGAGAGCGCAGTAGCTGCTGCCGACGAGCAACGTCAGGCCAGCACCGTCAGATTCGGCAGTAAATATCAGGCCGTTGCATGTCACGGAGACATCAAACACAGGAACCCAACATGCGCCAAAATTGAGCCTCCGACCGGAGCTCAAAACCACGTCGACCATCACTTCACCGCTCTTCAAACCCGACACGAGACTCTTAACAGACAACTCGTTCGCCCTGGGCAAATCGGAGTGAAAATGAGCTTGAACATTGATGTGGCTAGCAGCTTTCTGGATGAAAGAGCTGATCTTGGCGCGAGCCAAAGGAGCGGAGTCCAGGACGATGGTGGCTTTCATGTGGGAGTACTTCACCGGGATGAGCTTGCTGGGGTTCTCAATGGAGAAGACGAGGGTCCATTCGGTGGTGACGCGAGTATCAGAGATGTTGAAGGAAGAGAGAGAAGAGGCCGGGTCGAGGGAGAACGTGGGGGACATGGTGGCGGGGATGGCTAGGAAGATGATGATGGGGAAGCAGAGAGACACTACTGCAGTCACGAGGCACGGTTGGATCACCTTGCGGCACCAGCGAGAACGGTGGTGGTGGGCGTGGGTCTCTTGCTCGATCCCGGGAAGGGAGGACATGGCTTGCTCTATGCCTGGCTTCGTACTCGTTCTACTGCGACAGGTGGGGTTCGGGTTCCTAAACCTGAGAGCAGATCTTCTCTGGTTCCGGTCTGATCTTCCGACGGTAGTGGGGCAGCGTCTTATATAGAGTCTTTGGGCCTTCAGGGGACGTTAAGTATTTTCCTCGAAGGGAAAGGCAGTCATAGTCATTCCAAGGTGAAGCATTTTCCTCGAAGGGAAAGGCAGTCGTTAAATCCGTCCAAGGCGGACGCTTTTAAGTATTTTCCTCCGAGCTCCTGGATGGGCTCTCCTGTCGTAGTCGTGTCGCGTCGGTGTAATGCCAAAACAAACTGGTCTCCGCGGAATCGAGCG
The DNA here is from genome assembly GCA_014182845.1 of Corymbia calophylla. NCBI lineage: Eukaryota > Viridiplantae > Streptophyta > Magnoliopsida > Myrtales > Myrtaceae > Corymbia > Corymbia calophylla. The sequence goes on from CM024695.1 coordinate 6,323,041, forward strand.
AAACATCATCGACATTGTTTAAGGCTACCGAGCCCTGCTTATTTCTAACTTCTAACTCGTGCCAGTCGAATAATAATAACAACAAATAATTGGGCAGCCCTATTTTCATCTCTCATATAATTAAATTATTCAAATTTACAATATAAAGATAAAATTGTGCTGAATCATTCGAGTGCTATTTAAACTCATGATCCCGAATTTATTTACTTTCCTTCTTCTTCTTTTTTTTCTTATAGTTTTCCAAGGATTTTACTTTTGTATAAATTAGGTTTTTTGGCCCGAAATTAGTTTTGTCGAAAATAAAAATTTCCAAAAAAACCTAATTCTTTTCTAGGTTGTCCAGCAAATTCATGGATTTATTGTCAAGTAGAAAGCTAGAAAATAATTTAGCACATACACTTTTCTGACACATTCACTAGCGTACATATTTTCATATTTGTTGTCACCATCAGATCCTTTCTTACCAATCGTCTTGTATACACACATACATGTAATTGAATGATTGGATGAAACAAAAGAAAAAAAAACCCTCTATAAAGATTATCAAAAGTAAAATGGCAATTACATTATCTAATGTGAAACTTTTAAAATTTGAAATTTAATTAAATAATAATTTTTTAAATGCCAATGAAATTTATGATCTTGGATTGAAAAAAAGTAATATTATTCCTGAAGTGTTTACGAAAAAATTTGAAGACAAGAAAGGTTTTGATGATGATATGCATAATTATAGTAAAAACTTATAAACATATGATCATGTTAAAAAATTGTCTATGATAAAATTTCTCTACATTTTACTTGACATATGTAACTAAATTTGCTTGACAACATAGAAATAAGTTAGGTTTCTCGGAAATTTCTATTTTTAATAAAACTTATTTCTATGAAAGTAAATTCTAGAAAAGAAAAGAAGAAGAAGAAAACATAGTACCTTTAGTATATATAGGATTACCAACCTATGTATATGGGATTTCCACAATAAATAAATAAATAAACACAAGAAATGTTTTATTATGGCAACTAAATTTTAAATAGAAATACAAAAAAAAAATAACAAAGAAGGAAAGTAAATAAATGGAGTTGCCACTTTAAAAAGTGATTGAATGATTGAGAGCAGCATTATATTTTTAGCGAAAAAATGGGGGTGTTTTTAGTTGTATTGTAAATGAAAATAGCTTCCTATAGTAAATGAAAATTAGGGGTGATTGGCTTCTCGGGCAGTCCGGTTCCCACTTGAAATCAAGAACTAAATCACTTGGGACAAGATTGGATTAACCTAGCTCCGGGAGATCCAATGGAATTGGCTAAACACTTTGGGTTTTCTAGGAAAAAAAAAAAAAAAAAAAAAACAAGGACGGCTTGAGAAAACTGAGAATGGTGGTGATGAAGGCTTCAATGGGTAACCGTAGTGGTGTTATATTCTTTTTATTAGAAGGCATAGAAAACTCCGGTTGAATCTACCTTCACTTGAGATAAGTATTAACACAATTTAATTGTGAGTCTCAATTCCTTCTCAAACTCATGTTCAAATTCGTTAATATATCCAATTGAATTTACATTTATTCAAAAGCTTAAATCAATAAATTATAGGCCTATTAAGATATATTAATTACTCTACATCACACAAGCTTTCCGATGTTAAACTTTTTCTAACACACTTCACTCATTCATTTCAACGCAAATAATTTCTCATTTTTTTTCTACTTTAACTAATAAGAATTTTGTTAATAAGAACTAAAAATATGAAAGCTAATTTGGATTATGAACCTTGCATTTGAATCCTTCGGTTTGTACAATCTTCATATTATGATAATCAATCACACCTTTCCACATAAAATTAATCATAGTAGATTGATCTATATTTTTTTCGCACTTCAACTTGATGGAACGTGCATATTGCATTGAATCGATACGTTGGATGGATAATCAAAACCATTGAAAAGTTGATGAACTGTAATGCAAAGAAATGACGAGCTTGTGGTCTTCATTCTCTTTAACAAATTATAATCATCATGGGATAAATAGATTGCGTGCATTGACAAAGTGGCACATTGGATGCGTGTCTCAATATTAACTTGCTTGCTAATAATTTTCATTGGACTTGGAAGATGTTTGGCAAAAGAAATTGGATACGGAAGTGTGCAAAGAAATATGAAGACGAAAGAGAAATAGCAATTGAATATGGTGTTAGATCTTATAATCTTGGGTTAGATCTTATAATCTTGGGTTAGATCATAAAAGGGATTTCTCAAATCGAGCCATCATCCACTTTGAGTTATTTGAAGAATAATATTGAATATCTTCATATAGTTCAAGAATTAAATTGAACATATATTAAAAGTCTAGGAACCATAATAAATAAATTAAAAATTTAGGAACAATATTACACATTAGATTAAAATCCTAACATTATATTGAAAAAAATTAAAATTTAGGAAACAAATTATATATTTAGCTAAAATTTAGAAATCATATATGTTATTACTACTACTAATGATAATGATAATGATAATACTTCTAAGTTCAAGCTCGTCCCCGTTCAGGGACCATGCTCTCCCCCTCTTCATTAGCAGGGAGGCCGCTCGCCCCCACCTCGGAAAGGTGATGACGATCCATGATGCTCTCGATCCTCTACGCGTCGATTTTCCATTGGCAGTTAGGAATTTGGGACCACCTGTACCCGAACGCAGGGGATCGCCACCACCCTCTTCGCAGCTCGCCCTGCCGGGCCCATGCGTCGATTTCCCATTGGCAGTTAGGAATTCGGGACGACCTGTCCTCTCCCCCTCATCATGAGCAGACGCGTCGATTTCCCATTGGCCATTAGGAATTCGGGACTACCTGCGCCGGGTAGCACCAGATCGCTACACCCGCTCTGACGGGGATTTCGCGCGGCCCGTCTGTTCTCTGTCACTTTATATGCGAGTGAGATCGCTTGGTCCACCTACTTCATAAATTAATTACTCGTTTCCTTTTTGGTATTTGGGACTATTAACGATTACGTTAATTTTTTGGGGTAAAATAAAAAATTACAAAGCCAAAGCATCTATTTTCTCACTGTTTGAGTCGTGCTAAATTAGTTTTTATCATGGAACATTATATATTTTATGAGCAAGTCCATTCCAAAGCGTGGGATAAGTGGAGCCAAGATGATGGGAGAGAATGAATTGGTGCAGGTAGCGTTTGATAGGTGCGATCTTCATGAGCAAGTTGGTCAATTTCGGTGATAAATTGGAATCTAGTGTTGGATCTTATCATCCCGGGTTAGATCATAGATGGAATTTCTCATATCAAGCCATCGTCCAAGCCATAGGAACAGCACTTCCCTATGACGATTACTCGAGAGATGGGAGGCGCTTTTGGTCATTTTGGCGCACGTTACTCTACGGTAGAGGATCCATATCCTTTGATCTCTATTCATCCATTGCTAGTTCAGGAGGATTCGGTTGCTGCCATTCTATCATACAAAAACTTGCGTATTGCAATCCATAGTTTCGTATATATACACAATTAATTAGATATAGGAAAACAACCATCATCGTTTACAAATTAGCCAACATAATTTATCTATTTCCACGTGTAGTACATTATATTATTAGTGCGAACGCTAAGAAGGTGGTGTTTCGCTTAGATGGCAAGCCAGTTTGGTCCTCACATCTTGTGGTCATCGCAAAAACTGATGCCTCAGGCACTACCTAATTGCTTGAACCAACAGAGGAGAAAAAAAACTGTATGCCTGAACTTCAGCATCTATATATAACCGAAGAAACCGTGAACGCAGTAGCTGCTGCCGACGAGCAACGTCAGGCCACCACCGTCAGATTCGGCAGTAAATATCAGGCCGTTGCATGTCACAGAGATGTCAAACACAGGAACCCAACATGCGCCAAAGTTGAGCCTCCGACCGGAGCTCAAAACCACATCGACCATCACTTCACGGCTTTTCAAACCCGACACGAGACTCTTAAAAGACAAGTCGTTCGCCCTGGGCAAGGCGGAGTGGAAATGAGCTCGAACATTCGTGTGGCTCCCCGCTTTCTGGATGAAAGAACTGATCTTGGCGTGAGCCAAAGGAGCGGAGTCCATGACAATGGTGGCTTTCATGTGGGAGTACTTCACTGGGATAAGCTTGCTGGGGTTCTCAATGGAGAAGACGAGGATCCATTCTGAGGCGACGCCAGCATCGGAGATGTTGAAGGAAGAGAGAGACGAGGCCGGGTCAAGGGAGAACGTCGGGGACATGGTGGCGGGTATGGCTAGGAAGATGATGATGGGGAAGCAGAGAGACGCTACCGCAGTCACGAGGCACGGTTGGATCACCTTGCGACACCAACGAGAGCGGTGGTGGTGGTGGGTCTCTTGCTCGATCCCGGGAAGGGACGACGCGTTTTGCGGCATGACTGCAGACGAACAGGGTCCAGTTGGGTTTCCTAACCTGGGAGCGCCCTCTGGTTTTTCGGTCTGATATTCGAGAGTAGTGGGGGAAGCTTTTTATATCGGTGTCAATCAAGAAACGGGAAAGAAATAGAAGACCAAAGACATGCATCGTTTGTTCCACAATTGCGGCTGACCTGCGGAGAAAGGAAGGCCCACCAAGAAGAATTGGAAAGCAGGCGCTGGATAAAATTCTTTAATGCAAGATTCATAGGGGTCATAATCAATGGGGTTTCCTCGAAGGTAAACTCATTTAATGAGAGGAGACACGCCACTGGAGGCAACGGAGACCGTGCTAACTTGGGGAATGTCTTGTCGGTCACCATCGAGATTTCTTTTCTTTTCGGTTCTTTTTTTCTTTTTTTTTTTGGAGAATTGGGGTCGTTGCTTCTTAACGTTATCGAAATGTTTGGGCCGGGGAGCCGGTAGCCATATCTAACTTCTACGTTGTTCCACAATCAAATGATAATGATAATAACAGTAATGGTTTAGTCCCCTAAAAAATTATCTCAATTTTAGGTGCAATCTCAATTCAGCTCCAAGTTATTATAGATTTTCATTGTAGTCTTAAATCTACTTTGCATACAAAAATCGCCATTGATTTCTTCAAATTAATCAGTAATCATCCTAATTGGCCACTTCATTAACACCCTAACCATTGTATGAAACAATAGCAATCACCTCTTGATGTTGATAATTTTTTGGCAACCATATCAGCTTTTTTGACCGCCACGTCAAAAGTAACATTTAAGTGATCGATTTTTCAAATTTGAAACACTTAAGTAAGCAAAAAAAAAAAGTTTTGATATTAAAGTGAGCGTCATATGAAAGTTTTGGCACTAATAATATCCTAAATCCAAAAATAAAAGGAAAACTAGATATGCCAAATGTTTCGGCTAATGAAGTTTGCACAATGTATTTTCTTCCATAAGACCAAAAGATTAGAATGCATATGTTGGGATGGGATGCATGATGAAATCTATATGACATCAAAATAGAGTTTTGATCTGTTTATATGAATTTCCACATCGGATCAACATTACACACTAATCATCCAAGTTATATGCCACGTGTGTAACCAACCTTGCAATTTATGGGGATATTAGATGGAACCTAACAAATAATATATTTGTCTCGAATGTATAAGTTTGAGTCATCTTTTTTCTTTTTCCTCTTTTCCAATTAGTTTAGAAGGTTGGGCCATTCCAATTGCAAATCACAAATATTGACTTGGATGGTAACCAGAGTAAAACGTTGGAACTATAAATTCACAAAAGTTCACATGAATTTATTGTTGATAACATGTTTTTACAATGGAGCAGGATTTTGGGTCATTGTTCTCACTCCTCTCTTGTGGCGTTTACCTTTGATACTAAGCTCTGTAGCTTTTGATGAAACATCTTGCTCTAGATAGATGACTTTCCCAAAGCAGACAATTTAGCATGATTTCGTGATTGTGATCTAAAATGAGGAAGTTGCCATCGAGGGAAAGCACACTTATAAGTAACTTTGCTGTATATGGATGGCTGTTATCTTTGTTGTTTAAATGTACTTGGTGTGAATTGCTTTGTCCTGTTGATTTCCAATGTGCAACCCCTTTATTTGCTATTCCGATACAAAATCTTGTACAAAATTTTTTCAATGATCTAATACCCTTCTTAATCCTTGTAATACATACTAACAAATGGTTTTCTATTTTTACATGTTATAGACATGAATTGGGACATGATCTCATCTATAGAACGTAGAAGATGAAGTAGTTGGTAGGATCCAACTCAGCTAAATTTGAGAATCCTCTCAAGTCTTTACTATAATCGAGTTATTGGAGAACATCTCTCTCATTCTCATTGTTAAGACACATTGATCTTGCAGTTGTATGCTTATATATCGTAATGGGACATGATCACTTGTTGGTCTCATCACAGATTGAGCACAAACACAGCACATAACTTAAAAGTTGAACAATCTTGCTCTCTCATCCAATATCTTGAATTCATCTGTGTTCTTTCCTTCCCTTTGAAACGTTGGACAATGAACAATTAATTTTGAAAAAGAAATTAAGAGGTGAAATTGATCAGCAAACTATATTAAGTATAGTCAGTTGTTTGATCACCAAGAAGATGAGAAGAAACTACATGAAAGGTGAATTAGGTGGAAAAAGATCAATATCCTTGGTCAAGAAAAGGAGGAAGAAAAATCACAGAAGTATAAGCTTTTGGGCCGACCTCGGCCCATTTCGGTCAAGCTAATATTAGTGTGAACGTATGCATGAATGCCACGAAATGAAGAACCCAATTCTTGGTAGCAAGTACAGAAGCCTAATACCTCTAGAAGGATAAATAATCAAAAGAGAATCTAAATTTGAGTCAATTATCTTTACTTGACATACACACATATATATTACAATAACATAATTTACTAGTGAGTTTTAATAATCAACAATCTCTCTTTCGGACTTAAATTCAAACTCGTCAACATATTTAATTAGACTCATATTTGCTCAAAAGTTTAATGAATTATAGGCTAATTAAGATATTTTACCAACACACTTCACCTGTGCATTTTAACAGAGATAATTTCTCGTTTTCTCTATTTTAACTAATAAGAATTTTGTTAATAGGAACTAAAAACAGGAAATGAGGCACAATATGACGATCCAGGATGCTCTCGATCCTCCTACGCGTCGATTTTCCATTGGCGGTTAGGAATTCGGGACAACCTGCGTCTGGACGCACAGGATTGCTGCACCGGACCGCGCTCTACCCCCTCATCACCAGCACAGAGGCGACTCGCCCTGGGTGGCCCCCACCCCTTCCCCCCGGGGGGAAAGGCAATGATATGCACGACGCCCTCAATCCTCGTACGCGTCGACTTTCCATTGGCAGTTAGGAATTCGGGACCACCTGCGCCGGGACGCACGGGATGGCTGCACCCGCTTTGGCGGGGATTTCGCGTGGCTTGTCTGTTCTTTTTGTTTTGCCGAGGATCCTCGGTTCTCGATGGTGTTCCCACGGACGTCCCCATCCATTTGAATTATCCGACTTTATATGCAAGTGAGAGAATGAACTGGTGCAAATAGCGTTTGGTAGGTGCGATCTTCATGAGGGTCAATTTTGGTAATAAATTGGAATCTGGCATTGGATCTTATCATCCCGGATTAGATCATAGATGGAATTTCTCGTATCAGGCCATCATCCAAGCCATAGGAACAGCACTTCCCTTTGACGATTACTCGAGAGATGGGAGGCATTTTTGGTCATTTTGGCGTACGTTATTCTGCTGCAGAGGACCCATATCCTTTGAGCTCTATTCATCCATTGCTAGTTCAGGAGGATTCGATTGCTGCCATTCTATCATACAAAAACTTGCGTATTACAATTCATAGTTTCGTATATATACACGATTAATTAGATATAGGAAAACAACCATCATCATTTACAAATTAACTAACATAATTTATCTATTTCCATGTGCAGTACATTAAATTATTAGTGCGAACACTAAGAAGGTGGTGTTTCACTTAGATGGCAAGATAGTTTGCTCCTCACATCTTGTGGTCATCGCGAAAACCGATGGCTTAGGCATTACCTAATTGCTTGAACCAACAGGAAAAAGAAGAAGAAGCTGTATGCCCCAACTTCAGCATCTATATATAACCGAAGAAACCGAGAACGCAATAGCTGCTGCCACCGAGCAACGTCAGGCCACCACCGTCAGACTCGGCAGTAAATATCAGGCCGTTGCATGTCACGGATACGTCCAACACAGGAACCCAACATGCGCCAAAGTCGAGCCCCCGACCGGAGCTCAAAACCACATCGACCATCACTTCACGATGCTCCAAACCCGATACGAGACTCCTAACAGAGAACTCGTTCGCCCTGGGCAAATCGGAGTGGAAATGAGCTCGAACATTCGTGTGACTCGCAGCTTTCTGGATGAAAGAACTGATCTTGGCGTGAGCCAAAGGAGTGGAGTCCATGACAATGGTGGCTTTCATGTGGGAGTACTTCACTGGGATAAGCTTGCTGGGGTTCTCAATGGAGAAGACTAGGATCCATTCTGAGGCGACGCCAGCATCGGAGACTTTGAAGGAAGAGAGAGACGAGGCTGGGTCGAGGGAGAACGTCGGGGACATGGTGGCGGGTATCGCTAGGAAGATGATGATGGGGAAGCAGAGAGACACTACCGCAGTCACGAGGCACGGTTGGATCACCTTGCGACACCAACGAGAGCGGTGGTGGTGGGTCTCTTGCTCGATCCCGGGAAGGGAGGACGCGTTTTGCGGCATGACTGCAGACGAACAGGGTCCAGTTGGGTTTTCTAACCTGGGAGCGCCCTCTGGTTTTTCGGTCTGATATTCGAGAGTAGTGGGGGAAGCTTTTTATAGGGTTTTCCTTTCGGAGTAGGTCGCGGGGCTACTCATCCGAAAGTTAGAAATGCAAATATCGGTGTCAATCAAGAAATGGGAAAGAAATTTAGAAATTAGCGGTAGAAGACCAAAGACATGCGGCGCAGGCAGGATAATGCAATATTCATACTACATGCATGGCGGCAAGAAGAAATTAGCGGTAGAAGACCAGAAAGGAAGGCCCACCAAGAAGAATTGGAAAGCAGGCGCTGGTTAAAATTCTTTAATGCAGCATTCATACTACATGCATGCCGGCAATCGGGCCATAATCCATGGGGTTTCCTCGAAGGTAAACTCATCTAGAGAGGAGACACGCCACTGGAGGCAACGGAGACTGTGCTAACGTGGGGAATGTGTTGTCTGTCACCATCGAGATTTCTTTTCTTTTCGGTTCTTTTTTTTTTTTTTGGAGAATTGGGGTCGTTAATTCCTCACGTTATCGAAATGTGTGGACTGGGGAGCCGGTAGTCATATCTAACTTCTACGTTGTTCCCCAATCAAATGATAATGATAATAACAGTAATGGTTTAGTCTCCTAAAAAATTATCTCAATTTTAAGCGCAATCTTAATTCAGCTCCAAATTATTACGAATTTTCACTATAATCTTAAATCTACTTTGCATATAAAAATCGCCATTGATTTCTTCAAATTAATCAGTAATTATCCTAAGCGGCGACTTCATTAACACCCTAACCTTTGTACGAAACAATAGCAACAACCTCTTGATGTTGATAATTTTGAAAAAACCAGTCATAGATTTGGAGGCGGGGCAAATTTGAAATTAGAGTGAAAGTTGGTGATTTTTTTGATAAAAACAAGTTCGAGATAAAATTGAGATTGAATCTAAAGTTTTGGGTTTTTTTTTTTAAGACTATTAAACATAATAATAATTATTAATAGAACTTCTAGCTCGTTGATCACCAAGTTTGAGAACGGCGATGTCTCCTTCCTTCTTCACCAGCGGAGAGACTATTCCCCTCGCCATGTTAAAGTCCACGAATCGACCGACCCTTCAAGTTCGACCTCTCAATTCCCACTTGTTCTGCTAGCGAATCACCGTCATTCTCGTTTCCAAATTTTCTTGTTATCATTCCTGTGTCCTTCGTTTTGTGACGTTTCTGCTTATATATTTATAAGATGAAGGCTCAAAAAGCGATCACTAGTCCAGTGCTAATCTCGTGGTACCCGCCACTGTTTGTGTTGATGCTCGCGATTGGACTCGTCATCACGGCTTCTTTCTTCATGTAAGCTCCCATCTGATCCCGAAGCCCTCTCCCACAAAAGAGATTTTCTTTTGCCTTTTCTTTAGGGCGTAATTGCATTGAGCTCTATGCCGTTCGGATCAAATGATGACACGTTTCATGCGTCAAGTGTTTTCTTGAGCTGATGTTATTAATGACCGCATAATGGCAAATTGTGTTGATTGAAGGCGATAAGGGTTTTGTCATATGCCTATTTTTGGAGGAGCAATTTTGATACTCTCGTTTGGGACAAAAAATTTATGGAAGAGGGGCCTTTCGATATCTACAAGTGAGCCTCCATTTGCTTGCACGTTTGAGGAAATGGCCGATCATTTCTCCAGCAAGGGTCAAGGATATCGGCCTTGTTGGCTAGTTTTCTCGAAGCCACTGGGTGATAGCACTAAGGCATCCTCTGGAAAGGAAGGTGAATTGGAATGCCGGTCGCTCTTTTACGGGTCAAACTAAGTGCGGCTTTTAAAGATCGGTCAAATGATTATTATTTTTGAGTTTGTGTTTAGAACTGGTGTTTCTTTCCTTTTCCTAGAGGGGGAAAAGAATGAGTGGCTATTTTCGTTTTCCATGGATGTAAAACGGAAGGGTTTTGTATCGCGTATCAAACCCTATATAGATTTCTAAATGCAAACTGCAAAACGCAATTTATATCAATTCTTTTGTCTAACTTGGTCATAGTTGCCAGATGCCTACGTCTTCCGCATTTTACTGTCTTTGTTAGTAATAGGATTCTTCAGAACTTGTGCAAACAAGGCTATTTATCCAGAGCCTCAAGCATCATTTATCGGGTAATCGTGGTGGTATTTTACTCGTTTTATTTGAAGGCATAGGAATGGGAGTGAGAAAATCCCATAATATGAATTGAGCACAAAGTGAGCAAACATATCCTATAGGGTTCCTTCATGGCAGAGGAGGCAAATTGGTATCTAGATATAGTTGTGAACTTGCAAGAAGGTCCCTTAATAAGATCTGTGCATATCGGTGCAAAGCCTGGGTTTGGATTCCCATTTGGCCGCTGTTTAAGGTTATTTGCCATATGCTTCAGTTGAACGAGTTGTTGCGATTTCAAAGGCATATGGTGTAATTGTTCTTGCTCATATACAATTGAAGAATTCCATGATTATGATGAGGATCTGTGTTGCATGATTCTTACTACAAAGTTGTTTAAATTTGACATTTTCTTTATGTATAGTATGGCCATCTCTTCATTTTCTGATGAGAGTCCACCGTAAAATGCTGAATTTTACTCATGGTATTGCGTAGATATCACGAATATTTAGTAATTGGATCAGTTCATGCTAGAAACTTTCATATCGTTAATCAATATACAGTTGTGAACATGCTTTCTTGTGGTTTGAAGCTATATAGCAACTCCTTCTAGGCGAAGTCGTAGCCTAGCCAAGGAGCTTGTTACAGGAGCCGTGGCATCCATCTTCCTGATATTTCACTTCATCTATGGTCTTGTTATGCTGAATAAATTGGTTACTCTTTCCAGATTGCTTATAATTTTTCATATCCAATTCTCAATTACAGTCTTCAGCTTCAATTAATAACTCTAAATAGCCATTACTTCATCTTCTTCCGTGATCCTTCTGTCAATGATTTCTCTTATTATATTCAAGGAAGCCATCTTTATTCTTTTCAATTGAATTAGATGGTTAGGTCATTTGATTGCAAATCACAAAGATTGATAGAATAATAATCGAGTAATACACTGGAACTACCAATGCACAAAGAATTGACATGAATTTTTTGCTGATAACATGTTTTTGTGAAGGTGCAGGGTTTTGGGTTGTTGTTCTTACTCCAAGAAAAGTATCCAAAAAAATTCTAAATTTATTGCATCGGTATTAATTAGTCCTAAACTTATCAATTAGACCAATTTAGTCCTAAACCTTTATACATTGGTACCAATTTAGTCCATCCGGCCAATTTTGGTAGGCCGTAGCTGACGTGGACACTGTCCAGCTAATGCTGACGTGACAATTTTTAAATATATATTTTTTTATTATTAATTTCTTCTTCTTCTTTTTCTTTTTCCTTTTCTTTTTCTTCTTCCCCCTTGGGCTTCCTCTCCACGTAGCTATCGGTGAGGCTCTAGTGAGGATCGGAGCCTTGCTAGCTCTTGGGCGAGGGCCGCAAAGCCCCCACCCAACCTTGCCTAGGGCCGCGATCGAGGCGAATTTGCCCACATCAAGGCAAGGCCAGCTTCACCCCCACGGCCTAGCCGTGAGCGAAGGCGGCCTTGCCCATGACTGATGAAGCCATGGTGGCCTTTGCCTAGGCCTTAGCAAATGTCGCCATGGACTTGCTAGCTATAGGCAAGGTTGCCTTCGCTCGCAGCAAGGCCGTGGTGGCGAGCCTAGCCTCCCTTAGATCTAGGCGAAGTCACCTCGCCCACGGCCCTGGGCTAGGATGAGCGAGGACTGCAACCCTCCCTGGCCGCCGGCAAGTGCTTTGTGGCCTAGCTGCATGGAGAGGAAACCCAAGGGGGAAGGAGAGAAAAAAAAGAAAAGGAAAAGGAAAAAAATTAATAAAAAATACGAAAAAAATAAAAAAAATATTTAAATATTGCCACGTCAGCGTTGGCCGGACAGTCGGCCGACATCTACATCAGTGCCGGTTGGTCAAAATTGGCCAAATTGACTGAATTGGTATCAATGTGCAAATGTTTAGAATTAAATTGGTCAAATTGAAAAGTTTATAATTGAATTGGTATAAATGTAATAAGTTTATGACCTTTTTGGTACTTTTCCCTTCTTACTCCTCTCTAGTGGCATTTATGTCTAATACTAAGTTCTGTAGCTTTCACGGGACTTGCATTCTGTAGTGGATAGGTGACTTTCCTGAATTAGACAATCTAGCATGATTTGGTGAACCGGGACATGATCTGATATATAGAATGTAGAAGATGAGTAGTTGGAGGATCCACATTAGCTGAGTTTAAGAATCCTCTTTAAGTCTGCTATGCACGAGTTCTTATAAAATACGCCTCTCATTCTCATCCTTAAGACACTGTGCTTGAATGCGCACATAGTCAAGGAATCAAATGCCTATGAATCATGATAGCTTGCTGGTCTCCATGACAAACCGCGCACGAACTTAGCATACAACTCGAAAGTTAGAGAATCCCGCTCTCGGCCGAGATATCGAACTCATTCTGTGTTCTTTTGTTCCCTCCAAAACGTCATGAAAGGTTGAATTAATTATAAAACAATGTTAAGTATGGTTGATTTTTGGTCGCGGAGAAGACAGACAAAACACTATAAAAGGTGGAATTAAATGAAAAGATGTGAAAATCCTTAGCTTCTTTTAGTTTTTCTGTGTTTTGAAGATGCCGTTAAGTGACATGGTAACTACCATAGGAGCTAAAGGGCCGGTTTGGTCTAGTGACTTGATTAGTGATGTTGGCGTGGGACATCCAGTTAATGTGATGTTTGATAGAAGTCAAAGATATTGCTGAAGAATCAAATTCATTGGTGTACAAAATTTCTAATACTCTTTGCTTTGCAGTAATTAATATCATATTGAAATAATATATACATAGACATGTATATCAGATCATGTCCACTCGGTGGTGACGCAAGAACTGGAGACGTTGAAGGAAGAGATGGATAAGGCCGGGTTGAGGCTGAACGTCGGCAACATGGTCGCGGGTATGACTAGGAAGGTGATGACGGGGAAGCTGAGAAAAACTGCCACGGTTACGGGGCACGATTTGATCACCTTGCGACCCCAACTAAAATGGCGGTCGCGCTCTTGCTCGATCGTGGAAATGGAGGACATGGTTTGCTGGATGACTGGCTTGTACTTGTTCTACAGACTACAGGCAGGGGCATGTATATATAGCCTTCGGAAGATTGAAAAGTTAGGGGGGGGCAGAGGTCGTATCTGACGGTGGGGGGTTTGTGTTTTTTATGTGTTTTTGTAAGAAAGTTCGACAAAACGAATTTGAGAAAAGTCGAGGTCCAGGATGCCCATAGGAGGTTCCGATTTGACGAACCCCAGGTGGCGGCCTTATTTTCAGATTATATATAATTGCTAAGTCTCTGACACGTTTATGTATTGCAGTAGAGAAGGCTGACAGAGAAGACAAGACGAAGCAGCTGCAGAGGGGGGGGACTAGAAGAAAGACAGAACAGAAGCAAAACGGGGACAGAGGAGAAAAACAGGAGAGACGGAGAAGCGGACCGAGAGCGAAACCGAGAGGAGAGAGATCTGAGACCAAAAAAAAAAAAAAAAAAAAACGAGCTCGAGAGGGAGAGTGAGCTGAAAGAGGGGCAGCTTCTTCAGGAGGATTCCGCTGGGAAAAAGAAAGAGCTACGAGAGAGAGAGAGAACGGAGACTAAAAAACCGGAGAGAGCAGAGACGAAAAAAGGAGAGAGGGGGAGAATTCTGAAGATGAGCGAGCGAACCGGCGGGAGAAGGCAAGTTCGAGGGAGCAGCTAGCCGTTTCCGGAGGCCCTTCCGCCGCCGTTTTCCGCCGCAGCTCATCCGTGAACGAGGTAGGTCCCCCTGAATCTCCGTTGTTCCATTTTTGGAGAATACCGGGCCGGAGCTCGCGGCCGACCAGCTCGTGCAAGCTCTGGCCCTCGTCACCCTTGCATTTGGTCCCACTTTCCTTGTATTCCATGTCCGAAGACCCCTAGAGCGTGTTCGAGGCTCGGTTGAGCCGGAAACCTGTGAGTTTGGTAGTGCCCATTAACTGCTCGACGAAATGCCTTAGTGAGAAAACCGAACCCTACCCTCGACCGGAGCTCGGCTTTCGGTTTTCTTTTGCGACGTTCGGGGTTTTACCGCTGTCATGCACCGTCTCAGTCATTTCCATAGCTTTTCGGTAGGTTATTCCGCGCGTTTAGGGTAGGCCGAGGCGCGTATCTCGCCGGAGCCAACCCGGCGACTCTCGAACACCGGCCAGCTAGTGGCCGGCGGCGCTCGGCGTCGGTCGGATGGAACGACCGACGCCGGACGATGACATGGAGACCCGCCAAAAGCCGATGCAGGCTTGTCGTGCGTGGAGGCGGGCTTCGGCAAAGCTCCGGCGGGGTGCAGGCACGCTCGGGAAGGGGAGGAGGACGTCGGGCGTGCATGGAGAAGAAGACCAAAAAAAATTTAAAAGAAAAGGAGAAAAGCGAAAATGGCCGAAAATAAAATTCAAGCAAGGAGATGGGCTTCGTCTTGGGCCCCCGTGTACGTTGGGCTGGGTTGGTCGCGGGCCGGGGACGACTGGGCTGGAAATAGAAAGGGGAAATGGGCTTTCAGCTGGGCTAGGGTTAAAAAATTGAAGTTGGGCTTCTTTTGTTTTTTGAAGGAATTTTTGGGGGTCTTTGTTTTTTCTTAGTGGGCTTAGGGACGGCCGGGGTCCTTTAGCCCAGCCCGGCCGACAGGGCCCGAGTCGGGTCAGCAGGGCCGGGTCTCCCGAATTACTTTTTATTAAAAATATCAAAAAATTAAAAAAATTAAAATTTTGAAATTTCAGAAAATTCAGAAAATTCATGGAAAATTCAGAAACCTAAAAATTTACAAAAATTTTCGGAAAAAAAATATTTTTTAATTTAAAAATATTCGAAAATATTAAAATATTTAGAAATTCCAAAAAAAAAATTTCAAAAATCCCATAAATTCCAAGTTTGTTTTAGAGTTCCCTAAAAAACTTTAAAATAATTCTTGGACCAATTTTCTCTTAAAAAGTGTTGGAAAATTATCGGTCTAAGATTATGCTTAAAATTGAACAAAATCCTCACGGCTTCACCTTAGGGTTTTAATCCTCGAATACAATTGCCCTTGATAACATGCTTATGATGCGATAGTTATGGTTTCCCCCTTAGTTTAATTAGGATTTCCGTTTATTTATCTCTTAATGCGAGGTGTTTATTTTCCCTTACAATTTATTTAATGTTTTCTTTAATTGCTGATTGTTATTTTGATGATTGCGCACTCACATGATCACCTCACATGTTAGTGGTTAAGTCTAAAATCAATCTAAACTACATGACAAAAGTCTTTTCGAAATGAACAAGATTATGTATCGAAATGGCACTAATTAGCTAATTAGTGTAATCAAGTCTCCGACTCTAGATTCTCTGATTGCGTAGAAAGTGAGGCACACTCCCATGCCTCGCTTGGTTTCTAGCCGACCCCAATAGGCTAGTGGCGACTCCTCATTTGAATATTTTCATGAACACCCAATGTCACGCGGGGTATGCTCTTGGGAGAGCCTATGATTAATAAAGGTCCTAGACCCATCTTTTGGACAATACCCCTAAACCGATTTAGATATTTCTTTCCCCCTTGGGACGGAAAAAATATGTCACGACATTGTTGTATGCTTATACATAGTAATGGGACATAATCACTTGCTGGTCTCCACGACAAGCTGAGCACAAACACAGCATACGGCTTGAAAGTTCGACAATCGCTCTCTCAACTAAGATCTTGCATTTGTGTTCTTTCCTTCCCTCCGAAATATTGTAAAAAAGGTACGATTAATTTTAAAAAAAGAAATTAAGAGGGGAAATTGATCGCAAACTATGTTAAGTATAGTTGGTTTTATGGTCGTTGGGAAGATAAGACGAAACTACATAAAAGGGGAAAAAGATCAGGCCAGGACAAGAAGGAAGAAAAATCATAGAAGTATAAGCTTTTGGGCCGGTCTCGGCCCATTTTGGCTCAAGCTAATGTATCCATGAATGCCATGAAATGAAGAACCCAATTGTTGGGAGCAAACGCACAAGTCATAATTTCTCATTTTTTATATTTAAACTAACACGAATTTTGTTAATATGAACCAAAATGCACGAGTGAAATGCGTTAGAAAAAATTCAACATTTGAGAACTTGTGTGATTGTAAGTAATTAATATATCTTAATTGACCTATAACTTATTATTTAAGCCTTTGAATGAATGCGTGTCCAATTGGATTTGTTGACAAGTTTGGACTTAAGCTCAAGAGAGAAACTATGAACCTTGCATTTTAATCCTCCGGTCTATACAATCTTCATATAATGATGATCAATGATAACTTTCCATGTAAACTTAATCATAGGAGCTTAATCTATATTTCTTTCGCACTTCAACTAGATGAAACCGGTGTGTTGTGTTGAATTGATACGCTGGATAGATAATGAAAAACACCTTAACCCTTTCCCCTCTTGTTAAGAACCGTCTTACGAATTTGAAAAGTTGGTTTAGTATAATGCAAAGAAATGACTAGCTTGTGGTCTTTATTCTTTTAAATTATAATCATTACAGGCTATATGGATTGCGTGTATTGACAAAGCTGCAAATAGGATGCATTTCTCCATAGTAACATTCTTGCCAATAATTTTGATTGGACTTGGAAGCTGTTTGGGAAAGGAAATTGGAAAAGGAAGCGTGCAAAGAAAAATGAATAAGAAAGAGAAATAGCAATTGATTCCGGTGTTGGTTCTTATCATCCCTGGTTAGGTCATGGATGGAATTTCTCAAATCAAGCCCTTTCCCACTTTGAGCCCTAGCCCAAGGAACAGTCCCTTGCTTTGACTATTACTCGAGATGGGCGGCATTTTTGGTCATTTTGGCGTAACTTGCTCCTGCCGCGGAGAATCCATATCCTTTGAAATCTATACATCCATTGCAAATTCAAGATTCGGTCACTACTATTCATGTATTATACAAAAACTCACGTATTGCAATACGTATTTTCTTATATACCTCTGATTAATCAGGTATAAGGAAACAACAATCATCAACTACAAAATAACTAACGTAGTTCATTTATTTCCACATGCTGAGCACTAAACTATCAGTGCAAACATAGAGAATGTGGTGTTTGGCTTAGATGGCAAATATAGATTCCTCCTCACATCTTGTGGTCATTGCAAAAACCGGCGGCTCGGATGCCACCCAATAGCTTAAACCAACAAGAAAAAAAGAAGTTATGAGCCCGAACTTCAGCATCTATATATAACCGAAGAAACCGAGAACGCAATAGCCGCTGCCAACGAGCAACGTCAGGCCACCACCGTCAGATTCGGCAGTAAATATCATGCCGTTGCATGTCACGGATACGTCCAACACAGGAACCCAACATGCGCCAAAGTCGAGCCTCCGGCCAGAGCTCAAAACCACGTCAACCATCACTTCACGATGCTCCAAACCCGACACGAGACTCCTAACAGAGAACTCGTTCGCCCTGGGCAAATCGGAGTGAAAATGAGCTCGAACATTCATGTGGCTCGCAGCTTTTTGGATGAAAGGACTGATCTTGGTGTGAGCCAAAGGAGTGGAGTCCATGACCATGGTGGCTTTCATGCAGGAGTACTTAACTGGGATAAGCTTGCTGGGGTTTTCAACGGAGAAGACGAGGGTCCATTCGGTGGTGACACGAGTATCAGAGATGTTGAAGGAAGAGAGAGAAGAGGCCGCGTCGAGGGTGAACGTGGGGGACATGGTGGCGGGGATGGCTAGGAAGATGATGATGGGGAAGCAGAGAGACACGACCGCAGTCACGAGGCACGGTTGGATCACCTTGCGGCACCAAGGAGAACGGCGGCGGCCGTTCTCTTGCTCGATCCTGGATATGGAGGACGTGGTTTGCTGCATGACTGGCTTCGTACTCGTTCTACTGCTACGACGTGTAAAGATTGGGTTCCTAAACCTGAGAGCAGCTCTGGGCTTGTCGACGAAGCTCCTGCCTTATATCGTCTTATATACAAGTCTTAGGCCTGCCATTGGTGGTGATGGTGATGGATTGATCTCCCCACTGCCATTGGTGATGATGGTGATGGATGGTGCCGCCACTGCCGTGCGGGAAGGGTTGGAAATTAGAATGGTTACCGTATGGGATGGAATAGGGAGTTCTTTCCTCGAAGGAGAGCCGTTGCCGGCAGAAGTTGTCTGACAATTAAGAAAGTCGTCTCCCAAAAGTGAGGATCGAGAACTCTGAGCCTTTTCTTGTGGAGCTGAGCACGTTGCTCGCTCGATGAATAACATCGTCGAAATGGTTTTGGGCCGCAAAGCCCACGCTTACTTCTAACTCATCCCAGTCAACTAAATAATAACATTAACAAATAACGAAACGGCACCATTTTCACCCATTGTATAATTAAATCCATCGAATTTCCACCGCCCCATATCATTGGACTGCTATTTAAAGTTGTGACTCCGAATATATTTACTTTCCTTCCTTTCATTTTTTTAAGTTTTCCAAAGATTTTACTTCCGTGAGAATTAGTTTTGAAAAACCTAATTCTTTTCTAGGTTGTCAAGCAAATTTATGAATTTATTGTCAAGTAAAAGTTAGAAATTTTTTTTTTTGCCATAGATACTTTTTTGATATAGTCACTAATTTACAAACTTTCACTTTTGTTGTGCATATTACCATCAGATCCTTTCTTACTAATTGTCTTTTATACATACATACATATAATTGAATGATTGGATGAAACAAAAAGACAAAAAAAACCCTCGTTAAAGATTATCTAAAGTAGAATGGCAGTCGCATTCTCTAACGTGAAATTTTAAAAGATAAAATTTAATCAAATAACAAAAATTAAATAATATAAGAGTTTTAATGCCAATGAAATCTTATCATTTTGTATTGACAAAAATTAATATCATTCATAAAGTGTCTACGAAAAAAATATCAAGATAAGAAAGGGTTTGATGATAATATGCATAACTAAAGAAAAAGTTTATAAACAAATCATCATGTTAAAAAATTGTCTATGCTAAAGTTTTTCTATATTCTACTTGACATAAATACATAAATTTGCTCGATAACCGATAACATAGAAAAAAATTGGGTTTGTCGGAAATTTCTCTCTTTGACAAAACTTAATTTTCCGAAAGTAAAATCTAGAAAAAGAAGAAAACGTAGTAGCTTTCACATATATAGGATTCCCACAATAAATAAAAAATAAAACATAGAAATTATTGCAATTGGATTTTCAATAGAAACACAAAGTAAATAAATAGAGTTGCAACTTTAATTTTTTATTAAATGATTAAGAGCGGCATTGTCTTTTTAGCGAAAAGAATGGGGATGTTTTTAGTTGTATTGTTAAAGGAAATAGCTTCGTATAGTAAATGGAAAATAAGGGTGATCAGCTCCCCAAGCAGTTTAATTCTTGCTTGAAACCAGGAATCGGACCGTCTGATCCTAGAACTGGACCGGATTGACCCGGTTCTCGACTAGTCCAATGGAACCAGCGAAACACTTTGGGCTTTCTTGGTCAAAAAACAAAAGAAAATTTTTTTCTTTTTGTTGGGGGGGGTTGTTTTGAGAAAACTGAGAACGGCGGTGATGGAGGCTTCAAGGGGGCCGTAGTGGCTGCTATTAGATCGGACGCTTGTGGGAGCAGCAAGGGTGTTGGCCTAGGATGACAAACGGGGGCAGGTGGGGGACGGTGGCTGTGCGGTGGCCGTGAGTGGTTAGTGAAGGTTGTGCGTTGGGTTTTCTGTCTCTCCTTGCTCTCGGTCGGTTCTGTGCCCCCAAGTGAACATGGGTGAGGGAAATTTGTATACGTGGGTGATTGTATTCTTTAAGAAATAATTTTAAAAAATTGGTCTAGTTCTTATCTGGAATTGGGAATTGGACCGAACCGGCCCGCTTCGGACAATTTATGGTTTAGGTGTTTTTATATTCTCATCCCTAATGAAAATAGCTTCCCTTAATAATGACAGGCTCAAGTTATTTTCATCCCTTTATTGGCTCTTCATACCTCTTTTTATATTGAATTAACTACATTAACCTTTGCGCACCCTTTTTATTTCTTACCTTTTCTTTTGATTCCTTTTCATTTGTTTCAATTTTACTAAAGACAAACTACACATGCCCCTCTCACACAATATTTATTAATATTACATGGGACCCACTCTTAATTTAAGACTATCCTTGCCTTCATTTCTTCGTTTTTGGTTTTTTCCTTTTCTTTCTCGATTTGGAACAAAAGTGTGCCTTTTGACGTCACTGGAGTCACCTCGTCTATCCATTAGATGTATGGACTGATAGAACTATGTTCTTTATTCTAACGTATCAGTATTCGCATGTCCTAATCCTCCTATTTCCCTTTAAATATTTTTCTTCCCCAAAAGGAGAGAATATCCTTTTATTGTTTTACGTCTAAGGGATGTTAAGGTCCCCACAAGACCTCAAACAAAGCAATTTAAAGTCATACTTAGGACCATATGCACCTCTTTTTAAAAGATAGTTTATCTGATAGGTAGCTATCTAATTATTTTTTGACAAAAAAATTATTATTTTGTTAATTATTTTGTATACATCAACACAGTATTCAATCTTTGAGTAAATTCTTGTAAATTTGTACCAAAATTTGACATCCAAAAATTCATCATCATGAGGATAATTTATGGAAATAAAGTAAACAATTTGCAGATAAAATTAACATTTCTTTGCTTCCTTATTCCACGGGTGTAGAAGAATGGGCTAGAGTGAAAAAAGTTGTTTGAAAGTAGTGTTCGTAATTTTTTCTTTGAAATAATATGAAATTAAGAACAAAACTCACAAGTGATGCTATAGCTAATTCAATTTGATTGGGGTGTTAAGAGCCTAGTAGTGAAAAATGAAATATAATCTTAAATAAAAAATGGGACTCGCAAAAATTAACGTAGTCAATTCAAAGTAATAATTAGATGTCATGAGCATCTAAGGAGGTGGAAATAGGGCGAGCGTAATAGTGATGATGATGATGATGATAAATCTTCCAAGTTCTGATTCATTCCTGTCCGAGTACCGCGCTCTCTCCTTCTTCATCAGTGGAGAGGCCACTTCCCTCTCAATGGTCAAGTCGATGAATCGGCCCTTCAAGTTCATTCTCTTCAATTCCCACTTAATCACTGTCATCCCCTCTTCCTGATTATCTGGATTCATTTCTCCGCCCTTCGTTTTGTGACATTTCTTCTTGCATTTATACAATGAAGGCTCCAAAAGCGATCGCCAGTCCAGTGCCGATCTCGTGGTACCCGACACTGTCTGTGTTGATGCTTGCCATTGGACTCGTCATCACGGCTTCTTTCTTCATCTAAGCTCCCATCTGATCCCCAGGCACTTTCCCAAGAAAAGGGTTCTCTGTTTTTTGGTTTCTTGGGCGTAATTGTATTGAGCTCTTTGCTGTCCGGATCAAATGAAGGACATTTTTTATGAGTCGAGTGTTTTTTGAGTTGATGATGTTAACGATCAGATGATTGCATATTGGGCTGATGGAATGCGACAAGGGTTTTCATGTGACCCTTTTTGGAGGAGTAATTTTGATGCTCTAATTTGGGACGTAGAATTCTAGGAAGAGGGGCTTTTTCATATGTGCATATGAGCCACCATTTACTTGCACATTTGACGAAGTGGAACTTACTGTGCTTAATCCTCGAGCTGATTGTTTATCCAGGCAAGGGTCGATGATATCGCTCTCGTTGGTTATTTTTCTCGAAACTGTTTGATGACAGCATTTAGGCATTCCCTGCGAAGAAAGGTCAATTGGAATCCGGGTTCAGTCCTTTACCAGTCAATTTAAACGCGGCTTTAAAGGATCAGTCAAATGATTATTATTTTTGTTTTCGTGATTGGAGCTGGTGTTTCTTTCCTTTTCCTAGAGGCGGAAAAGTAAGAATTGCTTTTTCCGTTTTCCATGGATATGGAATGGATGGCTTTTGTATCACATATCAACCGCTGTTTAGATTCCTTCTTGCATATTGCAGAACACCATTGTGTTAATTCTATTGTTTAAATTGATAATATTAACCGGATGCCTACATCTTCCTCATCTCCTTTCTTTGTTAGCGATAGGATTCTTCAGAACTTGAGCAAACAAGGCTAGTTATTCCAATCCTTGAGCATCACTATTGGATAACTGTGATGTGGTGTTTTGTTCTTATGATAAGAGGGCATAGACAATGCCTTTTAAATGGACTCAGATATGAGTGCAGGAAAGTCTCTTAATATAAATTGAGCAGAAAGCGAGCAAACATATTATATTCGGTTCCTTCATGGTAATGGAGGCGAATTGGTATCTCGATATACTTGTGAACTTGCAAGAAGGTCCCTTAATAAGAGCTGGTGCATATTGGTGCAAAGCCTGGTTATGGATTCCCTATTGTCCTCGGTTAAGGTTATTTACACGGGCTTCAATTGAACTAATCATTGCACTTTCAATGGCCTATCTTGTAGTTGTTTTCACTCCTGCACAAACGGAAGATTTCCATGATTAGGACGAGAGTCTGTGTTGCATGGTTCTTACTGAAAAGTTTTGTAAACTTGACATTTTCTTTGTGGATGGTCTGGCCATCCCTTCATTTTCTAACAAGAGTACACTTTAATATGCTGAACTTCAAGTCTGGTTATTTGCTGTATTATCTCGAATATCTAGTAATTGGATCGGTTTATGCCAGAAACTTTCGTCTTGTTGATGATTATACGGTTTTAAACATGCTTTCTTGTGTTTGAAGCTATGAAGCAACCTCTTCTAGGTGAAATCGTAGCCTAGCCAAAGAGCTTTTTACAGGAGCCGTGGCATCCATCTTCCTGGTATTTCACTTTATCTATGGTCTTAAATTGCATAAAATTTCTCATATCCTATTCAAAATTACAGTCGTGAGCTTCAGTTATTAACTCTAAATAGCCAGCACCTCCTCCTCGTATGTGATCCTTCAGTCAATGGATTTTCTTTTGACACTCAAGTGAGCCATCCTCTTCTTCTTCTTTTTCCCAATTGGATTAGAGTTTGATTGCAAATCACAAAGATTGACTAGGACGATTAGAAGAGTAAAACACTGGATCTATTAATGCACAAAAATTGACATGAATTTATTCCTGATAACATGCTTTTGCGATGGTGCAGGGTTTTGGATTGTTGTTCTTACTCCACTCTTGTGGCATTAACGTTTGATTCCAAGCTCTGTTGCTTTTTATGCAACATCTTGCACTAGATAGGTGACTTTCCCAAAACGGACAATTTAGCATGATTTCATGATTTGAAATGAGGAAGTTGCCAAAGAAGAGGGACAGCATACTTATATGTAATTTTGCTATATCTGAATGGTTGTCATCTCTATTGTTTAATTGTACTCAGTGTCAATTGCTTCATCCTATTGATTTCCAATGTGCAACGCCTTTATTTTCTAATATGATATGCAATCTCGCACAAAAATTTCGATGACTATGTACCAGCGAATGGTTTTCTATTTTTCTATGTTATGGACATGATCTAATTTATAGAATGTAGCGGATGAGCAGTTGGTAGGATCCAACTTAGCTGAATTTGAGAAGCCTCTCAAGTCTTTACTATGCCCGACTTCTTGAAAAACACCACTCTCATTCTCATCCTTAAGACACTCTCACTTGCTGGTCTTCGTGACAAGTTGAGAACAAACACAGCGCACAACTTGAAAGTTCGACAATTCCGCTCTCTCGGTCAAGATCTTGAATTTGTCTACGTTCTTTCCCTCCCTCTGAAACATAGTAAAAGGTGCAATTAATTTTAAAAAAATAAATTAAGAGGTGGAATTGATCGCAAACTATATTATGTATAGTTGGTTGTTGGTTCGCCAAGAACACAAGACGAAACTATATGAAAGGTGGAATTAGGTGAAAAAAGATCAAAGTCCATGACCAGGAAAAGGAGGAAGAGAAGTCATAGAAGCATAAGCGTTTGGGCCGATCTTGGCCCATTTTGGCTCAAGCAGAAGGCGTTAAGAGACAGACCCTCCTGGCCCAACCTAGACACTCTACGATCCTTTTTCAAACCTGCTCCCATTTCGAGTCAAGAGATAGATAAATAGACACATCCCATTGCACTGATCGGGGGCGTTCGTAGTGACTGAGGGGGTCGAAGACCAAGAAGTGAGTTATTTATCATCCAAGCATTCTTCTTACGGCTAGATCCAATCTCCTGGTCCCTGCGGAAAGGAAAAAGAATTTCACGTTCTTCCTTTCGGGAAGGGAGGATTAGGAAAATCCTATTGATTGCAGCTTTCTCCAGACCTCCGGGAAAAGCATGAAAAAAAAGGCTCGAATGGTACGATCCCTCCGTCACCCCAGAATGAAAGGGACGATCTCGTAGTTCTTGGTCTGTGAAGAATAACAACTCCAATGTATGCATGAATGCCACGAAATGAAGAACCCAATTGTTGGGAGCAAGCGTACAAGCTACGTACCTTTAAAATGAGATATGGCCAAGAGAGAGTTTAAATTTGAGCACATCAATGTATCCAGCTGAATCTACATTCACTTGAAATATATATATTATATAATCAATAATCTCCACCTTAAACTCAAGTCCAAATTTGTCAACATATTCAATTGGACTCACTAACTGAAAAGCTTAAACTAATGAGTTATATGCTAATTAGGATATATTAACTATTCCACATCAGCACCGGTTTTCTGATGTTGAACTTTTTCTAACATACTTCACTCGTGCATTTTAACACAGATAATTTATTATTTTCTCTATTTTAAATAATAATAATTTTGTTAATATGAACCAAAAACAGGAGAGCTAATTCAGATTATGAACCTCACGTTTACATCCTCCAGTTTGCATAGTTTTCATATTATGATGATCAATCACAACTTTCCACGTAAACTTAATAATAAGATCTTAATCTATATTTTTCTTGCACTTCAACTAGACGAAACCCTTGTGTCGCGCTGAATTGATATGCTGGATAGATAATCAAACTACCTTAACCCTTCCCCCTCTGACTAAGACCTGTCTTATAGAAAACTTTGAAAAGTTGATAAATTATAATGCAATGAAATGATTAGCTTGTGGTCTTATTCTCTTTAACAAAATATAATCATTACAGGATTTATGGATTGCAAGTATTGACAACTAAATATAGGATGCATTTCTCATTATTGACTTTCTTGCTAATAATTTTCATTGGACTTGGAAGATGTCTGGGAAAAGAAATTGGAAAAGGAAGCGTGCAAAGAAAAATGAATGAGAAAGAGAAGTTGCAATTGAATCTGGTGATGGATCTTACCAACCCGTCCTAAGTTATAGATGGAATTTCTCAAGTCAAGCCATTGCCCACTTTGAGCCCAAGCCCAAACGACAGCCCTTTGCTTTGACCATTCCTCAAGAGATGGGAGGCATTTTTGGTCACTCTGGGGTAAAGTTACTCCTGCTGCAGAGGGTCCAGATCATTTGAACTCTACGCATCCATTGCTAGTTCAAGATTCGGTCATTGCTATTCTTGTATTATACGAAAACTCGCGTATTGCAATCCATACTTCCTTATATATACATGATTGATCAGATATAAGAAAACAACGATCATCATCTTCAAAATAGCTAATATAATTTCTTTGTTTTCACGTGCGGAGCACTAAACTATTAGCGCACAAACACTGAGAAGATGGTGTTTGGCTTAGATAGTAAAGATAGTTTCCTTCTCACATCTGAGGTCATCGCGTAAACCGGTGACTCAGACACCACCTAATTGCTTAAACCAAACAAGAAAGATAAAATTATAAGCCCAAACTTTAGCATCTATATATAACCAAAGAAACCGAGAACGCAGTAGCTGCTGCCGACGAGCAACGTCAGGCCACCACCGTCAGATTCGGCAGTAAATATCAGGCTGTTGCATGTCACAGAGACGTCAAACACAGGAACCCAACATGCGCCAAAGTTGAGCCTCCGACCGGAGCTCAAAACGACATCGACCATCACTTCACCACGCTGCAAATCCGACACGAGACTCTTAACAGACAACTCGTTCGCCCTGGGCAAGTCGGAGTGAAAATGAGCTCGAACATTCGTGTGGCTCGCAGCTTTCTGGATGAAAGAGCTGATCTTGGCGCGAGCCAAAGGAGCGGAGTCCAGGACGATGGTGGCTTTCATGTGAGAGTACCTCACTGGGATAAGCTTGCTTGGGTTCTCAATGGAGAAGACGAGGGTCCATTCAGTGGCGACGCGAGAATCGGAGACGTTGAAGGAAGAGAGAGACGAGGCAGGGTCGAGGGTGAACGTGGGGGACATGGTGGCGGGGATGGCTAGGAAGATGATGATGGGGAAGCAGAGAGAGACTACCGCAGTGACGAGGCACGGTTGGATCACCTTGCGGCACCAACGAGAACGGGGGTCGGGGTGGGCCTCTTGCTCGATCCCGGCAATGGAGGACGTGGTTTGCTGCATGACTGGCTTTGTACTCGTTCTACTGCGACAGGTCCGAGTAGGGTTCCTAAACCTGATAGCAGCTCTCTCTGGGTTTCTGGTCCGATCTTCGACCGGAGAGTGGGGGAAGCGTCTTCTTTTATAGCCTTCCAAAAGTCTATAGTTTCGACACTTTTTTGAATGAACATGGGTTTGAGTGTTTCAGGATAATAAATGGGGAGAAACTTTGAAATAGGCCTGGCTACTTCATTTCCTCGAAGTTACACGGGGATTGGAAACTCGTCACCTTCATGTTGCTCGTTGCACGTGACTTCATCGAAATGTTTTCAGCCGCGAACGCCATACTTATTTCTAATTTCTAACTCGTCCCAGTCAAATAATAATAATAATAATAATAATAACAACAACAACAACAGGACAGCACTGTTTTCACCCTTTATATGACTAAATCCACCAAATTTTCATCACTAAAAATATAAATTACTCCGACTCATTCAATTCATATTAATATTCGTGACAACATATTTATATGCTTTTTTTTTTAGTTGTTCAATTTCTATGTCAGATCTAGTTGCCATAGTTAAGAAATTATATATTTTGTTTTTGTTTATTGTGGGTATTTGGTACCCTTTAAAGGCACTATAATTTTTTTTTTATTGTTAGGATTTTACATTGGTAGAAATTAATTTTTTCGTGAAGAGAAATTTTCAAGCAACCTAATTCTTTTCTAGTTGTTTGAACAAATTTATGGATTAAGTGTTAAGTAAAAACTGAAAAAAAAAAAATCAGGTTTTCATTTGCTGCTCTGTGTTATGTCATATGGAATCTCGTAATGATGCTTTATTTAGGGGTTAGGTGATCTCCATTCCCTCAATGAAGCGTTACATCCTCAAGGCCGTCAAGAAAATGGTGTTGTTTGAACCATTGGTTCAAGACAATATGGTGAATAGGCGTCTTCAGAGAATGTGGGGATTGAGTACCTCCATTTTTGCTGTATAAAGCCTTGTGTATTTTGCCTGGTTGTTGGTTTGATTTGCTACTCTTAGTGTTCTCGGATTGCGGCACATTTCCACTCAGTAGGATAGCCTAAACTGAGTGTAAATGGGTGCCGTTATCCCTAGTCTGTATAATTGCCGGTTGGTTTAATACAAGTTTACATTACCAAAAAAAAAAAACTGAAAAAAAACTACCATTGCGTTGCATAGTTTTTTTCTGTTTTTTGTTTTCGTGTTTCACGAGTAACAAAATTGAAAGTAAGTCAAATCCAAGGTTGGATATTAGAAGTAACTTTCCTCGAAGGAGCTTCGCGGCTCATAGCGTGTAGGGTCTGGTGGACCAAAGAGAAAAGAAAACTCGTCTCCTGTGGAATCGAGCACGTTGCTCGCTCAGCGTAACGTCATCGAAATGGATCGGCGAAACACTTTGGGCTTTCACAGAAACATCGTCTATATAAAATCCATTCGTGGACGAGCATCATCCTTTCAACAAAAACTGCAACACTGTTCCCACCACGCTGTCGGCTAGCACCAAAGAGATATTTGTCATTAAAATTTTTTCTAACTTTCATACCATCTGATAGCAAAATGCTCGCAAAAGTGTTTTTGAAAGGAATTCGTGGAAGGTGAAAGCGACTTAATGTGTTGATACGATCTGCATTTCGTGCGGGTTAAGCTAAACGCACGTATTGCATTTCCCTTATGATGTATATACTTTATCTCGGTTTTCCTTAAACTAGGAATGCTTATAACTAATTCTTTCTTCGAGCATCCTTATCGTTCTCGATGGATTAAAGAAATAGATTGTTTTCTGGAATTAGTGTCGGCTCGAGTCAGTCTATTAATTCTGGAAGAAAGAAAAGTTTGGTTGTCCTTTATTTATTTATAATTTACATCGTGGCCAGAATAATAGGAAAACAGCTATTAGTCCTTCTCCACACGATCATTTCTACTCAAACATCCTCAGAACTCCATGCATGAAAGGTGTCACTGGTGAAGATAAAACCTGACAATCGCGAGACTTGCGCAGCGCGTTTTAGGTGTAAAAAGATGCCCTTAAACTCGGATTGACCTAGCTCTCGGGCGATCCAATGGAATTGGTGAAACACTTTGGGCTTTCTTGGCCAAAAAACAAAGCAAAACAAGGGCGGTTCGAGAAAACTGAGAATGACGGTGACGAAGGCTTCAAGAGGAACATAGTGGTTGCTAGTGGACGTCGGGAGACTTGGGCACCACGGTAGAAATGGTGTGCAAATGTGACTGCATATCGAGAATAGAGGTGTCAAAATGGGTTTTAAACCTATTTATGATCCATTTAAAACATAAATGGATCATAAATGGGTCAATTAAATTTTAAAGATGCTACTTAAAGATTGAAAACTTAGAATAAATGGGTCATATGTGGGTAAGACTGAAAACTTAAAATCATATTGAAATCGGAAACTGGACCAAACCGGCCTGATTTGGCCAATTCATGGTTTGAGTGATTTTACATGCTCACCTCTGATGGAAATAGCTCCACCCTAATAATAATAATAATAATAATAATAATAATTCTTCCTAGTTCTAGTTCATTCCAGTTCGAGGACCGTGCTCCCTCTCCTTCTTCATCAGCGGAGAGGCCACTTCCCTCGCCATGGTAAAGTTGATGAATTGGCCCTTCAAGTTCAGTCTCTTCAATTCCCACTTGAATCACTGTCATCCTCTCTTCCCGATATTCTGGATTCATTTCTCCGTCCTTCGTTTTGTGACGTTTCTTCTTGCATTTATACAATGAAGGCTCCAAAACCAATCACCAGTCCAGTGCCGATCTCGTGGTACCCGACACTGTCTGGGTTGATGCTCGCCATTGGACTCGTCATCACGGCTTCTTTCTTCATGTAAGCCCCCATCTGATCTCCAGGCACTTTACCAAGAAAAGGGTTCTCTCTCTCTTTTATTTATTTATTTCTTGGGCGTACTTGCGTCGAGCTCTTTGCTGTCTGGATCAGATGAGGCCATTTTTATTATGGGCCGAGTGTTTTCTTGAGTTGATGATGTTAATGATCAGATGATTGCATATTGTGCTGATCGAAGGCGATATGGGTTTTTCATATAACCCTTTTTGGAGGAGAGTCATTTTGATACTCTAATCGGGGACGTAGAATTCTAGGAAGAGGGGCTTTTTCCATATGTGCACGTGAGCCACCACTTGATTGCACATTTGAGGAAGTGGCATTTACTGTGCTTAATCCTCGAGCTGATCGTTTCTCCGGGCACGGGTCGATGATATCGCTCTTGTCAACTATTCTTCTTGAAGCCGTTTGATGACGACTTTTAGGCATTCTCTGTGGTCCTCTTATGTTGTGTCCCTTGCGTAATAGGTGGAAATCATCTATCTTCCTTTTATGCTGTGCCTCATTTTCTATCAAAATTGGACACCCACTGCGGACCTCAAGATTAACAAAATGGAAAGGAAACTGGAAAAGCCAAATATTTCGGCTAACGAAGTTTGTACAATGCATTTTCTTCTAGAAGACCTAAAAATCAGAATGCAGATGTTGGGATGGCATGCATGATGAAATCTATATGATGTCAAAATTAGACAGAACCTAATAGTAGATTCATCTGGGTTGTATCAGTTTGAGCTATCTTTTTTTTTTCCTCCAATTGGATTGGAGGGTTAGGTCTTTTGATTGCAAATCACAAATATTAACTAGGATGATAATCAGAGTAAAATGCTGGAACTATAAATGCACAAAAATTCACATGAATTTATTGCTAATAACATGTTATTCTGATGGAGCAGGGTTTTGGGTCATTGTTCTTACTCCTTGTGGTGTTTACGTCTGATACTAAGCTTTGTAGCTTTTTATGCAACATCCTGCACTAAGTAGGTGACTTTCCCGTAGTGGACAATTTAGCATGATTTCATGACCTAAAATGAGGAAGTTGCCGTTGAAGAGGGAAAGCACACTTATTAGTAATTTTGATGTATCTAGATGATTGTCATCTCTCTTGTTTAATTGTACTCAGGGTTAATTGCTTCATCATGTTGATTTCCAATGTGCAGCTCCTTTATTTTATAATCTAATATGAAATCTCACACAAAATTTTCGATGATCTAATATCCTTCTCAGTCCCAGTCATACGTACTAGCAAATGGTTTTCCTATTTTTTTTATGTGATGGACATGATCTTCTCTATAGAATGCATAGATGAGTAATTTGGTAGGGTCCAATTTAGTTGAATTTGAGAAGCCTCTCAAGTCTTCACTATGATTGAGTTCTTGAAGAACATCACTCTCATTCTCCTCTCGTCAAAATTCACCATGGTTGTATGCTTATACATGGTCATGGGACGTGATTACTTGTTGGTCTCATCACAAGTTGAGCACGAACACAGCACGCAACTCGAAAGTTTGACAATCCCGCTCTCTCGGCCAAGATTTTGAATTCATTTGCATTCTTTCCTTCCTTTCGAAACAATGTAAAAGGTGCAATTAATTTTAAAAGGGAAATTAAGAGGTGGAATTGACCGTAAATTATATTAAGTATAGTTGGTCGTTGGGTCGCCAAGAAGATAAGATGAAACTACACAAAAGGTGGAATTATGTGAAAAAAGATCAAAATCCTTAGCGAAGAAAAGGAGGAAGAAAAATCATAGAAGTATAAGCTTTTGCGCTGGCATCGACCCATTTTGGTTCAAGCTAATAACAACTCCAACGTATGCACCAATGCCACGAAATAAAGAACCCAAATGTTGGGAGCAAGCGCATAAGCCCAATACATTTAACAAGGAAAATTGTCAAGAGAGAACCTAAATACGAATGCTACAATGTATACATTCATTAGATACATATATAAATATATATAACGCCATTCAATTGTGAGTCTCATTAATCAACAATCATCACCTCGAACTCAAGTCCAAGCTCATTAATATATCCAATTGAGCTCACATTTACCTAATAGTTCAAACCAACAAGTTATAGGTCGGTTAGAATATATTAACTACTCTACATTATACCAATTTTTAGATGTCAAACTTTTTTCTGATATACCTCGTGCATTTCAATATAGATAATTCTATCATTTTTTGGCTATTTTAACTAATAATAATTTTGTTTGATATGAACTAAAAACAGGAAAGCTAATTCGGATCATGAAACTTGCATTTGAATCCTCTAGTTTGTACAATCTTCATATTATGACGATCAACCACAACTTTCCACGTAAACTGAGCTCAATTTACATTTTTTTTTCGCACTTCAACTGGATGAAACCCCCGTGTCGTGCTGAATTGATACGCTGGATAGATAATCAAGATCACCTTAACTCTCCCCTTTCTTACTAAGACCCGTCTTATGAAAAACTTTGAAAAGTTGATTGATTATAATGCAAAGAAATGACGAGCTTGTGGTCTTTATTCTTTTAAACAAATTATAATCATTATAGGATATATAGATTGCGTGTATTGAGAAAGCTGAACATAGGATGCCTTTCTCAATATTAATTTTCTTGCTAATGATTTTCATTGGACATGGAAGATGTCTTGGAAAAGAAATTGGAAAAGGAAGCGTGCAAAAAAAAAAATGAATAAGAAAGAGAAGTAGCAACTGAATCTAGTGATGGATTTTATCAACCCAGTTAGGTCATAGATGGTTTCTCAAATCAAGCCATCGTCCACTTTGAGGCCCAAGCCCTTTGCTTTGACCATTACTCAAGAGATGGGAGACCATTTTGGTCATGTTGGGGGTAAGTTACTCCTGCTGCAGAGGGTCCAGATCCTTTGAACTCTATGCATCCATTGCTAGTTCAAGATTCGGTCGCTGCTATCTTTGTATTATATGAAAACTGGGGTATTGCAATCTGTATTTTCTTATATATGCTTGATTGATAAGATATGAGGAAATAACGATCATCATCTTCAAAATAGCTAACATAATTTATTTATTTCCATGAGCAGAGCACTAAACCATCAGCGCGCAAACGCTGAGAAGATGGTGTTCGGCTTAGATGTTAAAGATAGTTTTCTCCTCACATCTCGGGGTCATCCCGAAAATGGGTGGCTCATACACCACCTAATTGCTCAAACCAACAAGAAAAATAAAACTATAAGTCCAAACTTCAGCATCTATATATAACCGAAGAAACTGAGAGCGCAATAGCTACTGCCAACGAGCAAAGTCAGGGCCCCACCGTCAGATTCGGCAGTAAATATCAGGTCGTTGCATGTGACGGATACGTCCAACACAGGAACCCACCATGCGCCAAAGCCAAGCCTCCGACCGGAGCTCAAAACGACATCAACCATCACTTCACCACGCTCCAAACCCGACACGAGACTCCTAATAGAGAACTCGTTTGCCCTGGGCAAGTCGGAGTGGAAATGAGCTCGAACATTCGTGTGGCTTGCGGCTTTCTGGATGAAAGAACTGAACTTGGCGTGAGCCAAAGGAGTGGAGTCCATGAAAATGGTGGCTTTCATGCGGGAGTACTTAACTGGGATAAGCTTGCTGGGGTTTTCAATGGAGAAGACGAGGGTCCATTCAGTGGTGACGCGAGTATCGGAGATGTTGAAGGAAGAGAGAGAAGAGGCCGGGTCGAGGGTGAACGTGGGGGACATGGTGGCTGGGATGGCTAGGAAGATGATGATGGGGAAGCAGAGCGACACGACTGCAGTCACGACGCACGGTTGGATCACCTTGCGGCACCAAAGAGAACGGGGGTGGTGGGTCTCTTGCTCAATCCCGGATATGGAGGACGTGGTTTGCTGCATGACTGGCTTCGTACTCGTTCTTGCGACGGGTCTTCTTGGGTTCCTAAGCTGAGAGCAGCTCTGGTTCTGTGGTCTGAATCGTCTGATCTTCGACAGAGGGGTAAGCGTCTTATCTTATAGTCGCGCACTATGCGTTGCACTGTTCAGGATTAACAAAATTAAGAGAAGCTTAGTCATCGCCAAAAGGACAAAAATGGATCTCCTCAGGTTCTTTCCTCGAAGGAGAGTGGACGACCTTTAAAAAAGGCCTCCATGGTTTGTCAAAGAAAAAATGGAGTAGAAAGAAGAAAGTCGGCTTCCCTGGCGACGAATGAGAATTCTCTCTTCGCGCCGCATCGAGCACGTTTGACGCCGTCGATATGTTTTGGGCCGCGAAGACCACGCTTATTTCCAGCTCGTCCCCGGTGAAGTGAATAATAACAATAATAAATAACGGAACAGTGCTATTTTCACCTAACATACGACTAAATCTATCGAATTTTCATAGGAAAGATAAAATTATCCCAAATCATTTGATTGCTATTTAAAGTTGTGACCCCAAATTTATTTACTTTCGTCGTTTTTTTCTTTTAGTTTTCCGAGAATTTTACTTCCTTATAAATTGCTTTTTTCAAAAGGAGAAATTCCCAAGAAACCTATTTCTTTTCTAGGTTGTGGAGCAAATTCATGGATTTATAATAAAGTAAAAGTTAGAAATTTTTTTTTACCGTAGATACTTTTCTGACACGATCACTTATCTACAAACTTTCACTTTTGTTGTGCATATTACCAGCAGGTCCTTTCTTATCAATTGTATTTTATATATATTATATAACTAAATGATTGGATGAAACAAAAGAAAAAACCCTCTATAAAGATTATCTAAATTCAACGGCAGTTACATTCTCAAACGTAAACTTTAAAAAATGAAATTTAATCATATAAAAAATTACATAATATAAGAGTTTTTTTTTTAATGCCAACGAAATCTTATCATTTTTTATTGACAAAAATTAATATCATTTGTGAAATGTTCACGAAAAAAATATCAAGATAACAAAGGGTTTGATGGTAATGCATAACTGGAATAAAGTTAATAAACACATCATCTTGTTAAAAAATTACCTATGCTAAAATTTTTCTAGATTCTACTTGACATAAATACATAAATTTGCTTGACAACGTAGAAAAAATTTAAATTTCTTGGAAATTTCTCTTTTCAACAAAACTTATTTCTGCAAAAGTAAAATCTAGAAAAGAAGAAGAAAAAGAAAATGTAGTACCATTAATATATACAGGATTCTCAAAATAAATAAAAAATAAAACATGAATAATGTTTAATTAGGGCATGTAGATTTTAAATAGAAACACACACAAAAAACAAAGAAGGAAAGTAAATAAATGGAGTTGCCACTTTAATTGAGAGGAGCATTGTCTTTTTAGCGAAAAAAAAAAAAAAAAAAAAAAAAAAAAAGGGATGTTTCTAGTTGTACGTAGTAGATGGAAATTAAGAGGTAATTGTCTCCCCAAGTGGTCTGATTGCTATCTAGAATTGAACCGAACCATTTGATCTTGGGACCGGACCAGATTGACCTAGTCCTTAGGCAGTCCTCTGGTCCGGTCCAAAGAACCAGCAAAACACTTCAGACTTTCTCGGCCAAAAAAACAAGGCAAAACAGGAGCGGCTTGAGAAAAGTAAAAACGGCGCTGATGAATGCTTCGAGGCGGCTGTAGTGGCTGCTAGTGGACGCCGGGAGTTTTGGGCACAACCGTAGGAATGCTGGGCAAATGTGGTTGCACGTCGGGAATGATGAGCAACCATGACGGGACGCCGGTGGCGATGGGGAAGGCTAGACGCAGCTGCGTCATGGAGGGCACGTCGCAAGGCTACGGGAACCACCGAACCTGCTGAGCTGCTTCGTTGGTGTAGGCGGAGTGACGGTGGTGCTGCGGCGGGGCTTTGAGACACAAAGCAGCGGCGGTGGACAATGGACTGAACCCTCGTCGGAGCGGCAAGAGTGTTGGCCGAGGATGATGAATGGGGGCAGGTGGCGAACGGTGGCTGTGCGGTGGCCGTGCGGTGGCCGTGAGTAGGTTAGTGAAGTTCATGCGATGGTTTTTCTGACGTTCTTTAAGAAATAATAAATAAAAAAATCGGTCCAATTCTCGCTTGAAACCGAGAATTAAATCGAAAATCACTTATTCCAATTTTGTAAAAATGGGAATCGGACCGAACCGGCCCAATTCGGACGGTTTACGGTTCAAGTGATTCTTTAAAATAATAATAAGAGATCTCCGAAGTTCTAGTTCATTCTAGTTCGAGGACCGAGCTCTGTCCTTCTTCATCAGCGGAAAGGCCACTTCCTCGCCATGGTAAAGTCGATGAATCGGCCCTTCAAGTACATTCTCTTCAATCCCCACTTGAATCGCTGTCATCCCCTCTCCCCGATTTTCTGGATTCATTTCTCCGTCCTTCGTTTTGTGACGTTTCTTCTTGCATTTATACAATGAAGGCTCCAAAAGCGATCGCCAGTCCAGTGTCGGTCTCGTGGTACCCGACGCTGTCTGTGTTGATGCTCGCCATTGGACTCGTCATCACGGCTTCTTTCTTCGTGTAAGCTCCCATCTGATCCCCCAGCGCTTTCCCGAAAAAAGAGGGTCTCTGTTTTTTGGTTTCTTGGGCGTAATTGCATTGAGCTCTTTGCTGTCCAGATCAGATGGACATTCTTTTTATGAGTCGAGGGTTTTCTTGAGTTGATGATGTTAATGATCAGGTGATTGCATACTGTGCTGATCGAGGTTGATATGGGTTTTTCATAAGACCCTTTTTGGGGGAGTCATTTTGATGCTCTAATTTGGGACTTAGCATTCTAGGGAGTAGGGCTTCTTCATATGTGCATGTGAGCCACCATGTACTTGCACATCTGAGGAAGTGGCACTTACCGTGCTTAATCGTTGGGCTGATCGTTTCTCTGGGCAAGGGTTGATGATATATCCGTTGTGGGCTATTCTTCTTGAAGCCATTCGATGACAGCATTTAGGCATTCTCTGCGAAGAAAGGTCAATTGGAATCCAGGTCGGTCCTTTATGGGTCAATTTAACTGTGGCTTTTGAGGATCATTCAAATGATTATTAGATTTGAGTCTGTGAGGGAACTGGTGTTTCTTTCATTTTCCTGGAGGGGAGAAAGTAAGAGTTGCTATTTCCATTTTCCATGGATATGGAATGGATGGCTTTTGTATCACATATCAACCGTTGTTTAGATTCCTTCATGCATATTGCAAAACGCATTTTGATAATAGTTACCAGATGCCTACATCTTCCACGTCTCCTGTCTTTGTTAGTGATAGGATCCTTCAGAACTTGAGCAAACAAGGCTAGTTATCCCGAGCCTCGAGCATTACTATTGGGTAACTGTGATGTGGTGTTTTATTCTTTTTACTAGAAGCCATACAAAACGCCTTTTACATGGACATAGATATGAGTGCAGGAAAGTCCCTTAATATGAATTGAGCAGAAAGTGAGCAAACATATCCTATTCGGTTCCTTCAGAGTAGTGGAGGCGAATTGGTATCTAGATATATTTGTGGACTTGCTAGAAGGTCCCTTGATAAGAGCTGGTGCATATTGGTGCAAAGCCTGGTTTTAGATTCCCATATGTCCTCAGTTTAAAGGTTTTTTTGACATGGGCTTCAATTGAACAAGGCATATAGTGTAGTTTTTTTCCCTCATGCACAAATTGAAGAATTCCATGATTATGACGAGGGTCTGTCTTGGATGGTTCTTACTGCAAAGTCATCACATTTTCTTTTTGGGTCTGGCTATCTCTTCATTTTCCAAACAGGAGTACTCTGTAATTTGCTGTACTTCATGCATAGGTGTTGTATTGTTATTACAAATATCGAGTAATTGGATCTGTTTATGCTAGAAACTTTCCTGTCGATAATCAGTGGACAGTTGTAAACATGCTCTCTTGTGTTTGAAGCTATGAAGCAACCTCTTCTAGGCGAAATCGTAGCCTAGCTAAGGAGCTTTTTGCAGGAGCCGTGGCATCCATTTTCCTGGTATTTCACTTCCTCTATTGTCTTAATAAATATGTTGCTTTTTCCAGGTTGCATAAAATTTCTCATGTTATATCCTCATTTACAGTCCTAAGCTTCAGCTAATAACTCTAAATAGCCATTGCATCTTCTTCTTCTGTGATCCCTGTGTCAATGAATTCTCTTATTATACTCAAGTAAGCCATCTTTTTTTTCTTACAATTGGATTAGATGGTTAGGTCATTTGAATGCAAATTACAGAGACTGACTAGTATGATAATGAGAGTAAAACACTGCAACCATTAGTGCCCAAATTCACCTGAATTTATTGCTGATAGCCTGTTTTTTGCTATGGTGCAGGGTTTTGGGTCACTGTTCTTACTCCTCTCTTGTGGCATTTACGTCTAATACTACGCTCTGCAGCTTTTGCGCAACTGGCCTTCTGCACTAGATAGGTGATTTTCCCGAACCGCACATAGCATGATCTCATGGTTCGAAATGAGGAAGTTGCCATAGAAGAGGGAGAGCATACTTATGAATAATTTCACTATATACTGGACGGCTGTTATGTTTGTTGTTTAAACATACTTGGTGGAAATTGCTTGGTCGTGTTAATTTTTGGTGTGCAGCCCCCTTTACTTTCTAATTTGATATGAAAGTTCGCACGAAGTTTCCGATGATATGATACATTTAGCAAATGGTTTATTTGATTTTTTCTGTTGTGGACATGAACTGGGACATGATCTGATATGTAGAATGTAGAAGATGAGTAGTTGGGTAGGATCCAAGTTAGCTGGGTTCTTGAAAATCACCGCTCATATGCATGCTGTGACATGCTCATTCTCATCCTGAAACACGCTGTGCTTGTTTGCGCACATAGTCATGGAACCAAAATGCCCATAAGTCATGATCACGTTCTGGTCTTCATGACGAACTAAGCACAAATGCAGCACACAGCTCGAAAGTTCAACAATTCTGCTCTCTCGGCCAAGATCTCGAACTCATTTTGCATTCTTTCGTTCCCTCTGAAACATCATAAAAGGTGGAATTAATTGTAAGAAGAAAGTAAAAGGCGGAAAAATTAAAAAAGAAAGACCAAAATCCTTAGCCAAGAAAAAGAGGAGGAAATAAAATCAGAGCACAAGCTTTTGGGCCGCCATCGGCCCATTTTGGCTTAAGCTAAGAACAACTCCAACACATGCATGAATGCCGTGAAATAAAGATTTAAATAATTTTTTTTTTATAAATATTTTGACTACTAAGAATTTGGTTGATACGAACTAAAACAGGAAAGCTAATCCAAATTATGAACCTTGCATTTGAATACTACAGTTTCTGCAATCCTCATATTATGGTGATCGATCACAATCACACTTCAACTGGATAAAACATGTGCATTCTGCTGAATTAATCAACATGATGCACAATCAAAATCATGATTTAAGAAAAAAATTTAAAATTTTATATATCATCTTGCAACGAAATTAGTAACTTAAACAATCTTAACATGTATTGGCAAAGCTACACATAGAATGCATTTTTCATTAAGAACCTTTTTGCTAATAATCTTCATTGGAAATTGGAAGATGTTTGGGAAAAACATTGAAAAGGGAAGTGTGAAAAAAAAAAAGTAAAAAAAGAAATAGCAATCAAAGTCAATTGTGAGTATCTAGGTTGGACTCAAGGGACAATTGCAATACTATTGTGATTTAACATTCTAGAAGAAAGGACATAAGTACTAAAATAAGAACAAGCTTGAGTTCACAGTCAAGGTAAGATTAATGCATCTCTTTTTTATCACTGTCATATATAGATAACTTTATGGTTATAGATATAATAAAAAATATGTATGAGCAAAAAAGTAGAATGGAGAGGAACTTATGACATCATACCGAATCGTAGCTTCTTTAGATGAGCAAGTAGGGAAGAAAATCTCCGTTGTTAACCATAACATGCAAAACTCTGAATACTAGTTGATAAAAACTACAAATTAGGAAACACAGTGGAGAAAACTCTGAAAATGTTACCATTAATTGGAATAATATAGGAGATATTTGTAGAAATTAAACAAGAAACGAAAATTGAGCAAAAAATACCAATTGCACTTAACCTGCAAAATTGTATCGAAACCCTTCAAGCGCTTTGAGAAAGTTTTTTCCTATTTATTCTAAAATGTTTAAGAGATGGCTCGATGCATTAGCTTCGTACGGATTGATAGACGCGGATATTATTTTCCCAGAAAAAGTACTAGATTTTAAAATCATTTCCTCTCTATTTTTTGATTTATTCTTTTATTTTTTCCAATACGTAAAGGTAGGTGAGAAACTGAGTGTGCAATTTAATTGGGGTCATGGACGTTCAATACATCGATTGCCACTTGGGCACACCGGGTTTTTGTCATGTAACGTTTGTCCGTTCGGAATTTATTTATTTAATTATCTATTTTTTTACTTTTTCCCTAATCTTGTTTAAATTTCCTCTCCTTTTTTTTTCTTTTATTTACCCTCCTCAGCCTATCATATTCGATTGAGGCTGGGAATGATCCAGCAGTGATGTAGACAACACGATGGACCAATCGACCAAAGTTGGGCCCACGGACATTATTGTGGGCCCAGTCGATTTTGGTTGGGTCCATGGTCGGTTTTTTGGCAAAAGTGGGAAGTTAATGACGTTATCGCTTTCCATATCTAATCGAGCAGAAAATTTTTGAGCCGTTCAAGGTTCGGGTAAACTAGGCATTGCAAATCTTTTGAGGGTAGTTGCAAATTGCCCCCACCGACGTTTCTTGGCTTTTGGAATCCCGTTGCATCGTGTCCCGTGGCATCAGCTCCAACTGAATTATGCTTGGAGTTGTGACCACGTGACCATACGTGATTGATTATCTATGATAAATTCTTCATTCACATATAGATGTACATATATATTGCATGCGAGAGCATGTGATTGAAGTTCTTGTGAGAAATATAGCCGGAGTTGACGTTAAAAGCACATTGATTGTAGTTCTAAATTATATAATAGGTCATATCCCTTTTATGATCAACTTGCTTTCAATAACTAGTCACTTCGTCAGATATATAATAAAAATTTGGCTGGAGTTTGCCTCAAGAGGCACATGGCCACCAATTTGAAAAACTCGGGGTAATTTGTAAAAATTGAGATGTCAAGGGGAGACTTTGCCATAGTGCCAAAAATTGCTTTTTTGGGATGTAATTATCCCTTCTGTTAGCTTTAACGGTAAGGATAGGCAAAAAGAAATTTGACTTTTTGATCCTTTCTACAATCTATGGTCACAACCTATTGCGACTCGCTAGGCTTGAACCAAGTTTCTTAATTGTGTTGGCTCCCACCTCATCTAGTGGTATCATATCAACCCATGTAGTGTTGGAAGCGCACAGTAAAAGTCTATTACTTTCATTTGAGTAAATTGTAAAAGAGAGTTCAAGCCCATCAATATAGCCAACTAGATCTATCTTCATTGAAAAACTTTAGCTAATGAGTTATGGATTAATTTAAATACGTTAACTACTTTACAACATACATATTATTTAAATTGGGATTTTTTTCGAATAAAACCCACATGTGCATCTCAACAATCATCCCATCATGTATGAGCTTATTATTAGATTTGCACCCTCTTAATTCAAGTATCTTTCTACACCAGCATGTCTCAACTTGAATCTTCAATGTCTCCTTCATCCGTGGTCTCTTTCTCCAAACTGAACGATGAGGCTACAATCAAGACCGCGTTACTATACAACAACACCTAGGCTACTTGAAAACCATTGTCACAACATGAATCACTATACAATTCGTACCTCAAAAGAATAAACAACCTAACCTCACATAACGTGCAAAAATTCTCATTTTCTTTTGTAATACATAACCAAAACTTCAATTACAAAATACGAATTCTTATTTCTATTGCCCAGTCTAATTTGGTCCTCAATAGATCTTTGGAAGCGTTGATTTAAATATCCCTAAACTTCAAACTCAACCAATGTAATATATTTGGGATGAGTCTAAGCTCAGTAAATGTAAACTCTAGGTCTAAAGTAGGATATATACTCACAAATCGATCCAAGAGCAGAATAGCGTAGTAATGATTAATGCGTGATCAAAATCACTATAATTTCGAAAATACCAATGATCCATTTGGCAAGAGTATAGTATATATTCGATTTTTTTCTTAATTTTTAATAAATTCATAATTGATTCTTTTAATCACTCGAGGAGTGCTACATATATTCAACATTATTTAAGTGTGAGTAATCTAATCCAAATCCAACATGTTAACCAATTCATCTTTTGGGAACACGTATCATAACATATATGTACAAACATATAAAATCTGCATATTTATAACAACTATTACAAATACTAAATAACCATGTCAAATTTCCCTCGACAATTAGCCACCATAGTAATAAGGAGATCAAAATACTCAAAACAACGAGTATTCACATACACATTTAAATTCATTTAAGATAACGTAATCTATATTTTGTGAGGATAATCATGTGTGCTAGGGATAAAAATAGATGCCATAAGCTGACATTCAGTTAAGCACTCAAATACACAGAGACAAATGTACTAATATCGTGATGTGAAAATACTATAGGCTCTAATACTGTTTGTTAGAAGCTTACGAATACCTTCATCAAGGGGAGACCACCTAATGAGAGCTCAAATTCAATCTCATCAATACATTCAGTTAAACCCACTTTTACGTAAAAATTTAAGTCAAAGAGTTGTGGAGCAACTAGGGTATATCAACTATTTCACGACACATTAATTCTTAGATGTGGACTATTTTTTTTACACAACTTGCATATGCAACTCAACAATCTTTCCCTTACGTGTGAGCTTAGTAATAAGTCTACTTATCCTAATTTAAGTATCATTTTGCATTAGCATATCTCAACTTAAATCTCTAACACCGCTTACTTTCATCTCCAATCCCTTTTCGCCAAACTAAACCATGAAGGTTGTCATTGCGACCACAATGCTACACCACAATTTAGGAAGCACCAACGCTTTTTCGGGAGCCTTTGTATTATTAGGACACTCTGACGCATCTCCAACACGCAAGTCAGGAATTCCGACACGCGATTTCGATACACACATGGTTAATTTTAAAAATTTTCAATAAAAGAGGGGGCAAAATGTAAATATATAAAAGATAAAAAATAATAAAAATAATAAATAGGGCGAGAAGAAAAATGTAATCTTTTCTTCTCTTCTGACTCTCGCTTCCCATGACACACATTCTCCCCCTCAAGTTTGTTTTTTCTCTTCTTTTCCGACACACTTCGATATGTGAGTCGAGAATGTGGATTGTTTGTTCTTTTCTCCAAGTTTTATGGGTTATTACAATTGAGTTGAATTTGTCAAATTAAAATAATGAATGATATTAACAAATGGTGAATTAACATTTTAGTAAGGCTCTTTTTTGTTATTTATTTATTTGTGAATTTAAATCAAATTAAGTTGATAGAAATAAACATAAAAAATGATAATTTGTCATGTATACATTTAATAATAATGTGTTCCAATGTGTCAGAATTCTCTATTTTTTTATAAATGATGTGTCGGTGAGTCGGGTTGTGTCGTGTCGTGTATTGCGTGCCAGTGCTACTTAGACCATAACATCCACCTTCACCCCTTATCTCATGCACCAAACTAACCATGAAGACAACCCAAAAATTGTGTTGGTTCACCAAACACCAATACACATTAAAAGTAGATACCAATCAATTATCAACTCTAAAACCATTTGTTGGGAGTGTTGGGAATGCAAAACAAAATCCTAATATACTTAGTTGGATCTATTTTCACTCAATAGTTTAAACTAATAAGTTATGAATTAACTATAATATATTAATTACTTTACACCATATCAATTATTCAATGTTGAACTTTTCCAACATAATTCACATGTGCAACACAACAACCTCCTCCTTAGATGTGAGCTCAATATTATCGTGTCCCCTTAACCTAGGTATTTTTCTACATCAAAGTATCTCAACTTGAATCTCTAATACCTACTATTGTCTTAACTTATCTTTAATGGATGAAGATCCATTGTCTCTTTTTCTAGATCAAACCATGAAATGTCATCAGGACCTTGTTGCTATGCCACAACCCCAGTTGTTCGAAAATCACATTGGTCACAAGATTCCTTCTTTAAGATATTCATCAAACATCATAATAGATCGAGGGCCTATCAATTTATCATTGACTTGAATACTAATTGTTAAGAGTGCACAATAAAAACCCAATACCTTTGCTTGGAGGATCATCAAGGGAGAGTCCAAGTCCAAGCCAATTAACATGTCTAATTGGACCGACCTTTACTTTATGAATCAACTAGAATATGTTAGTTTCTTCACAGCACATTAATTTTTCGATATAGAACTTTTCTAGCGCAACCCACACTTGCAAGTCAATAGGGAGTGTAGTAGAAGCCAACCTTATCTTGACTTGGGTAGATTAATAAAAAGG
The DNA here is from genome assembly GCA_014182845.1 of Corymbia calophylla. Taxonomy (NCBI): domain Eukaryota; kingdom Viridiplantae; phylum Streptophyta; class Magnoliopsida; order Myrtales; family Myrtaceae; genus Corymbia; species Corymbia calophylla. The sequence continues at coordinate 6,367,532 of CM024695.1, forward strand.
ATCTCAAGTCTGAGCTCGTTAATATATTCAATTGAACTCATATTTACTCAAAAACTTAAATTGATAAATTATGAGCCAGTTAGAATAAATTACTTCATACCACACTGATTTTCCAATAGAAGACTTTTTCTGATACAACTCACACATAATTCTCAACTTACAAATAATGCTTACTCATGATAAATCATAATGAATAAATTCCGGACACCCTTTTATAAGTAAGAATGCCAGCCACCGAACAAAGAGATTAGAGTCTAGCGCAATCTCATAGACCTCAATCCTCATAATCAAGGGTAACACTACGCCTCAATGAAGATCATCCTAGCAAATTCATGACTTGGAATAGATTCTCACTCGAGAAATCAAGGAAGGCCTCCAACCTGGATGCAAGTTCAAGATAATATTTTTTGTCAAAAAATAATTCAAAGACATATAGTTAGTGGCTCGAGAACTTTAACCTTTTTTGTACTCCTGGCTTAACGTTAAAACTCAGCCTTAAAATCCGACTTCCCTTTCTATTTACTCCACGCAGGTCAATCCTAGAGACAGAGAGAAAGAGAGAGAGAGAGAGAGAGAGAGAGAGCTTTTGGGTAAAAAATTACAATTTTCTTACGGAAAAAAGGGCGGTCAAATTGCAAATCCGGGTAAAAAGCAAAGCAACAAAAACAAGTGTCACGTTCTGCATGGCCAGCATTGATTTGCCCTAAGCACTGCAATCCTCGCATAATTAGACCATATGATGAAAAGTGGATCCCAACACAAATAATATCAAATGATATCCACCTACGGCTTGCTTTTTCTCCTTTCCCATCCCATCCCATCATTCTCCTATCAATCTCACACACTATATTATGACAAAGACCCAACAAGGAAAAATGGAAAGAAAAAAAGTGAACACTTTTGTTTCCTTTTCTTGATTTTAATTTCATAATAATAAGGATTTTGTAGTCACTACTTTCTTCTTCTTTTTTTAAATTACTAGAAGCTATATGAGATTCATCTAGACACAGCTAGCAATAATAGAGTAAATTATTCAATAAATGGAAAGAAAAAAAAATGACACCCTTCACGTAGGGATGGTTGGGTGTTGCTCAAGGTGAGCTTGTCACGAGAGACAATGAGGAGGAAGCTAGAATTCAAGGATTTGAACTAGTCTCTTATTACAAGAACAATGTGGATTCATTAACTAATTGATCCAATTGAAAAAGGGATTATGTAATAAACCTAAGCATGCCTATGGAACTACATTGTCCACCCGTAGTTCGCAAGATCGGTTGCGATTATCAATGTGCCAATCATTTAATAAGCCCTTCAACTCTGGTCAATTATGACCTCCTAATAGGTTATTTATTAAGCCCGTGTTGATCTGCATGCATTAACATGATCCAGTTTCTTAAATGACGATTAGGGTTAGGTGTGAGAGTTAGACGGCACGGGAGTTGACTTGATGTCATTGATTTAATATATTTCATCACGTGAAAGTTTAAGTTTCCTAGAACTTTTTCGCGATTTTCGGTAATGATTCAATATCTTGGTATTCGATACATTAAATGCTTGCATATTAAGCTGGAAAGTACAATGAACTTAGTTTATTGTACGAAAATCTCTGCAAAAACATGATATTGTTAAATCTGGGAGTGTTTAAACTCTAGATGTCATAGATATTGCAGACCTTAGGCAAACCAATGTATTAAATTAAATAGATGCTTAACCGAAGACAATTGAGAGTATTAGGGTAAGCAATTTCCCATCCTCCAGGAATGAGCATTCTTCAGTAATCTATATATTATGATCTCTAGGTTAAGTTTTGTTTGAGTACACTCGCGATTTGGAATATACTCCGACTGAATAATTCACTTGGAATCATCGATTTTGAGATCACCTAATGTATCTCGCGATTTTCAAGCTAGAAAAAGTAAGTGTCAAGGAGCTAACTTATCTTTCTCGAAGTGTCGTGATTAAAAATTTTGATAGGAACTTTACTTCTTCCTTTTTTTTTTCTCTGGATTTAGACATGATTTAGCTCAAACTGAAGTGTCCATGATTATCTCTTCAACTTGAAATCCTTCCATTTCCCCTACCACGATCCTAATTGATGCTATGGGTAAAGAGAGAGAAGTCTTCTCTCTTCTTCAATTACACCTGCTCAGAAACAACTAAACTTCTGTAACTAAATCTGGTCCAAATCTGCACTGCCTTTTAAGAAGATATTCCAGATGAAGGTTATCTTGGCATTGGATATCTTTATATAAAATTATTTTCATAGATCCTTGCTTAAAGCTATTCAAAAAACTTTGAGCTTGACATGGTTTACTCATATCATTGAACTAGAATATATTAGACATGGGTCATAGTAATAAACACTCTCTCTCGGTGCCTATCTCCATCAGATATCATGACTACCTTTATCTCACATCACAATCTGCATTACCAACTAAACCTGTTGGTGGGTAGCTCAAAAAAAAAATTTCTATTTTTTATTTTCCATATAAGAAAATCTAAAGCTGCTTATGAATGAAGGAAGAAAGAAAAAAAAAACGATTGACTATGTTTGGCCCATAATTTCTGTCCTTGATCCCAGCCCTTTTGCTCTATGTTGGCAACTTATTATCAAAATAAAAAATGATGTAACGCATATATGAAATTAATGATATATTGCGATCGAGTTTTTACATGCTACGTGAGATCAATTGTCAATTTAGTGAAAACACATGGGTCTTGGTCTATGGCATATAAAAGTAAAAAAGGAATGACCAATTTTTTCAACGGTAGATAAAGGAGCAAGGCTTTTTCGGTGATTGAGTCTTTACTAGGTTTCAATCAATCATTTGAAAGCATGAGAGGAATTTAAAAGGGAAAATGTCGCACCAGCGACCTTGTCCTTTGAAGATAATTCTGAATATCTTCTGGGAAGTAACGCTTTGAAGTGATTTCTGAAAGCAAGTTCAAGAAGTTAGGGGTTGAGTTCAGCAAAGACTGGTGTACAACAGAACTAGAGTACGACGGAGAAGGCACTCAAACGATGTTGTATGTATTATGGCGTCGTCTAACATAAGTAGCATTGCGCTCGAGCATAAAGTTGCTGCTCGTCCCGGCGCCTTGTTTCAATAAAGTTTCCCAAAAAAAGAACAAAAGGAAAAAAGAAAACACGAAAAAGTGGAGCCGAAGGATGAAAGTGGTAAGCAAAGCAGCTCCATTCTAGGTGCTGGTTCCTCGGGCTGATCAGGACCATTGACTGATCATAGGGTGGGCCGTCGTTAACCAGTTTTACATGTGAGAGGTTGGTGAAAGGCACTATCAACCTTATAAATGTTCCTTGGCCATCCCCAAGCAGTTCTTTGCGCCCCTAGTTGACTGACTCTGACATTACATTCAGCAACAGTAAGTAAAAAAAAAAAAGAAAGGAAAGAGCACCCAAGAATCAAGAAGCTTCGTCAAACGAGTAAACTATAGCGACTGTCATGAATGGATGGGTGTATGTGGTGAAATAGGGTTTAACAAATACGAGGCGTGCGTGTGTTTGTGTGTGGCGTTTGTGAGGGGGAGAGAGAGGCATTTTAATAGACTTATCTTTTGGGGTACGAGTTATAACGCTATGTGGTAGAGCTTCAATAAAAGTAAAGCCCTGTCTTCATTAGACCAATAAAGAAATACTGTGAGAAAAGGACTCGGCTCAACCTCAAGAAGCCAACGCTCACACACTCTTGCCCTGGCACCATACCCTTATTATAAATCCCTCTCATCAGTAACTTACAGTTCCCACCGCTTCACTTCACTTTGTGCATAAACCTCTTTTTTTTTCTTTGCTTGTTTGTGGTGTTGCCGAAGCTGGAACCTGTCAGTTCTTCAGGTAGAAGGCGTGAAAAGCTTTCAAAAATGGGGGCTAAGAAGCCTAGAGTAGTGATAATTGGGGCAGGAATGGCTGGCCTAACAGCTGCTCACAGGCTCTACACTTGCGCAGGCTCGAGGGACTTGTTTGAGCTGTGTGTGGTTGAAGGAGGGACAAGGATTGGTGGGAGGATCAACACTTCTGAGTTTGGTGGAGACCGGATTGAGATGGGTGCTACTTGGATTCATGGTATTGGAGGCAGCCCAGTTCACCAGATTGCCCAGGAAATCCATGCCCTGGACTCTGACCAGCCATGGGAGTGCATGGATGGGTTCTTGGATGTGTCCAAGACTGTGGCTGAGGGTGGGCTTGAGGTGAGTCCTTGTGTTGTTGAGCCAATCTCGACCCTCTTTAAATTGCTCATGGATTTTGCACAAGGGAAGCTTCTTGAGGATGGAGCAAGCAGTGAGGAGAGAGAGCTCCACAATCTTGCAGCCGAGGCTTTCAAGGTCTGCGACAGCAACAATGGTGGGAAGGTCCTCAGTGTCGGGTCTTTCCTGAGGCAAGGGCTTGAGACTTACAGGGATGTGGTCAAGGACCAAGACGAGGAGGTCCAGGGAGGCCATGGGAATTGGAGAAGGGGGTCACTCGAGGAGGCCATTTTCGCAATGCATGAGAACACCCAGAGGACGTACACATCGGCAGGCGACCTCTTGACCCTGGACTTCAGTGCAGAGAGCGAGTACAGGATGTTTCCTGGTGAGGAAATCACCATAGCCAGAGGGTATTCCAGCATCATTGAGTCGCTGGCCTCGGTGCTTCCGGATGGCCTAATCCAAGTGGGCAGGAAGGTTAGGAGGATTGAGTGGCATCCTGAGGTTCATCAGGGCATGATCTTGGGAAATGGCCATTCCCATGATAGGCCTGTGAAGCTGCATTTTTGTGATGATTCTATTATGTCAGCCGATCATGTGATCGTCACGGTCTCATTAGGAGTGCTCAAAGCCGGAATTAGTGAGGATTCGGGTTTGTTCAGTCCTCCCTTGCCCACTTTCAAGACTCAGGCCATATCAAGACTTGGTTTTGGTGTGGTAAACAAGTTGTTTCTGCAGCTTGACCCGGCCCATGACCCGAAAGGCAATAGTTTCAACAATTTCCCAGTGTTGCAAATGGCTTTTCATCGATCGGACTCGAAGATGAGGCATGAGGAGATACCGCGGTGGATGAGGAGGACGGCATCTTTATGCCCTATCTATCACAATTCAGATGTCCTATTATCTTGGTTTGCAGGCGAAGAAGCTCTTCAGCTTGAGACACTTACTGATGAAGAAATCATTGCGGGCATTTCTAGTACGATTAATTGCTTGCTATCACAACCTGAAGAACCACAGGTGAAGTCCAGTACACCAAAATTGTGCAATGGCAATGTAAAATCTGTTCACAGATTCGTTGGAAGTGATGTGAAGTTTGAGAAAGTGTTGAAGAGCAGATGGGGCACCGATCCCCTGTTCCTGGGATCATATAGCTACGTAGCTGTCGGTTCAAGCGGCGACGATTTGGACATGATGGCCGAGCCATTGCCGCGGGAGAGTCATGAAACCAACACTTCTCCAGAACTGCAAATTCTCTTCGCAGGAGAGGCAACGCATAGAACACACTATTCTACTACTCACGGTGCTTATTTTAGTGGAATTAGAGAAGCCGATAGGCTTCTTCAACATTATGACTGTGTTTGAAAATTATATCAATTAGAGGCAATCCTACTGTTTTCATTTTTTTTTCCTTTTCCAAATTTGCTTATTGTTCTGATATCTTTCTTGATCTTCATATTGGAACACCTGTCTCTCTCCTTTTATAAAAGTAGGCAAAAATTGAGAGGAGTGGGAGGAAAGAAAAAATAGGGAAGGTTGAGGGAGAGAGAAGATGGGGACATTTTAGATGTACTGCATGAATTAAAGAAGCTTCTTTCCAATTTTCTATTTCTAATTTACTTTTTCTGCTCTCTTTTCGGTTTGATATCATGATCTCCAAAGCTAAACCAATTAAAAATTATGATTCTTTAGCTACTCAACAATTAGAAAGTAAAAAAGAAGAAAAGCTTTGTATTGTATCCCTCTCTCTCTTTCTCTCTCTCTCTCTCTCTCTCTCTGGGGCTTTTGTTTTGGTGATGCATAGTGGGCAGGATCCTGTAAACCCGGCTTTTTTCCAGCTTGCAACATGTCCATCAGTCTCCTGCAATTTGGCTTGTTTCTCTGCCCATGATTTAGTGTTCAGTTCTCGAGTACAAACAAAACTCTTATCACTTTCCTAATTCAATTTCTGAGTTAGACCCTTAAAGAAACTTGGGACAATGAGTGAGCTGGCCCCAGTTGCATGTAAATCCCTAGAGAATGTGCCCAGCAAAAAGTTACTGAAAGTTCAAAAGGAAAAAAGAAGAAGAGAGGAAATGATAACAAGAAGGAATCCCAAGAAGAACCATCAATCTGGTGCACTTCCTCAATGTCCTCTGTTAACAATGAGACACAAAACAGAACACACAGATCAATAAATAGCCATCTGATTGCTCTGACCATTGGTGAAGAACCTTTGGGTGAGTGGTGTGTACCATTATTGGACTGACCTGTCAAGTTTGAGATGTAAATACATAACTGTTATGTGTAAGATATGTCTCCGATCTCACAACATCTACTCTTGAGCTATCACACTACTAGGTAAGTCTTGTACAATCTCAAAATAGTACTACACCTTTTCAAAGTCACCAGAGTGACCAATATTTTGTTGGCGACAGATCCGAGTGGGGCACTCTACATTCGCAGTGAGACAGCTCTTTGCTGAGAAGACATCCCCCAATTGCCCTAACCACTCGGTAACACTACATTTCACCTCAAAAGCAAAACTCAATACTAATGGTGGAGACAGAAAACGACTGTCCATAGACAACAATATCAGACCCAAATATCCACCAAGGTGTTCTTGTCTTGGCATATCTGATGCCATCCCCAAATCAGCTCTCATTGCTATTAAGCCAGCAGCAAATTTCTTAATCAAAGATTTGTCACTATCTGCCTGCAAGGGCCCCCCCACGAACCTTAATAATTGATTTCTCTCCCATTTTCCTTTCTCTATTTTATCTACCGCTTATTTTCTGATTTGGTATCACCTCTCCTACAACCAAAAGCGACATGTATTCATCAAGAAAACAAAATGAATGAAAGAACTCACATGATTCTGTTCATGCGACTGAAGTGCTAAGTGAATCTAAAATCTGATAAAGCTCCATTTTCTTAGATAGTTTATGTAAGGGGCATAAGAAGATTTTTGCTGCGAGGTCCTGATTGGTCAAATCGATGGGAGCTATACATGGAGACATCCCTCTATTATTGTTGAGATTGCTACTTTGCCAGGTCTCTCCCCCAGAAAAACTGGAGTGGCCCACCTGCTGTCTCTTTTTTTGCCTCTTGTGGGCTTCAATCACTCTTTGATGATTGTGCATATCACAGACCATTCTGTCACCATGTCCTTGTCTGATTCATCTATTTATCATAAAAAAACAAATGAGAATCTCTATAACTATACTACCCCCAAAAAAACCCCAACCCCACCTCCCACCTAATGGCTCCCTGATCCCTTTTGATTACTTTTCCCTTGGCCCTCCTTTTGGTTATAATCATGATTATCATGAAGGAGAGTGCACCATTAACATGTCTAGATGTTTTTAATGTCTCAAAGGGTAGGTCCTTGCATTGGTCATTGAACGCGGGTCTGTTCCTTTTTAGCTTTGAGCTTTAGGTATGGACCATTCATTTGACAACTTGTGCATAGTGGATGGTCACAAGCCCTGGATGTTACCTATCATCCCTTAATGTTTTGCTTAGTTTGAGCGTCCTCTTCAAAATCCTCACAGATTGCTACAAAGTTTTCCAATTTGAGGACCTAATCTATGAACTTGCATGTATGTGAAAATGTTTCAAATTGACAGATTAGATAATCATTGAATGGAGGATGTAAGGTCGATTGGAAAGGGAAAGGGAAAGGAGATGAAAACGACGTGATTTGGGATAATTAAGTGAATTTTAGGTCAACTGAGCAACATGGGTTTTGGAATTATTAAGTGAATATTAGGTCAGCTGATTAGGCTGCACTACCCATTTGAGTTTTCTTAGCCATATTGTTTTTTTGTTACGTTTCCTCAACCTATATCTTCCACTGTTATCATTCTTAATTAAATATTACAAAGTTTGGGTAGGACCCTTTTGATCCATTTTCATGAAATAGGTTGTATCAATTATTAGAGGTTAACAGCTGTAACTGTATGTACTTCCAGAACTATTTATCATACTTTCAGTTTGTTCAGTTGAATAGTTAAGAACTATTTGGTATGATCTCAATGCAAACGTTGCTTTCCCTTGAAGGATGCAATTTTCCTTTAGTCTAAGGACCCAAGCAAGCTTTGCTTTTTCGCACAAAATCTTTGATTAGAAGAATCATGATGTGTTTGAAACTTTGAGGAGCACCTTTATCCTTTCTTAAATGAGAATAAGATTTTCCTCATCCTTGTGAGAGCCGACAATGTCAAAGATGGAAAATGACCGATTTAATAAGTTATCACATTAGTATCTTTAAGGTTGCTTTATGAAGGTTGTTGATGATGATACAAAACCCTTTAATTAAAAAGAAGCCATTGGTTCGCGTGTGTCTAAAAATCCGTGTTGAAAGAATCTAGGGGACTCATATAGGACCCTTTAGAGGTTGCCTAGCCCTAATATCTTATAATTAAGGCTCGTGGTCCATGATAAGATCTCCAACTTATAAACAATACCGGTCTTATTAAAGAGTGTTTTCAAAGTGCTAACTAAACGTATATAATGAATATTTCAATTTTCAAAAGCATTGATTTCACGTAAAATGAGAAAAGCAATGCATTAAGAACTGTAAAGTTTCCCCGTTTGGTTTCTTAACAAATGTCCTGGTGACTCCTTTAATGTTGATCGAGAGAAGCAATCTTTTTCGAGGATTCTGTTCCCAGCTATAATGCAGAAGCACTTTCAAGGATGGTCCAGCATCTTGAGACCCTTCAGCTTCAGCTTAAGAACTAAAAAAAAGGACAGTTATCTTATTGCATGGAAGGGGGTAACAAAAAACTGAGGACGACTGAGCTTTTGGTGAAGGTGTATAGCCATACAGAAAGGCAATGAAACAACTGGATTAGCAAGTATGGAGTCCGGCAGAAATGGGTACCTTAATCTAGAGTGCAAGGTCTTTAACTTGCGAGCAGGGAGAGGGGGAAGGGGGGGCGCGGGGGCATAAACCATCAACTTAATTTACCGCTGCTGCATCAAAGCACAGCATGTACTCTTTTATTAATGCTTCCGAGGGCTGTAATTAGTCCCATAGTTTAATTGACCACTAAAACTTCCTTAACTGATGCATGGTGTTTACTAAAGTTTAGACATTTGAGATTCTTCTTTAGACATAAGCTGGAAAAGCTAAATGATGTTTTTGTTGTTTTGTTGGGCGTGTGCTTCCTCCTTTTGTCTCTCTGCATTTGCCTCTTGTGCAAGTAAATCATCTAAAATAATGTGACAATCAAGTCTTATATCCACACCCAGCTTTTTGAGGATAATTAATGTTGCCATATTCCATGCACCTCATCTGTAATGTTATAGTCATGATTGATGATCTCCTCTGTTGTCGACAGCAATCTAACTGAATCGAGAAAAGCAATTCGTCTTTGAGCCGTCCGATAGGAATTCTATGTCGGAGGAGGCCAATAATAGAATACCAAGAAAATTACAGGGTCCAGTCAATTTTGACACGTTTGTTGGTCCCAACATTCAAAATCCCCCACTTGGTTGCCGTACTATGGGACCAAATAGGTTCACAAGATTGAGTTACTCAGAAGTAGCAGGGCTTTCTGAGGGTACTGAAGACTGCTGCTCTTTCTTTGTTTCTTATTTCCTCTCTTTTGCTTTCCTGATTGTTGCAATGAGGGAAGCGAATTTAAGATGGCCATTGTTCGACTTCTAATGTGTGATTAGCACATGAGTTCTGACAAAAGCATCACTGTTAACTCACCAAGCAATATGCGATGAATACGCTCGAGTGAACCTAGTATTAGTATAGTCGTCGCTCAATGGAGGTAAACCATGACATGTCTGCTTGCAAAAACTTCGTAATATGCAGGCCTCTTTGTGATTGATGTGTTGGACATGAAAAGATCCCACCCACGAGTTGATCCATAGTCCATTCCTGCTTTGTTTTCAAGGTTTTTGGTGAAAGAGGGAGATTAGGTCGTGTATATGGAAACATTTTTGGTGTCTCTCCAAGTTAAGCATGTGCCATGCAAATTTTAACCATTCCATTTTCCTCTAATTTTCTTTTGCAAACAATCATTAATATCAGTTATGGCCAGTTCATGGGAGTAGTTGTCATGTACTCTAGATATGGCACAAAAATTTTCCTTTTACTTTTGGTGTCGTCAAGACTATTTTTGTTAAGCGTCATTTCTAATCTCCTGCAGATGCAGGTTACTGCAGAGATAAAATTGCCTTTGCCCAACTATGCAAACACTAGCTTCACTCATTTGGCAGGGCCATGAACATGTACTTGATTACGGATGATTCCGTGCACTTATTTCTTACTACTGCAGTATCTCAAGAGTCCAAAAATTTGTACTGTTCCATATGGATACTAAACTCAACGTCCCAAAATTTCCATGCAGAGTTTGCATCTGTCATGCAAAGTTCCTCTTTTTCTTGATACTGAATTCCAATTCTGTTCAGTTTTTTTCGATAGGCAAGTCTTAATCTCATTTATAGTTTCCCTGATCTTCATGCTACTAGTATCTGAGAATTTTAAACATTAAGTGCTACGCATCAACACCAGCGGATTGCTTAAAAGGAGCAATCTCCCCCCTGTGGGGATTCTGGAGCCCAAACTCAGAAACTATAGTTGTATGTCAAGGCAAACCGGGAGTTACTGGCAGTATTTTTTTCCTTCTTTGTCATAGGTTTTTAGTCGCATTTTGAGATGAGTAGAGTGCAGAAAGCAAGAAGAAGAAAGTGAAAGTTCAACACAGAGAACTTCTGTTTATTCAGATGCCATCCACATGGCTTGGTTTATTAATTTTCAATAGAGCGCGACAATCTTTACAAGGCAATTGGAATTCTCTCCTGTGATTCTTACAAGTATATCATGAAACGGTGCAACCAGGAGGCCTACCCATGTAGAAAGAATGACTAGCTAAAATCCAATGTGTAATTGGTGTATGCCCTTCGTATGGTTTGGAGGTATGTGCAATACCTGTTCGTTTTTGTACATAAAGGATGTCCAGAGACAGCTTTTCTGCCAAATTAGTGTAGTGCTCTGGTATGTTGCCCTTTCTGGATGTTGAACCGATTCTTTGTATGATCAAAACTATAAAGAGACACAGAGTTTATGTACCATGGAGGCGGCATTCTTCCATCTCGGACACCACAGAAGCCGCTTTGTGTTGGCTACAGATTGCTTCGACTGAAAGTTTCTTCTTGCTATCAGGACATGGATCTCCTCCAAAAACCTCCGGAGCCACGGTGACAGAGCAACGTTGTTTCCCAATGCAATTCTGCATGAAAGTTCCATGTCAACCCTAAAAATATTATTAATGAACACTGAAAACTCATAATCATAAAAACCTCTAAGCTACATTATCTCATCCATGATTTGATTATTTCAGATTATCAAACCTTGAGCAGAGTCTAACCAAAAAGTGAACAATGATCATTTGCTCTAGTATTCCTACGCTTGGATTGTGGGGGGTCACAGACCGAGTCTAAGAAGCAGTATAAATGAGGGTTTATGAAATGTGAACTTCACTGAATAAAACTGATTTTGAGTTCCTCAAGTATCCTAGCAGAAGGCAACTTAGAGTTAGTCATGTACCTTCTGAAGAGCATCATATGATTTGTGAGCATGACAACGTCCTTCTTGATAATTTCCACATGTTCCTTGTGGCAATCCATAGCTAGCAAACTTTATCTCAGAGATTTTCTGCGCAGGAGGACACATCAAGTGAGCTTTTGGATATGTATTGTTGGTTTTACCTGATGAAACCGAACGCCAGTCCTTCAGCGCAGGCTGTCCATCGAAGATATCTGCACAGACACTTCCCATCATTCTGTTCACCAAAGAAATTCCTGCCGGTTCTCCACCCCATTCCTCAAAAACAACTAGAAAATTTCCAGTAGGGTTCAGCCATGAGCGAGGAACGTGATACCTGAAAGTTTCCAAAAGCTTTGTCACAAATGTTTGTAGTGAACAACCAAGAATAAGCAGAGAAGTTCGTTTCTTCCTCACCATCTTTGAGATGGCTCTCCACAATTAGCTCTACATTTGTTCTCGTTGAAAATTCCAGCATAATTGCATTCACCACAGCTTCCCTCTGCCACATAAGCAGGCCAGTGTCGCCCAATGCTCTGACCATTTATCCATATTTGACCTTTTCCCATGCTGCTCATATCAAAGGCTAACGGGTCATCACCTTCTGGCGCATCGAAAGTAGTCTGAAATTCATAACTAGTTTATTGAGTCATAAGAAGAGACCAGAACTGTTTTAGTAGCTTCCAAGAAGGATGACTTTACCTTGTACCAGGTCAAGGGCTGTTTTAGGACCACCGACGATCCTTGCATCCATTCAACAGAGGAACTCCCGCTGATGGTATTTAGACCCAAAGTTTCACCCTTTAAACCGAGCTGTTCAGATGCAACAATTCAAGCAACTCTTAAGCTTCTGTGCGCAATCATAAGGGTAACATTCTCTACATTCAACACAAGAGAATGACGTCTTGTGTTTGCTAACTCTAACAGCTCACATTCTATAATTTAAAAGTTCTAGATTTCTGTACGACCGCCATCTTTTATTCAAAACATGCATTTCATCACTAATCTCATATTGCAATTACGTTTCCAATCCAGCACAGTTGCTTATTTTATCCAAATTTCAATTTCCTGAGAGCCAATTTCAAGTTATCATATAAAGGAATGACCGCATGGGGTACGAACCTTGTAGGACCATTTCCAGTTAGTCAAATTCCAAGTGCCAGAGTTTAGACCCTTCAAGGTGACTGGTCCAAGAACCCCAGCATTCCACGTCTCGAAATGGAGACCAACATTCTGAAATAAGTTTGACATCACTTCAATGAGAATTGCGATTACCAGACAATTGAAGTAACATACTGTTATCAATAGAAGCCTGCTGAAGTAGCATATGTAAAAATGTCAAGCCTATCAGGAAAGGGGTAAACTGACCGGCAGCCCCACAGCAATGCTTAAGAGAGACAATTTATTGATCCCCGCTCCTAGCTTCAAGCTGTCGGTGAATGTTAGCTTTGGGTTTTTGAGTCCTCCATATACAGTCCCTGTGCAAAACCGTGATGATCAAGAAGAGTTTTCACCACATTTGTTGGCTAAAAATCTAAAAGAAAAATCATCCAACATTTGCACCAGTGTATGTACCTGATAGTTGACCATTGATGAAAACATGCAAGGCATGTCCTGCTGACCATACTGTGAGAACAGGATACTGACCATTCTTTAGAAAAGCTTCATCAGGTTCTATCACAATGCTGGACAAATATACAAATAAATGTCAGGCAAAGATGGATTGACATATTCATCCATTTATTCCTAGTTCGCATAACTTTTTGGTATTCTGTTTATCTTGATTCTGCCAAAAATTACTTACTCTGTCATGTACCACAAATAGTCTGAAGTGTCTCTTGTAATATTAATTTGTTCGAAAAGCCCTTCCATAGTAGTAGTGTCACTGTCATCAGCCGAGGGAGTTTCTTCATTATATGACTGCCACGAGAAGGTATTATCTAGAGGAGTCATCTTCATAAGAGAGCTTTGGGCACCGATCTGTACACAGATTGTGTTGTGGCATTAGACTCAATCTTGGGAATTCTCAAAAGGAGAGCACTATTTTCTATGCCCTTGTTCAGTTTTAATATTGTTACTTAAAAAAGAAATGCAAAGTTCTGTTTTGGCTTATTTAAATTTAACGGGTATTTCTTTCAGTTCTACAGTGGTCCACATTGTAATCAGATGAATGTTTAAGATGATACCCTTGCGGTGTTGAAAACTGCAGTTTTGCAGTCAGGCAGGATGCTGACAGACCAAGGCGGCAAATCATACTGTCGACCTCCATATGTCACCTTTACTGAGTAATTTGGGTCGTAGTTTGCAAGAAAAGCCGCACAGGCATCAGATGCAGCTGTGAACACATGAGCCTACCCAAAATCATTTAAGATGAGTCGGTCTTGAATTCAACACAGCAAGAAACAAGCACGTTGAAGTGTAGTTCATACACGATAAAAATAGGTTATGACCATACCTCTTGTTGATTTCCAAGCGAGACTACAGTTGCATTGGAAGAAACTAAAGCTGATTCGCACAGCTTGATGGCTTTATGTAAATCTTTCAAATGACGCCATTTCTGTTCGCTCGGTAGACCTGGCATTGGATTGAAAATCAACATGACCCACTCAGATTGCATCATTGTCATCTTTATTTTCTCTCATAAGATAATTTCGTCTATTATTCCCATAGGCTTCTAAACTTTGGTAGCTTAACAGTAAGATTCTCCTTTTGAACCTTATCCGAAATATATTCTTTACTTTAAGCAGTTGGGCATCTTTCATTTCTCAAAGTTGAGAAGGAGTGAATTTCAGCAGCTCAGTCCTAGCATCACTACAAATAAGGACGTCATGTCACATACCAAATTCATCTATAGGAGCATCATAATCATAGCTTGTGGCAATGAATGGACCACCCGATGTCCGACCAAAGTTAGTTCCTCCGTGATACTGGTAAGGGAATAGAAAAAAATTAGAGGCAGAACATAATACTGTCAAAGGTGATAGGATGTTGGTATTTAGCCATATGCAGTTGAAAACATCACCCTACAGATTAAGATGAAGGTTTCAGTTACCATGTAATAATTGACAAAGGAGCCGCCATTTTGAATGAACCTCGCAACAGAATATGCCAAGTCTTCAACCGGTCTATGCGGTATTGCTCCACCAAATTCTGTATACCAGCCAGTCCAGGCTTCGGTCCACATCTTTGGCTTGTAATCCCGGTTCGGTTCAAAGTTCTCGCAGTAGTAGCCATTGCAGGTATCAATCTGTCGCACAGTCACTAAGTTTATCAAAAATGATATTGCAACTCCATCTATTGACAAGTACTAATCAAGTTTGCTCTTCCCAAACTCTGTCCAACCCAAAAATGAATTTAGGCAGCCACTTGTGATCAGAGATGTTGTCTGCACAATGCTTGGGATTCGGCTTGTAGAGTAGGCTCCAGAACAAGATAAAATGTAAGAAAAAGACAAACTTCGGGGTTGCTCATCTTCAACCACTAGTAAAAGCATAAGAGATAAAGATCTGTCTTATAAGACCACCTATGCAGACAAAGGTGCCAATGCAAACCCCACCAAGAAAGGAGGCTGTGACTAACGGAAAGGAGGTTCTAAATTCCTAAAGGCGAAGGACATGACAAAAAACATGTGACTACAAAGTTCCAATTAAGACAATGATGAGAGTTGCTTACAACTGGATCAGGGGCATCTTCTTGCTTGCACATGACCCATGGGACTCCGGTGCCAAGACCAACGGCCATATCAGCGGCCCATTTGCTATATGCCTTGCCGGGCGCACCGATTTCCCATTCCACCGGTCCATATTCATTCTCAATCTGCCAAAACACAAATTTAATGCTTCCTTTAGCAAGAAAAATGACGCAAAAACAAAAAATACAGAGAAGGTGTCAAAGGTCGGAGCGGATTTAAACTTCTTAAAACTATTGCCCTTTCTGAAGGTGACAGTTTATATCGTCAAATTAACATCACACTGATATAATATATAGTCGCAGTATCTAGAAGTCCTTACCTGAGAAAGAATAATTGGACCTCCCTGAGCCTCGAACAGATTTTCAGCCTTCATCATGTTCACTATTTTCTCTGTGAACCGTTGCATTGCCACCTAATGATAGTTTAACAACAGATGCAAATTATTGAGCAAGAATAAATCTGGAAATAAAATGGTAAACACATAGCTACAAAACCACCTTGAACGGCTCGTTGTCTGTCCTGAAAACGATGCCCGGCACGTATTTTAGCCAGACAGGGAAGCCCCTGAATCAGAAAATAAAAACAAGAACGGCAGCAAGGCACAGAAGCATCAAGGCACAAGGATTTTGGTATGTACTAAATTTTGCAACAAAAGGAAAATAATTATAAGAATTACTTTTATAATGACGAAAATTCTCACCCAAAGTTCCATTCTGCACAAACATAAGGACCAATGCGGAGATGCACGTAAAGTCCTGCCTGCTGTATCAGCTTTATGAACCGGACAAGATCATATCTGTCCTCAAAATAATACTGCAAAAATATGACAAAAAGCAGTGTCAGATAATTACCACGTGAATATATACAAAATGATAATCAGTACATGAGCCAAAAAAAACTGAAGGAAAAGGAACTTTTCTTTGTTGTTGTGGAAGAATTATACTTTTCCTGGAGAAGGTTCGTGTCCATTCCAAAAGACATACGTTTGGATAACATCCAAGCCTCCATCTTTGGCCTTCTGAATAAGATCAGGCCACATCTGCACAATCCCATGCCACGACCCAATAACAAGTCAGGCAAGAACATGTAAGGTTTGAGCTCAAACGCTCCTGAAGAATGCCAAATGAGAAACACCCAATTGCTCAAATGCATTGGAATGCACGAAAGCAGAAAGAACATAAACAAACACGGGTTACCTCGGGAGTGCTTCTTGGGTAGTGAATGGACCCGGAAATGAGAATCCTCCTCTCCCCATTGATGATAATGGCTCTGTGGTCGTAAGTCACGGAAGCCGCGACCGAAGAAGAAGAAGAAGAAGCCCACGAGAGCAACAGTACAAGCGTCACCACCATCATGCTCTTGGCTCTGCGCAAGGTCTGCACGTGAACTCTCGAGCCAGAGCCCATGACCCTCTCTGTACCGCAAAAGCAAACGCTCCCTTTGTCTTCGTGTGGACTCACATTAAACCTCACATCACCAAAACCGAGGAAGAAGGAAACGCTAACATCCTCAATGGGGCGTTCGGCACAACCTTTTCCTCTTTTCTTTCGGGCTCTGAGAATCGTTTTCTTCTCCTTTATAGAGATGAAATGTAGGCAGCACAGGATTTTCCAAGGAATGAAACGCGTGGGGCCCAAATCTTTTGGCTTTCATCAACCTAGACGACACGGCACCAGCTTCTTCCTTTTTTTTATTTCCCCATTACTGTTCATCCATCTTTCTTTAAGGATCTTGATCTGGCGAAGGATTCAATGCAGGGTGGGCGTATTTTTAAGAAAGTTCTCCATTAATGGCACGCAGCAGAAAGATGTGCAAAGAAAACCTGAAATGGAGGATCTCTCTTTATGAGCATCTCCCTCTCAACTTTTGAACTGGCGATTGGCAAAAAAATATATTTTTTAAAGTTGGCGTGATTGAAGACTGTGTTCCACAGCTCTGCCTCAAATCCCCATAATGGAGATGACTCTGTTTTGCCCTTTGAAATGTAGTTAGTTTGCAGTCCAGTTAAAAAAGTTGCCCCCTGCCCAATATCTTATAAATGGAGAATTGTTTATTTATTTATTTATTCTTTCCTTTTTCTTTTCATCTATATTATATAATATATCCTCCTTCCCCCACAGCAGGATGCAACCTTCTCCAATGCATGATGTATCTACTTGAAAAAAAAAAAAAAAAAAAAAGTCAAAAGTTTTGGAGGAGTTCTCTTGGACTCCTGTTTCGGACGACGTCCGATCAGCGCACCCTTAACCGGTAATCGTAAATTGCACGGTGCCAGGTGAATTCGCCGTAACGAATTTAGATTACGAATGTGATTGCGTCCATTATCGCCTTATAACCCCCTCGAGATTGGAAAAATTCATAAATATATTGCATTTTGCCGATTTAAATCCAAACCTTTTAAATTTGTTAATTGAGTCATGAATCTTTTTTAATCTTTTGACAATTGAGTCTATTTGGATAATTTTGGCCAAAAATCATTGGTTTTGACACTGGTTTTGCCATATAAGTCGATCGATGCTGACGTAGACAATTTTTAATAATATATCAATACCTCTTTGAATTGTTGTTTTTTTTCTTCTATTTTCTTTCTTTTATTTTGTTTTTCCCCTCTTCCCTTTGCTAATCACTATCGGGCCTCGTCAATGGCCAGAGGAGGTTGCCGAGCTGCCCTCGCCCTCGCTAGCCCAGGCCGGGCATCCCTTGCCTAAGGTCGTCGGCAAGGGCCAAATCTCCGTTGGCCATCAATGAGGTCCAACAGTGGTTGGTGGAGGGAAAAAGAAAAATAAATTAAAAAAAAAAAAGAAAAATAAATAAATAAACAATTAAAAATTATTTACATGGTCCTCTTAGATGGCACGATCGGTGTTCACGTCAACGATTTCCGACCAAAATTAGTCAAATAGACTTAATTGATAAAAAGTGAAAAATTTTACGACTTAATTGACAACATCGAAAAATTTAAGACTGAATTAATAAAAGTGCAGTAAGTTTAAGATTTTATGCATAATTTTCTTCTCGAAATCTCATGGAAAATTCGCATAAAAGCGAAAATCGCTAATGCTGTACCCTTGATTTATGGGAATGAGATTTGTTATCGATAATTGACATGTTTGTATTATATATTATTATAGATAGTATTCCTCAATACCACAAAATATCGTGAACACACAAAACATGTTATATTCTTTACTCGATCCTATCATTAAAATCCCTCTCCATCACATGTATCATAGCCAACTGATTCGAAAAGTTCAAACCATTAAATGGATGCTTGATTCATTTTATTTAAATCTCGTTATGCTTTTCATATTATATGGAAATTAAAGACAATTGCTTTGATGTGCCTAGCTATGTTCCTTCTCTTAATGCTGGTGCCCATACGCCTCACAATCCTTGTTAATTGACAATTATATTTCTTCATTATCAATTAGGAAATACGAGAGGTGATATTGCAGGGTCTTCCACTCAAGAGTGGATCTCCCACCTATTTCTTCTTCTTTGAGCTGTTTAAGAACCTGCTTAGATCCATTTGCTTTTCATATGGTACGAAAATTAAAGACAAATGCTTTGATGTGTTTACAAGATGCTTTGCCCCTTAAAGAGCACCAATTGGGAAAGGGATTCTTAAGATAAATCTTTGCTTAACCCGACGAGTTGGAATATATGAAGGTCTCTTTCCCATGTGGGTCGCTTTAATCATCTTTATCCCAAAGTTCTGTTCCTTGGTAATTATGTTATGGACACCTCTTATGTGACACGAACCATTGATCTTTTCGAAGGGTTTTTTTGTCCTAAACCTTCAGCTACAAGATTATCAACGACAGAAGTGTAAAGATCAATCCTTGAAACATATCCGTCCATGTGTAACATGCCCTTGGACAAGGATTCGTCTCGGTGTCCTTTTCCCTATATCGACCTTAATTATACCCGCCCTTTAGCAATTAATATGCTAAGTATAGTCGAAACTATACTTCCGAGATTCTAGGGCTCCTATTTGCACACTGACCTCATCCACAATCGGTTGCAACTCCCCAAGCCACTATGCCACTTAATCGTCAATTGGTATCTTTGTCTACAATCGGCATTATAGTCTTCGTGTTATCCTCTCTATCTAACACTTGGCTAGATTTAGGTGTCCAACTCATTGTGTTCTTCATCGACATGTCTTGCTAATTGCCCTTAGACTACTGTCGATGTTGTCTCGCAGTCGATGGCTACGTTATTGAAGTAGATTTCCATGCCCTTGATTGACATCTTCATTCTATCTCCTTCCTTTTTTCTTGTGTTCGACACTTTACCAAATTTACAATTATATTGGCCCATATATTGGTTATCTTATTAAAAAAAAATATTCATCAATCATTCGTCACTGTGCATCAATAGCTGTACTTCATGGTATATCATCCACAGTCATCAATGAGCTTTCTATAATTATTGATAACTACCTAATATGATTGTTACTGAATCAGATAGCTAGTCGATATTGATTCCATTACTAAATTCTTTTGCCAAATCGACTTTGTATCGATTAGATATCAGACCAAATCGATTTCGTATCGATTCTAGAGAGCTAGCTACTTTTTTGGTGAAAACAACCTGCTATCTCATCAATGAAATCAAAAAACCAAATCATTCGATAATTACGTCTTGGGAACGTTAGTAAACTCAGATTCGACTGTCAAGATCCGACCCCATTTGGGGGTACCCCCCTTGCGTAAAAGCAAGAGGGGATGGTGTTCCCCAATTCCCCAAGAAAAATCACGAAAATGGCATTGCTTTAAGCTCCAAATACAACGTTGCTTTGTCGTCACGATAATTACACGACTTCATGCTTTCTGCCTCTGTGCAGTCAAAAAATGATGAAGCCATCTTCAGTCGCTTTCACGCTACACATGTACACCCCAATTACATCTCCAGAGGGTAATAAATGCCAGCTTCGACATAACATCATTTGCAGTTTCGATCTATCTGATCTGGCTCAAATCAAGTACCTTGCTGAACCCATCTTGACGCCATGTTGACCTCATCGACCTATAACTCGAGCAACCACGACTCCTTCGTACGGCTAAATACGAATTAAATCGATCATAGATAAGTTTATTAGCTCTCATCTCCACTTATGTATCGCCACGTAGAACATGAGGAGGATCTGAAAGTACTGGGGAGAAATATAGAAATCGTTTTTGGATTTCCCGACATCTCCATTTGGCACCATCCGGACTTTAAAACCCTAACGCTTTTGTACCTCGTAAGATTCCGAAAACCTTCTTCTTTGCACATCAGAGTCTTAACAACATTAGTTACCAAATCATCTCCACTTATGTATGGCCACGTAGAACTTTAGGAGGACCTCAAAGTGTTGGGGATGATTATAAAAATCATTTTTGGATTTGTGGTTATCTCCATTTGGCATCCGCCAGACTTTAAAACCCTAAAACACTTTTGTACCCGGTAAGATTCCGAAGGCCTTCGTCTTTTCACATTAGAGTCCAACACCATCAGTTAGGGACCCGTCCGGGAAAGTTTAGCAAACTTTTTGGGGATGAGGCAGGGGGGTCACATGGAGCGTTGATATGAAACTTCCGAGGACATCGTGGAGGCTCTTTCCGCTGTTCATTCGTGAATCGTGAGATCTTTGTTGCCTGGTCATCATTCTACTGGAGTGAGGTCTTGCACCACCGAACCAGCTAGTTTTGTCGGCATTAGGAACAACTTCACAAGTCCTTTCACAAGTGAAAAATATAATTGAAGTTACGAGGGTGTGATTTATATACTCCATCGATTAGAAAGCATAAGGTGCTGCTTATAATTGAGAGTAATGTTATAGAAAGATATGAGATACTAATTATAATAAAATCATCTACTGATGAACTAGGATTAAAATCTTATATCTCGATTTTTTTCTTACTTTTATTCTCTATTTCCTCATGAATGTGCGTTGAATCCTAACAAAAGTTAGACCAAAAATTTGTAGATTTAGGATGCATTTGCTTCGAGAAGAACTTTGTAATAACAAAAAAAAAAGCCTTTAGAAAGATGATTTTTCAGAAATGTGTTCCCATTTTTAGATTAGAGAATTCATTTTCTTAATTTTAAGTGTGCATATTTTCTTTAACCGTAAATAGTTTTTTGGTGACTAATCAATTTCAATAAACCAAATGCGTGAATGTCCAAAAAATCAATTTGCGGAAAATTCTTTCCATCAAATAAACACACTATTGGTGATTGTTGACATAACCATGCTAATACAGTTAGCAATGATTCTACTCTTCTATTTGAAAAGAAAAAAATAATAGGATTCTTTTTCTGACAGGTAAGTTTCGGAAGTAGTTACTGATTGGTAACTATCTAGAAAGTGTTACCTGTCACCTAATATCCCGATTTCCTGTTGTCTTACCAACTCTTTTTAACTACTCATAAATTATCTAACTTTTCTTATCTTTTACCAAATTTTATCTATCTTTCATGCCAATGCCATAAATTTACCGATTGTAAGATGAATTGCCCTATTTTTATTTGAGAGACTTACCAACTTTCTTTCTAATCAAATTAACAACTAATTTTGGATTACCAATTCTCCTATCAACAACTTTCCACTTTTATTTTGTTTCTTAAATTTATCATATTTTTTATTGTTTGCAAAAAAAAAAATCTCTTTCTTATAAACACCTTAAATTTATTAACTCTTGTATATATTTACGGACCTCTATTTGTGCGACTTACTAACTTTCCTCCCACTATGTTATCCACTAGTTTTGGTTTACCAAGTCTTATATGAGATGCTTCCCTACGTGTATTTGCTTAATTTTAAATTTTTCCAGCTACGTTAACGATTTACTTACTTTAATTGCCTCACTTTTAAATACGCTAAATTAATCAACTCTTTCTAAATGTTACAGACCTTAGTTAGAGTGACAACCAACTTTTTTCGATTGAGTTGCCATCTAGTTTTGCCTTATCAATTTTCATTTCAGTTAGCTTGGATGTGCATTTGGCTTGTTTTTAAATTACTAACTTCTCTTATCTTAGTGAAAAAAAAAAAAATTCCTTCTCCAATCTTGACTTGTCTCGAACTCATCCTTTTGCATCCCTAGTCTGACTAATGGACACAAGCAAGGGACATCATTAGTGGTAGGGCATACTTCCCTACGTTGGGAAAATTACCAAAAAAATTTAATCTTTTGCATTTGTACCAATTCAGTCTTGAACCTCTCGATTATACTAATTGAATCATAAACCTTTTGACAATTTACCAATATAGTAATTTTAGCAAATTTTGGCTAAAAATTACTAATGTAGATGTCGATCGTCGATACGCTAACATAGACAAATTTTATAATTAAAAAAGAAAGATCAACTTTTTTTAATTATTTTTTTCTTCTTTTCTTTCTTTTTCTCTCTCTCTTCCTTCACTAGTTGTTGGGCCTTGGCGATGGCCAACAATTGGTCACAAAAGATGGCCGACGAGGGCACACCTCACTTGAGATCGCAAGGTCGAGCCTCCCAGATCCCTACGAGAGCAAGATGGGGTTGGACCTTCCGTATGGCCAATCATCGACCATCGCCAAGACCCGATGGCCAAGAAGGAAGAAGGAAAAAGAAAGAAAAGAAAAGAAAAAAATATTAAACAATTCAAAATTTTTAAATTGTAAAAATTATTTATATCAGCTTTGATCGTGTCATATAGAACGACCCGTGTTTACATCAACGATTTTTAGCCAAAATTAATTGGAATGACTTAATTGGTAAAATATATAAAAATTTAGGATTATATTGACATTATCGAAAAATTTATGAGCTGAATTGACAAAAATGTAATAAGTTTAGGACTTATTCGATAATTTATTTTCATTAGGAGGCAAGGCCAATGTCTTGACTTCGAGTTGATGTGCGATGAGGCACCTCGAGATCATCTAAACACTCGCCTGGCAGATCGTGCATCTTTCATCTCCAAACGCTTTTTCTCCCGGCCTCTCCACCACTGAATAAAAGCTTTGCATTCCCCAATGACGCGTGCGGTGACTACCGACTAGTTAGGTCTGAGAAAAGAGTATTGGTTGGCATTAGTTTTTCTGATCTCGAAGCATTGAAGCGCGAAAGCCCCGCTTTAAAGGGCGTCCCTTTCGGCCCTGATGTGCCCGCGGTTTCGACAGCGATGTGTTGATGACGAACCCGATCGAGGCATGGTAATTTGGAAGAAGGAAAAAGAGAGAGAGAGAGAGGTGCTCCTCCTCTGGCAGCTGCAGAGAGGATGGCGAACTCAGACATGTTTTGGGCCAATTCAATGGGCCGACACCTTCTCTCTTTCGCCTTCTTGGAAGGGATGATTGGCTTTTGTTATGGACCCAAATGAGTTGTTAGCTAATTGGGAATGGAAGAAGGAATGTGTACTAACCTGTGGTCCATGTAGAATGATGAGATGATGGAGCTTGAAGAAATTGAAATGTGAATTATTTTGTGTGGTGTGCAAAGGTAATCAATGGGTGGGCCTGGGCTGGGCCTGAATGGGCCGGGCATTATAACTTTATGCCTGCCCAAAAGTGCCAACAGGTTCTTGTGGCTGGAGGTGTCCCAGGGCAAGCTGACGAGCCACCAAGCTCATAATCAGGTCTAGCCGGATGTATACAAAGTTTCGGTCCAGGGTACTAAATGAGGAGGGTAAGGCATTGGTTTTCAGCCTAAGTGTCAGAAATGAGAACAATTATTGCTTTTGTTTCAGAGCATGAAGTCATGAATGATCGTGAAGCCCAAAACAAGGGAATCGCGATTCCCTCCAAAATGGAATTCAAAGAGCGAGAGAGACCAAATACAAGATTGGAAGTTAAAATTTCGTTTTGAAAATTAATGTGATGCTTTTGCTTCCGATCTCCATTTCATGTTCAGTTCTTAAGCTTTGAGATTGAATTTCCCAATTTGGATTCCGCAATTAGATCTTGTATGTATGTTTGATTTTCTATAACTCTCGAGCCTTCTAAATCTCATCGTGACTTATCATCGTCAATTTACCTTTTTTTGGGGGATAATTCAGAGGTATGGATTTGAAGACTCGATTACCTACGAGCCGGTTCAAACATTTTATCTGTCCCCCCAACCCATTTAAACTGAGGCTGTTAAAGGCTCAAATTGACTGATGATTTTACATACTGGAAATAACTTTTTGATCAGAAGATAACTTTGCAAGTGGCCACACCAATCCATACAATCTCATCGAAGAGAGAGAGAGAGAGAGAGAGTGGTCCTAGATGAGAGTGACTGTCCGGAGGCGACAGGGCCCCTCGGATTTGCGATCCCCAATTGAAAACAACGTGAGTTTGGAGCCTCCCTCGGTTACTGACACCCTCCATCATGACCAAGTTCATCTTGTCCGCATCACCCTGTCTCTACCTATCTCCCACCCGCAGCAGTGATCCGTACCCAGCACACGTGGCCTTTCTCGGGATCTTACATATAATTTCTTCCGGAATTCACTTCATCTTTTAGCCATTGGACCTCCTCGCCCCATCTTATACAGACAATCCGGCGACATTTCGCATCCACATTAATTTCTAAATCACAGTCCCCATCTGTCTGTCTATCGATTAATCGCGAAACTTGTGTTTTTCCTCTTCCATGACAGCTTTCGCGGTCCAGCCGTGCATGAAAAGGAATAATATGGCAGCGATCTAAATGCGTGCTGGATCTTGCCTCGATCTACCCATCATAACACGGATCATATGCGGGAGTTTCTGACGGGATCGAGTGCTGGCCATGCTGCGTTTTGATACGTAACCGATTGCTCAACTAAGCGTATGGAATAACTTCTGTTCAAACAAATATAGATAATGATAACCCTTTGGGGTAACTAGTTTCAATCTGTAGATGAATACATTGCTAGCTGAAGCAAGTTTTTTGTTTTTTCAGTTTTATAACTAATAAAGCAATAGGTTATACACCTTCTTGCTGTCTGGAATATTTCAGCTGGCGAGTCAAAATCATCTGGTCATGAATTTCGACGCATACATGTGTGGAAGCGACACGACAGAGGAGGGTATTCCATTCTTGGAGTTAAACGGGACATCACAGTCCTTAACCTCAAGAGCGCGTCCTAACCACACGCGTTGCTGTTCATGCCGTTTGGAAAGAGCCCGCAAGGCATTTTCAAGACAAGGATCTCTTTCATCAGGAAGAATCAGCGATCGCTTAACTTTTAAAATCTCGGTGTCTTAATTATAGCCAGTCGATCCCTTTTCGATTCTCTTCCTCGGCTGTTTATTGCAGTAACAGCAGTGTATATAACCTTTGAAAGCCCCTCGTGAACATAATCCAGGTTTCCCAGGACCTTCAGTATCCTGGTCAAAGCCTAATCTCGCTTAACAGAGATTAAGTAGAGAATAACACGAAAGGCTAGGGAGCTGGGGCGCTTTGAACCACATTCCAGCATGTACTCAGTTGGCTAATGTTGCTGCTAAAAGCGGGGAGAAATGGAGACAGTGATCTACTGAAAACAGAGAAGAATCCAAACGACATCGGGAAAAAAGCTGATGAATTGTCAAACAGTGAAAAAGCTGAAAAGGGGATTTTCAATGACTCGACACTGGAAAGAACGACTCGAAATGATTCTGCCGTTTCGCTATAAAGTCTGGATTCTTTTTTCCCCGTGATGGTAGGTTTTTGAAGGAGCTGATGAGTGTTTCAAACAGTGCTAAAAAATCACTATCGATCACTTGATTTTTCGATTAAAAAAAAACCACCTTCAAGAGCAGGAGGTGCATGATGGGTTGGGACTAGAAAAGACTGCTACATTTGGTGAGAGTTAGTCTAGTATAGATAAAAATAGTAATATTCTGGGATTCCTGTTTTTGAGGGAACAAAAGTGTAGATAAAAATTAGGTTTTAGGAGATATATAGGAAACATGCGACGATGTAGACCATGTGTTCTGGTTTTGTGTTTGCTCTGGTGCGCCTATAATGTCTCTTCTACACTCCACATGCATACAATGAGTTTTTGGCAAAATACCAGCTGCTCCGCATGATATCACTCCTTTTGACCCCAAAAAAGAAAAAAAATATGATATACTTCCAAGGCCCATACGATGCAATTCTCTCAACCATCAAATTCTTGTCTTTTTGTTACCTAAGATTGATCATATTTAAATCAAGCTTAGCTAACCGCATTTCAAGATATTATGATGAGTTTTACCGGATTTCAACACAATTTTTTCATGTTGTGATCAATTAAGTGACTTAGTGCACTAGGTGACATGGCGATTGCGGCGGCAATCTAAAAATTCCGTCTGCAAAGAGATATTGAAGAGGAGGTATGGAGAGAAATCACTCCATAACTAATGATAATGATGATGAGACTAACCTTCATTTTGCACTATAACAAAACTTAATTATTGCCCCAACAGCACTACTTATCAAATCTTTTAGTCATGTACCAAGTATTAAATAATTTACAAAGTAATGTATGTAGAGTTGCTTGATTACCCAACTAAATTATCTAGAATCGATTTAATTATGTCATTGTGAAAGTAATAAATATTTTACTTCTAGGGTGCGTTTGTTTTAATGAAAGTAGTTTCCCGAAAAGTGTTTTCCGGATTTTCCGCTATTTGTTTTTCCAAAAATAATTTAGTCAATGGAAAATACTTTCCAATCAACATAAATATTATCTATTATTTTAGGAAAATGAATTCCTATGCATGGGAAGGAGAAAACATTTTCCTTCTTTATTAGGTCTTTAGATCCTTCCTTTTTATTAAGTCAAATGTTATTCAATCATTTTCCAAATAACATCCAAACGCCTGAAAACATTTTCAATCATATATCACCAAACACAAGAAAACTAATTATTTTTATGGAAAATGATTTCCTGGAAAATATTTTTCAAAAATGGTACGATTTTCGCGAAACAAACGCATCCTAAGATACTAATTTCTAGTTGATTCTATCCATTATATCTCTTCATTTACATTTCCCTTTTGGTCCATTAATTTTTAAGTTTTAACTTCACTGCAATCTCAAGAACTCACGTGAATGACTTGTAGAAATTTCAGTGCCTAAAGCTTCCCTTTAAAGAATCCAACTCTACACCGCCACGCCTTTCTTTTCTATTTCTTTTGCTTACTTCATCTCTTTCACAACATTGGCTCCACCTTTTGCAGGAAAACCTAAGACGACCCCCCCCTCCTCTCTCTCTCTCTCATACACACACACAAATGTCTCCAGATTATCACACAAGAGAGCTTAACGAATATCAAGCAGAAAGCTTAACTTCAAGACCTCAACCTCATCATCATCGTCAAGCTACATCCTCATGCTTTTCTAGTATTATAACCCCAAATCATGTCTTGCATAGTTCAGCTGAAGAACATGGTGGATGTTTCTATAAAGCATCACAGCCTTCCGATCGTGGACTAGAGGTAAATTAATAAAACCATCTTAGGTTATGTTGCTAAGCATGATGTATATTTACAGTTTGATTCGAGCTCGCTTCAAATTCTCATTAACTAGATCGACCCTTTTCTGATGATAAACAGGCTTTGCCGGCTCCGATTGGCATAACAACATCCCAGAAATTAGAAGATCATAGAGTTGACAAGGATCATCACAAGGGATGCCATGAGCATGGCTCATCACCATCATCGCTGTCATTTAAGTGGACGTCCTCGAAGATGAGGATGATGATCTCAGAAGAGAGACCACCGCCTAACAAATCATCAGCTCGCAAGTCTGAAGACCCGTCGTACCCTGACTCAATTACCTCGTCATGTCCACAAATGGATACTACTGGTGGCTGCAGCGGCAACACCACAGTTAGGGTTTGTGTCGACTGCAACACATCGAAAACTCCACTCTGGAGAAGTGGTCCCAGAGGCCCCAAGGTTCTTTCCTGTTGTTACCCTTAACATTTAATCCTCGCTTGGTGATATGATCACAGGTCATTCATCTGGGTCTAAAAGCTTAGTGATCCTTCCATGCTTATTTTATTTTTTTTTTGGTGATGAATTCACTTTTGGAGAATGAAAGAGAAAAGAATGATCGAATTGTCTTCTGAGATCTCTTTCGTTTTTTGCTCAATATTATTGATCTTGAACTGGGTTTCTCATGATGTTCAGTATTTGTTAGGGTTAGAACAATTAAAAGAGTCATTTTGAGGGTTTTCGCACATAGGAAATGTTCTTGAAGTTTTACTTGCCAAAGTACTGCTGTGGCTCCTTAAAGATAAGCTTCTTTGAGAACATACAATCATCAAAGACTCTCCTATAGGAAATTTAATTAACCCCGTCCTTTTATTTCGAGGCACAGACGCTTTGCAATGCTTGTGGGATCCGGCAGAGGAAAGCCAGACGGGCCATGGCTACCACCGCCGCTGCCGCTGCTGCTAATGGTACAATTGTTCCTACTCCTACTATGACTTCGCCTGCAAAGTGTAAGCTGAAAAACAAAGACAACAAGAGACCAGGAAGTAAAGCAGCCATTGGTCAAGAATCAGAAACAATCAAGAAAAGGTTCAAGCTTCCCTCTCCGGCATTGGCATCTCCCAGAGAGACGAAGAAGCTTTGTTTGGAGGACTTTGCTGCGAGATTGAGCAAGCATTACTCGGCGAATCTCCAGCGGGTGTTCCCACAAGAAGAGAAGGAAGCTGCCATCTTGCTTATGGCCTTATCCTGTGGCCTCGTCCATGGTTAGATGAACTACTGATAGAACAGACAGAATAGTTTTATGGTCATTGAACCACATATCTTTTTCACACATTTACCATTCCAACGCGGTCGTATGACGATATGCGGGGCATTGCGGCACCGATTACGTGTGGTAACTGCTGAGTGGTCTTTACGATCATTGTTTGCTTCTTTAGGTCACCACCGTCACAGAGATAACCAGCTATGGATGATAAAATATAAAATCGCTTATAAAATCGCTAATAAGTGCAAGGTTTTTCATCTAATACATCAAGCTCTGTAAGCTGGCAGTGCACATTGTACTTCCTTTCTGGCTCTCTCTCTCTCTCTCTCTCTCTCTCTCTATCTCTCTGTTCTATCTTGTCAAATGTTTGCCCTTCTTTTTCCAAGTTAAGATGTTCGTTTTGTTTTCTCTGATTCTGCAATGTGAAGACAGGAATTGTTTTCCTTTCCCTCAAGAAGATAAGGTCACATGTAACATGAATTTTTGTCGTAAGGCTTTAACAAATACCAGGAAGACACACATATGAATGAAGACTGTATTCGGCGCGATAAGCACCAGTGGTTCGATTCCTTGAAAATCTGAGGGTGTTGGCAAAAACTTCACACGGACATAAAGATCAGCAGAAAAGAAAGTATTTTCAGAAGAGCAATTGTTGTGAGAACCATGAAAGTTCTCTCAGGAAATGAGCATGCATTGTTAATGCATGTGTGCCTAGATTACAAGGTCGATTGCACTTACTATTGAAACTGGTATTCCTATTAATTGAGAAATAAGAACCAAGTCACCATGATACAAGTGAACCCCTTTTTCTTTCGCCTATTGTAAGAAGTCTAAGGAGGCAAAATTTTGAGAGACCTTCGCTTAGGCATCTTTTTTAGGGCGATTTTTTCTTTTTTTATCCGGCATGATATTTTGGCAGGCTTCGGGAAAACACGAGACTACTTGAAAATAAGGTTTTTGCATCTCTTTTGTGCACCTCTCTCATCATGGGTTTACTTTCTTCATCAAGATGAATGCAGTAATCTGAAGGGCTTTGCGAAAAGCGTTCTCAATTGATTAGCCATGTATAGAAATGGACCTAGAGCAAGCATGTATGTGTCCAAACTGGTTTAGCAAATGCATAATGGTTATCGTAGCGAGAGTTGAAACTCGATTTCAATCACTGATGAGTATCGGTGAAAGCTTCCTTTTTTTTATTTTTCCATTAGAAAGATGTTGTATTCCATATATTTGCCCCTAACTCAATAAGCTTTCAAATACGTGCAATCGATTTTGTTCTTTTTTCCTGCATTACTAGCTCTTGACTTTCTAAGGACCATCAGCGCTTCAGAATACTTTCCTCAAGAATCTTTCATGATAAATCAACCTCGTGGGTGAGGATTCAATGGGTGCTTTGCAATTGAGTCGCGATTGTTGCATGTTATAGCTTTGCTGACTAATAATACTTCCTTGATTTGGGAATGTCGAGAAATTCAAAACAATTTGGTGGGGGCAGGGTTTTAAGGACGAACATGCAACTTTTTTTAAAAATTCGGGGCCCAACCATAATTTCGAAAAGGTCGGGGGTGAGGCCCCCTCCAGGCCCCCTCTGAATCCGACAATGCCTACATACGTTGGAAAAATATTGGCCAGAATTAAGTAAAATTAAAAGAATATATGTTCTCTTGGTGTAATTTGGACAGTACATTACTTGAAGCTAATAAATGCAGATATTCGTTCACGGTTTGCTTGGACAAGACAACCATCTCCAGTTGTGTAATTTGGTGCCTTGTGGAAAGGACCGTGTAAAGATTCAGAACTGAGATGCTGCAGACAAAAATGTTCCCCTAAAAAAAGAGTAAAGGCATCCACTGCTCACTTCTTACACATATCGAGATTTCTAAGTCCTAAGACGTATAATAGAACTATGTTTGATTGTCAGAACTTTAATATTGAATAAAATGTAGGTCGGATTGGATAAAGATGAAAATTTTAATATATTGATTTATTGGCTCCCGTTGCTGGCAACCACAGGACACAATGGTTCTCGCCGTCGGCGAATCCCACCTCACATTCTTTTCTCTCTTCTCTCCACCCATGCCGGATTGAATGTCAACCATTCAGATCTTTGAGCCCTTGCAGACGTCCAAGCTGCTTGAGCATCATCATCATGTAAAATCTTCAGCAACCACCAGTCCCTCCTCCATGTCTTTATTGGTGGCATGCAGTCTTCAACAATCACCAGTATGGTTGCTATTCCTACCCTCACCACCGACGCCGAGGTCGAGGCCCAGCGAACGAATGTGTGGCGGATGAAGGGGCGGCTGCTTGTGTTACGAAGGTGCGTGAGACACGGGGAACAAGAAGTATTGCTCTGAATCTGGCCATAGATGGGGAAGACTGCTAGTGCTGCAAACCTAGAAATGGAGCTCCTTCGTGCTCTCCATGGCTAAGGTCGAGTGGAGCTCAACAATGGAGGAGCTCCTCGATGGCCAAAGTCAAGTCAAGCTCATCAATGGCAACAAGACAATGCTCGATGGGAGGCTATGAGTGGTGGTTATAGGTGAGTAACAAGGACAAAGATAAGAGATGAGTGTGAGACATATCCTATTTACCTTTATCTCATCTTTACACATGTAAAGATGATTTTATCTTAATTATATCATATCTACATCTGGACATTATCCTATTTGGATAACAAACAAACATAGAATTAGATAATATTTATCATATCATGATTTCAATCTTGACTACCAAAAATAGCCTAATTATCAAATTAGATAATGGATATATATGATCTCTTTTTTTTCTTATTAATGGAAGGGTAGAGAGAAACAACTGACGCAACTATTTTCTCTAAACATTGAAATAAGAATCTCGCACCATTATGGAATATTGGTTTAAGACATGATTACCCAATCCTTAAATAAACATATCAGCATATCATCGCACCCCACCAACATGTCAAAAGTGAGGAAATCTCTCCACATGAAATAATAATGTCCAAAGCATAAGCTGGTCAAAAGTTTGCTTGTAACATTAGCCGTGCTCGTGACCATGACAATCTCTAGTTGACTAAATGTTGAAATAAATGATTTGAATGTCGCCAACTTCGTGTTCAAATCACAAGGTTCCTCTTCAATGGGCCATGGGGGCCTTGTCTAACACCTTTCAATGGGTTCTTACCCATGCGCATGGAAAAGGTAATTTGCGCACATCGGAGGAGAATGGAGATTAATCAAGTCAAAAATTTCAAATACATTATTAGCCAATATGATGAGAATATGTTAAGACAAATTAATATTCTATTAAATAAACATGTTCTCCCGTGTTAGGAAGATTTTTTTAAGAGTTAAGTGTCAAATAGCTGTTGATGAAAAAATTATTAATCACTTGATTTTTATTGAATTACTAACTTTTTGTTACTTTTGAAATTAGTGGCTTTTCTTATATATTATTGATTTTTATTTTTATTTTTTACCAACACCTTAAATTTACTAATTTTTATTTGAGTAAATTAATAACATTTTTAATTAAATTACCAACTAGTTTTTTTTTATTATTATGAACTCTCATTTTGAATTAATTACTAGTGATTATTTGTTTATTTTACTTATCAGCTTTTCTTATCGTATTTAGTTGTCTTTCTTATAAATGCATTAAATGTATCAACTATTTGTGAAATTTACCAACCTTTATTTTGTGTATAACTAGCTATTCTCTCACTAGATTACGAACTAGTTCGGTTTATTATTTCATGTGGAGAGAAATTTACCAACCTTTATTTGTTTATTTTACTTATCAGCTTTTCTTATCGTATTTAGTTGTCTTTCTTATAAATGCATTAAATGTATCAACTATTTGTGAAATTTACCAACCTTTATTTTGTGTATAACTAGCTATTCTCTCACTAGATTACAAACTAGTTTGGTTTACCAATCCTCATTTGGGTTGCTTGTCAAGGTTTGCTTGTTTAATTTAATTGGGCAATTCTTTTTGTGGAGTCAGTAGCTTTTATTTGTCATGGTTACTTAACAAATAAATTTATCGATTCTTTTTAGAAATTATCAATATTAATTCGAGGATTAACAACTTTTCTCCGACTTAGTTACTAACTAGGTTTGCATTACCTACTCTTATTTAAATTAGTTGCCAACATTTATTTAGTTTTATCTCTGACCCCCCAAAAAAAAAAAAAAAAAAACAATTCTCTCCTTTTAACTTATGCTTTATTTTTACTTTGTGAACAGTATATGTACAGAGGAACTGAAATTAGAGTTAAAAAAAAAAAAAAAGGCAAAAAGCAAGAAATAAAAAGAGTTCCGTTGCCGGGACTTGAACCCGGGTCTTTCGGGTGAGAGCCGAATATCCTAACCAACTAGACTACAACGGAATTGACAGTAAATAAACTAAAATAAATTTAATAACTTCTCACATAATTTCTTGGATAATAGATTACTTGGAAAACATTTCCAAAAAATAATTGCTTGTATTATTTTAAATAATTAGTTTAAAAAAATCATTATTAACAACAATTTATGTCTAAACATATTTGTGAACAATAAAAGTATTTTTTGTTTACTCATTTTTTAAAAAAATATTTTAAATCATTCATTTTTCATGAAAAGAGTATTCATTTACTAATGTTCTTTCATTTAACATTTCCTAGACATCATCCTGAAAAACTGTATGAAGTTCGAATTGTTGTTGCATTTATGAGAATGGGGAGGATAAAAGCATGTCCAATGATCTTTCGATTTTTCTTTTTTCTTTTTTCTTTTTTTTGTTCTTTTTCTTATTCCCCAATGAGTCATTGAAGATTTTCATGAATGATATGATTTCTCATGAATTGATGACTCTCTTAGACCTTGTCTGGATTTTCTTTGTTTACCCACGCAAATAACTTCCCTATCCCTATCATCGCAGTCGCTAAACCATTGGAAAAAGCTCAGTCATCTCGATCAACACTCAAAAGCGACTTTTTACAGACGGACAAGCGTAGTTTACATCACGTACAACCGCCAAAGATCCATGTCGGGTTCTATGGAATTGAAACACAACATAAGACTAGTCGAATTTCAACTTGTAACAGCAAGACCATAATTTGGATCCTGCTATGTTCTTGCCTCCATGATGTTAATTTATTGTTCGAGAGCTATAGCTGTGCATGTGTCATGGATCAAAGAATGCCACATCATCAATCCAAAGGGACTCATCAACACAATTAGATCATAAGGAAATTTAATCTTTGCCTTTGGATTTACTTGACGAAAATCGACCATCTCAACTATTAGATGAGATCAATCTCCATCATTGAACTAATGTGACATGTATCAAAGTCCTCCACCATTAGATGAAGTGTATCTCCACTGTTGAATCAATTAGGCGAGGATCGATATCATTTACCGTTAGATCATGTAAAAAATCAATGGTTGTAATTAAATGGACTTTTGTATAAATAGAGAGCTCCCCTCATTTGTATCGTCCACATCATTTGAGCAATATAAGTACCTAGAGCTTTTCTCTTTACTCTATCTCTCTAGAAATCATGCCGTAACAGATGAGAGGGAGAGAGTTTGTCTAGATAAACACAAAATTGGAAAGAATTATCCCGTAACACGTGCACAAAGAGGGAGAGATCTAAATACTATACCGTAACACGTGGGCAGAGGAAGAGAGTTTATATCTTGATAACTGATAAGCACAAAAGTGAAAAGAATTATTCCGTAACACATGCGCAGAGGGAGAGTTTATATCTAGATAAGCACAAAATTGAAAAGAATTATCCCGCAACACGTGCACAAAAAGGGAGAGAGAGGGAGAGGGATTATATCTGGATTATATTGACTGTCAATTCAGCGTATGGGTTCATCAAGTTAACCGTCTGATCCACAACAAAAAAGTGTTATATCCGTCTAACCTGACCAAAGGAAAAAAAAAACTCTTCATATCTCCTTAAATAACGAGATACGAGATGAAGATGGAGCAACCAGTAACATCCCATCCCACAAGCCTAACAAATTAGGCTTGAGCCTATTCAGAGGCGATCCCAAAGGAAACCTGATAAAAAAATTTAAAACCAGCAACAAGAGGTACAATCACTAACGATACCAGAGAGAAAACAACATTTCCTTTAGTGATTGAAGAAACAGGCTCTACACAGTTGGATCGGATTGTGACTATAAGATAACCAGCATTCCTCCTGCCACTGGGACCGCATAATCTCGACTTGTAACATATACACCATCTCTATGCATTCACAGGCTTTCCCATCAATTTTGGGAAAGGATCTTGCTTGCTCAAGACCACCACTTTGCTTTTGTGGGCAAAGTAACCTTTCACAAGATTCTTGTGTATCAATATGGCAACTATGCACTCCACCTACCAATTCCACACACCACTTGATCAAGCTAACTGTTAAATGAACATGATCAGAGAGAGGTGAACATGCATGGCAAATTAAAATGTACCTCATCCAAATCCATGTCTATCCCAAGCCATCTCAATGCTTTGATAATAACTTCCAACTTCATCTGGTGAGCTTTGCTTGGGTCTTTCTGCTTTTGAATGATGTAACTAACCAAGAGAAACAACAATGAAAGAATTCTGAGATTCTCTTGTTCTTCTTCTTAATTTTACCATAAGTCACTAAGAAGGACTAGATCATGAGAGTTTACATTTTTTTCAGCAGTCTTTGATAAACTTGGAGCTCCAACTTCTCTAGAACAAGATATACACCGGATCTAAGGAACCTGACCAAAAAAAAAAAAAAAAATGGTTAGTTTCAGTATTCGGGTTGTCCCCACCATCTATGCCAGATGAAATCACAGGAAGCATACAAAAAATATTGATTTCTTTCTATTGCAAAAACCAAAGCAGAAGGTACTACCTGTCTTCATGCGCTTCTAGAGCGCTTCGAAGAAGTCGAAGGTCACCCCTCTTTAGAGCTTGCACAATATTCCTGTACTGTAAGATCAGATATAGCTTGTCACTTGGGAATGGACTACTGGGATTTCAATGCTACCATAAAACAAAAGACAACTTATGGATCGAATAAACTGCAAACTGATCATCACCCAATAAGAA
This sequence comes from Corymbia calophylla, assembly GCA_014182845.1. Lineage (NCBI taxonomy): Eukaryota > Viridiplantae > Streptophyta > Magnoliopsida > Myrtales > Myrtaceae > Corymbia > Corymbia calophylla. Next base: position 6,403,705 of record CM024695.1, read on the forward strand.
TCACAGAACTACTTAGTTGTACTGGCCTTTTTATATTATTTTCCTCATTCAGGACATTTAACGTCCAACAATGACAAGTTACCAGCAGACATAAACACCACTCACTGGCATCCAACCTAATAGAGTACAAAGCACGGGAATACTATAACATGGAACGCATCAGGAATAAGCAGACAGGGAGATCGGACCTCAACCAAGTTATATTTCTCCAGAAGCCAATCTGTTGGTAAAATTCCAGTTGAAAGCTTCACCGGTATCAAGTACTTCAATATCATCCTATCAAATGCATATAAAAAATAGGTTTATGTAGCTATAGAGATCAATAAAGCTATATGATGCTAAGGTAAGTGTAAAGAGAATCAAGAGGCAAGAAGTGCACATGCAATACCATTGCTGCCAAAAGCCAAGGGAAGAGAGAAAAAGTAGACGACTCGAAATGAAACCTAAAAAAATAAAAAATAAAAATAGTTAACCAAAGGACATATGATTTTCTAGAAGTCATTTTAGTAGCAAACGAAAAGGATAGGAAACTAGTTCCTCCTTGATTTGTCAAAGAAGTAATGCCCATTAAGCCAATTGACTTTAATAAAATATTCTCGTCCCAACATTATAGTCATCCAATTTCTCTGGTTCTGCCAACCAAAAAGTAATTTCCCTGGAATTAGTCGGAATTCAGTAATAAGTTCTCAAACTCAGAGTCCATTGACTGGAAGTTGGACAAAATGATCTAATCCAACAGGAAAACCAGGTATGCATATGCACAGTATCAATCAGCACGTGACTTTATATGGGTCTCATACAGTTTAGTTGACAAATAGCAATATTGCTTATATGAACATCAACTTGGAAACAGAACTCTTGACCATATTAAGTGTGAAAAAAAACCACTTTTATCAGGAGAATCCCTCTTAGTTTCCAACAAAATGAAAATATAAATGCAGCAAGACATCTGAACAAACCTTATATTTGCTTCACTATGAGGATTGCAATATGCCAAGGCATAAGATAATTTTTGGTCAGCCTGCCAGGAACGATGAATATACCCCATAAGTCAAAGACAAGAACAGTAAGTTACAACTTTGCATCAAATCGATATGCCAAATAGGAATGGAATATAATCACATAAAGATCATAATGCCACAGCAGAAGCAATCAAACATTTAGAAGATGCCCGCAAATCTTGTTTAAAAGAGCGAGTCACTGTTTTATTGTGCAAGTGAGCCATGTGTAGAGTGCTCAACCAGTGTGTCCATGCTCAATGCTCAATGAATAAGGGGTTAAAGCACAGTGATTTCCCAGCAATGTGCAAGTGGGCCACTGTAAAGTGTTTCACTGGAGTGTTTCACTGGTAGATGCTGATAGATTCATCCAACATTAACCAGAAATCAAGGCTTAGAGCCTCAGATAGCCCCGTATCATTAAAGCAAAGTATTTAACTTTCATCTCAATAAAAAATGAATTTAACTAAACAATAAAGCAATACGACTACTTACAGCTGTAAAATTTTCATTGTAAACTTCCAGACGTCCTGTGTAGTACATGTATGTGACCTGGCAATGCATATCTTGAGAGTCAAATGCTATTTATCTAGCTGCAACCAAAGTTACAAAAGCAGCTGAAGGAATAGCATCAGCAAAACAATCAGCATAAGCTTTGACCTTATCTCTTTGAGGAAATTCTTCAAAATCAAATATCCGCGCAGTCTCAATGCTTCTTATGACACTGCGGCAAAGGTGAACTGTACCAAGCTGTAAATTAAAAATGCTAGCACCTCTTAGAGTTCATGCAAAACATAAATAAACTACTTCTAGAAAAAAAGGTTTTAGACAGGTTTGGATATAGGATTTTTTACATAGAGGAGTAGCATTTGCCAGACTAGCTTTTCAGTTGCATATTCCAAATCATCAGAACAAGAAACAGGAACGGAGACAGATGATAACCGTAAGCAACAGACAACTCCACAAAGTATATTACCTTAAAGTAAACTTTGAACAGCTGACAAGTCACATACAATGCTCCTACGCGTTTTGGGCCCTTCCCCTGGACATAAAAGAAATCTTCAATACCAATTAATGCAAATGAAAGTACCAGTTCTACTCAGAATTTGAGTATCAGGAAAATCCAAGAATGTACTGAACCGATTCATGATAAGAATATGAAGCAACGGGTTGAATTGTGAACATAGAGACTCACAGCTAGGACCCCAAACACTTTCATCAAAAAGGAGCCGGCCGCCTTTAATTTCTCCGGCAACTTCCCATTGGCAGACAGTTCTCTATCCGCCTGGCAAAAATCCACACGCAAAATCAAACCCCCAAACAGACAATTCAAATGCTTCAATGCAAAATTACTGAAAAGGCGCAATAGCGAAAACAAGATAATGGAGAAGACGAGCAACAAATTACCCTCTCGGCAAGAACCCTAATTTCATAAGCAATCACATACAACGCCTCCAGCGCCCAAGCAGAGTCCCAGTTCCTAAACTCCTGAATAAACGCGCTGCAATGCCCCACCAAAATTCGCCAAAAGAAAAAAAACATCACTCCTCAACACCAGCCACTTCTCTCCCCTGGACAACTCAGATTCAAAGCGCGCAAGAAGGTTCAAGGAAGGAAAAGAAATTACTTGGCGGCTTTCTCGTAGGCGGGATACGCGTCGACCAGATTGCCGAGCCTGTAGTTCTGGATGCAACGGAAGAGAGGCGCGACGATCTCCGCGAACTGGGAGTACCTGTCCGACTGCTTTATCAGCCTGTTCGCGTCCTGGAAAGAACCACAGCGCGAGCGCCCCTCCGATGAAATCGATCGAAACGAAACGAAACCCCAGGCAATCGTCCGTCAGAGAGATAGAGGGAGAGAGAGAGAGAGAGAGAGAGAGAGAAAGGGAGATAGACCTGGAGGAGGTTGAGGGCGTCGGCGAGGGAGAGGAGGGAGGGGGAGTTGGAGGAGAGGGAGAGGAGTTGCTTGAGGGAAGCGACGTCCTGGGAGGAGACGGCGTCGGAGAAGCGGCCGAGGTAGTCGGTGATCCGCCGGTGGGCTTCGCCCATGCTCATGTACGCCGCCATTATCTGGTCTCCGTCTCTCTTCTTCTTCTTCTTCTTCTTCTTCTTCTTCTTCCTCCCGCTCGTGTCAGATGGATCGACCTCTGCGCCTGCGCTGCATCAAAGTGCTAGACAGACACTCGGACAGTCGTCGTCGCCGTATCTACTTCCCGAGTTCGAAAGCGCTCGACTCGGCAATACCGTGATCGTCCGCCCATGATTGTTTTTCTTAACTGTTTCTTCGATATTCAATAAAGTTTTGTTAGGGATAATTACGGTCCTAAAATTTATCAATAAAATATAATTTATTATAATCCTGAAATTTTAAAACAATACAAGTAAGTTCTAAAATTTGTCACAAAATATAATCGAATTCTAAAACTAGTCTTAAAACTTGTCAAATTAATCAAATCAGATCCTTTCATTAATAATATTTTTTGAAGGTTTTACAACTCGATTGCATGTTTATGATAAGTTTTAAGATTTGATTGCATTTTTTGAAAATATTAAGATTTGATTACACTCCGTGATAAGTTTTAGAACTTATTTACATTTTTTTAAAGTTATAGGACTCAATCGCATTTTATAATAAGTTTTAGGACTTTTAACACATTTATCTAGTACAAAAAAAGCCAAATATCAATATATGATTTGCCACATTTATCTAAAATAATTTTGTGCTGCAAAGAAAAACCCAATACGGTCATGTCATATTCTACTGATTTTTCAAGTTCTTCAGATGAGACGAAAGAAAATGAACTCTTGCATGCTACTGCTTGTGATCTTTCGAAACAAGTTGAAAAATGTCGACAAACCAACCCGGGAAACAAGAAATCAAAGACGAGAAGATTTTTAGAGACAAAAAGAGTATGGTCAACGAAGAAGAGTGTGCTCGAACGAGCCACAAGGACGAGACAGAATCCTAGGAAAAAAGATCGCCGGAGATTAAATAAATAAAAAAGTGTGTTCGACGAAGACAAGACGAAGCAGGGTACTTTGAGGGAGAGAGAATGAGCCCTAATTGTTCTCATATGAGGGCTAATTGAAGCAACAAGGAAGAACAAGACTGAATCTTAGTATTAAGGCTAGAGCGTTCTAAAGTGTGAATAAAAAATAAAAAGAATGAAGTAATAAAAAAGAGAGAAATATGAATTTTATGCGAACTTACCACATCATATAAGTTATTGCCATAAGTCATTACAGTTTAGCAAGTTAACGACAAAATTTGACGAAGGCTAATAGAAAGTAAATATGGTATGAAAGTACTAATTTGGAGTTTTTTGCAAGGTAATAATTAGTTTGGAATAAATGTGACACAAGTATTTATTTGAGATTTTTCGTAATATTAACTCGATTTAAAATGATTCCCAAAATGTTTTTAATCTAATCTCTTAAATTTCAAAAATCTAACTCGATATGATATTCTATTAAGTATATTGTTAAGTAACATGCATACTTTTAAATAAAATGCCATCCTAGTGTCATGGGCCAATAATTCATCAATTGCAGAATAGCTCGTGCGACACTTGATGAGCGAAAAACACCAACTCAGCCTTCCTTCTTTAGTTATTCCAAAGAACAATACGATGAATAGCTTCATATCGAATCATACTACTCTTAGCTTAGCTCGGGCATTTAGTGCATCGACCAAGATAGTAAAATATTTTAGGTACAACAACTGGTTTTGGCTTGCCATAACTACATCAAAAGACCCGACCCGTTTGTGCATGGAAGACCAACTTTATTTTCAAAGCTCCATAGAAATATATATGTTCTATCATAGCACTCCAAGCATCAACCGTCCCAATGCAAACTCCCACAGACCAGTTGTATTCATCCACTTTGTATCAGTCACTCTTCATATGATAACCCTAAGCTGCACTCATAAGGAAATATGAATATAAGAGAATCACGGATTGTGATATTCTTCCCCATTCAATTTCACAACACTTTTGTTGCAAGTTGTTCTATCACTTCCCTATGTTTACTAACCCTTAATGCGCCACTTTGGAACATACATCGAATGGCAACACTCGCCCAACAGAACATATTATTCCATTGGTAACTTCTCTTAATCGCAACTATTTGGGCACCTTTAGTCACTTGTGTTTTCCTTGACAAGTGTGGCATTTTTCGCCAACTACACCTTTTGGCAACATCATATTTTGCCTACTAAGCCTTTCTTTATCTCAGCCGACCAAATGAAGGTTTCTTCCCTTGTTGAAAACGCGACAATAGACCTCTTCTTGAGATTTGCCAATTGATCAAAGAACATTTACCCTATTTGGTGAGAAATCAGTTCTTTCCTGTGCCTCCATTGTCTTCCTAAAAACTGCTTGAGAGTCGCACTTTGTTTGAGTACATTTTGCCTTGGTGATTCACTTTTTGCCCTTGTAAAACCGGATAGACCACGAGTTCTCTTTTACTTAATTTCACTTACTAGAGGGGTATTACTTTAGTAGCATTTGCCACGGGCTAACATTCCTTATTGTGGAATAGCCCGTGTGGCACCTAGTGAGGATAATACCAAGCCAAGCTTCCTTCTTTAATTATTCCAAAGAACAATACAACAAATAAATTCCTTAAATCGGATCATACCATATTCAACTTAACTTGGTCAACTAATTTATCAATGAGATAGTTAAACACTTTAGGTACAACAATTGGTTTCGCCTACCATGGCTTCATCAGGAGAGCATTATCAGTTCTCGATCAGTTTGTGCACGAATGGCCAACTCTGCCATCAGAGTTCCATAGATATATATTCGTTCCATTCTAAAACTTTTATTACCAACCGTCTTGACGCCATTCCCACGTATTAGTTTTATTCATTCCTTTTGCATCAGTCGCACGCTCATTCTTCATTCGATAGCCTCAAATGCACTCACAAGAGTACACGAGTATGTAAGAATCACAAACAATAACACTAGCATTGATTGGGTAAAAATATTGATTTGAACCACTGTACCCTTTTCCAACTCAGTAAATCCCTTTTTCTTTTCTTTTGTTGTTTCATTTTTTTTTTTTTTGACAAAATAACAAGAGAGAAATGACTTGACAATCAAAGCCACGTGAATGTCAACATGCAACATAAAATATGGTTGTGTGAGTGTAAGCTATGACTTATTAAGTTTAACATATAGACTATATTTATTAGATTTTTGAAAGTTCAAAATCCAAATTGATTATATATATATATAAAGGGCTATCCATGTTATAGTTATAAACCCTATGATTTGACGCGCTCGAGTTTCTCAAGAACTTAAATTTATATATGATACTGCTTTCTATGTTTGTCAAATTGATAAGAGCCGAATGGGGATTGAACTTGTTGAGTAGGAGTCTGACTAAAGTCATTCAATCGTGCAATCAAATAGAACATTTTTAACCATTCGGTTTGTTACAATAGTCACCATTCTCATATGATAAGGGGAAAATAAGAAATTCGAATCTTCACATTCTCAAAGGGTTGGAACGATAATGATTTAGTTTCAGATGTGAGTTTCGATTTCCACGCCTTACAAAAAGCAAAAAGGTATGGAAAAAATTTGATATTGAGAGTTAGAATATAAGTAAAACATGACCAACCAAAAAAATAAAACACTTTTAATTCGCAAATCACAAAATTCTTTCTATGACACATTTTTACAAGCGTGCTAAAAATGAAAACTTTCTTCATGAAAAACATGTCTTCTGCGAGAGAGAGAGAGAGAGAGATATGGCTATCTTAATTTTGGTAATGGAACTTTGGAATCGACGTTTTCGATTTTGCTTCTGTTGAGAGAGAGAGAGAGAGAGATGGCTGTCTTAATTTTGGTAATGGAACTTTGGAATCGACGTTTTCGATTTTGCTTCCGTTGCTTTACATATCAGCAAAAGACGGAATCTCGTTGATTGTTTCATGCAGAGCAAAATCACGGAATCAAAACGCGAGTCTGGGACAAACAAGAACCGCCGGCCACGGACTTACTTTTCTTTCGTTTTCCGGGAAAGTTGTCACGACGCCGGAGGAGATTCCTTCGGAGGCCACTCGATGGCGAATTTGACCCGAAACGAAATCGGAAGAAAAGTTCCCAAGCTCTTCTTAGAACCACGCGACCCACGATCTCGTCACATCAATCAAAGCTCCGGCACAGGGCAGACCACAGGTCCACGGCAGCGGCAGCGTTGCGCCAATCGAATTCCCATTCCAGAACAGGATTTTTTTTCCCGGCTGCAGAATCTCACGATCCCGCCTTTGTCTTTTCCATTTTCTTAGGAACATGTCTCCCGCCTCTCCAATCTAAAGTAAGATGCCCAAATGGAACTGTGAGGAGATTACTGCACGTGCTGAGTGCGCGCCTTATCGTTACTATGTCGGTCACGCGACGGAATGCTAAGTATAATCAAATCAAGATCCATGGATGGAGAAATGAAGAAGGAAAATGAAAGGGCGACCACATGCTAAAAACGTGGAAATTGGGGGAAGAGAGTTGTAACTTAGAGATTTGATGGTTTACTGTGGTGTACTTTTAGGTCTCTTAGAGTAGATATCATGTAAGGACATATTTTGGATCGATCCTACGAGTGGAGACCGATCCCATTGCTGTTGAGAATAATGGCCGGTCGACAAATGTGGGCTCCTCACATGCATGTCTTGCGCCATTTCCCAAGTGTAATTTGATCCAAAAACCATGCTAATGATAAAAATTTTAATTGAAATTCGAAAACCCTCAATTGATCTAAGGGCGTAGGGCTCGAACGTAAGGGAGCACCTCCATGGGTTCACTTCAGTAAAAGATGTCCCCATTATAGCTCTTGTTTTAAATTTGTAAGGCACTTACACTCGAGAAATCAATATCATTTATAAAATAGGATACTTTCGGGATTCTTAACGTTTCATTAATCTAAGATGCAGGTACTTTCGAATAAAGTCAAGTTTGGTAAGAATTTCAAGAAATGACCGTCACTTCAAATATTATTTAGCTAAAGCGATCAAGTTAGGAGAGACTTTTTTGGGACAAATTTTAGTTTTGGGAACTTTCGAGAAATAGACCCTCCTTTAGGTTTTAGGGGAAATTCTGGAAATTACGGCGCTAAGTTATGATATCTGCAGAGCCGCGGTTCGGCGTCGAAACCAACGTATAACGTCCGAGGGTGCGGGGGTGGGTGCTTCGACCGTTCACTGTGGTTCACATGTAGATTTCGCGCACGAGGAATCCACAACAATCGAAGTATCAAGATACTCGACCTCAGGCTTCGCATCCCCCACGAACGCAGAATCTAGAGGAAGGGAGGAGAGGAGAAGAGTAGATAAACCGCAGAACCTGCTTCGACCCTCCGTTCCCATGTCTCCCCTCTCTCCTTTTCTTTCGTAAAGCTGTGTTTTTGACATTCTTTCTCGGTGCCCAGAAGCTCCGAGGGGGAAGAAAGTCGGTTCCTCTGTTCTGGGTTTTGGCGTTTGGTCGAGTCTTGGGGCTTAGATGGCAGATGTGGTTCGATTGTCTTCATTGCGCTTCTCTTCTTCTTCCCTGACGCCGTCCTCTCCGCGCCAGCGTGCCCTCTGCCCTCCTCCTCAGAAGCTCCACCAGAGGTCCGATTCTTCTGCGGATTGTTACTTCGGCGGGGGTGTTGCAGGTCTTGGTTTCGGACCCCGAAAGCGGTTTGCCTCTTTGAAGGTGCGATCCCCCCCTTTTTCTTTCTGGGTAGATTCTTTCTTATTGGATTATAGTGAACTTGTGAGGACTCATTTGAATGAGCTGTTTGTTGTGACGATATCTGTTTTTGCACATTACCCCGGCAAGATCATATTTCGGTTTGAATTGGATTGGTTTCTTTGTGTTTTGGGGGACCGTTCTCTTGTGTATGATTGTCGAAGTCCGTAGGATCACATGGACTTAACGACTGACCAGCATTAATTTGGAGCAGGAGGGCTTGTTAGGAAATGAATGAGTAGGGAGATCTCATCTGGGTTAGGATTTTTGGTGTATATCCCATTTGTTTGGTCTTGCTCTATCATCCTGTACTTTGGTAAGAAATTTGGTCGCTCTAGGTGGTCAAAGATAAACAAGATACTCCAGTAATGCATTGTCCACGGGTGCTCTAGTTTCATGCAGTGTGTACATTGATCCTTTGAGGTTGAGCAATCGGGTAACTTCCAATTCAGTGGTACCCTAAGCCAATAAAAGAACAGCCACAGCTTAGAGCTAAAAAAAATGTTTTGCAGGCTAAGATCAAGTATATTGCAGTGTACGTACACGGAATTGTGCAAAGGTGCGAATTTAATGGACTGTTGACTTCTATGTGATCCTTTTATTGGCCCTTGTTTGACTCAAGAGTATGGGATTTTGACAAATTGAACATGGTACCGTTGATGGAACCTGATTTCACGGGTGGATACCAGTTGAAACCCTTACCCTTTTTCTTGTTCTTGATATCGACAGAGATATACATTCTGAAAGTTATTAATAGATTTTCTGTGAATCGCAAACTGATTAGTACATAAGTAGAAGCCACAGACATACAGAGAGGGGGGTGTGATGAAGCTAGTGGGCATTCGATTTGAAAATAGGCTGTTTAGAGAGAAAGAGGGAGGGAGGGAGGGAGGCTGATTAAGTTAGTGGGCATTTGCTTCAGGAATAGGCTGTTAGAATGATGCATCAATGTTCAATAGTACAAGTCAACCATGAGGAGGAAAAAAAATCCAAGTGTACTCTATTCATAATGTAACCATATATACTTCATGTACAAGATTTCAAGCACTCGCGTGCACATCCAACATATGAAGAAGGTTTTTGTTATCTGACTCTGTTTTGTTTATGGTTTCTCCCTTGTTGGTTGCTCTCCTCCAGGCGCATGCGACCGTCACTGAAACAGACCAGCCAAAATGGTGGGAGAGGAATGCCGGACCCAATATGGTTGACATTCATTCTACACAAGAGTTTCTGAGTGCTTTAAGTCACGCTGGAGAGAGACTAGTAATTGTTGAATTTTATGGGACTTGGTGTGCTTCTTGCAAAGCATTATTTCCCAAAGTGAGTGTCCCATATATTATTCTTTTCATGGTTCAGTCTTGATACATTGATTTTACATGTCATTTCCAGTTGGCCAGCTTGATCCCTTCCCCATCAATTATACTATACAGGCAGCTTTTCTTTAGAACATTATTTACTTTAAAGTATTCTCCCAGTGACATGCATTTCTCATTTCATATTGTGGTGGCTGATTGTATAAATGGCAGGAGAAAGAAACTATATACACTCTATGGAGGTGTCATTTTAGATTTTGCATTGTTCCCTATTTTCTTTTCTTGTTATCTGCCACGGGAATTAGGGTCGACCTTTAAATATACACATTTTACTGAAAATTATTTGAAATGTGGCACGTTGAATGAGAGATTATATCTGCTCAATTCAGTGTTTCAGTTCTGGCAAGTATTTAGGTACTCTATTGCTTGATCGACTGAAACAAATGAAGCACGAGTTGTCTATATGTGAAGCAGTGTTTATACATGGAATACATAGAATTTCATGTGGTAAAGAGTATTAAGTACTGTATGGACAGCAGCTTGAGAGGCAAAAATATTTGGTAATGACAGAAGTGACATTCTCTTATTCTCAAGAACACAGGAGCCAAAAATCAGAACATATAAACTATTTGCCAACACAGTAAAAATCCTGCTGGAATAGGCTATGGAACAAAAGGCCTGTCAATAAAAGAGCTAGATTCGTTGTTTAACTTGTAGAATGTTATGGCAATAACAATGACAAGTAAAACTAGCAATTGCTCTTGTTCATCTTTCTTTTCCTCTCGAGCATTTCAAATAGCTAATATAAAGTGAGCAGCATGTTTTTGTATTACTATAAAATACGGGACTCTGGACGCTTAGTATAACTCTATGGTGTTGTCATAGTATGCATGTTTTAATTATCTAGAGTTTGCATCCATTACATGTGAGTTCCCTTTATGTTAGCCTTGATTTGTGTGGTCTTTTGAACCAATACTGGCATTTGTGACAAAAATTTATGGGAAATATGCTAAATAAGTCGTTGATCATGGTAGCACGGGTCTAGAATTCTGTCTCCAACATGGTGGTTCTTTGTGGCATCCAAGTTGCTATGAATTAGTTAATTTTTGTCACAAAAATATGTCCCTAAGAATGAAGGATTGATCATTTATAAAAAGATGCAATGCTGATTTAAACAGTTTCATATGTCATAAAGTAGAACTTAAGTTGGCCATGGGTAAGATACGTCAACTGAATTTTGGAACTTGTTGCCATCACTTCCTTGCACTTTTCTTGGAATTCTTCTTGTTGTGTTAAGCCAATATGGGTTTTGTGCTGACATTTTCTTGTGGTAATCCATCAGCTCTGCAGGACAGCCAAGGAACACCCCGAAATCTTATTCCTGAAAGTCAATTTTGATGAGAATAAGCCAATGTGCAAAAATTTGAATGTGAAAGTGCTTCCTTATTTTCACTTCTATCGTGGTGCCAGTGGACAACTGGAGTCCTTTTCGTGCTCACTTGCAAAGGTAAGTCTCTCAAATAATCTTGCATGTGCTTCTGCAGCTGGTTTTGGTGAGATACTTGTTGCACTACGTCGGTAGAATTTGGATCAATGAAGTTGTAATGGGCTAGTTTGACCTGCTAAAGGGGGACGAGAACATTGGGTTTCAAGATGGGACTGCAGAATTTTAAGTGGTAATTGAGTCTGGATTAGTCAGTTAGATTTTCCTTCCGAAGTTCAGACAACAAAAATGTTTCAGAAATAGTCTGTTCAGTGGTTGCTCAAGGTCTAATCTATTTATTCCTTCCAACTTTAAAACCTGGTAACTAAATAGCTTGCAGCCTGAAAGTAAGGATTGGTGATCTTCTAGGGTTCCTGAAATCATGGGCTGGCGCTGGAGCTGGGTAGTCTGAACAAGTAATGAGTTTCCTGTGAATCTGGTCAAACAACTTTAAATCTTCACATATTTAGGTGGCGGTGGTGTCCGTGCAGAAACTTTTATTGCTACATCTACGATTGTTTAATGACATTTATGAAGTAGGTTGCCTTTTAGGCGGAAGGCCATTGTTGAGGAATTATCTGTGTGAATAATTGATCATATAGCATATAATTAGGCTTTTTTTTTTCCCTTGCAAACTTAAACAAACAGCTGCATCTGATCTTGTATTTGGTCTCACTCTGTTCTCTTGAATTATCTGTAGTTCCAAAAAATTAGGGATGCCATCCAAATGCATAACACTGAGCGTTGCAGTATCGGACCACCTATAGGGGTCGGTGATCTTATGCTAGAACCTGCTTCTCCTGGGAAGGATAATTCGGCAGGAGGATCTTCTGCCTAAAAATTCGTATCATAAGGATCTCTCTAAAACAGCTATAGTACAGCAAGCAGTCTCAACATGTATATTTACATCACCATTGTGAAGCGATGTTCTTAAGTTGCTTTCTGATTGCATATTTGCAATTCTTGAAGAATTTTTGTCTTTGGCTATTGATGTATTTAATTTGAAACATCAAATGGAAATGTAATTCTTGCTAGTATATTTCCTCCGATGAGATCTCAGTAGTTTTTTCTTGGTCATTTTCCTGTCGCTGGGGGAAGTTTCGGTGCATTTTTCTTGTCCGTATATAATTTCATTGAACATAGAATCGTCAAAAAGCAACTGGATAAACAAATGTTTTATATATCTGTGACCCTTCAGCACGTTAAAAATCGGTCTGACCATTAAACTTGTGTCTTTTTGAGGAAAACGAACAGATTACTCGCTGTCCTTGTGTCTTCATCCTTCAAAAAAGAAGGTAGACTGGTCAACCCAAGTCTTTACTGATGGCAAATCCTACAAAGCGTGAGGTATTTGTGGAAAGCATGACCCTTTTGAAATTCTTTACACTCTGTCGACTCTGCTTTTTGTTTAATGTCAATGAGGATTGATAGTGAATGCTCGATCAGTTTCGACCGCTGTGGTCTAGTTGTGCAAGAAAAGCAAGACATCCAAGGCTTTTGTCAATGGATGATCGAAGTAGGTCGGAACCCGCCACGCAACGTTAATTTTAGTACTTGGATACTATCTTTTGTCGCTCACTCCCTAGCACGTACTGTATTTTGTCCCCTCTACTCATCCTCGGTTGTTTGTTGATTTTTCCCATTCGAAGACCATGTAAACACGTACTGTTTGCTTCTGTTTTTGTCCGATCTTGTTTGCTGTTTAGTGTAGATCTATTCACTATCTTCTCGTCGCTGAATTTGATCATAGACATAGACTAGAGGTCATCTCTTTCTTTCGTCTTTTTTCTGGGGCTCTCCAAAATCTCCCATCGAGGAGCCTGATTCAATCTTTGACTGCAATATAGAGATTTCTCCATTACCACCAGTACAAATCAAATCAAGGATCAACATTAGCCATGTCCCACGTGAAGGCAATCCATTCTCTAAGTGAGATTTCTCTCGTCAGATTCACCCTTTCATTATGACCAGCTTGAATGTGTTTCGCAAGCAAAAACACTTAAAGTTGGACGATAATTCCATGCTATATCTCAAGAACGAAAACTAGGTATCCCAAGCAAAACACATCATATTAACGACAATTTCATGTTAAGTGTCAGTGTCCTAGTCCCTACCCGTCGAGAGAGATCACAATCCAGCAAGGTCCTACATACCCATGTCCCAATTCGCTGATCGAAGTTTACATGACTTGTATGTTAAGTTTTGTCCGTGCAATGTCTTTTTTTTCCAAATGGATAAACAGCTCGATGGGAAAGCCGGCGACTTCGAACATCGTGTCGACGACTCCTTACATAGTAAAGCCCGCGGATTTCATAAAAACCGTCCTCGCTACAAAACTGTTCCGTTCCGCACCTCAGTAGGTACGAACCGAACCCTCATCTGGAATTCTTGGCCAACGTTCTCTGTATGTGGGAGACAACTCAAAGGGGGGATGCATCCAAAACGGGTGGGGGTTGTTCTTGACCCTGAAAATCCAAATCAATCCAAAGAGAGTTTTGCTGTAGAAAGTGGCAATGTTGGCCAGTCCAAGTCCCACACCCAACACTAACCAAACACGGAGACAAACAGAGAGGGTGTGGACCATCTCACGCTTATAAATAATCCCAGAATTGCTTTTTGATCCAGATCCGGGCTCGGGGATAGCAGAATCTTTGCTGCTTTTAGGACGTCTCATAGACGTACCGCTGTTAAAAAAGTAAAAGAAAGCCAGGGTCACTTTCGCCCTCCTTTCGTGCATCCGTAAGATGACAAAGCAGCACAGCTCAGACGTCCATAATCAAAAGCCCCCCCTCAGCACAGCGAGTCAACTTTCGCTACTTCGCTACTGGAATATTCATTCATGCGCACGACCCCCGATTCAACGCAGCAGCGTTCCGGAGTTTCGTTAACGTGCGAGTCTTTCTCACCGCTGACATTTCGCCCGTTTCGGACAATACGGCCATGAAGGAAATGTGGTTAGGCCGAGCGAGGAAGGAGGGGGGAAGGTGGGAAGAAGAGAGAGATTCCCCATCATTCTTCACTTGGGAACGAATCTTTCCTTCGAGCTGTGTGCAGAATACTCAAGAAAAAAGACTGCTTTTTTAGCCAGATTTCTTTCCCTGTGCTCGACAGCTATGATTTATAAATGATAAACATTGCAATCTGATCTGATCTGGTCCCCCTGGCAATCATATCCAGATTTCATTTTCATCACCCTGATCTCAGATCAGCATATGCTAATAATAATTCAGCCAAAGAAGGAAAACAGAAACAGAGTCGAGAACACTTTTTGGTTTTTTTTTTCTTTTCTTTGTTTTTTTTTTTTAAACTTTTGGAGAGGGCCCGGGACGAAACAGGGGTTCGAATTCATTCGCCATTGCAACAACATGGATAGGAAGAAGATTCAAGAATCAAGAACCCCCCACCCATCTCGCCGGTTTAAGCCCGACCCAAGCTAGCCGGAGCTGCAGTGGACCACGCGGAACTCGCACTTGGGCGACACCTGCCCCATCAGGAGCCTCGCCGTGTGCTCCTGCGTCACCAACGCGCCCTCCTTCTCCACCAGCACGCCGGCCACGATCCTCTCGTACCCGCTGCCCCCTCCGGCTATGTACGCCACCAGCGCCGCCTGCACGGGGCCGAGGCTCGGGTTGTACGCCGCCGACTCCGCGTACGAGCCCTTGTACACCTTCCCGTCGCGGTCCACGATCGCCATCCCGGAGGGGCTCTTGCTGTACGGCGCGTGCGACGCGTTCGCCGCCTCCAGCGCCGCGGCCGCGAGCTCGTCGGCGTCGGGCCCGTCGCAGAAGCCGTTGCAGGAGGACTCGTGGTCCGGGTTTCGGGTCAACAAGGTCAGCCCGTTGTGGTGGGGCTCCAGGAGGAGAGGCACCTCCTTTTCGAGGAGGTCGCTCGGCCCGAACCACCGGGGGAGGAGGCGGGACAACGGGCCGAACGCGGGGTCGGGCTCCTGGTCCGGGTCGTCCACGGGGAAGATCCGGACTTGGATCTCGGAGGCGTCGCGGATCTCCTGCAAGAACTGGCGGCAGTGGCCGCAAGGGGCGGAGGAGACGGCGAAGGCGAGGAGGCGGGGCTCGCGGTGGAGCGCGAGGTTGTTGGCGAGGAACTGCTCGGCGTGGACGGACTGGTGGAGGGGGAGGCCCGGGAACTCGAGGTTGACGCCGAAGAAGATCCGGCCGGAGGAGCCGAGGCCGACGGCGCCGACGTGGTAGCGGGAGATGGGGGTGCGGGCCAGGGCCTTGGCGGCGGCGACCAGGGTGGGGAGGAGGTCCGTCAGGCTGAGGCCGGCGTCCTTCGCCAGGGACGCGGCCTCGGAGGCTCCGATCACGAATCTGGGCGGGTCCATGAATCGGGTCGGGCTTCTCGCCGGAGACTCTCTTCTTTTTTCTGTGGTGGGGATTTAGAGAGAGAGAGAGAATGGATTTTCCCTGGGAACGGGGAAGAAGAAGAAGGAAGAGGAGGAGGGGGAGGGGGAGGGAATCCGAACGAGAAGAGCGGCTATTTATAGATGATGACAAGTCATATTTCCTCTTTTTATTTTTTTATATGGGTAATCAAGCATTTTTCCATGGCACACTCCATAATTAACATATTTTAAAAAATATATATATTTCCAAGGACTTTGCTAGTGCAGGAGATTTTTACCATTCCGCATTCCCCCTCCTCGAAATTGGGAGGAGGGGTAAATGGTGAGTTTTGACCGTTAGTAAGTCCATGTCAGGCGACGAATTCGAGATTACCCAATCCGACCGACGGAAATGACAAGATGAACATGTCTGAATAGGCGATTCTCTCCTATATAAATCCTTTGATTATCTCGGCTCGTTCATGGCAATTTCCTGAAAAAGCATGCAAGAAATTACTCTGTTGTATTCATCCAGTTTGGCATGCATATCTTTATCTTTATTTTATTTTTTTGGTGATGTTGATCGTATAATTGGGATGAAAGTAACATTAAACTAAAGTCAATTTCATTTCGAAATTTTCGGGTTGGAATGTGAAAGAAACTTTTTTTTTCAGAATGTGGTGATACGAACGCTATTTTAACATTGTAAAGAGATAAACTCCGCATCGTTACAAGAGGACATCTAAGAACTTTACCTAGAATAAAGAAAAAAGAAAAAGTAAACCCAAGATTTAGAAAGCAATAACAATTTTATTTGTTATTTTCTAATATTTTGATTAGTATATAATTATCTTGAAATAAAAAAAATTTGTAACATCAGATGTTAAAAGTACAAGGAAAGAGATAAGCATGCCCTCCATCGGATCAATTCCACTTCTCGAATGAGTATGGTCTGACTAGATCTCAAATCATAACTGGCATTATAAAATGTCTAAAGAGTCATTCGCCTCGGCAATTATTGTATCGGTAAAATTACCAAAACAGTCCTAAATATGTTGTAATTATGGCAATTCAGTCTTTAATCTTTGTATTTTTACCAATTCAATTCATCCGACTAATTTTGTCCAATCAATATTGATGTGGATGCCGACTGCCCCGCCAAAGTTTAAGTGTCGATTTTTTAATTTTTTTTCCTTTTCCTTTTCTTTGTTTTTGTTTTTTCTTCCTTCTTCCTCTGGCTAGTCCGACGACTGACCAGAGGCTAGGGTTGGCGAGGGCAAGCCTTGGCCACACCTAGCAAGGCCCCGCCCTTGCCATTGCTAGGCAAGGGCTAGCCTTACCATGGTTGGGCAAGCTCGACCTTGCCCAACGATGCAACCCTAGCAAGGCATGATCTTGACATCGCTGGGTTAGGCTCCACTTTGCCTGTGAAGGCAAGGCCTTACTAGGGGTGGGCGAGGCTCGCCCTTGCCAGTGCCGGAGAGGAAAAGCCTCACCAACGGCCAATGAGGTCGACCTCAGGGAAAAAAATAGAAAGACAAAAAAAGGAAAATAAATAAATGAACGAATATATATATTTAAAAATTGACATGCTCATGTTGGTCAGCACTAGCCAACATCCACATCAACGTCATCCAACTAAATTTGACTGGGTGGACTAAATTAGCACAAATGTAAAAAAATTTATGACTAAATTGACAAAAAAAAAAAAAAGAGGTTTAGGACTATTAACACAATTGCAACATATTTAAGATTATTTTGGTAATTTTCCCCTATTGCATCAATTAGTCTAAAGATGATAATAATATAAATGGCTCTAATTAGGGTTTCTACTTAGACCAACCTATAAACACACATGTTGCCCGACAAAAATTGTCTATTCAATCCTAAATTTATTGTGTGGGTAGCTACAAACTTTCTAATTTTTTTTATCAATTTAGTCATAAAACATTGAGTAAAATTCTAATGTAGTAATTCCAGTTAATTTTCGCCAAAAATCGTGTGACAGTGTGCCAAGTAGGATGATCTACAACAACCGAACCCCCACATCCAAATGGGCTATACTAGAATTTTTTTTTGCGAGTGTTTGTGATTAAACTAGTATAATTGAAAAGTTCATTATGAAATTAGAATCCATACAATAGATTCAAACCGATCGGATACTTCCACCCTCGTCATGTGCATGTCATCCGCTTTTTTGCCTCCAATCAAATTAGTTGAATTTCTTTTTGTGCCCTAGTGCTGTAGAATTAGGATCTAGTTAGGATTGGGGCATCTAGTTCTTATGTTCCCACATTTCGCATCTCATTCATATATAGAGCAATGGTCACATGCAGCATCCAATGGTAAGAATAATTCGTACTCTTTAGAATATGCTTTGTGTCATGCATGCGCGCGTTTTATTTATTTATTTGTTGAGAAATATAAAAATTAACCATCTCAAAAAAGAAGAAGAAGAAGATTGTGATGTCGATTTACTATATATATATTTACTAGCTAATCCAATATAGAAGCAAAGGACATGACTAACATGTGAAATTATGCGATTACGATATGCGAAGCATGGGTCGTTCGTGCTATATAAAATATATAGTACTTTAATCGAATTGATGAGGCCCCCAAGCAAAAGTCCAAGCCATGATATCTTTTTCCAAAGGAGACAAAGAAGAGTTTTGTTGAGTGAATGCATGAACTTTGGCAAAAGAAGACGTGTCACGAGTCATATGATGACCTTAATCATAGAGGGATGCGCGACGAGCTCACGTATCTTCATGTTGCATTTTAATAATTTGTTGCGGAACTAAATGTACAGCAACTACACCTAATTTTTTATTATTTTTTTCGGCTAAATATATGGTGTGGAACGATAGTAGAGTCGATTTGTTGATGCCGAAAGATGCCTGAATGTTTTGGCTAATGGTTCGGTCGATGAAACCGGTCCACAAGGGAACCAATTTTGGGTCGACCAAGATGCCGGCTTTAAAATAGTTAAGTGCCAAAGTAAGGTATATCGTACCAATCGACTAGAATTAGCACAAGATGTAACTGTCGGTAATCTTGGGAGCTATGTAACCATTTGTAATTAAGTGTTGCTGAATAATAGGAGCCGAATATGGCAGGTTTTTAATTCTTAGTAACTCACCAATCAAAAAAAAAAAATCCTTAGTAACTCTCTATAGTCTATATACCTTTCAATCAATCCAAGAACACACCTTGCTCATCCTTATTTTCGACTTATCTTATCTTACATTTCCAGTAAAATTTTACATTGCCGGCAACTACTATTTATGATACTTGTGCCTTCAAATTCCACACCATTTACATTTTCCGTCCAAGAATCAACTTGACCCTTCAAACCTTCATCGATCAGACCGGTTTGTCGCTTCGTAAGATGTATCGGTCTCCCGGCGAAACGCGACCTCACGCCGCGTGCGAGGGGGTGCCCTCTGAATTCGGGAACCGAGAAGTAGGTTGCGAAATCTGGCCGCAAGATGGGACTAGAGGAGAGATTTGAGGTCTAGGAAAGTCTCTGTCGTAGGGATCTTTCCGAGATGGCTTTTGATTGTTAAGGGTTTCCCATTAGTCAAAGCAATTGCATTATGTATTATTAGCATGCAAGCCACGCTTGCTTTTCTATTTGGAGGTCTAATCAACTTCAAGCGTGAGTTCAAAGAAGCAACGCATGGGCATTTGTGGGAAGTCTTCCCTCTTGCGTAAAATGAAATATATATCAATAGAAAATAATCGTGTTAGGAATATCCTCTAGGAGTGTGCAACCGGACCGGGTTTATCCAGGAACTGGACCGGACCACTCGAAAAATAGGGTCGGAAACCGATTCCCAGTGAAACCAGTCCGGGAACCAGTTCCAGTTTTTGGGAACCGGTCGTAACCGGTCCGAGAACCGATTCCAAGCGGAAACCCACCCGGACCGGTTTTGCAATCGGTTTTCTTTTTTAAAATTTTTTTTGAAAAGCCCCTAGCTTAAAAAGAAAACACCTCACCCTCTCAAGTCTTAATCACAAAACAAATTGTTGTTGGGGAAGCAAAAGCCGAGCTCCCTCATTCCGGTGGGAGGAGGAGGTAGAGGGACTAGCCAGATCTGGAGCAGAGGCAGGAGGAAGAAGTGGGGATGAGGCTTGGTAGTGGAGGCAGATTGAACTAAGGCGAGCGGGCTATATCCGCAAGCAAGTGTCTTCTCGGCCTTGATGATTGCCGCTGCTTTTTGCCATCGATGGTTGCTTGCTGCTTGTTGTCTCAGCTCGCTATTCAGTCGACATAACCAAGCTCAGACCACCACTAGGCCCGCTACTACTCCCTGCTGCGGGATCACTACCCAAAATAGATCCAATGGAAAACATGGTAGACCTTATTCTCGGACCGGCCCGGACCGGAAAAACAAGATTGGGTCTAAACAGGGTCCAGTGCAAACAGGGTTGGGTACACGATCTAAAAAAGCGGACCGATTATAACAGGGTCGGGTACAAGTTCTAGGTCTGGACTCTACCCACCCTTGATCCGATCAACCCTAATATCCTCTAAACCACGTGAAACCAACTAGGGTTGCATTTATTTCACGAAAATAAATGATTTGAATTTTTTTTTTTTAAAATGAGTAATTGAATCTCTTACAAAACTGAATAAATGAAAAATATTTTTATCATCAATGAAAATGTTTGGACATAAATTTGTTATCGATAATGAAGACTTTTATTATTAATTAATTATTTCAAGTGATACAAGCAATCATTTAAAAAAAGTATTTTCCAAATCATTTACTTTCCGCAAAATAAATAAAGCCTAAATCTAGACGTTTTGCATGTGCTGATGGACCTAATCTAGAACAATTTTCAAGAAATTGGTGAAATTCGAACAAGTGAGCTTCGGTCCTTGACCTGAAAATCCCTCAACACCTCAACCAACCAGGAAAATAAAAAAATTGCTAAGGGTGAGTTAGTTTTCCTAAAAACTTCATAACAAATAAAAATATTTTTATGAAAATCATTTTCAAGAAAAATGGTCAATTTTCATTTACTTAATGGTTTAGGGAAAATAATTTCTTTGTTTTTCAAAAGAGGAATTTGTTTTCTTTCAATTTAAACTCGTTGCTCTAGACAATGGAGAACATTTTTCGTAAATTGGTTAAAAACAATTTCTCAGGAACAGTTTTATTTCAAACAGACGGACTCAAATCACGGATTATTTCTAGAAGAATTACTGTTGTACCAAACAAACGTGATCTTCTGGAGAGCACTAACGTGCCCGAAAAAAAAGAGGGGAATCCATGTCACCAGATGATCAACTCCTTCAAATGCAGGGCATAAGGGACATATGCTTTAGCCAAGTGATGATGACATTGGATTCACATTAAGAAAGCAACAATCTGTACTTGTAGTTGCTGCTAGCTTGCAAGCATTAGTTTATTGTTCTCTTTCTTTTATCAGTTATCTTATTCCCAATTCCCAGTCCCACAGAGAGAGACGGAGAGAGAGAGAGATGCTGTTGATCCATCACTGAGTTTGGAACTTGCCATGCAATTGTCCATCTCTCTAGAGCTCTGCAATTGGCCCCACTCTCTCACCTACCCTTTTCTCTCTCTCTCTTTGAGTTCAATGTATGATTGCTTGAGTTCCTGTCTGGCTGGTTTCATGTTTAGCATGTTGTAATCAGAGAAGTTGTCTGTATGTGAAGGGGAGATGAAGGTGATGGGAGAACCACATGTCAAGGTGAAACTTGATTTCCATTTCAATTTCCAAATGTGGCCTTGATTTGCATGTCACTCTAAATATGCAGCTAGGGCACTTAGGTTAACAAATCTAGCGTTCTAAGGTTGCCTCACAAAAGACTCGTCCAGTCCATCTCGCGAACAAATACTCTACATACCCAGTTGCCAAAAAGCATTCAACTCATACATACCCAGTTCGCACGCTCTCTAAATACCGAAATTCAGCTTCCTTATGATTAGGGTTTGCATCAGCCGATGTAATAACGTACTCCCACCCGTCCGTGTACCCACATCTTTCGTACGTCCATGCACTCGCATACAGACGTGATGCTCAATTTTATAATCACCGACGTCGCACCCGGGCATCGCCCTTTTGAGGATTATAGTATTGTAATTGCCCTCAATAAGAGAAGCTACCTAAGTTGATAGCCGTTGACCTTGGAGCTTTGCATGCATGATTCTCCCAAATCAGCTGCATGATGCTCCCACCTACCGCTCCAAAGCTGGTGCGAGATTGAACTGTGGTTGTTCTGGCCGCTTGCATTGGATTAATCAAATCTTTAAGTAGGGAGTACAAAAAAGGGGAAGCTTCGTGAAGATGTTGAGCTTTTGAGTTTTGAATGTAGGCTTTTATTGTCGGAATGCGTGGTGGTGGAGAGCATCGTCTCGGCCACTTCCGTTTGTCTTATTGTATTCTTTATGTGCGTGGGGGGAAAAAGAACTAATTTTTCCTGGTAGGGGAACAAAAAACATGCTTTGTTTCTTATTTGTCGAGTGGAAAAGATAAAGAGGAAGTACTCGAGGCATTATCAAAATTCACTTTCTAAGAAAAGTCTTGTAACCAGGGATGTTAGGCTGATAAGTCGATTCTCTGACATTGTGCGAAGCACTGGTCGACTTAGTAAGAGAGATTACACATCCTCTCTAACCTTCACCGGCACGAGTGGTTATTATACCAGCCTACCAGTTCTTCAAACAACCTCTGAAGAGAATACGGTGAAGTCTACCTGCCCACCTTAGAGGCCCTTTAATTCCCTGTTTGTCTCAAAGAGTGAATACAAAGGTGACATTGCATAGCCTTCCATATCAGAGCGGATCTCCTTCTTATTTCTTTCCCTTGAGTCGTTTAAGGACTTATCAAGTCCGAACTATTTTTCCTATTGGGAGAACAAAAAACATGCTTTGTTTCTTATTCGTCAAGTGAACAAGATCAAGAGGAAGTATTCAATGCATTATCAAAAAGTTCACTTTCTAAGAAAAGTAAAGGGGTTTGCTCGTTTCTAACTTTCTGAAATTCAAAATTAGTATTTTATGAGGAGTTATATGTGAATTTACTTGTCAATATATAATGATGTTTTTGACGATTCCAAGCTTTCGTATTATAAAATCAAAAGGCGAATACCGCAAAATCCGCAAAAAAAGTCAAAAGCGAAAAAGTAAAGGTCACTCCAAACATATAAATTCATGGAGCCATTTGCATGTTTGAAAAGAATTGGTGACTTGGGCTTGTCTTGAGTGATTCTTATGTTTTTTTCACTTTTCTTCTTTCTAATCATGGTAGTGCACTCATTTTGGCTTTTTCTATCTCAAGCAAAATTTCAAATATATAAATACGGACACGTTAGACTTGAACAAGTCCTTAAATACTCAAAAGAGAATAAATAGGTGAGAGATCTGCTCTGGGGTAGGAAATCTCATAATGTCACATCTTGTATTTCTTAGTGGTGAGGAAGATAAAAATTAGATACAAATACGTGCAAATACCAGCATAATAAAATAAAGAACGCAGTCTAACATAGCACCCCATTAAGGGATTATGCAGGAAGCCCTCATAGGTGGGAAACCAACCAGGGTTGAAAGGAGACAGAGGAAGGGTCCATCTAGATTGCATTTGCTACAATGCAACCACCGTGTAGGGTGGCTATTGGATTGAGGCAATTGTGGTTGCCAAAGCGAGGCAACTACAGATCCCCACGATGGTCTGAATGGCTTGATCTACCTTGATATGACAACCACACGCAATTAATAGAGGGAAAATTTCAAGCGACTATTTCTCGACAATCACTGGAAATTTGCATTGGTTGAGAGTGGTGTCAATAGCAGTGCCATGGTGGCGACATCGAGTGGCGGACCATCAGTTGATATTTGCTTAATTTCTTAATTTTTGATAAAATTCATCTGGGTCGAAATAAAATTATCCCACCCTTAGGGGCCAAGATGATGAATTATCCAACTCTATGTCCAGATCTTTACAAGTTTGTTCAATCAAAAATGTACTGCCAAACGCTAGATATGATTCATCATATCTTATCCAGCCTTTTGCTCGGATCGCGAATGCAATGCAATCACCGGGCTGACCCACTCAATTATTTGAAGAGAGAGGGCTAATAGACAACAAGAGCTGTTACCCAAACCAAAAGTGCTTAAGCTAAAATCCAATCAGTGTACTTTCTGGCCCAACAATGATGAATGTAATCCCTTCTTTTGATGAAACCGAAAAAAAAGAAAATTGCTAAAATTTTAAGTATTGATTATTGAGTGCCGAAGTCTTTAACTTTAAATACTGAAAATGAAAATTAAAAGTTATTTGATGACACATGAAATCAAATAATAAATTTTGGTTTTTTTTTTGTCAAACATTGGATAATGAGCATTTTTTTTGGGGAAAGTTTGGACAGTACAAATGGGTAAGATATTTAATTTTCATCGAATATTTTTTTCACTCAATAGATTAAGTAGGTCCTCCCTTGCTTTAAGTGATTTTTGACTCGAAAGAATTATTTAAGATGTGTATGGTTGGACTATCTTTTTTTTTTTTTGGTCAGTATGGTTGGATTATATCAAATGTACCAAATAACATGCATTCGAGCACTGAGTGTGGTCACCAAACACACTTATTGAACAATAAGTGCTGACGTGTTTAGATACTGTAAATGAAAATAAAAAGTGGTCTGATTATGCGTGAAAACTAAATAATAATTCTCATTAGTTTCTTAATAAAGATTGAACGGTGCTTATTATTAGAAGATTTTGACAATATATAGTTGATAATATTTTAATAGCCAATAACTATTTTATCACTTAGTGAATTAGTAAGTCCTTCATCACTTACGGCATCAAAGTGATTTTTGACATAAAATAATCAAGTAAATTGTATATAGTCAGAAGTTATCGAATACACTTTATAACATTACGTGCTAAAATTTTAAACTCTCTAATATTTAAGGCGGTTATCAAACACGGCCTAACTTTAGTAGAATCTGCAACTAGCTCATCGAAATGATTTCCACGATCTAATGCATCAAAATTAAATTTATCTGTGATCGACTTTGACAAGAATCCAATCAAATTTCTCAACAGCATGGAATTTACTAGGGCCAACAATTTCCAACGCAACTCAATCGAGTGTTTGATAAGATAAGTGTGAGATTTTGTGACAGTCAACGTGATAAATGTGAGGTTTTGTTGGATCACTATTAACCGTTTTAAAAATTTAAATTATTCAGAAGCTCATACTTTGATATCATGTGAAATTTTGTAGGATAACTGCCAACTGTTCTAAAAACTTAATATATTAAATGAATGTACGGTTTAATATTTAATCATTCTATCGATAAGCGAACTCAACACAACTCTACTTGTCAAAGTAAGGTAAATGCCGGTAGAAACTTGAATTAAGCAAGATTTAGAGCCCAAGTAGAGTGTTTTGAGTAGCCTAGCCAGGTTACCGGGCCTTCCTCCGAATGGCCAGAGTAGGTGATGCACCGGAACCGACGTCGCCCCGATGGCCAGCGACCCAAAATGCATTCAACGTTCTATAAGGCCACGAACGTGCAACGTCTATCGCTCACAAACCGAAGAGGCAACGATGGCCAGTTATCTCCAACTCGGACCACGACCGAGCGCTCGCATTTTGGCGGGCGTTCGTTCACTTCCTCCTCTTCCTACGGCTCCGCATCTCCCGACCCGTGCACTTGATTCGACTCGCGACGCGTTTGGCAGACGCAAGACTGCCTTCAGGCCGGCTCGGCGCTTGGTCCTAGGCCTCGGGGCTTCGTTCTGGGCTCAGTCCATGGCCACGTCCGGTGCACTTGGCGGGAAATCCTTCCTCGCTTCCGCGAGGCCTTCTTCGAACGTCGAGCAGGTGACGGCCCTTGTCTTGTGCCGGGGCTTCTGGGGCATCGTCGGGGTTGTTTCTTTGGAATTTTTCTCTGTTGGGTATTCCGTTTCTTGGATTTTGATCATGGTTGTTGCGAATTTTGGAGTTCGTTTCTTTCGTTTCTCGATTGGGGTACGTTTTGAGATTCTGGGTTTCTTTAGAATCTGTGGTCTTGGTGGTTTCCTTGTGAATGAAGTGATTGCGTTGTCGTTAAAGAGTATCTAGTAGTTCGATTTGATGGTGCTCGTGAAGCTTGCTTGTACGACCAGTCCTCTGCTCATGGGGCTGTAAGGAAACTGTGGTCCATGTCGTTGAGGGGGGGAAGTGATCTCGCTTCGGCTTAAATTGCCCAAGAGGGTGACCGCTCGCTGTCTGAATTTTTTCAACCGCACAAAGTAATAGACTCCATGGAGTTATTTATCTAAAATATCCCAATGAAAACCTTTTCTTAAAGTAGGCTGCTTGTCAATGATGCACTGTCTATTTGCTTCTTTTTTCTCCTTTCTCTGATTATGACTTAATATTGATTGAAATGAGGATCGTATAGGTATTGAAGAATGTGGAATGGCCGAACAGTTTCCATTCAAAGAGGAGGATTTTCAGCGCTTTGATGAGTAACTTCTTTACTTGAACTTCTATTTGAGGTGGCTTCTGTTTTAAAATCAGCAGGCATTTTTTTTTCCTTAACCCGCTCATTGATTTGCAATCATTTCATACTTCAATTTCACTGGAGTCGTCATGTTCTGTGCTCTGTTTTTTTATGCTTTCTGAATGTGAGCAAGAATTCTCACAAGAATTCTTTTGTTTTTTTAACCCAAGAATATCCCCACATAATGATTACACTTTGAATGACAAGAGAAGGTTCAATGTGACTGTAATGCAGCCACATCAGCTAAGAGACATAATAATCACAATGTTATGATTATAACATGGAGTTATTGCTGACTTGAGATGATTCCTGCCAGGTCTTCTATCTTATTAGATCAACACCTACTTCATAGTTGCATGTGCAATACGTGAAAATGCAATAATTTTTATATGAATATCCTACTTGTGTAGCTAACGTACTGGTTTTTATAACTTTTTATACTAAAAAAGTTGCGTCTCTTTAGGGCAGATCTTCTGATTCTTTGTTCTATGAGGCTCCTCGTTTCGTGACACATATAGACGATCCAGCCATTGCTGCACTTACTAGGTTCTACTCAAAGGTCTTACCTCCTAGCAACAGTCCAGGAGTCAGCATTCTTGATATGTGTAGCAGTTGGGTAAGGCATTCTATGTTGAAATTGACCTCTTAATACATTCTTATTTCTAACCTGACAAACATTTATCTGCTAACATCTAGATAAGTCATTATCCAGCAGGATACAAGCAAGAGAGGATAGTTGGAATGGGAATGAATGAGGAAGAGCTCAAGCGGAATTCGGTGAGGCATTATTGTCCAGTCAAATAATTTTCCCTGGATAAAATGGGTGGTTGTTTTATATTTTGGATGCTATGTTCTAATTCTGTATCCAGAGATCATCTTAAGTCCAGCCACTGTTTTGTAGGTCCTGAATGAATACATTGTCCAAGACTTGAATGTGAATCCTAAACTTCCATTTGATGACAATTCCTTTGACATCATCACCAATGTGGTAAGAAAAATTCCTCCCTCTCAAGGATAATCAAGAGAGCCAGAGATTGCTTTTTAAGGTCTTTAGAAGTCTACTAGGACCTAGTATATATTTGGATCAGCCTTTATTAATTTTATGCACCATTGACTCACCTTAGTCAGCCAACTGCAGGCACTGTATTTGGGTTTATTCCTTCCTTTGTTAGTCGACTTTGCCTGATTACTGGAGTTAACTTAGATAATGAATTACCCATTCCAGTTCAGAAAGAGAGGTTACCTACTCTTGGATTCGCCCCTGTCATGGTATCCAAGTATAAGTTGCATTAAGATGGTGGATTGGGGATGCAGAAGCATCCATGAGAACCTGCATCCCACTAACCTTTTCCCTGTTGTTAACCTAACCTAAATTGGTCATTTCACAGGTCAGTGTTGACTATCTGACTAAACCTCTCGATGTTTTCAAGGAGATGTCTCGGATTCTTAAGCCAGGAGGCCAGGCAATACTGAGGTGATGCATATGCTCAGAAAGAGTTAGTTATTCAGGAGCTTTTTCTAATGTTTTAAGTTCGGACTACCAAAGACATTTTATCATACTCCCGCATTTGCAGGATTTGTTTTCCATGTTTATTGCAATAAATTCCACAACTGCATGATTCCATGATGTTAGAAATCAGCATAGTAACCTATTGTAATGGTTATTGGATGTGCCGGCACTGAAATATTCCTTCTTTAGCCTAAACATGGGAAAAGACCTTGTCTACGTCATGGTTTTAGAATGAGCCAGCACTAGTATATACGCCTTTTAACATAAACTTAGAGGTCTTGTTAACCTCATTGTTCTGTGAAGACATTTTAATCATTTTTGTTAGTTCCTAAATTCTTGTGCCTTTTTGACCAAAAAAGAAAATTCTCTTGCCTTGCCTGTGATGAAGCACTTCTGATATCTTTCTTGGTGGAACAGTTTTTCCAACCGTTGCTTTTGGACCAAAGCAATCTCAATATGGACATCGACAGGTGATACAGATCATGTTATGATTGTTGGGTCATACTTCCATTATGCAGGAGGATTCGAGCCTCCTCAGGTAATAGTTACATTACCTATTAGTATCACTTGCTAGTTGCTACTATGGTAGTGATACTAATCTCTTGAAAAGCAAAGTATATATCACATAAATATAAAGAGAGGATGTCATAAGCAAATCCTGCTTCTGATGGCGCTGGCCACCAGCAATGAGGTTCTTGGGTAACTATTCTTGTCCTCAGACATCATACACTAAGCATGGAAGATAAATTTTCTGCGACAGTGTCAATGCCATCACATATCTTTACGTTTGAGCTTTAAAGAGCAACTGCTTAATCCCGAAACCAGCTTCAGTGCACTTGAATCGTTTAGATGGCATCAAGCATGAAAACTATTATTTCTGCCAGTTCCACCAGCAATTTTTTCAGTAAAAATATCTGTAGAAATGCAGAATAATACCTTAAGCTGCACCAATATGATGCTTGTTAACCGTGGTTCCGCGGCTAGCTATTTTATGATGCAAAATCCACATAGGCAGTCTCCTCCTTACCATGGAAGTTCCCAAAATGCTTCTGCTTCTTTGCAGAGCAGTTGCTTTTCCTTGTTACATAGATCTAAATCTTGAAACACTGTTGTTATATCTGGGGAGACGGAATGGAGCGAGGGAAAGAATGGACCTGAGTATTACAATTCTTGTGTTTGGATCTCACAGAAAAATATAGAAATGAAGAGTTTTTATTCCAAAAATGTCGAAACTGCTCTTAAATCATGGGGCTCTTATTTTCATATATGTTCTGTATTCACAACTATCAGTCTCATGGGGGTTTGGATGAGCCAAATTCACGCAACATTTTCCATCTACAGGCCGTGGATATTTCTCCAAACCCAGGGCGATCGGATCCAATGTACATTGTATACTCGAGAAAGACCTTGACCGCTTGAGATTTGGGAGCCCTTTCCAGGTAGGGAAAAGAAGTGAGATGGTCTTCAACCGATGCATCTTCAGATGGCCGCTACTGCTCATAATTTGCCGTGATGACCCATTCTGTGAGGTAAATAGCCGCTCGTTGTAGTTTTGGGTGCACCGGAAAATAGGTGATCTTAGAGGCCAATAAACTATCAGCATTTTATTGTGTAAGTGATTATTAACTCTTGCCATTTGAGTTGATGCTGTCAGCTAAAGATATAATCAATTTTTTTGTTCATGTGCAACTCATGCCTTATTAAAGAGTGTTATGTGGCTTTAAACATTAGTATGAAATGAGTTCCTTCAGCATCTTAGCTCTGTTGAAATATTTTAGTGATGAAGTCTCTTAACCTTTAAGTACTGAAAATGAAAATCAAAAGTTTTTTGGAGAACAGAGGAAAAGCTAAATGATGACTGTTATTAGTTTCTTAGTGAACATAGAATAGCGAGCAACATTGGAAGAGACTTGACCATATAATGGGTGAGATTCTAATTTCCATTGAATATTTAATCACTTAACCAATGAGGAAGTTCTTCCTTACCGCATTAAGTGATTTTGGACTTCAAATAATCATTTAAATTGTATGTACGTAGAAGCTATCAAACACACTATAACATTGGGAAATTTTATCAAAGTTAGCAAACACACCTTTATTTCTTTGCAATCAATGCACTTCCAAGGAAATTTTATCAAACTTTTTGGCGATATATCAATGGGGCAACCACATGGCCATCACTAGTGCTGGCAATTTCTAGCATGGACTCACACAATTACATGACAAACCCGAAAAGCGACACGAATTGATGTGAATTTAACATACATAAATTTTATAGCACAACTAGTAAAAATAAAGTGATTCCTGTTGACGCTCCTTAACATGGTTAGAGAACTTGATGGGCGATCATGAAATGTAAACATAAATTAATCAACCCTCACTTTTACCTAACAACCAACTCGGCTCTAACTAAAATCATTTGAAACAACATCAAAGACCTAACAAAAAGCAAAAGAAACCTTTTTGTTTTTCCCACCAAAAACTATTATACGTGAATCTGCACGTCAATATCTATACATTGCGAAAGGTCCGGATGCCTAAAGTCTTCGAACGTCTTCAAATGTTCTGTAAAAGTCCCCGAACGTGACACCAATTCCACCGCTCCCAGACAAAAGGGGTATCTCCAAACTTGGAACTACACCCGAGCGGTCGCATCTTGGCGGGTGTTCGTTCGCTCCCTCCCTTCTTCAGCTCCGCTTCTCACGACCGATGCCCTGAATTTCGACTCGTGACACATTCTGCTCAACGCAAGGCCAAGCCACTTTTGGACCAAGCTCGGCGCTCGGCTTTAGGCCCTGGAGCTTCGTTCTGGGCTTCATCAGTCCATGACCACGTCCGGGGCACTTGGCGGGAAGTCCTTCCTCGCCTCCGCGAGGCCTTCTTCGAACGTCGAACAGGTGATGGCCCTTTTCTTGCGCCGTGGCTTCCGGGCATCATCCGGGTTGTTTCTTGATTTTTTTCTGTTGGGCATTCTGTTTCTTGGATTTTGATTCTAATTGTTGCGAACTTTGGAGTTCCTTTCTCTCGTTTCTTGATTGGGGTACGTTTGAGATTCTGGGTTTCTTTAGAATCTATGGTTTTGGTATTCATTTTGGTGGTTCATGTTGTGAATTAAGCTTGCTTGGACAACCAGCCTTCTGCTCACGGGGCTGTAAGTATATTTTGGTCCTTGTTGTTGAGGGGGGGAAATGATCTTGCTTTGGCTTAACTTGCTATTCGAGATGGTGACCGCCCGGTGTCTGTATTTTTCGTACCACACAAATTAATATTACTCTACAGAGTCGGTAATCTGCAAAATACCATTGAAACCCTTTCTTAAACTAGGCTGCTTGTCAATGATACGTTGTCTTTTTGCTTCTGTTATCTCCTTTCTCTGATTATGGTTTTATCTTGATTGAAACGGGGATCTCATAGGTATTGAAGAATTTGGAATGGCCAGAACAATTTCCATTCAAAGAGGAGGATTTTCAGCGAGATGATGCGTAACCTCTTTTAACTTGAACTTCTATTGGAAGTGAACTCTGTTTTGAATCAGAAGACACGTTTTTCTTAATGCGCTTATTGATTTGCATTCACTTAATACTTCAACCTCACTGGGTTCATGATGTTCCGAAGCTGTTTTTCTCATGTTCTCTGAGTGTGAGAAAGAATGTTACTAGTCACGATGGAGATTATTTTGTTCTTTGAACACAGAAATATCCCCACACAATAATGTCACTTTGAATGATAAAACAAGGTTCAAAGTGACTGTCATGCAGCCAAATCATCTAAGAGACATAATAATCACAATGTTATGATTGTAATATGGACTTATTGCTGACTTGAGATGTTTTCCTGCCGGGTCTTCAATCTTATTAGACCAGCAACTACTAGGTAATAGTTGTATTTGCAATACGTGAAAATGCTAGAAATTTTTATCAATATCCTGACTAAGAGACTGGCTTTTATAGCTTTTTATACTAAAAAAGTTGCATCTCTTTGGGGGTCAGATCTCCAGATTCTTTGTTCTACAAGGCTCCTCGTTTCGTGACGCATATAGATGATCCAGCCATTGCTGCACTTACTATGTTTTACTCAAAAGTCTTACCTCCTAGCAACAGTCCAGGATTCAGCATCCTCGATATTTGTAGCAGTTGGGTACGACATTCTATCTCGAAATCAGCCTCTTAATAAATTCTTATTTCTAACCTGACAAATCCTTCATTTGCTAAACATCTAGATAAGCCATTATCCAGCAGGATACAAGCAAGAGAGGATAGTTGGAATGGGAATGAACGAGGAAGAGCTCAAGCAAAATTCAGTGAGGCATCAATGTTCAGTCAAATAATATTCCTGGATAAAAAGAGGGCTTGTCTTATATTTTAGATGCTATGTTCTAGTTGTGTATATGGAGACAAGTATTAAGTCCTGTTGCTGGTTCTGTAGGTCCTGACTGAGTACCTTGTCCAAGACTTGAATGGGAATCCTAAACTTCCATTTGAAGATAATTCCTTTGACATTATCACCAATGTGGTAAGAAAAATTTCTCCTTGAGCATATTTCAGAGAGTCAGAGATTGCTTTTTAATGTCTTTAGAATTTTACTATGACCTAAGAGTGTATTTGGACCAGCTTTTGTTAATTTTCTGCAGCATGGACCCTCCATTTGTTAGTCAGCCAACTTCAGGCACTGCATTTGGGTTTATTCCTTCCTTCACGACTTATCTTCAATCTAAGTAGAGAAAATGGACTTCACCCAATTATTGGAGTTAACTTAAATGATTATTTACCTCTTCCAGTTCAGAATGAGAAGTTACCTACTCTTGGATTTTCTCCTCTGTCATGGTATTCTAGTATAGATTGCATTAAGATGATAGAATTGGTAATGGAGAAGTCATCTATGAGAAACCTGCAAACCAGTAACCTTTACCTGGTTGTTCACCGAACCTAACTTGGTCATTTCACAGGTCAGTGTTGACTATCTGACTAAGCCTCTTGATGTTTTCAAGGAGATGTCTCGGATTCTTAAGCCAGGAGGCCAGGCAATAATGAGGTGATGAACATGTGCACAAAGAGTTATTTAGGATCTTCCTTTAATGTTTCAATTTCCCGCTTCCAGCATTTGCAGATTTTGCTTTCCATGTTCATCACAATAAGTTCCATGGGTACATGATTCCATGGTGTTAGAAATCAGCATAACAGCTTATTGTAGTGGTTATAAAGTGTGCTTGCACCAATATATTTGTCTTGTAACCTAGACTCGAACACCTTGTTAAACTTGTTGTTCTATAAAGATATTCTAACTGTTTTTGTTAGTTCCCAAATTCTTTAGCCTGGCCTTTGATAAAGCACTTCTGATATCTTTCTTGGTGAAACAGTTTCTCAGACCGTTGCTTTTGGACCAAAGCAATCTCGATATGGACATCAACAGGTGATACAGATCATCTTTTGATTGTCGGGTCATACTTCCATTATGCAGGTGGATTTGAGCCTCCTCAGGTAATATTTACATTACCTGTTAGTATCACTTGCTATTATGGTAGCGATACTAATCTCTTGAAGAGCAAAGATTCTTATTGCTTTAATATGAAGAGAGTATGTCATAAGCAA
Source organism: Corymbia calophylla (assembly GCA_014182845.1). NCBI lineage: Eukaryota > Viridiplantae > Streptophyta > Magnoliopsida > Myrtales > Myrtaceae > Corymbia > Corymbia calophylla. Next base: position 6,437,205 of record CM024695.1, read on the forward strand.
AACAAGCTTGGCTCTGGCCACTAGCAATGCGGGGGTCGGGTAACCATCCATCCGTGTCATACACCATATGCTGCAGGTGGAAGATGAATTTCAGACAGTGTCAATGCCATCAAATATGTTTGTGTTTGAGCTTTAAAGGGCAACTGCTTATTCAAGAAACTGGCTTCAATGCTTTTGAATCATTTAGATGGAATCACACATGGAAAGTACTATATCCGCCAGTTTCTACCAGCACTTCTTGTAGTAAAAATATCAGTAGAAATGGAGAATGAAATTTTAAGCTGCACCATATGATGCTTGGGAACCGTGGTTCCATGGCTAGCTAACTTCTGATGCAAAATGCACGTAGGTAGTCTCCTCCCTTCTACTGCAGTTCCCAAAATGCCTTTTGCTTCTTCGCGGAGTGGTTACTTTTCCCTACTTGTTGCATAGATCTGAATCTTGAGACACTTATATTACATCTGCTGAGAAAGAATGGAGCTCAGGAAAGAAAGGACTGTGTATTTCGCTTCTTGTTTGGATATCACCCAGAATTAATGAAAGAATGGAAGAGTTTGTGATTTGGAAACCTCAGAACTGTTCCTGAATCAATGGGGTCCTTATTTCTATTTATATTCTATCTTCACGATTATCTGTCTGTGACGGTTTGATAACTAGAATTAACGCAACATTTCCATTTACAGGCTGTTGATATTTCTCCAAACCCTGGGCGATCGGATCCAATGTACATCGTGTACTCAAGAAAGGCCTCGACAGCTTGAGACATGAGGTATGCTGTCATCTTATAGCCACTCGTTGTACTTTCAAACTCTATACAGCAGTTTGGGAGTGGCGGGTGCCCCTAAAATAGGTGATTTTAGGGGCATATGAGTTAATGCTATTACTTGAAAAACTTAATCGACTTTGTATGTAAGCAGTGCATTGTTCATTCGCAATTCATGTCTTTAGGAGTGTATGCGTGCTCTGAACATTAAGAAGAAATAAGTTCCCTTCAGCATCCTAGCTCTCTGCCTGCCGAACTCCATTCCATCTCCGATCTCAGCTCCTACGACGAGGAAGCCCCCCTAGGTAGAGTTAAACTCGAGGTGATGAATTATCCCGGGTTTATTAAAACATGGATCTTCCTAGGACCTTTGAAAGAGCTTGCATAAATTTAGTAATGGACAGAGACAGAGACACCATACTGGAGAATTCCAAGACATAAAAGCGCTCTTCTTAATGGTCGGTGGTTGGCCGGTGCCTTGGATATTGGTAAAACACATATAAGATGAGATAAGATAGAATAGAGAGAACTGCATAAGGTGACAAAATCATGCACCCTGACGATTGAACCTAGGCATAAGCTGTCAAGCTGGTGACAGGGTGTGACAATAAATGCTTATCCTGAACATGAGATGTCGACCGACCGTCCAATTCAACTCTCTCTCTCTCCATCAATGCAAAAGAGGTTCCAATAGTCAGAGGAGAAAGATAAGAAAGATAAGGCATCCTTCCTAAAGCTAGGAAAGCCACATCGTACCGATCCTATAATGACAAAAGCACAATTGAGGAATATATACGCCGATGGTGACGGAAACACCCCCAAAGAACCATCACCACACCACCAAGAAAAACTCCGAGAGAAAGGGAAACCCTTCAAAGAAAAGCAAAAGGCGAATGTCTCTTCTTTTCTCTAAGCAGGATGACATTTACAAAATCACTACTACTTGTGGCCTCCGGTATGGGCGTTCCTGAAGGCGCTGCACGCGATGAGGTAGACCCAGATGAGGACCACCAGCGCCACGATCAGGATCACGTTCGCCTTCCTCCATTCCCTCCTCAGGTTCCCGAGCAGGCCGGCCTTGCACGAGTTGCAATTGTAGCAGAGCTGAGTCTGGTCGTTGCTCCAGAGGTAACAATCCGGGTTGGCCGTCGGGTTTGTCGGGTTCAGCCACAGCGTCGGGTTCGCATAGCTGTACCCACAGATCGTTGGCGGCTTACAGCATCCCGACTGTGATCACAAATCGGCACCCAAAAGGAAAATTAAAATTTGAAAATGTCAATAAAAATGGGAATTCTTTCACAATGTAAACAATTTCAACCATGATTGGAAACAATTTAGGCTTTAGCCCGAACAATTCAACTCTAGGAGTAATTCTCGGTTCATAAAGAACAAAAAGCAAACCCCACCAAATCATGCGAGTACATGCGCCGGAGCTGGCAACCACAACATTTTCTCTCAATCTTTTCCCAGACAGAGAGACAAAAAGACAAACTACAGACCTTGATTCTTACTGTTCTGACCAAAATTTTATCTGATCTTGATGATTATAAATATATTTTGAGCAGAGGTGGGTGGGACATATGCCCATTATAGCACCAAAGAGGGACCCAAGATTTGACTCTCGAGTCCCCCTAAAGCAAAATTCCCCGTGCTGCTCCAAGATATGAAAGATCTTAAACAGTGTCCCAGGTGGTCGGACCAGAGTGATTAGTCAATGGGGTCAATAAACGTGGGATGTTTTATCGCCTCAAATACAGGATATATTAAAAAAAAAAAAAACTGATCAAAGAAAGATCCTTCTTGATTTCGACCTAAACTAGACCGAAAGTGCTAACTTGTACTAAATTCCACTGACTTCAAGAGATCACCTCAACTTCACCAACGACCCAAATCACCATCAGAACTCAGGAGAAATGACAAACGACTGTCTCCGTCAATTACAACTTATATTCCCCAATTGCGTGGTCAATTGCCCATTCATGTAGTTACTTGATTCTCAGAGGGAAAGGGCATCATTTAGATGGGCATTTTCTGTTCAAGTTCATAAGAGACTCTTTGGAAGTGAAGTTCATGACTTTCCAGGCATTCCTCAGTGCTCGTACAGAAGAGGCAAGAGGCCAAGAAAGATACATCTCAACCTTAACCGATATCGATTCCATCAAAAGCAATGAGTAAAGACAGAAGAAACACGCATCAAAACGCTGTCTTTTTCCTGGACATAAAATAGAAACACAGGACAAACAGCGGAAAAAAGGTGGCAGACTAACCCAGAGAGAGAGAGCGAGAGAGAGAGAGGCTTGCCTGAAGAGGAGAGATGTGAGCAGAGAAGTACTGGTCGGCAGTGACATAGTCCTGGGCCAGCTTGGTGCAGACATCGGACTCGGCGAGACAAGCCCTGATCTTGACCCAGTTCTCGGGGTCGATGACGTGGTCCCTGAGCCACGAGCTGTACCCGGCGAGGCTGTACTCCCGGTACTCCCGCCCGGGCACGGAGTTGCTCCCGTCCTCCCTGGTGACCACGTAGGCGAACACGAGGACGATGAGGAGGAGGCCGATGAGCATGGCCATGCAGAAGAGGTAGAAGGCCAGGAGCCCCTGCTTGTTCCAGTACGCCCCGACGAAGCCGGCGAGGGAGACGAGGAGGACGAGGGTGCCGAGGATGACGACCGGCCACCGGAAGTAGTGGGTGCACTCGTTGTCGGCCTTCGAGGCCAGCCAGATGCCGGCGGCGATGATGGGGACGGAGCAGAGGAAGGCTATGAAGTTGAGGACCGAGGTCACGTTGTTGCTAACCCCCATGGCTGATTCTTGTTCTTTGCAGACACAGAGAGACAGAGACAGAGATTCTTGAGGTTGTTCGGTCGGTCGGGGTGATGAAGAATCAAGAAATAGGAGGAGTTCTGTGGGGCCTTTCTTGAGATGGGTCTTGTGTCTTCTTCTTGCTCATGGTGACTGTCAGCTTCTTCTAGCTTGAGAAAAGTGAGGACTGGATGGACATGGAGATGTGGTGGAAAAAGTTCAGGGGAATTCTCAAATTCTTCTTTTTTTGGGGGGGTGTGGATGAGCGAAAATCATTTGGCACTCTCGAGCTATTCTCCTAGATCAAACTCTAGGGAAAGAAAGAGTTATTCTAGCTCTTCTTCATCATATGAATCGTCTGATAATATAGGACTCGGATATGGGATCCACATATTTCAACGGCCTATGTCAAATGAGCTTACAAAAGTTGAAACTATCAGAAGATTAAAGATGGTAAAGCTAGGTGTTGGGGGTGGTGGGGGTGGGGGTGGAGAGACCCGTGGGTATGCTACTATATTTGGGGTATCTTGTGCTTTTTTCGAGACCTCGATTACTTTTTTGAGACCTAATTACGGATGAAAGAATTTGCATATTTTAGTGTTCCCTTCTCTCGTCATGCTTGGAAAGGTGATTTTCCTTTTGGTATTGTACAATCCATCATTTTTAACTGAATATATGATTGGTTCACTACTTAATAACACATCATGTATGAAAAGGAAAATGGATGTTTAGGAGAATTGTAAATTTCACGAAATTCGATACATTTAATTTGATTTTGGAGAAAAAAAAAAACATTTTTTCCTTCCTAATTCACCAAAGCCTCGTTAGGCGAAAGCAAGGTCCAGCAAGCTCGTGGTAGACTCACCCAAATTTAGGAAGATAAGGCTCGCCCAGCCACCAAGGAGGCTTGGCTCAACCTTGCTAAGCCAAGGTGAGGTTGACCTAGCATTGCCTAGGTGAGGTTGAGCCTCGTCGGTGGCTAGGCAAGCCAAGCTCGAACATCGCCCTGCTGCTCGCCGGCCATTGCCGATGGTAGCGATTGCCCACTAAAAGAGGAAAAAAGGAAGAAAAAGAGAAAAGGGAAGAAGAAAAAAAAGAAAATTATAATAAAAAAAAATCTCTTTTTTTCCTTCGTAATTCTCTGGAACCTCATTAGACCAGGGCGAGTCCAACAAGCTCGTGAGAGGCTCATCCAAAATTAGGGAGGCGAGGCTCACCCAACCATCGACGAGGCTCAACCTCGCCAATCAATGTGAGGCTCGGCGAGGTTGAAGCGAAAAAAAATATAGAAGATGAAAATATAATAAAATTATAATAAAAAATAATAAATAAATAAAAAAATATTAAAAAAATATTAAAAAATTGAAAACTCCTAAAAAGTATTTTTATTTCAAAAATAAAAATTTTTAATAATTTATCAAACACCTTAAAAATTTAAAAATTATTCTTGAAAATAAATAAAAATAATAATTTCTAATCAAAAATTATTTTAGAAGTAAATTGATTACCAAATATGTCCAAAATGCTCAAAAATTATTCCCGAACATATAATAAAAAAAAATCATCTTTTAGTGAAATTGTTCCTGGACGTAGAACATTACCATATACACTCTGCTTCCGAGTTTCTATTGCCTTTCGTCGGTCCCCCAACCGACTGAGAACCAACTCGCCGCCCCAGTCCCTCTCCGTCGTCGGTGCCGCACCACGTGTCCGCCCCGTGCATAGGGAAGGCCGTCGCCGGCGGGGCGTGGGTCTTGCCCCACGCGCGCGGGATCTCCGGCTTCGGCCCGGGCGGCAATTTATGCCCCGCAAAGGACCGAGGCCAAACCCCCAGCCGCATCGTAGGAGAGTCCCGGCACGCGCCGCAACCGGACGAGTTTGGAATACGAAAAGCTACGAACATTCATTCATTCGGTCGGACGAGTTTCCCGCCCTGCGTCCGCGAAGTTCTTTGCGGAAACGAAGAGACGGCCGGCCGGCCGGCGAAAATGGAGCCGTGGACTCCGCTGTTCGACATCTTCCTCAGCTCTCCGACGCCGGAAACCGACGCGTCCCGGTGGCTGCAGGAGTCTTTCTCTCCGTCCTCGACCTCGGCCGCGCCCATCACCACCGCCTCTTTCCTGTCTCTGCTCTCGAAGCCTCACGACGCCGTCGCCCAAGACCACCCTTTTCCTTCGTCTTCTTCACCTGCTCAGACAAGAAGGTGAATTCAGTCGATTGGAAGTAAAAAGAACGATTTTTTTTTGTTGGGTAATGTTTGAATTTGTTGGTAGACTTTGTTTGAGGCCGTTTGTTCGTTGCTCTGTAGGTTCATGTTCATACAGACTTTGCCCGCTATGGTGCAATCGCGGATTTTGTCGTTCCTCGCTTTCGAGCACCGGAGATTTCGCGCCGCGGACTTGTCGAGTCTTGCCCGCGGCATTTTGGGTGGCGGCGAAGAGGTGGATTTTTGGGTGGCGAGGGCTGCCCGCCACCTGCTCGATGTAATGCCCGAATCGAGTTACGAGCGGATCTCTCGATTGGGTTTGGATTCCGGGGGAGAAAGAACTGGCGATGAGTTCGAGTCGGTGCCGGTTTGGCTGAAAAGTGAGGTGGCTGCCACTCGTGTGCTTCTGCCTTGGCTTCCTGTGTCGCTGGATGAGTTTGACTTGGTGGAGTCTTTCCCAGACGGTGAGAAGAATGAGGAGTTGTTGAGCGAGGCTGGAGAAATTGAAGTGGAACCTATGGATGAAGATGTGGAAGGCATTGAGATATGTGATTCACCGGGAGTTGCCCTAGGACCTGAAATTCTGGACAAGGCAACGAGTTTGAGGGCTCAGATTGGGAATTTCGAATCTACTAGCAGAACTGTTGCCTTAGCAAATGCCATCCGCGAAATCTGCCTGGGAAAAGGGTTAAATTCTGTTCAAGTTCTGGAATTGATTGAACCTTGGAAAGCAGACGACGAGGCTGCTTCAGTTCTGATTTCCCACCTCACAGATGGAAGTGAAAGAGAGTTTACTTGGCCAAGCCTTGTCCTATGCTCCATTATCCTTCCTAGACTATTGGTTCTTGAAGTTCCAGTAACTCGTGTGCTATTAACTGCAACAATAGAATACTGCAAGCTTCATCAGAAGGCTACAGAATATGCACTGTTATTGCCGCTTATAATGCGAAAGGAGGGCATAAATAACCCTGTCTGCGAGGCTATGACTAGGATCATCAAGGAATGCTTGCATCCAGCTCATGTCATGGCCTTCTGCCACAAACTGTTGTGTGATGGGAAAAATAACAAGAGATTTGTATGCTTACCGTCTCATCAATGCCTAATATCCCCTGAACTGGTATGGACAGAATCCTTGTTCAATCTGTTTCAAAACCTATTGAATTATAATATTCATCTGACCCAGGAGTCAGTTGATTGTATTATTGACTCGGTACAGAAGTTGTCTTTAAGGTTCTCAAAATCTTTGAAGTTTGGAAATTTTTTACTATGTTTAGTCACCAAGTGTTCATCATCATTGAAGTCCCATAAGCAGTCATTGACTAAAGCAGTTGAATGTACCAATACTCTGGTGACAAAGTCCATCTTGTCAAAGTTATCAAACTTATAGGCCTCATTTGTATTTTCCTCTCTGAGTTGCGCTGTTACTGCTAATTAGCTAACAAATGTGCTCCACTTATTCTAATTCCTGCTGAATCCAAATAGCATTTATCTCCATAGCTGATTGGTCAAATTGCTAGATATCATCATGCATACATGCAGTCTTGTTCTTTGGAGCAGATTTGCACTTTAGGCCCACTATTGAGAAATAATCATTTAACCTCCAAGAAATTGACTAAGGTGTGCCAAAATTAGCTATTACATGGAATTTCTATATTGGTAACTGCATGACCATCTCTATATTTGGATTTTGTCAAGAAAATTGTAGAAGTGAAAAATCGTATGCTTAAATGTCACAACTAACCCCAATGAACTGTGACAAGTAGCATTACCATCACATAATTATCTTGGAGCTGTTTTATATGGTCTAGATCAAAATGAAAAGTATGCAATTTCAAGTCTGCTAATCCAGAATTTTAAAGAATTCATGACAGCTTGCTTTGCAGTATGTATTTGATTGTTGTAGGAAGTGAAAAGGCCTAGTGCTCTGAGGGCGCAGTCTTGGAAGAAGTTTATTGACACTGTGGGATGACAGTAACGTAATGACCCTGATTGCTTTCTCGTTCACTTGCTACTTTTCCAAAATGTTTATTTCTTTGGTTTTCCATGTTACTTTTTGCATGGGAGATAGCTGACATCATGAATCTGCATAACACCAACAATAGATCGAAATAAGTTGACAAAGGATGATTTTTATAGGCTATGTTTCTTGGAATTACATCACACATGGTTTGACAACCAAACCCAAACTGGTAGGAAATACATTTTAGACAAGCAGACTACAAGGGCTATTGGTCCTTTTCTTTAAGGACTCAAACCGGGGCTCCTTGTCGAGAAACTTTGTTGTGGCATAAAGTTTTAAATAGTCTCCAAAACTAAAATGATTGGGGTATAGTAGTTTAGGAGCTGGAGATATGATGGCATCAGTAGCAGGATTATAGAAGGTTGCAATGGAGAGTCTGCTTCCATTTTTCTCGGCCATGACCCTGTGCAATGCACTTTTATATCTTCCATTGCTCAACACCTCCACTTGATCACCTGTATTCACGAAGATGGCATTGTTCTTGGATGGTGGAATCTGTATCCAGTTTCCTTCTTTGAGGAATTCAAGTCCCGGGACTTGGTCATCTTGGAGCAAGAGTATGATCCCACCAGCATCAGTGTGCTCTCTGAGTCCCCTTACACGTTCAGGATGGGGGCATTGCGGGTATTTCGCCACCTTTGTTCCCACAGAAGGACCTTTTTCTCCGGAGAAAACTTTCTTTATGTGATCTTTATCCAAGCCAAGATTCTCACACATGAGCTCTGAGATCTTCTCGGCTAGCATAATTAGTTGATCTATGTAGTCATCCATTGCCTTGCTGCAATTGTGTAGTGCTAATTACTCAACACACATATATATAAGTGATGAGACTTTCTGTTTCACAAACTGTACATGTTCAATTTGTTTTGGAGATTCCTGTGAACTTACCAAAGATCTTCAGAAAGGTTTGGAAATTCATTGAGGTTGGATTTTGGACGATGTGAGATGAAGAAGCTGCTTTCCCAGTCTATGTCTCTATTATGTCCATTTTCCAACCTTTTAGCTACTTCTGAATCATAGAAAGTTTCCTTCAAATTTTGCTCATAGTGTGAATCGATGAAATGCTTCACCTTCTCCATCAAGTCTTTGTCTACTCCATGGTTCTCAATCTGCAAAAATAGCTAACACCATCAAATGAGGCATACATAATAAGGTACATTTCTAGGTTTATCCGTAGTATATTGACAGTTTCTACCTTAAAGAAGCCATATTTCTCGAAAGCATTGTGAAGGAGTGCCATGGTCTTGCTCCTGTTCTCTCCATCGAGCTGGCTGAAGTCTATCACAGGGACCTCCATCTCCTTCCTTTCTGAGTTTTCTCTCTGTACTTGTTTGTGTGGATATGCTGATTCTCGAGGAGTATTTATAGGCCTAGATTTCGGGATATGGATGATTTTCTTTCACTCTACTCTAGTTAGGGGTAGTTAGACTAGAGGAGAAGTTAGTTACAGATTAACCGCAACCAAGTTTGAAGGGAAACTGTGGTGCCTCGAATCTAGCATGTAAAGTCCAAGTTCAGTTAATCACCACCATGTGATTGCATCATTGCAGTGTCTCCCATTTCTTGTGATTTATGAGTGAATAATTTCTCTCTTGAATCACAAGGAAGGTTTTAATGATTCTTATGCAAAAATTTCCTGATCCAGTGATTTTCCCCTCGTAAGGCTCATTCCTCTCTCTCCCCCACATGTACTTGCATAAAAACATGCATAAGCAAGCAACATAGTATCATATGCCAACTAGGTTATAATTTATTCACCTTGGGAGACACATTCATATTGGTGGCTTCTTTAGTAGCAACCATCAAAGTCAAACAAAACTAGGTGCTGTGTGGCGCTGAATTTTAGCTGTTTCAAACAGCCTATTGAAACAGGAAACCAGGAATATTAACTGGGAAGCTACCTATGGGCGATTTGGCCGATATTCTTTTGAATATCATCTATTGTTGGTATTTGACAAATTCTATTGCGGTCTTAATCAAATTTCTCTAACAATTTAGCTTCAGATTGGACTCTGATATGTCAAATCTTTCAGGTGCTTTGGATTTGGTTGTTGAGGATGTATATCTGATCTCACATCCTACATAAATCCATTGATGCTCTGCCCAGATTGACTTTATGTGAGCGTAGGTGAGGTTCCACGAGGTCTAATTATATACTTGCATTATGCAAGTTAGAGGTGCATTATTGGGACATGATGACATAGGAATTGTTCTTTTGTTAAGTAATCTTAAACTAAGAACGAAATTAGCAGAGTCGAATCACTGTATATGTTGGTACCTAACATGATGCTTTATTTATAAATGTTAGTGGCCTCTGGTACAGGCACATTGTATTAAAGCATGGATCTTTGGCCTTTGTAGTGCTGCACTTTTGGCTGATTAGATGCTGCAATAGGAGGGCTAAGTGATTCTTCCTAGTCCAATCAACTTTTTTCCATGTTTAGAGAAGAGAAGATGCCTAACTGGCCAGTGATCTTGCCTTGCCTAGCATTAACGTTCCCTAGTTTTTTTTGGTTTAACACCTTGAGATTTCCATAGTCCATCTCTTGTACATCATGCTGATATATGTGTTGTCTGACATTTCTAATGCTGGCGAGTAGAGTGGTTTGATCAAAAGATCTTGTTTGTTACTCGCGTTAAATGGGAATAACCAGTGAAAGAAAATTTAATCTCCTGTTCTGAGCTGCTTCCTTCTTCTTCTTCTTTTTCTAGATAAGGTGATCTGATGGCTCGGTCAGTCCATTTTAACCGTTTGCTTAGAAGTTAATTTCCCGTATCATTACAATTCTCTCTTCATTGACTATCTAAAACCAAAATCAAGCCGGCAAGAGTTGAAAAGTCACTACGAACGTGATGCGGACGAGACGTAATGAGGGACTGAGGATCTGGGTCCAGCGCTCGACATTGACTCGAGCCAGTTTAATTAATTTAGCAGCATTACTTATGCTCTGTTGAAGCGACTGGCATCTTTCTGAGACCTAAACTTTGTATGCTTCTGCAAGGTTAGAATAACATAAAAAGGGTCAAGGACTCTTGGCATGATAATGACCAATCATGCTTAATTAATCGCGATTAGCCGAGTCAAATGAGAACATGTCTGAGGTTAGGTGGGTTCTTCTTCTTTTATTTCTTTTGCATTGAAAAGCCAAGAACAACTGCTGCTGGTAGTTAGCAGCTTCTGGGAAATTGATGAACACATGCGGCGGTCCACTTTTTTTTTTTCTCAGTCGCATGTCCTGCTCGTTTATTCTATATAGCCTTGGTATAAAAAAACGCATTAAAGCCTGCAACCGTTATGGGTGGGTTGCATGGGGGAGGGCAATAATTGAGGTCACATGGAGATTTGGCTTTGCTTGGGAACCTTTCCACCTCTGTACGTCTCTGTGTATATGTTTATTCAAATAAAATCTTCTCGGAGCGTCGTCCCCAAGCGGGTCGCTTGAGGATTGGAAATCGCCAGAAGTGGTCTCTCCTCGTTGCAAGAAAAGGTTTCGATGCTTTCTCCACAAGAGTAGGAAAACATGCCTTTTTACGTTTTAATTGCAACTCGCTTGCATCTAAGGAATATTTCTTGTTTTTCACATTATAACACAATCCGTATTTTTCCTATACCAATTAGTATACAAAAATTCCTATTGTTTATGAGTTAATATCACGAAAAAATCCAAACCGATACCTCTTTAATATATTTATCCCAAACTAATTTTTTGATTAAGAAAAACTTAAAATCAAACTGGTATACTTGTAATAAATTTATGCAAAAATTAATTTTTTGACTTTCAGAAACCCTAGACTACTATATTTGTCACAAATATATCATCTGGTAAATTAAATTAATATCACAAAATCGATACAATTATGATAAATTGAGAGTAAAATTTCAAAGTTAGTACACTATTCAACTATCACGCGTTATCCAACTCAGCAATTTGACAAAGTAAAATTTAATAAGAACTAACAATGGGTAAATTTGTTAAAAGTATACTGATTTTGGGTAAAGTTGTCTAAAGTGTGCCAATTTGGGGTCTTTGGTAGTTAAAAAATTAGTTTTGAATAAATTTGTCAAAAGTATATTAATTTGAAGTAGATGTTCATGACATAGAATATTTATTTTCATGTTCAACAACTTTTTAATCTTACAATAATAGTTGCTTTTTCTACTTTTTTTGTCAGTAGGATTATAACTCTCACTCTCAAACTTTTTTCCTGCTTTTGTAATGTCTGAGAATTGAAATTCACACTTAAAGTTAAATCGTCTTCACCCCAACTCTTTCTAAAAATGCGAAGATTCAAACTCCCCACCTTTCCATTCTCATGTGGTAAGAGTGGCCAGTGGTTAATTGCTTTCCTATTTTGATAATGGAGTTTTTATATGTATGTTTTGCAATTAATAATATCAATATATCATCTGCCAGAGGACTTAATATGATATTAACTCGATACTCATTTGGGTTAGGCTTTTTGAGTGTGCAAAATGGATTTTGAAAACATAAAAGAACAACAATATTATAGTCATCACATTGTTTTTTTTATCTCCATAATCCTTAATATAAAAGAGAGTTCTTTAATTTATTGAAAAGTTTAAATTGGGCTATATTGGGCCAACAAGCAACTCATTATATTAGGCTGAATTGGGCAAGTTTGGTGGGTCGGATCCTGGTCCAAGAGAATTGCTTTTAGTGCCGAGCGTTGGATGCACGAGATGTTTTTGTATTCACTAAATGCCTGAAAATCCAACGGTAAGAGCTCGCCGCATCACTCAAATTTTGTAAATTGGTCTTAATATTCTCAAAATTCGTTGTGATTTTGTAAATCGAAACTTAAACGTCCAATTCCAATTCTATCTCAAGGTTCTTTTTGTCTAAAAACAATTTTCTAACTTTCAATCTAGTCCACAATTTGTTCACATTTTCAAAAATTGTCACTAGCTAAGTCGGCTGTTATTATTACATACGAAGGTGAGGTTAATGGAAATTACAGGCTTTGATAGTGAAAACTCTAACTAGCCATAATATTGATAATTTAAAAAAAAAAAACTGCTGGCAGTTTATTAATATGTGGGCAAATTTAGAATTAGAATGAAAGTTGGAGATTTTTTTTTAAACGAAAAAAATTCAGGATAGAATTGGGATTGGATTAAAAGTTGCAATTTTTTTTAGGGAATTAGGTCATTGGATGTCGGTGGAACTTGTCTTGGTCTGTGACATATATTTAGGGTCCATTTGTCTTGTAAAAAAAAAAATGATTGATTATATCTCTAACTAAATTTGTCAACGAAAACTATTTTCACATTCCTCGACAAATAATGCCTAAACATATGTCATCCGTTCATTCATTTTTTACAAGTAATACAAGCGGTCATTTCCTGGAAAACGTTATCCAAATCACGGGGCTTTCCACGAAACAAATGCATCTTTCAAGAACCGACGGCTCCTAAGACGAGAGTCGACCCGCCATTCGGCCTCTCCAACATGGGCCGGTCAAGAGGGGGGAATGGGCCTCGAGAGGCCCATCTAAATCGGGCCTCCTCCGCTCGTGCGACGCCGACAGACCGCACGTGACGCACCGTCATCGTAGAGTTGACCCCCCTCCCATCTCCTTTCCATCTGTTCGATTTCACGTAAAGGTCACACGTAACGTCGAAGAAGACAGAAAAAAGGTGGAGATCCTCCTTCTCTTGGACGGTTGCCACGCTGGATTAGACCGTGCCATCATTTTTCGGGGACAACGAAAAATCAATTATTAAATAAAAAGAAATCGCGTCAATAAATTATATTTTTATATAATGAAAAGAACTGCTGACATCTTCCTTGAGTGCAATGGCAAACAAACCCCGAATGATGTTTCTTACATTCTTTCTCCGCGTCGCGAATTCTCTTACATCATCACCCAAACCCACAAAAACAAAAAACAAAAAAAAACAATTAGAATAAAAAAATAATATTTGTTAAAAAAAGTTATCGAGATGCTCGTTGAAAACCCAATTTCATCGACCACCCGAAATGCAACCATTTGAATATCATCATTTTCCATATATCCCCATCTGCATTTAATATCGCCAAAAATTCCATATCTAGACCCTATCTTAAGCCGGTATACTTGCATCGTATTTATCCCCTAAGTTATTTTAGTATCATGTACCCATAAATCGGTACATTCATGTCATATTTATCATAAAAATCGATACATCCATATCAAAATCTTAGGTAAGAAATTAAGGATTTCACTTAATTTTCAAAACATGAGAGAGCTCTTAAGGTAAATTAGTGGATTTTTTTACATATTTCCCAATTTAAGATTTTTGTAATTCTGGAAACTTTTGTGACAAGAAAATTAATTTAGAGTAAATGTAGCACATATGTACTAGTTTGATATTTTTTGGGACATGCAAATTAATTCGGAGGTAAATATCATTTTAAGATTTTTTATGATACGAAAATTAATTTTGAGATAAATATGATACAAGTTTACTAATTTGAGATTTTGTGTAGCCCTCCCTTTTTTTGTTACTACTTGATAATTTGAGACTCAATATAAAGATGAGTATTTTGTTACACCAAGATAGCCTAGAAATGATTGTTTTGATTATTCGATTGCATTTGTTATATTAATCACATGAATTCATTGAAAATTTTTGAAAATAATGCGGAGGAGTTTGTAAAAATTAAAGGAAAGATCAAATTGACATATTTTTTTAACTCGAGATTCCGTGTCTAATTCATATTTGCGAAATGGATATATTTTGACATTGGAAAGGAAAACTAAAAAAATAGCTTGAATTATGCAATATGGCCTAAGCTCAAACCTGAGGTCAAATCATATTGTCGAGTAATAAGATATCTTTGTTGGGTCAGTCGAACCAATTGATTTTAACGAAACTACGGTGGCGAGCTCTATGTATCTATGCTAATTTAGTCATTTTTTTATACTAACTCCTCCTTTTTATTTCGTGATGAAGACGCTTCTTACTTGTTAGAATAATCCCTAACTAACTAGCTAATCAAGCCCATTAAAAAAGTGTAAAGAAGATCGAGCATGGATGTAACCCATGATTTACCTACTGCTCACCCACTTCCAATAATTAAAAGAACTTTCTTAATTTAGTGAAATTTCATTTTCAATCTGACTGTATGTAAATATTTCGAGCAACATTGACATTCACCTTAAGAAAAACCTTCTTTTTCATAAATTTGGACTGTATCAAATTTCGATTGATGTGGGGTTTCATTAGCAACATTTAAAGTATGAAGAGAGAGAGAAATTGACTAAGATTTCGCTTTATAGTATGGGAACAACTACGTAATGTGACCTCCCAACAAGAATCTAGCACAAAAATGGGTATTTGACATTTAACGCCATCTTTAGCATGCTTATTAATTATTCGATAACTAACAATACTTTACGTGCATTTTAATTCTTATATTCTATCAAATATCGAGTTTGCATTTTTTTAAAGTCATTATCTCTTATCTTAAACATCTAATTAATCACGAAAAAGTTCATAATTTCTCAAATTTCTACACTTGATCCACTATTTCCCCCTTTTCAGGTAATTATTATAAAAGAGAGAGAGAGAGAGAGAGATGAAAAAGTGAGAGAAAAGGAATAGTTTTATGATCACGATGGAGCAAGGATATGGAGGCAGCATATTCTCCACACGTGCTTCGCGCGTGAGGGGCGAGCGCGTGGGGGGATCCGCAGGGAGGTGGGGGTGGCGGGCCCCACCCCCCAAGCAGCTGGAGTGAAGCAGAAGGGCCCTTCCGTAATATCACCCCGGCCCTCCATTTTTTTTTTTGCCCCCAGAGCTTCAACTACACAAACCAAAAAAATAAAAAGCACATAACCACTTCCCTCTCTCTCTTTCTCTCTCTACGCCTACGCCTACACTGGACTGAAGAAGACGACGACGGAAGCAGGAAGCGGAAGAGCGGAAAGCGGAAGGCTCTGCCACTCGGTCCGTCGCCTGACGTCCGGTGTCGCCGCTCCGGCCACCGCCTCTCCCCTCCCTCTCTCTCCCACGGCAATGAGGCTTCGATCCAATGCGCCTCCCCCGTCGCTCCTCTTCGCATGCATCCTCCTCCTCCTCCTCCGGTCTCCGTCTTCGCTCGCCGCGGCGGCGGATTCGACGGGCGAGTCCGGCGCCGCCTTCGCCGACGAAATCAACGCGACCGCCGCGGAGTTCAATGCCTCGCGGCCGAGATCCAAGGAGGACAGCTTCGCGGACATGATCGATCGCGCTCTCGAGAAGGAGTTCACCGAGAGCGACCAGAACGAAGGTTCGCGCTTGATCTGAGCTCTCGGGACTCGCTTCGCGTTTGTTGTTTGGTGATGTGGTGGGGCCTAGGGTTTCGGATTCGTGCGGGGGGCTGGGATGTTTGTTTGGAGTCGATGCTGGCGAGTGATGTGAGGGAATTGATTGCTCTTTTTGTTGAACAATTAAGTCGAAGTGGAGAGTCCATTTCTCTTGCTGCATTTTAGTTGATCTCCCAATGGCTGCTGATTTTCATACTCTTTGGTTTAACGCGCTCGGCTTGTCCGTACTGTGTGGTCTAGTTTGCAATCAGCAATTATTATGTTGGATTAGCTTTCAGCTCCAGATTTTTTTTTATTGCAGTAGGACGAAGGATGAAAATATGGAAGTGATTAAGGAACTTGCTTTTGCAATTCTTTGGTACTTTTCCTTTCTAAAATAGAAGAAAATGGTTCTGCTAGGGGTAGTCAGTAGATTAATGATGCATGTGGGCATATTACCATCCCGTCTTGTTTCTTGCAGCTACAGATCCTGGAAGCTTCAATAACAGTGTTGCAGGGCAGCAGGTTAGCATCATATTTATGAAATGTTGCGCTAAAGACTGATCTTCATTGATGGGGCTTTTATTATTCATTTATCCTTTACGTATCTTTTGCTTGCTAGAGAGCAAGTTGACCAAAATCTTCTAAAATGTTGAACTTTTGCATCATGAGAGAACTCCGTAGATAGATTAATATTGATTAGTCAGTGTGGGATTCTATTTGTAATAAGTCATTGACTCCATGATTCATTATAAGACCTGCATAAAGACTTTAGTTAGAAAAAGACACCTCTTAGAGAGTTTGGCTAACTACCTGCAGGCTGGGCTGGAGTCATTGCAGTTTGTTCTGTTGATGAAGCCTAGAAGGGGAAAAAAATTAGTGATTTTTCTGTTACTGATCCGAAATTAGAATTGCTGTGTATTATAGTAATGGCCTCTTGAATGGGCTCTGTTACTTGAACATTCATTGAATGTGGTATATTGTGTTTCATCAGGCAGTTTTGGAAACTGTTGCTAGAGTAAAGTCTAAGAAGAATGACACCAAGGAGGAGAAGTATGTCTTATTCTCTATCATGTGGTTCTGTCGATTATTCTTTTCTTTATGAGGTTCTTGGCTTTAGTAATATTTTGATGAGATCTCTGAGCCATTTATCGAGCCTTGCATCAGGTCATTCCAGCTACATACTGTTTTCAATCTGGATAATGAGAACCGAGCGGAAGACACACCAATGCTGATTGATCGGAAGGTATGTAACCCAAGAAATATATGGTGTATAAATCAGATGTATTGAGTTCAGATTACTCTTTATTTGTTATTATTCTGCTTTTCTTATCCCATTATGAGGAAACTGTTGTAATCCTTTCCACAAATGGAGGTCTCTTCTCTGTATTGAAGCCTCTTCTTAGTAAAAATAATTTTATAACTTGATCATGTGGGACATTTATGTTCAGGACAATGTCTTCATCATATCGAATCCAAAGTCGAAGTACCCTGTGTTACAGTTGGACTTAAGGTTAGCATACAATTATATGCTCAAGCCATGTTTTCTAGTATCTGGAGGAAAGTCATGGGTTGGCTGATTCAAACTTTTGGTATTCGTATACTTTCAGATTGATATCAGATCTTGTGGTAGTCATTGTCTCTGCAACTTGTGGTGGCATCGCTTTTGCCTGTGCTGGACAGCCGGTATGATTTTGGAAGCTCTTCTTCTTCTTCTTCTTCTTCTTCTTCTTCTTTTCTTTATATCTATGTTTTAGAGAAAACCTATTGTTAAGTCTCATATGTTTATGGGCCTTCTTGGTTGCACATTTGGAAACTGCACCTTGTTGTTAAGAATACCTGGCTCGTGGTCTTACTTAAGTCTTAATTGGGTTCTCAAGTAATGTATCATCTTTGAAATTTGCAGGTGATTACTGGGTATTTGCTCGCAGGATCTTTCATTGGACCTGGCGGCTTTAGCTTTGTTAGCGAATTGGTGCAAGTATGATGTTTTGTGTCTATGCTGAGCATTCTATCAATTGCAATCAAGCTTCAGATTTTGGTCAAGAAGTTTTATGTGCTAAACTTTGTTTTTTGTTGGTTCTATTAAATCATTGAGCTTGATTGTGTATGCTTGTCTTTCATATTAATATATTATGGGGTAGGGTGTGGCGTTTACAATAATTGAGAAAGGTCTGTGAAAGGTCATACAAAGTTTACAGTTTTAAAGGAGGAAATTTTAAACAGCTTTATCATGTTAGCTTCACTTTGCTTGCTGTTTTCATTAAATTTTCAGTTGTACCTGTGAGAGGAAGGGCTTTGTTTACAATGGTACATGCATGATTTGCCCCTGATAGAAGACTAGTCCATACATGCAGTTGAAGCAGTTATCTTGACATTGTTATGTGGTTTTTGACTAGAAATTGTTGTTTTGCAAAGGTGGTGGTTCCCCTACTTCGCTGAATCATTCCTTCTTAATATTGATTTTGTCATTAATACATGCACACAGGTTGAAACAGTTGCTCAGTTTGGTGTAATTTTTCTTCTTTTTGCACTTGGACTTGAGTTCTCAGCAACTAAGGTTGGTTTGACTTACCTTCTTTATTTCTTTGTGCTTACCCTTGCATTTTCATCTTGTATATTGTATTTTGTTAGCAATTGATGCTAAATCCTCTTGGACGACATTTTACAGCTACGTGTTGTTAGAGCAGTTGCTGTTCTGGGAGGTCTTCTCCAGATTTTCCTTTTCATATGCTTGTGCGGCATAACTGCCTCGGTATGCTAATCATTTTCTGCATAAGCTGATATATATCATTAATGATGGATTCACATTAACTATGGACTCATCCTTGGGTCAAGGACTTGACTTTCACTTGAAATAATTAGGACATTTGCAGTGATTATGCGAAAAAATGCGTGCACTACATGCAAAATCATCCTGAATGTAAATGAAAAAGATCACGTGTAGGGCTTCCATTGTGTAAGACATCTCGCGCATAGATTGTTCTCTAGTGAAAGAATATTTCATGTTGTACCATGAATTGTACTGAATCACATCCTTCTAGATAAGATCGTTCAGGGTGATGTTAACAATTGGAGGATTCTACTTGTGACATCCAAAGACTTTCCTTTTGTTTTACGTGAAGAGAAGTTTTCTTTAAATTTTTTTTTCCCTGTTATGTTAATGTGGCTTGATGTATCTAAGAAGAGGGACCTCATGTGCATGGCTTCACGCTTTTTGCAGTTATGTGGTGGTAAACCTTCAGAGGGGGTATTTGTTGGTGCATTCCTCTCAATGTCTTCGACTGCGGTGGTAATTATTTTGCAGAATCTTATTCCACATGTCAGCCCTTTTGTACTTGGAAGCTGTAATGGCAAACTTGTATTGGCTGTTGCTTCTTTGTAAGCAATGTTTTGCTTATCGTTCTTTTCTTTCATTGAACTTGCTATAAAGCCAAAATATGAAGTTCTCTATCTGAACTTTCATTGTTTCTTTCTGTCTCTTATAAATGTTGAATTTCTTTTATGTCTGTATTTGTTAATTATCATGACGCTAGTTTGATTTTGAAAAGAGTAGACCTAATTGTTATTTCATGCAGACCGCAGTGTCTGATATTTTTCTTCTAAAAATCTCAAAATCAAGATCCGAATGTACTCTTTTGAAACCTAGAACAAATGCAACCTCAATCTGCGGCCTTTTCTTTTCCTCCTTTATGATGAAGGTTGGAACCTTCTTAAGATTCTCCATTACTGGAGGCCACAAAGCTGATACTTCTTTCTACTAAAATCTTCTAGTGATGCCACCTCCTGTTTCCTCGTTTATTCTTTACAGCCTTGAGGTTTGTAGGATTTCTTGGATATGGAACCTTCATCACGAAACAAATTATTTCAGAAAATTTTTTAGAAGCATTTTGGAGAGTGATGCATTGTCTCTCCTAAATTCGCTTATCATTGATGTGAACTTCTACTCTCTCTCTCTCTCTCTCTCTCTCTTTCTCATGCCACGGGAAGAGAGAGAGAGAGAGATAAATCCCACTTCTAGCCTTTAACATCAAAAGGCCTTAGGTTGATCTTGTTTGTCTGAGTTTTGGACTGTCACCAATATTCGTTCTGACTGATGAAGTAATGTATGTGGTAATTTTTAGAGGCAAATATGGGATTACTGATGAAGTATAACCCATTTTATCTTGGAGCTTGCAGGTTTTAAAATTTTTGATGGAAAGAAATAGTATAAATGCTCTTCACGGTCAGGTTACAGTTGGAACCCTTATTTTACAGGTACGCATATTTTTATTTGCTAAATGAAGTTTGTTGAGATTCTTTTGTTACTTGCGTCACATTTTGAGCTTTTGGTATCCAGGATTGTGCTGTTGGTTTGCTGTTTGCTCTTCTTCCAGTCCTTGGTGGCACTTCTGGCGTCCTTCAAGGAGTGATATCTATGACTAAATCGTAAGCATTGGATCTACTGATTTTCAGCTAGTTTTATAAGAATGCAAGCATATATGCATGATTAAGGCCCCATTTGGTTTGGCATTTTGAATGGGCTTTGGACCCCTAAAGGCCCTTGGCCAAATGCAAATCTGTTTGGTTCGATTTTTTGGAGAACTTTGGCCAAATGCAATTGCATCGCCTGAGGTCGGGCAGATGGTCCCTTGGGTTGCGGTGACCTAGGCGACCACCGCCTGAGGTCGCCTAAGGTCGTGCGGACGGTTGCTTGGGTCCCACGACCTCAGGCGACACTATTCGGCGGCCAAATTGGCCTCTGGTATAAACATAAAAAACATTTGAACTATTTTTAAAAAAAAAAAATAGCAAAAGTCCTTTGCAAAATGTAGTTTTTACCAAACGTTATTTAAGCCAAAGTTGTTTCGCAATGCAATTTAAAATTACAATTTACCAAACGCTATTTGCATTTCAGAAAACCCCTTTAGCCTAAAGGTATTTGCATTTTCCCAAGTACATTTGCCCAAAGCCGAACCAAACGGGCCCTAATACTAAAGATTCGCAAGCTTTATGCGGTAATTACAATAATCTGTTTTGTTTGCTGGAGTGTGTGCATGTCTTAACAAGTGTTTTACTGATGTTAATATTGGCTTTGCACTTGCTATTTGTTATCCCCTATTTGGAAAACATTTAGTGATATGTAAATTGACATTTTAAATGATCTCTAGCATAAGTTTTTTTCATTTTTTAAATTTTCTTGCTATCCTGATTACTGATGTTTTAATCCTTTATAATTATGCTTTTTATCTTTTCCAGGTTGGTGATTCTAATTGCATTTTTGGTGATTTTGTCGATATTATCACGTACATGTGTACCGTGGTTCCTTAAGCTTATGATCAGTTTGTCATCGCAAGTAAGCATAGAGATTACATTCAAAGAGAATATTTTGTTGTTAAATGCTGTTTGACTGGAACTTATGCTATGCAGACTAATGAACTTTATCAATTGGCATCGGTGGCTTTCTGCCTGCTTGTTGCTTGGGTTAGCTTCATTTCTCTTTCTTTCTGTTATATGACTGAATACTCATCTAAAAACACCTGCACAAGTGCTGGTACATTTAACTTTGTGCTAATGCATTAAGTGAAGCTTTATGAGTGATGGAATCAAGTCATCTGCAGCATATCCACTCATATTTGTGCATCCATGCCGTTGATATATGATATGATATGTCAGCCTTGTTTCAGTGTAGTGACAAGTTGGGCCTGAGCCTTGAACTGGGCTCCTTTGCTGCTGGAGTGATGATTTCAACGACTGATCTAGCTCAACACACACTTGAACAAGTATGAATTTCCCTCTTAAAATAGTTTGATGAACCACAGCAGCTGTTGACATTCAATATCACTTCTTGCTTTTTAGCTCCCTTTTTACATAACGAGAGATGATTCTGCAATTGGCATCTGTCCCTATGATTCTTTCCTTTTCCTTTTCTTATTAGTCTCTGTCTCTTTTATTTTCTTTTGCTGCTTTGCAATATTTCTTCATGTTTTTCTTCCTTTGTGGGTATTTTTTTTCCTTTTTCTTTTTTCTTGTTTGGGGGGAGGGGGAGTTGGGGGCTGGAAATGTAGAATTTTGAGCAAAAAGAAATGTCCATACTGACGAGTTTTTCTTTTCAAATAAAAATGTAGACTGCACTAAATTTGACTTAAAGAGTTGCTTCATGTCCCATAACATTCAGAAAACCATTACTGAATAGCTTGCTAAACCATGCATGTTTTTGGTGGCGTGGATGCCAGTTGTAACCGTTGACTTTGATCAGTAACCATGTTCTTCTTCATTTCTGTTGCAACTGTGTTTAGGCATTTTTTTTTCTTGTTATACTTAATCTTTGTTATACTCTTACGTTGGTCCTTCTTTTTTAGGTTGAACCTATCCGAAACTTCTTTGCCGCTCTTTTTCTTGCCAGCATCGGGATGTTGATACATATTCAATTTCTCTGGAATCATGTTGATATTTTACTAGCAGCTGTTATATTGGTGATCATCATAAAAACAGTAGTGGTGGCCACAGTTGTGAAAGGATTTGGATACAACAACAAGACTGCACTTCTTGTAAGACTTAACCAGATAGCGTTTCCTTGGTCACCTTCTCTCGATTGCTTCACCTTAGGTATTTGACATATTCCTTACCCTGCCTTGATTAATTTTCGTAGGTGGGAATGTCTCTGGCACAGATTGGGGAATTTGCTTTTGTCCTTCTCAGTCGTGCTTCTAATCTTCAAATAATTGAGGTCTGTGCTTCTATTTATTATAGTTTGAACTGTGTTTGTAGCACATGTAATATTATGCCTAACTTTATGGGGTCTTGATGCTAGTGTTTTGGTCCCTAAATTGAAACATAGAAAAAAATATTGTATATTAAAAGAAATGAACAAATGGATGGCTGGGAATATATGCAGTATAGATGCATAATTTTGCCGATAATTTGTCGAGAATCTGTCACTGGAATATTCCCCTCTGGGTAGTACTGCCCCAAGGTTGGGGTTGAAAAATTCCTTTATGGGGGTGGGGGTGGGGTTTTGAAACCTTGGACTGCAAAAGTTCTGCTTAGCAAAGGAAAAGAAACAAAGAAAACTATTTTGATCTTTTGAAATCAGAGATTATCAAATAAAAAAATAAAGATGATTGTGTACGTATTTGTTTTATGCGTATTTTCAGCCAAGCAATTAAAGATGTTTACTGCTGTTTGTAGGGTAAACTGTACCTCTTGCTACTTGGTACCACAGCTCTCAGTTTGGTATGTGTCAACTTTACTGTCTGTCTTTCAATATACCCTGCATAGCTTAATATATTTTGGTGTTGATGAGCAGTTGCTAGTTTGGACTTCAAGATGCTAGTATCCTGTAAATCATTTTAGTGTCAAGATATCGTTCTTACTTCTTATCAAGGTGAATGAGGATGTTGCAAAAAAAATGGAAACTGTCTTTGATGGTGAATCTTCTTGAATCTTGTACAATAATGACTCCTGTGTCACAGTTATCATACCAGAACTAGAAGAGAAGTTGCATAGTTTGTAGTGACCCATTTCGATCAACCTTCCATAATGTCTAAAAATTGTGAAGCGCGTTGCTTGATTCTATCTTGCAACCATCAGGTGCATGTTTATGACCGTTTCAATGGGGCCTTTTCAGGTGACCACACCATTGCTGTTCAAGCTGATTCCTGCTGTTGTACATCTTGGAGTGCTATTGGGCTGGTTCACCCCCGACAGTCCCAGTGAGGTAATCCATCACACCTGATTATTCTCTTTTTTCTTATATATTTATATTGACCGGTGTGAACCGTGCAATTCAAAAGAAGTTTTGGCAAACTTTTGCCGGAGCAAGCTTTTTGAGGTATATTGAATATGGTTTCTGCTCCCAGATTGGATATAAAGGAGATAGCCTTCGTGCAGAAAGTGCTAAGCGTATTACCTTCATGGTCCAAGGCTCTCATGATTCATGATATTAAATAAATCACAAACCCACAGAAATGCGAATTTCCCGCCTTTTCCTGATGGGCTTCTTATACTCTGGGGGGACAGGTGCCTAAGACTGCAAAGGAGGTCGACTGAGCATGCAGTTTCTTCCTTTTGTGAAGCTCTTCTTGTGTTTGCCTACTTCCGGTACATATTTTCTGATCAGATCAGAGTGAACAGCATGCCAACCATAACCCAAGTGAAAAAAAAAATGGGGGAGTGTATATGATTCACACGCGAAACTATACTGCTAATTTTGGATCTAGGTCGTCATTTTTAGTCTCTTTGGTGGCCTCTAGTGTAACATATTGTCCATGGAAATGTAGGTAGAAAAATTCATGTTCTCTTTACCTTTTTTCATTTAGCAAGTTGATTAATTCATTTTTTCCCTCTTCAAAATTTTGAACTCTTCAGCAAGTTACTTTGGATATGTGAACTAACAAAAGATCTGATGTAGTATCCTAACTAGTGTATCATATTCACACTTTCCTGCATTATCATTTGTGCTTCCTCTAGTTTCTTTTGCCCTCATTACATTTCGGCATTTTCCTCTACCGCCTCTAGGCCTCTCTAGTCACATTATATATTTCTTTCCCCTCTAATGTAGCAGCCGTTGTATTTGAAACCTTTTTTTCAAGGAAGTGAGGATGATTTCAGAGATTATACAAGTGAGCCGAAGAGATATACAGTGCATGACTCGAACCTTCTTTGGAATTATTAGCACGCGAAGCAGTTCAGATCGGTGTTGGCCAGCCAATGGTCGCCCCCCTAATACAGTAAAGAATTTTGTTAAAAGAGTGCTCTTAAGGGTCATGGTCACAAATCAATTTAGGGAAGAGATTGCAATTTCTAATTTGTCGTCTTCCTCGCGTCTGTGTAAAATCTAATGCTTTGGATAGATACCTCTTCGAGAATGGTCCAAGGCCTCAGAAAGCAAACGATGGTGGTTCGGGTGTCGCGGTCGTCCAAAAGTGAACTATTAAATGCATGGAGATAATGCGCCACATTTCTTTACGGACAGCAGTCGGATTCATCTGGGCACGCGGCAGAGCGATCGCCAGTTCCTGTTCTGGGATTTCTGCGATGCCGAGACGGTAAAAAAGACCGGACCGATCGAAAGATCACAGGCGAGAAGATACAGAATTGCGGGTAGATAAGATAAGGTCGACGACCAGACCTTGTCCTACAAATTTCGAAAGAAAACAGAGCTGGGATCGTCCCCCGATATTCTTTGCAAAACATCCAAATCCATGCGGTCCAAACTCGTCGAGAGGTCGACTTTTCATAGGAAAAAAAAGCGGTTCTCATTTAGGCAAAATCTCACTCGTGCATGTGGGGACAAGCCTCACCTAGAATGATTTCTGGCAACCTAAGGAAAAAACTGGTCGAGACTTTTGATTTTTTTTTTTTGGGTAAAATCCGATTGGTGACCATTCAAGGCCATGTCGACGTCCCATTATTATTTCCTCTGGAGAACATAATTGGTACCCGATTTTGGACCGACTGTCAAACATCAAATCTACACGTGCTTTTTAAGGTTCGGCTAAAATAGACTAGATTAACGCCACCCGCTCTCGAGATGAACATTTCCATCGTTTCTCTCGTTTCGATTTAAGGTCAATTCCATTGATCGGTCTCGTAATCGTGTGGAAAATAATTTGTCAACATTTTTTGTCTCTCTCTCATTGGAGATTAGTATTGAAAGTCCCATGAAACGTGTTGCTATTTGATTTCACCGACGTTACGATCCAGGGAACAATATATTGAAAAACGAAGGATGAAAAAATTTGGGGGTCCCCCACACTTTATATCTGCCCTGCAAATGTTTCCCTACAAAGATACAAAACGAGACGGATTTGCTCCATTATTGGACATAAAATGCCGGCAGGGGTCGATAAAGCGGTTTTTTCAAACTTCAAGTTTGTGGACAAGCTGCATTTCCTCCTTATCTTTGTAGCGACAGTCGATGCTTCAAGATGTGTCACTTTTCTAGTCACATAAATTCTTGTTGCTTGATAAATAAAAAAATGAAATCACAATATCTTTTGCTAATTTAACGAATTCGCTTTCATGAGCAATTTGAACAAAACAAAATTGAATGAAAAAATTATAATAACAAGCTATAATTAGGAAATTATCTAAAAAAATTTAAACCTATTATATCGAGGCTAATTCAATGTTAAAAGTTTCATTGTCGCGATTTAAATTTAGCCAAATTTTTTTTTCTTTTTTTTATGATTTATCAATTTAGTTCAAAACCTTTCGACAAATTGTCAATGTAGTCATTCTGGCTAATTTAATCATAAAATTTTTGTGCAACTAATTCCTTTTTTTGGACATCATGCAATTAATTCCTTTAATTTGTTGGATTCGTGCAATTCGGTTTGTGAATTTGTTTTGAACATGTTTTCATAATATTTTTCCTGTTTGCATCTCTTTTCATGTTGCTTGATATATCTTCTTCACGTGGCGTGCTCACACACTGTTCATTTATTGACTCGAAAATCTCCACATACTCCAACAAGCTGACTCATCAGTTTACATCATGTTGAATAACAAAAACGTGACCGAAAAAAATGTTGCAAATAATTCTAATCAATCCGGGTATGTTAGTGTGATTTCATATGAATGCCCTGGTCATCAGAAACAGAAAAAGCTTCTCGACGAAGGTTTTGTTCATGGATTCATCATCGTTCCGGTTCTAGCAAAGGACGTCGCCTGTCGATTCGTGAGGAGTAAAGATCGAAGTGGTCCAAGCTTCTATACCTCGACGACAACTATTGTTCTTTTGTCCCTTCTGTTGTTGGCGTATTGCACGTACTATATTAAGTATTATTGGTAATTTATTGTGGTACGTGTCGCACGTACGTAGGTTCCTTTGGTTGAAAAAGTGCACACTGGTCCTTTCATTGATGCTTCTAAAATTAGATTGACGGGCAAGCGAAAATGGCAACGGGGCAAGGACTTAATAATTGCTCCCTTCCCTTGAAAAAGATGATCTTTCCTGTGACTTTTCGTGGGAGTCGGAGGTACGAGAGCATGTGATTGCTGTCTCTCTTCTTTGCACCACTTGGGTTTCGGAAACCCTAATTTTAACTCATGATGGGACAATCGCTTTATGTGTACAGCACACGAGTGAAATCTAATTTGAAGAGACTGATCCGGAATAATTCAATGGACACGTGTCACGTGTCATTCCTCAAAATTCGCTTGTGCAAAACTAGATTTTACTTAGGATATGAGCATATGGATGGTATGAAAATGCAATAGCAAATCACATCATATATATAGTTGATGTAAACGGATTACATTACCGGATTTTTCACAAGCACTTGAGTCATCTATTTATAGTGCAAATCTTTTAAGTCAAGCATCTAGTGAAGCTTGTATAATCTTCTTGT
The DNA here is from genome assembly GCA_014182845.1 of Corymbia calophylla. NCBI lineage: Eukaryota > Viridiplantae > Streptophyta > Magnoliopsida > Myrtales > Myrtaceae > Corymbia > Corymbia calophylla. Next base: position 6,464,621 of record CM024695.1, read on the forward strand.
TGCATTGATGGTGAACTTAATAACTAACTGATAACGATTCCATCAGTGCATGTCGTTCTGTTCATGAGGAACATCTTTTATTATCGTTGCTACTGCCGTAATTTCCTAAAAAAATTATCTATAGAAACCGATCGAAGAAGCTCAGATTAAGGTGGGAACTACAAAATTCATGTCTTGGAAAGTCATGAAGGCAAGATTCAATCAAACTTTCACAGACAATGTGCTGATCACCCTCTAGATCTCTGCTTATCCACTAATAACATCCTCTATCAGTATTAAAAGAGAAAGACGAAGTATTGGTAACATGAGAAACATTTGCACATTTGATCTTCTTGGTCCAATGAGGCTTGAGAGAGATGGGAGATCAGAGACAGCACATGCATATTTCAGGAATAAAATGTGGATGTTGTTTGTTAGGTCACACTAATGGATCCAATGAAAAGGGAGGAAGGTGAGGTTTCATTTTGGTCTAATGGCATTGGAGCAGCCAGCGTGAGCTCTAGGTCAGGTGCTGCATGAGACATTGATGGATTCTTTATTGGGTTCGATGGTGATGGTTTCAGCTCCAAGGGATTGGCCAAATGGCAAAGCGAAGCAGGTCTTGAAATTGAATCATGTGGCTCACGATCGCTCTCTTCATGACCAGGCTTGAAGGTGCTCATTGCAAGAAGAGGCACCACTTCGTATCGAAGAGAGCTCTTTGTTCTGATCAGGTGCGGTCGTTCGTTTTGCTCGTGAAAAGTAGGAAATCTTCCCATCTGCCACACCACAAGCGAACAGTTTATTCGTCATGTATCGATTCGTGAGATTTTTGAGAAAGACTCGAGTTTTCTTTTGGCGAGTTTGGCGCCCCATTAATTTATGGATCTGTGCTGTGGTTACCGAAAACTAACCATGTCGAAGAGGCTGGACCGCCGCTTCTTCTTATGAAGACTAGCCTGTCGGAGAAAGTATTTTTGGGCATGACTCGCGACTTGGGTCGGGGTTCTCGTGGTCACGTAGTTCCTAGAGATGCCTCTCCAATCGCCTTTCCCCATCTTCTCTAGCCCAATTAAGAATGTCCGATGCTCTTCTTCCGTCCACGGAACTCCTAATAGTTCAATCATTCGATGACACATAAATACTCAGTACTCCCGTCATGAAAGAACTTATGATACAATCGCCTGAAACATGATAATTAATAAAGCATACACAAGTTGAGATGCTAATAATGAGGTTAAAAAACGACTTGTGGTCAACATACACATTCTTCTTTCCTCAAAAAGTAACCAATAACAAAATCTAAAGTTATAACTTTATTAGGACTTCAAAAGCAACTGATGTTCCAAACTCTCACCTTTCCTTTTCTCTTGGGATCTAGTGGTGAGGCCATCAGAGAGATAACCGAGGGAGGTCTTGCCGCGGTGTTCATCGGCAAGAACTGTTGGTGAGGAGAGAGATGAAGATGGAGACGAGGAGGAGGCCGAGGAAGAAGACAGACAGTCCATGCTGAGACTCTTCTTTATGACAAGTGAATAAGGATAAGCAGAACTGCAAGATGCTGATGATGAAGGAGAAGAAGAAGAAGAACACAGGTCAAGCTGAACACCAAAGAGCTTGAGCCCACAAGCACTTGGCGCCCCCATGAAAGTTGCGCAAGTCCTGGAGTTATGGCCTATGTTCCCACAACGCGAGCACTTCCTTCCCATCTTTTGTCCAGACAAAAAAGAAGACCAGAAATGTTAGGGAGGGAGGGAGGGAGGGAGAGAGATGAGTGATGGGATTTGGTGGGTGGATGGTGGAGAGGTATATAAGATGAGGAGGGAGGGTGGGGTTTACAAGAAATGATATGCACTCCAAGAAGGATGATTGGATGGACAATGTTTATTTTTGGTTGGATATTTTACCCAAGTTGTGTTAGGAAAGATGGGAATAAGTAAACATCTCACTCATTTCCCATGTCTCTCTCATCTTATCACAGTCTTTTTCTATATGGGGTATCTTTCTAATGGCAGTATCTTTCTCTTGTTCTTATTTTGGGAGAAGTAGTAGTTTGAAAAATGAGCTACATCGGCTATTCGAACTTAATTTGAGGATCCAATTCGATCTCCAATATGATTTCAAAAACACTATTGAGCATGTCTCAAAAGTATTTTGCATATCAAACACCAATAAGAGCTTGGAATAATTTAAATTCGAGAAAATATCTTTCTTTCTTGTATTCTTGCAATCACTTTGTTGCAAAAACGATTGATGCGTTCATTACATCAACTGTGTTTATAACTGTACTTTAATAATGACTTCATGTTCAAAGATAAAATCTTAACATTAGGTATCCAAGCCTGCTTGGGCACTCAATCAGTTCTATTGGATTACAAAATTTGCCTAATTAATTGCAGTAATTCAATTGATTGGCATAAAGCCTCAAGAGGTGGCTCCAAAAGAATTACCTTTCGCGAACTCTACTAGAATCCATTGTCGGTTCTAAGGAGGTGTTCAAGTGATGGATATTTTTCTCTTTTAAACTAAATTAAGTGTCATAAAATCTCGATATTAGAGATTGAGCGTCAGAAAGACTCATCAATTGAGGACCCATTTTGCAGTATATATGCCACAGGCAAATTTGGTTTTCCAAAGTTTAATTAGCTATTTAGAATATCAATTTATTACAAATAAAAGCCATTGAGAACATCAAGTGAATGCACTTGAAAATTGTCACATGGACATTGATTTTGTTGGTGAATCAAGAAAGCAACATATTATCGGCGAAATAAATGTATTCTTTTTTGGGTTTTTCCATTGTGAAGATAAATAAATAGCTGGCAGAAAGTCAAAATGAATCATCTCCCAGTCGTTTGGGATAAGTTGTTGGCCTTGGATGACTTGCAAAAAAAGGGAAATGAAGCAGACCCTCACAAATAAAACATCGAAAGTCTACGTTGATCAACCAACTCTCACCTTTTCCTCGGAATTGGAATCATCGTACAATAATATTGTCATTATCAGTCACATTATATTCGATCAACCCAGTAGTACAAGTAAGAAAAAGAAGAGTACTCGAGGAGACCTCCACCGCATGATTTTTTTCAACATCCACGGTAGTTGAACCTGTTTTTTTTATTATTTTATCTTTGGAAGAAAGCCCTAGTTTATCATAAGCGGGCCCAATGAGGTTGAATAAATTTTTGCCAAAGAACAGTTCAAGAATCTTAAAACTCATATTGACATAAGGATTAGATTATATTAGATTATAAGTAGCACTAGTCACAAGTTTATTCTAGAAAATGGACAAAACAATAATCAAAGGATGATCGCACGCTCCATATCCTTTCGTATATTGATAGGACTTCAAGTTAGGGATGGTGGATTTCAGAGTGGAAAAGTTTTAAATCAAGAATCAGGAAACCTATCATGTCGGAGTTGGTCTCCAAGAAAATTGGGCCTAACTTAAAGTAATGCAACTATCATTTTAGGAAAAACATAAAATGGGAACAACTGTGGTGTTAAGGGTTCGATGGATTTTCTAATCTACGTGTTCCAAACCCATCTCCATCATATCTAGCTTTTTTTCTTAAACATCGTAAAGTAATAAAAAGCTAAAAATCAATTCTTGGTTATTGAGAACTAAATTGGTTAAGGCTGGTTTTTTTTTTTTTTTTTGACGGAACTACCCTAGGTGAACTTATTTCAACTTGATCGGGTAAGGCTCGTTCTATTCGGTTCTAGATTGAATCGGCTCAGTTATCGATCCCTACCTCATATCAAACTCTCGAGCATTTGTACATTGATTTAGCACGGAATGGAATGAGCATTTTATAATATGCCTTGAATGACAAATTATTTTCTGTCCTTCACCTTTTCTGTTCTCCCTTTTCTCCTTGATTCATATCCGAATTTTGCTTCTCAGCATTTTTCTTTGTTTTGACAATTGGTCCTTGGTATTCTCAGTATGTCACCATGCTCAGTTGTTCATAGCAATTCAGACGACACTGTTCGAATTCTCCATGGAAGGATTTTCTATTTTCATATCCTTTATAACTCGAAGCATTCCACATCATTCAGAATCCATAATTAGAGTTGCCTAAGCAGTGACATTAGCAAAAGATACTCTGTCATGTCAATCTAAATCGGACAACTTATGGTTAAAAAATGAGATAAATTAATGTGATAAATGAGGCAATTGGGTATATTCTTTTCCCCATAGATAGCAAGCAAAGAGGATAAAACAAAAGTGGCCCTCGAAACATATGTAGATGGAGACAGTGACACAATTTGGTGGAACATATGTTTCATTTTTTGAACCCAACTAGCTGTTTTTGTTTTGTCTTGTTGCTCTTATTTTTATATATAAATAAGCCAACTTGTGGAGAGATCTTTATATTGAGTAAAATATATCAAATAAATATATATATCCAATGATCATGGATGCCAAGTGGGAGGATATTTTCATTCCCCAACTGTTTTTGAACTACAGTTGGTCTGAGACTTGCTCTTCACATTGAGACATTTGGCATCGCTTATCCCTGGAATCTTCTCTGCACCTACAGTTTGGAAAGCCCCATTATCACAATGAATAGAAAAAAAAAATTAAAGAAAGCAGAAATTTTAATTTTCCAAAGAGCTATCTCTCACCAAGAAATACATAATCTATACGGGTAAATCATAGGTAAAGACATTAGTAAAGATATTACTATTCCTAATTCATTTTTTCCCTTACTTTATATGAATTTCTATTGGAAAAGAAAACTATTTGATGGGAACACCCTATCAGAACTGTGCAAGCATGTATTAGCATTGACCAATCCCCATTCCGAATGAGGGAAAAGAACACCCAATAGGGTCCAGACTCAAATCAACAATGATAAATGTTCGTTGGGGGCAGTTGACTCTCTCCCTCCGTATGTATTACCTGCTTGAATTCCCCCAGTTAGAAAAAAGTTCATGTTGAAAAAAGGAAATTAAGAATCGAGTGAGGTTGCAATTTCAACTGCTGACTCCTAATTGATGCTCGCCATAAAATAGCAAGTGCGCGTCCACCCAACAATGTGCATGTGTATGCTAGAAATTGACGTTTGAAAGATCAAGCAAAATCCCTTTTTATAAAAATCTCGAGTCATTAAACAAGGACAAGGAAATATTACCAAAAGAATTGGATAATATGAATATTTAGTTTGGTCTGATTAAAATTTAAAAGGGTCATTCTATTCATTAAGCAAGCGCATTTGTGGCCTATTCAGGCAATGCTTGTTGTCCTCAATTGCTGACAACTATATGCTGCGCATTGCATCAGGACTTTCTTCCTCAACAGCGCATAAAGGAACAGAGGGGAGAATAAAGCACGAGGGAGAAGGAAACAGAGGAGACATAAAGAACTAGAAAAAGCTCCACGACTTTCTTCCTCAACAATGCTTGTTCTAGGATTTAAAAATTCGTTCTTTTAGCTTCTGTCGAATCATAACGTCTGCAACTCTTTGCGATCAGGCCAGCACAACCTTGTTGACAAGCTCCAGTGGGCGACAACGTAAGAACCGAGCATGTTAATGACAAAACGCGCTCTCGATATTTGGTTCGGAGCATTTGGCATTTTTGTTTCGGCTAGCGAAGGAAGATGAAATGGGAGATAAAAACACCTCGCCTTTCTAAAGGCATGCCATAGCTGAGGTCGACACATAATAAACAATAACTAAGCTAATATTTTATATAATAGATATATCAGAATCAACTGGTATCTTCTCACAACAATAGATATTATTATCCTAGCATGTCAAGTACAGGATAGTTTCTAGCATCATTTCTGGAAACCACAGCTCATGCCTCAAATTTTCAAAAGAACAGACAGCATAGAGGATGGAGTTAAATATAGTAGGTGACAATTTTTAAGAGACTATGAGTACAAAAAATGAAGTTGTCGTACGAGTTCAGGTCCATTTACCCATGATAATTCCAGCTAATTCCTGTTCGGCAGGTACTTAAACTTCATGTCCTCCTTCGCCAATTGACTGCATGTTAGAGTTGAGCAGATGAGAGTGAGAATGTAACACTCGCAGTGGAAGATACAAGAATGATGTAAATACAAGCAAGCAATCATCATTCTACCATATGAATGCAGAGACCCATGGTGTATGGACATCCACATTTCAAAGAAATACAATGATTAGCTGATGGGCTAATAGCTTTCTCAACAATACAAGTTCCATAATGATACATTATGTAGGTGAGGGACCCTGGTTGATTATACGGCAGACAACAAAAGATAAAAAGAGACTACAAGGGGTTTAAAATTTACGTTTGATGTGGGGACGAAGTTCCCAGCAATACCACCTAAGATTGTACTAACGATACCCCTTAAGATTGCAGTTACCACAAACACATAGACATGAATAGCCAGATTATGTCCTTAAGTTAGAAGGCTAGAAGTTCTCTATTAATATCAGAACTGTCCTGCAAGGGTAACAATAGAGAGGGAGATGTCCACAGTTTATTTGACTCAAAAACCAAAGCGAAAATAATGATTCAAGTGCTTTCTTGCGTAACCAGTCGAACCACATGAGTAGTAGCTGTTATTGTCATCAAATTTCATAAAAAATCTGAACATTTCTCCAATAAGGCGACAATTCAATGACATTCATAAACATAAGCTGTTACATCATGAAGCAGTGAAAAAAAAGAGTGTCTTTTGGCTGTGCATTCAGAATAAACAGTACAATCAATGATCAAGAACCATATAAATTAATTAAACTGATTCCACAGTTTTTTGTTTTTTCCACCTGTGGTAAACTGATACCACTGATGAACGACACCAATATATAGCTTTTATGCAATCCAACATCATGATATTGAAAAGGAAAAAGAAAAACTCTTTGAATTTGAACTCACCTACAAAGTTAAAGAAACTTACTCTTGAGTCCTATTACATGATTCACCCGATGCTGTGGTTTCAGTTCAAGCCAAGATTGAGGGTTCTCTTGCTCCTAATGGCGACTGGTACACAGCGATGCTTCATGAATAATCTCAATGAAGCTGCACAAATTGGTTCCAAACAAGTTTAATGAGCTTCATGCGAGAGTCAAGCAAGTGCGTACAATACAATTGCCTCTGTCCACAACATAAGCTGCGTGTAGGAAACGAGTATTTGATAGAAATAAGGCAAAAAATTGGGGCACATCTATCATTTCATTGCATTGAATCTCCATTGATGATTCCACAGTTTCAGAAGGTAGACAAAGATACAAATAACAATACAGTAGCATGACTGTATAACTAAATCAGCAAAAAGAAATTAACAAAGAACATCAAAATGTAAAGTGACTTATGTCCAAATGGAAGACATTTACCCAAAAATTCTGTAACATAGCTAATCAGCCATTCCAGTGCCTGAACTTGCATATTCCACGGCGATTTTCAGCAAAACAATCACGAATGGACTGCAACATAGACCGTACAGAAGAAAATTGTGCCAGTACTTCATTTTGTTCCTGCAGAGTAGATTAAACCCCAATATGAGCATTTCAAGTTCACTTTGATATAAGCCAATATACTTTGTGGTGTTGAGTACCACTTCAGCAAGACGCTCCTCGAAACCCCCAGAACTGGCATCTGATGGCATGAATATCCTCTGGTAAGCTGTCCTTAGGCTCCTCATCTAGATCAATCAATCAGGAATCACAAATCCACATCCAAGTGTTTACAGATGTTGCATTGCAGTAGAAAGACCACATAGACAGGTATGTCATTTAGCCAACAAGTATGACAAAGTATTCACTTCAATCAGACATGTCAACTTTTACCATTTGATGCGCTCCAAAAGATGCGCTTGAGCTAATTATAGTCTCACTCTCAACTTAAAACGAGTTATGGAGTTAGCTTGTTTGCATAACACCAGCCTTATTTGTGACTTTTTCTCAGTTCATTTTAAATGGCCTCTCTCCACCCCCTACAGTTTCACATGGTTTCTTTTCATAAAGTAACATCACATGCCACTGAGTGCTTCTTTCTTACATGGTCTCTTCTGGCACAATTTTAGGGTACAAACAGAATCACTCGGAATTGTAAATGAAGGGTATCATAGCTAGACCATAAATCAATCTTTAACCACTAAATCTAGGACCTTTAGAAGATGTACAAAAGACTGAATTTCATACCAACCTCTGTGGTTGTGAATCCATGTCGCCGAAGACCCTCGAGATTTAAACCTCGAAGTTCAGCTCTTTCTCCAGTCACCATCATGTATTTGGGTACATCTTGTGAAATCTATGGACATGCAGAAGCAAATTTTGATGATGAAGCTTAGACAGAATAATATACAAGTGTATTGACTTGAGCAATGCCGTATAAAGCATTATATTACTAAATAGAAGCAAAACAAACTGCTTGAGAACTTAATGATTTTGGAAAAATGACATACCGCAGAACCACCACCAATGAAAGCAAAAGAGCCGACATGGCAGAACTGATGAATTACTATGGCGCCTGCGGTACGAACATAATCCTACATTTGCAATGCTTCAATAACTTCAGGATGGATGTTGCAGTCACAATATAATATAGATGAGGATGACAAGTTACTCAAATTTTGTGAAACGAAAAGCTTGTAGCTTACTTCTACTACTACATGGCCTGCCAGAAGAGTGTTATTTGCAAAGATGTTATTGTTTCCAATTTTGCAATCGTGTGCAATGTGACAAGACCCCATGATGAGATTGCTATCGCCAATTACCTGGTAAAAATGCAAGTAAGGTTTAAAATACAGGGTGAGCATCTAAGGTTCCTTAATCTGTAATGCTAGTTATTAGCAAGAGTACTACCGTTTTATCACTTGATTCTGAAGATCGGTGGATGGAGGCATATTCTCTAATCTCATTGTTGTCCCCAATGTGAAGGAAACATTGATCCCCTATCTAAAGCCACACCCAAAGAAGGATAATATCAAGCAATTAGACAAATGATTATATGAAACCCAGCATTGATCTTCACATTTGGACCATGGCAGCACAAACATTGGCTTCCACTACTAACAACTAACAAGATGCTGATGAAGCCGAAACAGAAAAAGAGAAAAAACTTCTTTTAGTGATACTAGTGTAGCTAGTGTTTCGAGCTTGGATGTCAACAAGTCAATAACATGATAGTTACTTCAATCAGATGCGAAATGTGAAACCTAAAACACGCAAAACAATAAGCATTGTTCACACTGACAGAAAACAATAACATGGAATTAGCATATCCCGATCAAATGTCTGTTCCCATGCAATTTTCACTTGAATGCTCTGTTCCATTTACTCGTCCCAAGCCAAGTTCATCCATAAACTAGATCTCTATTCTATTTACTGCCACAGGACAAGATCAACGTAGATGAAAACCTGGAAACGACTTGCTTGATTAGAGTTTGAACCTAGAAGTGGCTCTTTGATGCCAAAGAAACCAAGACAATAGTCAACAGTCTAAAATTATACACGTACTCCAAAAATAACCGAATTGGATATGCTTTTGGAAGACTATTAGTAGGACTACCAGGTCCAAACCTTGATCTACTACCTAATAGATGCCGTATGACACATGTGTCTTATGATTATGTCATGATATGGCTGATACGTTATCTATCACACAAGAAACTGCAATTACCTTGTACTTCAAGTCTTGGCACTTCACACCAACCACAGCATGATAACCAATGGTGTTATTGCACCCAATTACTGTTTGCCCCGGAAGATCTTCGCCAACCACAGCACCACTGCCTGACGCAATTCAGAATTTATATGTAACTAGGAGGGTGCCTTCCACATAACTCACACATAAGCTACCAACCTATGTAAAGTTAGAACTCACGTCAAGAGCACACAATGTTCGCCCAAGATGGTGTTGCCGGAAACATGGCTTCCCGGGTATAACCGACACTGGTTGCCGAGCCTAGCTGAAGCCCCCACGGTGCAAAAAGGACCGATTGAAACACCCTGATATCATGACATGGATATGATCAAAACGAGAACTACCCTCTCCAGGAACAGGGGCTCCATAAAGACAAGACTTGCTCAAACTAAAGAGTCACACAAAGTGACATGTGCCTGACAAATCGTTCCATACAATCTCAACCCAGAAACCAACTTCTATACAAGAAACATCCTCTTCCTTCTCTTTCCCCTCCCCAAGCTAATACCAATCAAGATGATCACACGATACAAGCCAAAAGGGCATGTTCTCGAGAAGCATTAGGTACCTGACCAATAACGGCGTTTGGGTGGACGACCGCAGCTGGGTGAATGGAGCATGGATCTGTCTCGAGCGCAGGTTCTGCCATTTTGTGCTCCGAAACCGAAACGCCTGCACAATACAAGCAAAGCGTCCACAAACATGAGAAGCCATTCAAATTATAAGAGCTCGCAAAGCACGAAGCAGGAGAGAGGAACGAGACAGATACTCGAGAGGGTTCTGGAGAAGCGACGAAGGGACGAAACAGTGCGGCGCACCCTGAGGAGTGGACTCATGGCTCCGGAGCTCAGCTTCAGCGACGGGGGCGAGATTCTCGCGTTGGAATCGAGTTGAAATTTCAAACTCCGTTTCGGACAAACGCTCGGGACATACGACGTTTAAGTGGGTTGCGCTGGAGACAGGGTGAAGTTAAGATCTATGGACCCAATGGCCCGTCGCAGTGGAAGCGTAAATGGGCTCGGGTAAAACTTCCCTGAACCCCGTCGCTCTCCTGCGGACGGCGCCGATCGCAGCTGGTGATGATGGTGAAAGACCAAAGTAACGGTGGCCGGATCGGTAATGGAGGCATTCTATGAGTGGTTCTTCGACCGACAAAAGAAGAAAAATCACATCGTTTTGTCTTTCAAGTTGACCCAGTTCAACCTCTTGATTGCCCAGATTAGGTCTGATCATTGGGCATGTGCTTTGTCAACTTTTGTGGCGGATTGATTCTGGGCACAAGTTATTGAAAGGATTTATCTTGCTGCTGAGGTCAAAATCTCTACTTTTTGAGTAGAAGTGGAACCTCTGAGGTTGTAGTTATTCCTTTACAATTTAGGATGCTTTTTTTTTTTTTTTAGCTTCCGTGTCTGTTTTATCACGTCGGTTTAAGCCCTAAAAATTTCAGTCATTGAACAATTGTGAATCATTCCAGTGAAAAATCTAGCAAATCAGAAGATACAAGCTACCCATTCTACTCTAATGTACACACAACTTCAAGAAAATGACAAAGCCTCCTGCTCGGCAAGAAGCTTCCTGGATTCGCTTGGCTGGTCACAGGGTACACTACGCGCAACCCAGTCATGTGAGACACTCCTTCCAGTAACTGTACGCGCAACACGAGAAAAGATCCTAGCAGATCACGTCAGTCCAGAAAAAGAAGCTCTTGAGCTGATTCTGAAGTAACCCCGACACCATTGTAGTTCCTTCCAAGCAACTACATTGCAAGTCATTGTACTCTGCTGCTGTCTGAAAAGATCTTCCTAAAGCGTGTCGAGAAGCAGGCATCAACTTTTAGTGGCCTACTTCCCAGATAAAGCTCCTACAGTAGTCCTAGAAATGCAATCACATGCCAATTTAGACGGTGAAGAAAGAACTCAAGCTGCAGATACTTGGAGAGTCCCACTCTGCTGCTTTGAATTAACACTAAGTAGTGTGCTTCTTACAAGAGTTTCCACCTCAACCATCCCCGGGTGGTTCACATTCCCGTTGCAAATGTAGTCGAAGAAAAGTTCCCTGTATTCCATCTCCCTCTTAGTTTGACATACCCAAATATGACATTCTACAAATGCTTCTGAAAATGATGATTTTCGCTTCCATTTGTCAGATTGAATGCATAGTACCTCACTTCCAATACCCATATCTGAGGCACTGTTATACTAGTGTTGCCATCAGTTACCATCCACGCGGTGATGTGCCTGCTCCATTCATATTTTTTGATACAATGAGCGAGTATCGTTGCTTCTCTGTTTAGTCCAAGGCAGCATCGCTCTCTAACATACGTAGTACCTAAAGCAAAGGTGAAGGGGTAATGAGCAGGTAGTAGAAGAGCTGATAATCATCATTCCTAAAGTTTGTGCTAGTGAATATTTTAAAGCGGAAAGAGCGCTATATGCCTAAAAGTCCTAAGAAAACATGCACAGAAACTTGTGAAAAAGTTCATTCAAGCATGCATGTGTTAAGAAATATGTATCACGTAATTAGGCACAAGTGCATGTTCTTTTACAGTTAACGATGGACATTCCATTAGTGCTTTACTGTCGCTGCCAAAGAGATTGTAGAAAACTCAGTTCTAGCAGTAAATTCGCACAAGTTGAGATGTACACAACCTGAGACATGCGAGGCCTTATTTGAGGATCCCGCCTGATGCACAATGAAGCACACCTCAGCATTCGATGAACCTCCTGCTCTGAGTAACAATTTTTCAAATTTGGGTCAATCAATTCACTGATCGAACGTCTTTCTAGTAATGGCCGTGCCTGCACCAAAACTGAACGATGAGGAAAATTGCCCGCATATAATTGAAGACAAAATCATTTCTTTGGAAGAACGTGGTGTTTATACTAGAGTTTTCTAAACCATACCCATTCAGTGAGGCATTGCTGACCCTTGGGACGTTTTATATCCATTGCCTTTCGTCCCGTAACAAGCTCTACGAGTACCACACCAAATGAATATACATCAGCTTTTTCAGTGATTTGACCACTTTGAGCATATTCTGGAGCCAAGTACCTGAATAATGGCAGCTTATCCACGTTAGATTTTGATTATTGTGCGTGATGTGAAACGAAGCTCAAGAGAGAACATGAAAGTACCCGAATGTTCCTATCACCCTTGTTTCTACTCCCATGTCTCCATCAGGTTGCCATCTCGCAAGTCCGAAATCTCCAACCTAACATCCAGCGATGAGAATCAGCTCAAAGATATGCGGCCAAAGCAATTGGAGATAATATTAAATGAATGTTTCAAGCAGATGAAGCCAGAAGTGCTAATTGACAGAATTGGGCAGAGACAAACAAGATTAATAACCATGTGAAGGACTATCAACTATATACAGTTGCAGCATGTCATACCAATGGTTCAAAATCATGCGTGAGAAGAATATTGTTAGGCCGCAAATCACGGTGTACAATGCAACCCACTCTACATTCTTCATGAAGATATCTCAACCCTCGAGCTGCTCCAACTGCAATTTTTTGTCGTGCGCACCATGATAAAGGGTCCCGATCATGTCCTGAAAAAAAAGAGAAGAAAGGAAAAAAAAAAACTTCTAAGGACATGATTGTGGATCCAACATCAACTTCCACACTTCATAATTTACAAGCATGTTTTGTATTTGGTGAGTAATCATCATTATCTCTGTATTCTCATCCTATTGCTTCTGCTTGCAAATTTCAAATGAAACATCAGTGGTAGAAGAACATGTACCATAAAGATGTGAATCCAAAGAACCATTGCAAATATATTCATAGACCAGCAGTCTTCTTCCATCCTCAACACAGAACCCAATCAATGCGACAAGGTTGCGATGCTGGGCACAGCTCAAAACCTCGACTTCTGCACAAAATTCTACATCACCCTGTGAACTTGCAGACTTGTGCTGTTTTACTGCAATGACCTGGCCATCGGGTAAAACCCCTCGATGGACAGAACCATATCCACCTTCAGCCAGAAAATTTGCTCGAGAAAATGCACCAGTAGCAAGTTCCAACTCAGCGTAAGAGAACCACCTTGGGGGATTCCCAAAAACAGGTGCCTTGTGTCGACACACTGAGCATAGTGGAGGAGGACTAGGTGGTGCATTTCTGGACAATGAAATTGCTTCCCTAACGCTTCTGCTTAAGTCCATGTCAAGCTTAAAATTGATTCCACTATCAGGGTCTCTCTCTAAATGAGAAATTTGATCCATCAAAGATTCATAGTTGCAAAAGAAAGCTTTATCGTCGGGCTTTGGTGATTTATCCTCCAAAGGGTTGACAGTATCTTCCAACCATGACATGGCAGGAGGACCCACTTTTTCACTTTCTACATCGGAGTCAGAGTATTCAAAATTCCGTTTCACTTCAATTTTACCTATGTACTCATTCTGTAGTTTCCTGTGGACTTCAGAGAGGAGAAATGGAGAGTTCCCTTGCTCTGAACTTGATATAGATGAAGTTCCAATGTCAGTTGTGGTCGATGGTGACTCGTGGTCTGGACTGCTTGCAGGAGTCACAAGTGGCCCTCTGATCATACTTTCATACTCAAGACTAGCACCCACATGAAATGCATCGATATCAACCAAGGATGAAGGAGATGTTTCTGGATCAAGCCCTGGTGATCCAATCAAATTCAGACGCAGGACCTTTGCTTTAGATCGGTCCATGACCACTAGATTGCACTGCAGTTCATCAATGCAGACCCGTTTCTCATGTTTCAACCGCCTGCCATACAATTGCAACAGATCACTTCATCAAACAAGTCAATGGAAAATTGGTTTTAGAAGTGTGATTAGAAGGAAAAAAAACAGTTTTGCTACATCAACAGCTATGCATCAGTTCCTTATATGACCATGTGATACGATATGTAACCATTACTTATCCAATATGACCCAGTTTGAATGTACTCTTTTGGCTTCAGCAGCAACCACTCCACAAGGTGTGCTGGAAACAATTTTCAGCCGAACCTTGACCTGTCAAGAAGAGCAACAAGACTGAATAAACGGTATCCAAAAGGTCGAATAGACATATGCAAAGAGTGGGAGATAAATGCACCAACCTTGTCTGGGTCAAAGACATTGTGGAGTCCATTCATCATTTGAGAGCATGAATTTGCAATGTCATCCTTCTCATCCAAACTGATCTCTGAGATAGACCGGTGATGACCAGTGGTGCAGTCACTAGCAAACTTCGAAAACATCCACATCTTTTTACCTGGCAAAGGAATAACACTGGGTATATCAATCACAAAGATCACCTCAATTCCAATCATCGCGGTACTACAGGACTGAAACCTCGAGCGAAAAGAGCAAAAAAAAAAAAAAAAAAAAAAACAGAGATCAATGAAGAGGAGTCCAAAAGACAGCAAATTCAGTTTATTTTAAAAGTTCGGCCTTCGCTAGATAATGTTTCAATTGTGCTCTTCCTCAGACTTAACTCTTGTCGAAGAGAAACTTATGAGAGACTGCATCATCGTGAAAAACTGAGAGATCTCTCCAGACAATCAAACTTAATATGATGCTTCATGGCAGGTAAAGATAATGTTTTCTGACGAAGATCAGGTTCTCACACTAGTTGATCAACTCAGCAGTAAAGAATACAGGGGAATATACAGCATGCATACAGGAAACATGTGAAATCCCATGAACCAAATCACAGGTTCACATCTAATCCCCCTACTTTGTGCCCAAAAAAAAGAAAAAAGAATCCCTCTTTCAAAATAGGAGGAAACGAATTGAAACATATAAAAAGAAAGAACGAAAGAGAGAAAAAAAGAGGGAATCTGAGTTTACTTGAGGAGTGAGGAATAACCACAAGCAGCTTGATGCAATCCCCAGGTTGAGCAACATGAGTCAAAGTCCACGCCAATGCAGCTCTTGGTATTTCCCTTGAGGCTTTCACGGCAACAACCACCACCTTCCCATTCCCAACTCCATCTGAAGAGCCCTTCTCTTTCATACTCAAACTCTCCAAAAGGATCTGACTTATGACTCCGCACAATAATAATTATTGCTCATCAGCACTTATACCAAAAACCCATCTCAAGTCTGCTCTGGTCCAGCTTTTAAGCGACAGAGAAAAGATCGAAACTCATCACTGTAACAACACAGTGATGGACCCCGAGACGATGGCTATTCTCTGCTAAACCCAAACGGAAAGCTGAAAGAGAGAAAAAAAAGCCTGAAGAGGACGTGCACTTCAAGACACTTTCCTTTTCATCTACATGAATCTGATCACCTGTTTCTCTCTTTTATTTTCCCATCTTTCCTTTCCTTTCACAAAGTACATGTGAAACAACATGCCCTCTCCTCTCTCTCTCTCTCTCTCAAACTTGGTCCAACATTTTTCTCATGTTAAGACCACGCTTTACGGTTTCAGGCAAAGCAAAGCAAGGCAAAGCAAGGCAAAGCAACGCGAAAGAAGCGAAAGCTCAGAGCAAGAGCTTCGTTTTGAAGCTGTTCATTTTGACACGGTCCTGCACACCAGATCCTAATAAAGTACCGCCAAAATAGAAAGCCCCAAAGAAACAAACCAAGAAAAAGAGAACAACCGCCTCCATTCCCATCACGAATAACAACACCCACCGATCCCCAAAAAGCAAATGTGGAAAAAGCTAAGGAAAAAAAGAAGAAAGGAAAAAGGAGAAAGCAGAAAAGGCAGAGATGAATGTGATGGAGTCAGATGGGGAAACACCCATATAAAATAATCCCATAAAAATGTGGACTTTACAGTGTTTTGCAAATGTCTAGAAATTGGTCTTCATTGTCCGAGGGACATGCATAGTAATCTTCGATTATGTTAAGTGGGGACGATCCGAATTCTGCGTGTGAGCGAAACTGCTTGTCGTACTTCAATAACTTTATCCTAACGTTTTCTCATCATCATTGTTGAGGACATTAAGCAATGTTCATTGGCCAGCGAGACCTTTGCCTTCGCCTGCCTACCCCCCTTCCCATGTGTCTTTTTTCTTGTGCTTGTTTGATGTTCCCTCTTTTCTAAGGATTAAGTTAGTGTTTTCTTCCTTGTATGCCGGTCATATTACTTGCACGATATGCATTTCCTAACTAACTTTCATCTCTGCTTATAATAATCTTTCATTTACAGAAAGTTTATCTCATTACTCGTTGCTATCACATAATATGTCCGATACTTAGAAAATGCGAAACTAAATATGTGTTATTCGATTAACTTAATGAAGCAGCTCATGCAAGAACAAGAGATCTTTCCAAATGAAACACCTACGATTGTAAATTGCAATATCCAATGCTTGGAAAAATGAAGGAGGTAAAGCACAAAATCAGTTGAGACTACCTTATCGAAATGAGAGCAAAATTGCGATGTGAGGCATTGAAAGATCTTTCAGAGTCGCTTACCGCCTAACTACCCAAGTCAAACGCGAAGTTGGTTGATAAAAGAAATCAAGAATTTGAAATAGGGCGATGCATCTTCGATCAATTATTGTTGGCAATGATTGATTTCCTTTTTTTACCTATGTCTACTCAAGAGCATCATAGAAAACTATTCCCCCAGTTACCCTCTCTTAATAGGGGACTTTACCTCTTTTATTGTATCGAATTTTTTCCTTGACGACGGACAATTTTACTACTAATCATCATCCATTGATAATGTACTAATATAAGCATATTATTTTTGAGTTTCAGATTTCGACTACCTTTTCATTTGTACGTTTTGATCTATCTAAACACACTGATTCAAATTTCATTATTATCTAGACATACTTTGATTGTCGTCGTCACATCTTAGAATCACTTTTTTCAACAGTGATGAACAGTAAAAAAATCTTTCGAACTTCGAGGAGCATAGGGCGCCTTTGACACCAGTACGCTTCCTCCAATTGCAGAAGGAATTAGATCCATGATGTACCACATTTAAACAGTCTGATTGCATCAATCAACGAAATGACAGAGAAATTCATCGTAGTCATTTTCAAAGGGACATGATCTTATAATGCAGCAGAGTGGGCCTCAGGAACATTATTCTAAGTTCGCCTGTGATTTCAACCCGATAGCTGGAAAGTAGGAAAGCTACAAAAACCCTAGTATCCTCATTCTCAACTAGCTGTCGTTGGATCTATAGAAAATTTTCTGACTGAAGTCTGAATATCTGTTGATCCGAAAAACGAACGCTTTGACTTCAGCACATTGCCAGATTGAATTAAGGATTTTTAGGAAGGTTCTTTTATATATAAATTTTCTCACATATATTGGAGCTTCTCTCTAGGCTTCTTGAGATTTTACAAATCAGACCGACCTGAACTACGATAGGAAAATTTGGAGCATAGTCTGGTTTTTGTTGCCACTGGACCCTTTTGGACATTCTTACAGATCTCATCTTTTAGCTTTTAATCAGTTTCCGTTTAGTCTAGAACTGTGCCTAGTTAAAGCTAATACCCTTCGATATCATCTCTAGCTCGACGTGACTGGAATACTTGAAGCTCGAATCTCTCCATTCGAGTTCGGTCCACTATCTTTTCTTATAATAGACAGCCCCGTTTCTTCATAATGGAAAGAACAATTGCGAAGTGCAATTACTGAAATTTCCCATTAAAAGAGTTGAATTTCCTGGTCCGACAAGTCCCATCAACCCCCGGCCCTCATACTTTCGCCGCAAGGTCTTAGCAAATATAGGACACTAATCAATTAGAAGCCTCTTCTTAATTAAGAAATGGGGCGACCAAAACACTGATTTGACGGCACAAATTCAATGGCCAGCCGACCTCCTCCTAATTTATGATTGTCCGGTTCCTTGGCCTCTATCATCATCGTCATACAAGGTTGCTATTATTCCTTTCTTTTTCTATTCGGTTCCATCAAGTGGCCACGACATTGTTCATCTGTAACTCAAGGCGTGACCTTGATGGACCGGCTACCGGGAGGAACCGGCGTGGCTCTTTGCCTAGATCCGAGTTCTCTATGAGAAGAATCGAACTCACAATCACTGACTTCAGAACCAAAAGAGCGGGAACATCCTTGTCACCGGGTCGATTCCGGTTAGGTCATACGGCTGTTTTCAACAAGCCGAGTGGACATAGAAATATTAGATGAGGAGCAACTAACAGCGACGTACGTCACGAAAAGGAAACCCTAGTTCTTTCGTATTTTTTCCATTTGGCTGGGCCATATAAACATGACTGATTGGGGGCTAGATTCTTTTCCTTTCTGTTCTTCTTTTTTAATAATTTTTCGGGTGGCCCGAAGTTGAAAGTTTCAAAAGTATTAGGCGGAGGTTTAGGTGAGTGATGGACGGAAGCAGAAACGACATAAAGTCCAAGAAAAGTCTTCCTTCATCGAAATGTACACGAAGAGGACTCGCGGTAGATGCTCTTGTGCTCCATCAAAGATTCCATTTTTTCTCGCATGGGCACCCCGAGTTGACTCACCTGGTTATGGAGTTTACAAGGACTTTTCAGCCTTTGAGCATGAATAGGCAAATTCGTTTTCTCTTACGCTTTCAAATACAGAGCTTCACGACTTGATATTGTAGTTCGACAGCAAGACTTGAATTCGAGCGCTTAATATGAGATGCCGAGCCCGAATCTTATTAATGTTACGATTATTTTAGATAAAGAAAATTAATACAATTATGATGTATTAGTTGCGATATATGTTGAGGAGATTTGATTGTTGGTGAAGATATAGCAGTAGTTATACAATTTTAATACTTTGATGCGTGATGATAATCACTATCCTTAAAAAATTATTTATCTCCATTATTGTTGAATTTTAGAACAAGTATACCTCCAGGATATATATCAAAGCCACATAAAACAAGTTTAACAATTAATCAATTTCTCTTTAGAAAACCACCTCGAATGTGTTGTTAATGTTGTGTGCATGAAAAGAGAAGAAGAGATTACGAAGAAGTTGTTTTGAACAATTGTTATGAATAATGTATGATTTGGTGCTATTTATAGATAACCAATCAACACATTTATTGAGAATAGGTATCTTATTCCCACCATTACCACTTTTCATGATGACCCATTATCACTTTTTATGTAAACAATCACTTCTTTTCATAAGCAAGAGTCATCCATTTTTATAATAGGAACTCACATCTTTTCATCGTCAAGAATCATCTCATCATTCTTTCGCACTTTCTTAAGATGAAAACAACAATGTCAAGTAGCGATCTATGCTTTTTGCAGTCGATTGATAAAAGCTTGGCCAACGGAAATGAAGAAAGCAACAAATAACGATGTATTTAAGTGACTAATAAAATATGGTCATCTTGATCCTTACATTATGTGTTAGGAATAACTATGGGTCTCTGTTTCAACTTTAATTATTTAGAACGAAGAACAAACTTATTTTTTCTTTTTCTTAAGGGAAAAAATCATAAAAAAAATACTAATTATATTCATTGTGACATATTTATCATAAATTTTATTTTGCGACATAAAAAACTCCAAACTATATATATTGTAATACATGTACTCTAAAATTTTTATTGTGACATTAAAAACCCTAAACTTATATGTGTGTTATACATTTACCCTCTATCAAGGTTTAGTTAAATGAATTTTCAATCAAAAGAACGTCTTTTTTGTTTCACTTATGCCAAGTAGGGGTCATTGTCAACATGAATTGTCTTTGTTCGTAAAAGCATATTTTTAACGATATTCATTGATGGATATGGTAAATGTATCACATAGGTACAAATTGTGAATTTTGGTATCACAAAATTTTTTTAAATAAATGTGTCATAGTTGGTATAATTTTGGGTTTGTGGATACTTTTTCTCTTTCCTTAATTATGACCATATGGCATTTGTTTAAAGTGATGCTTAATATATGCCTTTTCTCTTTTCTTAATTATGATTATATAGTGTTTGAAGTTTGACACGGCGGACATATATATCACGTGAAACATTAAAAACAAATAAAAACATTAATTTTGTCGAAACATGCGGCGCTGACGGACGGAGAGTCATTTATTCATCTTTCCAACAATTTAAAAAAAATAATTCCAAACCACTCTCTACGCTCGTTTTAAGAACATCGAATGGGAAAAAAGAATGAGCTCCTTTAAGCCGAAAACGAACAGATCCTTTTCTGCATATTAGCATGGTGAAAAGCAAAAGAAGATCGGCGCACCTTTGTAATCATGCATGGATGAAAAAAGAAGAAGAAGATGAGGATAGAAAGTGACAAAGCACGAACGGAACGAAGGCAAAGCGACGGCCCCCGGTCGAAGGCCGCAAAGATGCGTGCACGTGCAAGCAATGCGTGAAAAGGAGATTTTGCTCAAAACAAGAAGAACAAGATGATGGTGATGATGGTGATGATGGCGACGATAAATCACCCTCATCCGACCTCCTTTGCGTATTCTGCCGAAAGTGTAGAGTCCATCTACTTTGGCCCCGTATGGCCATCATCCGCCAAAAGTTGGTGTGAATTCTGTCGCTAGCTAACCTTACGAACAGTAGGGTCGGTACCACTTTTTCTACGGCGTGCTCGAGAAAGGAAGCGAGAATCATAGGATTCCGTTTGGTGAAAAAGCAAGGTTTGAAGAGATGCGCAGAGAGAGAGAGAGAGAGAGAGAGAGAGAGAGAGAGAGAAGGCCCACTGGACTCTTCTTCATGGCCGAAGAAGGCGGACTGGGCTTGGGCGTCTCCTCGAGGACCCGACCGGTAATTATGCCCATGCCACGAGGGCAAAGTGGTCACTAGGCTTAATTTGTCTGAAGTGCTCTCTGGCTTGGAGTGAGAGCGCTGTCTGGTCCGGTCCTTAACGTCGGACTCCGCAAGTCAGAATGGGAAGCGGCGATTCGGACGTTGCCGTCGCCAGGTTGAGGAGGGAAGACTGTGAACGAACCAAGCACGACTCTGCGTTCTCCGCTTGGAAGGTATCTGTCTTTTCTATTTCCCCGAAACAAAATTTTTCATTCGTAAATCGTCAATTTCTGATCATGGGTTTGTGCGTTGGGATTGTTTTTCGGTTTCTGAGCGATTTGATACCGAGCAGTTAAATTTTTGTGATGGAATTTTACTCTGAAATGCGAATCTTTAGCATATGTGGAGGTCGAATTGGGTGGATGAGATTTGTAGGGGTCGGTTTCTTGTATTCATGATGAATCGATCTTGAATTCTTGGCATCGTGGCGCGACTTTTTGTCCTTAGGTGCTCGTAGGACCTACTGATTGGGAAGATTATTCACTGGGGAAGGAAGGTGCCATCAGGTACCGGCTCCACAACCTCCCGAAAAGTCCGGGGCCGGGGATATATGAGCTCGGCGTGGCTGCTTCTCGTGCCAAATCGGGGCGTGAGATCGCCAAGCTCGACTCGCGGTTCATAGTTGCAGTTTACCTTGGACAGGCGGACTGTGTCAGGAACAGGCTCCAGCAATACGGTCGGTCGGGCGCTCACTTGGGCAAGTGCTCGTCAGCTGCTTGGGAAATTGACTGCAAGACATCCTCTCCCAGCAAACAGCTTGGACTGTTTGAGGAAGTATTGTCGAGAGGCTACACCATTGTGTTCCGATGGGCTTCGGTATGTTTCTTAATCAATTGCTGCATTTGCATTGTTCTGATCCGCCTAGTGGTATGCTTGCTAAACCTATCTGCAACTGCAAGTCGTATGAAAATGTCGTCATCTTATGGGGAATCATTGTAGTTGGATGCTAGTATAGTGTAGGCAGGCCATCATGCAGTTGAACCTACAAAAGTTTGCTCGATGTTGGAGTTTTCTGAGCTTCTTGGTTCTTCAAAATGGGTGTGCTAGATAACTTGGACAAATACATCCAAATGAAATACACATCCCATGTGGAAAGTTTTGAGTCCATGTACATCCGCGGAATAGTCCATTCCCATCATCATATCAATGAAAAATCTCCTTGTGCTCTACCATAAGAACTTGCAGTCCGTATCATGGTGAAGGTAGGGTAATGCTGTCTTTGTCAATAAGGAAGGCGATATGAGAATTAGATTATTTAGAGATGCATTGAGAAGGAAACTGATGATTTGAAAGAAGAAAAAATGGTTTCTTCTATTTTTTTTTATTGCTTATCATATTACAAAGAGCATAACATATAAATAGAGTCTAGGGTTGCTAGAAAATAACAAGAAATAGGAACATATTTCCTACTTCCTGATTCTAGTGATTTACTTCCTAATTCCAAGAATTCAGAAATGGAAACAAAATAATTTCATATCCTAAATTATCTTTGAGATCTCCGAGATTTTCTTCTAATTCTTCTCCACCCCCTCAAGTTGGTGCATAAATGTCTATCATGCCCGATTTGCTGACAAGAGACTCGAAGTTAAGTCTGAACAATCCCTTTGTAAGAATGTCGGCTATTTGTTGCGTTGTTGGCACAAATGGCATACAAATAGCTCTTGCATCAATCTTCTCCTTGATAAAGTGTTTGTCAATCTCAACATGCTTAGTTCTATCATGTTGCACTAGATTATGTGCCATATTGATTACGGCCTTATTGTTCACAGTACAACTTCATAGGCATTTCCATTGATACTCAAAGTTCTTCTAGTACTCGTTTTAGCCACAACATTTCGCAAATCCCATGGGCCATTGCTCGATATTCAGTTTCCGCACTACTTTGTGCCACCGCATTTTGCTTCTTACTTCACCAAGTAACCAACTTCCCCCATATATATGTATAATATCCTGATGTTGACCTCTTGTTAGTAATGGACCTTGCCCAGTCTGCATCCGTGTACGGTTCAATCCCATGTTGAACAGACTTTTTGAATAGCATACCTTTTCCAGGTGCGCTCTTTAGGTATCTTAGGATTTTATATACAGCCTCCAAATGTTTTTCATATGTTTAATGTATAAATTGGCTTACCATACTCACAGTGAAGGCAATATCTGGCCAAGTATGCGACAAATATATAAGTTTCCCTACTAACTTTTGGTGTCTTGATGTATCAATTGGAGCCCCATTTTTGTTATCTCCAAGTTTCTAATTGGGATCTATCAAAGTTTTTGCCAGTCTACAACCACTCATTCCCATTTCATTCAAAAGATCTAGGACATATTTCCTCTGCAAGACCACAATTCCCTTTTTCAATCGGACTACCTTCATTCAAGGAAATATCTTAGAGTTCCCAAATCCTTGATCTCAAACTCAGAAGTAAGGCATTCTTTCAACTTGTTCATCTTGACAATATCATTCCCAGTGAGAATGATGTCGTCCACGTACACTATCAGAATTGCAACCTTACAATCACAAAAATGCTTTACAAACATGGTATGATTAGCTTGCCCTTGAACATACCCTTGTTTCTTCACAAATTGAGTGAACTTCCCAAACCAGGCCCTTGTTGATTATTTTAGTCCATATAGTGACTTCTTTAATTTATATACATTTGATCCAAATCTTCCTTTAAAGCCCGGAGGGAAGTCCATGTATGCTTCTTCCTCTAAATCTCCATTCAGAAATGCATTCTTCACATCTAGTTGTTGCAAAGGCCAGTCAAGGTTAGCCGCAAGTGATAGAAGCACTCTTACAGTATTTAGTTTTGCAATTGGAGTGAAGGTCTCAAAGTAATCGATCCCATAGGTTTGGATGAAACCTTTGGCAACCAACCGAGCTTTATACCTTTCAAAGGATCCATCGGATTTATGCTTGATTGTAAATACCCATTTGCATCCAACCGTGGTCTTTCCCTTGAGTAGATCCACCATATCCCACGTTCCATTTTTTTTTAGAGCTTTCATCTCCTCAAGAATCGCTTCCTTCCACTCAGGAACCTATAGAGCATCTTGCACAGTTTTTGGAATATCCACATGAGACAATGTTGGAGGTAAAGGCACGGAAATTGGATGAGAGGTTTTTGTAAGACACATAATGAACCATAGGATATTTGGTACAAGACTTAACTCATTTTTGGATAGCAATAGGTATGTCAAGTTCATCGGTAGACTCATTTTTTTGACTAAGATCAAGTTGGATAGATTGAGTTAGAACATTACCTGAAGATTGTATAGAGTTATGGTCATGCCTTGGTTCGGACTCATGGCTCTTTAAAGGAGTAGGATACTCATTTTCTTGAGTTTTGTCTCTTCTCGTGTAGACTTGAGAATATGATGGAAACTCTGTATTCATGGTACTAGTTTTGCACCTATTATGCTCACAAATAGGATGAGATGCCAATATTGGTGGATTGGAATTTTCATTATTTAAAACATATGGTTCAAAATCTGGTATGAGGGTTGCAAGAATTGGATTTTTAGGAAGAGGATGTTCAGGTTCTACTAGAAGAAAGGACGTATTGTGCGAATCTGCACTTTCTTCCCCCCATCCTGAAGATAAGCTCCGAAAAAATGTGTTAATTCAAAAAAAGTGACATCCATGGAAACCAACATTTTTCTAGAAATCGGGTCAAAGCATTTATACCTTTTTGATCAGGTGCATCAAAGTTCTCGCTCTGACACACTCAACAAAACGGGGTGGCAAAAAGGAAGAATAAACACCTTCTAGAAGTAACTAGAGCTCTACTTTTCACAACTAAAGTTCCCAAGTAGCTCTGGGGTAAAGCTTCTTACATCTACATATCTTATCAATAGGATGCTGTCTAGAGTGTTAAGGTTTCAAACACCTTTGAGAGTCCTTCAAAAGACCTACCCAACCTCTAGACTTTCAGCCTTACCCTTAAAACTATTTAGTTGCACTTGCTTTGTTCATATCCATGATAGAAATCATGGGAAACTTGACCCTAGAGCAAAACTTGGAATTAGGAAGTAAATTGTTAGAATCGGGAAGTAGGAAATCTATTCCTATTTCTTGCTATTTTCCAGCAATCCTAGACTCTATTTATATGTTATGCTCTTTGTAATATGATAAGCAATAAAAAAAATAGAAGAAACCATTTTTTCTTTTTTCAAATCATCAGAAACCCCATAGAATTTAGAGCAGTGTGGCTGCAAAGCAGTTTTTTGGAAAAACTCTTGCCTCTTTCATTCAATATTCTAAAATTATCCTTGATGTTTAATTTTTGGATATCTGCAGCTGAATAACAAAGGAGATGCTGAGAGAGCAGAGCTTTCGCTTCTGAACACATTTGATTATGCATGGAACAAAGGCAGTAATGGTTCTCGGCGGCCCTGTGATATTTTTCAGAAACTTGATGAAATTGCTTCAGGCACATACTGCATTTCCAGCATTGGAAGGAAGCTTCTTCCTTTCCGTCCCCAGCAAGTGGGCATCAGAATCAATGGAAATCTGCTTTCAGAGAAGAAGGATCCCTTTCCTCAAACTGGAGGAGAAAGCAGCAATTTCTTGAACAGGATTTTCAAGTTCAGCAAATCGCGGCCTAGATTAGTTATAAGTGAATCCCATGCTAGCCACACCACGATTTCAGGTACCTCCTCAACTAATGAGAGCTTCTCTCCCATTTGTGGGGTCGTCTTGGAAGATGGCTTTCCCTGTACAAAACCACCAGTACAAGGGAGGAAAAGATGTGGCGAGCATAAGGGGATGAGGATTCAAGTGTCAAATCCTGTATCAAGCAGAAAAGGCACATCCAATGGCATTCACGATAAGCCGACAGTGACGTTGCGGGATCATACAGCAGAATCGTGGCCTAGACTAGCTATGAGTGAATCCCATGCTAGCCACACCACAATTTCTGGTACCTCCTCAACTAATGAGAGCTTCTCTCCCATTTGTGGGGTCGTCTTGGAAGACGGCTTTCCCTGTACAAAACCACCAGTACAAGGGAGGAAAAGATGTGGCAAGCATAAGGGGATGAGGATTCAAGAGTCAAATCCTGTATCAAGCAGAAAAGGCACATCCAATGGCATTCACGATAAGCCGACAGTGACGTTGTGGGATCATACAGCAGAATTGCGGCCTAGACTAGCTATGAGTGGATCCTATGCTGATGGCACTGCGATTTCGGGTACCTCCCCATGTACTGAGAGCTCTCCTATTTGTGGGGTCATCTTGGAAGGTGGCTTTACCTGTACAAAACCACCAGTACAAGGGAGGAAAAGATGTGGCGAGCACAAGGGGATGAGAATTCAAGCGCCGAATTCTGCATCCAATGGCATTCACAATAAGCTGTCGATGACATTGTGGGATCATACGGCTGAGAAACATGGACTGGGCAACATGGTAGAAGTTTTCCCACGGCGGGTGAATGTCAGAAACGACTACAGTACTGTATGTGGAGTGGATTTCGGTGATGGCACATTCTGCACTAGGACACCTGCTCGAGGAAGAGTTCGGTGCGATTATCACAAAGGGATGAGGGTAAACCGGATGAGATAGAAACATGTCGGCAGCTGAAGACACAAAATTCTGCTGAGTCACCAAAATTATAACATAGAGAACAGATAACAGCACCAGGAAAATTAAACCGACAGCTTGCTTCCGTCAATGGGGCGAAACTAATTTAAATGGTCTTAAGGTAAACCAACACAAGGAAGAACAGAATCATGAGCAGAACAGACTCGGTAAATACTTCCCCTTCTGTTTTATTCGGAGAGCTTAGTGATACAGTGTAGTTTCAAATGCAAGGGATCCCATTTAGGGAAGCTGTGCATTTTCTGTTTGGCTCTTTCTGTCATTTTAAAGCATGACAAAAGTATATAGACATTAGTTCTCATCCATAGCTCTTCTATACAATCTGCACAGATTGGGGATTGGAAATGCCCATCAGTTATTCATCACAACAAATGGTCTATGGTCTTAACTTTTGTATGATTTTTCATTTATGCTGTTGTAACTCCTGTGACTAATTATTGCGATATTTCTTGAGGTGAACCATTAAGGGAAACTTAAGAGATTGCTAAGAGAGAACGAATGTTAGGAACGCTCCCACTTAGCGCGAACTCTCCCAAGCTTTTTGGATCGCAACTTAGGTTCTTGATTAAATAACACAATAAGACTGGACTTTCAAAATCAATTATACCTAATCTAGATCTTTGTTGGATTTCTTCATTTATCTCTCGTGGCAATTTCAAGTTACCTCCAAAATCAATTATATGGCCGAAACCTACGGGTAGGGGGTGTCAACGATTATTTTGGTTCAGATTTTAGGAAATCCAAGCCATATTAGCTTCGAACCGTATGCACCTTGAACTAAATATAATCTTTTCCGATATTCTTTCTTTTGTAATATTGAGAAGAGATTAAATAAAAAAGGAGAGAATGTGTAAATGGTATATCAAGAGGAGGGACGATTCTCAGTTTGGTTTGGTAACGAAACTATCCGAACCAGAATAATAAAAAATGGTTATTTTTTCATTACTTGAACGGAAACTCAAACTAAATTGAAAATGCATGAAAATTTGGTTCGGTTCCGGTTATTATCAAATAGAATTACACGTGAGATAATCCTACAAAATATTAATGCAATCCATATGGGGTGCTAATTTATTTTTGAAAGTCTTTCTTTATCTTATCGACAGGCATGAATGAAACTAGCCCTGGAAACATGTCATGCATTAAATCCTAGGTATGAAAAGACCCAATCTATCATGTATAGGCTAAAGTACAACACAATAAAGCACTAATAATTTATAAGATATGCAATCTTGATTATCATTACTAACCTAGATGCAGTAGAAAAATATCATATTCAATGTTGCCTATCAATAAACACCTATAGAGATATGTGATAACATGCAAGAAATATCATGATTCAGGTGAGAGCAATCAAATATAGTAAGATTCATTATTGATATTACAATGCAAGATGCATGAATAATATGATATAGGGTCTGAGATCCCGACTCCTCACGCATGATATACGCAAATTTCCCCTAAATGCTCTCCTAGACATATTATTAGGATTTCTTTTTTTACAAAGGTGCAATCTAAAGCTACAGTACATGTAAAGTGTGATTTTTCTCTCATTTTGAGTTTATAATGAGCGAAGATATTGCAATTAATTAATGATGCAATCTAAATGCAAATATACAATCACATTTGACGATACGAGCTAGAGCAACTTCAAAATCAAATTCTACTGACTCCGTTCGAGAAAATGCACGAATCCAGAACATAAAAAGCAAATCAATGCAAAAAAAAAAAAAAATCTGAAAATTCCAATAAACCCTAATATTTTAAAATTGGAATAGGAACACCGACCTGAACGTGACCGAGACGAGTCGGTGTCGAGGACGCGCGGTGCGGGGGAAGAGGCTCGGGAACCACGAAACGCGATTCGGTTTGACCGAACGGCGCCCCGCTCTGTCGGCGCGAGAGCACCCACGGCAGCGGCGAGCGGTCGTCGGAGTCTCGCGATAAGTTTTCACTACGGCGGTCGCGACCGGCGACGACGGAACGGAGCCCCCGAGCCGACGGCTCCGTCGTCGCACCCCGGTGATGTCTCGGAGGTTCGCCGGCGATGCATTCGCGTGGTTAGCGAAGCGGAATCGGCCGAAAGAGAGAGAGAGAGAGAGAGGGGTGAAACGGCGACGGCGAGAAAATCCCTGAAGATTGGGGGGAGGTCCGGCGGAGCATTCGAATTTGAGAATCCATTCGCCCGGTCGAGAAACTCTTTCTTCATCCCGTGACTGCCGCTCTCCTTCTTGGAATCCATATTTCTTTCCGTTTTCGTTCTTCGAATCTCCACCGAATCGCTCCCCAGATCGAGCCGGATGAGATTCCGATCAATTTCGGCCGAAATCATCCCTCGAAAAGATTGGAATGATTTGCAATTTCTGCCTTGCCTTTGCCTTGCTATCGTCGGCCAACGCGAGCACAAGGAAAAAGAGTGGCCAAAATTATGTAAAGTTCAGCTGGCACGGGATCAGCCAAATTACTATACTTACGATAAATTTATTTAAAATAATTTTTTAATCACAACAAATCCGAAATTAATATATTTTATATTAATTTTCGTTAAATTTTACTATCAAATTATATTGAGAACACGTGAAAATTTTTAATTTCGCTTTTATAAATTAAATTTATTACAAATATATTAATTTTTAATGATATTATTCCTAAGAAAATAAGTTTTTGGAGGTCTTTGAATTCCTCTTGCATGTTGGACCATTTGCCAAGCTAAATGCTATTCCTAAACCTAAATGCCCCAAATATCCCAATACAACAAAGAAAGCGATAACACACGAACTTAATATAGGGTCTAATTCTCTTTGTATCGACGAGTTTGATTCCTATTTTTATCATATGAAATGAGTGAGAAGATCTTTATATGAAACCATCAAGCCACGATTGAGCTTTGTCTACAATGGTCCATGGATCAAGCCTGTAGCATGCCAAACATCAGAAAGCGAGAGAGAGAGAGAGAGAGAGTTAATCTTGAGCTAGCAAAGTACAACTTGTCCACGGATCTCGTGGCCGAGCATCGTTCTCCCTCCTCCACGGTGCGTTGCGCTTGTGGAGAATGGTGGATGGAGGGACGTGTAGTACTCGTTTGCCACCTAGATTAGAGCAACGGCGTCCTCTCGTTGGGTGGTCGAGATCTTTCGGAACGTGCGGCTTGAGCCATCACTGCTCGGTCATCTTGAGAGATTTTGAGGGACCACTATTAATTACTTTGAAAACTCGCTCCAACAGTTCCTCTTATGAATTTGTTGGATCTTGATCTAAGTCTAAAGAATAAAAATGTCCGAAACCAATGGAATATGTGCCTGATATTGTATGAAATGTCATGTGAGATTGGGTGAGACTATTATTCCTTTGGTTAGATGAATACGTGATTTGATATTTAATTACTCTAACACACTCAATATCCGAAAATCCTAGAATGATGAGTGAAAACGATGTAGCCCCATTGGCAATGTAAGAAGCGTTAATACTAAAAAAAGTCTCAAACTAATACATTTATGATTAATTTGCTCCAAACTTAATATTTTAAACACCAAAAACCTCAAATTAGTATGTATGCGATAAATTTACTGTTAGCTTTTGTCAAGTTTTACCATTAGTTTGCTGAGTCAATGACTTGTGGTAGTTAATGGATATATGATTTTGGGATTTTACCCTCTTTTTGTCATTGATGCGCCGATTTGTAGTGTTTTGTGATATTAATCAAATTTAACAAAAATTAACAGAATGTATATTTATTATAAATGTATCAATTTTGAATTTGTACGGCATATCAAATGTAAATCTCTTCGTACAAGATGAGGCATTTCCCAAAGCACAAAACTAAGCCCGGAGATAGATTTGTCCCAGACAAGATGGATGGAACATCTTGCGTTGAACGAAACATCATGCGTTGAACGAATATCCATCCTGATTAGGACGAAAGATAATAATGTGTTTCTTCTGAAACATGCCCTTCGATTTGAACCGCCCTCTTGTTTTTTTGGGGAACCTCAAAAGCTTTTGTTCCCTGAATAACGTAAGCGCTTACGCTAGCAAACACAACTTTGCATTTATAAAATTGCACGAATTTGAACCTCCTTCCTACGCTTTTCAATTTCGATGCCCGACTTAAAATGTAGTCATTTTACCTGAAAAAACACTCAATTTAACTCATCACTAGCATTGGAGCATATCTAAGTTGCTATAGGTAGCTTTTGAAACACGTTGATTATTATTCACGTGATTTCACCAAAAAAAAAAAAAGAAGATTGTCGAAGTCTCTTGAGATGGAAATGATGCTCGTGACGCTGAGTTTTTGGGGCCTTTCGAGTTTGTCTCACATGTCAAATCATCTGTCGGGCTAAATGCTATTTTTAAACTTAAATGTCCCCAATATCTCAATGCAATAAAGAATGCCATAACACACGAAATCAATATCACTATTTGTTTAGAGGTTTAATTCTCTCAATATTGACAAGTTTAATCCCTATTTTTTTTTTATTAAACGAGTGAAAAGATCTTTATACAAAGATTTATGTATCAACATCATCAGTGACGACTAAGCTTTCGTCTACAACGGTCCATATCGCGAGAGATTAGGATTAATGACATCGATTATGGCATAAAAATAAATCAGCTCTTCTCAGGAGCTTCATCATGCAATCAACGATGACGGGTCACTTCGTTGTCTTGTTCATTTCTTTCTTCCCCTGTGGAAGGAACGACTGTCAGACAGCAGCACGAGCGGTGGTCATCCGTCAGGACCTTGCACGGGACCAAGACGGAACACCTCGCGCGAGAGAAAAGGACGCATCGGACCTGTGATGATGTCCGGGACGAGACTGTAACATGCCAAACATCCGAGAGCGAGAGAGAGAGAGAGAGAGAGAAAGAGAGGGTTAATCTTGGAGCTAGCAAAGTCCATCTTGTCCACGGATCTCGCGGCCGAACACCGTTCTCCCTCCTTCACGGTGCGTTGCATTTGTGCAGAATTGTGGATGGATGGACGTGTGGCACATGTTTGCCACCTAGATTAGAGCACAAAACGCGGCATATCCTCTCAAGGGGTCGGAGTCCTTTGAAACTGATCACTCAGAGAGATTTTGAGAGATTGCGGCCGATTACTTTGAAAAATTGCTCCAACGCTTCCCCTTACGAATTTGCTGGAATTTGATCTCTGTCTAAAGAATGAAAACGTCTGAAATTGAAGGAATATGTGCTTGATACTATATGGAATGCCACGTGAGATTGGATAAGATCATTGTTCATTGATTGGATGAATGAGTAATTTAATATTTAATTTCTCTAACACACTCAATATCCAAAGATCCTAGAATGACGAGAGAAAACGATGCAGCCCCATTGACCATGTAAGAAGGGTTAATACTATTGAAAATGTCAAATTAGTACATTTGTGATGAATTTACCTCAATCTTAATTTTTTTAACTGCCCAAAACCTCAAACCAGTAAACATAAAACAAATTTACTGTGAGCTTATGTTAATTTTTCGTAAATTTGTTGAATTAAATAACACGTGATAATTGACGGGTGTACTAATTTAGGATTTCACACTTTTTTTTGTCATGAATGCATCAGTTTGTAATGTTTCATGATATCAATCCAATTTAACTAAAATCAATAGAGCGTATATTTACTATGAATGTACCAATTTTGAATTTTACAGCATACTGAATGAAAATCTCTTCGCACAAGATGAGGCGTTTCTCAAAGCACACAAATGAGCCTGAATGTTAAAGTAATTAAATATTAAACCACATATTTATCTTATAATTTAAGTTTTTAAAACGGTTGACATTGGTCTTACAAGAGTCTCACATGATATTAGAGTTGGAAGTTCCGAGTTCAAATTTTTCTAAGCTTTATTTGCCTCTCCAATAAAATTTTCGCGCTTAGTACTAAGCAAAAAAAAAATTAAATTAAGTGTGAGAGAGTGTGTTAAAATAATTAAATATTATGCCTTTTTTAATAATTTAAGTTTTTGAACAGTTGATAGTGATTTGATTATTGAATCTCACGGTCCCAAATAAGATGGATGGAACATCATGTTGGGGAACACGAATATGCGAAGAATAAAAGCAGGGAAGAAAAAGAGGGCAAGCAGGAATTTTAACGTGGAAAACCCTTCCAAAAATCAAAAAGGGAAAAACCACTGCGGCCGCACTAAAAGCAATCTCTTCACTATCGTATCGTGTTACAAGCTCGGGGTTACAAAGCTTCGGCGTTATAACTATAAAAGAAATTGCCCTATTTATAACGAGTCTAGGGCATACATATTAAAGGAAATTACATATATGCTATTAGTAGTAATATAAACTCTATTTCCTTTAATATCTCAGGATGGGTGACCTACTGGGAAGTGTCTACTCACAATAATATCTTTCTCCATCAGACTCCACAATTCCATCAATCTCCCACTTGGAAGCTGATCTTCAAAAAACAGCAATAATCTTTTATAGTCTTCATCTTTTCAACCCAAATTGTCCTAGTGCGGCGCCCCCCCTCATCACTTACCATGGAGGCCAACTGAGGCAATGCACACCCTCAATTTCTCAGTGGTGACAACCTTTGTTAACATATCTGTTAGATTTTTTGCACCAAGAATCTTCTTTAATGACAATGTCCCGTCATCTATTAACTGACGAATTTGATGATATTTTAACTCAATGTGTTTTGACCTTAAGTGAAATACCGGATTCTTTGCAAGACAAATAGCACTTTGACTATCACTGAAAAGAACATTGTTATCTTGCTCTTTGCCTATCTCCTTTAGAAAATTTTTCAACCAAATCATCTCCTTACCAGCTTTAGATATAGCCACATACTCTGCTTCAGTGGTTGAGAGAGATACACAAGTCTGAAGTCTAGACATCCAACTGATTGCAGTGCCACCTAAGGTAAAAACATAACCTGAGGTGCTCTTTCTATTATCCAAGTCACCACCAAGATCCGCATCAACAAAGCCCCGTAAAGTTGCATTATTTTTCATAAAACATAATGACATACCCGAAGTGCCTTTCGGGTATCATAATAACCACTTTACAGCTTCCCAATGTTTTATTTCTGGATTTGCCATGTATCTGCTCACAACTCCCACTGCATGAGCTATGTCTGGTCTAGTACACACCATTGCATATATTAAACTGCCAATAGCTGATGCATAAGGCACTTTAGCTATATACTCCCGCTCTTCATTCGTCTTTGGTGACTGCTCTTTTGAGAGCTTGAAGTGACTTCCTAAAGGAGTACTTCTAGGCTTTGCATTCTGAATTCCGAATCTGTCAAGCACTTTTTCAATGTACTTTTCTTGAGATAACTTAAGAATTCCTTTAGATCTATCCCGCGTAATCCTCATCCCAAGAATCTGATTCGCTGCACCCAAGTCGTTCATCTCAAACTCTTTTGACAATTGCTGCTTCAGTATGTTGATCTCTCTTATGCTAGATCCTGCAATGAACATATCATCCACATACAATAGCAAAATAATATAGCAGTCATCAAATTTTTTGAAATAACAACAGTGATCCATGTCACTTCTAATGAACCCGTTACCACACATAAATGTGTCAAATTTTTTGTACCACTGTCAAGGAGCCTATTTCAAGCCATATAGACTTTTCTTCAATTTGCAGACATAATTTTCTTTTCCAGGATCCTGAAAACTTTCCGGTTGTACCATATAAATATCTTCCTCCAAATTACCATAGAGGAATGCGAGTCTTAACATCTAGCCTGCTCTAGATGTAAATTTCTGCAAGAACAATACTCAATACCGATCCGACAAAGTAGTCAATTTCACAACCGGAGAAAAATCTCTCGTATAATCAATTCATTCTTTTGCTGAAACCCTTTTACTACTAACCTTGCTTTGTACCTCTTACTACCATCAGGTTCTTCTTTGACCCGATACACCCACTTGTTCTGCAATGCCTTCTTCCCATCTGGTAACTGAGTTAACACCCAAGTTTTATTTTTCTCGAGTGAATCCAACTCATCCTGCATTGCTAATTCCCACTTAACAGAATCTTCAACCTGCACCGCTTCCGAAAAATTTTCTGGTTCGCCAAAGATCAATCAAAAGCAAATAATGCAATGACGGAGAATATCTTTGTACAGATTTAGGTGTTCTACTAGATCTTCTCAAAGTGAGATCAGGTGTACGTGATTCTTGTTCAGCAACAATTTTAGGAATTTCAACCAGAACACTTTTAGAATTCTCTTCCAATTCAATCTCTGTATTCTCCACCAAATTTTCCTTCACACTAGATTCTGCCACGGATTTGTCCTTGTATAACATATTCTCATTGAACGTAACATCAGCAGTTCTTATTATTTTTCTATTTTGTTCATCCCGTAACCGATAGCCAAAATAATCATAACCATATCCAATGAAAAACACTTTTTAGCTTTTGCATCAAGTTTATCTCTAATTTCAGAATCTACGTGGACATAGGAAACACAATCAAAGACTTTCAGATGCGAGAGACTTACCTTCTTTCTACTCCATTCTTCTTCTGGTAACTTAAAATCAAATGGAATCGAAGGTCCCTATTAATTAGATATGCTGCTGTATTAATTGCATCTGCCTAAAACATCTTGGGTAATCCTGCATGCAATCTCATACTTCTTGCACGCTCATTCAGAGTTCTGTTCATCCTCTCGGTCTATTGGGAACAGTTCTCGTCATTCTGATTCCGTTCTTTGCACAAAATTGCTTGAATTCCTTGCTATCATATTCACCGCCATTATCAGACCTTAAACATTTAATTTTCAGGCCAGTCTTGTTCTCCACTTCAGCTTTCCATCTTTTAAAAGTAGCAAACACGTTGGATTTATTTTTTAGAAAATAAACTCATACCTTTCTGGTGGAGTCATCAATAAATGTGACATAATAGCGCGAGCCTCTAAGGGATTGCACAGGAGCTGGGCCCCACACATCTGTATGCACCAACTCTAATTTTTCTTTCTTTGGTTCTTTCCCAATCTTCGAAAAACTAACACGTTTATGCTTACCCACAACACAATCTTCACATAGACCAATATCTATGGACTTCAAATCAGGCAATTTTCCCTTAGATGCTAATATCTTCATTCCTTTTTCGCTCATATGTCCAAGCCTACGGTGCCATAATTTAGAATCAATTTCTAATTCAGCAATTGCTGCAGTTTCTCTATTGATTTCAGTCACGTAGAGCGTTCCTGACTTTGTTCCACGTGCCACAACCAGAGCACCTTTAACAATTTTCCAAGAGCCATCCTCAAAAATAGTCCTATAACCTGTGCTGTCTAGTTGACTTATAGAGATTAGATTTCTCTTAAGTCCCGGAACATATCTGACATCATGCAACTTCCATTGATATCCGTTAGTAGATTTTATATAAATATCACCATTTCCCATAATATCCAAAGGTTCATCATCAGCAAGATAAACCTTTCCAAATTTTCCAGCAACAAAATTGTGCATTAATTCTTTGCATGAAGTAGAGTGAAACGACACACTTGAGTCAAGAATCCATGACTCAATTGGACTATCAATGCTCAAAATTAAGGCATCACTATTTTGAGTCTCTTCAAAAGTTACACTCACGGATTTTTCTTCCTCTTGATTTTGATCTCAATATTGAACTTTCTTCTTTGGAGCTCTACAATACCGTTTCAGATGTCCCTTCTTTTCAAATAATTTCACCACGAGGTCTCGATTTGCTTCTCCCTCTGGACTTTGATCTACCATGGTACTGGTTTCGTCCCCGTTGATTGCTTCTCCCTCTCGCCTTCAATATTTAAGGCAAAGACCGAAAATTCACCCGATTCTCTTCGCGAATATCCTCGCTAAGAATCAAATCTCGGATTGCTTGAAGCTTCAACTTTTTCTTACAGATGAACTGCGCATCACTAGTCACGGTTGCACTCCAACTTTCAAGTAGAGAAGATAATAAAATTAAAGCCTTTGCCTCGTCATCAAATTTGATATCCACCG
The DNA here is from genome assembly GCA_014182845.1 of Corymbia calophylla. Lineage (NCBI taxonomy): Eukaryota > Viridiplantae > Streptophyta > Magnoliopsida > Myrtales > Myrtaceae > Corymbia > Corymbia calophylla. The sequence goes on from CM024695.1 coordinate 6,501,526, forward strand.
AACTCAACTGAGTTGTGATCACGTTGAATTCGTTGATGTGATCTGTCATAGAAGCACCCTCGTCCATTTTCAGATTGAAAAGACGACGCATCAAATATACCTTGTTTGATGCAGAAGGCTTCTCGTACATGTCAGACAACGCCGCCATCAAATCCACCGTTGTCGCCTCATTGGCAATGTTGAAAGCAACGTTCCGCGCCAATGTAAGACGAATCAAACCTAGAGCTTGTCGATCTAACAATTCCCACTCGCTTACTTCATAGATTCTGGTTTCTCTCCGGACAGAGGTTGATGCAAGTTCTTCCGATACAAAGATATCCTCGATCCGCATCTTCCAGAACCAAAATCCTTGCCATCGAACCGATCAATCTTCACCTTTCCTTCGTCCATATTCGCTCCCACTATTTCGCCAAAACTAGGCTCTGATACCAGTTGTTGGGGAACGCGAATATGCGAAGAATAAAAGCAGGGAAGAAAAAGAGGGCAAGCAGGAATTTTAATGTGGAAAACCCTTCCAAAAATCAAGAAGGGAAAAATCACTTGCCGCACTAGGCAATCTCTTCACTATCGCACGTTGTTACAAGCTCGGGATTACAAAGCTTCAAAGATTATAACTATAAAAGAAATTGCCCTATTTATAACAGGAGTCTAGGGCATACATATTAAAGGAAATTACATATATGCTATTAGTAGTAATATAAACTCTATTTCCTTTAATATCTCAGGATGGGTGACCTACTGGGAAGTGTCTACCCACAATAATATCTTTCTCCATCAGACTTCACAATTCCATCACATCATGCGTTGAACGAATATCCATCATGATTAAAACGAAAGAGAATAATGTGTTTCCTCTTAAACATGCCCTTCGATTTGAACCGCACTCTTCTTTTCTTGGGAAACCTCAAAAGCTTTTTGCTCCCTGAATAACGTAAGCGATTATGCTAGCAAACGCAACTTTACATTTATAAAATTGCACGAATTCAAAGCTTCTTCTTACGCTTTTCAATCTCGATGCTTGACTCAAAATATAATTATCAACTAAGTAGTATCGATACTGACATACGATTTGACACAACATAATATGATATGCTGATATATTATTTCTTAAAAAGTAGAGAATTTAGATACGTTGGGACATGTTTTTTTTTTTTATATATATATGATATATTATCAATTTTATGATTATTTCAATTAAATTAATTTGATTCGAATTCACAAATAAATAAATAATAATAAAGAGTTTTGAATGAATTTACAACAAAAATTAATTCATCATTTGTTAATATTATTCATTATTTCAATTTGACAAATTGAACTCCATTTCAATAATCCATAAAATTTGAAAGAAAAAACAAGCAATTCACATTCTAGACTCGCATGTTAGAGCATGTTGGAAAAGAAGACAAAAAAAAAAAAAAACAAATTTGGGGGTCGAATTGTGTATTATGGAAAGTAAGCCAAAAGAAAAAAAAAGAAGACTAGATTTTTCTTCTTTCCTTTTTTATTATATTTAATTTTTTCACATATTTACATTTTGACCTCTTATTTATTTAAAAAAAATTAAAATTGATCCCATACATGTCAGAATCTCGTGTTGGAATTCCGAATTGGCATGCCGGAATTCTTAACTCAAGTATCGGGAGAATTGACAAAGTGTTAGATTTTTCGACACGTATTGACCGAGTGTCGAACACATATTGAAGTGCACGATACGATATGAAAACTTCCAGAGAATTTCGATACTTTCTAGGTCATCATTTTACCTGAAAAAACACTCAATTTGACTCATCATGACTCATGAGCATTGGAGCATATATAAGTTGCTGTAGGTCGCTTTGGAAACACGTTGATCATTATTTACGCGATTTCATGTAAAAAAGAAAGAAAGACGTCAAAGTCTCTTGAGATGGAAATGATGCTTCCGACACTGAGCAGAAATCGATTAAATTGAAAAATGCATGTGGTCGGGGAAAATCGAATTGTTTGTTTAATGTAAGGATTCCAAAATGGACAATGTTTATTTGTGGTCAAGGAGGATGGTGAACTGATATTCTGCTACACCACAAAAAAACAAAATAATAATAATAAAATAATCATCGTGCCAAAAAAGGTGAAGAAGCCATAAACTAGAAAAATAAATATTAAAATCCCCCCTTCTCAATTGGTTTTATCACACTCCACTCCCGGAGAGGGGTGAGAGAGTGAGAAAATACCATGGGCTATAAGATTTTTTTTTGGTCGAAATACTATGGGCAACACTCAGCTGACTAAACAACTGATTTTTATTTTTTAATTTTTGTGCCATGTTATTGAAGAATATCATCGTTTACATATTTTCTTGACATGGAATTACTCTTCAAAATGACTAAAATAAATATCTCGTTATCCATGTTAATTAAAGATCCGGAGTCGATAATTATGTGAACGATCCCGAATATAAGATTGTTTGATCCAATAGGATTAATCAAATCATTACATGTATTAGGAGTTGCGCAACCATTATAAAATGGGATATTTTCATCTTAGTCGAAGGAGAAATTACCAAGCATTTTCAATATTATCTATTAGGAACGAAATAATATATAAATATATATATTTTAAACTTTTTAATACTTTTTGAATTCCTGACCGAAAGAGACTTCGATAAGGGATTCTACAACATCATATCCCAATTTTTTTTCAGCTAGGCTCACAATGCACATTTCTTGTCATTATTTGTCGACACTACTATAGAACTCGTGGCTAAGATTCTCGTGAAGGGGGGATAGCGCGGACAGCCCATCTTTGTCTTCACCTAACTAACATATTTTTAGTAACTACTCGACGCAAATCCTCTCAAATAAAATGAGAAATCTAACCAAGTGAGTTTATCCTGGTTTTCTAGTGCTTGAAAAAGAAAAAAACATCAAAAAAAGATCGAATTCTTTTGATCCCTAGCATCGGCACAGTTAGTCTGATGTCAGGAGGGAGTTCTAGTCTAGAAGGAATTACTCATTCAAATCCTATTAATTAAGCGTCAATTGTTCTACGTTACATGTAGAAGGAACGACTGTCAGACAGCAGCAAGAGCGGTGGCCATCCGTCAGGACCTTGCACGGGACCAAGACGGAACACCTCGCGCGAGAGAAGGACGCATCGGACCTGTGATGATGTCCGGGACGAGACTGTAACATGCCAAACGTCCGAGAGCGAGAGAGAGAGAGAGAGAGAGAGAGAGAGAGAGAGGGTTAATCTTGGAGCTAGCAAAGTCCATCTTGTCCACGGATCTCGCGGCCGAACACCGTTCTCCCTCCTTCACGGTGCGTTGCACTTGTGGAGAATGGTGGATGGATGGACGTGTGGTACTTGTCTGCCACCTAGATTAGAGCAAAAAACGCAGCATATCCTCTCAAGGGGTCGGAGTCCTTCGAAACTGATCGCTTATCATGAGAGATTTTGAGAGACTGCTTACGATTACTTTGAAAACTCGCTCCAATGCTTCCCCTTACGAATTTGTTGGATTTTGATCTAAGTCTAAAGAATAAAAATGTCCGAAACCGATGGAATATGTGCTTGATACTATATGGAATGCCATGTGAGGTTGGATAAGACCATTGTTCATCGGTTGGATGAATGAGTGATTTAATATTTAATTTCTCTAATACACTCAATATCCAAAGATCCTAGAATGATGAGAGAAAACGATGCAGCCCCATTGACCATGTAAGAAGGGTTAATATTATCGAAAATGTCAAATTAGTACATTTGTGATGAATTTACCTCAATCTTAATTTTTTTAACTGCCCAAAACCTCAAACTAGTAAACATAAAACAAATTTATTGTTAGCTTCTATTAATATTTCATAAATTTGCTTAATTGAATGACACATGATAGTTGACGGGTATGCTAATTTAAGATTTCACCCTTTTTTTTTGTCATGAATGCATCGGTTTGTAATGTTTCGTGATATCAATCCAATTTAACTAAAACCAACATAGCGTATATTTATTATGAATGTACCAATTTTGAAATTTACAGCATACTGAATGAAAATGAAAATCTCTTTGCACAAGATGAGGCATTTCCTAAAGCACACAAATGAGCCCGAATGTAAAATGGTTGGCATTAGTCTCACATGATATTATAGTTGGAAGTTCTGAGTTCAAATTTTTCTAAGCTCTATTTATTTCTCCAATTAAATTTTCACTCTTAGTACTAGACAAAAAAAACTAAATTAAGCGTGAGAGAGAGTGTTAAAATAATTAAATATTACGCCTTCTTTAATAGTTTAAGTTTTGAATAGTTGATAATGATTCGATAAGAATCTCATAGTCCCAAATAAGATGCATGGAACATCATGCGTTGAACGAATATCCATCATGATTAAAACGAAAGATAATAATGTGTTTCCTCTGAAACATGCCTTTCGATTTGAACCGCACTCTTCTTTTCTTGGGAAACGTCAAAAGCCTTTTGCTCCCTGAATAACGTAAGCGATTACGCTAGCAAACGCAACTTTGCATTTATAAAATTGCACGAATTCAAAGCTTCTTCTTACGCTTTTCAATTTCGATGCCTGACTCAAAATATAGTTATCATTTAAGTAGTATCGATAAGAACATGCGATTTGACACAACATAATATGATATGTCGATATATTATTTCTCAAAAAGTAGATAATTTCGATACTTTGAGATACTTATTTTTATATATATATGATAAATTATTATTTTTATGATTATTTCAATTAAATTAATTTGATTTGAATTCACAAATAAATAAATAATAATAAAGAGTTTAGAATGAATTTACAATAAAAAAATTAATTCATCATTTGTTAATACTATTCATTATTTCACTTTGACAAATTGAACTCCATTTCAATAATCCATAAAATTTGGAAAAAAAACAAGCAATTCATATTCTAAACTCGTGTGTCAGAGCATGTTGGAAAAGAAAACAAAAAAAAATAAATTTGGGGGTTGAATTGTGTATTACGAGAAGTAAGTCAAAAAAAAAAAAAAGAAGACTAGATTTTTCTTTTTTCCTTTTTTATTATTTTTAATTTTTTCATATATATACATTTTGACATCTTATTTTTTAAAAATTTTTTAAAATTGATCCCATACATGTCGAAATCTCATGTTGGAATTCCGAATTAGCGTGCCGGAATTCCCAACTCAAGTATCGGGAGAATTGACCAAGTGTCAGATTTTTCGACACGTATCGACCGAGTTTTGGACACATATTAAAGTGCACGATACGATATGAAAGCTTCCAGAGAGTTTTGATACTTCCGAGGTCATCATTTTACCTGAAAAAACACTCAATTTGACTCATCATGAGCATTGGAGCATATATAAGTTGCTATAGGTTGCTTTGGAAACACGTTGATTATTATTTACGCGATTTCATATAAAAAAAAAACGTCAAAGTCTCTTGAGAGGAAATGATGCTTCCGACACTGAGCAGAAATCGATTAAATTGAAAAATGCATGTGGTCGGGGAAAATCGAATTGTTTGTTTGATGTAAGGATTCCAAAATGGACAATGTTTATTTGTGGTGAAGGAGGATGGTGAACTGATATTCTGCCACACCACAAAAAAACAAAATAATAATAATAATAATCATCGCGCCAAAAAAGATGAAAAAGCCATAAACTAGAAAAATAAATATTAAAATCCCTCCTTGCTCAATTGGTTTTATCACACTCCACTCCCGGAGAGGGGTGAGAGAGTGAGAAAATACCATGGGCTATAAGATTTTTTTTTGGTCGAAATACTATGGGCAACACTCAGCTGACTAAACAACTGATTTTTTATTTTTTATTTTTGTGCCGTGTTATTGAAGAGTATCATCGTTTACATATTTTCTTGACACTCTTCAAAATGAGCAAGAAAATATCTCGTTATCCACGTGAATTAATTAAAACCCGGAGTCGATAATTATGTGAATGAACCTGAATATGAGATTGTTTGATCCGATAGGATTAATCAAACCATTACATGTATTAGGAGTTGCACAACCATTATAAAATGGGATATTTTCATCTTAGTAGACGGAGAAATTACCAAGCATTTTCAATATTATCTATTAGGAACGAAATAATATATAAATATATATATTTTAAACTTTTTAATACTTTTTGAATTCCCGACCGAAAGAGACTTCGATAAGGGATTCTACAACATCATATCCCAATTTTTTTCAGCTAGGCCCACAATGCACATTTCTTGTCATTATTTGTCGACACTACTATAGAACTCGTGGCTAAGATACTCGTGAAGGGGTGATAGCGCAGACAGCCCATCTTTGTCTTCACCTAACTAACATATTTTTAGTAACTACTCGACGCAAATCCTCTCAAATAAAATGAGAAATCTAACCAAGTGAGTTTATCCTGGTTTTCTAGTGCTTAAAAAAAAAAAAAAAACAACAAAAAAAGATCAAATTCTTTTGATCCCTAGCATCGGCGCAATTAGTCTGATGTCAGAGGGATTTCTAGTCTGAAAGGAATTACTCATTCAAATCCCACTAATTAAGTGTCAATTGTTCTACATTACATGCGAATTGGTCTTGATCAATATCACCTGTTCATGGTACTTGCAGGATATTTATCGAGTCTTCAGATAGTTGGCCTCTACATCCGTGCCCTCGAATCATCTTTTCATTAAACCCTGTAAAACTAGACATTGGTTTGATGTCCTGGCATTAACAGCTACATCCAGCATTCACTCCATGCAATCTCCGTTACTATGCATATGTTATGGAAAGGTCAATGACACTCGAATCTCCATTTAAGTTACTTTTAGTCCTTCAGGAGGGGGACAGTGGAGCATCTAATCAAACATTTTAGAACACAGTGATCTAGATTTCAAATGCTTGATTCTTACGCGATAACTTTCTAAACGTTTAATTAGTCAGTTTATGGAACTTGAAGTATGATTGAACATTTGATTCTAACTTGATAATGTTTTCATAACTATTTTTTTAATATAATAAAAAATTCCAAACTGATATATCCATGATAAATTTATCCAAAATTAATTTTTTTGATAATAAAAAACCTCAAATTGATATCCTTATGAAAAATTTACCATAAGCTGGTATATTTATGATAAATTTACTATATATTAGTTTCTGTTAAATTGGGTTAATATCACAAAAAACCACAAAAAATCCCAAAATTAGTAAAACTGTATCATGCAACTTAACAATTTAATGGTAAAATTTAATGGAAGGTAAATTTATACAAGTGCACCAATTTGAAATTTTTAGTGACAAAATATTAATTTGGAGTAAATTTATAATAAATGTACTAATTTGAGATTTTTATGATATTTATTCTTATTTTTTTGTTGAGATTGTTACGATTATGGGTGAGCATGATTTAGATTGGGCCAATCCGGCATTTTATCCAGGACCAACCCACACAATGTTGATCCCTAATTTTTTGGATCGATGATTGACTCGATTGAGCTTGGGATCGAGAATCGGATCAATCTATGGGTTCGGTCCAGTTTCTTTCAGGATCAACTCGGGACCAACCGATTTACTCGACGACGAGTGAGGCCAACGAAGAGAAGCAAGTGACGCAAGCATTAAGTGGCAATAGCGCACGAGCACACGAGCGGGCATGAGTGGCGAGAGGTGCAGGGCAAGAAATTATTTTTTGAATGTCAAGTGGCAAAGTATTGGAGATGAAGAGAACGCCATTTAATGATGTTTAAATTAATGTTTGCCTTTTAGAATAGATAAATTAATGTTAAATTATTTTTCTCAATTTTATAAAAAGAAAAAAAGAGTACTGGAGATGAAGAGAACGCCATTTAATGTTGTTTAAGTTTAGATTTGCTTTTTAAAATAGATAAAATAATATTATATATATTAGACATCTAACATATAATATACTTAAAATCTTAAAATATATAATATATATTTAATATAAAAATATTTCAATTTATAGGTTTTTTACATTTTTTATATGGATTTTTACTATTTTTAAAATTTTTAAAAGCCCTAAATTTTTATAATCGATGAACAATTCGTAGGATACTACTCTAGGAATTCCAGGACTAAAGATTGAACAAATCACCTTAGGAGCTAGATTAGGACTAGTGGGGCTAGACTGGTTAAACGTGCATGTCGTGCAACCCATTTGAAGAATTTACATTTCTGGGCGGACCGAAAAATGTGAAAAAAAAAAAAATAAAAAAATTGGCTCGAGACCTCCACATCATCACAGGGCCAATCCATTAAATAGCTAGCGGCCGAAGCCCGACGCCATTCCTCGATTCTCTCCAGAAATTCTTGAGCTCTCCACGCAGACGCGCCCCGCCCCCACCCCACCCCGCCATGCCAGCCAGCGAGCTCAGCCAGCAGTCGCCGGCGTCCCCGCCGCAGCCGCACCAGCCGTCGGAGGAGGAGAGGGTGGAGGAGGAGTTCGTGTGGACGCAGATAAAGGCGGAGGCCCGGCGCGACGCCGAGTCGGAGCCGGCCCTCGCGAGCTTCCTCTTCTCGACGGTCCTCTCCCACTCCTCGCTCGCCCGGTCCATCTCCTTCCACCTCGGCAACAAGCTCTGCTCCTCCACCCTGCTCTCGACGCTGCTCTACGACCTCTTCCTCAACGCCTTCTCCTCCGACCACGCCCTCCGCGCCGCCACCGTCGCCGATCTGCGCGCCGCCCGGGCCCGCGACCCGGCCTGCGTGTCGTTCTCCCACTGCCTCCTCAATTACAAGGGGTTCCTCGCTTGTCAGGTTAGGGATTATGCCACATCATTTCGTTTCGATTGCGATCGTCGTCTGTCGAGAGAAACAGGGAGTGAGGGAAGATACTGTGTGTTCGCGTATCGTTTGATTGAGGCCGATGATTTTGTTGCATTGCGCTGCTTATTTTCTCGTTCTGGTTCTTGAACTTAATTTATGAGATTAATCTGATTACGATTTTTTCTCATTCTTTTGGGAAATCTCCGGTTTAAAAGGTGAAGAGAGTGTGTGACCTGATTGTAGCATTAGAACAGTCAAAATTCAATGCGAATTGTGGAAATTTAACCGACTGCTGCTGCTCAGTTTCTCTTTCTCGTTCACAAGTCAACGCGAGAGGATGATTGCGCTGAGCTTTCTTCTCAGTTGGTATGTAAAATAGGCTCTTCTTGATTGATACGAGTGGAATTCAACTTGCAAATCCCCAATGAGGTTCTGCGTTTGAAGAGAAAGGGTGTGTTGGAATATATATGAGCTGCACCCACATCCCATCTCCTTCCACTGTTGTTTCTGTGCGTGCAAGATTGGGTTTTTACTTGGAGGAAGGCAATGAGAAATGATTTCGCTGATCTTTTGCCTGTGGCTTGGCTTCTGGGGCTTCTTCTGATAGTTGATTTAGAGAGGTTGAACAATGAGGGTACTGATATTATTGTTGTCTGCTCCTGCTAGGCACAACGAGTGGCACATAAGCTGTGGAATCAGTCGCGTCGGCCGCTGGCACTTGCACTTCAGTCTCGTATATCTGATGTCTTCGCCGTCGACATACATCCGGCTGCTAAAATTGGTAAAGGGGTCTTGTTCGATCATGCAACGGGAGTGGTGGTTGGTGAAACGGCTGTGATTGGGAACAACGTGTCCATTCTGCATCATGTTACCCTTGGTGGAACGGGCAAGGCGGGTGGTGATAGGCATCCCAAGATCGGGGATGGGGTCCTGATTGGAGCGGGTGCGACGATACTGGGGAATGTGAAGATTGGAGAGGGAGCGAAGATTGGGGCTGGATCGGTTGTGCTGATCAATGTGCCGCCCAGGACAACTGCAGTGGGAAACCCAGCTAGGCTGGTGGGAGGGAAGGAGAAGCCGAAAGAGCACGAGGAGGTTCCTGGAGAGTCCATGGATCATACTTCCTTCATCTCTGAGTGGTCAGGTTATATAATCTGACATGTTGGTTCTTCTTTTTGTATGCTCGATGGTTTAGCACGGATGATGGTGCGAACATTGCTCGTTATGCCGCTTTAGCTCTTATGTTTGTTTATGTTGGCTAAGGAGAAGTGCAGATCGTGTATGAGCCTTGGAATCGCTTCCATATGTGTATGTATACCATCAACTCCTCGTATCGATCCCTCGGCTTTAACTTACTTTTGTCCTGCTTTTTCGTTCCCGAATAAAATCGAGTGCGAGAATCAGGTTCCATTCTTCTTTTGTGACATGGGATATATAATTAGGCGCTCTTGAACTAGCCGATTACATTTTAACTTTCAAGTTTCTGAGTTGCTTTGTAGTATTAAGTTGCTGAAATTAGAGATTGGGTTGCTTTGGTATGGCCTTATGGCTGAGTCCTATAACCGAGGAAACTAAGGGCTTGCATGGTAACGCTTCTGTTTCTGGGAACAATTTCTACTCAGAAATGATTCTTTTTTATTATGTTCCCAGGAACAATTTCTGAGCATTTGAAGGCGTTTAGTAACTACCGTCCAAAATTTTTACTCCGGTAATAGAAATGTGTTTGGTAAAAATTTTTGATCTTTTGATTCTTTTAATTTTTAGTATTTTTTATTATAATTTTCTTTTTTTCCTTTTTCTTTTTTCTTTTTCTTTTTTCTCCCATTCTCCCTCTTGGCCGCCGCCACCGGTGGTGGCCGGCGAGCGGTCGAGCGAGGTCCGGTGAGCTCGTCGGAGCCTCGCTCGGCCACCGGTGGGCTCGGCCTCGAGCGAGGTCCCGGAGTGAGGCGAGGCTCGCCGCCCACTGGGTGAGGCGGCCGTAGATCTGGGCGAGGCGAGGCGAGGCTCGCCCGGCCACCAGCGAGGCTCGGTCGGGTGAGGTCCAGTGAGCTTGCCAGAGTCTCGCTCGGTCACCGGTGAGGCGAGGCCGGGTGAGCTTGAGCCTTGTCGGTGGCGGCCAGGCGAGGCTTCGATAAGCTTGCCAGACCTCGCCCTGGCCTGGCGAGGCGTTGGCAAGCTCGCCGAACCTCGCCCGGCAGCTCGCCGAACCTCGCCCGGCAGTTCGCCGGTGGTGGCGATGGGGCAGCGATGGGGTGGGAGGAGGAAGAGGAAGAAGAAGAAGAAAGGAAGGAAAAAAAGAAAGAGAAAAATTGATTCTCGAATTGTTCGGGAGCGGTAAGAACTTTATTTCGCTTCGATTCTACTCCAAATCTATTCCCTAGAACAAATTTGTTCCTGGGAACAAAAAATTTATCAAACGCATTTCTGTTTCAAATCCGCTCTTGGGAATAAAAGAACAGAATTAGTTGTTCCCGGGAGTGTTACCATGTAGGCCCTAGGTTAGCAGTTGATTACAGGATTTGGTCGCATGGCCATGCTGACTCAACAGGAGGGATGACACCTCTACCTTCTCATTCCAAGCGTGGGAAACTACTATAACCTGGCTTCTCGGTTGTAGCCAAAGCTAAAGTCGTGTCTACCTTTGCTACTGAAGACCCCTAATTTTTAATCAATCTTTTTCTTTATGATTTAGAGGGAATACGGAGTCTCTCTTCCCAGGCAGGAGAGCTTGTTTCTTCCCCTGCATTGCTGGCATGACGACACCATTTTCCTCCTGAAAAAAGTAGCTTGAGCTAGTTTTTTAACCTTCGCATTGCCAAGAGTTGACAATAGAAGGGCATTTTTGAGTCGAAGTAGCAGATAATTCTATTAGCTTTGGTAGATTGTCAAGAGAGCACCATGAGCTCGCCTTGCATCGCGGCGCCTAATCTGCATCAGTTGGGAAACCAGCTGAGCTTTAAAATCAAAGCTCCGCAAAGCCCGCGGAGTCCTCTAAAAAACAGGCAACGCCTGCAAACTTCGAAGTTGACCTTCTTAGGCGTGGGGCATGTCGTTGCTGGAATCCATTTGGAGCTGGTCAAAGGGCTCTGACCTAATCTCTGGTAATGACTCCAGAAATCTTGGGCTACTATGATGGTTTTAGCCCATCATTCATCTACCAAAAAAGAAAAAAAGACAAAAAAGAGGAGTCAAATAAACATGGATATTTTCGATTTTGACCAAAGAGTTGATAGATCAGGCATTTTAATTTTAGGCTCAGGCTGATTTGAAAAATATATTATTAAAAAGCGATAACTTGTATTACTTGAAATAATTAATCAATGAAAAACATTTGCACTATCGATAATAATTTATGTTTAAAATATTTTGTAAACAATGAATAACTTTTTTTTCATTTATAAATTTTCATGAGCAATACAAATATCATTTTTAGAAAAATATCTTTTAAATAGTTTATTTTTTGTAAAACATGTGGAGCTTTGTGGGTTGATTTGTGTTCATCGGTAGGCTGGATTTGAGCTGTCATTTTGCTTCTTGAGTTTGTCACCGAGACTAAGAGAAGCCCAACCTGTTGCATCCGAGAACCAAACCCCCCACCCCCAAAAAAAATAAAAAAGCACAACCTTCGAACGTCTAAAAAATGTCTAACCTCTTTGCACGGAGAACAAAGATGACACTGCCTTCCAGACGTCCGAAAAAAAAAAAAAACCTTTTACTGGTTGGATAGAAATGACGGTCCTCACAAATTTCACTTGTTCATATTTAAATCTCACATGTCATTTTGCACGACTTAATCTACTAACACGCATGACGAACCTGTTTAATCACCATGAAAATGGTGTTTTATGTACAAAATGCAAGATTTGACTCCCTATGCGCATTGGCACGGTGAGACATGTAGGACGAGCATGATGATTTAATTATGCGAGAATGGACGGAATTTGTAATGGGTGTCATTTTTATCAAATATTAACAAGTTGTATGGTTTTTATTGTAAGTGAACTTTCTTTCTTTTAGAATGCACGATGGATGGATTGTGATATTTTTTCCAAGTGCAAAAGTCAAGCATTTTTTGGATTTGCCCCAACAGATTTTTATTTTTTTGAAGTAGGCCTCGGAGCTTTATAAGTGCGGTTTAGCAATGGGAAAATACTCAGTTTTAATAATGAAAATGAAAATGAAAATAATCCATTTCTTTCGGAACGAAACTGATGGGAAAAGAGTCTATTAATTTTTTTTTTCAAGCATTCGGCTTCTCTCAAATATCACCTGGTTCACTATTTGGCTTTTATATAACGCGAAACATCATAATCTTTTTGATTTTACACTTATTTTCCCGCAAAGAGTTTAAGATAATTATTCGTAATTTTTTTTTTGAACTGAAGATTTTCCTTTGTCTTGAAAATTTGAAGGGATAAGTTGCAACAAACAAATCAATTGGCTAGTTTTGAAAAATGCAACTTAACGGCTCAAATCAAATCCAAAAAATTAAAGGAGATAAGCACTCAGATAACCGTTACATAAAAATATAATAACCCGATTGCTGGATAGCAAAATTTAGCATTGCCTGGCTACCTAGTGCGTCGCACGTGTTTAACGTTTCCATTTTTACTTAAAAAGAAGTAGCATGTTGATTATATAAATCACGGGAGACAACAAAATTATTAATTTATTGAGAATAGGGACACTATTGATGACATAATAATCTCACGAATCATTTATTGAGAAAAATCCAGAAGCTTAACACAAAGGCAAAAGAAGAAATAATATTAACTTAGGTCTAAAGTCAAATTGACAAGGGCAAGCGGAACTCTCCACCTAACCATTCTCACTCTTGGATTAAGAACGAACTGGTTGGACTTTCATGAGAGCTTTAGCCATGCCTGCACTTTGTTACATACTTTTTTTCAGCCTTCCTTTCGATAAAAAGGATTATATATTTTTATTAGAGAAGAAGTATTTATGAACCTAATATATATACCAAACTCGATTTGGATCATCAATCATGGTGAGTTCCACGTGAAATCGACTGCCATTTTTCCCTGTCCGGATTTCATCCAGTTTACAAACCACATCCTTAGGACCATTGCAAACCTATTAGACTGAATTCATGCCCTACTCTCCAGACACAGAGAGATCGCTTCACGTGAAATCGACTGCCATTTTTCGCGGTCCGGATTTCATCCAGTTTACATACCACAGTCTTGGGACCATTGCAAGCCTACTAGACTGAATTCATGCCCTACTCTCCACAGAGAGAGAGAGAGAGAGAGAGAGAGAGTTCCATTCTATGAATTATTGCTTGTTGTGATAAATGAATATGAAAGTTCTGGTTCATTTAGACAGCTCAATGCTCATGTTCCTTTATGATTGACTCTACAAATGAATGAATTGTGTGTCTTGCCCTAGACCTCCACCTCCACCACCTATCTACATTGCCCTCCCCCCTCCCCATCTAAACCTTTGTACCGTCCCCCATCCCAAACCAATCAAAAATCAAAGAAACACAAAGAAAAAAATATCGAGTGAGCAATGTCTGAAAGAAAAAAAGAAGCAAAGAAACTCTACTTTCGACCCAATCCTACCACTCAATTCAATCTGAGTCCTCAAGGGCGACCCGAGTCTTTATCGGTTTGAGCTTCAAGCCCATGCTCTCAGGAGAGAGGAGCTCGGGAGAGATGCAAGATGGGCTGAGAGGGCTCCTCGGGCTGTCGCTGAACTGGCACGGCCTATACAATCCGTACCCCATGAGGAAGTACTCCATGGGGATCAGCATTGCATGTGGCTGCTCTTCTGTCACCATTGATCCACAAGCCTGGACCTGCACAACGGTTTGAAAACATTGCTCATTAATAAGGGCATTTGACCATCTGCAATTTCCTTGGAACGTTTATCAAGCACAAATCAGAGACGAGTTAGGGCTTTATCAAAATTCTTATGCAGGTGAACAAAGAACAGAAGTACCTCAACTAAGGCACTGTATCTCCTATCCAGCTTTGACATCATATGGATAGCCTCAGAGTGAAAAGTAGAATGCTCGCCAACAAAAATTAGCGTTCGGCATCTCAGTCTCTTCAATCCACTGGTAATATCACGTCTTCTGAAAGTAGTTGAAAGAGATACTTGGAATCACGCAAGGAAATAACTTGAAGGGAAATGGCGGACATGCCAAAACATTCCGTCATCATCAACAAAAAAGAAAATTTCTGCTTTTACCCGTTAATTGCCTCCAGAAACCTCGAAACATTTGCACTTTGCCTCTCATCAAGCAACTGAAGACAAACATGGAAATTATGACAAAGAATACATCATGTGTGCTTGAGAGAGAGAGAGAGCAAGAGAAAGAGAGATGGGAAATGGTTAAAGAACTGTACTTTTCTACAAGCTCTAACTATGTCTGATTCTGGAACTTCACTGCTACCTCGAACTTCCTGTCATGATTTAGAAATTTTCATGTTCAGTAGACCAGGAAAAAGCCTATCTACGATTCAACACGAAATAGTGCTAGAAAAAAGATTAAAAGATCATAACACCTTGCTGAAATACCGCTGGAGCAAGTACTCAGTCACCAATCCGCACATGCCGTAATAATATAGCAGGTTTGACATAACCTAAAAAGTCATAAGTAGCTTTTCATTTACAGGAACTAGCTAAAATCCTTAGACTACAATAAACAAAGGGTTTTAATGGGACCTTATTGTAGAACCATTCACTCCAAGAAGGAGCTCTGCATAAAGGTGATACTAATATTAGCCCAAGAACACGCTCCCTATATTTCATCTGCAACACAAAAGCAAATCTATAAGCACCATATGTGTTAAAGTTCCTTATAATTACTTTCTTGTGAATACATACGGCAAATAAGGTGAGGATGTAAGCACCAGCAGTGACCCCCATGCACATAACCGCGCCAAGCCTAATAATGAAAGAAGCTTTAATCAGCAACAAAATCATAAATACAGAAGGAAAAGGAGGCAAAAAAGAATAACAGGGCATAGCCTGGAAATACCCTTCCATGTCTCCGGCTATAACTAGCAATAACAAAGCATGCTAACAAATATTCACCTACCCAAAGACTGAGATAGAATGAAAGCAGCAAAGAACGTCACCCATAATTACCTAAAATAATTTAGGATCTCAATAATCTGATCAGCTAAACCATCGAGAGAAGGTACAGGATCATCTGGACAAATTGTAGCAGCTCCCAACTGCAAGAACACTTGTGGAAGTCCAAATGAAGGAATCCCGTTAATAACGGCACTAAGAAATTCAGTGCAATAAATATACAGATAGGGCGAAATGAAATTACATAATGAACATTTCATCTCCCAAATCAATAAATTTACAGACCTCGTGTCCAGGAGGGCTTATATGATAGACGCAAAAGTTGTGGAGAAGCAAAGAAGCTGCTTCAGGACAAAAGAACAATCCTTGGAAACAGGACATATCTGATACAAAAAGTCCAGGGAAAAACAAAAGCTTATTAAGAAAAGAGATATTTCAAAGATTGCACATAAACACCTTCTGAAGAATAACTACATAAGAAGAAAATAGATGCAACAAGTATAATATGGACTCAGGAAAACTTCTGCAACAAAATTTACCCTGGACGTTGCACTAAAATGGTGATATCTTAAAACTTACAAGGTACCAAACAAATTCACTAGAATTAATGGATAAGAAAATGACAGATACATTCAAGAAAAATGGAGAAAGGGACTCATTAAAACAATAAGACGACACGGACATCTATGTGCTGCACCTGTATTATGGGTGCATTTCAGACCAAAATGTTACGATAACAAGCATTGGGAAACCAAAGCAGCACTTCATCTTTACTCTCAACACATTGTCTAATGGGGCTAATTTTCTATTAGAGGCAAGATAATGTTTAGAGTATAACAAATGAAACAAGGAAAAAACACATTGACTAAATAGCACTTACAATTAAGAGCTAAATCGGGATAGGTGATTAATGCTGGCTTATCTGGATCTCCATATACTATAACAGAGACTGAACCGGAAACAGTTCGAATAAGATGTTCCTGGTAAAAGACAAATAAAATTGCCAGAAATGTTAAGAGTTGGACATAGATAAACCATTAATAGTTATAGAACCAAACAAAAGTTTGTAGAGAAATTGTTCAACATCAGACAAAAGGTCACTTCCATTGAGCATGACAGCAAAAAAGTTCAACCACCAGCATTTCATGTTCTGGAATCAGTAAATCAGTAAATATCTTTAACTCAATGCACCACACTGATGTGAAATCCTCAAGTGAGAAAGAAATCGCTTTTGTCCATTTTGCCAGCCCCATATAGAAGGGCTCCCTACATAGTAAATGCAATTATCTGGTAGATCGCATCCACACAACAACATAGAAGAAACAGCTGGCACAAAATCGTAGTTGTAAATTTCAATCATTGGTAGTGAGAAAGATGACACAAAGTAAGACATTATATGATGAATTAAAAAAAGACATTATAAGACAAGGAGAGCATTGCTTTGGGCTGCAACTCACAATGACTGGATTAGAAAAACAAAGATATCAAATAATCCACATGGAAATCATCAAACATTAGCCAAGGTATCCCATAGATCAAAGCACAAGAGCTTAGCCCGAACGTCATCATACCAGTTGATCAAGATACAATCCAAATGATAATAAGGCATCCAAAATAGACCGCTTTAGCATAAAAGAGAATGTTCAACGGTACTAACGCAAAAATTCACCAATGAAAGGTGGAAGAAACAGGTCCAGAATCAAATCAGATCAGAAGCAAGCTCCGAAATGGCTATGCCAGATGTTCAACATCGATAAAAAGCATGAGAAAAATACCAATACGATGGAAAAGAGAGAATCCAAAATGTAAATCTACAAACGAAGAAGCCCTCCCTTCTAATCGGCGAAAAAAGAAGAAACACAAAGTATTGCTTCAATTTCACGACTTGAGGCGAGAAAGAAGAACAGAAAAAGAAAGAGCTAAACAAGCGTGGACTTTTTCTCTCATTCTTGCTAATAAAGCGTTAAAACGACAATCTCCTGCCATAATCAGCAATCAAAACATGGCAAGGACCAGTAATTCCAGATGCAGCCCCAAGGTCTGGCCTTTCGACAAAGCTCGCGTCACCCACAAAAAAAGAAAGA
Organism: Corymbia calophylla; assembly: GCA_014182845.1. Taxonomy (NCBI): domain Eukaryota; kingdom Viridiplantae; phylum Streptophyta; class Magnoliopsida; order Myrtales; family Myrtaceae; genus Corymbia; species Corymbia calophylla. Next base: position 6,519,425 of record CM024695.1, read on the forward strand.
ACAGAAACATTCGAAGCGACCCACGAGGAATCAAGATTCCAGACGACGGAAATGCAGGACAACCTCGAGCCCCGATTCGACAACAGGCCAAAATCGGAACCCATTTCCGAGACATTTGCGAGTTCGGGACAAAGACGGTACCTTTCCACCGAGATAGATCTTCTCTGCATCAACGGAAACGGATTCGTTTGACTCTCCCATGACCCAGGGAGGCCCTCCTCGCTCCCTCCCTATTCAACCACAAGAACCCAACAACGAATCCCTCTCCCTCTCCCTGTGTACAATGTTTCTCTTTCAAGAAATATTTTCGCCTTCTCTTCAACGACTTTATGCACCCTCAATCACTCTCTCTCTCTCTCTCTCTCTCTCAAGATGCCGCAGAGAATTTAACCCGCGATTTTATGCGTCCCTCCCTCCACCGACGCTCCATATGACCTCGACGCAGACCGAAATTACAGCGCCCGCCACCCACCTCGTGATTTTTCAACTGTCGTCATTTTTCTCTTCTTCTTTTTCCGGTCAATTCGGAGGCACGTTGTTTTAGGTTCTTTTTCCCATCTCGTTGAATAATCTAGACACACAGTTCGTTTAGGAAAATGCGAAGCAACCCACCGATTAAGGTGGAAGATAGGCGGTTGCCCACGAGTTAAAAATATTTTCTTTCCCTTTTGCTCACGTCCAAACAAGGAAGAAAAATCTCTCCTTTGAGCAGAAATTACGGAAAGAAATGCTTCTGGTAACTTCGTACGAGTTTTCACTAAAAATGGTTTTGTTTTTATTTACTTTCCAATTCAAACTACCGACAATATGATCCCCTACTTTCTTTGGTTCGACAAAGATTAAGCTCCGTAAGATATCGCATTAATGATATCAAACACCTCTCTAAAATAAACAAGAAAATAACATCCTCATTTCTATATAAAGTTTGTTTTTTGAGAATTTATTGAATTGACATGGTAGAAAAGGCATTAACAACCTCCCAAGTTAATCAAATGAAGGAACAAGGGTCTCTCAACAAACAGTGGTTACAAGCATTTTCCTTAATTGGGGAGAAAAAAGGTGTTTATTTTTGGGACAATTTAGCTGTGAGTTCTTTTTTTCTTTTTCTTTTTTTTTGAGACGTATGGCTTCTGTACAACTTTTGACTGGAGCAAATGATGGAGAGGGCATGTCCTATCATTAGGTTTGACTTAATGCAGTTGTCTTTTCCCTTTTTTCTCCATATTTTTATTCTGATTGGTTAATTTAATCTTTGGATTTCTGCCTTGATTTGTACATCTGTCATTGGATGCCTTTTGTGGTGGGCCCCGGCGTGGCCCACGACCCTTTATTCTCGCTCATGACACTCCACGGATCTTGATTGGGCCTAAAGCAACGCTCCCTAAAATGGGAGTATTGCTTGCCTTTCATATGACTCAATAAGAAGTGGGAGAATACAAAACCCAACTCTTATATAATAATATGCAACCCCGTCTATGAAATTTTAATTTAATCAAATCTTAAGTTTCGCCCAAATGTTTAATGTTATTCTTAAATTTTTAATTTGCTTGATATGATTTGCTCGAATGACAATTTAGACGTTATTTGATGACATCTATTATTATATACTGAGTTGGAGTTTTGAAAAACGATGAGTCGGTATATCCATCCTTTTATAAATCTATTTTAGAAAAAAAAGGGAACATATTAAGGGCTTTAAATATCCCATGTGGATTTTTTTTACCTAATTTAAGATGAATATCTTACATGAATAATTCGCGTGTAACTTTTTTTTTCCAATGTTCAAAATATATGGATTGGAAGCTACCTAGTAGATTCCACGAACTTGAATTAATGAAAGGATAATATTAAAATTTTTTATATAGTTTAGGGACTATATTAATATTTATTGGTAGTTTATGGACTACATCAAAGTATAAAAAATTTAGGAATAACATTACATATTGAGCCAAATTTTAGGAATTACATTGAATAAATTAAAAATTTATGGATGACTTTGTATATTAAACTAAAATTCAAAAGCTTTTTGTGTCATTTTTACTAAAATGTAGCATGAAGGAATAATCATATGCTTAGATAGAAGTTGTCAACACTCAAAAGAGAGAACAAATAAAGCATTTCATATTCCAAATTTAAGATTATTAAGATGGTTTGTTAAAAAATTGAAATTGGAATCAAATCAATATATCAACAAAGTTTTGGAGGATACCGAGAATATGCCTCTTATTTCGTTTTGTATTTTCCTTCGAACCTTGAAGAAAACAGTCGGGTCCCACCCATTTGCATTTCAATTGTTGAAATTTAGGAAAAGATATGAAATGAATAATTCAGAAAATACATTTTTAAAAATGATAATACATGTCACTCAAAATAATTAGTTCATGATAAATATTTTCACCATCGACAATTATTTATGTCTAAATATTTTCCTCAGTGGTGAGAATATTTTTTTTCCGTTAATTTCATTTTTATAAAAAACGACATCTCAATGATATCAAAAGATATTTTTCAATCCATTTAACTTTTGTGAAAGAGACAGAGCTTGAGTATACTTGCGGAATCATTTATTTGGTATGCTGTAGTTAGTGCAAAGACAAATGAGTAACTACCCATCAAGAAGTACGAGCTGACCACCAATCATCGAATGAACCCCACGAAGAAAGATGGGCAAATTCAATTCTTAAATTGTTTCAAAACCAACCCTTAATAGATTAATCTGCCAGCAAGAAAGTTGCAGGTGAGGTTGATGAACCAATTGATGTCTGCATGCGCTCAGGTTCATGTCCTACCCAGAATCTTTTATACCGTCCGAAGCATCGATCCAGTCATGCATCATCATCACTTCTTAGCTCGTTCTCATGTTGTCTTGATGGGTTCATCATCACATTCTGCATCGCAAGTTCAACCAGAAGTCTAAAGGATAAATTTACGCTTCGCCTCAAGAAACGTGTTGCCCGCAATCCTTTTGCAAAATCCTACCGTCGTCGTGGAGTGGAAAACTTAAAAAAGGTTCCCGCGCTGGTAGAATTACAATCGTGCCGCTAACTCACGAGCTAATCCGCCATCTATTAATCTTACTCCTTCCGTGGTTAGAGGAAATTTTCCGCAATGATTTATTTGATTGTTTACAAGTTATGAATATCTATCTGCATAATATTTAACAAGCTATGAATTGGGTGCCACTTGTGACTAGAAGAATTATAAAAACAATCATAAACCTATTATAATTATGCCAATTCAATTTTAATTTTTTTTTTCAATTCAATCATAAACATTTTGCAATTATGTCAATTTAGTCCATTAGGCCAAATTTGGCGGTCGGTGTTGACGCGAATGCCGACTAATGTTGACGACAATTTTTTTAATATTTTATTTTATTTTAAATATTTTTTCTTTTTTCTTTTTTCTCTCCTTCCTCCCTTGCCATCTTTCACCCGTCCCCCGTTAGTGACTGACGAGCTTTGGCGAGGGTTGTGGCCCCCACTAGAACTCCCTACCCTTGCTAGCGGCCTCGCCCAGACCTGAATAAGACCTAGGGGTCGTAGTGAGGCTAGCTTTGCTAGATGCAAGCAAAGGGCGGGCTTGGGTGAAGGTTGCCATTGCCTTGCCAGCCATGGGCGAAGGTGCCATGGGCAAGGCCACCTTCCCCCAATGGTGAGGCCATGGTGAGGTTGTCCTAGCCTAGATCTAGGCCAAGTCGCCTCACCGTAGCCCCCAGACCTCACCCAAGTCTAAGCGAGCTGTCAGTGAAGGTGGGGAGGTTTGGGCAAGGTCGTTAATGAGGGTCGCGGCCTCACCCAATGGTTGTTTGTAATTTGGATAATGCTAATAATGCTTTGTCAATCACTAATTATTTAGATGGATGGATTATGAATTCTGATTTTTCGTTTCATGTTACATCAAAGAAAAACTAGTTTACTACTTATCAATGTATGGAATAATAGTAAAGTGTAGTTAGGGAACAATATTGAGTGCGATGTTATGGGTGTTGATAATGTTAAAATCAGAATGCAATATGGCATTGTGAGGGCATTTCTGGAGTAAGGCACATTTTAGATTTGAAAAAGAATTTGATTTCCTTGAGTGCCTTATATTCAGCTGGATGTCGGTGTTTTTTAGAATGTAGAGTTTTAAAAATTGTTTGGGGAGTGTTGTGGTAATAATGAGAGGAATCAAGCACAGTAACCTATATGAACTTCAAGGTGAGATAGTGGCAGATTTCATTACAGAGACATCGGATGTATCTATTTGAGAAGTTTAAATTATAGCATATGCATTTAAGGTACATTGGTGAAAGAAGTTTGAAGGTTTTAAGTGAAAGAATTATGCTTTGTGGTTATGTTACTAATGAACTAAATGTATATAAGTGATGTGATTTAGATCAATAGTGAAAAGTGCAAGCTGGTACAACTGTCAAAGAAACCACAAAAATTGCATAGATAAGTCACTTGAATATTCGCAAGTTGTCACGATTTCCTTCAAGAAAAAGTGCCAAATATATGCTAACAATTGTTGATGATTACTCAATGAAGACATGAATATTTGTGTTTAGGCACAAGTTTGATATTATTGTCAAGATCATGTAGTTGAGAACTTGGATAAAAAAAAGAGATCGGTAAGATGATCAAGTATGTGCAAATGGCAATAGCATGGAGTTCTACTTGTTAAATGAATTATGCATGAATGAAGGTATAATGAGACATTGCGCTAGTGCCAATGAATTACAATAGATTGCAGGGTTGATGAGCAAACTGTTATTAGAGGCGGTCTATAAAATGCTCTCTAGTGTTATTATGGCTAGGAGATTCCTTATGGAAATGCTTAGTGCAGTGAGTTACCTAATAAATAGATCCCCATCAATTGAGATTGGATGTCGTACTCTCGAAGAAAATGGTTAGATAATGTTGTTGATTATTATGTTCTTAGAACATTTGGTTGCCCATGTAATATTTGAATTATTGATGGTAAGCTTGATGGAAGGGCAATAAAGTTCATGCTCATAGGTTTTGCACGAGGTGAGCATGGTTATTGGTTATAATGCCTGGAATTAAATTAACCTATTATCAACAAAAATGTTACATTTGATGAGTCTTTGACTTTGAGTGATTATTGCAGTGTTTATACATATTGGAATGGTGTTCATCTTGAGGCAGAGTTGCAAAGCGGAGTAATCAACATAGATGGTCTTGTAGTGAGGTGGAGCCTTTGATCCAATAGTTGTTATGACTGTTGATATTAACAATGTACATTTTCGATCTCTTAATAGATATTGATGCAATCATGGTTTTGCTTTATCTATGGTAAATGATGTTGTGTTGGAAAATTCTTGTGAAATAATTAGAGGGGCATATGGAGTTGGTGTTCTGATGAGATCCTTGGTTATAGTGACAAAGTTCAAGTGAGGCTTGGACTTGAAAGATATATGTGGTGGTTGAGCCCATTTGGGGCAATGAGAAAGTAGTAGCGAAATTCGAATTTTGAAGCGATTGTAACTTAGCTCAAATGTTGAGTTAAGATGAAGATTGTTGAATTATGTTTCGAGTGTGAGCTTGTCGTGTAAAATTTAATAAAGTGAAATACATGGATTTCTTGATTATGGAAATTAAAGAAAAAGAGGCACATGATATTCTCTTCTTCTGTTATGGAGTCGTCATTAGATGAAAGTCCAAGCCACGGACTTTGTTTGATAAATACGGAAATATTGAAGTTGGCATTAGCAGAATTGGAAGGTCCAAATTGGACTTAAAGATTTTGACTTGGTCAAAGTGGGTGCAAGAAAGAAACAAAAGATAAGATGCAATCTCTTGATTCTTTTGAAGTCACGGCCAAAGATGAAATAGGAAAGTCCAAATCTTGGACTTTGTTTACCGAAGCCATTAGGATTTTATTTCTTTCTCTTATACATGCTGGCTTGTTTTGCATATATATATATATATATATATATATATATATATTAAGAGTATGCCTGGGTTGAAGTCAGTGGAAGAAAAGACCTCGAAGCTCTGTTTCTCAAGTGAGTATTTGGCGTGGGTTTTTTTATGTTGAATTACATCAACAATCTTGTCTTCTAACCGAGAAATTCTTGAGATAAGAATTTGTGCATAATTCATTCGTGAGATTGAGATATTATTTAGTAAGAAATTATGTGGTTAAACATTATGTGAATTATTAGGTGTAATTAGGATTTATGAAACATTAAAAATGTTTGAGTGATTCGAATGTGGTTGTAATTTCCATTATATTACTTAATCTATAGTAGAATTCATTGTTGTTTTCCCTATGGATATAGGTCACTTCTATTAGATCACGTAAATTTAATATTTGATTTATTTTTTTGTTATGTCTATTTTATTGTTTGATCACTCACTTTCCACAACACCATTTGTGATTCTCCCATATGTGCATATCTCTGTGAGTAGAGCTTGGAGTTATTAAGTGAAGAGTGAGTGGTACAGAGAAGATGAATACAATTGGTTTGTGGGAGCGCCGTCAGGACATTTAGTGTTAGGAGTTTTAGGATAGAAAGTTTATATTTCTTAAGAGCTCTAAAGACGAGTTGATCTCTTGTGTACAAATAGGTAAGAAACTAATATCATTTTGTTGATGAGGCCAAGGTAGGTTGAAATTAGTTATTGTACATAAAGTGATATGCTATTTTACTTGATGGATTAAATGCCCGAGTTAAGCTGAGAATGGTATGATTCGATATGAGGAACTTCGCCATATTGTTCTCGGGAATAACTTTAGAAGAAAGGTTGGACTAGTGTTATATGTTCACTAGGCATTGCACGGGTTATTCCGTGGTCAAGGAATTGCCTACCCATTACTAATGATATTAGAATAGGATTTGCCAGTAAGTGAGTTGAGTTGGAAAAAACTCATGGTCTTTTTTATCCTAAGAGGGTAGAGAGTGAATTGACAAGGCAAAATATGCTTGGATAAAGTGCGGCTCTCGACTAGTTTCTGAGATGACAATGGGGCATAGGAAAGATTTGATTCCTCACTAAATAGGAAAATCTTTCATGGATTAATTGATGAATCTCAAGAAGAGTTTTACTACATTTTCAACAAAGACTTCTTTGGCTCATGACTAATGGCATTAGAATAGGATTCCCCAATAAGTGAGTTGAGTTGGAAAAACCCTATAGTCTTTTTAATCCTAAGAGGGTAGAGAGTGAATCACTAGGGCAAAACATGCTTGGACAAAGTGCGGCTCTCGACTACTTTCTAAGATGACAATGGGGCATATGAAAGATTCGATTCCTCACTAAATAAGAAAATATTTCCTGGATTTATTGGCAAAACTCAAGAAGAGGTTTACTATGTTTTCAACAAAGACTTCATTGGTTTGTTGGGATCAAGAAAAGCTTAGTAGGTGAAAGTGGATGCTTGAACAATTGCAATCAAAAGAAGCTACCAATGGAGTGGGCTGTTTTGTTGGGCAAGTGTTGCCATTTGATGTATAGTCCAAAGTGGGGCATTAATGGTTAGGAAACGCATGAAGCAATAGAACAACTAGCAAAGAGGGCATTATGGAATTGAGTGGGTGAGAATGTCATGATTTGTGATTCCATACTCGCCTAAACTTGTGAGTGGAGCTTGGGTTATCGAGTAAAGAGTGAGTCATGTACAGGGATGAATACAACTAATCCGTAGTAGTAGTGTTAGGACGATTGATTTAGGAGTTTTAGGATAGAAAGATTATATTTTTCAAGAGTTTTAAAGTGGGGGTTGGCCTCCCATATACAAACTAGTTAGGAGATCACTTTTCTGATGAGGCCAAGGTTAACCGAAACCATATTTGGTTATCTCGATTTCTAACTAGATAAAGTATGAAATTCAAGAATTTTGCAATATATTATCTACTATTGGTGAATTGTAATAATAAAATCGGATATATTTATATCATATCATGTACATTGCTTGGTAAAAATGATATATCAATCTAAATGAATCTAAAACTTCTCGAATGGAGAGGGTCAAAATATTTCACAACACTTTTGCTTACTTTTATTTTTATTTATCCTCCTTTTTCATTATTTTCTTTTTTATTATTTTCCCTTCCATCATTTTCTAATAAAATTTTATTAATAGTAAAATTTACTAACATAACTAAAATATTAAAACACCTCAAATATGTAATAAATTTATATTTATATATTGAATTTATATTATAAAATATAATTAAATTTGACTATAGAAATAAAAATAAAAATTGTTATTTTTTGTTTATTATGAATATCTTATATTAGAATTGAAATATTATTTTATAATAAAAGATAATTATAATTTTATTAAATTAAGAAATTTGTCATTCTAGAAAAATAAATTTTCTATTATAGATATTAGAAATCCTATCCACATTTATCTTACCTCTCCCACAAGATAATTATATCGGGTTATATCCTTCTTATGTCCGATTTTATCTTGTGTTAAGCATTTATTAAATACAAGATAGGAAAAATTTTATTCTAACTATCAGTCATAATTAAAGTGATTTGTTGTCTTGCTCGATGAAGAATACACTTAAGTTAAGTTGGGTGTGATTCACTGAATTGTTTTCTAAAACAACTTTAGAAGGTTGACTAGTCTTGGTATTATTCACTTACCAAGTGCCACACAAGTTATTCCACAATCAATGAAGCTGCCGGCCCATGAAAATTGCATATTTCTTTCTTCATTGGGAAATTTTTTCGAACAGATTATGTGCAAGAGGGAATACCAATTAATGATTTTTCTTGTGGCAAAAAATAGAATTTTTAGTGTTAACTGTATTTCATTTTTCTATGTTTAAGAATTAATGTAATAAAATTCTTAAAAATTGTCATGAAAATATAATTGAATTCTAAAACTCGAGATGGAATTATAGTTGAGTAATAAAATTTTCAAAAATTACAATTAAGTCTTAAAATTTGTCAAATTAATTCAATCAAACTCTTTTATAAATTACAATTTTTGAAAGTTTTAGGGATTAATTACACTTTGACGAAAAATTTTAAAACTTGAATTAAATTTTTAAAAAATTTTTAGAACTCAACTGTAAATCAATATCCGTAATAAGTTTTAGAACGTGCACTTATCTCATACGTTTATTCTGAAAAGGGTGGGTCCCATGCCGGTGCCAAGTAGACTTGCAGTGGCCAATCAGAATCATCGGAACACGTAGTCAACCCCAATTTCCCCGAACCTACGGTTAGTCGCGCGTTCCCTCGTTGCCCGTCACTTCCACGCTTACTCTCGGACACCATCAAGTTCTGTCCTTTCTCTCGACCCCAGCTTCGTTGGATCGGGAAAATCTCAGGGCTACTGCCGCCTTCGCCGTTCCTCGGAGAGACATGGCGAGGATCGACGCTGCGTCTGCCGTGGTGCTATGCCTGGTCCTCGCGTGGACGTGGATGCCCGCCGCGGAGGGCGTCAAGAAACCACCGGCTTCGGCCGCCCGGAAGGAGGACGTCCCGTTCATAAAGTGCCAAGTCTGCGAGAAGGTCGCGTCCCAGCTGTATCTCCTGGTGCAGAAGAGGCAAGCCCAGATCTCTCCCAAAAAGGTACGGACTTTGTTCATTCTGGTGGTGGGGTTGCTGCTGCTGCTGCTGCTACGCGGGAATCCGGAGGTGGGTCTGATTTTTTTTTTGTTCGGATTGGCATTTGATTGATTTTTTTTTGTTGGTTTTTTTTTGGTTGTTGGTGATTGGTAGATCTCGGAGTATGAAGTAATTGAGATCGCCGAGAACATTTGTAATTTGAAGAAGGAGGAAGCTGATTGGATGCTCAAGATCGACATCGTCGAGCAAGGGGATAAATTGGAGGTACAATCGTTAATGCAGATGCTTGGTGTCCCTCACGCTGCTATTTATGCACGTTTAAGCGTCAGATATCAGGCAAATGCATGTGGACACTGGAATAGCGCTAGGATGAACCAAAGAAGATTGACAAGATTATTTGTTAGCATTCCTGAGAAATTTCCTTGAAGTGAGAACTAAGCTTGCTGTGAAATCGACTCCATTCTTCTATTGGGCATACACAAATGGCCGAGTTATTTAGTTGCCGGTGATACACGTATAGGTGCGATGCGGGATTAACTGTAATTTGAACAATTTATAAGGTGGTGAATGTTGCATGTTAAGAACTAGAAGTCATCCTGTCAATCGCAAAAAGAGATACCAGTCAACACATTTTATTTCCTCTATGCTTTTCTATGTACTTGCTAGTTTGTTTTAGTTGTGAGCTTCTACGCAAATGTGGGTAGTTCAACAATCAAATGTAGTGCAAACAATGGCGATGTGCTTCTTTCTTTGCATGCCAATTTGTGGATGGAAAGAGTGTTGTGCATAACATCCTCATCTCTGTTTCTTCTATTTCAGCTTGTAGACCAAGATACTGAAGGGATATGCAATTCTGAGTGCAAGACTATCGAAAAAGCTTGTCAAGAGGTTAGACTTTTTTGCTCTACCTACTCATTACTCAAGTCATTGTTTTATACGGATTCTCGCTTTGGTGGCATCTTGTCAATCAAACTCAATCGACCTATTTGGCCTATGTGATCTTGCACAAAAATTGTTTCCCTGTCCCTTGCTTTTTATATTGACAGAAAATAGCTGGATGAACTTCCTTTTTTCTATTGAAGTATATTTGGTGCTTCCACTTCTGAATTGCACTAGACACTAGACCGACATTAAAATTGTTCTCTCAACTGGAAAATGCAGGTCATGGGTTACTCTGATACTGATGTTGCTGAGTATTTATATAACTCCAAGCCCCAAATAGATTCACTGGTTGATTTTCTCTGTAAAGACATTAGTAGAGCATGCAGTTCCAAGCCCCCTCCACTTCCTAAGGTAAATTTTGATCTTGCTTTTAGGACTCAATTTCATGGTTTTAGCTATTTGAACAAACATATGTTTGATTTTTTACTCTTTAGTCTCTTGCTTTCTCGTTAATCTTCTGGCTTAGCAAATGAAACAATATCTTGTTGACATCATGTTCTGCCTTTATTTGATAAATCACGTAGATGATTCAGACCTTTCAATATGAATGTCAATCACCTGAACAATTAGGCTGAAGTTTCAGAGAGTCTAGTCTCACATATGTTAGTTTAGTGTGTAGAAGCTATGCTATATAACTGAACAACCACATTCTCATATGTTCCATAACTATACGCACAAAATGGTGTGGTGATTTTAATAGAGTGAATGGTCACCATTCTTGTTCAATTGTACTGCTCCCCCAGGACAATGCGGTCATGAGATCGTTCTTAAGTTATTGCCCCATCATGTGGAGACTAATAAGTTGAGGAATAAGGTGGGATGGGGATCTACAAGGAATTGACCGAGCCAGTATGCCCTCGATTGAAGATTAGCCCAATTATGATAATTTCCTATTCCCCTAGGACGATGCGGTCATGAGATCGTTCTTAAGTTATAGCCCCATCATGTGGAGACTAATAAGTTGAGGAATTAGGGGGGATGGGGATCTACAGGGAATCGACCGAGCCAGTATGCCCTTCATTGAAGATTAGCCCGATTATGATAATTTCCTATTCTTTGCACAACTTATGCTTGCATAGTAAATACATAACTAGCCAAACCTGCATATATGTGATGACATTAGAATTCATCCATACAAAAACCTGATTCTATCATCAGTTAGTTAGCAATGGCCAATGGAGTTAGCAATTTTCAAATAATCTTTTTTGAATATGCAGAATTTCAGCAGTTAGGCTTATGAAGATAGATGAACTCAAATAATATGGATGGATTTGTCCTTTTTGACTTACACATACTATCCCCTATTTGTTTTGTCTTGCTCCTTACACGAACCATTCTGCTTTTCAAATGCCTTGTCAACATCATTGCGCATCATAGGATCATGAGGATATTTCACATACTTATGGTACTAGAGTGCACATTGACTCATGCTTCTCTCATACAGTCATGAATAATTGGTACCACTATCTTGGAGCTTATCCCACAATATAGGATTCTAGTTTGGCTTGCAAATTGATCCTTGAATAGGATTTTATATATTCATCCCGAATATTTTGCAATAGGATAGGACACCCGGAGAAGCTTTTATGCCCAAACCAGCTAAGGATGCTGAAATGGAGAAGATCTTGAGATCAATGGAGGTAATTATTTTGCACAACGCTGAAGTTAAAGGCATTGTTTCCCCTTGACGATATTCAGACTTTATGCTTGTTATGTTCTCTACAGGGTATGCCAGGAGCACCCAGCATGAAGATGTACTCAAGGGACGAATTGATGAACATGAAAAACTTAGGTGAGGAAGACGACGACGACGACGAAGAAGATGAAGATGAGGATGCACGCTTCCCCTCAAAATTGGTATGCAGATCTTTAAAAAGGTCCTTTTTGTTTTGCATCACAAGAAAGACAATGTTTATGCTTAGCATGTTGAACCATCTCTCCAGGGAAAAGTTTTGAGAGAGAAGGAGGGCAGAAAGGGTGATTGGAAGCAGAAACTAACAGAGGGCATCAAAACTACTGGGGAAGTATTAAAGAGACATGCAGACAAAGTCTCCTTCCGATTACAAAAATGGTGGAGAGGAATCAGAAGACCAGACTCGAAGAAAAATTCAAAGACTGGCAAGTCAGAACTTTAATGCCCAAATATCAGACCTTCGACGGAAGCAATAATTGAGCCTTGAGAGTATAGTCTTCATGTCCGGCTGCTGTGTAAGTATAGAATGTACAAGGCCCTTCAGAGCTGAAGATTTGAGTTGTCCCAACAGGTTGAGAGTGCGGAATGCGTTTCCTTTTTTCCCGGTAAACTGCTTCAGTTTCCTTCAGTACTAACATGGAACAATATGCGGGATTTTGATCTTCGTTAGGACAGCCTCTTTAATCTTGAACATCTTTATACTTTTATCGCTCTTCAAAGAATAGTGCAGTCACCAAAACATGCGATCACTCTGTTCTGTGTTTTCCATAAGGGCTCTGCCAATTTCCATACTTCTACTAGAGACAGCTTCATGTCAAGAGTTCCCATCTCATCTAGCGACAGTGGAGAATTGTTTACAGAAGGATTTCTTTGAAAATATCAGCAAGCGTCTCATCTACTATTTGCTCGAGGAAAAAGTTCAGTACTAATTGTGCTGTTTTCGTTTAGAAGGAATTCCACAAATCTCCTTTAAACTTTCGCAGGGGTGCACGCTTTTTCAATTAATATATAATTTCTCCTAAGATTTCATTTTGCCACAACCGTCGAACCTTAGTTTATTTTTCCTTTTGCATGTTAATATGTGATTTTTTAAGGGTAAAATTGTAATGCACTTTGATTTTTGAGAAAATTCCAAAAAAGGGCTCCAAGTGTCTTCAGTTTCTCAAATAAGGGTTCAAAGTTGACCTTATTTCAAATAAGGGTCTGAAGTGGCCATAATTGTTTCAAATGAGAGCCTGACCTTGTTGGTCACTGATCGGCCACCAGCTGGCTAAATTTTTTGACCGATCATGGGTATTTTTGTCATTTGGCACTTTACTTTTTTTTTTTTCTTTCCTTTTTCTTCTGTTTCATCTTCATCATCATTGTCGGTGGCTAGTCGGCCACCGGCAAAGCCCATAGAGGGCTGGGCGAGGGTCGCCCTCGCTTGATTCGGCAAGGGCCACCCTTGCCAACCACAGGCGAGGGACGGGCGAGGCTGTCTCTCGCTCTAAGAGAGGCCGCCCTCGCGGCCGTCCACGAGGTCGGCCCTCATCGTTCGCGAGCGAGGAGGCCCTCGTCGGCCGAGGACAAGGGCGACCTCACCAGATTTGGCGAGGTCGGTCCTTGTCGGCCGCGGCAACCTCACCAAATCTAGCGAGGTCGGCCCTTGTTGGCCGCGGGCAAGGCCGACCTCGCGGACGGTTGTGAGGGCGGCCTCCCCCAGGGCAAGGGTCGTCTCACCGGATCGGGCAAGGGCAACCCTTGCCCAACCCCGTGTTTGCTTCACCGGTGGTGGCCAGCCACCGGTGATGGAGAAGAAGATGACCAAGAAAAAGGAAAGAAAAAATAGTAAATGACGAAAATGCCTCTTGATCACCGGAAAATCAGGCTTTTATTTGAAATAAATATAACCACTTTAGGCCTTTATTTGAAACAAGATTCACTTTAAGCCCTTATTTGAAAAAGTGATAACACTTTAAGTTCTTATTTGAAAAAGTAATAACATTTCATGCCCTTATTTAAAACAAAATCAACTTCAAGCTTTTATTTGAGAAATTAATGGCACTTGGGGCCCTTTTTAAAAATTTTCCCTTCATGTTTTTAGTCAATGAATCTTTTGCCCCCACATGCCTCAAAAATTATAAAATGATTAAAGAAAAATGAAAAAAAAAAATGTAAGATTTTTTTTAACCGGGCACAAAACTAATAAAAATAAAATGATAATGATTATAACATCTTTTAATTTCTTTTAACTAAATTTATTATAATATTTTTTAATTCTAAGACTATTTATTTCATGAAAAATAACTTTGAGGAATTTTTTTATTGAATTTTCCGACGTTTGATATATAAAAAATAAATTAGTCAATGAAAATATTTTCCATCAATGAAAAATCTTTAAAAAATGAGGAAGATGATTTCTTCTTTTAAAAAAAAATGTATTGAGCATGGCATCTTAAGTCGGAGATTGTATAACAGTAGAGTGACTTGTCTACATGTGAATTAGGCATAATACAAATAAAAAGTGAACTAGTTCTCACGTCCGAATATATGCTATTACCTATTACAACACAGGTAAAATTGCTTCTTAAACAACTCAAGCACAAATACCATTTTTCTTGATGCGTAGTGATTGTGATCTCTCTCTTTTTGATCCATCAACAAACTAGCCCAAAATAATCAGTAATTGATATTTACCCAATCAAGAATCAAATATCTGGAGGTAAAACGTCTATCAGAAAAGAGATGGATATTCACGTACCGTGAAGATGAAATTGTACCCCATCTCGAGAATAGAATGCAGGAAATCAATCCTTATCCACATCTTCACATAATCAGGAGTCATGAAGTATGTTTATACTAAAACGTCTATATAGAGGTGAGTGATTTTAAGTTCCATTTGATTTCACTTAAAATTTGAAATTTACCCGTTGGAATAAGTTTCAAATGGAACTTGAAACCTACCTAGCATACGAACTTTCTCTATCACAAATTCTAGGTCTACTCAAGTTTCACCCATAAACAATTATAGTGAATCATCACCTCTAATAACCATTATTTACTACAATCTACTTATTACAATTTATATTTAGATAAATGAAAATTATGAAATATCAACAAAGTAAAAATTTTAGTCATAACCACCGCCCACGATGGCCGTGTTGGTTAGAGCCCTACTACCTCACCGAGAGGGAAAAGGTTTAAAACCTCTCCTCCCCATTGCGCGACTCATCCGCGGCTGGGTCTGTGGTGGTGGCTCACTTCGCCCCGCGTTTACACCGCCGGCTGCAGGTTGTTTGGTGGTTCCTGGGTCACAAAAAAAAAAAAATAGTCATAAATATCATTAGAAATTAAAGTTCAAACTAGTAATTTCAGATTATACATTTATCATTTGACGCTATAGAATATCGCAAAATTGCGTGAAGATATAAAACGAGAAAAATATAAAGACTTGTTCCAAGTTCCTGATTCTATCTTGTAATCATACTCACCTAAGAGCAACATAGTAAGTATGCATAGCAACACACTGTCGAAAGGCCTCCTCGTCCAAGGCTATAATCACCAGATGTTTTAAAAGCCTGCGACCAGGAAGAGATCAAGGATGGAGTTGGGAGCAGCCCATGCTTCATTTAGAGTTTTCAAGATAACAATTCTGTCTTTCATTGCAGCATCGTCAAAAACTTCTTCGAGCCTGTATTTTTCGGAGTACTCAACACAAGATTTTTACCAAGGAGCGAAGCACATGTAAATCCATCAGTGAACATGTGACAAAGTCCCAGAACACAAAAAGAAAAACGAGTGCTCTAATTTTTTGGTGAAAGCTCCTGTGGAACAGTACTTGTCGGACTTTTGTCACAAGAGGTACTTGCATTTTGGCCTTTCTCACATCAAACTTATCAACACCTTCAGCATACCGAGATATGCTGAAAATGCGTCTATTGATGTTCGCGGAAAACAGAAGGTCGGAGTTGACTATTGAGGAGCTCCAAAGAGGATGCAAGCAACACTAAAAAAATCTAGCTGCCAAACCAGACACTAAAACTGCATCATTTCGCTATAGAAAGAGGAGCTAAAGGATGGACAACTTCAAGCAAGAATGTCAGCTAAATTGCTGTCCAGCTGGTGGGGAGCTAGACAGCAGCGTACTTCAAAATCACCGGGTGAACTGTTCAAGCAAGATTATCAACTAAATTTGCATCCCGATGTCACTTCATCAGCCTACTGCATTTAGTACAGATATTGCCAAATCACATACGCTTGAACTTCGTGGCATCTAAGGCCACTAAATCCTATACTGACGCGATAAGAAAGAAGGGAGCTGCCAAAATATCTTTGGCATTGTGCACCAACGATTCCAGTTGAATTCTTAAAAGCAAGAATGTAGCTATTCACCACCGTGATCGGATGAGTTTATTTTCTTTTATAAAATGAAGTTTCATTAATCGGGAACAACTGTTCAAGGACATCGCGATTGGTTCACTGATATTCAAACCATTTCATTCACAAACTGAAACGTATGAATGGAAGAAGAAAAGCCTCTGCCCAATTCACTAATGTTTGAACTAAAACTGTGACAATGCAATTGCAACAACGTTTGACTATCTCTTCTTTCTCCCGCCCTTGCTGGATTTCGAAGCTCCAGTACTCGTGGTGGACGCAGCCTCTTGCTTCTTGGTCCGTCCAGGATGTCTTGGAACCAACTCTGCAACATGAAGCATGAGCTGTTTTCCTGCAACAAATTGTTCAAAGTTATGACATCTGCACTATAGCCACGAATAAGAATCTCCTAGAATACAACCAGCAACAACCAGGCCCTTCTCTTTTTGAAAATTAAAACTTCCTCAAAAAATGAATCACTAGGCGTGATAGTCAATAAATTCCTCACAAGACAGACATTTGGCTGTGGCTAAGATAAACTACTCCTGCTCTGTTAAATCCATGTCAACAGCAAGAGCAACCAGCAGGCACTAGTGATGCCGAGCTCTGCGACAGTGTGCAGATTCAGCTTGTTGTGATCTCTTCCATGCAGAGGACAATGATTTCACTAAAAGAAGATATATCTCCTCATCAATTGTTTCAAGAACAGTTTGAAAAACCGATGAGTTAAATATCAGATTAGATGAATAAGTCCCTGAGAGATCTATGAAAAGGCCTCATTTGCACTAAGACTAAAGCAATGCAAAGTCCGTCTCACAGAGAACACCAAAAGATAAAAAAAACATGAACAAAATCCAATTTATTAAACAATTACGTCCTTCTCTCCCAGCAGCTAACCATCAGATCAAGTGTATCCTCTAATATGGCGGATGTTAGTGGTAGTATACAAGCTGAATGGGTATATAAAATTATGAGCCCAATGTTAATTACTAATAAAACCCAAAATATAAAGAGTTTTAGTCAGAAATTCCTTCCCAAAAAGTAATGAAATCTATAGATAAAAACAGATACATTATCCAAGTATAGAGAAAGTATACAGAAGATAAGGTAGAAACAAAAGCCAGAAATCTGCAGAAGAAGCTAAGAAGTCTAAAACAAAAGCTAGTCCAAGACATTTTTTCCTTTGTAAACCCCTTGTACCCCTTCCAAATACTAAGAGGCTCACTGAAAGAGTTTGGCATCACCAAACACAGACTTCCACTTTCATCAGAAGAGAACAGTATTACTTAGGCTACTTCAATGTGAACTTGTCAGAAAATTCACACATTCAGAAATCTCCTTGCATATGCACTAACAATTAAAAAAATGAGAGCATAACTTCTAAAGTTTTCAGTTATGAAAATTGGGGATGCTGACCATGCGAAGAAAGTAACTCTAGATGGAGCTTTAACCTTCCAAATTTGCTTTAATGGAAAGCAAGTGTTGCGTCAAGGATGAATGGCCATAGAATGAGATTCAACCTCGAATTTATTGTAGTAACTTGAAATTGATGCGCCTTTTCAGTGAAAAATAGAGTAAAGATTATGAAATCCCATGTCAAGGGGTTTCTATCCCGCAAAAAATTTTCTAACACCCAGCCAGAATTTGATTTGGGTTCCAGGTCACCAGCTACAAAAAAAATTCATCCAACATCACTTATATGCCCCTATAAACTATAAAAAACAGTATCTCAAACATCTAATGTTCACTGCCTAATAGCAATAATCTTCTAATGACAGTTGTTGTCTTGAACACCAAATATCCAAAATCATTTTCCCAACATAGCTCAATAAAAAGCTTCAAGATCTCTTACACCTAGTTCACCCTCGTCAAATGATTTCTGGATAGAGCTGTAGTCAGCAAGAAAAACTCACAGTTAAATTTCTTGAAGCCTAATATTTTGAGGACAGTCGACTAAGTAGGAACAACAATCTGACACCAGCAAACAGGAATAACAGCTGTCGTGTATTGCTGCTCAACCATCATTCCTTGATTCCCAACATATAGGGAAGTAAGCTATGGGAACAAAAACAGGAAGTTGAATAACTTCATCATGGTGTAACAAATTAAAATTTAGCTGTCGAAGTTAAATTAGATGACAAGTTGAGTGATCAGAAATGCACTCTTTCATCTAGCCTCAATTGTTATAAAAGGCAGCAAGGATGCCAGCTATATCACAACAAATTAGAAATAAAGATCCAAATGAGCATGCCCTAGGGCGAGGCTATCACAAGATGTCCTTTTGGCAAGGTGTTGATTTCACACTGCATTTAGATTTTTCCAATTCTGGGTACTACACAACACTTCTTCTTCAATGTCTTATGCAACCAAAATCTTACTCCTCATTACTTGACCAGGGATCAGTGATGAGCTTCACCACTTCTTAAAATGAACAAATTCCACCGACCCGAAAGATGAAAGGAGTCATAATTCCAGCACAATTCCGGACAAGCTAATGTCCAGGTCCAATGCAGAAGCTAATCAAACTTACTGGAAGGTATGGCTGGATTGCACGGAGTCCCATCCTCCCTCTTGAGCAAAACCCTCACTCTCCCTCTCTGCATGAAATCTCGCGGATACGCCTTATCATTCTGCAACAAATCCAATTCCGACATCTCTAAATCACCCCAAAAAAACATTCCCCGAGCGTAATAACGGAACAAGAAACGAAGCGAAGAAGCGGCGACCACCAGCCGCGATCAAGCGAACCTCGATGACGGAATTGAGCTTGAGGTGGCTGCAACAGTCCGCGATCTCGGCGTAGGTGGGGTTCTCGCACGCCTTCGCGGCGCAGATCCGCCGGCCCTCGGCGATCGTCTTCTTCGAGTTGATGTAAACCGGGTAGAGGACGACCCACTTCTTCACGTCGGGGATTTGCCCTTCCATTCGCGGCGATCGAGAGACTCCCCAGGGCAAAGAAGAATAAATTGGAAGCTACGTATACGTAATCGCCGGAGCAGGACGGGAAGAGAGGCTTCAATCGAACCGACCGACCGTCGTGGCGATCGGGCCACCGCTCCGACTCGACCGACCGGAAATTAGGGTTCTAAGACGCGGACGGAGAGCAGAACCGATTAGTCAGTGCGGGACGGCGCCGCCGACTGACAAAGCCTCCGGCGAAACGTCGCCGATCGGCGGGGGATGAGAGGCGTCCGAGAAGGAGACGGCCGTAGCGGTGGTGACCGGTGGAGCAAAGTATAAACGCAAGTGTTAAAATTTGTGGTTAAATCAATCACATTCTAAAATTTGTTAAGAGTAGTATAATTGAATTTTACAGTTAAGTTCTAAAACGGGTCAATTCCAAAAAAAACCCCAAACTTTAGGTTCAGTCCTAAATATACCATAAACTTTTTTTTGTCTCAAGAAAAACCTCAAACTTTAGGTTCATCCCAAATCTGCTCGAACTTTTCATGCTTTAAAAACCCCAAACTTTAGGTTTAGTCCCAAATCCGCCCCAAACTTTTTTTGTCTCATAAAAAACCCTAAACTCTTAGTCTATTCCCAAATCTATCCCAATTTTTTTTTGTCAAAATGAAAATCATCAAATTTTACTCTAATCCTAAATTTGCCCTCATTAGCCTTTGTCCAAAAGCCGTATTAGTAATCCCTAATTTTTTATGTCCTAAAATGGTTTTATTTTGAAAATAATTTTCTATGACATCTTGTTTATGTGTATTTATCATCTACATGTGGAAACGCATGTTAAGTTGGGACTAGACCATATGGTATATTTGAGAACAAATCAAAAATTGGTGATTTTTTTAGTACAAACGGAGGGTAAAACCCCAAATTAGTATACCCGTTAATTGCGGCGTGTTATTTAATTTAGAAATTTGACAAGTAAAATTTAACTAAAATAATATATGGAAATTTGTCTTGGTGGTCAAAAAAATAATTTTGGGTAAATTTGTCATATGTGTACCAATTTGAGATTTTTTTTTAGACAAAACAAAATTCGGGGTAGATTTAGGACTAAAATTAAAGTTTAGGGTTTTTTTGAGACAAAAGAAAAGTTCGGGGTAGAGATTTGGGATCGAACCTAAAGTTTGGGGTTTTTCTTGAAAAAAAAAAAGTTCGGAAATATAATTAAGTTCTAAAGTTTTTATGTTCTAAAACTTTTTATAAGGGTGCTATCGATTCTTTAAATTCTTGAAAAATGTAATTATATTTTAAAATTTTTTATGAAAATACAATTGATTTCTAAAATATTCAAAATTTAACATTTCACCAAAAATTATACCTTTTAAAACTTTAAGAAATCAATAATATTTTTAGGACAAATATGAGAATTTGGATACTTTTTAAAAGTTTTAAGATTTTTTTTATTTTAGGATTCAATTTTAATTTCATGACAAATTTTAAAGTTTCCAATATACTTATTCCATAACCATGATTAGTGATGATCAAAGAAATAGTAGTCCTAAGAAAAGAAAGAACACCGTGAGAAACCTAGGCTCTGTTTGGCTACTAGCCGCCGCCCATCGTCGGGTGGCAGTCGATTGTCGGTTGCTAGTCGCGAGTTGCCAATCGCTGATTATCGGTCATTGCCTGTCGCCCACTCTAGTCGTTGCGTACCCTCCCACCATTGCTATAGAGGAAAAAAGAAATAATTTTTTTTGTCGGTACTAAACGCATTTTGTAATTACCAAACGTCTTGTTTTACTCAAAAATTGTTCCAAGGAGTAGAAATAGAAAATAATTATTTTTAAAAGAAACTGTTCCCAATAATAGAAATGTTGTCAAACGCACCCTTAATTACCATATTTTGGAGACAAGCGACATTCTGAAGCACTAGCTTTGATGGAACCATGCAATTAGCATAATGAGGTCATCATGAGTGAGTAGGAACGGTCGAACGGGACTCGAAGCTCAAGGGAATGCCTCTCAAACTTGCGGAGAAAAATCTCTCCTTGCGGTCTCTCTCATGGTCTTGTTTAAGAGTGAGTATATCGGACAGACTTAACTAGGAATTGCCCGGACTAGATGAGACAGGCCGGTTTGGTTCGGTTCTTGAGGGTATTGGTCTGATTCCCGGTTCCATAAAAATCGAATTGGTGATTTTGATTCCGTTTTCCGATTTTTTAAAAATATATGAAAGTAGTAATTAATCCTAAAATAGTAATAATTCTAGTATTTTTTAATTTTTTTGGCCAAGTGTCCGATTCTATTAGACTAAGGATTGGACCGGACTGGTATTGGTCTGATCTCCTGTCCCAAAAAATGAGAATCAGCAACCAATCATCCCTAGTCTTGCTGTATCCGACGAGATATTTTCTTGACGGGAAAGGCTGGAGCGGAAGGCGATGACATAGCCGAGTCATTGGACAGGAGATGTTGATGTGGCCAAGCCACCAAACGTACTGATAAATTCATCATGTGTAAATGCATTAAAGATTATTGCAGCCAAACGTCCTGATAAATTTATGAGAGAGCGAGCGAGCCTAATGAATGAGACAAGGACGGAGACTGTGGCGAGGGTGGCACTCATTTACTGACTCAGCGAACTCGTCGGTGTTCGAGGCCTGCCCCAGTCGTCGCCTTCAATGTGCACGCGCTCACGAAGGGAAAGCTGTTCTCGCCAAACTTGTTGCTGTGCGCACTGTTACCGGTTGAGACAACGATACCGTTGGACAGTTGTCTGACGCGCTGTTTTGTTACTTGAGCTTGAAGCACGGTCGGCTCGTTGATGAACGAGCAGGGAACAACTGCATTTTCTAGCGAACATTTTGAAGATTGCATTTTATGGTAACTTCTTTGGTCAATGCGATCGGCTTCTTTTGGCATCGTAAGAAAAGAAATAATGAAGTGCATGCGAAGGAAGAGCGTCGAGATAATGAAAGCGACATCTGAATTGAGTAACACCGTTCATCGCATGAAAGAAGAAATGGCATGACATTCCAGAGTTTCAATTACTCCGAACATGATCAGCATACCAGGTTGCAAACTGGGCTGCTAGAAGTTGCAGTTATAGAAAGAAAATGGAACGCTGGACTTGGGAACCCTCCCCACTTTGCAGAACTCGAAACGAATCCGTAGCGAAGTAATGCCACAATGAATTGTTGCAGCGTCTTGAGCAGTTAATGAATGCATACAACTTTGACCGAGCAAATGTGAAAAGGACATGAGTTATTGGTATCGTCGGAGAAGAACCGGTACTCTGACATGTAGCTAGCTACCAAGTCATGTCGTGAAACACATGCAATGCAGTCAAGGATAAAATGGTGGTCCTGCAGGGTGCATGGAGATTGAGCGTTACATATGGGGCGAATGTATTGGATTGCTTGAGAAATATCCATGTGAAAACACCATCAAGCTCCTCTCTTTTCTCTTGGCTGAAGCTTTCATTGAATCAGGAAAATCTCACAGCTACTGCTCCGTAGTTCTTCAGAGACATGGCGAAGATCAACACTGCATCTATCCTGGTGCTATGCCTGATCCACTTATTGACTTCGCCAGCCACCTCAAAGAAGTTCATCAGTACGATCCCCAGCAAGCATATCGTCCCGTCCATCATGTGCCAAGCCTGCGAGGATATCTTCCCGTCCATCATGTCCCAAGCCTGCGAGGTGGTAGTGTCCCAGCTGTATGACCAGGTGCAGAAGAAGGAAGCTCATATCTATCCCAGAAAGGTACAGACTTCGTTTCTTCTGGTGCTGGGGTTGCTGCTTTGCGGAATGTGGAGGTGGGTTTGATTTTTGTTAGGATTGCCATTTGATTGATTTTTGATGTTTTTGTTGGTGATTCCTAGGTCGCGAAGGGTGAAATAGTTCAGATCACCAAAAACATTTGTAATTCGTCGTCGTCGGAAGCTAATTGGATTTTCAAAATCGATTTTGTCAAGCAAGGGAAAAGATGGAAGGTATAGTCGCAAACGCAGATACTTGGTGTTCCTCGCTCTGCTACAGATGCATGTTTGTCTTCAGATGTCAGCGTAGACATGTGGACACTGAACTAGCACTAAAGACTAACCTAAGGAGATCGACAAGGTTATTTGATATCATTCCCGAAAAATTTCCTTGAAGTGAGAACTAAGGCTGCCGCGAAATTGACTCCATTGTTTTATGGGGCTCGTCAGTACCTTGACGAAGAAGTGAATACACAAATGCCCGAGTTATTAGGCAGTCGGTAAGTAAATGTACATGACCGAAGTGGGATTTACTGTAACCGAACAAGGTATTAGGTGGTGGATGTTGCATGTTAGAACCAGAACTCCTTCTGTCATTCGCAATTGAGAGAAACTGATATAGCAGTCCACATATTTCTTTATGTTTTTTATATGTTCTCGTCAGTTTGTTTTCATCGTGAGCTTCATCATAAACGTGGGTAGTTCAGCAAACAAATATAGCGCAGACAATGTCGATGTGCTTCTTCTCTTGCATGCTGATATGTAGAGGGAGAGTTTTTGTACATAACAACGTCATCAGCTCTGTTTATTTCAGCTTGGAGACCAAACTACTAAAGGGATGTGCAATTCCAAGTACACGATTTTTGAAGGAGCTTGTCGAGAGGTGAGACTCGGGTGCTCTACCTGCCCATTACTTGAGTCATTGTTTTGTATGGATTCTTGCTTCGGTGGCATCTTGTCCATCAAACCCAATCGACCTATTTGGCCTGTATGATCTTCAACATACATTGTTTAGGATTGACGGATGAATAGCTGGATGAACTCTGTTCTTTGAAGTAATTGGATTATTCTGTGGGGAAATTCATGCTATTGAAGCATTTTTTTGTGCTCTCACTTCTGATTCGCACCAGACGCTAGATCCAACACTAAAATTTTTCCCTCAACTGGAAAGTGCAGGTCATGAGTTCCTTTTCTGAAGGTGTTGTTGCTCAGCATACACATAAACCCGAGCTCCAAAACGATTCAGCTGTTCAATTTCTCTGTAGCTTCAGCACAGCGTGCAGTTCGGAGCCCCCTCCACTTACTAAGGTACATTTCTGTTGTGCTTAGGGGACTTAATTTCCTGGTATTAGCTATTTAAACAGACGAATGTTCAATGTCCAACTCTCTTGTCTCTTGCTTTTCGTGTATATCTTCGGGCTAAGCTTATGAAACAACAACTGTGTCGACATCATGTTCTACCTTTATCTGATGGTTCACGTAGATAACCTAGAGCTTTTGATATGAATGTTGATCACCT
This sequence comes from Corymbia calophylla, assembly GCA_014182845.1. Lineage (NCBI taxonomy): Eukaryota > Viridiplantae > Streptophyta > Magnoliopsida > Myrtales > Myrtaceae > Corymbia > Corymbia calophylla. Next base: position 6,544,144 of record CM024695.1, read on the forward strand.
CAACAACTAGACTGAAGTTTCATAGAACCCAGTCTCATATGAGCTAGTTTAGTGTGGAGACGCAGCAGAGACTGATGACTTTCGCTTTTCAATTGCCTTGTCAAGATCGTCGCATGTCCTGAGATCACAGGACGTTTCGCATACGTATGGTACTAGAGTGGGCATTGACTCATGCTCCTCTCAGACAGTCATATGATTGATTGGTAATAGGATCTTACATGTCCATTCTGATCTTGTGCAACATTAGATAGGACTCGTGGAGAAGCTTTTATGTCAAAACCAGCCCAAGGATGGCGTGCTGATTTTAAAAGAGCAGATGGTGATCATTCTTGTGCGGTTTCCCCCTCTCCCAAAGACAATGCGGTCGTGAGATCATTCTCAAGTTATAGCCCCATTATGTGGAGGCTAATGAGTTGAGGAATAAGGTGGGATGATGATTTATATGGAATCGACCGAGCCCCAATGCTGTTGATGGAAAATTAGCCCTGTTATGATATATATTCCTACAATTCCCACGACTTTTGCGCGCATAGTAGATTCATAACTGGGCCAGACTTGCATATATGCGGTGACATTAGACCTTACAGAAACCTGATTCTGTCATCAGTTAGTTAGCAATGGCTATAAACATGGGAGAAAATGAGAACATTTAAGTGGTGAGAAAGCTTAGCAATATTTGATAACTTTCCCGGACAATGCAGAACTTTCAGTGACTAGGCTTATGAAGATAGGTGCAACTCAAACAATATGGAGGGATTGGTTCTTGTTGCCCCTATTTCCGATTTGCTGTCTTGCTCCTTACACGAGCCATTCTGCTTTTCAATTGACTTGTCAACACCGCTACCCATCATAAGATCACGAAAACATTTCCATACGTATCGTACTAGAGTGCACATTTGCAAAGTGATCCTTGAATAGGATCTTACACATTATCTCCAATGTCATGCAGCAGGATAGGCCTTCCATTACCAAAAAGGATCCTCCCCCACCCGAGAAACCGGTACGCCCGATCCTCGAAAGAGTCCCCCCATTCTTTTCCCTTGCAAGAAAGACGATGTTCATAGTCATTATGCTGAACCATCTTTCGTTTTTCCAGAGTGCTTGGAAGGCAATAAAAAGCTTCGGAAAGGGAGTGAAGAATGGTGCAAAAAAAATTTATACACGCGGTAAGAAAATGTTATACAGGATACCCAGAGAAGAAGTCAGAGAACGGCGAGACAACATCTAAATGCCCAAGTATATCAGACAGCAATGCTTGAGCCTTCAGGTTATGATCTTTATGTCCGGCCACTGTATCATTATAATAATGTATAAGGCCCTTAAAAAGCAGAAGTTCCAGAGTCGTTCCAAGAAGAGCTCTTTGCCAGAGTTTTCTACTGGAAGACAGCTTTATATCTAGAGTAATTATACCCTCTACCGGCGGTGGTGTCCAAATTCCATATAGGTGGAATTCATCTGAAAATTACGACTCATCAAAACAAGTTGTATTATCTAAAAAGTCCTAGACTTATTACATTTTTGCTAATTCAATTCTAAATATTTTAGTTGTGCTAATTGAGTTCTAAATTTTTTCACATTTTGCTAATTAAGTCTATCATACCAATTATGATTGAAAAATCGTTGACTTGTACACCGTTCGTTCTATGTGGTGCGACCAGCATTAACGTGGATAATTTTTAATAATATTTTAATATATAATTTTTCGAATGTTCTATTTTATTTTCCTTATTTTCTTTCTTTCTTTCTTTCTTTCTTTCTTTTTCTCCCCATCTTCCTCTAGCTGGTTACTAGATCGGTCTTGCTAAAGGCGTGGGTGAGTCTCACCTTGCCACTAGGGAGGCTCGACCTTCACCTAATCTAGTGAGGGCAAGCCTTGCCAAATCACTAGCAAGGTTGACCTTGCCTAGAGATGACGAGGTCAAGTCTCACCATCGTTAGTATGGCCATACTAGTGGCTAGGCAAGGCTCGACCTTTGTTAGAGATCACCGCCGACTGTTTTAAAAACTCAATTTGTTAGATGAAGGTGTTGTTTATTATTTAAATATTCTAGTACTCTTCGGATTATTATTTAAATATTCTAACACTCTCCCTCATACTTACACTTAGTACTTAAGCTGTTAGATGAAGACGTTGTTTATTATTTAAATATTCTAGTATTCCTCAGATTATTATTTAAGTATTCTAACATTCCCCCTCATACTTACACTTAGTACTTAAGCAGTTAGATGAATGCATGATTTATTATTTAAATATTTTAATACTCCCCCTCATACTCATACTTAGTTTGGAAATTTAATTAAGTATATAAAAATGGTGTCGTAAGATTTAAACTCAAAACCTCTAGCTTTAATATCATATGTGATTTTGTATGATCACTGTTAATTGTTCTAAAAGCTTAAACCGTTGAATAAATGCGTTATTTATTATTTAAATATTCTAACAAATAGTAATGTAGAGCCTTGCCAGGGGCAGTGAGGCTTGCCCAAGGCAAGTGAGGCCAACCTTGCTGGCCCTCTTCTTTGATCGGTTGTTAGCCATCACCAAGGCTCGACAATTGGCTAGAGGAAGAAAGAAAGAAAAAAAAATTCAAAATGAAAAGGAAAAAGAAAAATTCAAAAAATAAGATAAAAGAAAGTATTATAATGTTGTTAAAAATTGTCAAAGTTTGGCATTTGTTGTGTCATGTAAGATGAGTAGCGTCATGGTATAACCCAGTCTCATATGAGCTGGTTTAGTGTAGAGAGGGAGTGGAGGCTGACGAGTTTTCGCTTTTCAAATGCCTTGCCAAGATCGTCGCATGTCCTGCGATCACAAGACGTTTCGCCGAGCGTAATGACGGAATCGAGCTTGAGGCAGTCGCAACAGTCCGCGATCGTGGCGCAAGTGGGGTTCTCGCACGCCTTCACGGCGCAGATCCGCTGCCCCTCGGCGATCGTCTTCTTCGAGTCAATGTAAACCGGCCAGAGGATGACCCACTTCTTCACGTCCGGGATTTGCCCCAGCATTTGCGGCGATCGAGAGACCCCCGGGGCGAAGAAGAAGATTAAATGGGAAGCTACGGGATCGCCAGAGCAGGACGGGAAGAGAGGCTTCATTGGATTGGACTGTCGTGGCGATTGGGCCACCGGTCCGACTCGACCGACTGACCGGAGAAATTAGGGTTCTAAAGGTTTGCTTGCACGCGGAAGGAGAGCAGAACCGATTAGTCAGCGCGGGAGAGGGACGGCCGCGCCGCCGACTGACGTAGCCTCCGGTAAAATGTCACCGATTGGCGGGGGATGAGAGGCGTCCGTGAAGGAGACGGCTGTGAATGCGGGAGCGATGGTGACTGGTGAAGCAAAGGATAAGTGCAAGTGTTAAAATTTGTGATTAAAAGTGTAATTGAATTTTAAACTTAAAAAAAAATAATCAAATTCTAACATTTATTAGAATAGTATAATAGAGTCCTTAATTTTTAAAAATATATAGATAAGTTTGAAAGTACTATCGAGTTTTTAAATTTTTGAAAAATGTAATTATGTTTCAAAACTTTTAATGAAAGTGCAACTGATTTTTAAAATATTAAGAATTTAACCTTTCAGCAAATATGATATTTTTTTTAAGTTTAAGGAATCGATGATATTTTTATGATAAGTCTGAGAATTTAAGTGCTTTTTGAAAGTTTTAATATTTTTTTAATTTTATAATTCAATTATAATTTCATGAAAATTTTAGAACTTCTATTATACTTATCCTAGAACTATGACTAGTAAAGATCAAAGAAATAGTAGTCCCAAGAAAAGAAAGAACATCGTAAGAAACCTAGTTATCAGATTTTGGAGACAAGCGACATTCTTGAAGCACTAGCTTTCGATGGAACTATGCAATTAGCATAATGAGGTCATTGTGAGCGAGTAGGAACCAATTGAGCGGGACTCGGAGCTCAGGGGAATGCCTCTCAAACCTGTAGAGAAAAATCTCTCCTTGCAGTCTCTCTCATGGTCTTGTTTAGGGGTGAGTATATCAAACCGATTAAATTGGGAATTGATTGGACCGAATTGTATAGACCGGTTTGGTTTGGCTTTCGAGGACGATGGTCTGGTTCCTGATTCTATAAAAATGGAATTGATGATTTTCAGTCTGATTCCCGATTTTTTTAAAATATATATTTAATTTCTTAAAAATAGTAATAAATCCTAAGATAGTAATAATTCTAATATTTTTCTAATTTTTTAATTTTTTTGCTAATTGGCTAGTTTCAATGGACTGGACCGGATTGGTCTAATCTTCCATTCCAAAAAATGGGAATCGGGAATTAATCACTCCTAGTCTTGCCGTCTCCAACGAGATATTTTCTCGGCAGGAAAGGCTGGAGCGGAAGGCGATGACGTTGGACAGGAGATGTTGATGTGGCCAAGCCACCAAACGTACCGATAAATTCATCGTATGTGTAAATGCATTAAGCATTATTGCAGCCAACCGTACTGACAAGTTTATGAGAGAGAGCCTAATGAATGAGACAAGGACGGAGGCAATGGCGAGGGTGGCACTCATTTACTGACTCACCAAACTCGCCAGTGTTCGGGCCCCGCCCCAGTCGTTGCCTTCAATGCGCACGCGCTCACAGAGAGAAAGCCGCTCTCGCCAAACTCGTTGTTGTGCGCACTGTTACCGGTTGAGACATAGATACCGTTGGACAATTGTCTTCCGCGCTGTTTTGTTACTTGAGCTTGAAGCACGGTCGGCTCGTTGATGAACGAGCAGGGAACACCTGCATTTTCTAGCGAAAATTTTGAAGATTGCATTTTATGGTCACTTCTTTGGTCAATGCGATCGGCTTCTTTTGGTATCGCACGAAAAGAAATACAGAAGCGCATGCATGCGAAGGAAGAGAGTCGAGACAATGAAAGTGACGACTGAATTGAATAACACCATTCATTGCGTGAAAGAAGAAATGGCGTGACATTCCAGAGTTTCCATTACTCTGAACATGATCGGCATGCCAGATTGCAAACTGGGCTGCTAGAAGTTGCAGTTATAGAACGAAAATGGAACGCTGGACTCGGGAACCCCTTCCCCCTTTGCAGAATTCGAAAGGAATCCGTAGCGAAGTAATGCCATGATGAACAGTTGCATCGTCTTGAGCAGCGAACGAATGCATACAACTTTGACCGAGCAGATGTGAAAAGGACATGAGTTATTGATATCGTCGGAGAAGAACCGCTACTCTGACATGTAGCTAGCTATCGAGTCATGTCGTGAAACACATGCAATGCGGTCAAGGATAACATGGTGGTCCTGCCGGGTGCATGGAGATTGGGCGTTACAATTGGGGCGAGTGTATTGGATTGCCTGAGAAATATCCATGTGAAAACACCATCAAGCTCCTCTCTTCTCTCTCGGCTGAAGCTTTCATTGAATCAAGAAAATCTGACAGCTACTGCTTCGTAGTTCTTCATAGACATGGCCAAGATCAACGCTGCATCTAATCCTGGTGATATGCTTGATCTGTTGAAAATTTCATATAATGGTCTTATATTAATTAATCAATTTTATATTTTAAATAATCGGATTAATGGACATTCCAATATATGTTAAACCCTTAAGTGATCTTATTAAATTGAATTTTGACATCTATTAATAATGGGTCCACTTGAACAATAAAATGTAGGCAATTGTATTTAATTGAAGACCGTAATGGTAGGAACCCCGTTGATACACTATTGATTAGGGTTTATTAGGTGTCATGTCTAGTCTATAAAAGGATATGTTATATTTATCAGTCGTTGAATCACATTAAAAACTACTATACCGAAATAGGTTATAAAAAGGAAGATCTAGCATTCTAATAGATCGCTGATTACCGTAAGTCTGATATATTTTTCTTCGAATGAAGTTATGACTTAAACATGTACCTTTTAATTTTCACTTTATCCAAAATGATTATTTAAACATAAACTCAACCCGAAACTCGCTTGCAAAACCTCAAAATCTCGTTTCGACAAACCGTTGCGTCAAAACAACTCCCGTCAAAACCCACGGCTCTACCACCCCATAAACCTCCATTTTTCATGAAAACCTGAAGCTTCACAACCCAAAAATCAGGCTTTGCAGCTTGATTTTTCTAAAATTCCGAATTTAAGTTCTAAATCCGAAAAATACTTCAACCGGATGAACGAGGAACATGGGTACTCACTGGGCATTGCGTAATGTAGTTGAGTCGACGTGACGGGTTCCTGCAACATGCTAGTGTGAAACCTCCTCCTTTCTCATCCTTTTTTTTCTTCTTTTGTTTCCTCTTTTCTTTTCTCTCTCTTTCCCAAACTGGCTCGGTAACGAGCTGAACACCCGCCAACTCTCTTTCCTCCTCTTTTGACTTTTCATTCTTCTCATTCTTAAAAAAAAAAAAAAAACGAAAGTGGGTCGCACCACTTCTTTTTGACTTGGTAAAAAAAGGGTTGAATATTAGAAATAGATACAGACGTCGTGGGTCAACAGCATCGTGAAACACATGCAATGGGATCAATATAAAGTGGCGGGACATTTGGAGCAATCGTATTGGATTACCTGAGAAAAATGCATTGAAAGCACCATCAAGCTCTTCTCTTTCTCTCGACTGGAGCTTCATTGAATCAGGAAAATTTCACGGCTACTGCTTCTTAGTTCTTCAGAGACATGGCGAAGAACAACGCTGCATCTACCATGCTACTATGCCTGATCATCATATCGACTTGGATGCCCACCTCGGAGTGCTCCACGACACCAGCTGCCCGGGAGGAAGACGTCAAGTTCATAAAGTGCCAAGTCTGCCAGAAGTTTGCGTCCCAGCTGTACAACCAGGTGCAGAAGAAGCGAGATCAGATCTCTTCCCAAGAGGTACGGACTTAGTTTCTTCTGGTGCAGGAGTGCTGCATCACGGAATGTGGAGCGGCTTTGGTTTTTGTTCAAATTGGCTTTCGATTGATTTTGGGGGCTTTTGTTGGTTGTTGGTGTTCATAAGATCACGTTGGAAGAGATCGCCAACACCACCTGTAATTTGGAGGAGGAGGAAGCTGCTTGGATTCGCAAGATTGATATTGTTGAGCAAGGGGATAAATTGAAGGTATAGCCGTTAATGCAGATACTTGGGTTCTTCACTCTGCTATATATGTACGTTTCAGTCTTTGGATATCAGCATATACATGTGGACTAGCACTAGGATTAACCTAAGGAGACTGACAAGATCATTTGTTGTCTTTGCTGAAAAATTTCGTTGAACCGAAAACTAAGGCTTGCTGTGGAATAGACTCAGTAATTTTATGGGCTTGTTGGCAGCTTGATGAAAGTGCATACACAAGTGCCCGAGCTATGAGCTGGTCATTGGTGCATGTGTCATGGAGCCAAGTTTGTGTGGCCAAGGGATCGTAATGATTGGCCCGTGACACATGCATATGAGTGAAGTGGGATTGATTGTAACCTGAACATGTGGTGAATGTTGGATGCTAGAAGTCATTCCGTCATTCACATGGAGAGAAACTGATCTACCAGTCCACACATTCTATGTTCTTTATGCTTTTATATGTTCTTGTCAGTTTGTTTTAGTCGGGAGCTTCATTCATAAAGGTGGGTAGTTCAACGAACAAATACAGTGCAAACCAACGTACTTCTTTTTTTGCATGCCAATAAGTAGACAGAGAGAGTTTTGTACATAACAACAACGTTTTCGGTTGTTACTTTTGTTTCAGCTTGTAGATCAGCACACTGAAGGGATATGCAATTCCGAGTGCCGGACTATTCAAAGAGCTTGTCAAGCGGTGAGACTTTGGTGCTCTAACTAGTCATGATTCAAGTCGTTGTTTTGTGTAGATTCAAAGCTTCTGTGGCATCTTGTCAATCAAACTCAATCAACCTATTAGGCCCATGTGATCTTGAACATAAATTGTTTCCCTGCCCCTTGCCTTAATATTGACGGAAGAATGGCTGGATGAACTCTCTTTGTTCTTTTCAGTAGTTGGATTGCTCTGTGCGGAAACTCATGCTATTGAAGAATTTTTGGTGCTTTTACTTCTGATTCGCACTAGACACTAGATACACATTAAAAACTATTCCTTCAACTGGAAAGTGCAGGTCATGGAGAAGGTTCAATATTTTCCTGAGGATCTAAAAAAACCCAACCTCAAACTTGATAGAATGGTTCCTTTTTTCTGTAAAAACCTCTCCACAGCATGCAGGTCCGAGCCCCCTCCAGTTCCTGAGGTACATCTCTAACGTGCTTTTGGGACTCAATTTCATGGTATTAGCTATTTGAACAAACACGTGTTTGATGTTTTACATTTTTATCTCACTTGCCATGTTAATACTCTGGGTTAGCTTATGAAATGATCATTGTTTTTACATCATGTTCTACCTTTATTTGATGAATCGCGGAGATGACCCAGAGCTTTTGATAGGAATGTAAATCGCCTTAAAAATTAGACTTAAGTTTCAGAGAGTCCAGTCTCATATGTGCTAGTTTAGTGCAGAGAAGTAGTGGAGCTTCATCTGCGGTAAATAACTGAAGAAGCACATTTTCATATATTTCAAACTCTATTTTTCTAAAAGATGGCGTGTTGATTTTAAAAGAGCAGATGGTCATCATTCTTGTGCGATTTCCCTGCTCCCAAAGATGATGCGGTCATGAGTTGAGGAATAAGGAGGGATGACGATCTATGGGGAATCGACCAAGCCCCAATGCCATCGACTGAAGATTAGCCCCGTTATGATATATTCCTACACTTCCCATGACTTTTTTCGCACATAGTATATTCATAACTAGGCCAGACCTGCATATATGCGTTGACATTATTCCTTACATCCGTTCAAAAACCTGATTCTGTCATTAGTTTGTTAGCAATGGCCATTATATGGGAGAGATTGAGAATATTTAAGTGGTGAGTAGGGGTGTCAAATGGGTGGGTTGGGTCGGGTTTGGGTCGGGTCGAAAATGGTCCGACCCACATCAACCCATTTAACCCGTTTTCACCCATTTTAAATGCAATGTAAATTTGATGACCCATACCCGACCCGACCCATACCCAACCCATACCCGACCCATATTACCAACACATATTAATATTTAACTTAATTTAAGAAAATCTACTCCCATTTATTTAGTCAACTTTAAACTTTTCACATGTAAATTATTTGAATAAAAATTTCACATTAAATTTATAAAGTAAATTAAATAATAAAAAATTAGTAAAAAAAAAATATGGATACCTCTAAATTGAAATAGTTTGAGGAAAATAATTTTAATCGATTTTTTAATTATTGTTGAGTGAACCTCATCGGATTTGCAACGGAGGTCGAGAACACATAGAGGAAGGGGATGGAAGGAGAGAGATGATGGGTTTACCTAATAACTCACTCAACCCATATTTGACCCATATTTAACTTTCACTTGACCCATATTTGACCCATATTTAACTTTCACTTAACCCATATTTAATCCATATTAAACTTCACTTGACCCATATTTGACCCATTTAACTAAAAGTGGGTCATAATATGGGTTATAAACCCATATTATGACACCTCTAGTGGTGAGAAAGCATTCGAGTCAGCAATATTCAAATTACTTTCCCAAAAAATGCAGAAACTTTCGGTGGTTAGGCTTATGAAGATACATGCAACTCAAACAATATGGAGGGATTGGTTATTTTTGGCTAATACATGCTATCCCCTGTTTCTTATTTTACTGTATTGCTCCTTATGCAAGCAATTCTGCTTTGCAAATGCCTTGTCAGCATCGACGCACAATCATAAGATAATGACGACATTTCACGTACGTATGGCACTATAGTGCACGTTTGCTAACTGATCCTTGAGTAGGATCCTCACATATTTATTCCCAATGTTGCGCAGGATAGGATTCCTGGAGAAGCTTTCATGCCCAAACCATCCGAGGAGGCTAATGTGGAGAGGAACACAATGTCGTCGATCAAGGTAATCATTTCCCCACTGCCCTGGAGTCATATGCAACGCAATGCTTTTGTTGTATCCAGACTTCACACCGGTTATGATTCCTTACAGGGTTCGCCAGGAGCACCCATCGAAAACATGTACTCGGCAGGTGAATCGATAAATATGAAAGACTCTGGTGAGGAAGACGAAAATGAGGATACCCCCTCACCCTCACACAAAAAATTGGTACGCCAGATCCCTGAAAGAGTCCCCCCTTCCTTTTCCCTAGCAAGAAAGACAATGTTCATAGTCATTATGCTGAACCATCTTTCTTTTTCCAGGATGTTTTGAAGGTGATGACAAGCATTGGAAAAATAGCGATGAAAGGTGCAGAAAAAGTCGGAAAAGGAATGACGAAAGGTGCAGAAAAAATCTTACACACGGTAAGAAAATGTTATACAGGAGACTCGGAGAAAAATTCAGAGAACCGCAAGGCAGAACTTTAATGCCCGCGTATTAGACAGCAATGCTCGAGCCTTGAGGTTAGTCTTTTATGTCGGGCCACTGTAACATTATATAATGCATAAGGCCCTTGAGATAGGAAGTTTCAGAGTTGTTCCAAGAAGAACTCTTTGCCATGGTTTCTACGGTAAGACAGCTTTATATCCAGGGTTATCATACCCTCCACCGGTCGTGGTGTCCCAATTCAATTCAAAAAGTCCTAAACCTATTGCGTATTTGGTAATTTAGTCCAAAACATTTTATATCAGTTCTCAATCTTTTCATATTTTACCAATGAAGTCTATTATGTCAATTTTGACTGGTGACGTGTACGCCACCTGTCGTATGTAGTGCGGCCGGTACTTGCATGGACAATTAATGATATTTTTATATATATGTTTCATTTTTTTCTTCGCTTCTTCCTCTAGCTGGTCACCAGGCTCAGCGCCTAGCCAAAGGCGAGGGCGAGCCTTGCCTTGCCATTGGTGAGGCTCGACTCGACCCTCACCGGATCTGGCAAGGTGAGCCTCACCCGGCCACTCTTGGGCTCCTTGGTATCTATCGAAAGCTCTTCAAACCTCATAAAGAGTGCCGGATGTGAATTTATTGGGTCTGATATTCGAAGCGAGGACCTTCAAGAACAGATGGGTTACCCCCGTCATGGCGGTTTGTAATGAGCATGGTGGCTAAGTAAGGCCAAAGCCGACACCACGTCCTAGTTGGACAATTTGTCGAACGATAGAAAGGCATGTTAGCCGGGAAAGTGAATCTAAGAAGTTTATTCTTACATGGTCCGAAGTAAATATAATACGAGGATAAAACAGTATTCGCATCGCATGGCTAAAAAAAATCAAGGCCTTGATTGATGGCAAGTTGCAATATGCAACTTCCGACAAAGAATTCATCGAACGTGTATCTGAGAGGTTTATTCCTACGTGGTCTAAAGTAAATGCAGCACGAGGATACAACTTTATTCACATCACATAGCTTAAGAAAATTAAGGTCTCGATTGATGACAAGCTAAGTAGCATTGATATCAACACATCGTTTCTAAAAAAATAGAGAATTCTGAAATGTTGGAACACATAATATGTTAAATGTATATTTTTATACATACATGATAAATTATCATTTATATTTATTTCAATCAGATTAATTTGATTTAAATTCACAAATAAATAAATAAAAATAATAAAGCCTAAAATAAATTTATATTAAAAACATTAATCCATCATTTGTTAATATCATTCATTGTTTCAATTTGTCAGGAGAGTTGACCAAACCTATTGATCGAGTATCAAACGCAACATAAAGGCTCATAGAAAGTGTCGGTGCTTCCTAGATACAACTTCCGACAAAGATTTCATCAACATCACCTTTAAGGGTTGACATTTGGCCCCACTCCAATACAACATGAAGGCTCTTGAAGAGTGTCAATGTTTACGAGATGACAAGTTGCGATATACAACTTCCGACAAAGAATTAATCAACATCACTGATAAGGGCTGGCATCTGGCTCCACTCGCAATGATATTATTCACTTTGGAGTGCAAAACTTATAAGCTCACCCCTCCTCACAATTTTGTTCTTTTGGGCGAGTCTAGAAGATGCCTCATTGTGAACTAAGACCGGTGCCACACCTTATACGGTACATCTCACCATCCCTAGGCGAAGTGAGATTTAGTTCATTCCCGCCTCATTTGCCATCATTGAGGTGAAGCCGCATTCCCATTTCTCGCAGGATGAGGTTGTTGCATCACCTTCTAAAATCCGGCTCTAATGGTCAGCACCAAGTTGTCTCACGTCGTCTTAAGCCAAGAGGACAGCTAGGAACAATGCGATTCTTGCTTGATCCCGTGTCCAGAAACGCCGATCTCTTCGCGGCAAAATTGTTGGCTCAAGACTTTTGGTCTTTAAAGGCAACAAACCCGGCTCTGCGAAATCTCCCTCCGCCGACGAGCTTTTGCAGTTTTGGTGCATGGGGCCTTATGACTCACTGCCATCTTTGGGAGATCACACAATGCTAGTTTAGAAGGAATGATAGAATTATGGCCTGCTCTGTATCAGGTTTATGAAACGGGCTGACTATACTACGAAATCAATCAAATAACCCATTTCTGCTTTTTGATAAGGTTCTTGCATCTTCCTCTTAACAGCTTCATACTTAATGTCCGCCACAACTTCGTTCGAGCCCCTGATCATCTGATTGACCAAATGGACAAGTCAGATTTGTGCATTGGAAGGATGCTCTATTAAAATTAGCTTTTCTACTTATATCCTGTCGACAGGCAAGTGGTCTTTTGCACTCCGCAACTGATCCGTTCGAGTTCTGTGACTGAACCATTCTCTCCTTCGCCTACTTCCTTGATGCAACCTCGCTTGCTGAGGCTGTGCTCGAGTTAGTATTTAAGGACATATTGTACTTTACAAAGCTTGTTTGCTGGTTCACATTCAGCCACCGTTTCCTTTTAGCCAGTGAACCAGCCCCTTTGAAGTCGTATTTCTCCTCTGACGGCTCCCCGATGTTCTGGTTCTTGACGAAAGATGTTCCATATTCAACTTCGTGAGGATCTAAAAAGGAATTCAAGAACTCAGTTCAGAAAACTCACCATATGGGTGTAGAGAATATAGGAAGAGAGACACACACAAGAGAAGAAAAACTGTCTGCATTCATCATTAAAAACTGACACCATGGCTATTATATAGGCTTTACACCAAAAAGTAACTACCACATCCTACTAACACCCCACTAACTTAACATGTGCAGCAACAACACCATAAAAACTTTCACAAACTACTAACATGTGAAAAACACCGTATCATAGAAACTGTCACAAACTATTAACATGTGAAAAAACACATTTACAAGAAAGAAAATTTGACTCATTCAATATTCCCTCCCTTAAACTGATTGCAAATAGTCAATTTAAAGTCTTGACTATTTCTAGCGTGCATAAACCTAGTAACCTTCTAAGCTTCACAAACGACTCCATCTTGAGGGTTTTGGTGAATATATCAGCAACTTGATCTTCACTTCTGTAATAGATTAGATCAATTGTTCCATCATTACTGAGATCTCTTGAGAAATAAAACTTCATATCAATGTGTTTGCTTCTTCCATGTAGCACGGGCATGCAAGGTGCTAAAATTTGCTCATGTTTAGCATCATTGTCATAAAGGACTTGGGTAGGCTGCTGCCTATTCCAATCCCAAGTATTCTCTTCATCAAAAACAACATCATTGCTGGTCACAACCTTTTTTGTCAAAGGATTAAATAATTTATATGATTTGGATACATCACTTACACCAAGAAAGACACTTTTCAACATTGTCATCAAGTTTCTTCCTTTTCTCATCAGGGACATGAGCATATGCGATTGCTCCAAAAATTCTAAAGTGATCTAAAGCTAGTTTTCTCCCACTCCAAGCCTTTTTGGTGTCATATTTTGAACATCAAAAATTAGATTTATGTTCAAAACATGAATGCTCCAATTTACTGCTTCCGGCCAAAAAGTCTTTGGAACTCTTTCTCTTACCAACAAACTTCTCACCATATTGAGAATGGTTCTGTTTTTTTCTCTCGATACACCATTTTGTTGTGGTGTATAAGTGGCTATAAGCTATCTTCAAATGCCATGCTCTACACAAAAAAATTCAAATTCTTTTGAACAATATTCACCACCACGATTAGTTCGAAAGGTCTTAATGGTATTTCCTGCTTCATTTTCCACATGAGCTTTGAAGCTTTTAAATATAGAGAAAGCTTCTGATTTTTCTTGTAAAAAATAAACCCAAGTTTTTTCGAAAAATTATCAATTAAGGTAATTAAGTATCTTTTACCTCCATTAGAAGATGGATTTATTAGCCCACAAATGTCTAAATGCACCAGCTGCAACACATCCTTTGCTCTCCATGACTTCCCTTTGGGAAATTGAGAATGATGTTATTTGCTAACAACGCATTCTTCACACACTTGAGAAGGAGTTGTAATTAGAGGAAGTCCTATCACCATGTGTTTCTGTTGGAGGGTCTTCAATCCACCAAAACTCAAGTGGCCATAACGAAAATGCCATAACCATGAAGGATCTTTCATTTCAGCCATCATACAAGATTGAATACTTTCAATTTTTAATGGAAACAATTCGTTTGAATTCATTTGAACAATTACAATAGCACCTCTAACAGAATCGTAAATTTCACAGGCACCATTCTTAATAGTGATAACATAACCATTTTCTTGTAACTGACCAGCACTCAACAAATTACTTTTCAAGTTAGGAACATACAAAACATCAGAGATTGTTTTCACAAAACCATTCTTGGTTCTTATCTTAATATCACATTTTCCCATTACTTTCACAATAGAATTATCACCAAAACTCACAGTAGAATGAAAATCTTTATTTAGATAAGAAAAAGAAGACTTACATCCACTCATGTGATTACTACAGCCTGTATCCACAAACCAAATATCTTACTCGGGTTTCTTTTAATCTTGAACAACCACCAACAATGTTTATGCTTCCTTCTTTTCAACAAAATTTGAACGACGTACGGACCTCTAGAGTGCCAAAACTTGGCACAGATGGACACTTAAATGCTAAAAGTTACAAAAGGTACACTTAAGTACCAAAATCGGAGTAAAATGGATTATTTTAGTGCCAACGGCGAGAAAATCCGACCAAAATGCATATGTGGCATTTTCTGATGACAAACTTTACTGAGATGGCAATTATGGAAAAAAAAAAAAACACATGTGGCCTATGAAAATTTTCCAACGTGAACTCGCGGCAAGCTAAACGACGTCGTTTAGCTTACTTTGGCTAAACCCATTGAGCTCACTCTTGTCTTCGTTGCCGTTCATCTTCACAAAGGGCACTTCATCGCTCCGTCGTCGCTGGCCATCATCCCTCGCCATTGTTGTTCGCTCGTCGTCGTTCACTCGTTGAGGTTTGTGCTTCTCTCCCTATGGATGAAATTAGGGTTTGAAATCATCTATTAGGGCTCAGATGGAAAAATTGGGGCTCGGCTGTAAAATGTGGAGTTTGACCAGGAAAGATAGGGCTCAGATGGTATTGTAATAGACGATTATGGCTCAAATATAGTGTTAGAGTAATTCAAGGATTCACATTGGCAATTTAGGGCTCGGCTGAGAAAAAATTATGGCCGGTATGCTACTGTGATGTGTGATTTAAGGCTCGGATATGGTTTTGTGATATGCGATGGTATTTTTAGGGCTCTGTTGGATATTGTGATGTGCGAAGGTATTTTTAAGGCTTCGATGGAATATTTTGTGATGTGCGAGAGCGATTTCTAGGGCTTGGAGTGGTTGTTGTAGGGACTTCTGGTCATTTTGAAATCGACATATTGAAATGGGTATTGTGGGAGAGTTGTCTTTGTTGTGGGGACCTCTATTTGTTGGTTTTATAATGAAAGTGACTGTAACAGTCGGATGCTCTTCTCTTTCTTTAATTAAGTGTATGACAGTGTGGGGACCTCCATATGCAATTACAATTGTCTATTGTCTCTTGTCGATGTGGTCCCAAAAAGTTAATTGTTTTTCTTTTTTCCTTGCTTACAGAAATAGCTTGTAATAAGGATTGTGTTGCTGTCATTGTTTGCTACGGATGAGACTTTGTCATTGGGGAGGACGAGCGGGAGTATGAGGGGGGAAATGAGGGCACTATTTTTGTCGAAATACAGAAATCATCTTATATTGGGTTTGTTAGGAATATAATGATATATTTGCCTTGCAAAATACATAAGTTGCTGTATTATGTTCCAGGGAAGGGTTTGAGAGATGGTTTGAGAAGCTTAGAAGATGATAATGGATTTAGAGATGTTTTGTACCATTATCTTCATGGTGAAGAAGCGAAAGTATTCGTTGAGTACAATAGTGAGTCTGAGGACGAAAATGATGATGGAGAGAGCACCAAAGTAGGAGAATGGAGAGATGGTAGGGATGAAGGACAGCAAGATAGACAAGAAAGTGGTGATATCACAATCACTGGATCAGATTGGGAAGTAGCTTAATTTAGTGATGATGACAATAAAGGGTTGGCCGTTGAAAATTTCTTAAGTGATGAGGACGACGAGAAACTTGTACAGTCAAGGAGAAAGCAAAGGGACTTTTTGGCCAATAAATTTGCAGCTTTATAAGTAGCTGATGAAACACTAAATAGGGCTGAAGGCTTTGTAGATGCTGGTGTTGCTGGTTAAGAGACTGATTATGAAAAAAGCATCGAAAATCTACTTCCAAGAACGAGCTTGAAGAAGATGAATAACCTGTAGGTAGAAGGAAAACTAAATTTCCTTCTTATGATCCATCTGTTGCTTCCCCTTCTTTTATCAGTAGGTATGAAATTTCAAGATGCCAAACAATTTAGGGAAACTATACTGAAGCACTCCATTCCTTCTTATCATTAGAAACACTAAGGCCTTTATAAGAGTTAGGTGTTCACAGCAAAATTGTCCATGGAAGATCTACGGCGTATTTGTTAGGATGAGTGGATCCTTTCAGATTAGGTATTTCCAAGAGGAGCATACTTGTTCCATTAATTTTCAAAACAAAATGGCAACAAGTGCATGGCTGTCGAAGCACTTCTTTGATCTGATGAAATTGATGCCCAAGATGAAGAGTGCGCAATTCAAACAGTTGATGAAGGAGCGTGTGGGCATTAATGTTTTCAAGAATCAGTGGAAAAGAACGAAGCAAAAGGTGATGAGAGTACTCATTGATCAGTATGATAAGGAATATGGGCAAGTGTGAGATTATGCTTGGGAGTGTAGGGTGTAAAACCTTTCAAGTAGAGTGTTTGTCGAGGTCGTGGAGAGACCACTTCCTAATAGTAGAACTAAGTTTGATAAGTTCTATGTGTGTTTCGATGCGTGTAAATAAGGATTTTTAGCCGGGTGTAGACGGATGATATGCTTGGATGGTTGTTTCTTAAAGGGCTTGTGCAAGAAAGAATTGCTGGCTGCAATTGGAAGAGATGCGAACAACCAAATGTTTCCATTGGCTTGGGCTGTTGTGAAGATAGAGAACAAGGACAATTACTCATGGTTCCTAAAAAATCTCATGGCTGACTTGGATATAACAAATGGGGAATGATGAGTATTTATGAGCGACCAACAAAAAGTAATGTCATAGTAATTTGTTTGTTTTTTGATATTAACAACATGTTATTTTCTTACATTTCTTGTAGGGATTGATTCCTGCATTATATATGCAAATATGGCAAAGACCTATAAAGGGGATAAGCTGCAATTGCAATTTTGGCAGCTAGTAAAGAGCACGAACATGTCTGACTTTAGGATAGCTAAAGAAGGATTGGTTTAGTTGACCAAGGAAGGCTTTAATGCATTATTCAAGATAGAACCGAAGCATTGGTGTAAGGCTTTCTTCAGCGAGCAATTCAAGTGCGATCACGTCGATAACAATATATGTGAAACATTCAATAGGAGAATAATTGATGCGAGATGCAAACCAATCATCTCAATGCTTGAAGATATATGAGTATTGGTCATGACTTGGCTCTACAAATAAAGAGATGAGGCTACGAAGTGGACTAGGCAATATGGTCCTAGGATTGCCAAGAAATTGGATGAGAACTTGGCTGCAAGTAAATATTGTCATCCCATCTGGAATGGGGAAGAAGGATATGAGATAATGAAGGGTTCCGATAAGTATGTTGTCCATCTAGGTACGAGAAAATATTCATGTCGAGCATGGCAACTAAGTGGAATTCCTTATGTATATGCTATATGTGCCATCCAATTAAAGGCCATAACGTGGACGATTATATTGATGATTGGTACAAGAAAACGAAATATATTGCTTCATACTAATTCATGATGCAGCCAATCAGAAATAACAAGTTTTGGGAGCCAACAAATCGTGAAGCACCTCAACCTTTGTTGTTGAAGAAGAAAATGGGAAGGCTAAAACAAAAATGAAGAATGTTGGAGAGGAAGGTCTCGGGTCAAGAAAGAATGAGTAGGACATGTGTGAAGATGACATGCTCTTATTGCCATGTAGCAATGCACAATACTAAAGGTTGCCAATTGAGAAAGCAGCAAAAATAATTAGGTGAGAGGCTAGTGGAAGGGCTTAGTGAAGGGATAGGTAGAGCAACAATTGAAGGCCAAACAGAATGGCAAAGTGAGTCCACTGTTCATCAGTCGACGACGAGAAACCCCGTAAGTTATGATATTTTTGTTTATGTTGTTTTTTGGTTTCTTACATATTTGTACATAGCATAATTAGCAAGTATTTTTAATGTGTTTGTCAGGTGACGAATAGGACACTTGAAGGATTGGTTGAAACTGCACAATGGCCAATTCAGTCGATCGTTCCTCAGCTGAGGAAAAAATAAAGTTCAATAACTTCTTTAGTTTTCCTTTACGTTATTATATGGGCTGATGTTATATTCATAATGTATTTATTAGGTTCGAAGAGGGCAAGCTCTAGCTCGATTGCCAATGGAAGGGCCAACAGAAGGGCCAACAATGGAAATGCCAATAGAAGGGCTACCACACGGGCTAAGTGAAGGTGTCGGTGAAGTCGAAGGACTAGATACAAGAAGGACAACTAAAAGAAGGACAATTGAAGAGTTAGCTACCAAAAAAAGGCCACCCAGAAGACGCCTAGCTGAAAAATCTGTCAAAGAAGCCCCTATTGCACCTAAAGGGCCAAATGTAACTGAAGCTGAACGGCCATTAGAAAAGCCACATGAAAGGCCAACTAAAGGGCAAAAAGAAGGACCCAAGAAATCACAGGCCAAAAGAAGGGACAATAAATCACAAGATGCTGAACATGATGCTCCAATTCGAACAAGAGGGGCTCTTGAGAAGAGGCTAAGACAATATGATTATGGCCTTTTATACAGATGACTGTACTGGAATAGTCATTCTTAATGTAAGTTTTATTGCCTGCATTTAATAAATTGTGCAAACTTTTGCTTATAATTTACTTGTATTTTTTTAGCCCGGGAGAAGTTCGGAGGTTCTTATTTCTCAAGGCCCTACTCAAGAATCAACGGCCGCACCAAAGAAGAAAACGACATCGGCTGCGCCAAAAAAGAAAACAACATCGGCTACATAAAAAAAGAAGACAGAATCGATTATGCCAACAAAAAAGACCAACAACTCAGCACCAACTCCATCTGAATCAATTCATCCTGAGACAATTGTAGCTCCATCTGAATCAGTGCATGAAGAGACAGTTGAAGAGGAAGTGATACGTCCAATTAGAAAGAGTGCAAGGATAATGAATCGAGGTCCATCAAAAGGAGTACGAACAGGGGGACTATGCATATTGATATTGATCGATAAGAATGGCTAGTTTTGTTATAACTTGTTATGGATGATTTTTTTATTTTTTATTTTGTTTGTCACTGAGTTGGTGAGACTTGAAATCAATATCGATAAAATGATTTTGCTACTTATCAATTTTTGTTGTTGCGTTTTTGATATTTTCGATTTAGATTATGCTTTACTTGCTCTACTAGTGATTGATGATTATTGGTGGTGGGTCTATGGTGATGGTTGGAGGCCCCTGCAACACTTGGTGCAAGTGTGCATTTTGCACATCTTGCAATGCACACTTGCACCAGGTGGTGCTTTGTGCAATCTGGTGCAAAGTGCTTGTACTGGCATCTTTTCTAGCAGCAACACACCATAGCCACAATGCAAGCTGATGGTGGTTCACGCTGTGATGGTGGCCAGTGGTTTATACTCTGGTCGTACTAGAGCTGGTTGTGTTGAAGGTTCATGCCTGTTGGTGGTGGATTTGTAGTGGTGGTTTGGGCGGTTTGTGCAGCACCTGATACAAGTGTGCATTCTGCACATTTTGCATCAGTTCGTGCTAAAGCTAGTAACCTACACTTAAGTGCTCATTTCTTAGAGAAGTTGACATTTAAGTGTTCACTTTTAAGCATCGAGTGGCACTTAAATGATCACTTTTAACAATAATCTGACACTTAAGTGATATTTTTTTTAATCTGACTAGCACTAAAGTGATCACTAAATACAACTTATGGCACTCAAGTAATAACTCGTGTTTGTCCTATGATACAACAAGCAGCAAACCTAAACCAACTCCAATTCAGCTGGGTTAACGTTAACATTGCAAATAAGCTACCACAACTTGCTTTTTTATATTAAAAACAAGCAAAAACATGTGTATCATCTCATCATTCCCTTTTCTTGACCTCCCTCAAAGCCGGTCGATGGCGTGGGACAACACAAACACAAATAAAATAGTCTACATTTAATCCAAAATAATTACATTTATCAACTCATTTTCAACTATGGCAGCTGAAGAAACTTCTTATCTTCAAATGCTTTACATTTGATCATTAAGTAGGCTATTTAACAAAACAACACTATAATAAACATTTGATAACACTTCCGTTCAATTTTCATTATTGAAACTTCATTCTTCAACAAATAATTAACTAAAGATACTTTAGCTTGCTTTGACACTTCATTCTTCAAATAATTAGCCGAAGATGCTTCAACTTGCTTTGAGTCAACGTCGTCCAAGTCGTCCACGAACGTAGATTGAGGTTGACGCCGCCAATCAAGTAGGTCTAATATCACCTCTGTCGCTCGGTTAGAAAACTTCGCATCGATCCATTTGAAGTATTTGCACTTCGACCCTTCTCTATATCTAGCGTATCCATAGAATCTTCTCCCGGGATTCATTCGAGTCCACGATGTTCTTCTTGGACTCGATAACCCACAATAATAGAAACGTTCGCGCTCGCCTTCTCCTTCGCTTCGGTGAGACAAATTCAAGTTGTTGCTTAAAATTTTGCTCTCCATTTTCAATATTTAGCACTCGGTAACCCACAATAACAAACAAATCACGCTCGCCTGCTCCTTCGCTTCGGTGGGATCTGGGGTTAATTGAAATAATTCGAGTGCTTAAGGGATTTTTAGGGCAAATCGAAATTAGGGTTCGAGTGCTTCTTGGGGAATTTGGCTGATTTAGGGATTTAGTCAGCAATAGGAGACGAAAATGGGGAGACAACACCGTTTTGGCCAATTTAGGGCCTTTGCTTTGTCCATCTATGGAAACGACGTTGTTTTGGGTGAGGGTTAGCTAAGATGGATCTCCGGCGAGCCACGTTGGTAAGTAAATTAATAAAAAATTGCCACGTAGGATTTCCGGGAGGGTTCCGATGACTTGGCACTGAAGTGATCAATTTGTTTTGAAAAGTGGCACTTAAATGTACCTTTTATAACTTTTGGCATTTAAGTGTCCTCTCGTGTCAAGTTTTGGCATTCGGGCTGTACTTATGCCAATAATACTTAATACTAGCATGATAGTAATCAATCCACAACCGAAGAAAAATTCTTTATGTAGTCAATTTCTTCATTTTGCTAAAAACCTTTTACTACTAACCTTGCATTATAGCTCTTACTATAATCAAGTTCTTTTTTGACCCCGTACATCTACTTGTTTTGCAAAGTCTTCTTCCTATCCAGTAACTATGTTAATACCCAAGTTATGTTCTTTTCGAGTGAATTTAACTCATCCTACATTGCTAACTCCTACTAAACAGAATCTTTAGCCCGCATTGTTTCCAAAATATGTTCTGGTTTGCCAACGTCAGTCAAAAGCTAATAATGCAATGATGGAGAATATCTTTATACAAGTTTAGTTGTTCTACTAGATAGGGGTGGTCGTGTCCTAGGTGGGTAGGATTTAGACCTGGACCTTGTACCCGACCATGTTATAACAAGTTCCCATTTTTTAGACCATGTACCATATCCTATTTGCACTTAACACTATTTTGGACCCTACCCTATTTTTCCAATCCGATAACAAGGTCTACCTTTTTTCCATTGGAACTTATTTTGCAACCGTCCGATATCCTATATGGCTTCAAATTTTGCATTAATTCGCAAGAAAACAACAATGTAATCCTCCTAATATTTATTAAAATATAAAGCACATATAATCAATAAGTACATGAAATTTTTGACTAAACGAAAAACTAATGATCCCCAAGGCTCATTATCGTAAATAAGCATCATAAGATAAAGCAAAAATCCTAACATTGTATAAACATTAGCAACAAACTAGTTTTTTTAATAGGGTAAAAATAGTCCTAAAACTAGTCAAATTCGGGTGGGTCTTCACTTGGAACCGGTTCTCGGACTAGTTCCAACTGGTTCCCAAAAACTAGAAGTGGTTCCCGAAGTTCTCGAACCTATTTTCAAGTGATCCGATCTAGTTCTGGATAAATCCAGTCTGGTTGCACTCCCCTACTATGGGATCTTCTTAAAATGGGTTCATGTGTACATGATTTTTGTTTTGGTTTTTTATCAAAGTCTTTGGCAACAGTTTTAGGAATTTTAACAATAACACTCTTAAAAATCTCATCCATTTTAATCTTTTTATTCTCCACCGTTTGTTTCTTCACATTAGATTCTACCATAGATCTATCCTTATATAACATGTTTTCATTGAACGTAATCGGCAGTTCTTATTATTTTTCTATTTTGTTCATCCTAGAATTGATAACCAAAATAATCAGAACCATAGCCAATGAAAGAACATTTTTAAACTTTTGTATCAAGTTTATCTCTATTTTCAAAACCTACATGAACATACAAAACATAACCAAAAACTTTTAGATACAAGAGATTTTCCTTCTTTCCACTCCATTCTTCTTTTAGTAACTTAAAATCAAATGGAATTGAAGGTCCTCTATTAATCAAATATGTTGTTATGTTAATTGCATCACCAAAAACATCTTAGGCAACCCTACATGCATCCTCATTCAGAGTTTTGATCATTCTCTTAGCAACTCTATTTTATTGTGGTCTATTAGGAAGAGTTGTCATTTTGATTATGTTCTCTACACAAAATTGCTTGAACTCCTTGCTATTATATTCACCACCATTATCGTACCTTAAACATTTAATCCTCATGTCAATCTCATTCTCTAATTCAACTTTTCATACTTTAAAAGTGGAAAACACATCAAATTTATTTTCAAAAAAATAAACGTGACATAACTGCGTAATAAACATGACATAATGGCGCATGCCTCCAAGGGAAAGCACAAGAGCTAGTCTCTATACATCTAAATGCACCAACTCTAATTTTCCTTTCTTTGGTTCTCTTCTAATCTTTGAAAAACCGATATGTTTTTACTTGCTCAAAACACAATCTTCACATAGACCAATTTCTATGGACTTTAGATTAGGTAATTTTCCTTGAGATGCTAACAGCTTCATCCTCTTCACTCATGTGCCCAAGTTTGTAATGCCATAATTTGGAATTAGCTTTCGTCTCAACATCTGTAGCAATTTTTCCACTACTTTTAGCATTCTTGACTTTGTTCCCTATGCTACAACCAAAGCACTTTTAACTATTTTCCAAGAGCTTTCTCCAAAAATAGTTCGGTGTCCCGTGCTATCTATTTGACTTATGGAGATCATTCTTCTTTTAAGTCCTGGAATGTATCTGACATCATGTAACTTTCGTTGATATCCATTAACAGCTTTTATGTAAATATCACATTTTCCCATAATATCCAAAGTTTCATAATCAGCAAAACAAACCTTTCTAAATTTTCTAACAACAAAATTCTGCATTAATTTTTTTGTATGAAAAAGAGTGAAACGACACAGTTGAATCAAGAATCTAAGACTCAATTGAACTATCAATGCTCAAAATTAAGGCATCATTATTTTACGTCTCTTCAAGAATTATGTTCACGGATTTTTTTTTCCTTCTTGATTTCAATCTCGATATTGGATTTTCTTCTTTAGGGCTCTACAATCTCGCTTCAAATGACCCTTTTGCTCGCAAATCCAACAAATTATTTCACGAAGTGGTTTAGATTTGTTTCTCCCTTTGGACTTTGATCTATCACGGTAATGGTTCCACCCTCGTTGATTGCTTCTCCCTTTGCCTTCGGTATTTAATGTTGTACACAAAAATTCACCCAATTCTCTTCTATGAATATTCTCGCTAAGAATCAAATTTTTGATTTCTCAAAGCTTCAATTTTTCTTACGAGATGAATTGCTCACTAATGTCACTATTGCACTCTAGCTTTCAGGTAGAGAAGAAAATTAATTAAAGCTTTTACCTCGTCATTGAATATGAAATCCACTGAACTCAACTGAGTCATGATCACATTTCATTGATTTAATCTGTTATAGAAGCACATCTGTATATCTTTAGATTGAAAAGATGGCGTATCAAATAAACATTGTTAGATACAGAAGACTTCTCGTATATATTGGACAATGCTATCATCAAATCCACCATTGTCACCCCATTAGCAATGTTGAAAGCAACGTTTCGCGCCAATGTGAGACCAATCAAACCGAAAACATACTAATCTAATAATTCCCACTCTGTTTGCTGCATAGTATCATGTTTCTCTTAGATAGAGGCTAATGTGAATTATTTTGATACAACATATCCTCAATTTGCATCTTTCAAAAATCAAATTCTTTGCCATCGAATCAATTGATCTTCACCTTCCCTTCATCGATATTCGCTCCCATTATTTTGCCAAAGCAAGCTCTAATACCAATTGTTGAGAATGCGAATACACAAAGAGCAAAAATAAAATAAAAAAGGAAGAAGAAAAAATAAGCCAGAATTTTTACGTGGAAAACCCTTTCCAAAAATTAAGAAAGGAAAAACCACGGTATCACATTAGGCAATCTCTTCACTATCAGTATCAGTATTACAAGTTATAAGGCTACAAGTTTTAGCGTTAAAACTATAAAAGATGTTACCCTTATATATAGTAGGAGTTTAAGGTATACATAATTATGATGGAAATTACATCTACGTCATTGGAAACAATAAAAACTCTATTATTAGCTTTAACATATTAAGATGAGTCACCTATTGAGAATTGCTTGCCCCCCAACAAACTCTTTTTGCGCTTGAACATTATTTTCCTCTATCAAACTCCACAACTCCATCGTCATCGCCGCGGCAATGGTGATCACCTTGTTGATGAGCTCAAAAACGTCGGTTTCTGTTGTTTTGAAGAATTCTCTCCAATCATCGAGGGACTCCCCCTGGAAACGGATTAAAGTGTAAATCGCTTAGAGCGCAAGCAGCTCTCAAGAAAACTGCAAGATAATTTTTGTTCTTTTATCAACCGAATGGAACTAACTAAATGACCCGTTTCAAAAACAGTAGCAGTATCATCGGAACAACGGAGGAATGATGGGCAAGAAAATTGCCGCTAACCTTGAGAGAAATCCTTCGGCTCTGCGATTCTTGGGATAGCGTAGTTTTCGTTTGTCCGCAAGAGAGTCAAGACGAAGAGGAGATTTAAATGAATATTGAGTAATTATTTGTTTAATAAGTTTAATCATCAAGAAAATGGGTATGGATGCAAAGTAATTATTTTCGATAAGTTTGTAAATTTATATTAAATGGAATGTCGCTGGTATCTGATTTATGAAAATTACTTATTGTTGTTTTGGGTTTATTAAACCAATAGAAAACTTATTATAAATTAATAACCCTGTCTAAAAATGACTCAATTCATATATTAAGACCTAACAATATATTATAAATTACCTTTTTATATGAAAACTTCATAATCACATGTGAAAGTTGCCAACAAATTTCATGTAGCTTTTAAGTTACTTTTAACCCGGATATATTATTATGGATATGACCAAATTACTAGTTAGTAGTTATTAACATAAGAGGAATTATTTTTGCATCAAAGATAATTCCTAACCAAAATATTGATGTGATATTTTTCTAACGACATAAACTCAAAACAAAAATTGTTTTGGGTGCTT
This sequence comes from Corymbia calophylla, assembly GCA_014182845.1. NCBI lineage: Eukaryota > Viridiplantae > Streptophyta > Magnoliopsida > Myrtales > Myrtaceae > Corymbia > Corymbia calophylla. The sequence continues at coordinate 6,570,352 of CM024695.1, forward strand.
ACGGCTAGATAAGCCCAAAACAACATCATTTTGTGCTAACGTGGCTAGACTTAGCCAAAACGACGTCGTTTTGCTTGAATTAGATTTTAATATAAAAATTAATTAAATTAATTCTTTTTAAAAAGGGAGGAGGACAGCACAGGCAAGAAGGCGACTCCCTCGCCTGTGGCTACTACCCCATCACCGGTGGGATGGTGGCAATGGCTGTCCTAGGTCGGCGGCTCTTGGGCGAGGGCCGATGACCCTCATTGATGGAAGGTCGGCATTGAGAGAGGGTGGCGACCCTCTCCCAAATCTAGGCAAGGGTCACCCACCCTCACCTCAACCTAGGCAAGGGCCGCTGCCCTCTCCTGGCGCCTGAGTGAGGGCCTATTGGCCTTCGCCTCCCGTCGATGAGGGTCACTAACCCTCACTTAGGAGTTAGCAACCTAAGCTGGCCATTGTCGCCACCCCCCACCGGTGATGAGGCGATGGCCATGGGTGGAGGAGCCCCCTCTTGCCTATGCTATCCTCCTTTTTTTAAAATTTTAGTTTTTAATTTAATTTAATTACTTTTATGTTAAAAATCGAATGCGGGCAAAAGGACGCCGTTTTGGGTGAGTTTAAGTTGACTCAACTCTTCGGCGAACCACGTAAGCAATTTTCATTATTAAAAATATGCCATGTAAAATTTCCAGGACCCTTCCCCGGAATTGACGTCGAAATGTCCCATTTTTTTTTATAAAAAAAGTGGCACTTAAATATACATTTCGAAAGTTTTGGCACTAAATTATCTATTTGTGTCAAGTTTTAGCACTTTCGTTATATTTTAGCTGTGAATTTTTATAATTACGACTCATAGGCCTCTTGAGAAAGCCGGAATGTCATAGAAAAACAATGCTGCCTTTCATAGTCCAAATTCCAAATTATGGCAACAACAAAAAAAAATCCAACAGGTAAAAGTCAAAACTCGTATGGTCAATCCCTTCTAGTTACTTTCACCAAATTGTTTGGTTGGTACTTTCTCCAAATTTTATTGGTAGAAGAACCGGCGTGATTTACCTCCTTTGTGAGATTGATCGTCATGTCGACGGAGATTACCACCTTCCATGGTCCAAATTCCAAATGACGGCCCAAAAAATTCGAACAGGTCAAAGTCAAAACTCGCATGGTCGATCCCTACTCTTGTTACTTTCTCCAAATTTTTTTGGTCGGGACTTTCTCCAAATTTTATTGGTAGAATAATCGGCATCGTTTACCTCTATTTGGGATCGATTGTTACGTCAACAGAGATTACCCTAGTTCTATATGAAGCAGGCGAGGTTGGGTCAAAATTTCCGCTTGTAACTTGTCGGGACTCTTTTTTTATAGTACAGGGTAAGGCGCCGTGATTCTGAACTAGTCAAAGTAAAAACTTGGCGGACAGGAAAACCAAATGCGATCATGCGGATGAGGTCATTTCTAATTAAATTTCTGATAAAGTCCAATGGATAATCTCATTGGAAGAGTGTATCTTTATTTCTTTTTAAAATAATTTAGCGGTGATTATTCTTTTAGAGTTCTCTACAGACCGGCGGAGGGAGACTACTCGCAATTGACAACTCCAGCAACATGCGCATCGAGTGGTTAGACATGTCATCATTTTTTAATCGAGAGTTGACCCAAAACGGGATCAAAGCTTGGTCTTTGGAACTACTTGGGTATACACTGAGCAAAAAAGGTGCTCTTTTCATGAGTTTCTAGAATGCCCTCATGTCTTATGTTAGTGTCGGTTTAATTGATCTTTTCTTCTTTTTTTGTGATTGTTTGATGAGTTTAAATGCCCATTTATTTAATTTTGATACATACTGTTTTTCCTTAGATGGGCTTTTCAAGGGTGTGCTGCCTCTTGAGAGGGTCACAGCTAGCATGCCCAAGAAGATTATGTGATGAAATATGAAGATGAGAGAATAATTATGCAAACGTATGGTGTGTACTTTTCATAACAACTCACTTTATTCCACCTACTACAACGCATCCGCACGCGAAATCTCGTGATCTTTCGTGATTTGGGAGGGAGGATAAGGAACTGAGGGGAAGTTTCATGGAATTTGGAAGTAGTCCTTTGAATTGTTAGGTACCTTGAAAGTGATGTTTAAGGAGGTTGATTCACAAGGACAAGTTGAATTTCAATTTGTGAGAAGGATTTTTATGGAGAGATAATCTTTTAACAGAAGACTCTATCGGGTGCTTGTTAAGCTAGGGCAAAATATTAATTCAAAAATGTAACCAAAAAAGATCGATCGTTGCATGCTTAGTCCCATAATCTATAATTTGTTTGCCTGACTTACTTTGAAATGCATTTTTCTCAATTTCCAAGCGGCATTAGTACCCCATGGTAATTGTATCTACTATCTTTTAGTACTTTAGGAAATCCTCATATACCAATTTTGATTTCTTCCACGTAGTCGGCGGCGCTGCTTTTGTCAGCAGCTACGAGGGTAAGACTGTGACCGGAATATAATGTATGTCGAATAATGATGATATACGCGATAGGTCGGAGTCGCGATTCTAATATAAGATAACGTGGCCGGCTGTACGGCGATGCTAAATGGTAAATAATATGCTCTTTCTCTCGTGACATTAGTTACCTCGTCACGCCTCAACTTCATGCTCACTTTGAAAAGGATATATGCTTTTTCTTCCAAATGTCAAAGCATGTGTTTGAAAATCGCGAGATCTTCTACTCTGACTTCCCGAACCAACGACATTAAACATTTTCCGCTTTTTCATGAGTTCCGATGTCAGCTGGCCAGTGTGGACTGAGAGGAGCGTGTGGAAATTTTGCATGGTTGGGAAAAGCTGGATTTTTGTACTTATTAAGTTAGGGAGGGGTGGAGAATAAGATCAAATATATCCAGCTAGGAAAAATAAAACACACAAACAAACAAGTACCAATTAAGTAGAAACCTAAAGAAATTTAAGAATTAGGTCTGACAAAGTGATCTTATCCCCAAGGCCTATGTGGATGTCCTCGGATCACAAATTTTAAGAAACATGCAACTCTACTGTGGATCATGATTGAAATAGAAAAATGGATATTCAAAAGGGCGAATGCCGCTCAGAACTTGACGCGTATAGCGCATATATATTTGTATTTATATATATGATAAAATTATCTCCTATGTAGATGCATATTAGAACATATGCATAATGATATACATATATAATATATGAGGAATGAGCATAATTTTAGGTCTATGCCAAAGACGGGCTATACACATGATTGATGTGTGCAAGATTCTTCTCGAGAAAAGGCAATTCTTGCGCATATGTGAGATTTGCCATTTTGGGTCCTTTAATCATGAGGGAGAGGGAAGCAAAAGCAGAAAACAAAAAGACCAAGTTGGAGAGAGAGAGAAAAAAGAATTTGAAGAAAAGGGAATTTAATAGAAACAATCATTTCCAAGAGGGGGATTGTAAAATGATTGGGAATGGGCTCGAAATGGGATTGGTGGTCAAAGGCCTTTTATGGAGGTCCAAGAATTATATTCTGTAATTTATAGACCATGGTACAAATATTAAAGAAAGCTGAAAAAAAGGACACCCATTTGCGCTTTTTAAATATTAGTTTTAGATATTAGTTTAAGAATCTTCATGTCGACCAGTAGGAAATTTCCTAGACAAAGAAGATAGTATCGGTTCTATTGTTTGTTTAAATGGCTAGGGCATTGCACAGCCTCTCCCTAGCGAGACCATCCGAAGCATGCTCATACCAAAGACATACACGCCGTGACATTACATTAGAAATTCTCTACATTGGTTGATTAAATTTACATAAATCTCAAAATCATAGCATATTACCTTCTTGAATATATCTTAATTCTTTCTTTTACTCATTTAATAAAGCAGGTTATCAAACCTTTTGACTCGACTAAGTTTCACCAATACGCACAAAACCCACATACATTGAGTAAGGCTCTATTCACAAGAAGACAATTTGGCCCCAAAAATGAGTATAAGTGGATGGAAGGCGTTGTGACTGGAACATGAATTGTGTTGTACTCAGATCCTCGTCCTAGTATGTTTCGACTTTGACTGGATAGGATAATCGGGCTTTGATTGCCTCACGAATCATTTTGAAAATTCTGTATCGATAGATGACAGATGAATCGGAATTATGATTACCATAACATCAAAATCTCTTCTAAACAAGTGGTTTAATGATCATGCATTTCAATGCTTTCTCCTTTAATTGCTAAAAAAGCTCCAGTTGAAGTTTTTGAATGTATTTTGATTTCAGAATTTTAATTCGCATCAAAGCCGAGGGTTTGTTCAAATCTTTCGTCCGCGCCCGGTTGCCTGTTGGAAAAAACCTTTAGGTGATGACGTCCTATTGATACGAGACTTATATGACACTAGTATCATGTCTTAATAGTATAAAAAGGAAAATCTAAACTCTAAGTTGGCATAGTTAGTTGAGCCATCATGGGATTTCTCAATCGGTAACTAGAAGTGACATATTCATATCTTAGCAACCGAGTGTAAATCACATATTCGTATTTTATGCACCGCCAGAGAGTTGATTAGGATTCCTCGTTCTTGCCCCTAGATTATCAAATAAATGAACAATGCACAAAGAAAAATGAAAAAATAAAAAAGAATACGAAAGAGCAATAAATAGAATGATTAGTCAATTTACCAAATTTACAGTTTCACTAGCTTCTGTCGAGGGTGGTAAGAATAAAAGGATGGATTAGGAAGGAAAAAAATTAACATCCGTAATTCACTCTCTTGAAAGGATTCCCATTAATTATGTGCAAACTACTTTGAGTTATAACTATTTTCATAGGCTAAATGCCCAAACTTAATCAGTTCATGGGACTAATAATGCATCTTGTAAACCTCTAGGTAGCTGGCCTTTGCATTTGTACAATAGAGGATGAACATAATAAATTGCACCTTGTATATTTGATCTTCCCACCGCCTCCTCCACCATTGTCATTCGTCATCTCCGCCAACCTCTTTGGCCTTTTGTCTGAGCTGCATGACGCCACTAGCCTATGGTGCCCATCTCTCTGTTGCGTGTGCGCGTACAACTAAATTGAATAATTAGCTATACCTGTGATAAAATTAACATCTTTAAAATAGCATATTCTAACAATATGGGAGCTAATAATCTCATTGACATTGCAACCTATTTTGGTCGTTTGAGGTGTGAGACTATATCCCAAAGGAAGGGAGGGAGGGAGAGGAGCCTACTACGGGTGGCAACGAAGGGGTTGGGGAGACAAGTTGACGGTAACGAGGAGAGAACAACAATAACCGCGAGGCACGACGGCATCAGGGAGAGATTTAGGCTTTAGGGTTTTGTTATAGGTTCACAAAAAAATGCCATTTTAGGGGAGTTGACTCCATTTGGTTCAGCTTTCTCAAGGGGCTTTCAACAACAAAGCCCCTTGGGAAAAATTTTAAGTATTTGGTTCAGCATTTGGGGACCCCATTGGCCAAATGTCGAAAGCTCAATGCTGGTCCCCCAGCATTGAACTTTCAACATTTCAAGAATGCAAGTCAACCTACTTTGACTATTTTTTTTTTTAGAAACCTTGAAGGTGGAGTCGGCGACCGCTGTTGGCGCGACCCTTGGCGGCAACCGCCGTCGGAGGTCGCGCGATGCTTGGGTTCCCACGACCTTCGGTGGTGATGCGCCTGGATCGCACGAACCCAGGCGTCACCGCCGGAGGTCGAAGGTCATGACGCCTGGGTTCACGCAACCCAAGCGTCGTGGCCGGAGGTCGGAGGTCGCGGCACGACACTTGGGTCATGCAAACCCAAGCGTCACGACCTCCGGCAGCAATGCGCCTGGGTCACGCAAACCTAGGTGTCGCTGTCGAAAGTCGGAGGTCGCGGCGCGACACCTGGGTTGCGCAAACCTAGGTGTCGTGACCTCCAACGGCGACGCACCTAGGTCGCGTGAACCCAGGCGTCGCCGCCGGATAGCAACGCCGGTGGCTAGATCTGGTCGGCCACCCTTGTTTAAAAAAAAAATAAAAAATAAAAAAATAAAAAAAGCTATTTGTAAATGCAAGTTTATCAAACAGTATTTACACTAAAGTCATTTCGGAAAACTCAATTTGCCAAACACTTTTGCTTTCACCAAATGCCCATTGAATTAAAGATACTTGGGGAAATGCAAATGCATTCCCCAAAAGTTGAACCAAACAGGCCCTTACTCGATGGTAACCGAGCAAGATTGCAATCCTAGAAAGGAATAAGTTCAAAGAGAATTTGAGAAAAAAGAAATTATAATTGAAAATATATGAAAAAATAATGGAATCCTTCATTATTCACTTAAAAAAAAAAATCATTGCTGTTCTTCAATCTAAAGAATAGGATTTTGCTATGTATCTTCTGAGGTAAGATTAGATACTATACCGTGAATAGAGAGTTAGTATATGCTGATTGATATCTGACCTACTCCATAGTCCAGAATCCATGACAGCATTCTTAAAGTTATTTTTAATATTTCCTAGGCTTCTAGGGCGTGATGAAATGATTATTCTAAAGATTCCAACGTGGCAATTTTTCAATGGGCCATAAGTCTTCCAAGAAGATTCCTGACCAGTGAGGGGCCACAAACATGCTCATTAGCCTGTTTTGACTTCCTTCATATCACTAACATCATAAAACCATGGAATCGATTGTATGGTCTAAACGCAATGGCTCTTTCTACGCATGTTCGTGTCTTTTTATACGATAATACGAATTAAATGTTGGCAATTAGGTTAACAAGGGTCCCTATTCATGTTATGCAAAAAGCCACAAAATGAGCGACAGAAAAATCAAACAAATCAGTCTTTGACCGTCTAATCTTGCATCTAATTCAACTCCACGTAAATTAGGCAGAGAATGCAAGCTAAGATGGCCTAATGAAACGACACAGGAGCAAATCGGAATGACGATTCTGTAGTGCGAATGCTGAACAGGCAAGTGACAAGGAAGGCCCTTCTACTGGAGCAGACGTTGACATAGTGAGCTGTTTGATAACCATTTTGAATTTCGGACCGTCTTAATACAAAAACCCATTTCTTAAATTCGGTCTAATGTGTCATTCGAAAGGGCTACTAAAAAGGCTAGCTCCAGTTGTACACTCCTTGTTTTATTGCAGGCGGGAAATATTAAATAAATGGGATCTTGAGTTTTCTCACTAGTTTCTAGGGTACTTCCTTCACATGCTACAATTTAAACAGTTGGCAGTATTCCACGTAGAAAAAATTAAGAATCCAACCAATTTTTTTCTCCAAGTGATTAAGGTACCATGATTTCTGTGGGCACCTAATCACATGACCCTGTTTGTGCACACGCTTGTCTAATTGCATGAGGTTATGAGTCGATAATCCTCTGCTTTTGGCAAATAATCTATCCAGTTCCCGCGATTCCCACATACCCAAATAAACAAAGCGCGGTAGGTTCAGGGCTAATCCAAGCGGTTAATAACGGCTTGATCGTGCTTTTCTTGTTTTGACCAAATGATTTAGTAGAAATTTTTTCTAGTTGCTTCCTTCAAGTGATCACCTCATAGTCTTCTTGCTGGAGATAGAAAATTGCGATTATTAAGGTTAATCTTGGTGCTCGAGGGACATGAGGTTAATATTTTATTATTCTTGATAACCTATTCAATGACCAACCGGAGAGATTTGTGGTCCATTGTTGGTCTGTTAGAGAGCAAGCATCATTAGAAAATAGTACCTTTTAACTGCATCAACGTAGGTGATTTACGAGCAAAACATTATCTTTTTCAAAAAAGGGAGGAAAAAAATTAGAGGAAGTTCAACCTTTGTTAGGTGAAGACCATTACTTATGTCATTTGGTTCTATTCCGAGGAGCAACATTTGTTTAAGTAATGTTATGGAAGTAAAGTTAACATAGAGATAAATGTGCTTCTAATAATGACGGATCTAATGGTGCCGGCCGCCGCTTCCTCGATGCTTGGTGCAATTTTTAGTAAATACAAACTATAGTTCATAATGTTTCACATAAAATTTTATATCTCCTCCTTCTTAGTTGGATTATTTTTTCATAAGTTTTTCTATGAATAAATCTATAATCTCTCCCTCTCCCTCTCTCTCTTTCTCTTTCTGTTTTTATTTTTCTTTTTTATTTTTATTTTCTGATTTAGTCCTTACTACTGTGCACAACGTAGACTCAACTCAAGGCCTCAGATTTGGTGAGAATGTAATTGTTTTCTTCCTTCTCATTAAAGAAGGCAATCTATTCATCGCAAATCTTTCTGTTGAAATTCTGGCACATGGAACTTTTCTTGATCTTGAGCAGCACGTCCTAAGATTTGAACAAGCATCTAATTTCTTATCTCCATTTTGTCTTTCTAATTTTCTAATTCGAGCTTCACCCTTTTTGCTCTGAAATCATGTTGTTTATTGCCGCCGGTCAGCAAATCGAATCCACGCTAACTACACAATCTGAGACAAATATTCTGACCTTACAAGCCTTTGTGTTCATAATGCAACAAAACCATTGTCATCATATTCTGCACATTAACCTATTTATGGACATGTGTAATGCGTATGAGGTCTGTAGGATATTCAAGGATTTTTTTTTTTTTTTGGTCTAGTAGGATATTAAAGATTAAAGATATATCTTTTTTATCTTGACATTGCATTATTAAAACAATGCATTCCCATGAAAACCCAGTTTTTTTGTGCTTGATAATACCAACCACGCACAAAACCCTGATGCCACAAATCTTGCTAAAGAACCAAGAGGTAATTAATGTGCATGGAAGTGGGGTAGTCATATCTTTCTAGAGCTTCTAGTTTGTGTAATTACTGGTATCTTTGTCAGTCTATTAGAACTGAACCACTCTTTAAAAATAATGGTACACATTTATCAAGCATTTAGAATGTTAGACCATCATGCATGGTTTTGGCTTTCGAGGAAGTTTAATTTCTTATTTTATTTTTTGAAGCAATGGTTTCAAAATTACAGATTGAGAAGCCCAAAGAGTAATCAACGGCCTTTTAAAGATAAAAAATTTGCAATACCTTTCTCAAGAGGGATGAGATATGAAATTTTAATATGAATTTTATAGAACATAATGTGTATTTGATAAAGTTACACTAAGCACCAACCAATCAAGAAGGTGACTGCCCGCCACTGCCCTTCCCCTCAGCTCCCCTCACCCCAACTCGGTCTGCCACTGGTGGAACTAGGCAAAAGCAAAGGGGAGAGAGAGAGTTATGCAATTTCCCTCTAAAAAAAAGGTTATTTACATTTTAAACTATGAGAGTGAATACATAGAACGATTAGAAGGAGAAGCATTTCTATATGATGATAAAATATGAAAATGGAAATTGACATCATATATAATAATAAGAATAATAAGACTAACACCTGCCGCACCACGCCCTTCAACCACCGAACTGGTTCTGGAAATCTTAGGGATATTTTGAAAGAGAAATAAAAACCAGAAAGAAAATTCTTGAAAAAAGATGACAGGAGCCAAACAGTTGGCAATTGAGATTAAAATTATATCTGTGAAAAGGTGGGAGGGCATAGAGCTTTCATCATGCTTCCTCAGAGAATCAATCATCGATTTTTATTATTCCTTTTCTTTTTTTTTCTCCATCTTCAGTCTGAGGCAAATTGAGAATATCCGCTTCTCTGTCAAACCCCCTCTATAAAGGTGGCGTCTGACATAGTTCCCCTCCATTCAAAAACAGTTCTCTTTTCTTCCTCTCCAATCTCTCTCTCTCTCTCTCTCTCTCTCTCTCACACACACACAGTTGCATCCTATTCTCAAGACACGCCAAAAAGCATCACATCGATTTCTAAAGTTAAATCGCCATCTCAAGAGCTTATCACGAATGGCTGTTGAGATTGAGGCTGCTCCTTCCGTCCAGCTGTCGAGAGTCGCAGATTCCGAGACGCACGGCGAGAACTCACCATACTTCGCCGGCTGGAAAGCGTACAATGAAGACCCTTACAACGAGGCGAGCAATCCTTCTGGGGTCATCCAAATGGGATTAGCTGAGAACCAAGTGAGTATACATCAGCACCTAAGAGACCATTCATGGTTTTTGAAGTATGAATTGTTTGATGATGGTAGTACAAGTCACATGTGATTCACAAGGCTAATGATTCTTCCAAACAGGTCTCATTTGACTTGCTTGAGGAGTACTTGGAGAACCATCCGGAGGCATCTTGTTGGGGCGAAGGAGCTCCTGGGTTTAGAGAGAATGCCTTGTTTCAGGATTACCATGGCCTTCTCACTTTCCGAAAGGTACATACTGAGATCTCTCAAGTCCTAGAAACAGCGAAAAGCAAGGTTCGCTGAGCTGTAAGAAGTGGAATCAGTCAGCTAAGTGACTCTGCATTTTTCTGCAGGCGATGGCAAGTTTCATGGAGGAAATCCGAGGCGGGAGGGTAAAATTCGACCCCGAACGAGTTGTCCTAACTGCTGGAGCGACCGCTGCGAATGAGCTATTGACCTTCATTTTAGCCGACCCCGGCGATGCTTTGCTGGTCCCCACTCCTTATTATCCTGGGTAAGAATGGGCTCTTCCCGACTCACCAACATTCTAATGCCAAAATGGCTTAAGTCAATGGCTTACATTAATGTTCACTCCAACCTTCTGCTAACGAGGCCCTTTTATTTGGGAATTCTTTTTCCAGATTTGACAGAGACTTGAGGTGGAGGACTGGCGTGAAGATTGTGCCCATAGTCTGTGATAGTTCGAACAATTTCCAAATCACTACTCAAGCTCTAGAAGCAGCCTATGAGCTCGCGGAATCAATGAACATCAAAGTGAGAGGAGTCTTGATCACCAACCCTTCAAACCCATTGGGCACGACCATCAGCCGGTCGGTCCTGGTGGACATCCTCGACTTTGCAACAAGGAAAAACATCCACCTTGTCTCTGACGAAATCTACTCAGGCTCCGTTTTCTCGTCCTCCGAGTTTGTGAGCATTGCTGAGGTCCTCGAGGCGCATGAGTACAAGGGCTCCGAGCGGGTCCATATTGTGTACAGTCTCTCCAAGGACCTCGGCCTCCCAGGTTTTCGGGTTGGCACGATTTACTCGTATAATGACAAGGTCGTGACCACAGCGAGACGCATGTCCAGCTTCACACTGATCTCTTCTCAAACGCAACACCTCCTCGCCTGCATGCTGTCCGACAAGAAGTTTACAAAGAACTACATCGAGATCAACCGCACCAGGCTGAGGAAGCGGTATGAGAGGATAATCGAGGGCCTGAGAAGCGCTGGGATCGAGTGCCTAAAGGGCAATGCCGGGCTGTTTTGCTGGATGAACTTGAGCCCTCTTCTTGAGAAGCCCACAAGAGAAGGTGAATTGGATCTTTGGAGGACCATGCTTCATGAACTAAAGCTTAACATATCTCCAGGATCATCATGCCACTGCCCAGAGCCAGGTTGGTTTAGGGTGTGCTTTGCTAACATGACTGAGCACACTCTGGAAGTTGCACTTGAGAGGATACACAAGTACATGGGACAAAGAAGAACTTGAGACACACACACCCACTTATAAAAGATTTGATTTTATTCTCTTCAAAATTAGCGATCATTCTTTTATACAAGTGAAGAAAAATAAGGGTTCGGACTATAAATACCGTACCGTGTCCGATTTTTTGACAGGAAACTAAATCCGTGTCGTGTGTAACCCCAAGTGTTCTTGTTCTTCCCACACCGTGTATACATCAGGTGCCAGCAGCATCTTTTTTTTTTCTTTTTCTTGCTTTGCATCCAAAGCAAGTTCTTATACAATAACACCTGTAACCCAATCTGGAATCAAATTACTGCTGTTTGGAAGTCCTCTTCGATTGTTGTCACCTAATCTTGCAGTTCTCAGATTTGTTACGCATTTGACTTGATTAATTATCACGTCCTCTCTCTGATCTAAACTTTCCACTTTGTGGTTTCACATCTCATGAAGTAGAAGACCATAAACAGCTCCCCCCCCAAAAAAAAGATCCTCATTTGCATTTTGTAAATATTCTACTTATGGGAGGACATGGGTCGCTCATAGGGCAAGCTAGAACAATTCAGTAAATGCTGAGACAAACATTGTCCGTCTTTCCAAAGTGTAAATAGGACATTGATTGCATTGACTTTCAGGAGCAATGGTATCTTTTTAGAAGGGAGTGACTTAATACACAAATGCAAGGTTCTCGTTTTACTTGAGGTTTAATGGAGAGAAGGGGCCGGCAGGCCATAATCTTCCCAGTTGTTGTTCAGATCACTAAAATATTAGGAGGATAATCATCAATATAAAGACAAGTATTGGTCACAAAAAGTGTCAACTGAATTGCAGAAAAAGGTAAAAGTGAAATTTAACATAAAAATATATACAGCTGAGCTCCTGTTTTCTTCCTTTCTTTTCGGAACCTGCTTACTTCATCATTTATCTATTTACGTACCAATTTCCTAAATTTGACATACATATTAGGCCATTCTTTCTTTTTTTCTTACGATGTTGTCGTGTCTCTACGACTCTCTGAGCACCAACTTGTTTCATCGGATCACACGCAACTTCGAGTTCTTGATAGTGAGAGCATCAACATCAGTGGATGGACTCTCTTGACAACCTTGAGACACGATAAAACATTACAAAAGACCGAACGTAGGGTGTGATTGTTACAGGAGGAATTGTATCAGAAACAGCTAAGGACGAAGACCAAAAACGTATGCTCCTATCCTAGTTAGGTTTGCTAAACGAAGAATCTCCAAAGCCCTTTTTGACATTTGAGCAATACATCCACATCGTGTCCTTGTCATGTTCAAGAAGGCGCGCAGGCCTTGACAGGAACAAGTTTTTATTAAACAAATTTATATTTTGCTTTCTTGGGGTCTGGCATCACCATGACATATCGCTTTCGCTCCCCTAAAGACTATTAACTGACTTTTACTTCTCTGGGACGTGCTTGTGTCAGAATAAACACTTACTCCAAAATTAAACCAGTATTAATCCCATTTGACTAAGCAATTGTTTGTCTTACGAACAGGTAATGACATGAGTGGGAACAGTAGCTAAAGAATACGCTTTAATCCTACACATACAACAAAATACATTCATATATGCATATGTTTCTAGAAATTTATGTATATGTATATACATAATATACAAGGATCATTTTTTTTCTTTAATACATCTCATTCTAAATAAAGTGTACGGAGGTTCAAAAACTTGCCATACTTGCAAGGTTGAACCCCTTCAAAACCCCTTTGTTCCATGCTCATAATTATGCGGCTCGGATTAAGTCGATATTTCTTTGTCTAAACATAGCTTATTATGTCAAAACGTCACCACTGATCACATGAGAAAAAGGAGAATTATATGGTCATTGACTTTCGTGCACTTTGAATAGTGATAAGTATTGTCTGACTTTTGGCTAGAACAATCCTTTTCTCCGAAATGTCAACTAAATCCCAAACTAACAAAGCATTTATTGAAGTTTTTTTTAATGCAAAACGTGATCTTCAGCTTTTTCCATCTTCCGAACAATCATGTTTCAATAACCATTTGAAGTTCCTCTGTCGTTAGGCATGCCTGTGCGCCTGAGTTTGCAGGGCACAGTGGTCAACCCCTCTTGGCTTTTGACTTTCCGCCTGGTTCTTCATGTGTAAACTCCGAAATCGCAAAGTTCTGTTGGGGTTGAATATCTTGAGAAGGTCAAACACACCCTCTTTCCCTCCACAACCGCCCAGTCTCATTTTTTTTTTTTTTTTTTAATCAGGGAACCCCCGCACGGCCGACAGCCGGAGAGGTAAACCCGGGGTGACGCTAGTGCAGGACCCACCACCATGACGTCACGCTTAAGAATCCCTAACGACAGTGCGGGGATTCAAACTCCTTCCCATTTCGTGATGGGAAGAGAGCCCGAAGCCAACGCAGCCGCTACGGGCGGTGGTCCCCAGTCTCATATTTGATGCCTGAAAATTTAAGAATTTAACCAAGTGAGGCCATCTTACTTTTGTACGCGAACAAGCTTTACATCAACTTAGTGACACATTGAAGAATATAATTATATAACCTTATCATAGTCCCTTGCCATGAGAGTTAACTCTAAGTACATTTTGTACAGAGGGCTTGACTGAAGTGCTAGAGTAGAGATCATCCATCCATTCCAACTTCAACCCCGCAATCGCAACCTAGTTACCTTACGGCATCTTCTGGGTTGGGGATGGATTGTATGCTTTTGACTTGTCCAAGCAGGTGGATCGGTAAAAGCTGTGTAAGTTGATCGAGCAAACACGGCCTAGGAATCACATAAATTTGCTGAGAGAGTACGAATCGTACAAGAAACGACTTCTTTGATTGTTCATTTCAGTTGATATCCCTTCAGTGTGGTCCAATCCATGTAGGATTTCAATCAACACTTATCATCTTCATCATGTCTGTAATTTTCAAAAAGACTGTGGCACGCGTCATCATCTTAAGCATGTAGGAGCAATACAGATTGAGACACACTTAAGTGACAGAAGATCTCAACCCAATTAGATCAAGGGTCCCAAAGCTCTCTTAATCAATATTTGCATGAGCAAATCTTTACATATGAAATGCAACGCAGTCACACGTTAGTATCTAATTTGAACTCTGCTAACGTGAAATCTCGATATCTTATTGACAGACAGTTTGCGGCTGTCCTAACGTTGTGAGCTACTTGAAGAAAGGGGAACATCAAACCGTGATCGTTTTGCGTTCTTGCCAGACATATCAAGCCATATGTCGATAGCATGAAGAGAGAAAACGAGGGAGAGAGGGCACCCAGTTGGCTCCTCACGTGTGTGAAAGTAGTCGCTGAGATCCTGATAAAGGTTGCTCCCGTATAAGAGCTTCCCGTTGACGATTTCCAACGCACCCGAAATAGAATATTTAATGTTGTAATGCTGCACCAAACCTTTTGGTTATGTCTCAGTCAAAAAGTCAACCTCTCCACCCTGTCTCTCAATCATGGCCCGTCGAGTCGCTCCACGTGGCTGTTGACGACAGGTCCTGGTCACCACATAAGCAATTGCATGATTCTTAAATGAGGGCCATACCCGAGAAAAGCCAACCCCATGATTTGGAGTCTAGTCATAGAGCACTAACGAGCAGGCGTGCATGCGCATAATCGAGAATTGAAGCTTCGATGATGACTCTGTCTCTAGGGTTTTTCTTGCCCTCTTGATCAACGTATAGATCAAGCACGGATGTTGGGAATTATAAACTAATTAAAGATCCGGTGGTGACCTTTCCAGGATGGGTTTCCTTTGTTTGAACCTATTCTGGACATTAATTTGATAGACAAGATATAAAAGGAATAGAACTCATATTGAATTCAGCTTCTCCCAAATCATATGAGATCTAATAATATCGCTCTTTCTTCGTAGACTTCTGAAATTTCACATTATAACTGATTCAATTCCATTTGTCATGTCAAGATTATAATATCGATTGAGATCACAATTTTGACCGGATTGGTTCACTATTTTGCTTTTACAACTAACACGATTATGTGGTCATATTTAGATTATTGCATCAAGCCATAGTTCTAATCTTTATCCGAAGTGTCTGGCTAAGATTTTTATCCAACAAGAAGTAGGACCAAGTGTAAACGGGAAAAGGGTCAGATGCTACAACAGTATGTTTGCACGTATTGGACCTTGGGAGGAGGGATTAGAACGAAGTTGAGGTTGGCGTGCTTGCCGAACTTTTTGGCAGCATCGAAGGAGGATCGAAAAGGATGGCTATATATGATGAGTTTTCAAAGGCAAAAAGAAGCTGCAAAAAAATTATCCAACTAGAGGCCACCCGGAAAATCACTGAGCAGATCGAAAGTTGCGGAGGAAGGAAAAGAAATACTAGGGTATGGGATCATAAATCAATTGGCTTAAATGGGTAGATAGGAACACGAAATACTTTAATTTCACTACCATACAAAGAAGACAATGAAATAAGATCTTGATGTTGAAAAGTGATGAACAAAATTAGTGCCATGAGCCTATCATGTTGAGATAGCACATCGTTGAGTTCTACCGGTCGCTTAATGACACCGTGAGATCTAGAGATTTCAAACCAATTCTAGACTAATGCTCATCTAATTTGGGATGGTATGAATGAGGCTTTGACGAACTCAATGACTTCAGAGGAAGTGAAAGAGACTGTTTTTCAGATGGGAGCATTGAAAGCTCTAGGACCACCCAGGCTTAATGGTCAATTTTATTATCATAATTGGGAGGATATTGATCTAAGTCGCAAATCCAAAGAGTATCAATTTAGACCAATCACTGGTGTAATTTAGCTATAAAATTATCTTAAGGTTGTGGCAAATCACATAAAACCTTAGCTTTCTATTGATTACTACCGAGCAAAGTGTGTATGTTAGTGGAAGGCAAATGCAACACAATAGTTTGATTGTCAGGAAGTTTGCATCAACTAAGGATAACAAAAAGGAAAAGGAAATTTCAAGCGGTATTAAAACTGGAAAAGTAGAAAGCTTATGATAGGGTGTAATAAGACTTTTGAGTGCATGCATGTTGAAGATAAGATTATGTGATAAATGAGTTTCTCTAGTTATGCAATGCATTTTTACTACCTATTTTAGTGGAAAGGTAATGGGGAACCTCTACACTACTTTCAGCCTTCACATGGAATTAGGCATGGAAATCCATTATCTCCTTGTTTATATTATGGTCAATGTTCTTTCCAATCTTTGGAACAAGCAATTGAGGATGGTAATATTATAGGAATTAAGTCGGATATATTATGCCTAATACTATCTCATGTTATTTACAAACGATCCTATCTTCTATATGGATGGGGCAATTAAGGAATGTCAAAACCCAACTACTATTCTGAATCAATATTGCTTTGCGATAGGTCAAGGCATTGATTTGAATAAATCAGGAATATATTTCAGTATTGGCTGCCCAAAAAACCTTAGGAAGAATTTGGCACAATAGTTGATAATACCAATTATTGAGAAGACAAGGAAGTACCTGAGCATACCTTTAGATTAGGGTCAGTCAAAGAAATAGATGTTTTCTGGATTCTAGCATGGGTTAAAATGAAGCTAGAGGGTTGAAAGGAGAAATTGATGTTTAAAGTCAGTAAGGAGATCCAATTAAAACGGTTGTACAAGCCCTACCTCAATATGCAATATTTATATTAATGATCTCTATATCTTTTTGTAAAGCTATTCAGCAGAAAATAACCTTCTTTTGATGGAAACAAAATGGTCTAAATCTAGTGTTCATTGGAAAAATGGGAAGTCCTGAAGACTGAAAAAGATTTTGTAGGACGTGCTTCAAAGATCTTATTACCTTCAATAGAATTGTGTTGGGTAAGTAGGCATGTGAACTTTCACAATCTTCATCAGCTTTATTAAGTCAATTATTAAGAGGTATCTACTTTCATCTGGAAGATTTTTGGAATGCAGACAAGGGGTGTTTTCTTTCGTGGGATTGTCAAAGTTTGTCAATGGGTAGAGATGTAATTTATTCCGAAGTTAGGTGGTCAGTGGGTGAGGAAAAAACTAACAACCTCGTGAAGATAAATGGTTATCGATTGGCTTGATAGGTGGACTAGCAAATCATGGAGAACCTTAGACAATGACGGACTTGATTAATCGGAAGCTAGAGGGTGAAATGACCAAGAGTTGAGTGACTTTTCTCTTTTTTTTGGGTTAGAGAATGATGATTCAAAGAGCAAATAGTGAATGAAATCTTAAAGATTCCACTCAGCTCAAACGCCGGGAAAGATAAACTAGTGTGGACTGGGAATAAATTAGGATCCAACTCGGTGAAAAGCGAGTACAATAGCTTGTATCTCAAAGATCAGCAATTGAATTCAAACTATGCATCCTCATCTTATCATATACCTAGGCTCTTTCGATAATGATATAGAAGCTGAACTCCTATCCAAAAATCTGACTCTTTATTTGTAATGAATGTCAAAATGCACTACCCACTGAATAAGAGGAAGTCCTTACCTGATCCTATTCACGCTCTGCGGCTACAAGCCCTAGAAACTATAGAACACATTTTCCTCTTTTGTCACTAGACAAGAGAAATCTGCTTAAATCCAAGAGTGAACATCAAATTTTCCCCACTAGATATCACTAGAAATGACAAGTGGGTGCTTGAATTCTTTGATTCAAGTATGGACTTTCCTTCGATGGAGAAGTTTGCTGGAGTTCTGTGGTTTATTTGGAAAGCACGAAACACCCTTATCTTTTCATCTCACAAATCAGATTTGAGCTCAATTGTTGATGTCGCTCTCACAATGAACAAGAACTTTGTTAGATGGAACCCAGAAAATGGTGAAGCGAGTTAAAGGGCAAGCTAACCTACCTAAAGTGTGGACTCCGCCAAAAATAGGGTCTCTGTAGCTTAACATCAATGGATCTTAGCTTGAAGGATCTTCGAAAGGGTCAATTGCAGGAGTTTGTGCGATTTGAATAGCATTGCTTGTTGCTAGATTTGCAAAATTAGTGCAAGCTGCCTCAATCCTCAGCCCTAGTTGTGAAAGGCACTTTGCTATAATTGCTTGAGGGATATGATCCTAGGACTCCAACTAATTTGCGCTTTGAGATAGTGACTGCTTTGAGATAGTGACTGATAACTTATCAATTGTCAAGTTTATTTCAAGAGATGCTCAAAGCCCATGGGCTCTGCTGAATGTCACAGAAGAGTGCAAGGGATCCTTGGCCTCGTACAAGTAGCCCATTATCCCGTGAAGCCAATCAACTTGCAAACTGAATTACTAAAATCCATCATAAAGCGACCTTTTATCCTATGTTTAGAGACTCGTCAACTATGCTCCAATAACGTCACTATTTGAATGGAGAAGCATCTAAGGAAAAACTAAGATTTGAGAGATATGTCATTTGACTAGAAGTTTTTTATGCATACGTACGGCAGTTTCTTCGTATGAGGATAGAAATTTAAAATCGAAGGAAGCTTTCAAAGTTTAAGGTAAGCATGCCGAGGAACGCACGGGCAAGTTCGTGCATGATGGAGAAAAAGTACATTGAAGTGGACGGGTCACGCCGTATGGTGAAGCATGCGACATTGTCAAAAGATATAAGTTTGATGTCATCATATTCAGAGGATCTATTTCTTTCATATTTTGTTATGCTGATGTGTGTTTTGATTTCTTCTTAGGTAGCGTTTGTTTGACAAAATAAGTACTTTTCGTTCATTTATTTTTGTAATCGATACAAATAATTAATTTCTTAAAAATATTTTTCAAATTATTCATTTTTCGCTAAACAAATGGAATCTTAGGTTCCGTTTCTTTTGCGAAAATATGATGTTTTTGGAAAATATTTTCCAAAAAGAAATTTTCTGGGAAAACGTAATTATTTTCCAGTATTTGAATGAAAATTGAAAATGAAGTAGAAAATATTTATGTTGTTCGGTAGGGAAAATATTTTTCTTTATACACTCTTTTCCAATATTTTTTATTATTTTATTTTTATAATCGATTTTTAATTATTTCTTTAAAAAAATCGATAATTTAAATTATTTTTCCTTTTTTCTTTTTTCCTTCTTTCTATATGTTCCCTCTTCTTCCTTGGTCGATTGTCGGTGGCTGGCCACAAACAAGCCTTGAGCTCGCCTTGCTGACGAGGCTCGAGGCTTGCCCACCTCTAGCAAGCTCAGGCAAGCGGCTTGCCAGCTAGGCCCAAGCCTCACCATCGCGCTTACGCTTCACAACGGTGGCGAGGCTCGAGCCTCACTGTCATCTAACAATGCTAGATCGACAAACTTGACTCGCCTGTGGCCAATTGCGTGGCCGGCAACTGGTTGAAAAAGAAAGAAGAGCAAAAAGAAAGAAAGAAAGAAAAATAAAAAAATAAAAAATAAAAATCGATTTTATTAAAGAATAACAAAAAAATTCGAATATAAAAAAATAGAAAGAAAGAAGTGGGGAGTAGTAAGGGGTGTAAAATAAGAGGGAGTATATGTGGAAAATATTTTTCTCAACTTAAAAAGTGGAAAATATTTTTCTAAAAGTTATTTTTCGTGAAACAAATTGACTCTTAAGATCTGCATGGTAACACTCCCAAGAACAGCTATTTCTATTTTTTTGTTCCATGGAATAGATTTTTTGTTCCCGAGAATAAATTTGTTTCTCGGAATAGGTTTGGAGTAGAATTCAGAAACAAAAAAAAAGTTGCTTCTTATTCTCGGGAACAATTTTAAGAATTAGTTTTTTTTTTCCTTTCTTTTTTTTCTTTTCTCTCTCTCTCTTTCCTTTTCTTCTTCTTCCTCTTCCTCCTCCCACCCCTCAGCCGCCCCATCGCCGCCGCCGGGCGAGGTCCGGCGAGCTCGCCGACGCCTCGCCAGGCCAAGGCGAGGTCCGGCAAGCTCGCCGGAGCCTCGCCGGGCCTCCTACCGGCCTCACCTCACCTCACCCAGATCTAGGGAGGCAAGCATTGCCCGGCCTTGCGTCGCCTAGGCGAGGCCGAGCCTCGCCAGCGACAGCCAAAACAGAAAGAAGGGGAGGAAAAAAAAAGAAAAAAGAAAATTAAAAGAATCAAAATATTGGAAATTTTTACCAAACGCATTTCTGTTTTCGAAGTAAAAATTTTGAACAGTTATCAAACGCCTTCAAATACTCAAAAATTGTTCCCGAAAATAGAATAAAAAAGAATCATTTCTAAGTAGAATCTGCTCCCAGGAACATAAATGTTATCATGTGCGCCCTTAGTGATATTTAGTTTCCATAGGACGAGAGTGAATCGAAAATCCATTGATACTTTGAGACATACCAATCCGCAAGCCTTATAAGCGGTGGTGGATCCAGGCCTAGGGAAGCTCAACTTTCGAAGTCCTAATCCTTCATTGGGGTTTCGATGGGCGAGGAGAAGTTTGAAGACTTACCGAGACCTTAGTCTGTAGTGGAGCGCAAGAGCAGAGCAGCCCGTGCTTGCCCGGTCCCGGAAGTCTGCGGCGGCTCTCATCAACTTCCCGGGCGCTGCCGGCGACGAGGGGGCGGCAGTGGCAGTTTAGCTTCCTCATGGACCTAGGAGTTCTCTTTTTCCTTTGTGGAAACTTTTAGTAAACTCACCCCATCGTTGCCATGGCCGGCACTCCATCGCCGTCTACCCAGCGAACTATCTCACAAGAGAAGGGACATAAAATGGATCTAACCAAACTCTGGGAAATAGCAAGAGTTGTAATATCACACATGATGCGAAGTTAGCCGATCCGGATCGAGGCTGATTATGTTCGGGTCAATCTAGTGTCGACTCACAGGACACGACTAGTAATCACCTCGTGTTTCGTATCTAGCTCACCAATCCCGAAAAAGATCTACTCAAATAACCCATTTAAATTAATGGGTTTGTCTTACCACAGCCCATTTTAGACACAACCAGTGAAAATGATTTATTTATTTTTCACTCGATTCACCACGAAAACCTTGAATTGGCAATATCCCGCTTACCATGAACATGTTGTTCAATTTTATTCGACGACGTTGTGTCAACCGATCACAAAGGGGGTATTTTCACGTCGGGTTTGCATTAATGGGTCGGGTCGGCTTCGTTCCAGTGGGTCGATTCCGTGCCGTAGCCTGGATGGGTCCGTGGGCTCTGTATGGGCTTTGCAGGTCTCAAACTCTTCTTCACGAGACTATAAGGGCCAAGGCCCACGGTTCAATCCCAATCCACATGGGCAATTGCCACTATTTTCCACGCCCAAAGCCCAATTTCCTACCCCGCTCTTTTCTCCACCCAATTGACCCATCTTTGAAGACAAATTGAAGTCCAGTCCAATCGACTAGCTCGGATCTGATATTAGAATCTAAAATCCATCTTTAATATCTATATATATTTTCTTGAAAACTAAGTAAAAAAGAGAGAGAGACTAAAAATCGGTTCAATTCGTTTCTACCCAAAATTTTTGGTCAAGGCTGTTTGCCAAATTTTTGTTTCCAAAATTTGATTTTGAATGGAGCTGGCCCGATTCCTCACTTGAAAAAAGAAATGCGACACATGATAATATGATCTTGAAGTACAATAAAGATATATTTTTGAATGACACGGTTAGATAGTTCATAATGAATAATTATGTAAAAATGTACAACGTCTGAGTTTTTTTTTTTGGTCAATCGTACTATACTCCTACGTTAACTCTCGTTTTCAGACTTTTTGTTTTACTTCCTTACATGTCGTGAAGATCGAAATTCATATCCGAAATTAAATCATCACCACTCCACTCTCTTGAGAATGTGGGGATTTAAATAAGGGTGAGCATGGTCCAGATTGGGCCGATCCATCCCCTAACCTTAGACCAACCCACATAGTGTTGGTCCTCAATTTTTAGGACCAAGGACCAACCTTATTGAACTTGGGACCGAAGACCAAACCGACCTAATGGGTTCAGTCTGGTTCCAGGATTAACTTGGGATCAATCGATAAATTTTTTTTGTTTTATTTTTTATATTCACTGAAAAAGACAAATCTACTATTTCAAATTACATATCCATTAATAATGTGGTATTGAGCAAGTAAACTATAAATGCTAGTATATATTTAACAAATTTAGGATAGGGCAATAATAAAAATTTAACACTTACTAAAAGCAAGAAACCTTTAAAACAATTAAGACTCCTTAAAGAGCCACGAGGCAAGCATTGCTCATGAGCAAAGAGGGTTTCTAATTAGGGCTTTATTTTCTCCTAATTTACTCGGTAACGAGCGAGGTTAGCAAAGGGAGGCAAGTGGCGCAAGTGTTGAGCAGTGAGCAAGGTGAGCATCAAGTGTCAAGCGATAAATAGCCAGAGGCGAGCAGGGCGAGTGTCGAGTGAGGCAAGGTTGCTCACGAGCAAAATTGTTTCTTTTGATTTTACTTCGCAAATTGAAGACTAAGAGGAAAATGAAGAAAGAAGAGAACAATAGTACTAAGGAAAGAGAATGTCATTTGAGCTAAGGTTTGCTCTCTACATATCTTATAAATAACATATTAGACATATAATATATAATATATCTAAAGTATATTATATATAAATATATATTTAATAGTCAGGGTTAGTTCGAGTTGGACTAACCCTAAACTTCGAGGACCAAGGACTAGCCTGCACAGCATTGGTCTCGGAATTTCAGGACTAAGGACCGAACCAGTCCCCCTAGGAATCGGATCAAAATCGATAGGATTGGGCCGGTCCAGAGGTTGGTCTAGAGTTGACCCTAGACCGATACTCACCCTTATATTTAAACTTCTCACCTTCACCTTTTCATATAAAAAGGGTGAAAACCAGTGGCTCGAGAGTATTAAGTTGGCTGTTGGTAATTTGGAAGAATTAATAGGGAAAATTAAAGATAAAAATAAAATAAAAAAGACTCCAGAAAAGCAAAGAAAAGAAATACAGAAAGAAAAGGAAAAAACAGCGAGACCGATCCTTCCTAATACCCTCGTCGCTTCCCCTCGCTTTGTTTTCTTTCTTACATCTTTCTTTTCCTCGTAGCCCTGCAGCGCTTTCACGAACCAGGGTAGCGGCGAGGGAGTCGAAGCCTCTTCGCCCAAAATCTCGAAGCTTGGATTCGCGAAGGTGATCGATCCCTGCTTCGCTTTGCTTTGTCCATCGTTATCGATTCCCCTCCGGTTTTACGCAGTTGCCCAGTTCGCTCTATCTTGCATCCGTTCTTGCATCCGCTCTTTGTCTTGCTCGCGCTAGATCTGGCGTCATCTGACCGATCTGCCTCGCCGATGTCGCCGTAGCCCGTTCGCATTTCTCGTCGGTGGTCGGTTCTGTGGTTTTTGGAAATGCCCTTTTTGCCGTTTAGGGTTTTAGTCCCTTTGAATTGTTTGTTTGACTGAGGTCTTGGTACTTGGTCTGCATTTGGGTTTGTTGCTGGAGGGTCGTCTCCGTTTGTGCATTTCTGGGTTCTTTAGGAGGGAGTCGCGGGAGAATTTGGGTATGGAGATGGGTTCTGTCTTGATGGGCATTGGACCCTTTTGTCGATTATAGCTTCTCCATATTCGATTGATTTGCCGGTGACTTGTTTCTCTGCTTAAGACTGGTCTGCATTCGGAGTCTTTGCTCTGTAATTCTTGTAACCCTTTGCCGATGATGGGTTATGTCTCAGCTGTGTGTGTACACGCTGCAAAAGTCAGTCAAGAATAGCTGCATTTGCTTTATCGGCAACGGCAACACCAACAAACTAAGCCTTACTCCTAATCGCATATCATCACTGGAGCATCTAACTCGAACAAGATTCTCTCATTTTATCTTTGATTGGGCGGCCTACACTAATTTTAGTCATATCTTTCTTCCTGACTTTTCTATAGTACCCACACATTGGACGAATCATTTTAATCTGTGCTGTTTGAATCGTTGTCATCTCTGGTATATTCATTACGCATGTGTGTTGGTGTTTGATTGCCCAAATTTTATGTCATACTGAAAAATTCACTTGCGTTTCTTTTTATCCTATAGATTTCCCTTAAGCTTTGGTGGTCTTGGGCTTATTTCATTAGTGTTAAGGATATATGGCTTTTTATTTTTTGCTGCTAATTTTGCGAAGTATTTCCCTCAGAACAATATCATTGTCTGTCTTTTGTCAAATTTACTTGTCAGTTTGGCTTCTTTGAGGTTCATAAGGTTAATGATGTTTTCTGCTGCCATGCACTGTTATATGAGCTTGTTAGAGAGAGAACCACAAGAAATTGGATTAACAAATAGTTATCTTTGTGCTTTTTCATCCTTAATTTGCTCATTGGATGATAGGCCTAGTTTGGGGAGGTTATGGCGTCGAAGTTGAATCAGTTGACATCAAAGGCCTGTCAGGCATCACAGTTTGTTGCGAAGCATGGAAATGTGTACTACAAGCAGTTGTTGGAGCAGAACAAACAATATATTCAGGAGCCACCTACTGTTGAGAAATGCAATTTACTGGGAAAGCAATTATTCTACACTCGCCTTGCAAGGTGAGGTTTTGCGCTTTCTCCCTGTGGGCGCACCTAGCATGGCACTTCATTTTATTCTGTTTGCTCTCATCTTTTCTTTCACTGTCAGCTTTTGAAGTTCTTCTGTGTGGATATGAAAATATATTCATTCTTAACAGAGAATGTATCGAAAGCTTGATAAATTATTGGGTCAAAAAGAAGAGAAAGGGAGGAAAAGTCTGTTTTTAATGAGTACAGTGGGCAAAATGGATAGTTTCATGTTCAACAGGGAAGGTCCTTTTTGAAGGGTGTTTTAGGACCATTCTTTCCAGAAGATACGAACATCCAAATTACTTAAGATTTATATCCAGTTGTTCATCAAAACTTAATCTGAATCATCAAATGACCAGTTAAAATTGCTTCATTATAAATTGTAAGTGTAACTGTGGAAAAAGAAGGCTAGATACTTGTTTGGATTATTGATTATAATTTAATTAGTGAAAATTCATATGGCTTATAGGATAAAGTGATTTCATCTCTCTATCTTTTTGTGCTTTCTATGCTTTTGAGTTCCGGCAATTAAGGTGGAACTGTGGAAGGGTTGTCTTGTTAGTGTTTGCTTCTACCTTGGTTACCTTGGTGTTTAATGCACAAAAATGTGTAACTTGGAATTTTTGGTTGTAATTCAAACTAAAAATATTAGGATCCTTAAAAAAAATAACCACTGCCACCAAGTTCTTCCGCGTCAAGTGGCTCAACTATCTAATATGCACTGTAGTGCTCTATCATCAACACCTCCTCTATAACATCCAAATGCTTGAGATCTTTCTTCAAAGTCTCTACTCATGCCTTTTAGGCCTTCCTTGCCTAGCATCTCTGTTGTAACACCACGACTTCTCATTGGAGCATTGTAAAAATGTCGATTCATGCATTCAGACCTTCTTAAATTTGTTTTTCTCATCATCTGTCGAAGGTCGACTTTTATTTAATATTAATCATTTTGGATCAGTTCAGCAGGTATAACTCGTACTTTTTGCTGTACTTTTTCCAATACTTTTTCCAGATCTTGCAGCAATCACAATGAGTAGATAAACACTTAGGGTCTGTTTGTTTGAAGGAAAACTGTTTCCGAGAAATTTTTTTCCTACTTTATGGTATTTGGATGATGGAAAATTAATCATCTCTGGAAAATATTTTTGGTGGACTGAAAACAACAGACTTAGATTAGGGGAAAATGGTTTCTACTTCTAGTCAGAAGGAAATCAATTTTCTTAAATCACTGAACAAATGAAAACTAACTATTTTCCTTGAAAATGATTTTCATGGAAAATACTTTCCTTTACCATGGAGTTTTCAGTGAAAGAAACGCACCCTTACACTAATAATACACTATTTGAGCCTTTCAGTAGTTCCTAGGGAGCGAAAGGTTGTGGGTTGTTGCTAATTGATTGGCAACTATGCTATGGTTCCAATCAAAGAGTGCTCAAGTTTTGCGCTTTAATTGTATAGGTTATGAAATTTGTAATTGCACAGTATATTCTAGGCTTCTTTCAGCTGGAATTTCGGACACTTGTTTGCATTGCCTGGTACTTTGTTGGTTGCACTGGCTGGATTATTTCTCTGTTGTTGCACATAAAGTTATCTTAATACCATTATTTTTTGTCGATTTCATCTCTCCGAAGTGTTGCCTTTTGCTTCTTGCCTTGGTTTACCGACTTCTGCGCTTGTTGCAGTATTCCTGGCCGCTATGAGGCATTCTGGAAGGAACTCGACTACGTCAAACATTTGTGGAAGAACAGGCAGGAACTAAAGGTCGAGGATGCTGGAATTGCTGCTTTGTTTGGACTTGAGTGCTTCGCGTGGTTCTGTGCTGGTGAAATTGTGGGAAGGGGATTCACTTTCACCGGCTATTATGTCTGAGAAGCAGCATTTGATGTGTGCTCCGAACAGTGGAGTTTATATAAGCTTTGTCCTGATTGGCTTGGCTCGGATGTTTGGCACTCTCCCTGCAATTTTTTCTCTTTTTCTGCAAGATTTTTGTAGCTGAGATATCAGTGTTACCTGTGATAACCACAATAATTCATGTATTTGAAGAGGCCTACATGATGTGCTGTGCCATTCTTTTTGTTAGAACGTATGGATACTCCCTTGAAAGATGGTGCAATAACTTTCTGCATTTCTGCTTACTGCTCTCTTCTAATGTTGCTTGGTATTTGGCATCTGCAAGGCAGATGGGTACTTTGGTTCGGGAAATTAATTCTACTTGGGGTAGCCGACGAAGGTTGAAACCCTGTGAAGCCATGGCATTTTGACTGCCGGAAGAAGGAACAAAGCTCTGCGGTCTCACCGATTGTCGAGTAGGAACCTAGCTCTATGGTTCTGTCTTAAGCACAATTGCTCCAAGTGATTTGGAATCCTTTTTGGTACCTGGACCATACGATTGCAGGGGTATGCAGGTGATGAAGTTCACACCACTCTGTTGAAGTGTGGTGATGCTGCTGCTGGTTTAGTTGCCTGTTATGTTCGCTTGTCCATGGTTGCTTTTCATGAGACTGCCCATGTTATCTTGATTGATGTCTTTTGGACCTTCCATGCCGCTCCCTAAACACTCTTATTAGCTCAAAGGAGAAAAGAAATACCATCATATTTTGGGAGGAATCAAAATTTGAATGGACAAATTTTGAAAAGTTTAATTATTTGCGGTATGCAAAACGAGAAATCTTAAAATTTTGGGCATTTTTTCGCTTTCTTTCCCTCCGTTTCTTCCAAGATGGATTAAGATTAAGAGTCAATTTATTTTGCGGAAAATAAATATTTTGAAATTTATTTTTTTTAAATGATAATTTGTATAATTAATAAAAATGAATAAACAAAAAATATTTTCATTGTTCGTGAAAGTGTTTTATCATAATGGAAACATTTTTCTTTGATCAATTATTTCAAATGATACCAATGATATATTTTAAAAAAATAATTTTCAAATTATTCATTTTTTCGTAAAATAAATTTAGCCAAATTTTTGTAAAATAGGCTCAAGCCAATTATTTCCATCTCTTATACATCGCTCTATACATTGGTCGATGCTTCTTCTTCTTCTTCTTTATCTTTTCTATACTCTTATCATAAATATTTCTACATTCTCATTGGCAAAAAACTTGAATCATCCTACTTTTACTCGTAATTTTCTTGAAGTTATCATAATTTACCCAAAGCTATGCAAGGCCAATCGCACTTCTAGGTAGTCATTCAACTTTATAAGTTGTAATTTGTAACTCATTTATACTTGTCAATAATAATATATTTTCAGACAATAATTGACCTAGAGAGTACATGATATAAAAATGCTTACACTTAATAATTAGTTAATAACACGGTAAAAATATCTCAAATCGTTATAACTGATTGTACTTATACTTAATAGTTCTCCTCAATATCCCAAATGCAGTACCTTTCCATGAAAAACCCGAATTTATCTTTAATCATTTTATTATAACATATTTGCATAATTGTAACGGTCGTTCACGGTTTGAAAACTTAAAATCCATATCAACAAATGATATTGTTGTACGTTCTAATTTTTCTTAGTCAATAGTGACATCAACAATTTTACAATCTGTAATTTTCTTCAAATGTTCTTGAATTATTGTCTTTCAAAATAGTTAGGTAGTTGAATTTTTTTTTTTTTTTGGTCCAACGATTGAAATTACATATAAGACCGATCCCATAAATAGCTGGATCGAACCATATAATTTTCCCCCTCGAATCATTTCGCCAGTGATTTTCACATAATTCAAATGTCGGCTAAGAGATGGGGTGATTGGTTAATCTTGATTAACCTTTTTTTCCCAAAAAAACGCAAAAATACAGGTCATCTGCCACGTCATTCGCTGTAGTAAGAGGCCAATCAGGGAGCGGGGACTTCCGAGCTCGCCTCTGATTGGCCGGCCAGCGTCAGAAGATCGGGCCCCACAGCGAGGACATTCTCGTAAATTTCCGTCGCTCCTCCTCTTCCCTCGGAAACGACGGCGAGCGAAGGGGACGAAGCAGAGGAGGCGGAGAAGAAGACATAGAAGAGAGACAGAGAATGCTGCGTCCAGCGGCAGCATTTGCCGTCATCGTCGCCGCCTTCCTCGCCTCCCTCGCCGATTGCTCCGGCGACGGCTCGCAGGTAAGGAGCAGAACGCACCCTGTGTTGATTAAGCCGAACGCGGATGATGCTGCCTAACCATGCCTCCTTTCTCGCCGTTCTAATGCGTTGCAGGTCAGGTGCAGCCAAATCTGCGTCACCGAGAACTGCGATAGTAAGCCCTAACGCCGCTCGCTTCGTCTGTGTGCCCATGATCTTCTTCTATTCCGGAGAATCGTTTTTTCTGTGGCCTGACCGATTTGATTTGATCTGATTCTGTCCCGAAAAACTGGTAGCTATTGGGATCAGGTACGGCAAGTACTGCGGCGTGGGATGGACGGGTTGTCCGGGGGAGAAGCCTTGCGACGACCTCGACGCCTGTTGCCAGATTCATGACGAATGCGTCGAAAAGAAAGGTTCGTGTTTGCTTTTAACGCATTCATGGGCTATAGGAGTAGATTTAAGATTGATTGACAAGTTTGGTCTGTTGCTGTTTATGCATTTGTTATTGGGAGAAGCACAGCTCTTTCTTTTGTTTTTTTTTTGGGTGAAATTTTGTCAACTGGATGAAGCTTCTAGCTTAGCTTGAGGTAAGAGAAATCTAGGTGATGAGGATACTGATGCAATCTAGTTCTGCTGCGGTCTTCTTGAGAATATTGGATTAGATTCTAATTTGATAACGGATTGAGAAAAGGGAGCAAAGAATATAGCGATTTTCTGGGGGTAAAGACCGAAATTATCCTTCTCTGGATATAAAACATTGCGAATAACCGATCTCAGCTCCGCATCTATGTACTAAAAGTTCACATTCTTTTATCAGTTAGACTAAAAATACTTTGACAGTCTATGATGTGTAGGAGATATTGCAAGCCTTTATCTTCTGCACTAAGGCAAGAGAAATTTTCTAGCAAAATGGCTTGTGAATGTGATTTTTTCGTATGGATGTGTAAGGTTGAAGTAGGTTGCTAGCAACATCTTGAAGTTTGAGACTGGAAATGGCTCTAGCTGCAAGAAGCTAATTTTGTTATTTTAGTCATTTTTGTAGGAGCTGTCACAGCTGTACTTGTCTAGCTAGTGTGAGTTCGTATATGCACATGCGAGTGAGGTAATTCTCCCAAGGCATAGCGATAAACCATCGCATCGCATGGAACCTCATTTGATTGATCTTTCTTGTTTAAGGTCTAGCACAGGCTGTCATCGATCTACCCTTGTTGTAAATGCAATCCAAAATAGAGCCACCAGCTATCCTACATTGAAATTTCCTTGTCCAACTTTAAAATCGAATGTTGATCGGAAAGAACACTTGAAAGTAGCAAAATGAATATGAGGATTGACTTAATTGAAGGAGATGTTGTGCAGCAACAAGCTGATTTCCATTTTCTGTCAAATGTCAACAAATGCTTAGAGAATGATTAGTATACGTTGTAGCATCTCAATTAAATAAATTGGTTCTAGCCATGATCATATCCTCTAGGCCATGAAATTAGGAAAGGGGGTAATTGACTGCAATGCGACTGTTTCTTGAGTGCCAATCTATAACAGGTGAAGTTATAAAATGGCTTGAAATTGGTTTTGATGATGTAACAGGGCCTGAGTATAGAAACGCTGCTATTGTGGGTACTTATTTTATTTAGGTAGGAGAAATGAGTTAACTTGTCTGGACTATCGCATGTTCAATATGTCCACATGATAAATTTGCAGGGTGGATTTTTCCTTAGATGTTGCTTTCTAAGTTTTATTGTCGATGAGATCATTGAATTGTGAAACTACTGACCTTCCAGGTATGACTAACGTAAAATGCCACGAGAAGTTCAAGAGCTGCATAAAGAAAGTGCAGAAGTCTGGAAATAGGGGTTTTTCTCGGGATTGTCCTTATGAGACTGCTGTACCGACTATGGTTCAGGGCATGGATATGGCCATCTTGTTCAGCCAGATGGGTAATTCAAAGCTTGAGCTCTGATTTGCTCAAGTCAAGAGGTTAGTAAAGTAGTAAAAGAATCCCATTCTTTTCTTATCATCATGTAAACATACTTCAATATCAATTGCTTTGACGGATAAAAATATCATCCCTCACATGACCCATTTTTTCTGGATTAGTCTACCATTTTATGAATGTATCGCTTAAGGGATCCTTTTACATCAAGTCACTTTTTGGTACTATTTCCTTGTGATGGAGAGATTGTTTAATAATCATGAATTACTTCTTCTTTTTTGTCAGTAATACTTTACTCGTATTCTAATTCTTCCTCTCAGACTTTTGCTCTATTTCCTTGCAAAGTGTCGGTGTTAAAAGCCACACTTGAAAATAAATCATCCTCATCCCAATCCCCTAAAAAAGATAGGGATTTGAACCCTCGCCTCTCCTTTCCCATGTGAGAAGAGTGACTATTGGAGCAAACTCAGTAATTTCATAAATTACTTAATATTGATATCTTTTGGTGAGGGGAGTCAGATGCAACGTATAACTTCACGTTATTTTTTAGAGTAGAAGCAATAATATTCCAAGAATAGCAAATCAGCTGTCACCTTATTCTCAACATTCCGTAGATTCTGAGAATGATTGGGGTTCACTTGCAGTAACCATTCTTCATGGATAGAAGAAATCTACCTTGGAAGTCTTGTAAGGTTGAATATCCAAGCGTCCGAAAATTTTTGCTGAAGATCGTAATCAATTGCCCCTTTTATTAGCTTTTACAGATATAATTTTTTCTTGAAAGGAAAATTAGAGTTCGCTAACCAGTATGTGACATAAGCCAACGCATGGTAATCGTATGGGAGAACCAATGAGAAAGTTAAGCGCAAATGAAAACCTGGTTCTGACCCTCTCCACCTTTTCATATGCAAAAGCATTCGATTTACTACTTGATTTTTATTTGGGTTGAATGTTCGAGCAATGCTTTGACGTCATTTAGTGGTACGATTTTCTATAAATTGTCTCGGTACACGTACAAGTCATTTTCATGACTTACCTGGCATGTATATATTCAGGTTGAACTCAGTCAACTCTCACATGGAACTTTCACTTGAAAGAGACCTTAATTGTTTGTTGGTCGAGGGAAAAAACACGATCAATATTAATTACAATGTACGAGTCACTGGAACTGGATTCTTGGTAACACTATTCTAATTAATATACAATAAATAAATAAGGGTAAGCAGCCGGACCGGTTTGATCTTACAACCGACTTGCTTGAAGACATCCAGGACCACACAACTATCAAGACTTTACTAGTCACAAGCTAAGAAATAAACTATGTAATATTAATTATGTGATTTTCACAACACAAAACTAATTCTCAAGTAGAATCTGAAATCGGTTCTGGAATTAGCCAATCAAAGTATAATTGGCTCGACTTTCAATTTCAATACCGGATGTAGATATCAATTTCCTGTTTTAAACTAGATACATTCTGAGATTAAATGCCCATAATAATAACATTGTAAAGAAAATCTTAGGATCCGTTTATTATGCGGAAAATGACTAGTTTGGAAAATATCTACTTAAATTGTCGCTTATAATTCTTGAAATAATTAATCGTGTTGTAAAATATGGCGTTGCAAGTATATAATGGACAGAATATAGAGAGAGATCAAGTAGAGAAAGCAGATGACACCAAAGATAATAGAGAGGCCAGGAAGCGAAAAGACTTTATTATTTCTCACTATTTGTGCTCCTATTTATAAGGATGCACTTATCATGAATATCAATGTATCTGATAACACATGTATTGGATAGGGAAATGAACATTCATCGGATAGGGAGATGTACTTAGAACGTAAGATACATGTATTGGATAGGGAGATGAACATTCATTGGATAGGGAGATGTACTTAAAATGTATGATGCAAATGTACCATAATAAGTACATGAATATAATGAATATTCATACATGTATTTCATAACACTCCCCCTTGAATATTCATTGTATTATATTATGAATGTGCATTGAATAATACTGCCTCATTAAAAACCTTAAGTCGGAAAAACCCAGTGGGACAAAAAACCGGACAAAAGGGAAAAAGAGTACATAGCACAAATTTTATGATTTCTCCATTTTATGGATGTATTAATTGCCTCGTTAAAAACTTTGAGCCAGAAAACCCTATGGGAAAAAACCGGACAAAAAGAAAAAAGAGTGCAATGTATAGTTAATAATATCTCCCCCTCAATTGAGCCATATAGCCACTACTGGGGCTAATCAATCTTGCATCTTGTGTACTCGCTGGATGCATTAATTGCCTCGTTAAAAACTTTAAGCTGGAAAACCCTATGGGAAAAAACCAGACAAAAAGAAAAAAAGAGTGCAAAGCATAGTTGATAATATCTCCCCCTCAATTGAGCCATATAGCCACTACTAGGGCTAATCAATCTTGCATTTGACGGCATTCAATAATAGATTGCGGCTCACAATCATCATCCATAATTTTATAGGCAACTGATAATGCAAAAGCATCATCAATGATGATTTCATTCCGACCCAAATATGTAATGGAATTCTCAGTATTTCGAGGGTTTGTGATCTTTTCATGGGTTTGTGCCTCTTCAGGGGCAATAAGCTCTTTGATGTAAATTTTCTAGCATTATTCATCCTTATGCTTTTAATTGGATAATCAGGGAATTATGCCCGAAGCTTTATAATATGCGCAAGTAAATGTGCAAATGTGACATTGCGCGTAGATAATAGGCAAACATGGGACCATCTACAGGATGCATCCACTAGTACCATAAAATATCGAAATGGTCCACTTGGTGGTTATATTGGTCCACAAATATCACCCTGAATTCTTTGCAGAAATAAAGAGGATTCAAGATTAACATTTGTTATAGAAGGTTTAGTAATTAGTTTCCCTTGTGAAAAAGTTTCACAATTATAATCTTTGGACAACAATACCTTTGTATCCTTTAAAGGGTGTCCTTTTGTATTATGAATTATTCTACGCATCATTGAAGCGCCAGGATGACCAAGGCGATCATGCCATAACCCAAACTGATTAGGGTTTACCAGTCTCCAGGACATAGTGGCATATGTTTCAATAGCCTTAATCATGACACAATACAAACCCATAGAAGAAGCTTCTAGCTTTTCATGGATGGTTTTCAGGCCCATCTTATAAGAGATAATGCCAATATATTCTTTATTTTGCTCATAAATAGTTTCAACATGGTACCCATTACGGCGTACATTTTTGAAACTGAGTAGATTCCTTTTTGATCTACTGCTTAGAAACGCATCCTCAATATGCAGGATGGTGCCATTTGGCAAAACAATTGTGGCATTCCCGAAACCATCAATAATCGGAACAGGACGATATTGTATGGACATGTGCCTTACGCAACGTCATACTCGAGAAAAAGTGTTTGCTACAAAATATGGTATGCGTTGATGCACTATCAAGCAAACAAACTTCTCCCTTTTTTTCGGTATTTTCCATTTGCATTTATGTTGACAACTTCAGGTGTCAAGTATCATAAAATTTGCATATTAGTTATAAGGTCAAGTAAAATCTCAAGATAATAAACAGAAGGTTCATAAGTATTGCATTACATAACCATATTATAGAATAATAAAATGTAATACATTTAAAGAAAAGCAACTGGAAAACAAAATTATTATAATCATAAAGTTCAAAGTCTAAGTTGTCATCCACCGCCCGATGCCTCATCAAAGTAATCGAGAGGTCCTCAAAGAAATCGAAACATCCAAGGATGCATTTGCTACTTCGGAGGGAGCAAGAGGAGTCCCACCAACGAGAGATGTTGTTGGCTTCAACAGTAGTTATGGCAGTAGGATTGATTTCAATGGCGTGAGATTCACCACGTTTGCCCATATTTTTCAAAGATGCTTGGTATAAATCAACAAAGTGCTTTGGCGTACGACAAGTACGTGACCAGTGCCCACTCATACCACAGCGATGGCAAATACTTTCATTAGCCACCTTCTTGTGCTTCTTTTCTTTATCATAATTCGGGCCAAGGTTAGATTTCTTAGGGCGGTTAAATTTCTTGCCATCCCTTCGAAAATTTTGTTCTTGCCTGCGCTTATAGCCCTTAATA
Organism: Corymbia calophylla; assembly: GCA_014182845.1. Lineage (NCBI taxonomy): Eukaryota > Viridiplantae > Streptophyta > Magnoliopsida > Myrtales > Myrtaceae > Corymbia > Corymbia calophylla. Next base: position 6,605,406 of record CM024695.1, read on the forward strand.
TGGCCAGCATTTTTCTTAAAATTAGCATGTGCTTCAGGCAATGCTTTTGAGCCAGCAGGTCTAAGATCATGATTTTTGAGCAACAATTCATTAGTTTGCTCAGCGGTGAGGAGCACAGAAATTAATTCAGAATATGTGGCAAATTGACGTTGCCGGTATTGCTGTTGCAATACAATATTCGAAGCATGGAAGGTGGAGAAATTTTTCTCTAATAGCTCCGCATCAGTGAGCTTGATACCGCATAACTCAAGTCGAGAAACGACATCAAATAAAGCGGAGTTATAGTCGACACCGATTTAAAATCTTGCGATCGAGATTTTGCCAGTCATATTGTGCTTGAGGGAGGATAACGGTCTTAGTATGATCATACCTATCCTTCAACCTCGCCACAGTGCGAGGGTCTCGAACAGATAAATATTGAGTCTGCAGGCTCTCATGCAAATGACGACGAATAAAAATCAGTGCATTTGCTTTATCCCTTGAATTTGAGGTTCCGTCTTCTGCAATTGCATTAGCGAGACCTTACCCTTGGAGGTGCATTTCCATGTCTAGGCACCAAGATAGATAATTATTTCCACTCACTTCCAGGATGTGGAATTTGGGCTTTTCAATATTTGCCATAATTCTTGCAAAACAAAAATCCTTAAATTAATTAGAAGGATTTCCAAATATCCACCGCCACTTCAGGAGCAGAAGGATACCTTTAAAATTGAAATTGGTTTAAGTCTATGGGGGAAAATGAAGAATTGATAGAAGAAGATAAAACAAAGGAAAAACACCTACCTTGCAAAATTACTTACTCAGTTGGTAGATCTCGTGCTGATAACGTGTTGTAAAATATGGCGAGATGACACCAAAGATAATAGAGAGAGCCAGAAGCGAAAAGACTTTATTATTTCTCACTATTTGTGCTCCTATTTATAATGATGCACTTATCATGAATATCAATGTATCTGATAATACATGTATTGGATAGGGAAATGAACATTCATCGGATAGGGAGATGTACTTAGAACGTAAGATACATGTATTGGATAGGGAGATGAACATTCATCGGATAGGGAGATGTACTTAAAATGTATGCTGCAAATGTACCATAATAAGTACATGAATATAATGAATATTCATACATGTATTTCATAACAAATCGATGTAAAATCTTTTTTTCAACAAAAATTAATGTCCAAATATTGTCGTGGATTATGAAAACCGATACAATACCACTTCTTCTCCCCCGTATAAATAACGAGTAAAAAGAACAAGAAGAAAAGCAAGTCTGTATCTCCCTTTTAGTCTCCTAATTTGTCAAAGCAAGCACACCAAGCATCTTTGCTTTCTTTCTGAATATTTCCAGTTGAAGATTCTACGCTCTTTCGCCTAATGTTTGCCGCGAAAGTTTTGTGAGGTCTTGAAATACTTCAAGAAACAATCGAGTTCTGTGCAAAGATGAAGAGGCGTTTAAGTGAGCGTTTGGAGTAATAAGAGTTGATGTCTCTCCTTGCAGCAAAACGTTGTCAAAGCTTGTGGTTTCGCTGATAAAGCCGTTGGAGAACGAGAAAGAAATCCACGCAAAGCAGCTCAGAGAGGGTGGCGCGGTTGCTCAAGACTCGTCAGGACCAAACTGCTGGGTTGCTGGTGCAAGAGTAATGTCCGGATGATAATGTTCAGGCGCTTGCAGATACTTGATGTTAAGGTTGCAGTAGTTGAGTATAAATGATCTTGGCATCTTAATCGAACCATACTTTTCATCAATCCAGGTTAAAACGCGTGTTGATTACAGTTGCCGATGTTTCGCTTTTCACAAGTCCGACATTACATTTTTGCTTCGATAATATATCATTCTCGTCTGGCTCTCGTCCCCGATGTCTGATGAGAACACTTCATGGTTGATATGCATGTCACGAAGCAGTTCATCAGGTGTTTACTCTTCCTCTCTCAGATTGAACGTGCGATCAGGGAAGAAAATATTAACCGACTTCCCTTGCTCCAGCTTGTTGCATTTCTTTGTTGCTGACTTGGACAACTTGTTGCTGCCAACTCTTTCCTTGTTTGTTAGGTACACTTTCATTCCCATCCATGTGCAAGCTGGTTTATTCTAGGATTTTCCAAAAATGTATCACCATTTAACAATGTCAATGATTCCTTTTTTCCCAAAACTGACATGTCACACACCTTCGAGGATATTGCCCCATGGACCTTGTTATATTAAGTTTCCAAGTTAGAGCCCATGAAATAAACCCGATCCATATAGGAATTTCAAATCTTATTTGAATTTGTAGTTTGCCCATGAAATAAACTCCATCACTGCCTCCATCTCCGCCCGCTTCTTCTCCAACCTCCAATGCCGCCGCCTCCTGTTTAACTCTTTCCGCACCCTTGGTGTCCGTGCCCGTATCAGCTAGGAGGTTGAGGTCCTACGCCACGTCGACGAACCACATTGCCACCTCCACCTCGCCATTGCCTAAGCCAACCCTGGTCGACCTTGAACTAATCCAGATTCAAGGTCGAGATGGGCTCTAGATCACAAACTAGGGCTCGCTTGACCTTGGATCCAAAATTTGAGGCTCAAGTTCGCCGGTCAAGCTTGACGTCGGTGAATTGGTGGACTGAGATGGTTGTGAGGTGGTGGTTACATCTGGGGTTGTCCCCGTTGGAGCGAAAGGAAGAAGAGAGAAATAAAAGGAAAACAGAAGAGAAAAGGTGGTTAGGCAGCGGAGAGAGGAGGAGGAAGACGTGAAGAGAGGCCGAGGGAGGAAGATGGGGAGACGGAGGCTGACTTGTGGGATCGCGCGTGACACGTTCCACAAGATGAATGGACTTATTTTTTGATGAGTTGGCTATCAGAGCTGTAGCTAACGTTATCTCGACTTTCAAGGTGGTCCACAAGGTCAATAAGAGATTGAGGCATGGCATGTCGGGTGATGTAGGCCAATAAATAGGCTTGATGGACGTACAATCTCACTCAGAAACAGGCAAACTTCTCTTCCTTCCTTGTATTGCCCACCAGATGAAAGCCTTCTAGTTTTTTCCTTGTGATCCCTACGGCAAGTCCACTTTCATCTTCACATCCTCTATTGTCCCATTGCCTAGTAAAATCTCACGTACTCACATAAAACTATCACTATTCGCTTCCGCAAATATCAACAATCTGGTAAGGAATTTTCACTTTCCTAGGAAAAGAGTGAAAATGGAAGCAACATCAAATTATAACAAGACATTGTTGCAGAGTACGGAGCTGTATCAGGTGCTCAATTTATTGTCATTCACATCCTTTATTTCTTTCCCTGTTTTCAGTTAGATGGTAAGTTAGCTTGGTTTCGTCCTTCCACATGCCAGAAAAAGGTCCAACCCTTCGATCCTGTCAAAAGCAGGCCATTCAGGGGTTTGTGGAGCACTTCCTCTAGGCCAATCCTAATAGGTTAAGCTAAATATGAATTGAATTTAATATGGCTAATATGTGGGATTCTTTACCTTCTCTTAGACGGCTCTTCTTTCTTAATGTTTTTACTTCCATGCATACGTTTAATTTTGCAGTACATTTTGGACACAAGCGTCTTCCCAAATGAACCAGAGCCTCTTAAGGAGCTAAGAGAAGTTTCCGCAGGCCATCCAAGGTCTTTCTCTCTCTAGCTCAGTGTCCATAGCATAATGATACATTCACTGACTCTGACTTATAATGCTTTCATTCAATTTAAGGAGTCATATAATTGAAACATCTTGTCATTAACACTGTTTCCAGGAGGATATTTCCCCAAAACAGTAAACAAGGGATTTAAATTTTTCTTCTTTTATTTGTTGATATTCAGGTCTAGGATGGGCACCGCAGAAGATGCAGGTCAGTTGATGGCAATGCTACTGAAGCTTATCAATGCTAAAAGGACCATTGAAATCGGAGTCTTCACGGGATACTCTCTTTTACTCACTGCCCTAACAATTCCTGAGGATGGCAAGGTCTCCAATCACTCACCTTGCTTAACAATAAAAGAATTTGATTGGATTGCTCATGCCATCAGAATTGCTGCAGATAATAGCCATAGATGTTGATCGTGAGGCGTATGAAATGGGATTGCCCATTATCAAGAAGGCCGGCGTAGAGCACAAAGTCAACTTCATTAATTCTGAGGCTCTCCGAGCACTAGATGATTTAATGGAAAATGTGGGTCATTTACCAGCCTTTCCCAGTTCATGCAGTTTACTCCTCCGGCATCATATTTTCAAGAGGAAATGCTATATGCATATACTTTGATAGAGCGAGCTAATTTAACTTCCAAATACAGTATACCTGCGATACACAACAAATTTTTTTTGTTTTGTGCATTTTGATGGACTCTATTATCTAGTTGTGTGGCAGTCTGGTAACTTTAATTTCTCATGCTTTCCTATGTTGCATCGGGTCTGATTGGGATTTGGCATAATAAAACTAAATGCAGCTTGCAAACGAGGGGAGCTTTGACTTCGCCTATGTCGACACGGACAAAGTCGACTACTTGAAGTATCACGAGAGGCTGATGAAACTGATCAAAGTGGGTGGGGTAGTCATCTTCGACAACACCCTCTGGAAAGGAACTGTTGCGATGCCTGAAGATGCGGTTGCAGAGAATTATAAGGAGATTCGAAAGAGGCTGATTGAGTTCAACAATCTACTAGCCAAAGATGATCGCGTCCAAATTTCTCATGCTTCAATAGGTGATGGAATGACAATATGCAGACGTCTTCACTAAATTTTTATCCATTGACCCCCACAAATTTCTTTCTTTTAAAAAGGATATTGCATTCGCAGTAACTTCTTATATCTTTGGCATGTTGTCTTGTGTGTTATGATAACCACAACATTTATGAATAAGCAAAAACCAATGGTGTTATCAGAAATTGCTACGACTGATTGATAGATATGTTGCTCAAGAAGCATTACTAAATAACAGATGTACCAGCTCCTTTTGTCGTGCGTCACCTGCTTTCATTCGAATGCTTTTTGAAGTTTCTACTTTCAGTTTGTCACGTGCTGTATTGAGGTCATCTACAGATTCAGTTTCTTCAAACCGAGAGCATCCAGCCTAAATGAATTCGATGGCGCTCTACAAGGTCAGCAATAGAATGACGGAGAAACCATCACAAAGCAACATTGCCTTGGGTTGGAACTTTAGAAACTACAAGGTGCTTGAGGCAATACCAATATTGCTAATGATCGAGAGAAGAGGTGATCGGTTCCGAGATAGGTAGGTTCCAAAGCTGGAATCTAGAATCTATCTATTTTAATAGATTTTCAATTTTTGAATCCTGGAACCTACTCTATTTTCTTGGAACTTATTATGGACCCTACCTTGCTTTTTTGGTGTTGTTCCAAGATCTATCCGAGAACTTGTTTTATTTTTTTTCTTTTTTTGGTTCATTTTTTATAGCAAAATAATATAGGCCTATGAGTAACAAAATTGTTCAAAGTAAAAAATAAACAAGGGAAATCCCCTATGCACAAAAAATAACAATCCATAAGATGAATACATAGTCACATACAATTATAAATGATAAAAAGGTTCAAACACCTATCATAAAAACATAAATTATAAAACTTGATTCTCCATTACTCCATAAAAATTTAAGGGAAAAAGAAAGACTAACGAGAAGTTTTGAGAAAGAACAAAGGATGAATGAGAGCTGGGCTTACAATTTAGGAGAAAAAAAAAAAGGTCTTGGCTTTTTAGTTTATAAAATTGGATCTAAAATCGATTCCAAAACAAGGTGGTTTGATCCGATTTCCAAGTGAGTATTCACTCAGAACCAATTGTTCCCGGATTAGTTCCAATGGGAACCGGTTCCCATACCTTTTTTCAGGCAATTCGGTCCTGTTTCTGAATAGAAATGATTTAGAGAGAGAGAGAGAGAGAGAGAGAGAGAGTTTTCCTACGAGTTTCTGCGGCAATTTTTGCCTCTGTTGATAAGCATCCAGAACCTTTTCCTTGCAGTTTGAGTTTTCATTCTGATTGTTTTAGTAATGAAATTAAAACCCATGTTAACATTCGTTTGTAACTTTTTGCGAATCTGGAATGACTCGTGGATGTCTATCTGGTCGTCCGGCTACTTCTATGTCCTCGTAAATGACGTGGTAGTAACCATTCTTCACGCATAGAAATCCACCTTAAAGTCTTGCAAGGTAGAATACCCAAGCTTCCGAAAATTTTTAGTGGCAGACTGTAATCAATCTGAATTTGTCGTGAACCTTTTTATTCCGTATCATTGGTAACTTACCTCCTTGAACGCGACATTCCTTCATAGTTTGTAAACATAAAGAACCAGTCGGTGACTAATTGTCTGCCATCATATGTTGTAATTTTCATTAGTTGATCGTAAGTTGATGTCCTTTGAAAATCGTCCGATGGCTGAAATTTTTCTTTTTCCTGATGATCCAACCGTCCAGATTACGTACAGGACCAGTCCCGTAGATTGCTAGACCGGATCACAGAACTTCCCTCGGTCGTCGACGTTGCCCCTTTTATTAACTTTTACCGATATATTTTTTCACTTGAAAGGAAAATTAGAGTTCGCCAGCCATTATGAACATAAGCCAACTTATGGTAAAATCGTAGGGAGAGCCTCCTGAGACAGTCAACGGCAAATTGTGCCGGAAGAGTTGGTGGTGCCCCAACCCCAAGAAAGAAAACTTTCTTTTGACTCTCTTACCTTTTCAGATGCAAAAGCATTCGATCTTATTACCAACGTTTCATTTGGGTTTTATGTTCAAGCAATGGCTTGATGTCATTTAGTGTTGAAGATATTGTTGTCAATGCTAATTGATCTTAGTTGATCTTGATTGCAGGGAATCTTTTTGGGATATTGTATATAATTTTTCTTTCTTTATACAATTAGACCTCTTGTATTATAGATAGGGCTGTGATTACACACTGACATATTGAGAAAGCAATATATAATTTTCCCAATTTGATAGCTTTCTATTCTCTGACATGGTATCAGAGCCTCTTGCCTTAGTCTAGCTTCCGCAGTGTCAACATCCTGCTTCTTCCATAGGGAGGTACCATGCTGAAGAACCAAGGTCCAAATTGTGTCTGAGGGCAAAGAGTCTCTCAACAATCAGAGAAGATATGATGTCCCTACAGAACATCAAATAAACCCATTAGATAATGAGGGACAGTCAGACCTCACACAGGCCACTTTGGGACTCGTTTAGCCTAATCCTAGACATTTCTTTCCAAGCCCATACGTCTAATGGGAACCTATGCCATCCAGACAAGCCCAAGAGGCCTAGCTTAGAACCCAAACACCATGGAGCCCAGAAGGAATGGCAGGTTAGAAGAGAGCCCACCACATGTTGCCAAGCCCAATCATGGATATGGATCGGGTTGGTCCTTTCCAGGTCATAGTGGATTGGGTCCGTCGGGTCATAGAGGAAATCCCTATCCGACCTATAGGTCCCGTGAGCTTTGGCGAGTGCTTGTTACCAAAGATAAATATGGGTTTCTGGACAGCATTGTTCCAATTCTGTTTGACAACCGACTTGCACAATTGTAGAGAAAGTGCAATTAGCTCATTCGAACCTAAATAAGGAACTCTCTCATGCCAGAGGTTTCCGTTAGAATACCCCCAAGTAATGACGCAAGAATTTTACAATAGAAAAAATGCAATCAGCTCGTTCAAACCTAGATAAGGAACTCTCCCATGCCAAAGGTCGTTGTCAAAATACCCCTGACTACAGACATAAGAATTTTTTGGGAAAACCTACGAGAAATGTACAGAGAGCTCAATGGGGCTAAATTTTTCTCACTAACTCAAGCCCTATCGGAGCTTAAGCAAAGGAATCTATCAATCTTAGCTGTCTACAATCGATTGTCCGCTCTTTGGGACTTGAGACTACTTTGGCTAAATATCGAGCTGTGAAAGAACACAAAAGTTACAAGGTTCCTACTCATCCTAAACAAGTCATACTTACCGTTTCGGAGTCAGATCTTAGCATGGATCATGTTCCCCCACTTAGCCGCATATATCAGCTTGCGGTTTAAGAAGAATCCCAAAGATTGGTATCCTCCGAGTACGTGAAGATGGGTGACTCTGTCGTTCTCGCAGTCAAGGCTTCACTGGAGCAGTGGATGGCGGCGTCGAGGTTCGGCCAAGGAGGGCATGCGCAAAACCCAAGCATGATATATTCGCTTAATTGGATGTCTCGAGGTATGTGCAACCAACGAACAAGTGAGATCTAATCTTAGGATCGGACTGTGGAGGTTCATTAGCGAGATTAGACGGCTCATCTTTAGTCCTTGCCGTGCTCCAATCTGATGGTCCACATCACGCCACTTCAGCACCCACCTAGAAGTGATTGAAAGACCGAAATCTTGCCACATCATCAAACAAAGTCAATTCCTACAAAGGGAAATGTAAATTTTGAGATTATCCTAAAAAAACGTTACCACACTAAAGTAAATCGTTGGAAATTGCATGAAAAGCCAGCAGAAAAGAAGGAACGAGACCTTTTTGTTGCAGCAACTGGTAAGGTTAATCAGCCTACCAATAATGACCAGCTTCAACAAATTGTTGAGGGCTCTAAATCATATGAGAATTTAGGAAAAAACGGCTAGTTATACAGGTATTTCCAATCGTATAATGAGCACTATTTCGAACAAAGCATGGATTATTAGTACAAATGCTAGTAATTATATAATCTGTGATGAATGTTTCTTTTCAAAAATTGATAAGTCCTCACCTCACACCTCACACCTCACACCTCCATTCGCTTTCTAAATGGTAGCGATACTTTGGTTAATAAAATTAGGGATATTGAGTCTAGCTCTTCCATTACACTAAACAATGTCCTATTCATTCATAATTTCCAGTTTAATCTCACTTCCTTATCTAAAATTTGTAAAGACAACTCCTATAAGGTCTTTTTTTATTCTAACGTGTATCTCTTTCAGGCCCTTTTGATTGGGACAATAGTAGGCTTGGGTAGAAATTACAAGGGACTCTATTTCTGGACTATATTTCCAGAGAATTTTCCTTTCAATAAGAACATCTTACATAATGCCAATCATAATGAAAATGTATTTTTATCTCATCAGCGTCTAGGCCACAATGCCACTTTTCCTCTTCCCAAATGCCCTATATGCATATTAGCTAAACAGTCTCGAATGCCTTTTCCGAAAAGTGAATCACATGCCAATCAAGCCTTCTCACTTTTGCACATGGACATCTAGGGACCAAATCACACTCCACATCATGATGGATCCCCCTTTTTTCTCACCATTGTGGATGATCACACTTGAGCAACTTGGGTCTTTCACATGCAATCCAAGACTCAAGTACTTTCTCATCTAAAGAATTTCCTTATTTTGATCAAAAACTAGTTTAATAAATCTATGCAATGAATCCGCATTGATAATGCCTGTGAATTTTCCAATCATGAATGCTCTTCTTATTCCTTTCCTATGGAATTCTCCATGAAAGTTCTTATATATACACTTCTCAATGAAATGGGATTGCAGAGAGAAAACACCATCATCTGTTAGAAGTTGCTCGAGCCCTTAAATATCAAGCCTCAATTCCAGAGACGTTTTGGGGAGATTGTGTGGTCACAGCAGCCTACTTAATCAATTAGGTGCCATCTCATGTTCTCAATGGAGAACTCCTTTCAAGTTATTATTTGGGAAACGTCCAAACATTCGATGCCTTTGCTTTTTTAGGTGTTTATGCTATGTACCTTCTGTGGCCCTTAGGAAAAATTAGATCCTTGTGCCCTCCACTACGTATTTATGAGATATTCTACTCTTCAAAAGGGATATTTTGTTCTTGATCCATCCACTAAAAGATTTTTTGTTAGGAGAGATGTTGTCTTTCATTAAAATATTTTTTCTTTCCAAGAAAAGTTATCTTCATATAAACAAGACAATCCTATGACATCTCGTCGTCCTTTATTAAGCACAGATGATCGTCCACAGGCACCAGTGATTATGCTTCCATAGGTAACACCGCCTATAGCATCTTTTGATGTTAATGCAAGAGTTGCACCATATACGAATAATGAAGCATCTACTCATACATCACTAGCACTATCTGAGAGACCTAGAATTTTGAGATCACTTATTTCAGTGGATAGTCCCTCTATTGGCTCACAAGATGATGTTATATCTATACCAATTCATCCTTGATGTTCCACACGCACAATTCAACCATTGACAAGGACAATGGATTATATTTGTTCCTCCTTGGACAAAACTAGTACACGACATTCCATCTCTTCTTATATTAGTTTTACTCATCTCTCACCTGAACATAGGTGCTACATTAGCAAAATTTCTGAACAACAGGAACACTCATCCTATGATGAGGCTACCAAGGATTTGTGTTGGCGAAAAGCAATGGAAGATGAATTAGGAGCTCTAATGAAAAATGAAATTGAGGATATTGTTTGTCTCCCTCCCCATCGAAAAACGATCAACTGTAAATTGGTATACAAAATCAAATATAGAGCAGACAGGTCCATTGAACGATATAAAGACAGATTAGTCGCGAAGGGATTCACACAAAGGGAATGATTTGACGATACAGAAACTTTCACTCTTGTTGCACAAGAATTCATAGTCCGATATTTTCTTTCCATTGTTGCTATTCGTGATTAGCCCCTTCATCGGATGGATGTCCATAATGCTTTTCTTCATGCCAAACTCGAAGAAGAAATTTATATGGATCCTCCATCGGGATTTCGCAAACAGGGGGAGGACAACGTGTGTTGTTTTCGTAAATCTCTATATGAGCTCAAACAAGCTTCTCGTCAATGGTATGCCAAATTCACTAATGCACTCGCCACTACAAAATTTTAGAAATCCCGACACAACCATGCCTTATTCACATTGAGACAATGTACATCGTTAATATACTTGCTTATATATGTTGACGATATACTCATTATGGGAAATGATGCATTCGCCATTGAGAGATTTAAGAAGTATCTACATTCTGTATTTCATATTAAGGATTTGGGATCTCCTAAATACTTCCTTGGGATAGAAATTGCATGGTCAATAAGGGCATCTGTCTTAACCAAGACAAATTTGTCTTACAAATTATATCAGAAGCAGGATTGTCAAGATCTAAGCCAACTGCTATTCCAATCGAGCAGAATATCAGGTTGACAATAGTTGAATATGACAAAGGATTGTCGCCCATGAATGAGGATCCTTTGCTTAAATATCCTTCTACTTATCAAAGACTCATTAGAAAACTTATCTACTTAACCATGAGCAAACCAAACACTTGCTGGGTGGTACAAATTCTTAGCCAATTTATGCACGCCCCAAAACAGTCTCACATGAATACAGCATTAAAGGTTATAAAATAGTTGAAAGGGTGTCCCAGATTGGGAACATTGCCATCTCAGGACAAAAATATGAAGATGATAATATACTATGACACATATTATGCTACTCATCCCATGAATAGAAAATCTGTTACGAGTTTCTGTATAAAACTAGGATACTCTTTACTTTCCTTGGAAACGAAGAAACAATCGACTGTTTCTTTATCATTTGCCGAGGCAAAATATTGAGCAATGGCAAAGAATAGTTGTGAGATTGTATGGATAAGAGGCCTTCTTCAAGACCATGGCATATAGGTAAAAGAGCCCACTGTCTTATTTTGTGATATTGATGCTACACTTAAACTTGCAATGAACCAGTTTTCCATGAAAGGACGAAGCATATAGAAGTTACTATAATTTCATTCGAGATAAGATCCAAAGTGGGGTGATCAAAACAAGAGGAATAAAAACGACAGAAGAACTTGCCGATATTTTTACCAAGGCTTTGTGTCAAAGGCAAGCAAGTTAGGCACCCTTGATGTGTATAGACTACCAAGCTTGAGGGGGAGTGTTGAAGATACTATTGCCGATGCTATTTGATCTTAATTGGTCTTGATCTTAGGGAATATTTTTGGGATATTGTTTATCCTTTTTTTTTCTTTTGCTTATTCATTTAGACCTCTTATATTATAAATAGGCCTGTCATTACACACTGATATATTGAGAAAGAAATATACAATTTTCCCAATTCTATGAATTGTCTCAGTACATTTCCAAATCGCTTTCATGAATTATATATATAGAAATTCAGATTAAACTTACTAAGCTCTCGTGCAAAACTTTCACTTGAAAGCAACTTCAATTGTTTGTTGGTTGAGGTAAAAAACAAGATCAATATTAATTACAATATACCAGTTAACATAATTTAAATTCTAAAAACAATGTTCCAATTAATATACAATGAATAAATGGATTATATGGTATATGATAATTAGGGGTAAGTAATTGGAGCAGTTCGACCCTAGAAGTGGTTTGCTTGAAGTAGACACCCAAAACCATACAACTACCAAGACATTACTTGCCATAGGCTAAGAAAATGCAATATCACTTATGTGATTTTCATCTCGAGTGGGTCTCAGAGAGTCGACGTTCAACAACTATAAGAAAGTGATGGCCAAAGGCAAGGCCTCAAAAGAGAGATCTAGAGTTCCCTTACCATGAAAGTGATGGCCGAAGGTGAAGTTACGAACGACAGGAAGGGAGGGCAGGAGGTGCTCGGTGAGGCCGCAACAAGTAGGGAGGGCTAGAGGAAGAATAGAGGTCAAGGTGACCAAGTTGGCCGTGACTGCGATGCTGCAATGGGGGGCTACAGGCAAGGCTACAACTATGAGGGATGGCTGAAGGCCAGACAGCGACTGGCGAGGCCGCAAGCAACTGCAATGAGGTGACTGAGAGGAGCAGAGACCGAGAGGAAAAGAATTGAGAGTGCAAGAGAGGAGGAGGAGGCTAGGGTTTTTGATGTTACATTTTTACTTTTAAAAGAGCAGAAAATAATAAAAATTAGGGTATACCGATCAAGTCCGAGTGGATTGGTGCACTCTCGGAACTGGTAACTTGACCAATATTCATTGGTTCCAAATTTTAAGAATCGGGAACTGTCAAGAATTGGCTAGGTCTATCCAGTTCAGGCAATTCCCAATTTGCTCACCCTCAACTACAACAAGTAACAACTTGACCAAGAAAGTATAAAACTATCGACAGAAAGATCCCTACGTCAGTCTTGCAATGTAATTGACAGTTCACCGTTGATTCAAAAGTCAAATCTCCCATCCCACACTTGATTTACAAGTCAACTTTCCCATCTCTATATTTTACTCGGAAAGAGTAGACTTTTTTACTGAAATCCGAAGCCAACAGCCCAAAAAGAATAGACTTTTTTTACTGAAATGAAGGCGTTTTTATACTACATGCTGTATAATAAGAGGATGAACCGACGAAATGGATAATTACTAACTAGTATTACATCTAGTTGCCAGTTCTGATGACTGAAACCGAATTTTACCTTTTTGGGGCTCACAAGAAATGCGTTATGCTTGGAAAAATTCGAGGATTTGCTAGGTAAATGTGGTCCTGCAGAGAGGTTATCCAAAGGGTCTCCTCTGAACGTTATCTTCTGGTTGATAGATTTACTTTTACTCGGGTCTCCAGTACATTGTCCGGCTTTAGTTCTCGTCTCTAAAGTTCTGAACAAGGATTACAGAGCAATCGTGCCATTGAAGACATTATCGTCTCTACAGCCTCGAAAAATTTCTTCATTGGTACGAATTTGCCAACTAAAAACTTTCTGCATCAAGTTCATCCCAAAATTCTGATGAGAAACTATATCATGGCATCTGCTCTAATACATTGAGGCTTCAACAAGAAGTTGTTATGCATGATAGCTGTACATATGAAAAGTTGTTGGCTGATGAAGTCTCTAGCAATCTATTTAGGATAAAAGCCATCAAAAAACTCAAATTGTGCCCAATATGATACATTTAATTTAACCCTTTTTTTTCCATGACACCAAAAATCCCAAATTTTTAATGTGTGACACATTTACACTATCAAGACTCTGTCAATGAGAATCATCGAAAGTATGCCTACTTGAATGTCGGAAAGCAAATGGTATTAACATAGCACTCACATAACTTAAGTAAAATAAAAATGACGTTATTTTGACTGAAAATTATATGACATAACCTCAACAAATGATAAATGTGTCATGTAGGTATAAGTTTGGGGTTTTTATTTCGCAAGAAAAAGTTTAGGCTAAATAAGTCATAGTGGATATAATTTAAAGTTTTTGATGTCGTAAAAAGAAATTCGTAATAAATATTTCATGATAGGCATAATTTGGAATTTTTTGACTTTTCCCATCTATTTATTCATTTCAATTTGCTTTTGCAAAAGCTAAAAAAGAAGGATCGAATTGAATCGACTCGAATCAAATATCTTCATGTTGCAGTTCCCGAATGCCTTCACCTGATAAAGATAAGCTTGATTCTCTCATGGTCTAACGCAACGTTATAATAACTATTGTTCATGGATAGTTTGATGATTGAAAAAAAATATGAAGATGTTTTTTTTTTTGGTAAATAAATATGATGATGCTTTCAAGAAAATGAATGTTGTTAAAAGGGGGAAAAGAAGCTCTTGTTCAACCAGAGTCTGTGTGAACTCTAGAACGATTTTAACAGATAATTACTTCTCAAAGCACACGGGGCTTGCAATGAAAAATGTAGAAAAGCGATAGTCCTCTCATTCTTTTCCATTGATTGAACGAATTAGTGCAATTACCAAACAGTACCAAGGATATTACGAGTCCCGAACATCCAAAGTGCCAAAAATTCAAAATGTACATTTAAATATCTAAATCAGAGAAGAATGGATCACTTAAGTGTCAATGATGAAAAACTCTAGCCAAAATGCTGACATAGCATTTTTTAGCAATATGAGTTCAAAACGATGTCGTTTTGGGTACTAATATGGTTAGACTCAGCTAAAACGACGTCTTTTGCCCGAATTCAATTTTTAATATGAAAATTATTAAATTAAATTAAAAAATTAAAAAAAAAAAAAAGAGAAACAAAACATAGGTGGGAGGGGGCTCTCCCCTGTGGTTGTCGCCCCATCGTTGGTGGCGATGGCCAGCATGGGTCGGCAACCCTCACCAACTGGAGGCAAGGGCTAGTAGTCCCTCACTAGAAGCTAGGAGAGGGGGTGACCCTCACCTGGGAGAGGATACCGCCCTCTCCTGACTTCTGGTGAGGGCCTACTAGCCCTTGCCGACCATCTCCACTACCCATTGGTGATGGGGCAACGACCACAAGAGGGGAGTCCACTCCTACCTATATTGTCCCTCTCTCTCTCCCTAATAATTTTAGTTTTCAATTTAATTAATTTTTATATCAAAAATCGAATTTGCGACAAAACAACATCGTTTTAGCTTAGTTAAGCTTACTCAGCTTTCCGATGAGCCTAGTCAACGATTTATATTATTAAAATATGCCACACTGAATTTCCGGCACCCTTTACCAAACTTGACACTTAATTGTCTCAATTTTTTTTTAAAATGGCACTTAAATACACTTTTCAGAACTTTTGGCACTTAAATGTCCTTTTGTGACAAATTTTGGCACATGTGCTGTACTTTTGCCAAGATATTACGTAGTATAGTAGCCAAAATCAACTGCAAAAAAATGAATTAGACCCTTCATGAAACCATAAAGTATATATAATTTAATAGTGAAAGGAATAATCCTTGTCTATAAAACACCGATTTAGTTGGCGTCCATGGACGTCCAAGAGAACTAAATATTTCCATTTTTCGTCCTCCTGGAGTGTAGTATAGCATGCCAAAGTCAATTATCAAAATGATGAATTAGACACTCCACGAAACCATATAGTCTATAAAATTTCAAGGGATATGTGCATTGGAAAACCTAAAACTTATTAGTTTGTGTAATTGAGTCATTCTTTTAATTCTGTCCAATTTGACTAATAAAAATGCCAACATGGCTTTTCTTATTATTTTTCTCTCCTATGTGGTGTCATTTGGCTAAAACAAGAAGGATGAGACTAAAACAACGCCATTTTGATTCAAATATGCTTTTATTGAAAATATTATTTAAATTTGATTAAAAAGAGAAAGAAACATCACAGTGAGGGGCTACAGGGCCCTCACCGTAGCCACACCACCATCATCAGAAAGGGCCGATAATGGTGAGGGATAACCAGCCAGCGGTTGGTGATGGTCGCTAGGGCCTAGCTCATGGCCAGAGACGCAAGTTGCCGGCACCCTCGCCTAGATCTAGCTAAGGGCCGCCAATGGAGGGTAGTGGCAACCCTTGAACAAATCTAGGCGAGGGCCACTGCTGGCTGGTCATTGCCTATTATCCCCAGCCCTTTATGGTGGCTGTGACGCCGCTGCGGCAATGGCCCATAGGGTCTCCCCACTCTGCTAGTCCCATTTTTCAGATTATTTTTTTAAACTCAGTTAAATAATATTTAAATAACAAATTATTCTCGGATCAAAAGTATCCTTCATGTTTTAACCTCACCGGTACCACGTAAAAGAGAAAATAATAATAATAATAATAATAATAATAATAATAATAATAATAATAATAATAATAAAGCAACGTCAATATTTTCTGTTAGTCAAAGTAGATGAAGTTAATGGAAGAATACAATTACACCAATTTGATAAGTTTTAGGACTTAATTGCATTTTTATGAGTTTTAGACTCAATTGCACTTTCATGGTAAGCTTTAGGATTTCTAATTACTTATGCCTAATTTTAAAGTGAAAGGAATAATCCATGTCTATAAAACACCAATTTAGCCGGTGTCCATAGAATCTAAGAATTGGACAATTCCATCGACTTCAGGAGGCCCTCCTAGAGCATTGTATAGTATGCCAAATCAAGTAACAAAAGATGAATTAGACATTCCGCAAAACTGTATAGTCTATATAATTTTAAAGCGAAAGGAATTATCCTTGTGTATTGAAACAACAATTTAGGTTGCGTCCACAGAGTAAGAGAACTTGACAATTTGCGCAATACCCTCCTGCAGTACAATATTATATGCCAAAATCAACTACCAGAAAGATGAATCAAACACTCCACGAAACCATATAGTCTATATAATTTTGAAGTGAAAGGAATAATCCTTGTCTAAAAAAAAACAATTTAGTCGGCATCCATGACGTGTACGAGAATTTGACAGGTCGATTAGTCAATTACCAAAATTGAACTAGACACTCCACGAAGCCATATAATCTATATAATTTTGAAGTGAAAGGAATGATTTTTGTCTATAAAACACCAATTTAGTCGGCATCCATCTAGTCCAAGAGAAGTCGACAATTCCATAAACTCCAGGAGGACATTTCGTCATCGGTATGCAAAGGTAGTTCTCAAAGCTTCAGTAGGACAATTTCCAACCTCTAATTTACAGCTTTTGTATGAGGCATTTCAATCAGTAGAGGAGACTCCTTGTAGTGAATCACTGTCTTATTTCGTGATGAATATCGGTCAAATCTATGCGCACTGTCGGTAGTCTTTTTAACGATGTGCTATAGCAATCACAAACATGTTCGTCAACCGTGAACATGTGATCATTTGGAGTCATTTGCTTGATGGGATAGGCAGTTTGATACGGTAAGAAATTTTCACTTCCCTAGGGAAAGAGTCAAAATGGAAGAGAAAATGAAAGCGGCACCAAATTATAGCAAGGCATTGTTGCAGAGTAAAGAGCTGTATCAGGTACTACATTTATTGTCATTTTCATCCTTTATTTCTTTCCCTGTTTTCAATTAAATGGTAAGTTAGCTTGGTTTCATCCTTCCATGCGCCAGAAAAAGTCCAACCATTCAATCCTGTCAAAAGCAGACCATTCATGGGTTTGTCGAGCGCTTCCTCTAGGCCAATCCTAGCAGGTTAAGCTAAATATGAATCAAATCTAATATGGCTAATCTGTGGGATTCTTTACCTTCTCCTAGATTGCTATTGTTTCTTAATGTTTTACTTCTATGCATGTGTTTAATTTCACAGTACATTTTGGACACAAGCGTGTTACCAAATGAACCAGAGCCTCTCAAGGAGCTGAGAGAAGTTTCGGCAGGCCATCCAAGGTCTCTCTCTAGTTGTGTTCATAACATTATGATACAGTCACTGACTTTGACTTTTAATTATTCCATTCAATTTAAGGAGTCAGATAAATAAAACATCTTGTAATCAACATTGTTTCCAGGAGGATATTTCCCACTAACAGTATACAAGGGATTTAAATTTTTCTTCTTTTATTTGTTATTCAGGTCTAGGATTGGCACTGCACCAGATGCAGGTCAGTTGATGGCAATACTACTGAAGCTTATCAATCCTAAAAAGACCATTGAAATTGGAGTCTTCACTGGATACTCTCTTTTACTCACTGCCCTAACAATTCCTGAGGATGGCAAGGTCTTCAAGCACTCACCATGCTTTAAAATAAAAGAATTTGATTGAATTGCTCATGCCTTCAGAATTGCTGCAGATAATAGCCATAGATGTCGATCGCGAGGCGTACGAAATGGGATTGCCTGTTATCAAGAAGGCTGGCGTAGAGCACAAAGTCAACTTCATTAATGCTGAGGCTCTCCGAGCACTGGATGATTTGATAGAAAATGTGGGTCATTTACCAGCCTTTCCCAGATTATGCAGTTTACTCATACGGCATCATATTTTCTAGAGGAAATGCTATCTGCATATCCATTGATAGCGCGAGCTAATTTTACTTCAAAATACAGTATACCTGCGCGATACACGAAATAAAATTTTGGTTTTGTATATTGTAATGGACTCTTATTTACTAGTTGCGTGGCATTCTGGGTAACGTTTATTTCTTATGCTTTCCTTTGTTGCGTGAGTCTGATTGGGATTTGGCATACTAAAATTGAATGCAGCTTGAAAACGAGGGGAGCTTTGACTTTGCCTATTTCGACGTGGACAAAGTCGACTACTTGAATTATTTCGAGAGGCTGATGAAACTGATCAAAGTGGGTGGGGTAGTCATCTTCGACAACACTCTCTGGAAAGGAACTGTTGCGATGCCTGAAGATGCGGTTGCAGAGAATTATAAGGAGATTCGAAAGAGGCTGATTGAGTTCAACAATCTACTCGCCAACGATACTCGCATCCAAATTTCACATGCTTCAATAGGTGATGGGATGACAATCTGCAGGCGTCTTCACTAAGTTTTTATCCGTTGACCCCCATACATTTCTTTCTTTTAGTAAGGACATCGCACTCGTGGTAACTTCTTATATCTCCGGCATGTTGTCTTGTATGTTATAATAACCGCAACATTTATGAATAAGCAAAAATGGATGGGGTCATCAGAAAGTGCTACGATCGATTGATAGATATGTTGCTCCAGAAGCATTCATAAATAACAAATGTATCAGTTCATTTTGTCATGGCGTCACCTGCTTTCATTCGAATGCTTTTTGAAGTTTATACTTTCAGTTTGTCACGTGCTGTATAGAGGTCATCTAAAAATTCAGTTTCTTCAAACCGAGAGCATCCATCCTTAATGAATTCAATGGCGCTCTACGAGGTCCTATCAAGCAAAAGAATGAATGACGGAGAAACCATCACAAAGCAACAATGCCTTGGCTTGGAACTTTAGAAACTGCATGGTGCTTGAGGCCATACCAATATTGCCAGTGGTCGAGAGTTGATTCACGTCACATGATTTGGTCATGGAAAAGACAGAGGATTGGACATAGTGTGCTCTTGAAAACTTTGCTCGGGGAATGATCAGGACTGCTGTATTCTGACCGAGTTGCCAAATCTCTTGAACAGCTCTGCAAGTAATCCGAGAGAGAGAGAGATTAAAAAAAAGTATTGCTACGAGTTTCTCTAGCAATGTTTTCCATTCTTCATGAGCAGCCAGAACCTTTTACTTGCCTTTTGAGTTTTCATTGTGACCGTTGTTAATGCTCGTTCGTAACTTTTTACCGATCTGGAATGACTCGTGGATATCTATCTCGTCGTCCGGGTGCTTCTATGTGCGGTGATCTCTCTACAGAGTTCGTAACATGAAATGTTTAGTACTCTAATTAATAAAGAGCATAATAAAATGGCTCAAATTGTCCGTAAGCAACGGTAGTTATGTTTTGTAATTATCCTCAATATGGGTAATGTTTCTACAAGTCCTCGTAAATGACGCGGTAGTAATCATTGTTCCCTCGGTCGTCTGTGTCGCCCCTATTATTAGCTTTTACAGATGTACTTTTTTCTTGAAAGGAAAATCAGAGTTTGCTAACCAGTATTTAACATGAGCCAACTTATGGTAATCGTATGAGAGAGCCTACTGAGACAGTTAAGGGCAAATTGCGCAGGATGCCTTCGCTACAATTGCATGTTTCTTTTTTTTCATGGTGACTAACGATCAAAGATTTACTTTGTTCGTCTGTATCGTACCACTGAATCATGTGTGAAGAAACAGTTTTTTATTTTGGTAAGGTAAGTATTATAGACTTTCAACCAAGTACTGTACAGGAAAGTGAATCACAGCACTAACAGGCACTCAACTGGACAACATGTCACTGGAGTGGGGGGTACCGCATTCACCAAAAAAACAAAGACATGCTAGGATAAGCAACAAAAGACCCAAACAGTCCTAAGCTAGGCCAAGTGCGGCTCCACAGCGAAAATACTTGGGTCGATTCCCCAACTACGTTGCATCCTCCTATACTTGGAGTTATCTTCGACCCATTTGAAGGCAAGAGCTTTGTCATTCACCGCCTTAGATAGGTGTTGCTTCATAGATGGAATATAAAGGTTACGACCCCGAAACAGGATATCATTCCTGGTCTTTCAAATGACATAACAAAGAGTTCCAAAAGAGAACCGAGCTATCTCCCAGTAAAATCCTCTCCCAGACAAATATGTAATAGCCCAAAGCAGGTTGTCCACACATGAGGAGTTGTACCATGGAAGGTTACATTTGGCAGCCCAAAAGTTGGCCAGAGAATTAGAGACATAGCAGTCAAAAAATAAGTGGTCAGCCGAGTCAAGTCTAGACTTGCATAAAGCACAGACTGAGCTAGGAATTCTGCCATAGGCCATAAGGAATACCTGAGTTAGGAGACGGTTCTTGGCAATAAGCCAAAATAAGAATTGGTGTCTAGTGACAATGGCCTTACTCTATACAAAAGAAAACCAAGGAACCAAGTTAGATTTACGCCTAATTGTAGCCGAGGCCGAACCCACTGAAAATTTCTCTGAAGGATCCTCCATCCAAATAAATTTGTCTCGGGAGGGACTGTGACTCCCTATAAAAGCAGCTCCTGGAGGATCAGTAGCCCATCCGGAGAGTATATATCTTTCACCTTCGCTTGTCTAGGCAAATCTGATTGGTAAATGTAGCTGTCCGAGAAAACCGAATTAAGAAGGCCGATGTCAAGCCATGAATCAAACCAGAGTGATGCAGACTCTCCATCACCTGTTTTCCATCTGAAGAGGGGTTGAAACTCCCCCCATAGTGCAAGAATTTTCCTCCATGCCCAAGAGCAGCATGTAGGTACAGACGTGGTCCAAAAATTCTTCCTTTTGAGGTGTGTTGTATGAATCCATTTACACCATAGCGATTCTTTGTCAGTAAAAAGAAGCCAAATATGATTGGCCATGGCTACTTTATTACTGTCCCGGATCCTCCTCAACCCAAGATCTCCCTCCGGAAAGGGGAGACAGACATCGTCCCAGGAAACTTTTGCACCACCTGGGCCCATGAAATGTCATTTCCACAAGAACTGTCTACATATTTGTTCTATTTTATCCACAACCAAAGACGGGAGCCAAAATATGGAAGCCCAATAGGCTTGAATAGCATGCAACACCGACATAATAAGTTGAAAACAGCCCGCAAAGAAGAGAAAACGGTGAGTCCAATATTGGACTCTAGTAGTGAGGATACTTACCAGGGCATTACAATCCTCCTTGCTCAATCGTGAAGTAATAATAGGAACACCCAAGTACTGGACTAGAAAAGATCCCAATGAAAAACCAAGAGCTTGTAGTATCTGGTCCTTTTCTGATAAGGAGCCTCTGGAGATAAAAACCTCACTCTTAATAGAATTCGGGGTCAAGCCGCTCCAGAAGGAAAATAAATTAAAGTCATCTTTGATGCAAGAAACAGAGGCGAGGCTCGCTTTGCTAAAGATAAGTGAGCCCCGCCTCTGTTTCCTGCATCAAGTTTCTTTTGACTCTCTCCACCTTTTCTGTTCGAGGTGGTGTATCCAAAGATCAATGCAAAATGATGGCTACTACCATGTTGACCATGCAGTGATATGCAAAACATTCGATATTGTTACCAAGTTTCATCTGTAATCTATGTTTGACCAAAGATCTGATGTCATTTTTCCTAAATATCGATTTGTATAGCATACCATTTTTATAAATGTCTTTAGCGCACATACTTATCATTTTTTTGGTATGTTTAAAGTTTCATTTATTTAGCGGAAAATAAATGATTTGATAAATAATTTTTTAAAAGGATTGCTTGTATCGCTTAGATGTTATACATCTCTCGACTTATATGAAAATTCATCTTAAGGGATCGTGTGTGGACACAGGACATGGTTTCGTCATCTTTCTGCAGAAGACAACATCCCTTTATGGATTGACCCTAATTAAGATAAAACCTCAACATTACTTTTACGAATTTTGTTGGGTTTAAGACCATTCTTTTTTTTGCGGTTTTCCCTGTAGTTACTAGCTCTATGTAATTGCCTCAACTCATAGCTGAATTATAAATTTAGATTGAACGTAGTAGGCTCTCATGTGGAACTTTTTCTGCAAAGAGACCGCAATTGTTCTTTGATTAAGGAAACAAACAAGATCAATATCAATTACAAAATGCCAAACCTAGTTGGAAAGGCTGAAATTCAACCCAAAGGTTACTATTCGAAATCTATCTAGCATGCACAATAAACTTGAAAATTTTGTGTCAAGCAAACCTCAAGCTCAAATTGAGATCCATATAATGTTGTAACTTCACAATATCCTAAAATGTCATTTCTATGTATATATATAACTCCTCAATCGAATGTAGCAAGTCAAAATTGATTTCAAGCCTTAATTTCGACGATTCCTTTGATCAGACGATTAGAGGCTTTGATTACTTACTCGACATTGCAAAACGGTGTTGATTTGACTTGAAGATCGTGAGCGTGCGAAAATTTTCCCCTTTCCCCTTTTTCTCTCATCCCACGAGCTCCCTCTCTCTTTTCTTGTTTTCTTTGGTGGAGTCTTCTTGCACCAAGATAAAAGAACGAAGGGTTGAGCTTGGGCTTGGGCTTGGGCTTGAAAAAGAGACATTGGCTGGCTTGTGCCTATGAAATGGGTTGAGTTTTGGAGGCCCATATATTACATTGCCCACAGACGAGTTCAAGTGAGTGTTTGGAGTAAATATGTTTTGATGTCTCTCGTTGCAGCAAAACGTTGTTAAAGCTTGCGGTTTCACAGATAAAGCTGTTGAAGAAAAAGAAAGAAATCCACATGAAGCAGCTTAGGAGGGTTGGCGCTGTTGCTCAAGACCCTTCAGGACCAAACTGCTGGAATACAGGTGCATGTGATGTACGGATAATTTCCCGAATGTTTGATTGCTTGTGAATACTGGATGTTGAAGTTGCAATAGTTGACTCTTTGCATCTTAAATTAGGCAGGCTTTTCATAAATCCGGGTTAAGGCACGTAATTGACTATACTTGCTGATCTTTCGCTTTCACGAGTCTGACATTACATTGTTGCTTGGACAATATAGTACTCTCTTTGGTATTCTCCCTTGATGTCTGATGAGTATACATCATGATTGAGATGCATATCATAAAATCGTTCATCAAGTGTTTACTCTTCCTCTCTCACGTTGAACGTGTAATCAGGGTAGAGAAGACATTGCAGGCATATGATCTCATCGCATGTTACTGCCAAATTAGTGAAATGCGCACCCAATCATCGAGCCACGAAACTATCAAAGCGCACATGCCAATCGTCGAGTCGCAAAAGCAGGTGATCTCTTTTACTGAAATAATCAGCTGCTTACAACATGTGCTGTGATTCAATGAATTCATTTGACAAAACTGACATCTCATACATCTTTCAAAAATTATGCCTTGTCGACCTTGCTCTGCTGTATTCCAGCTTGAGACGGCAAAGGAATTTCAAATGGAAGTAGGACAGGTGGTTCGCCATCCGAACAAGCAATAAATTATCAATTAGTTTCCTAATTTGAGTTGACATCCCACATTAGAACATATAAACGCAGAATCTTCCTTTGTTGTAACACATAGAGCAGACAAGAGGTTGTTAGGATTCTCTCTTCGTGAGTATTCCAAGTGTATTATATGTGAGAAATTGTGATGTTTTGGGTGTAATTTAGGACAAGGAAACACTCAAGCAGTTATAAATTCCATGTTCTTTGGATCCACAGTGATTACTTGGTGGGTGGTTCTCCCGTTGAGTAGAGACTGCGACTGATCAAACTATATAAATGCCCAATCTTCGTTCCTTATTGATTCTCTCTAGTAGCATGTCCAATGTATCCATCTACATTTTCTTGATGATATGGATCAAGGAAATGATATTTTACCTACCAAAAAAAACATTAGACTTGGTTTGCGAAATCCGTTGACTCCCGCATTATTTCACAACAAATGTTCTTTTATTCCCAATACATGGATTGACTTTACGACGAGGAACGACATGATGACTGTGGCGGGCATTTGCTCAGGAAGCCGCTTAGCTGGATCTGGATCTCTTTGTTTCTTGATTGTGGAAAACTATCGACAGGAAATATCTCTGTATCTCGTGCATTGCAAGTAACTCGGAGTTTACACGTGATTGAAAAGTCAACTCTCCCATCTCACGCCTCATTTAAAAGTCAACTGTCCCAAACTCGGAAAGATTAGACTTTTTTAACTGAAATTCGAAGCCATAGTACTAAATGTTGTATAGAAAGAGGAGGAACCAAAGAAATGGATAACTGATATCTACTTGTTGCAACACAATGTCCCCAGTAACTTTAAGAACCAGAAAATCATAGCTAGTTGCGAATTCCGATGACTGAAATGTCACTAAATTTTCCTTTTGTATTTCTAGTTCGTCTAGACTATAGGCAGTAATTTCACTAAACGGATTTTACTTTGCCAGGGCCAATAGCTAATGCAAATGCTTGGAAAGCTAGGCTCTAGTAAATTCATGCTGGAAAAAAGCCTGGTTTTGCACGGTTATTATTGCTTGAAAGCTTGATAAGATCATTTTCGAATAATCCAAAGCTATATCATATGGAAAAATTCTAGGATTTGTTAGGTAATTGTGATTTTGTAAAGGGTCATCCAAAGGGCCCCATTTGCTGGTTTATCTTATGGTTGATACATTGAGTTACTTTTATTAGGACCTATGATACAATTGTCCAAATTCAATTCTCACATGTAAAGTTCTGAACTTAAATTTCAAAACAATCGTATTATCAGAGACATTATTGTTTATATGACCTTGAGGCCTGAATAATTTCTTCATTGTTACAAATTCGCCTACCCAACTTCCTGCATCAAGTTCATCTCAATATTCTGATGAGCAAATATATCTTGGTATCTGCCCTAATACATTGTTTTTACTTAGGATTCAGAAAAAACTTATTCTACATAATAAGCCAACAGTACACATGAACACAACCGTTAATTTTTTTTTGATGATCTGTGCAAATATAAAAGGTTGTCGGCTAATGAACTCTCACAATCTATTTGTGCATTTCAAGTTTCTTTTGAAAACCAATAAGATCGAATCAAATCGAATCAAACATCTTCAAAATGCAGTTCAAGAATTGTTTTCACCCGATAAAGATAAGCTTGATTGTGTCATGCTCTAATGCAGCATTCTAATTGCGTCCTATAATTGAAAATATAGTTATGATGCTTTCAAGAAATGAATGTTATCAAAAGGAGAGAAAAGAAGCTCTTGAAATCAGCCATAGTGTGTGTGAACTCTGGAACAAGGCTAACAGATAATTACTTCTCAAAGTAGACGGTGCCTACATTGAAATATGTAGGAAGGCAATAGTTCTTGCATTATTTTCAATTGATTGAACAAACTGGTGCAGTTACATACAATATTAACTTGATTACATAGTATAATATCCCAAAGTCAACAACTAGACACATGAATCAGACACTACACGAAATCATATAGTCTATATTTTTTCTAAGTTAAGGAACCGTTCTCGTCTTTCACCAAAGTAGTCAACCTCCATCTATTATAAAGAGGACTTGACATTCAGCCATTAACACGCAGAGCTAATTCTCCAAGCTTCAATAAGTAAGGCAAGTTCTAACCTCTAAGATGCAGCCTTTCATAGATGAGGCATTTTAATCAGTAGAGGAGAGCCCTTGCAGTGAATCATGGTCACATTTCTTGATAAATATCGCTAAATCTATGCATGGCACAGTCCGTGGTCTTGTTGCTTTTGTGCTATCATAATCACAAACAGGTTTGCAAACCATGAACATAAGGTCATTTAGGTTCATTTCCTTGATGTGAAGGCAGTATTCTAAGGAAAAAGCAAGAATGGAAGAGAAAATGAAAGCAGCATTGAATTACGACAAGGCATTGTTACAGAGTAAGGAGCTGTATCAGGTACTCCATTTATTGTCATTCACATCCTCTATTTCTTTCCTCTTTTCAATCAAATGGTAAGTTAGCCTGGATTTCATTTTCAACATGCCAGAAAAATCCAACCCTTCGATATTGTCAAAAGTAGGCCAATCAGGAGTTCGTCAAGCTTTTTGTAGTTCAATCCTAATAGGTTAAGCTGAATATCAATCGAATCCAATATAGCTAATCTAAGGATTCTCTACCTTCTCTTCTACTGTAATTGCTTCTTAAAATATTGCTTCCATGTATATGTTCAATCTCGCAGTACATCTTGGACACAAGTGTGTACCCAAATGAACCAGAGCCTCTTAAGGAGTTAAGAGAAATTTCTGCAAGCCATCCAAGGTCTCTCTCTCTCTCTCTCTCTCTCTCTCTCTCTGTATGTGACTTATTATGCCTTCATTCAATTTAAGGAGTCATATAACTGAAACATCTTGGAGTTGATACTGTTTCCAGAAGGATATTTCCCTGACAATAACAAGGAACTTAACTTTTTCTTCTTGTATTTGTTGATATTCAGTTATTGGATGGGAACTGCACCAGATGCAGGTCAATTGATGGGAATACTACTGAAGCTTATCAATGCTAAAAGGACCATCGAAATCGGAGTTTTCACTGGATACTCTCTTTTACTCACTGCCCTAACAATTCCTGAGGATGGAAAGGTCTCCGAGCACTCATCATGTGTTATAATAAAAGAATTCGATTGGATTGCTCATGTAAACACAATTGCTGCAGATTATAGCTGTAGATGTTGACCGCGAGGCATATGAAATGGGATTTCCCATTATCAAGAAGGCTGGCGTAGAGCACAAAGTCGACTTTATCAAATCCGAGGCTCTCCAAGCACTAGATGATTTAATGGCAAACGTGGGTCATTTACCGACCTTTCCTGGTTTATGCAGTTGTCTCCTATTGCATCATATGATCAATAAGAACCGTTAAGCGGATTTGCTCTGATAGAGCGAGCTAATATAGCTTCCTAACACACTGTACATTGTGACGGACCCTCTATGCTACTTGTGTCGTGTTCTATGTTACGTTGATTTCTAATGCTTTCCTTTGTTGTATCAAGTCTGATGGGGATTTGGCATAATAAATATTGCAGCTTGATAACGAGGGGAGCTTTGACTTTGCCTTTGTCGACGCCGACAAAGTCAACTACTTGAATTATCATGAGAGGCTGATGAAACTGGTCAGAGTGGGTGGGCTAGTCGTCTACGACAACACCCTCTGGAGAGGAACTGTTGCGATGCCTGAAGACGCGGTTGGAGAGAAATATAAGGAGGGTCGAAAGCTGCTGCTTGAGTTCAACAATCTACTCGCCAACGATGCTCGCGTCCAAATTTGTCATGCTTCAATAGGTGATGGTATGACAATCTGCAGGCGACTTCACTAAGTTTTTATCCGTGGAAACCCCCCACCCCAACAATAATTATTTTCCTTAGAAAGGACATCGCACTTGCCGTAACTTCTTATATCTATGGATGTTGTCTTGAATATTGTAATAACCACAACATTTATTAATCAGCAAAAATTGATGGGGTCATCAGAGAGTGCTAGCATGATGATCAATAAATAATGTTAGCACGGAAACATATTCATGCATAATAGATGTGCAAGTTCATTTTGTCGTGGTGCCGGCAAATTTCATTTGTATGATTTTTCATGTTTCTAATTTGAGTTTGTCACATGTTGTATTGAAGTCATCTCCATATTCATTTCTTTCGAACCGAGAGCACCGATCCAAAATAAATGTGATCATTCTCTACAAGTTAGCATCATATCCGGTCCCGTCCTTGTTTCCAAGGCAAGCAAAATCATAACTCGCTCACATTAAGTGCATCAGACGAAAACAAATAATAACTAGGCAGAACACCACAACAAAGTCCTGTCTCACTTGCACACAATGTAGGGTAAAAGAATAGATTAAGAAGAACACAATCCTATTAGCCATCTGAATCTTTGACAAAATCATTGCCATATTCTTGTTTTTCTTATAATTACATACTTTGTGGCTATCTGCAAGCAAATTATGGCCAACAAAGATGACCTTCAATTTGTTTGATGGAAGGTCCAAATACGAACAGATGAACAGTCTTCCAACCTATACGTTTCAAGTCATTTTCTTTTAACAAAACGAATTCTGTATAACTTCAAGGACAAAGTTTTTTTTTTTTTTGGTAATGGTAAATATTATAGAAACTTTTCAACCATACAGCTATACAAAGGGGGGGTGAGACTTGGCCTCAGCCTACACTCAACGGGACAACAGGTCACTGGAGTGGGGGGGGCCAGGTTCACAAAAGAAGAAGCATATACATATAGAGCCAACATCAGTAGAACCTAACTCTTGCTCCACAACCTATACAAAAATATTAGGGTTTAACCCCCAACTACGCTGCAATCTCCTATTTCGTAGGTTATCAGTTACCGACTTGTAGGAAATGGCCTTGTCCTTTACCAACCTAGTAATGTACTGTTTCATAGCAGGCATAGATAGATTGGAGGACCGGAATATTATGTCATTCCTAGTCTTCCAGATCACATAACAGAGAGCTCCAAAAGAGAATCTAGCGATGTCACCATAGAATCCACTTCCTGATAAATTGTTGCTTACCCAGCTAAGATTTTCCCCCCAAGGTCGGTTACTCCAGGGAATATTGCACTTTGCAGCCCAAAAGGTAGCAATCGAGTTGGAAACATGACAATAAAAAAAGAGGTGATTGATAGAATCAAGTCTACCATTACAAAAAGCACAGTGCACCAAAGGCAGTCTACCATAAGACATAAGGAAAACCTGGGTTGGAAGCCGGTTCCAAGATATCAGCCACAAAAGGAATTGGTGACGAGGAGCTAATGCCTTGTGCCATACAAAAGAGGCCCACGATACAGGCGTTGCTTTCCAGCGGATGACCGACTAGGCAGACGCCGTAGAGAAAGTGCCAAAAGGATGCATCAACCAGGTGAACTTGTCACTTAGTTGATTTATAGGAGGGATTGGGATCTGCCAGCGGCGTATCTCATTTAGGATGACTTGTCCATCCAGAGAGAAGAGATCTGCAACCTTTGAATCCCTATCAAGGGTAGACTGGTATATATAACTATTATCAAAAATAGAGTTTATGAGACCCAAGTCCATCCACGGATCAAACCATAGCGAAGTAGTCAATCCATTTCCAATCTTCCACTTGAAGAAGTTAATACTTTCCCTTCTTAAAGCAAGCAGTTTCCTCCAGGTCCATGAACAGACGGATGGGGGGGATGTTGTCCAAAAATGCTTCAATTTCAGATGATTGGTATGGATCCACTTACACCATAAGGATTCCTTATCAGTGAAGAGGATCCAAATGTGCTTGACCATGGCTGCTTTGTTACTGTCACGAATTTTCCGGATCCCTAGCCCGCCTTCTTGTTTAGGGAGGCAGACGTCATCCCATGATACTTTTGCCCCCCCCGGCCCCAAGGCCAGGACCTTTCCAGAGGAATTGCCGACATATTTGTTCAATTCTGTCAACAATTGACGCTGGGAGCCAGAAAATGGACGCCCAATATGCTTGTATAGCATGCAAGACTGATTTTATAAGTTGTAGTCTACCCGCAAAAGATAACAGGCGATGGGTCCAAGACTGGACTCTATTCGTGAGAAGACATACCAGGGCGTTGCAGTCCACCTTGCTCAAACGCGAAGTGATAATTGGGACGCCCAGGTAGCGGACCGGCAAGGAACCCCTTTTGAAATTTAGGATTTGCAACAGTTGGGTTTTGGTTGCCTCCGTGCCACCCGAGAGGAATACCTCACTCTTATTGTTGTTAGGAATCAGCCCACTCCATTGAGAAAAAATATTCAGCCCTTCCTTCATGCAGGATACTGATTCTGGTTTTCCTTCACTGAAAATGAAAACATCATCCGCAAAGAAAAGGTGAGATAGCCGGGAATACTTGCATCTCCAATAGAATCGATACTCAGGCCGGTTTGTTTGAGTGTCGAGAATGCCTGAGAGCACTTCCATAGCTAAAGTAAACAAGTAAGGAGACATTGGATCCCCTTGTCTAAGTCCTCGGCCACTATTAAAGAAACCTTGGAGTTCACCATTGATGGAGATAGAGAATTTTGGGGTGCAGACACATACCATAACACGCTATATGAATCGTGCCGGAAATCCAAAAGCAAAAAGAGTAGCCTCTAGGAAGTCCCAATCAAGAGTGTCATATGCTTTCCGAAAATCAACCTTGATTGCGCACTTCGAAGAGCGAGTGTCCAGGTGAAATCCACTAAATAGTTCTTGAGTCAGGAGGATATTATCAGTGATTCGTCTTCCTTTGACAAAGGCCGACTGAGCAGGGCTGACAATGTCAAGAAGAGCGACTGAGATACGGTTGGATAGAATCTTGGTAATACATTTGTAGATAGTATTACAGCAGGCGATAAGCCGAAAGTCATTAACAGATGACGCGTTTGGGATCTTGGGGACCAAGGTAAGTATGATGCAGTTAGTTTTCCGAAGTAGACTGCCAGTGTTGAAGAAGTCCAAGACTACCTCAATGACGAAAGCACCAACCACTTCCCAATTCTTTTTTAAAAAATCAGAGTTATACCCATCAGGACCCGGGGCTTTATTCCCAGCCAATGAGAACATTGCTGCCTTAATTTCCTGGGGACTAACAAGCTCAGATAGAAATCTAACCTGGACATCAGAAAGAGTATGTTTCAGGACCCCTTTGATCTCACTCAATATGGGCCGCACCTCCATATTCTCCCGAGACAGAAGATCCTGAAAATAAGTGATAAAAACCCCTTTGATTTCCTTAGGTACAGTGACCATATTGCCTGCCCCATCCTGAACTGAGATAATCCGATTGCGAAGATGGTGGTGGTTGACCGAATGATGGAAGAATTTTGTGTTCTGGTCTCCTTCCTTCAGCCATCTAATTCTAGATTTTTGCTTAAAGAAGGATTCTTCTAAAGATCGAAGCTCATAGAATTCCCGAGCTTGGGTTGACTCCGTCGCGGCCAGCGAGACATTCATTGGGTCCTGCATAAGTGCTTCTTGGGTGGCGAGCAGGACTTGTTTGGCATTAGCAGCTCGCATGAATATATCAAAGAAGACCTCCTTATTTAGATTCTTTAACCTGCATTTAAGAAGTTTGAGTCGACTATACAGCTTGTACATAGAATTACCTATAGTTTGGGTCTCCCACACCTGGGATACCATGGTGTTGAATTCCAGGTGAGACATCCAGAAGTTAAAAAATTTGAAAGGTCTATTCTAGGGCCTGGGGGCTAAGACTCTAACCAGCATTGGGGAATGGCCTGAGATGCCTTGTGGGAGAAAATTAGCCTCAGAATATGAGTGAACCATGCTCCATTTGTTATTGACCAACACTCCATCAATTTTCCTTTGCTTGCGTAGCACCCCTGTAGAGGTTGACCAAGTGTAGCGCATCCCAACATACCGGAGGTCATTTAACTCCGCCTGGCAAATGCACTCATTGAACTCATCAAGGGAAGGGAGCCAACTCTCCGAGCCTCCAATACGATCAGAGGAATCCCGTATGGCATTGAAATCACCCGCCACAATCCAAAGATCATCCAAAAGGTTCGAGCTTAAGTGGATAATGTCACTCCAAAGAGGTCTTCTAGCAACAAAAGTATGGTCGCCATATACAGCAGTGAGGTACAAAGTGGCCCCAGTATGCAATATTTTAAGTATGCCATGAATTATTTGGCTGGATACAAAAAGACTAGTAAATTCCACCAGAAAAGGGTTCCAACCGACCCAAACACGACCCATTTCAGAGCAAACATAATTATTAATCCACCTCCAGCCCGAGCATAAGTTAGACGATATATAACTAAATCGGTGAGGCGGAACATTGGTCTCCATCAGGCCAAGACAGCATATATTGTTTTCGCACACAAAATGCCTCACCTCAGATTGTCTGACCGGGTCAACTAACCCCCGAATATTCCAAAAGCCTATATTCATTAACTAAGAGTAGAAACCACCACTTACTTGCACTTCCCCGGTCGTCGCTTGCTAACCAGGGGTTTTTTTGGGGAAGCTTTCTTCTGATGTTGAGGGTTCCTTGAACCCGCAGCAAGCTGTGCAGTCCTCTGGTTAGGGCCAAGAACAATCCCTTCAATAGCAGGGAGCACAACTACCAAGTCAGGGGAAGGTGCAGCCGTGGTGGAGCTTGGAGGGCCATCCCCTTCGCATTTCTCTTCCTCAGAACTGCTTCTATCATTCTCCTCATCATCATCTAGGTCATCGGCTGATGAGAATGAGGTTTGAGAAGCTACCGATTCGACGCTGGTTCTAAATAATCTTTTAATGGCCTCATCAAACTGGATTGCCTTCTTTTGCTTTCTATCTTTTAAAGTTGAGGGAGGTTGAGCAACAAGTTGAAGGCCCGATTTGGTTATCTGTTTTTGCTCCTTTGCTGCTGTTCGTCAGCGTGAAGAGGTCTAGACTTGCCACTGACCATCTGCCTTTGATGCCGTCTTCAAGTTCCGAAGGCTTTCTTCCTCTTCTTGTGTTCGATCTCCATGTTGCAGGGGACCAGCAGTGGCTACTGTTATGGCAATCCCCTGGGGACTTGCCGTTAGAGAAGGGGTATGGCACCTCGGAGGAGGGCTACCAGCTGGAGATGGAGGGTCTGCTTGCTGTCTTGTTGAGGGTAGAATTGTTGTTGTATCTGCCGTAATTGCAGCAGCTTGGACGGCTATTTCAGGTGCAAGGGGAACCTGCACTCGTGCTTTTGGAGTAGTTGCTACATTTGCAGTGAAGCTAGCTCCCTGTTGTGCTGCTGTATTTGCAAGGAGGTGTGCAGCAACTTCTTGGTTTGTTGTTGTAGTTGCTGGAGAAGACTGTGGGTGTGCCATAGGGACTGCTACAGCAGCTGCTGCTGTAATTTCTTCCTAGCCACCAGTGGCAGGGGCTGTTGTTGCAGCACCTATATACTCATGCCTACGAGTATTGGAGTTGGAGTTCTGGTTTCCTCTTGGAATAGCCTTCGGAGATTGACACCGATGGCCAAAAGTGCCACACTTTATACAACTAATGGGCCTCCATTCATATTCAACTTCCACCCTACAGGTCACTCATTTAAAACTCACAATCACATGGTCTTTTCTACTATCAGCAGCATCTAATTCCACGCATACCCTAGCGTAAGAAAGCATTTTCAGTTGCTCTGTGTTCTGGTCAACATAGAGAGGGTTCCCAATTACACTTGCAACTCCACTTATACCGGTAGAAGACCAGAGTGTAAAGGGTATATCCCTTAGTTGTATCCATACTGGAACTTTGGTGTGGGAATCCTTCTTCAACTCCATCGTTGAGTGCCATTGCTGCAGGATCAAAGGCACACGGGCAACGATAATGGGGCCACTCTCTAAGAGGCGCCTTCTAAACTCAGCATTAGGTATATGGAAAAAGAAACCCCTTGTCATCAACTTTAACCTCTACTAGCTTTGCTCCCCAAGCATTTTTAAGGGCTGTTTCAACTAGTCTAAAAGGCAATTTCTTGCCTATGAGATAGCCCACCACACATTCCGGCCACATAGGGTCAACGCCGTCAAGGGCTTCATCACTGAAGACAGCAATCATCTCCTCATCCACAGCTACCGGAGATATATACCTGAGGTCATAACCTTTCATTGCCGTCCTAGCAATGTTCGCCCATGATCGCTGAGGTAAGTTCTCCCTAGCACCCTGTTTTGGAGCTGGCAGAGCGTTTTGATTTGGCTGAACAGCAGCAAGAGGTGGAATTGACCCATTCCCACGGGGGTTTTTTGCTCCCCCCTGATTCCCAACTGGACGCATTACCTCCCGAGTCTGCATCCTCAGCTCTTTGACACCTTCCTGACCTCCTAGACTTGGTTCTCCTCTATTATTGCCTTGGCGACCCCGAGAAAGGGGACGAATCGCCGGAGGCCGGCTATGACTCCTACGGCGGCTCCCCTCCGCCTCAAATGGAGCTCGGTCCATAACTATCCGAACTCAAAAGGCTATCTACTTCCCCAGCAACATTACAGCTATTATCGACGCAATTTCCGCAGCAAGAACCCTAGGTCATTCACAAGCTACTACGGACTGAGGTGTACCTAGTCGGATTGCTTCAATGAGCTAGGAGCCTCGAAGAAGAGGGGTCAATCCTTCGAAGGTGGGCGCGACCGGAGGCCGGCGCCGGCCAAGCTGGCCGCGCGAACTTCCGGCGAAGCAGAGTCGCGGGGGCTCTTGGAGAGAAAAGATGAACAGTGTATGGTCAAAAGTGAAGTTTCACTTACTCAGCTGATACCTTACTTCAAGGACAAAGTTCCTAGAGTGGATTGCAGTTCAAGAATTGTTTTTATCTGATGACACTAAGCTTACTTCCACCAGTTTCTTATGTAGCACTGTCATGATGTCCCATAACTGTAGGCATGGTTAAATTTCCTCAAAGCTTAGAAAATAAAGGAAAGATGATAATCGAAAACATCATTGCGGTTCTATCAGAAAAATGCTCATCGTGAAAGGGAGAAAAAAAAGGTTCTTGGAATCATCCTGAGTTTGTGTGCCATCCAGAACGACACTGACAAATAATTACTTCACAAAGCACACGGTGCCTGTGTTGAAACATGTGGCTTATGTCCTTGCATTTTGTTTTTCTATCGACTGAGTCTAGCTACAATAACAAGGATATTTCATAGTTGGACAATAGCTACTCTTTCACATAGGATTCAACAAAATGCTAAGCGTAAGTTAACAGAACTTCATTCTATAAACACTGTTTCGATTAATGTGCGAAAAATATACATATAATACTATGTAGAGAACCTTGGTCTTTTAAAGTTATTTCCTTAGCCAGACAAGATCCTATTACTTATTACAGTTCCTAGAAAGTTCAAAACCGATACAGATACAACTTCTGTCTTTCGAGAATAAGATAAGACTGCAAAGTCCCTTGTATTAATCACGAATAAAAAGAACAGGAACAAAAAACAGTTCTATATGGTAATTTCTGTAAGGACCGGGGACTATCACCATGTAATATTGTCCGCTTTGGGCCGAGACCCGCACAACTTTAAAAGTGTTACATAGAATAGAGAACCCAAGCCTACCTATCAACTAGCCCAGATCTCCCCTCCTAAGCGATGTGGAACAGGAGACATGTGCTTAGTTTCTTGGGTTGCCCGTCAGTACAACCTCTCTTGCCATCCCGATCACACCATCAGGGTCGCCACATTTTCCACCTCTCACGTCACAGCCTCTCACTATGATCCGCTACAGAAGTCGGCTCTGATATTATTTGTAAGGAGCCAAGAGTTACCACTATGTAATATTGTCATCTTTAAGTCAATGAGGAAGTAAAACGCAAATATCTGCATTTGTTTGATGGTTAAAGTAAGTTTAAATTTCGAGGACGAAATTTCTTGTAAGGAGTGTGTAATATAATAGTTGGACTTTATTTTTGCTAGTGATGGGTTCCACTTGTTTTAAAAAAGAAAAAAATAAAAGAAGCAAAAGGTTTTTTTTTTTTTTTTTTTTTTGGACAATGAAGAAGTAAAAGGTTGAAAAGTCAAAAAGGGAAGGAGAAAGAGTAAGTGGCGCTCTCCCTCTTTTAAGAAAGCGCCATCAGTAGGAAACTTTGGGTTTCTTTTTGGTACAATCTAAGGAAGTGATGTATATAGTGGTTGCTATATTTTAGGTTAGCTGAATTCTAGTTATATATATTCTTTTGGAGGATTATAGAAACTCTAATATTGTAATCAACCCGTTGATTTATACGATATGTATAGATGCTTTGAGACATATACATGTTGATATCAAGTTGTTGATTATATTTGTAATTACGTACTTTGTGTGGAAGGATTATCGTCCCATTCCCTTTTTCATGTAATTTTGGGTTGTGACAGTTTCAGTCTCTTAATTAGCCAAAGCAAGCACACCAAGCATCGTTGCTTTCCCTTTTTGAATTATTAAGCTTCAAGAGAGAACGTTGAAGGTGAATTTTCTGCGGAGGAGCTTCAAACCTGCAAAGTGGTGATAATCTTCTCTCTCTCTCTCTCTCAAAAATTTCGTGGGCTTTCATACTGCAGGAAAGGATTGGGCTTTGCATGTCACACTCCCAACTCAAATAAGAGTAAGAGCCTGACAAGGCCGTCCTATCTATTGTTAGAAAAGAAATAAAATTGATTTTCATTAAAGAATAAAAGTCCTCACTGGACGTGGCAAAGGGTAGTGGTTTGGTTTGGCTTGGGGCATACAAGTCATCCCTCAAACTTTTGATCTGTCAAAGAACAAAGAAGACTCTTGCATGAGGTAGACACATAGACCGATAAATAGAAGACAACAGAAAAGAAGAAACGTAGAGGCACCGCCTCTCTTCCACTCTATGCCGCAACTTTGCTGCAAAAGAGTGATCAAGTGTGGGCTGATGCTTGCACCAGCTGGAATTTGTTTTGGCGGTGGTCTTCTCTATATATGTTAACTTGGTGGAACGTAGACGTAGATATACAGAGAGAGACCTTTTCTCACTTGCAGAGAAAAGTTTTTCTATGCTTCGTAATGCACCTGAATATATACTAAATACTTTCTTGTCTTGTGTCGTCGTTGGTCTCTTTCATCCATCTCCTGCGTTGGTGTGTTTTACATACAAGATTCAGCAAACATAAATTTGATTCCAACATTTTTAAAGGGCGCAACTTCAACAAAACCATAACTCAACCCAATACCAATATATATATACACAATGTATGATGAAAAGGTCATTGATTACAATATCAGAATTTTCAATAAACCATCAACAAGATATATACACCTCCATCAAAAACTAACTCATAAATTCCTCAACTATAAACGACTCATACCAAAAAGTCCCTACTATCTAAAAGTCCTCCCCGATAACAAAATGCTCATGTCCAACTTACAACTTACTGAAGAATCTAAAAAAGCAAATATATGAAAAATAGTGAGTTACCAAGCCTAGCAAGTAATATATTTGTTATAAGCATATCAAGCAATTACTATGCATTGTTAAAACACAAACATAACTCATTTTCACCAAATCCATAATTTAATAAACCTTGAAGACCAAAATAAGATATTTCCCACTTTAACTTAATCATTGGTCCAATCTATTGATTAGTCTCATGAAAACATATGTCAATACTCAATTCCATTAACGAAACTCATGCTTAAGTATCTAGCCATGGTCACACATAACACCAGTTACAAGGCGATCAAGATTCCCCTCTTAGTTAGATTTCCACCTATTATTAGCCGATGGCTTGGCTCCCAAGGATATGCTAGATGAGTATTCACAGAGACATTAAGCATATGTACACATGTATACATACATGTGTACATGTACACATATATATATATATATATATATATATTCATAAAAGGTCTCACAAACCATTTACAAGCAATCATTCAAACTAAAGTCAAAAGATGACTTCCCGTTTCAAACAAACAAATCGACAATAAAAGCTTAATCATGTTTTATGCAATAAAAGATGCTATTTCTTAACTCATAATATATCAAATCCATAACATGAGTTTAAAAACACAAAGAAGAAAGTATCACTTACCTGAAAAAGTCAAAAACCAACCTACGGCAGTTACTCGAGTCAACGCACTTGAATTCCTAATAATTAATTGAAAAATAATATCAAAGGTCGAGTAATACGATATTCAAATAAATAACTCGACTACACTACGTCTATTTGTTGATAAAACGATACTTGCGTGCCAACAAAAAGCTTGCCATAACAAAAACCTATTGTTATCCACTACGCACAACTCACATGTTAAACTTGTTTGCGCCATAACTTTCTCCACAGAACTCTATTTAAGCAAGCGTATAGTCCATAGAAAACACTTTCAATATTACAAGAACCCCAACTTGACTGCCCAAAAACCTAGCCGAGAGCAGCTAAAATTCAACCCAAAGGTTATTGTTCGAAAACTATCCAGCATGCGTGACAAACATGAAAATTTTGTTCTGGATAAACCGTAAACTCAAGTTGAGATCCATAGAATATTATAACTTCACAAAGTCCTAAACTATTTTGTGTGTGTATGTATGTATGTATGTATGTATGTATGTATGTATGTATGTATGAGTTTAATGTAAATGGCTAAATAATCTACTTTTTTATATAATTATCAATCCCATAAAAAGTTATTCTATATATCAATCCTTACATCTCATACTACTGGTGGGGTAATGGCTAGTTTTGGGACGTTGGGAGATATTATCATTGCCAAATGCCGCCCAAAAGCTCCTCAATTGAACGTAACAATTCATAATTGACCCAAATCCAAATTTTAAGCTCTAATTTCAACGATTCCTTTGATTAGACGATTTAAGGCTTCCATTATTACCCGACGTTGCAAAACGGTGTTTGATTTGACTTGACGAGTCGTCTGGATCTTGAGCACTTGAAAATTTTCCCCTTTCTCCCTTTTTCTCTCTTCTCACGAGCTCTCTCCCCCCCCTCTTTTTTGTCTCCCTCCTTGTTTTCGTTGTTGGAGTCTTACTTGCATCAAGATAAAAGAAAGAAGGGTTAGTCTTGGGCTTGTATAAGAGACATGGGCTGGCTTGGGCCTATGAAGAAATGGATTGTTTGAAGGCCCACATATTACATTGTACGTAGGGGAGTCTAAGTGAGTGTTTGGAGTAAATATGACGTTACTCGAACGTTGTCAAAGCTTGCGGTTTCACAATAAAGCTGTTGAAGAACAAGAAAGAAATCCACATGAAGGAGCTTAGGAGAGTTGGCGCTGCTGTTGAAGAACCCTCGGGACCAAACTGCTGGAATACAGGTGCATGTGATGTCCGGACAATTTCCCGAATGTCTAGTATTTGCTGATACTGGACGTTGAAGTTGCTATAGTTGACCGTAGATGATCTTTGCATTTTAAATTAGGCAGGGTTTTCGTAAATCCTGGTTTAGGCACGTATTGACTACACTTGCTGATGTTTCGCTTTCACAAGTCCAACATTACATTGTTGCTTCAACAATATAGAACTCTCTTTGGTACTCTCCCTTTGATGTCTGATGAGTATAAATCATGGTCGAGATGCTTGTCATGGAGTAGTTCATCAAGTTGAACATGTTATCAGGGAAGAGAAGACATTGCAGGCATATGATCTCATCGTATGGTACTGCCAAATTATTGAAACGCAAAGCCAATCATCAAGCCATAAAATTATCAAAGCACACATGCCAATCGTGGAGTCGCAATGGTAGGCGATCTATTTTACTTATATAATCATCTGCTCATTACATGTGTTGTGTGACTGCGTCAGTGATTTCTTTTGACAAAACTGACATCTCATACATCTTCAGGACATTCCTTGTTGACTGTGCTAAGTTGTGTTCCAGCTTGAGACGGCAAAGGAATTCCAAATGCAATAGGACCGCTGGTTTGCCATCCGAACAAGCAAGAAATTATCAAATTGCTTTTCATGTTGAAGTTGGATTCCTATTTGTAGTCAGTTTCCTAATTTGACTTGGCAAGTCACATTAGAACATATAAACGTGGAATTTTCCTCGACTATAACATATTGAGCAGACAACAGGTTGTTGGGGTTTTCTCTTTGAGACTATTCCAAGTGAGTTCTCTGTAAGAAATTGTGATGCTTTGCGTGTAATTTAAGGCTGGGAAACACTTGAGCAATTTCTATGTCCTTGGGCTTCATAGTGATTGCTTGGCAGGTGGCTCTCCCATGGAGTAGAGAATACCATTAACCAAATTAAGTAAATCTCCGATCTTCATTTGTCATTGATTTTTCTGATAATTTGTTCTTTTCAAGTTAGATTTAAATTGCAAAATCCATGGACTTCCGCGTTATTTCACAACAAATGTTGACTTTACTACAAGATAACAACATGGTGACGGTGCCCGGCGTTTGCTCAGGGAGCCGTTTGACTGGATCTGGATCTATTTTGTTTCTTGTGGAAAACTATTGACAGGAAATATCTCTGTATCTCATGCATTGCAAGTAACTGGGAGTTTACACGTGTTTGAAAGTCCACTCTCCCATCTCATACCAGATTCAAAAGTCAATTCTCCCATGCTCGGAAAGATTAGACTTTTTTTTTTTACTGAAATCCGAAGCCAACAGTTAAAGATGGAGTGTGTAGTACTAAATGTCGTACAAAAAGAGGATGAACCAGAGAAATGGATAACTGATATCTACTTGTTGCAACACAATGTTTCCAGTAACTTTAAGAACGAGAAAATCATAGCTTGTTGCGAATTTCGATGATGGAAATTTCGCTAAATTTTCCTTTTGTTTTTCTAGTCCATCTAGACCATGGGCAGTACTTTCACAGAATAAATTTTACTTTGCCGGGGCCAATAACAAATGCAAAGGCTTGGAAAGCTAGAATTTAGTATATTCATGCTGGAAAAACCCGGTTTTGCATGGTTACTATTGCTTGAAAGCTTGATAAGATCATTTATGAATAATCCAAAACTATATCATATGGAAAAATTCTAGGATTTGGTTGGTAACTGTGTTTTTGTAAATGGTCATCCAAAATGTCCTGTTTGCTCATTTATTTTCTGGTTGATACATTTTACTTTTTATTTGGATCTACAGTACAGTTGTGAAATTTCATTTCTTGTCTCTAAAATTTTCAACTTAGATTTCAGATCAATTGTATCATCCAAGACATTATCGTCTATACGGCCCTGGATAATTTCTTCATTGGTTATAATTCGCCTGCCCAACTTTCTGCATCAAGTTCATCTAAATTTTCTAATGAGCAACTGTATCTCGGTATCTACCCCAAATACATGGTTTTCACTTAGGATTCAACAAAAACTTATTCTGCACGATAGTTGAAAAGCCAATGGTACACTTGAACACAACCGTTAATTTGTTTGATGATCTGTGTAAATTTAAAAGGTTGTCAGCTGATGAACTCTCTAATCTATTTATGCATTTCAAGTTGCTTTTGAAAAATCAATAAGATGAAACGAATCAAATCGAATGGAACATCTTCAGACTACAGTTCAAGAATTGTCTTCACCTAATAAGATAAGGTTGATTGCGTCATGCTCTTATGCAGTATTCTAATTGCGTCCTATTGTTCATGGATAATTTCCTGGAACATCAGAAAATAATGGAAAAAATAATTACGATGCTTTCAGGAAATGAATGTTATTCAAAGGGGGAAAGAAGTGTTGGAGCTGTGTCTCAATGCTGCTGTTGATGTGCTGTCATTTTAGTTTTTCTTTGACTCAGTCAAGTTATTTGTTAGGCAGTTGGTTTGTTAGCTATTTTCTAGGAAGTGGAACAAGTTTGTGTGCAGTTATGTTTTGCACGTTTGTGTGCAGTTCCAAAGTTGCTCTTATTTAGTTTTGTACAAGACAGTTTTTTATGGTTGATGTAGAAAAAGGCTCTGTTTTTCTCCTTCTCTCTCTGCGCAACAAAGAAGTTTTGCTGCTGTAAATTGTTACTTCAGCTATAATAGTGGTATCAGAGCCTCTGTGGGATCTTAAGGGACTGTGAAGTGAGGGTAAGTGAGTCAAAACTGCTTCCAATCTGCAAAGAAAAAGCTGATGGAGGCGGGATCGAGTGGATTCTCCGCAATGGCTGCTCCAGTTTTTACTGGGGAAAATTATCAAGCTTGGGCTGTCAAGATGACAGCATTCTTGGAGGGTCATGATCTATGGGAGGCTGTGGAGAATGATTATGAGGTTGCTCCACTTCCAAACAATCCGACCTTGAATCGATAAAGCACCATAAAAGAGAATCACGAGGAAGGCCAAGGCAAAGTCTTGCTCGTATCTTTGCTGTCTCACCCCTATCTTCACAAGGATCATGAGATGTGATTCGCAAAGGCAATATGGGATTTCTTGAAGGATGAATACGAGGGAGATGAGAAGATAAGGAGCATGAAGGTGCTGAATCTCTTGAGGGAGTTTGAGAGACAGCAAATGAAGGATTCGAGTCGGTGAAGGAATATTCGATAGGCGATTGAAATAGCCGAAAAAATCAGAATCTTGGGACCGACTTGAAGGATGAAAGGCTGGTTCGGAAGATCCGGTGTCTCTTCCGGAGAAGTTTGAAGCCACTATAGCTTCTCCGGAAAATACAAGAGACTTGGGCGACATAAAGCTTGCGGGAATTGTTAAATGCCCTACGGGCACAGGAGCATAGAAGACTGATGAGAAGAGAAGAGCCTATAGAGGGTGCACTGCAAGCTAAAGTGAAGTCCAATGATGGAGGCAAAGGGAAGAAATGGAATCAGTTCAAAGGAAATGCAGGTGACTCCAAGTTTGTAGCAAAAGAAGGGAGTTCTAGTGGGTCTGGCAGATGGAAGAAGAACAAGAAGCCTTGTCAACACGTGGTGGAACTAATCATCGAGTCCTTTAGATCTTTGGAGAAAGCCGATGCAAAGTGCGAGAAGATGTCACAAGGTTGGTCACATGGAAGCGATCCGCAAAGAGAAGAATTACCGGCAACCGGGAGAAGCACGGATAGCGGTGAACGAAGGCGAGGAAGAACACTTGTTTGTAGCTTCCCATTCTAGCTCTTCCGTTGAGAATGATGCATGGCTGGTGGATAGTGGTTGTACCAATCATATGACCCGGCAATTTGAAGTGTTTAGGAGTCTAGACAGTCGGTCGGGTCCAGTCGAATCGGCAATGGACAGTATATTGAAGTGCAAGGGAAGGGTACAGTGGCTATTGAAGGAAATCGGGAGGTGAAGCGATCGGTGATGTTCTCTTTGTGCCAAAAGTTGACCAGAATCTGTTAAGTGTTGGTCAATTAGTTGAGAAGGGCTATAAGGTGAAGTTTGAAGGGAAGGAATGCCTTATTGATAATGCGAGATAGCAAAGAAGTGCCGAGAATGCCAATGAGGGACAAGAGCTTCATGTTCAAGCCACAAGAGATGCAACAAATGGCTTTAAAGTGCAAAGAAGAAAACGCGAGCTTTGGCATAAAAGGCTTGGGCATGTTCATAGGAAGAACATGTTGTTTATGCAGAAGAATAGCTTGGCAGATGATTTGCCAAGTTTGGAGGAGGAATTTCCACAGTGCAGAACTTGTCTTCTTGGCAAGCAAACCAGATTTCCTTTCAAAGGAGGAGGCTAGAGAGCATGTGAGAAGCTACAATTAGTCCACACAGACTTATGTGGACCTATGTCTGAGTCATCTCTCAATGGTAGCATGTATTTCATTACTTTCACAGATGACATGACTAGAATGAGTTGGATTTATTTTCTGCAAGCCAAAACTGAAGTTGCTGATGTGTTTGTAAAGTTTAAAGCCTTAGTTGAGAATCAGAGTGGGAAGAAAATTAAAATGCTTAGGTCTGACAATGGTTCTGAGTATACTGCTCACAAGTTTAAGTTAAATTGTGAGCAAGCAGGCATTGTGCAGCAATTCACTGCTCCCTATTCACCTCAACAGAATGGGGTCAGTGAGAGAAAAAACATAAGCATTATGGAGATGGCCAGATGTATGATGCAGGACAAGATGTTACCCAAGAAGTTCTGGGCAGAGGCAGCTAATGCTACGGTGTTCCTATTGAACAGATTGCCCACAAAGGCCTTAGAGAGATCAACACCTTTCGAAGTCTGGTATGGTGTTAAACCTTCTGTGAAGAATTTGAAGGTTTTTGGGTGTTTGTGTTACACTCATGTTCCTCAGGTCAAGAGGGATAAGCTAGATAAAAAGGCCGAACTTGGTGTCTTCATTGGGTATAGTCTCCAATCAAAAGCTTACAGGATTTTTCAGCCTATGACTGAAAAGGTGATTGTGAGTAGAGATGTTGTTTTTCTAGAGGAAGATGAGTGGAATTGGAAGGAAAAAAGATTGCGGGACAACAAAGCAATCGCCAAAACAACAACCCGCAACAATTGTAGAGGTTGATGAAGTTATGGATGGATTGGAAGATAGTATGGATAATGCGCATTAAGAGGCACAAGGTCACTTGCTGAAATCTATGAAAGAAGCAATGTGGCGATGCTTGAATCATCTAACTTTGTGGAAGCTAAGGAGGATCAGAGGTGGATAGCAGCAATGCAGGAGGAGTTTGCAATAATTCGGAAAAACCACACATGGGAGCTTGTTGACGACCG
The DNA here is from genome assembly GCA_014182845.1 of Corymbia calophylla. NCBI lineage: Eukaryota > Viridiplantae > Streptophyta > Magnoliopsida > Myrtales > Myrtaceae > Corymbia > Corymbia calophylla. The sequence continues at coordinate 6,650,037 of CM024695.1, forward strand.
TCGATAAGAATGTGATTGGGGTTAAGTGGGTGTTCGAACAAAACTTAATCCCGATGGTTGTCAATAAACACAAAGCTAGGCTGGTTGTGAAAGGCTATGCTCAAATATGGGGAGTAGACTATTCGAAACATTTGCTCTGTTGCAAGGCTTGATACAATCGAGCTACTATTAGTCATTGCGAGAGAAGGGGTGGCCTATATTTCAGTTAGATGTCAAGTCTGCATTTCTGAATGGAGAGCTCGAGGAGGAGATTTTTGTTGAACAACCTGAAGGCTTCAATATCAAAGGGCAAGAAGAGAAGGTATACGGGCGAGGAAAGCTCTATATGGACTGAAGCAGGCTCCAAGAGCTTGGTATGGGAAGATAGATCGATATTTGCAGGATTTTGGCTTTGTAAGAAGCTTGAGTGAGTTCACTCTTTATGTCAAGAGGGTGAATCACAGTGTTGTAATTCTGTCACTCTATGTAGATGATTTATTGGTGACAGGAAATGATGTGGAACCCGATAGAGAGGGTGAAGCAAAGTCTATTTGCAGTTTTTGAGATGTCAGACTTAGGAAAAATGACTTATTTCTTGGGTCTGGAAGTCAAACAAGCTTCACATGAGATCTTTATCTGTCAGAAAAAATACATGAAGGAAATTCTGAAGAAGTTTCAGATGGAAGATTGTAGAAGTGTAAGCACTCCTATGGCTGCTAAGGAGAAGCTGCGAGAAGAATGATGGAACGGATGCGTAGATGCTTCTATGTATAGAAGCTTGATTGGATGTCTCATGTATCTTACAGCAACCAGACCAGACATTCTACTTGCTGTAAGTGTTCTATCCAGGTTCATGAGTAGTCCTAGTCAATTGCATTTGGTTGCTGCAAAAAGGGTCTTGAGATACCTCAAAGGAACATTGTTCTTTGGTGTGAAGTTTAGGAGATGTCAGAAGTTTATGTTGCAGGGCTTTTCTGATAGTGACTGGGCTGGCTCGGTGGATGACATGAAAAGTACATCCGGGTATTGCTTCACTCTTGGTTCTCGCCTGTTTCTCTTGGTGTTCCAAAAGGGAGATTGTAGCTCAGTCCACTGCAGAGGCTGAGTTTATAGCAGCTACTACAGCTGCAAATCAGGCTTTGTGGCAGAAGAAGATAATGAAGGATTTGTGGTTAAATTCTGGTGATTGCATTGAAGTTAATGTGGACAATCAGGCTGCATTAGCAATATCATAGAATCCAGTTTTCCATGGCAAAACCAAGCATTTTAAAGTAAAATTCTTCTTTCTACGTGAAGTGCAACAAAGTGGTGAAGTTAAGTTGGTTTATTGTAGATCTGAAGATCAGCTTGCAGACATGTTCACAAAGCCACTGCAAGCTGGAAGATTTGAGCTGTTAAGAGAGAAAATAGGAGTTTGCAGCAGCAAGCGATCCAAGGAGGAGTTTGTTGGAGCTGTGTCTCAATGCTGCTGTTGATGTGCTGTCATTTTAGTTTATGTGCTGTCATTTTAGTTTTTCTTTGACTCAGTCAAGTTATTTGTTAGGCAGTTGGTTTGTTAGCTATTTTCTAGGAAGTGGAACAAGTTTGTGTGCAGTTATGTTTTGCACGTTTGTGTGCAGTTCCAAAGTTGCTCTTATTTAGTTTTGTACAAGACAGTTTTTTATGGTTGATGTAGAAAAAGGCTCTGTTTTTCTCCTTCTCTCTCTGCGCAACAAAGAAGTTTTGCTGCTGTAAATTGTTACTTCAGCTATAACAAGAAGTTATTGAAATCGGCCATAGTGAGTGTGAACTCTAGAACGAGTTTAAGAGACGATTACTTCTCAAAGCATACGGCACCTACATTAAAATATGTAGGAAGGCAATAGTCCTCGCATTATTTTCAATTGATTGAATGAACTTGTGCAGTTACAATACAATATCAACGAGATTACATGTTATAATGTCCCAAAGTCAACTACCAGATACATGAATCAAACACTCCACGAAACCATCTATATTATTTTAAAGTGAAGGAATAATTCTCGTCTTGCACCAAATTAGTCAGCCTCCATCTATTATAAATAGAACTTGACGTTTGGCAATTGATACGCAGAGCTAGTTCTCCAAGCTTCAATAAATAAGGCAAGTTCCAACCTCTAATATACAGCCTTTCATAGAGGAGGCATGTTAATCAGTAGAGGAGACCCCTTGCAGGGAATCATGGTCTTATTTCATGATAAATATTGCTAAAATCTATGCATGGCATTGTCTGTAGTCTTGTTAATTCTGTGCTATCGTAATCACAAACATGTTTGTAAACCGTGAACATTAGGTCATTCGGGTTCTTTTCCTTGATGTGAAGGCAGTATTCTAAGGAAAGAGCAAGAATGGAAGAGAAAATGAAAGCGGCATTAAATTATGACAAGGCATTGTTGCAGAGTAAGGAGTTATATCAGGTACTCCATTTATTGTCATTTGCATTCTCTATTTCTTTCCCTCTTTTCGGTCAAATAGTAAGTTAGCTTGGCTTGGCTTTCACTTTTCCACATGCTCGAAAAAATCCAACCCTTCAATACTGTCAAAAGTAGGCCATTCAGGGATTTGTCGAGCTTTCTCTAGGTTGATCCTAATAGGTTAAACTGAATATGAATCGAATCCCATACGGCTAATGAGGGTTCTTTACCTTCTCTTAAAATATTGCTTCCCTGCATATGTTCAATCTTGCAGTACCTCTTGGACACAAGTGTGTACCCAAATGAACCAGAGCCTCTTAAGGAGCTGAGAGAAATTTCTGCAAGCCATCCAAGGTCTCTCTCTCTCTCTAAGTGTCCATAACTGACTTACAATGCTTTCATTCAAGTTAAGGAGTCATATAAATGAAATATCTTGAAGTTGACACTGTTTCCAGAGAATATTTCCCCGACAGTAAACAAGGGATTCAACTTTTTCTTCTTGTATTTGTTGATATTCAGTTATTGGATGGGAACTGCACCAGATGCAGGTCAATTGATGGGAATACTGCTGAAGCTTATCAATGCTAAAAGGACCATCGAAATCGGAGTCTTCACCGGATACTCTCTTTTACTCACTGCCCTAACAATTCCTGAGGATGGAAAGGTCTCCAAGCACTCATCATGCATTATGATAAGAGAATTTGATTGGATTGCTCATGTAATCACAATTGCTGCAGATAATAGCCATAGACGTTGATCGTGAGGCATATGAAATGGGATTTCCCATAATCAAGAAGGCTGGCGTAGAGCACAAAGTCGACTTTGTCAAATCTGAGGCTCTCCAAGCACTAGATGATTTAATGGCAGATGTAAGTCATTTAACAGCCTTTCCTAGTTTATGCAGTTTCCTCCTACTGCATCATATGTTCAATAAGAAACGTTATATGGATTTACTTTTATAGAGCGAGCTAATTTAGCTTCAAAATACAATGAACATTGTGACGGGCTCTATTTACTACCTGTTCCGTGTTCTGTGTTACGTTTATTTCTTATGCTTTCCTTTGCTGGATCAAGACTGATGAGGATTTGGCATAATAAAACTAATTGCAGCTTGATAACGAGGGGAGCTTTGACTTTGCCTTTGTCGACGCCGACAAAGTGAACTACTTGAATTATCATGAGAGGCTGATGAAACTGATCAAAGTGGGTGGGCTAGTCGTCTATGACAACACCCTCTGGAGAGGAACTGTTGCGATGCCTGAAGACGCGGTTGGAGAGAAATATAAGGGGGGTCGAAAGCTGCTGCTTGAGTTCAACAATTTACTCGCAAACGATGCTCGCGTCCAAATTTGTCATGCTTCGATAGGTGACGGGATGACAATCTGCAGGCGACTTCACTAAGTTTTCATCCATTGACCGCCACCCCCCACATAATTCTTTCTTTCAGAAAGGACATCGCACTTGCTGTAACTTCTTATATCTTTGGGATGTTGTCTTGTATATCATAATAACCACAACATTTATGAATAGGCAAAAATTGATGGGGTCATCAGAAAGTGCTACCCACGATGATTAATAAATTATGTTAGCAGAAAACGTATTCGTACATAATAAATGTGCTAGTTCGATTTGTCGGGGAGCCAGCCGATTTCATTTGTATGCTTTTTCATGTTTCTAATTTGAGTTTGCCACATCCTGTATTGAAGTCATCTCCATATTCATTTCAGGGCAAGCAAAACCATAACATACTCACATTAAGTGCATCCTACGAGAAAAAATAATAACTAGGTGGAACACCACAGCAGAGTCCGTCTCACTTGCACACAATGAGGGGTAAAAGAATCAATTGAGAAGAATGCAATCCGATTAGCCAACTGAATCTATAAAAAGTCATTGTCATACTCTTGTTTTTCTTATAATTACGTACTTTGTGGCTATCTACAAGCAAACTATGTCTGACCAAGACAACCTTCAGTTTGTTTGATCAAAGGTCCAAATATGAACAAATGTCGGTACATGAACAGTCTGGCAATCTATTAATACGTTTCAAGTTATTTTCTTTTAACAAAACGAGTTTCGTATTAATTCAAGGACAGAGTTCCTAGAGCAGTTCGCGGTTCAAAAATTGTTTTCACTTTATAACAATAGGCTTTCATCCCCCAGTTTCTTAGTAGCACTATCATGACGTCCTATAACTGTAGGTGTAGCCATGGTTAAATTTCCTCAAAGCTCAGAAAATATAAGAAAGATGATAATTGAAAACATTATTGCGATCCTATCAGAAAAATACTCATCGTGAAAGGTGAAAAAAGGTTCTTGAAATCATCCTGAGTTTTGTGCCATCCAGAACGACATTGACAGAAAATTACTTCTCAAAGCAAACAACGCGTATGTTGAAATATGTGGCTTATGTCCTCTCATTTTGTTTTTCCATCGACTGAGTCTAGCTACAATAACAAGGATATTTCATAGTTGGACAATTTCTACTGGTCAACTACCAGGAACAGTTGGGCACTCCACCAAACCATATTATTTTAAGGTGCAGAACTAGTCTTCTTTAAAACATCAATTAATCAGCATTAACATTATGTCAGAGTAACTCGACAGTTTTCTCAATTTCTGGGGTGTAATTTGCCGTTCACGTGCAGCTAGTTCTCAAAGCTTCAATAAGTAGGGCAAGTTTCTGACATCTAAGTTACAGCCTTTTTATGACCAAAAAAAAAAATGTTACAGCCTTTTTATAGATGGGGCATTTTGATTAGTCGAGTAGACTCCTTATAGTGCGGCAAAGGTCACTTTCCATGATAAATATCTGTACGTCTCGTAGAAACAACAAATATCGAAGTTTGTCGACCATGAACTTGTGGTCACTCAGGGTCATTTCTGGATATCGCAGGAAGTTTGGCTCAGTAAGAATTTGGATTTTGATAAGGAGAGAACACAGAAATGGAAGAGAACGAATGGCTATGATGCTATGACATTTAATCGACTGGGTCTAGTTACAATAACAAGGATATTTCATAGCTGTACAATTGCTACCGGTCAACTCCCAGGAATCTCAGACAATCCGCCAAACCATACTCTTTAAATTGCAGGACTAATCCTTTTGGCTTTGTTCTTGCACTATATTCCCCCACCCAAATTATCGTAGAAAGCATCTTTATGGTGCTTTCGGAAGGCTTCATTTGAGGGGGATAAGGGACTCTTTTAAAGTCTACTCGATGGCATCGAAGACGATACTTCACTGGATGATGTAGATAATTAAATAAGCGAGCCTATTTGCAATAAATAACCAGGAAGATGTGGTAGGTTGTGATATGATCACAATCGACAAAACATTCCACCAAACTGTGATATCTTAAGAATTTTGGTTAGGTGCAAGACTGGCCCCATGATATTAATGGACTGAACTGCATTCTAGGTCATTCTTCCTCAGAAATACCAGAAGGTCGATGCCAAGGCAGTTTGATTGGACAAATCTGCATTTCGGTAAGGAGAGCAATAATGGAAGAGAAATCGAAAGTATTTTTCAGTTCCGATAAGGGGTTACTGCAAAGTAAGGAGTTGTATCAGGTAAACTGCTGATAGTCTCACATCCTGTGTCTTTCTTCGTTCAGTCTTGATGTTGCTGCGCTCGAATGGTGTTTAGTAAGTGCGCTCAGGTTCAACATGCCCGCCTAAGTGCAGCTCTCCAATCCCGTCAAAAGTAGCCATTCTGGGATTTGCCAAATACATTCATCGTGGACCGAACCCATAACAAATCGAACCCCTTCTGCATGAAACCTGGGATTGTTTACCTTCTCTTCTATTGCCGATGCTTCCTTAACTTTTTACTTTCATGCATATGATCAAATTTGGCAGTACATTCTGGACACAAGTGTGTACCCGCGTGAACTCGAACCGCTCAAGGAGCTAAGAGCAGTCACCGCTATCCATCCGAGGTCTCTCTCTCTCTCTCTCCGTCTCTCTCTCTCTCTCTCTCTCTCTCTTCTGGGCAAGAATAAACTTACTTCTAAACAGAGCACAAGGCATGAGCTTTTCATATGATTAATGCCGCTTCCGGTTAGTGTTTTTTCCACTTCTATCAAATGACAAATGTGATAAGTTGTGTTTATTGAACACTAGCAGTTGCTCGGTGTTCATTATACGAGATCAAACCAAGAAGTGATTAATTTGCTGATGTTCAGGGCCAAAATGGGCACTGCACCAGATGCAGGTCAGTTGATGGCAATTCTACTGAAAATTCTGAATGCTAAACGGACCATTGAAATTGGAGTCTTCACTGGGTACTCTCTCCTACTCACAGCCATGAATATTCCTGAGGACGGCAAGGTCTGTCAAGTATTCACTATTTCACTTCGTTGAATCTTTCCGGCTGATATGGGAATCTGATTGGATTTATCACGTAGTTAATCATATGGCTGCAGATAATAGCCATAGATGAGGATCGTGCGGCGTATGAAATGGGTTTGCCCATCATCAAGAAAGCCGGCGTAGAGCACAAGATCGACTTCATTGAATCCAAGGCTCTCCAAGCTCTAGACAAAATAGTGCAAAATGTAGAAAACTCAGCAGCTTTTCCTTGCTCACGAAGTTTCATACCTACCGCGAAACATTATGTTTTTTTCCAAGTCAACGAAGCAAGCTCATTGCACATCAAATTACAGCACACAATGTTAATCTATTTTGCGTCTGACGGTGACTTATGAAACTAATTGCAGCCTGATAGCGAAGGGAGCTTTGACTTCGCCTTTGTCGATGCTGACAAGGTCAACTATTGGAATTATCACGAGAGATTGTTGAAACTGGTGAAGGTCGGTGGGCTGGTCGTATATGACAACACGCTGTGGAGCGGATCAGTCGCCATGCCTGAAGATGCAGTCGGGCATATGCTAAAGGGGGGTCGGAAGTTGTCAATCGAGTTCAACAACTTGCTGGCCAAGGATGCTCGCGTCCAAATTTGTCACGCTTCCATAGGCGATGGAATAACAATCTGCAGGCGAATTTCCTAAAGCTATAACATTGTCAAACCTGTATGATCCTTGCTTTCAAACAAATAAATGTGATGAACTTTCTCTCTCGAACAGAAGCCAACTTGTAATCCTTGACCATACCTGGTGATGAGATCTGTGGTCCTGAAAACATACACATATATAGGCATGTGCTCAGGGAATTGGACAAGTGAAACGATCATTAATTTCCCACAACTGCAACAAACGAGTCTACTGAAAATATTTATTCAGTGCAATCCATAGTGTCCTGTCCCACTTACAGTCAGTGCAAGGTAGAAGAATGAGTGCAATCTGATTACAGCTCTACAAATCTATCACAAAATCCTCACCCCTTAGTGGCCTTTTCCCAGTAAATTAAGTCAGCTTTTGCTGCAGGGATTTCCTGTGACACCCATTAGCAGACTAGCCTCAAGATATGATAAATCTTTGGGAACTAGTCCTCCTAAAATGATGTCAGCATATAATATTGCAACTAATTAACAAGTGTAATCAATTACCAATACGTATCAAGAATCGGCAATGAAGATAAATGGGCAAGAGTCTTCACTCTCCCTAAATTTGTATCCAATCCTCAGTCTTGTTGAATTAATTCTTTCCTTGCAGCAAATGTTTCAGCAACCAGTATAGGGAAAGCAATGGTAGCATCACAGTGTACCTGGTTTAATACAAATGAAGTACCATTTAAAACTCTTTCTTCATATTTATAGAGATTCTGGGAAGTTTCAGTCTCAGACTTGGCATATGAAGCAATCACCTTAACAGTTTTGGCAGACCCACGTATTTTTCCCCAAGAAACAGCCTCATCTGGCCGAGCTCCAGAATCACTTCCATCAAATTCTTGGGCTGTATTGATGAAGACAGCAAAGTCCGCCCCATTGCGCATCATATTAGCATTGCTTATGTGATGTTTAGGCATCCCTCCTCCTAGGATTATCATTCCAGTTTTTCTAGGGCCAGCATGGACTGCTTCGCCATTCATGGCCCTAATATCTGCACAGAAGTTTGAGTAGAAATTATCCATCAAGTTCTTCTCCATGCTTCAAGTGCAATGAGCATTTGAACCGAAGTGCCTAACCTTGGACTACATCAACGACTAGACCAGGACTACAGAAGGAGTGGAAGTATAACATGTCTCCCAGTGAGCCATCTGTTAACCCAGGACAGAAGACCGGAATATTATTCTGCAAAACGTCCACTTTAGTTATTGGACTATCTTTAGACATAAGTGAGATAATGACAACTTTCTTGCACATGTAAGGAAAATCTATGGGATTATAATGAAAAATGCTATTCATTTGCTAAAATTGCAGTTGTTAGGTCTACACACTGAATTGTAGAAAAGCCAAGTGATGAATAGACTTGAATCTTCCCTAAAATACTCCTAACAGGGAAACTGTGTTAAGAAAGAAGAAATTTTCCTTTTCCTACTTCACATTGCCATCCCAGAAACAACCTTCTCCCAGTGCCCCAAGCTAATAAAGAAGCAAATACATCAGAGATGTACAGCAGATAAGTGTAACCTGGTGCAAAAGGATTACCTTAATCAACTCACCTTGTGTGCCCAATAAAGGTATGATCTTTCATCATTAATCTCTTTCCCCAAGCGAGCAATCACCCTAGAAGGTGTCCATAATATGTTCTGCATAATCCCAAAGGAAGAAATTAGAAGTTGCACCACTGGCCCTTCACACAAATGTGTGGTTTTTGTATAATAATTTTCACCATGGGATGCTATTATTAAAACAACTCAACGAAATGCCAATCAGATTTTTTAAAGTGTGCTATAGAATAAGCGCTTCCCAGGAGAAATGTCTTCATATTCAGACAATGATCCAAAACCAATAATCTAATATATTTTCTACTATGGGGACTCAAGAGGTCTGAATTAAGGGGAAAAGAGTTCAAGAAATTAATGAATGCATCCTAAGGTATCCCACGGAAGCCCAATGGGCAATGCCCAATACACCAAAGAAGAGAAAGTACCTCTTCTTTCTGCTCCTTCAGCATCTGGTCAAATATTGGAATTATCCAGTCCTCAAATTTACAGTAGTTGTCATTAGGAACCAACAGGTTACCTATGCGGTTCAATCCTTTCGAGCGCAAGAGAGCTCCAGGCAGGGAAAAATCACCTTTGTATGTAGGTGCAAGGCATTTTATAAGATCTTCCTCTATGCCACCAGCTGTCGTCACCACTACATCAACCTGCACAAACGTAAGAAGCACACCTCCAAATGATTTGGTGAAACATAAGGTAAGCGCACATAAAGAGAATGAACAGAACCTGGTTTCCACAAGACCCTTCATTTGGAGTAAATCAGGGGATGCAAGATATTTAACATCAGAACTCTTCCTATGCATTTTAGGGAAAGAATATATATACGTTGTTTCTTGCAACTTCAACCAAGTATATGAAAAACTCAAGCATAAGCAAAAAGATAGTCATGGCTAAAGAACTTCCTTCCATCATTTGAATAAACTTTGTGGATGCCAAGCAAAAAACAGAAAAAGAAATAAAGAGTAAAGTCTGTGTATAAAGAACAAGACAGCCCACAAAATGATTCAATCACATGTCATATACCATAAGACATATTTCTTCTCAGCTCAGCAAAAGTCACTTTCATTCCCCACAGCATATACGCAAGAATACAAGAAATCATCGTTGGAATACTTACCATGTGATGCTGAACAAGATAACGAATTGTATCTCTGACACCAGATGAGATGAGGTTGGAAGTGAAACCGAGGAACACCTTGCATCTGACAGACTCTCTATATGCTTGGTCTCTCTCCTCCTCACTGCAATCTTCAGTTATAGCCTCATCAGAGAGCCTCCAGTCTAGCTTCAAACAGTTCAAAAACACATCACTGGAATCATGATTCTACAGAAAATACAAATAAAGCCTCAACCTTGCAACTTAAAAAACAACAAAAACCACAGCAACAACAGTAAAAGGCAGGTGAATTCCCATAGTAAGACAAGCTCGCTCAAAAAAGTTACCATTTGATTAACCACTTCTATCGCGTCCCCAAGGTTGGCGGCTTGAAACCCAGTGGAGACCATGGACCTTAAAAGCTGACGATAATCGACTCCTCGATTGAAGTCATACCCCTCAATCTTCATGCACTTCCCTTCAAGGGTTTCTGATTCTTTGAACACGGTGGAGTGGACAGAAGCCAGAAGGCTATCTTTTAATGCCTCGCCCATTATTACAAACTCCTACAGACTTCGCGAAAACAAGAGCTAATGTCAATGACCCAGAAATGAATCCCAGTTGTTCGTTACCATCTTGATAGATTAAACGAGCATTTGCTTTTGGACAGCAACATTCGAACACGAATTCACATCGATGGCCAAAAAGGATCCAACTTGTAGACAATTAAGCACAACCCACCATGGAATTGGAGCGTAAAGGAAGAGAACAAGAGTGGGAATTTGAGGGGGGAAGAGAAAGAACGAACCTGGGAATGTCGGTGCGGCAAAGCGAACCCGGTGCTAAAAGGAAACCTGCTGCTGCTGCTTCCCAAAGCAATTGGGGTTTTAGAAGCGATGATAAAATTTCTTCTTTTCCCTCTTTTCTCGTTATTTGCTTCGTTTAGTGGTATGGGCTTTCCTTCGTTATGGGCTCTCACAAAGGCAAGGAAAGTGTTCTGTGCTGGATCAAAATCCACTTTCCAATTCGGATACAAAATGCCAACAGACATGCGGCCTGGCTAGTAAAGGGGCTGGGGGTGAGGCCGGAGCATATCAGGACCGAGGTTCGATCCCCATGAAAGTCGAAAACACATGTACATAGAAGAGATGAGTGAGATCAAAAGAAAATTCAGATAGAAAATTGGCCGAGTTTGGGCGCCAGAGAGAGAGAGAGAGAGGCCGCAGGGAGGGTATCTAATGGTGCTAAGGATGGAGTGTTTGATACTAACACGGTACAAAAGGAGGATGAACAAGAGAAATGGATAATTGATGTCTACTTGCTGCAACACAATGTCACTGGGTGTGTGTCTTATATAACTTTACGAATCAGGAAATTATGATCAGTTGCGAATTCTGACGACTGAAATTTCGCTAATTCTCCCTTTCTCCTTTTCTCTACTCGTTATCACCTCGTTATTGCAATTAGTTACCTTTCTTTTGGGTCTTCAGCATAGTGATCCTGCTTTTATTTCTATCTCTAAAGTTCTGAATTTGGACCCCAGAGCAATCGTATCATTAAAGACATTATCGTCTATACAGCCTGAAATTTTCTTCACTGGTATTGATTCGCCTACCAAACTCTCGGCATCAAGTTCATCCCAATAATCTAACGAGCAACTGTATCTTGGTATCTGCTCTTTCACTTAGGATTCAACAAAATAACTTATTTGGCATGATAGTTGAAAAGCCAACAGTACACACGAAGGACAGCCATTAATCTGTTTGATATTCAGTCTAAATATAAAGAGTTGTTGGGTGATAAACTCTCTCGTGATATATTTATGCATTTCGAGATGCTTCTGCAAAACTGAAAAGAGAATCGAATTGAATCAACTATTTCCGGATTGCAGTTCAAGAATTGTCTTCACCTGATAAAGATAAGCTTGATTCTATCATGCTCTATCGCAGCTTTGTAATTGCGGCCTTTAACTACAGTTCAGGGATAATTTCCACAAGCATCAGAACATGGAGGAAAGCAGGTTAATGAAAAAATTACGATGATGATTTCAGAAAAATGAATGTTGTTAAAAGGGGGAAAAGAAGTTCCTGAAATCAACCCAGAGTGTGCGGACTCTCCAACGATGTTAACAGTTAATTACTTCTCAAAACAAACAGCGCCTACATTGAAATTTGTAGGAAAGCGATAGTCCTTGCATTCTTTTCCATTGATTGGACGAACTGGTGCAGTCACAACACAATAGAACGAGATCACATAGTCTAGCATCCCAAAGCCAACTACCAGGAACATTAATCAGACACTCCACGAAACCACATAGTCCATATTATTTTAAAGTGAAGGAATAATCCTTGTCTATAAAACGCCAAATTAGTTAGCTTCCATAGTCTGAGAGAACTCGACATTTCCATCAACTCCAAGAGGGCATTTCGCCATTGCACAGAACTAGTTCTCAAAGCTTTAATAAGTAAGGCAACTTCCATCTTCTAATTTACGGTCTTCTATTGATGAGGCATTTTAATCACTAGAGGAGACTCCTTGCAGCGAATCACGGTAATATTTCATGACAATATCTATGAAATCTATGCATAGCACAGTCTGCAGTCTTAATGATTATGTGGCATAGCAATCACAAACATGTTTGTCAAACGTGAACATTGGTCATTTGGGGTCATTTCCTTGATGGAAAGGCAGTTCAATAATACAGTGATAAATTTTACTTTCTCAGGGAAAGCGCAAAAATGGAAGAGAAAATGAAGCTGTATCAGGTACTTCATTTATTGTCAGTCACATCCCGTATTCTTTTCCTGCTTTCGGATAAATGGTGAGTAAGCTTGGCTTTCATTGTCCCACGCGCCAGAAAAGTCCAACATCCTATCCTGTCAAAAGCAGGGCAGTCGGGTATGTCAAGTGCTTCCTCCAGGCCGATCCTAATAAGTTAAGCTGAATTTGAATCGAATCCAATACGGCTAATCTGTAGGATTCTTTACCTTCTCTTATGCTGCCATTGCTTCTTAAAATCTTCCATGCATATATTCAATTTCGCAGTACATTTTGGACACGAGTGTGTACCTAAATGAACCAGAGCCTCTTAAGGAGCTGAGAAAAGTTTCTGCAAACCATTAAAGATCTCTCTCTCTCTCTCTGAAACATTGCAATCAACACTGTTTCCAGGAGGATATTTCCCCCTAACAGTAAACAAGGAATTTAAACTTTTCTTCTTCTAATTGTTAATATTCAGGTGTTGGATGGGCACCGCACCAGATGCAGGTCAATTGATAGCAATACTACTGAACCTTATAGATGCTAAAAGGGCCATTGAAATTGGAGCCTTCACCGGATGCTCTCTTTTACTCACAGCTCTAACAATTCCTGAGGATGGAAAGGTCTCCAATCACTCATCATGTGTTATAATAAAATAATCCTATTCGATTGCTTATGTAATCACGACTGCTGCAAATAATTGCCATAGATGTTGATCGCAAGGTATATGAAATGGGATTTCCCATTATCAAGAAGGCCAGCGTAGAGTACAAAGTCGGCTTCATCAAATCCGTGGCTCTCCAAGCTCTAGATGATTTAATGGAAAATGTGGGTCGTATCCCAGCCTTTCCTAGTTTATGCAGTTTCCTCCTACTGCATCATATGTTCTAAAAGAAACTTTATATGGTTATACTTTGATAGATCAAGCTAATCTCACATACAGCTTGATCATGAGCGATGCGGACAAAGTCAACTGCTTGAATTACCATGAGAGGTTAATGAAACAGTTCGAAGTGGGTGGACTAGGCATGAACGACACCCTCTGGAGAGGAACAGTTGCGATGCCTGAACATGATGTTGGAGAGAAATATAAGGAGGGCCGAAAGCTGCTGATTGAGTTCAACAAGTTACTTGGCAACGATGCTTACATCCAAATTTGTCATGCTTTAACCATCGACTCCCACGCTATTCATGTTTTTCAAAAAAGAGATCGCATTCACCATAACTTCTCATGTCTTTGGCATGTTGTTTTTTGATATTGTAATATCCCCAACATATATGAATATGCTAAAATTGATGTGCTCATCAGAAAGTTGAATGATTTGATAAATTAATATTTTTGCTACAGAAACATTCAAAATAGATGTACTAGTTCATTTTGTCTTGGCATTCGCAAATTTCATTCGAATGCTGTTTTGAACTTTTAAATTGAGTTTGCCGCATGTTGTACTGAAATCATCTACAGGTTCATCTTCTTCAAACCGAGAGCATCCATCCTAAATAAATTCGATGACTCTCTACAAGGTCCTGTCAAGCAACAGATTGAAGAAGAAACTATCACAAAGCAACATTGCCTCAGATTGGAACTTTAGAAACTGCACGGTGCTTGAGGCACATCCATATTGCCAATGGGTGAGAGTTGATTCACGCCACATCATTTGGTCATGGACAAGACAGAGGCTTGGAGATAGTGCGCTCCTGAAAGGTTTGCTGGAGGAATGATCAGTACTATTGTATTCTGACCGAGTTGGTAAATCATGACATTCCTCAGAACAGCTCTGCAAGTAATCCCACAGAGCACAGAGAGAGAGAGAGAGAGAGAGAGAAATTATCACATCATGATTTAGCATCATGTCCTGCCCCGTTCTTGTTTCCAGGTCTAGTGAAACCATAACTTACTCACATTCAGGGCATCAGACAAGAGAACTAATAATAGCTAGGCAGGACATCACAGCAGAGTTCTGTCTCACTGGCACACAGTGCAGGGTAAAAGAATAAAATGAGATGAACGCAATCTGATTACCGCTCAGCTGATTCTGTAACCAAAGAAATTGCCATATCCTTGCGGTTCAAGAATTGATCTCCAATGATTGGTGGAGGGCCCATCCATCTGGTGCATCTGGTGCAGGGCCCATCCATTTATCAATTCCATATTCTTGCTAAAGACAACCTTCAATTTATTTTATCAATGACCCAAATATAAACAAATGTCGGCAGATGAATTGTCCCCTAACCTATTAATTCATATGAAGTTGTTCTCTTTAAACAAAACAAGTTTTGAATAACTTCCAGGACAGAGTTCCTAGAGCTGATCGCGGTTCAAGAATTGTTTTCACCTGATAACACTAAGCTTACTTATCACTAGTTTCTTATGTGACGTCCCAAAATTGTGCTCATGGATAATTTCCTCCAAGCTCAGGAAATTAAAAAGAAAAAAGAGAAAGGATGATAATCGAAAACATCCTGAGTCTAGTTATAATAGTCCCATGTTATTGCCTTTTCAAAAGACATAAGCAAGGGTTAACATTAAAGGAACACTTCATCATCAAAACAAAAACTACATTTCGATCGATAGTCAACAGATTCTACATATGCAATAAATATTTTTATAATCTATGTAACAAGGATACACTATTACCATATTAAATGTCATCTAGTACCCACCCTTTTGTTTGTCATCGACAAAAACAGGCAATACCGCTCAACTGAATCTGTAACCAAAGAAATTGCCATATCCTTGCGGTTCAAGAATTGATCTCCAATGATTGGTGGAGGGCCCATCCATATGGTGCATCTGGTGCAGGGCCCATCCATTTATCAATTCCATATTCTTGCTAAAGACAACCTTCAATTTATTTTATCAATGACCCAAATATAAACAAATGTCGGCAGATGAATTGTCCCCTAACCTATTAATCCATATGAAGTTGTTCTCTTTAAACAAAACAAGTTTTGAATAACTTCCAGGACAGAGTTCCTAGAGCTGATCGCGGTTCAAGAATTGTTTTCACCTGATAACACTAAGCTTACTTATCACTAGTTTCTTATGTGACGTCCCAAAATTGTGCTCATGGATAATTTCCTCTAAGCTCAGGAAATTAAAAAGAAAAAAGAGAAAGGATGATAATCGAAAACATCCTGAGTCTAGTTATAATAGTCCCATGTTATTGCCTTTTCAAAAGACATAAGCAAGGGTTAACATTAAAGGAACACTTCATCATCAAAACAAAAATTACATTTCGATCGATAGTCAACAGATTCTACATATGCAATAAATATTTTTATAATCTATGTAACAAGGATACACTATTACCATATTAAATGTCATCTAGTACCCACCCTTTTGTTTGTCATCGACAAAAACAGGCAATACCGCTCAACTGAATCTGTAACCAAAGAAATTGCCATATCCTTGCGGTTCAAGAATTGATCTCCAATGATTGGTGGAGGGCCCATCCATCTGGTGCATCTGGTGCAGGGCCCATCCATTTATCAATTCCATATTCTTGCTAAAGACAACCTTCAATTTATTTTATCAATGACCCAAATATAAACAAATGTCGGCAGATGAATTGTCCCCTGACCTATTAATTCATATGAAGTTGTTCTCTTTAAACAAAACAAGTTTCGAATAACTTCCAGGACAAAGTTCCTAGAGCTTATCGCGGTTCAAGAATTGTTTTCACCTAATAACACTAAGCTTACTTACCACCAATTTCTTATGTGACGTCCCAAAATTGTGTTCATGGATAATTTCCTCTAAGCTCAGAAAATTAAAAAGAAAAAAGAGAAAGGATGATAGTCGAAAACATCCTGAGTCTAGTTACAATAGTACCATGTTATTGCCTTTTCAAAAGACATAAGCAAGGGTTAACATGAAATGAACACTTCATCATCAAAATAAAAATTATATTTCGATCGACAGTCAACAGATTCTACATATGCAATAAATATTTTTATAATCTATGTAACAAGGATACACTATTACCATATTAAATGTCATCTAGTACCCACCCTTTTGTTTGTCATTGACAAAAACAGGCAATACCGCTCAACTGAATCTGTAACCAAAGAAATTGCCATATCCTTGCGGTTCAAGAATTGATCTCCAATGATTGGTGGAGGGCCCATCCATCTGGTGCATCTGGTGCAGGGCCCATCCATTTATCAATTCCATATTCTTGCTAAAGACAACCTTTAATTTATTTTATCAATGACCCAAATATAAACAAATGTCGGCAGATGAATTGTCCCCTAACCTATTAATTCATATGAAGTTGTTCTCTTTAAACAAAACAAGTTTCGAATAACTTCCAGGACAGAGTTCCTAGAGCTTATCGCGGTTCAAGAATTGTTTTCACCTGATAACACTAAGCTTACTTACCACCAGTTTCTTATGTGACGTCCCAAAATTGTGTTCATGGATAATTTCCTCTAAGCTCAGAAAATTAAAAAGAAAAAAGAGAAAGGATGATAGTCGAAAACATCCTGAGTCTAGTTACAATAGTACCATGTTATTGCCTTTTTCAAAAGACATAAGCAAGGGTTAACATGAAATGAACACTTCATCATCAAAATAAAAATTACATTTCGATCAACAGTCAACAGATTCTACATATGCAATAAATATTTTTATAATCTATGTAACAATGATACACTATTACCATATTAAATGTCATCTAGTACCCACCCTTTTGTTTGTCATCGACAAAAACAGGCAATATAACCTAATTCTTTTACAAGTTCCGTGAACGCGCAAGTGAGTCAGTCTCTTAAGCAATGAAGCACCTTCCACGGGGTTACCACATCACCATTAAACAGCTTCTCTTCCATCTTATGTGGCTTTTCTGACTTCATGCAGAAGCTCACTACTGTTAATAATTCGCTCAATATTTAAAACCAATCTTTTAAGGCCAGTGATCAAGACGACCTTCTTGATACTCTCAGCTACTGGTCAACTACCAGGACTCCACCATACCATATTATTTTAAAGTGCGGGACTAACCCTTTTGTCTTTAAACACCAGAATAACTTGACAGTTCCCTCGATTTCTGGGGGATAATTGGCCATTACCACGCAGCTGGTTCTCAAAGCTTCAATAAGTTAGGCAAATTTCTGACCTCTAAGTCACAGCTTTTAATAGATGGGGCATTTTAATTAATCGAGTAGACTCCTTATGGCGCAGTGAAGGCCACATTCCATGACAAATATCTGTATATCTCTAGAAATCGCCAACGTCGAAGTTTGTCAACCCTGAACTTGTGGTCACTCGCGGTCATTTTTCTGGATTCTCCAGGATGTTTGACTCGGTAAGAGTTTGTATTTTTGCTGAGGAGAGAGAACAGAAACGGAAGAGAATGACAGCAGCGTTGAATTATAACAAGGCGCTATTGCCGAGTGAGGAAGTCTTGTTGCAACAGGCTGGAAGATGCCATGGCTCACATGATTATAATTGCTTGAAAGGTTCCAAACATCTGTTTAAATTTTATTTGGCAATTAATGTCGCATTTACAGGTTCCAACCATAGGTAATAAACTATCCCATAATCTATAAAAATGTTTTCAACAACTTTAAGGACAAAGTTCGTCTGACAGATTGTAGTTCAACAATTGGCTTCGCCTGATCAAATGAGTCTTGTTCAGGCAATGTGGCACATGATTACGTCCAGCAACATTCACTCTCGCATTATTTCATTGAACCCAGATTATGATCAAACTTCCGGAAGACGTGTTTTTGAGGGGGAAAGGGGCTCTTCTGAAGTCGACTCAAAGATCTGTGGCCTCAAAAACTATACTACATTGGATGGTGTATAAAAATAAATAAGTAAGCTATTTAGAACATATAACCAGAGAGATTCGATAGCTGTGATATTCTAACAAGTAACCAACCACTCCACCAAACTATCATATCTTAAGGATTTTGGTGGCCTGCAAGACTGGCCCCGTCATATTAAATAGGCAAAACTTGACAGTTCCATCAAAACCTGGAGAGAGCTCTCGTTAAGGCACAGACCTAATTCAACAAGAGAGGCAAGTTCTGATCTTGAATTTGCAGCTTTCATAAGTAGAGCTTTGGTAGAGTGGACTCCCTAGTCCTTACACTGCATAGTATCATCTTTTGTCATAACTATCTGTACATGCCAGAAGGTCATTTCTTTCACATGAAGTCGGTTGATTTAACAGATTTGCATTTTGGCGAGGAGAGTGAAAATGGAAGAGAAAATGAAAGTAGTTTCAAGTTCCGACAAGGGGTTATTGCAAACCAAGGAGTTGTATCAGGTACCACTACTAATTGTCTTCGCATCCTCTTTCTATTGCCAATGCTTCCTTAAATTTTTGGTTTCATGCATAAGCTTAATCTTGGCAGTACATTTTGGACACGAGCGTGCTTTCACGTGAACTAGAGCCCCTTAAGGAGCTAAGAGAAGTCTGCGCCATCCATCCGAGGTCTCTCTCTCTCTCTCTCTCTCTCAGCAAGAAAAAGTTACTTCCAAACAGGGCAAGAAAGACGTAAGTTTTTCATGTGATTAATGCCACTTCCAGTAAGAGCTTTTTCCGGTTCCGTTGAAAGATGGATGTAATCTCCCAGTTGTGTTTATCGAACGCTAGCAGTGGCCTGGTGTTCATTATATGACATCAAATCCACAAGTGATTAATTTGCTGATGTTCAGGGCCGGGATGGGCACTGCACCAGATGCAGGTCAGTTGATGGCAATTCTGCTGAAACTTCTGAATGCTAAACGGACCATTGAAATTGGAGTCTTCACTGGGTACTCTCTCCTACTCACTGCCCTGAATATTCCCAAGGATGGCAAGGTCTGTCAAGCATTCAACATGCGGTTTGTTGAATCTTTCCCGCTGATATGAGACTCCGATTGGATTGCTCACCTTATAATTATATGGCTGCAGATAGTAGCCATAGATGTGGATCGTGCGGCATATGAAATGGGATTACCCATTATCAAGAAAGCTGGCGTGGAGCACAAGATCGACTTCATTGAATCCGAGGCTCTCCAAGCCCTTGATGAAATATTACAAAATGTAGGGAACTCTGCACATTTTCCTCGTTCATGAAATTTCCTACCTACTGCACAGTAATTATGTGTTTTTTTTTTTTTCCCTGTCAACGAAGCAAGCTCATCGCACATCAAAATACAGCACATAATATTTACCTAATTTGACTCTTGAGACTGATGGCAATTTGGCACGATGAAACTAATCGCAGCCTGATGCCGAGGGGAGCTTTGACTTTGCCTTTGTCGATGCCGACAAGGTCAACTTTTGGAATTATCATGAGAGGCTGATGAGACTGGTGAAAGTGGGCGGACTGGCCATATACGACAACACGCTGTGGAGAGGAACGGTCGCCATGCCTGAAGATGCGGTCCGACAGAAACTGAAGGAGGGTCGAAAGCTAACTATCGAATTCAACAGCTTGCTGGCCAAGGATGCTCGCGTCCAAATTTGCCATGCTTCCATCGGTGATGGAATGACAATCTGCAGGCGAATTTCCTAAAAAGCGGGGATTCCCCCCCTTCACTTTATCCTAGTCTGTAAAATGTAATCTCTGGCATGTTGCGCATAAAATAAGTGAATAAGAGCAACGACTCGCTCTCTCTCTTTCTCAAATTCTTGCGCTGGATGAAGACAGCAAAGTCTGCTCCATTTCGCATCATATTAGCATTGCATATGTGATGTTCTGGCATCCCTCATCCAAGGATTATCATTCCAGTTTTTCTAGGGCCAGCATGGACTGCTTCGCCATTCATGGCCCTAATATCTGCACGGAAGTTGGAGTAGAAATTATTCATCAAGCTCCATGCTTCAAGTGCAATGAATATTTGGACCGATGTGCCTAACCTTGGACCACGTCGAATGATTAGACCGGGACCGCAGAAGGAGTGCAATTATAACATGTCTTGTCAACCCAGGACAGAAGACCGGAATACTATTCTGCAAAATGTCCACTTAAGTCATTGGACTATATTTAGAAATATGTTAGATACTGGCAACTTTCCTGCGCATGTAAGGCAACCTATGGGTTTATACCCAAAAATGCTACCAAGTGCTAAAATTGCAGTTGTTATGTCTAAACACTGACTGTGCAGCACAGTGACAGAAAGACTTGAACCTTCCTAAAGTACTCCCAACAGGGAAACTGTATTAAGAAAGAATAAATTTTCCTTTTCCTACTTCCCATACCCATCCCAGAAACAAGCTTCTCCCAGTTCCCCAAAGCCAATAAAGAAGCAATTACATCCGAGATGCACAGCGAACAATTTTAACCTTGCTCAATAGGATTACCTTAATAGGCTCGCCTTATGTGCCCAATAAAGATATGACCTTTCATCACAAATCTCTTTTCCCGAGTGAGCAATCACCCTAGAAGGTGTCCA
Organism: Corymbia calophylla; assembly: GCA_014182845.1. Classification (NCBI taxonomy): domain Eukaryota; kingdom Viridiplantae; phylum Streptophyta; class Magnoliopsida; order Myrtales; family Myrtaceae; genus Corymbia; species Corymbia calophylla. The sequence goes on from CM024695.1 coordinate 6,671,266, forward strand.
TAACACGTTCTGCATAAGCCAAAAGAAAGAAATTAGAAGCTGTCCATAATACGTTCTGCAATCACCCTAGAAGGAGTCCATAATACGTTCTGCATAAGCCAAAAGAAGAAATTAGAAGTTGCGCCCCTGGCCTTTCACGCGAGGGTATAGATCACTGAGAGGAGAGCAGCTTAGAGTTGTATAAATGTTTCACCATGGAAAGCTATTAGTAAAAGAGAAAATACCACCAAAAATCTCAAATCATGCCATTTGAGACAAATTTACCTTGAACCTTTTTTTTGTGACACTAAAACCCCAAACTATGTCCATTATGACGCATTTATCCCAAAAAAAATTTTGTGACACAAAAAATCTTGAACTTGTACTCGTATGACACATTTATCTCCAAACTCTTTGGCCGAATGGCATTTTTGTCTTTTTCCTTTTTCTTTTTTTTTCTTTTTCTTTTTTTTCTTCTTATTTCCCTCCGCCGGCCATGGCAGAGGGAAGCTGGCCAAAGTTGCCCTCGCCAGCGTCGGAGTCGAGCGAGGGCGGCCCTCACCAACGTCGGGCAACAGTCACCCTCACCCGACTTAGGCAAGGGCAGCCATTGCCAAATCTAGTGAGGGTGACCCTCACCCGACTCAGGCAAGGGTCACCTTTGCAGGCGGGTGAGGGCAGCCCTCGCCAGCTTCCCTTCGCCATGGCTGGTGGAAGGAAAGAAGAAGAAGAATAAAGGCAAAAAAAAGAAGAAAAAGACGAAAATGCCCTTCGGGCAAAAAATTTTGGGGTAAATGTGTTACAAGAGCACAAGTTCAAAGTTTTTTGTGTTACAAAAAAAGTTTGAGGTAAATATGTCATAGTGGGTATAGTTTGGGATTAATATTACAAAAAAAAGTTTATGATAAATTTATCCCAAGTGACATAGTTTGAGGTTTTTAGTATCACAAAAAAAAAGGTCCAACGTAAATTTGTCCCAGGTAGCATAGTTTAGGGTTTTTTATGGTATTTTTCCTTAGTAAAACGACCCAATGGAATGCCGATTTGATTTTTTAAAGCATGCTATAGAATAAGTGTTTCCCAGGAGAAATGTCTTCATACTCAAACAATGATCAGTAGATCCAAAACCAATAATCTAAAGTATTTTTTCTATGGGTACTCAAGAGGTCTGATTCGAGGGAAAAAGAGTACAAGAAAATTATGCATGCATCCTATGGTATCCCACGAGAGCCATATTGGCAAATGCCCAATACATCAAAGAAGAGAAAGTGCCTCCTCTTTCTGCTTCCTCAGCATCTGGTCGAATATCGGAACTATCCAGTCCTCAAATTTACAGTAGTTGTCATTAGGAACCAACAGGTTACCAATGCGGTTCAATCCTTTCGAGCGCAAGAGAGTTCCAGGCACGGAAAATCACCCTTGTATGCAGGGGCGAGGCATTTTATAAGATCTTCCTCTATGCCACCAGCTGTTGTCACTACTCCATCTACCTGCACAAACGTAAGAAGCACACCTCCACATGAATCGGTGAAGCATGAGGTGAGCGCACATAGGGAATAAACTGAACCCGGTTTCCAAAAGACCCTTCATTTGGAGTAAATCGGGGGATCCAAGATATTTTTAACGTCGGAACTCTTCCTATGCATTTTTATAGCGAAATAATACATGTACTTTGGTTCTTGCAACTTCATACATGCCAGAACTCTCTCATCACAAACTTGATGCAAAAGTCAACTCTCCCATCTCTTTATTTACTGAGAATGATTAGACTATTTTACTGAGATCGGAAGCCAACAGTTTAGATGGATCATGGAGTGTTTAATACTAATGTTGGACAAAGCGAGAATGAACCAGATAAATGGATAGTTGATATCCTAAGTAAAACCAACACCGACAAACAATACGCAACACGGCATAACACAATACATTAACACGTTTATCAAAAAATAAAGAATTCAGACACGTTGGGACACGTTATATATTAAATGTATATTTTTATATATACATGAGAAATTATCATTTCTATGATTATTTCAATCAAATTAATTTGATTCAAATTCACAAATAAATATATAATAATAAAATAGCCTAGAATGAATTTACATTAAAAATAACAATTCACCATTTGTTAATATCATTCATTGTTTCAATTTGACAAATTCAACTCTATGTCAAAAATCCATAAAATTTGGAGGAAAAAAAATAAAACAAGCAATCCAAGTTCTAGACGCACTTGTCAAAGCGTGTCGAAGAGAAGAGGAAAAACTTGGGACATGAATTGTGTGTTACAAAAAATGAGAGTCAGAAAATAAAAGAATACTAGTTTTTTTCTTCTTTTCCGCTATATTATTTTTTTATTTTAAATTTTTTATATATTTACTTTTTGACTCATTTTTTATTGAGATTTTTTTTAAAATTGACATCATGGTGTCGGAATTTCGAACTTGCTTGTTGGAGAGTGTCGGGACAGTTAACCAAATATCAAATTTTCCAACACCTATTAATTGAGTGACGGAGAGTGTCAAACAGTGTCGGACATATGTCGGGGTGTTCGACACGGCATAAAAGCTCTAAGAGACTGTCGGCACTTCCTAGGTGATATCTACTTGTTGCAACGCAATGTGACAGGCTGTGTGTGTCTTGTCTAACTTTATGAGCCAGGACATCATAGCTAGTTGCGAAATTTGATGATTGATATCTCACTATTTCACCGGATTTAATTCCTGCGAAAAAAATCTTTCACCAAACAGTACATTTCAGTTTTTATTAGAAGAAACTTAGGCTCTATGTTAAATCTAGATAGAGAATGTCAAATGCAAGTGCGACTATTATTCCTAACCTGTATATTATAACTCTGACAACTAACACAAAAGATGACTCTATGACCAACAACCTCTAAGAATGAACTACACCAGAATCAACGGCATAGTTTAAACACAATTGATTGTATGATTGTACTTGAGAACCTAAACTATGCCGGAATTTAATGAATGATACAACTTGTTTAAGCGTGTGGCTAGAATTTAATTAACGGCAATACCTCTAGATAGGAAATACAATGCTAGAATTCAATCAACGATGCTGAACTTGAGGAACAACACTGGAATCTAATTGACGATGCTGAATCAAATAAAGATACATGTTGGAATTTAATCAAACGATGAGAATCTTGAAAACTATAACTAAAGTGCAATGAAGTAAAGATAAAAGTAAAGGTAATTGTTATGTTGTTCGGGGGGTTCTTCATTGAATGGCTTATGATATTTATAGGGCAATTTAATAAACACCAGTCGGCTACATTCCTTGGGTACTACTCTTAGCATTTGCCACGTTTTCCTTCTTCTCTTGACCATCTTGGTTGTTTCCTGACTTATCAATAACACTTGCACGACTTGCTCATCAAGCAAATAACCGCTTCCCTATTTCCATGTGTCCTTTCGTGCATCAATTGTTCTCGCTTGAATTTTAGCATTAATTCTACTCGAATTCCAAATCTAATGTACTATCGAATTAACTACCTTACCATCGAATTAAGCAGATCCATCTGTAAATCCATTAACACCTAGCCCACGTATCTTCGAAAATTCTGACTATCCTTAGCTTCCATGATCAATACAAGCTACATAGCTTCTATTACTGCCCTCATGACTAGGGGTGAGCGATTTCAGATTCCACCAAGAACCTGGAATCTACTCTGGAGTACAGATTCCTCATTTTTTGGAACCTGGAATCTACCCATCGGAACCTAGAACCTAGAACTTACCCTGCTACAGGTTCTAGGGTCAGTTCAAGGTTTCAACGAGTTCTTTTTTTATCTTTAGTTAAGCAAAATGAAAATAAACACAATAATAAAAATATATAAGGATTTTATTATCAATTGCTTGAGAACGAGTTTTTATATGCACATGTCGAATAGTATTATAAAAATTTTATGATTTTAATGCACTGATTACACTTATATTATATAAAATCATTATCTTGAAAGAAACAATTGCCCAAACATAACTGTATTAAAGAAGCGATTGGAGTTTCCACTAGTCTCATAGTCTACGAAAATAAAATTCTCAATTATGAAATGGAAGTTTAGACTAGTGATTTTGGATTATACATTTATCATCAAACATCATGGAATACCTCAGAATAACGTGAAGACATAGACTAATAAAAAACATAAAACTTGTACTAGGTTTTAGGTTCCGAGTTACAGGTTCCGAGTGCTAGGTTCTAGATTTCACCAATTGAGAACCTAGAACCTACCCTCAAGTATAGGTTTTCCAAAGTTTGGAACCTAAATCATACCCTGCATACCTTAGAACCTAAGACCTACAGGTTTCCACCGGTGCAGTTCTCAAGTTCTAGGTTCTATCCTAGAATCATGCTCACCACAAGTTGTGACCAACACATGATAACGGGGTAATTTTGGGTGTCGACACTAACTAATTTTCCCTTTTCTTTTTCTTGTTCATCCAGATAGTTAAGAGTAATGCGGAAGATAAGAGGAATTTCTATAAATGTCAATGTCTATAGAAGAAAAATACATTAGTCCATTTATAGGTAAGATAACATATCAATCAAGATATACACGCAATTTTAAAAAATACATAAAAATCAACAGAATTGTCAAATAACTCTAAAATAAAAAATTATACTCGATAAATTCCTAATTATAACTAACATCCCTCAAAAGGGGGATCTTTGCACAATTACTATTCACTTTCGCTCAACAAAGCCCAATTGGCTGCATTTGTTTAATTTCTTTTTGGCTAGCGAAGTCAAATGCCAAGGACACATGTTACCTTCGGTTCACTTCTTGTTTCGAGAAGCTAACACCACCACCACACTAACCACCATTAGATAAGCAATATATTGAAATATAGTCGTCAACGGAAGCTTCGAGCCATCACACACACCGCCACCACCACGCATCGCCCCACCTCAGATTGGTTGGGTGCTGATTTCACGAAAAAACAAATCTTCATGGCGCTGCCTCACTTGATTTCAAATGGATGTTAGAGACAATTATTAAATATCTCTAACATGGGATATTATCCCAGAAAAATCACTATTTATTTCTAACATCCCCTAAACTCAAGCAACATCTACCTAAATTAGCTTGAGTTTGAAATCAAGTGAGGCAGTACCACAAAAACTTGTTTCTTTGTGAAATGAGCACTCAATGGATCCGAGGCGAGGCAATGCATGCTGGCGCGTGTGATGGCTCCAAGCTTCCGTTGACGATGATATTTCAATTTATTGCTCGTTTGACGGCGGCGAGTGTGGTGGTAGTGTCAGCTTCTCGGAAAAAGAAGTGAAAAGGTGAGAATCAGAGGCCAACGGCATGCATCGTTTGCGATCAACTTTGCTATCGGAACAGTGACTACGTGGCTATCAAAAAACAGCACAACAACCACCATGGCATTGGTCAAACGTGAGTGAAACATTTGGATGAACACTGTTGAGCAGTGTCAAGTATATTTTGATGCCTATAGAAGAATAACTATATAAGATAACATATCAATCAAGATATAAGTGCAATTTTGAAAGATACATAGAATCAATAGAACCATCAAATATCTCTAAAATTAAAAATTATCTTAGAGAAATTTTTTAATTATCTCTAACATAAGCCATTGCAGTACTTTCGCAAAACGAATTATACTTTTTCCGAGGGCTAACAACAAATGCAATTTGCTTGGAAAGCTAGGATATAGTATATTAGGGTAAGTATACTATTGGTGTCAAAACTTTCATACGGCACTCGCTTTGGTGTCAAAACTTTTTTTCACTGATTTGAGTGCCACAAATTTAAAAAATTGATCACTTGAATGCCGCAAATTTGGAAACTCAATCACTTAAGTGCCACTTCTGACGTGGCTGCCGATCCATGTCAACTTTTAGGCGGCCACATTGAATGACCAAAGGCCACGTCAACTTTTACGGTAGCCACGTCAAAAGTGACACTCCAGTGGTCAATTTTTTAAATTTGTGGCACTCAAGTAAGTGAAAAAAAAAGTTTTGGCATCAAATTGAACATCGTATAAAAGTTTTGGCACCAAAAATATCACAACCCCTAGTATATTCGTTCTCTGGAAAGCCCGATTTTGCGTGGTTATTATTGTTGAAAGCTTTTCTTTTTTTTCTTTTTTTTTTGGCCGGTTGCTTGAAAGCTTCATAAAATCATTTTAGAATAATGAAAAACTATATCCAATGGAGAAAAGTAGGGTTAGAATGGTCTGGATTGGACCGGTCCAGCATCTAGCCTAAGAACCAATTCGCACAATATTGGTTCTCAATTTTTGGCACCAGGGTTGATCATGTTGAGCCTGGGACCAAGGACCAAACTAACCCTATTGATTTGGTCCGGTTCAAGAGTCAACTCGGGAGCATCTTTTCTTTTCTTTTTTCAATTATTGTATTACTTAAAAGGACAAATATGCCCTTTCAAATTACATATCCATCAACAATACGATATTGAACAACCAAACTATGAACATCAATACATATCAAACATAAATCTAAGAAAAGGTAACAATAAGAAATCTCCATTTGCAATTGTTAAGCTACATTCATGCAGGCGAGGGAGGAGAGGTTAGAGGCAAGCAGTGAGCAAGGCTAAGATGAACAAATAGAGCGAGGCGAGCAAATAGGGTTTTTATTTTTATTTATTTTTATGGTTGAATCTGGGCTAGATTTCTACTATCTAATTTAAACAGCAGAATTGCATGAGCAAGAATAGAAGCAAAGGTAAGGGTTTAGAGTAGACAAAAATATAAAATATATTGTGATATATATAATATATAGGGAAAATTTCAAATAAGAGTCTGAAGTGCTATCATTTTCTCAAATAAGAGTCTGAAGGAGATCTTATTCCAAATAAGGGCTTAAAGTGCATTCATCTTCTCAAATAAAAACTTGAAGTAAATCTTGTTTTAAATAAGGGTCTGAAATGGTTATGCCAATTCCAAATAACGGTTTGACTTTCCTGTTGGTCAAGGGTATTTTCGTTTGTTACTCTTTTGAATTTTTTCTTTCTTTTTTCCTTTTTTCTGGTTTCCCTTTCTTCTTCGCCAATGGCAAGGTCAACCACCAATGATGCCTAGAAAGGGTTGGGCGAGCATCACTAGGCCTTCATGGGCGCTCACTACAAAGGAAAAAATAAATAAATAATAAATATTATCTTTTGACGAAAATACTTTGACCGGTCGGAATATTTAGCCAGTAGACGACCAGCAAGGTCAAGCCCTTATTTGAAATAGCCATGGCCACTTCATGCCCTTATTTGAGAAATGAAGATATTTTGGATCCTTATTTAAAATTTTCCCTAATATATATAGGGTTGGTTCAGGTTAGACCAACCGTTAAGTCACAGGACTAAGGACCAATCCACACACTGCAAGGTCTAGGGTCCCAGAACCGAGGGCCAGCTCAATTCCTTGAGAAACTAAACCAAGACTAACAAGGTTGGGCCAGTCTAACGTCGGTCCAAGATTAACCCGGAATTGACAGCCACCCCTAGAAAAAAGTCAAGGATATGTTAGTTAAATGTGTTCCTGCAAGGGGTATCTTCGGTACTCTCTGCTCATTATCTTTTGGTCGATACATTGAGTTTCCTTTATTTGGGTCTTTCGCAATGATCCTGCTGTATATCTTGTCTCTAAAGTTCCAAACTTAGATCCGGAGGAATCGTATTAAAGATATGCCCTGAAATTTTCTTCAATAGTATTAGTTTGCCTACCAAACTCTCAGCATCAAGTTCGTCCCAATATTCCGATGAGCAACTGTATCTCGGTATCTGCTCTAGACGTAGTTTTCACTTGGGATTCAACAAAAATTTTATTTAGCATAATAATTTTTTTTTCCGGTCATATTTGGCATGCTGGTTAAAAAGCCAACAGAACACACGAAGGACAGCCATTAATTTGGTTGATTATCTGCCTAAATATAAGAGCTGTGGGGCTGATGAACTCTCCCGCAATCAATTTATGCATTTCAAGTTGCTTCTGCAAAACCAAAAAGAGAATCGAATCGAATCAACTATTTTTGAATTGCAATTCAAGAGTTGTCTTCACCTAATAAAGATAAGCTTGATTCTACCATGCTCTAACACAGCTTTGTAATTGCGGCCTTTAACTGTAGTTCAGGGATAATTTCCACAAACATCAGAAGACAGAAGTGTAAGAATTATTGTAACCCACATGACATGCTTTATTATATGGTTTAATAATTATTGAAATTGAAATGCTATAAAATAAATATTGGTTACGAGAAGTTACGACTCTAATAAAACGAAAGGGTATAATCATCAAGGGAAGTTACTGTTTTTCTGAAGAGGTGCGACTCTTATGGAAGTTAAAAGGCGCTTTGATGGAAGGCACTTGTTGATAGAACCTATAAATAGAGTCCGGTCCTCTCTCCACCCACATGAACAACAATAACTGAAAAGAACTCAGTATTCTCTCCTCCATCGATAGAATGCATTAAAGAATAGTGGGTTCAGGAAGAGAAATCAGATTTCTTCATTTGGTTCGAGTTCTTCGATTTTCCACAACGATTATCTTTAAGGGCAACGCTATGGACAAAGGTACGTCTTCATCTATTTGTGAAAATCATGAAGATCAAAGATCACTGGTTTTTGAATTTCCGCATCAAAAGAATTACATGTATTTTTTCTAAAAATTGGTATCAGAGCAAGGTTTATAATCTCATGATTTTTCCATTTATTGAAATATTATTATTTATGTGATGATTCGTCGAGCAATCCTGTTTGTACTATTTGTTATTGTTGTTGAAATGTTTTCGGGCAAATCCGATTGATGGAACGTTTTCATGGAGAAAGGACAAAAATGGAGGAATTCGGCGAAAACAGGGCAAAAAAAAAAAAAATGGCAGATCGGCTCAACAAAGAAGGCGCGTGGAGACTACGCGCGCGCTGCAGTTGCAGGCGCGTGGAAGCCATGCGCCAACTTAGAAGGCAATGTCTAGCGCGTGCACTGCACGCGCCAGAGGGGCAACTGCCGCGTGTGCAATGCACGCCCCCACGCGGCAGAAAGGAGCGTGCACTGCACGCGCCGCTACCCTCCAATTGCCTAATTACAGTTTTGCCCTCTCCTCTTGATGGTTATTTATGGTTATGCCCTTGCCGCATGAAAATAAAATTACAGTTTCGTCCATGTGCTATTTATTTACTGTTCTGCCCCTGTTTATTTATAATTACGATTCTGCCCTTGCTGATTATTTACCATTTTGCCCTTGGATTTTATATTTATGGTTATGCCCTTGTGGATTTATGATTTTACGATTTTGCCCTTATGCTTTGATTACGTTTTTGTCCTTGAGTGCAATTTGGTAAATATTTGTATTTTACAATATTAAAAAAATTCATATTATGAATGGTTTGTTAGTCACCAAAGTGGCCAAACCTTGAAGTCTTTTGAATTTTTTGATATTGTAAATTGTTTTATTCAATTACCCATGATTAATTGATGCTATTTATGAAATTGATATGTTTCATATCATTATTGGTATTATGGGTATATTGAAGTTCATTTATTATAAGAACTTAGGAATTAACCCAAAGGTTAATTATTTTCTTATAATTCATGGACATGATAGTTGGTAATTAATATGACTTGTTAAATTTATTTGTATATCCAAAGATAGCAAATAAATTTTAATAAAATATATTTACAATTACCAAATAAAAGTTATTGGTATCATTATGGTTTATATATTTGTATATCATAGGATCGCCCAAAGGAGAACTATGATGTACATGTGTAGTTTAGTTTGAATATGATTATGTGATATTTTCAAGGCATTAATGTATAAGTATTTTCTTGCATATTTGCAGTATCTGTATCTGTTTCACTTCATTCGCATGCTTCTTCTGTTCCCTTATTCAATGGGATGAATTTTCCTGATTGGAGTGAATAAGTACAGTTTCACTTAGGTGTCTTGGATCTTGATTTAGCACTTCAAGTTAAGAAACCAGCTGCTATTACTGATGAAAGTAGCGATGATGAAAAGTCTTTCCATAAAGCTTGGGAAAGATCGAATAGACTAAGTTTAATGTTCATGCGAATGACAGTTGCAAACAACTTAAAGACTTCTCTTCCCAAGATCGACAATGCTAAGGAATTTATGAAATTTGTGGAAGAGCGTTCTCAAACTGCTGATAAGTCACTTGCTGGTACATTGATGAGTACACTGACCACCATGAAATATGATGGTTCACGTACCATGCATGAGCATATACTTGAGATAACGAATTTAGCAGCAAAGTTAAGGATTTTAGGAATGAACGTGGATGAGTACTTTTTAGTACGGTTTATACTTAATTCCTTACCTCATGAGCAATATGGGTCATTTCAAGAGAAAGCAAGGATTAAGAATCAAAAGGCTCATTCTGTTTTTTTTTTTTTTTTGGTAAACGGTAAGTATTTATATATGATTTTCAACCATGTAATTTACAGCAAAAGGCTCATTATGTTCATCTCTCAAGTCATCAAGAAGCTCAAAGGAATTTCAAAAGGAAAGGTGGAAGGAGCAAGAAGAAAGGATTACATATCCTGAATGACTCTTCAAATGCTTCTCAAATCCACAAGAATGAACACAATCTTATTAAGTGTCATTTTTGCAACAAAATTGGACACTTGAAGAAAGATTGTCTGAAATGTAAGGCTTGGTTCGAAAAGAAAGGTAAGCCTTGTGCTTTAGTATGTTTTAAATCAAACTTTACTGAAATTCCTCATAATACTTGGTGGATTGATTCTGGTGCAACCACTCATGTGTCAAATACGATGTAGGGATTTCTTACGATCCAAACCATAAAGCCAAATGAAAGTTATGTGATTACGGGGAACAGAAACAAAACTCCAGTTGAAGGCATTAGCACTTACCGTTTGATCTTAGATACTAGGCATTATTTGGATTTGTTTCGAACCCTTTATGTACCTACATTTTCTCACAATTTAGTTTCTTTGCTAAGACATGATGTAGCGGGATTTTATTGTAAGTTTGGTTCTAGATCTTTCAGCTTATTTAAGAGTGATACTCTTATTGAAACTGGAACTTTATGTGATGGTCTCTACAAATTTAGACTTGATAATACTTTTGTTGAGACATTAATGACCTTGCATCATAATGTTGGCACTAAACGAAGTTTGGTGAATGAGAATCCTGCTTACTTGTGGCATAAACGTTTGGGTCATATATCCAAGGAAAGAATGCAAAGATTAGTGAAGAATGAAATTCTTCCGAATTTGGATTTTACTGACTTTGGAGTGTGTATTGATTGTATTAAAGGTAAACAAACAAAGCACACTAAGAAATGTGCCACAAGAAGCACGGAGCTTCTTAAAATTATACATACTGACATATGTGGTCCCTTCGATGTTCCATCTTTTGGTAAGGAAAGTTATTTCATCACCTTTATTGATGATTTTTCACGTTATGGTTACATTTATCTATTGCATGATAAGTCTCAATCAATGAATGCACTTGAAGTGTCTATTAAAGAGGTTGAGAGGCAATTAGATAAAAAGGTGAAAATAGTAAGGTCTGATAGAGGTGGTGAATATTATGGAAAGTATGATGAATCGGGACAATGTCCAGGTCCATTTGCTAAATTCCTTGAAAGACGTGGCATTTGTGCTCAATACACACCACAACAAAATGGTGTAGCAGAAAGGCGTAATCGTACTTTAATGGAAATGGTTAGGAGTATGATGAGTCATTCATCTTTACCCTTATCTTTGTAGATGTATGCTTTAAAGACTTCTATGTATTTATTAAACAGGGTTCCTAGTAAGACAGTTCCAAAAACTCCTTTTGAACTGTGGACGGGAAGGAAACCTAGTTTACGACACCTGCATGTTTGGGGTTGTCAAGCAGAAGTAAGAATTTACAATCCACGTGAAAGGAAATTGGATTCAAGAACGACCAGTAGTTATTTCATTGGTTATGCAGAGAAATCCAAGGGGTATAAATTTTATTGTCCTAATCATAATACAAGAATAGTTGAATCTGGAAATGCTAAGTTCATTGAGAATGGTGACATTAGTGGGAGTAAAAGAGTGCGTGATGCTTGCATTCAAGAAGTAAGGATAGAAGTTCCTATACCCAAAGCTTCTAAAGTTGTTGTTCCTGATATTATAGTTCAACCTTACAATAATCGAGAACAACAAATTAATGAACAAACACTTCATAATGGAGATGTCAATATTGAACCTCCAATAACTGAGTCACAAGAAATAGCATTAAGAAAATCTCAAAGAGAAAGGAAGTCGGTTATTTCTAATGACTATATGGTTTATCTACAAGAGTCAGAAATTGACTTAGGAATTGGAAATGATCCAGGTTCATTTTTCCAAGCCATGGAATGTGAAGATTCTAATGAATGGTTTAATGCCATGGAAGAAGAGTTAAAATCCATGCATCAAAATCAAGTCTAGGAGCTTGTTGAATTGCCTAAAGGATGTAAGAAGGTCGGGTGTAAATGGGTCTTTAAGACCAAGCGTGACTCAAAAGGCAATATTGAACAACATAAAGCTAGACTTGTTGCAAAGGGTTTTACGCAAAAAGAAGGCATTGACTATAATAAGACATTTTCACTAGTCTCTAAGAAGGACTCACTTAGAATCATTATGGCTTTGGTGGCTCATTATGACTTGGAGTTACACCAAATGGATGTTAAAACCGCCTTTCTTAATGGGAATTTAGAAGAAGAGGTTTATATGGACCAACCCGAAGGCTTTTCAGTTAAAGGAAAGGAACACATGATATGTAAATTAAAGAAGTCAATATATAGACTTAAACAAGCTTCCCGACAATGGTATCTTAAGTTTAACAATACCATAATTTCATTTGGATTTAAGGAAAACACCGTTAATCGGTGTATATATATGAAGATCAATGGGAGCAAGTTTATTTTTCTAGTTCTGTATGTTGATGACATTTTGCTTGCTGCTAATGATCTTGGTTTGTTACATGAAACCAAGAAGTTTCTCTCTAAGAATTTCGAAATGAAGGATATGGGAGAGGCAACGTATGTGATAGGAATAAAAATATTCCGTGATAGATCACAAGGATTGTTAGGGTTGTCTCAGAAAGCCTACATTGAGAAAATTTTAGAAAGATTCAATATGAGTAAATGTTCAGCAGGAATAGTTCCAATTTAGAAAGATGACAAATTTAGCCTTATGCAATGTCCGAAAAGTGGATTGGAACGAGAATAAATGAAAAATATTCCTTATGCATCTATTGTGGGGAGCTTAATGTATGCACAAACTTACACCAGACCAAACATCAGTTTTGTTGTCGGAATGCTGGGCAGATATCAAAGTAATCCCGGAATAGATCATTGGAAAGCTGCAAAGAAAGTTCTTAGATACTTGCAAGGAACGAAGAATCATATGCTCACTTATAAAAGATTCGATTATCTCAAGGTGATTGGATATTCAGATTCAGACTTAGCCGGATGTGCCAATACAAGAAAATCAACATTTGGTTACTTATTTCTTCTGGCTGGAGGGGCAATTTCATGGAAGAGTGCGAAGCAGTCAATTATTGCTGCATCCACTATGGAGGCTGAATTTGTGGCATGCTTTGAGGCCACTATTCATGGATTATGGCTGCGGAATTTTATTTCAGGGCTTGTGATCGTCGACAGTATTGCCAAGCCGCTGAAAATTTATTGTGATAACTCTGCAGCAGTTTTCTTCTCTAAGAACGACAAGTATTCCAAGGGTTCTAAGCATATAGAGATCAAATACTTGTCTGTTAAAGAAGAAGTTCAGAAACAAAGAGTGTCGATTAAGCACATTAGCACCAATCTTATGATAGCAGATCCCTTAACAAAAGGACTGCCGCCCAAAACATTTAATGAGCATGTTGAAAAAATGAGCATTATTGGACGTTATTAATGTTTGTATTATGATTGTATTAAGTTTATGTATTTGACACTCTGAGCTCAATTATGTGTTTCTGATATTTCCTGTTTTCTATTTAGTATACATTATGGAAATAGATGGATGTTAAACAGGATGGTCTCTAAAGAGATATTATAGTTGGACTATTACTGTACTTCTCATTCATGGATCATGTTAAGTAGAGAGCTATAGTTGTAGTACATAGAAGGGACTATGTCAACTAATGACATACAACCACTATGACTCGCATTAGTTTTCTTTACTTAATTGTGATTATTATGTGATTGCCAATTTAATGAAAATTTTATAGCATAATGTTATTGTGCACATTACAGTCTTTATTAAACCATGAAAGGAAGATCATATGGGCCAAGTGGGAGAATGTAAGAATTATTGTGACCCACATGACATGCTTTATTATATGGTTTAATAATTATTGAAATTGAAATGCTATAAAATAAATATTGATTACGAGAAGTTACGACTCTAATAAAGCAAAAGGGTATAATCCTCAAGGGAAGTTACTGTTTTTCTGAAGAGGTGCGACTCTTATAGAAGTTAAAAGGCGCTTTGATGGAAGGCACCTGTTGATAAGAACGTATAAATAAAGTCCGGTCCTCTCTCCACCCACATGAACAACAATAACTAAAAAGAACTCAGTATTCTCTCCTCCATCGATAGAATGCATTAAAGAATAGTGGGTTAAGGGAGAGAAATCGGATTTCTTCATTTGGTTCGAGTTTTTCGGTCTTCCACAACAATTATCTTTAAGGGTAACGCTATGGACAAATCTTCATCTATTTGTGAAAATCATGAAGATCAAAGATCACTGGTTTTCGAATTTCCGCATCAAAAGAATTACATGTATTTTTCTAACAAGAGGAAAGCAGATTAATGAAAAAATTATGACCATGATTTCAGAAAAATGAAAGTTGTTAAAAGGGGGAAAAGAAGTTCTTGAAATCAACCTGGAGTCTGTGTGGACTCTCCAACAATGTTAACAGTTAATTACTTATCAAAACAAACGGCGCCTACATTGAAATTTGTAGGAAAGCGATGGTCCTTTCATTATTTTCCATTGATTGGACGAACTGGTGCAATTACAACACAATAGAACGAGATCACATAATAGTATAGGATCCAAAGTCAACTACCAGGAAATTAATCACACTCCACGAAACCGCACAGTCCGTATAATTTTAAAGTGGAGGGATAATCCTTATCTATAAAACACCAAATTAGTCGGTGTCCATAGAGGCTAAGAGAACTCGACATTTCCATCAACTCCAGGACGGCATTTCACCATTAATACACAGAACTTGTTCTCAAAGCTTCAATAAGTAAGACAAGTTCCAACTTCTAATTTACAGTCTTTTATTAATGAGGCATTTTAATCACTAGAGGAGACTCCTTGCAGCAAATCACGGTTATATCTCATGACAGATATCTGTGAAATCTATGCATGGCACAATCTGCAGTCTTGTTGATTATGCGCTATAGCAATCACAAACAAGTTCATCAACATGAACATTGGTCATTTGGGGACATTTCATTGATGTGAAGGAAATTTAATACGGTAAGAATTTTTACTTTCCCAGGGAAAGAGCAAAAATAGAACTGAAAATGAAAGTAGCATCAAATTATGACAAGGTATTATTACAGAGTAAGGAGTTGTATCAGGTACTATATTTATTGTCAGTCACATTCTGTATTCTTTTCCTTGTTTTCGGATAAATTGTAAGTTAGCTTGGCTTTCATTCTCCCACGCGCCAAAAAAGTCCAACATTCAATCCTATCAAAAGCAGGGCAGTCGAGTGTGTTAAGCGCTTCCTCTAGGCTGATCCTAATAGGTTAAGCTGAATTTGTATTGAATCCAGTACGGCTAATCTGTAGGATTCTTTACCTTCTCTTACGCTGCCATTGCTTCTTAAAGTTTTGCTTCCATGCGTATGTTCAATTTCGCAATACATTTTACATACAAGTGTGTACCTAAATGAACCAAAGCCTCTTAAGGAGCTGAGAGAAGTTTCTGCAAACCATTCAAAGGTCCCCCCCCCAACATCCATCCCTCCCCCTCCCTAGCTTTATGTCCAAAGCATTATCATACGGTCACTAACTGTGACTTACAATGCTTTCATTCAATTTAAGGAGTCAAAAAATTGAAATATCTTGTAATTTACACTGTTTCCAAGAGGATATTTCCCCCTAACAGAAAACAAGGGATTTAAAATTTTCTTTTTTTAATTTTCGATATTCAGGTGTTGGATGGGCACTGCACCAAATGCAGGTCAATTGATAGCAATTCTACTAAAGCTTATCAATGCTGAAAGGAACATCGAAATCGGAGTCTTCATCGAATACTCTCTTTTACTCACAGCCCTGACAATTCCTAAGGATGGAAAGGTCTCCAATCACTCGTCATGCATCATAATAAAATAATCCAATTCGATTGCTCATGTGATCACGACTGCTGCAAATAATTGCCATAGATGTTGATCGCGAGGTATATGAAATGGGCTTTCCCATTATCAAGAAGGCCGGCGTGGAGTACAAAGTCAACTTCATCAAATCCGAGGCTCTCCAAGCTCTAGATGATTTGATGGAAAATGTGGGTCGTGTCCCAGCCTTCCCTAGTTTATGCAGTTTCCTCCTACTGCATCATATGTTCTAAAAGAGACTTCATATGGTTATACTTTGATAGATCGAGCTAATCTCACATACAGCTTGATCACGAGGGGAGCTTTGACTTTGCCTTTGTTGATGCGGACAAATCAACTGCTTGAATTACCATGAGAGGTTAATGAAACAGGTCGAAGTGCGTGGACTAGTCATCAACGACACCCTCTGGAGAGGAACTGTTGCGATGCCTGAACATGCTGTTGGAGAGAAATAAAAGGAGGGTCAAAAGCTGCTGATTGAGTTCAACAAGTTACTTGCCAATAATGCTCACGTCCAAATTTGTCATGCTTCGATAGGTGATGGGATGATAATCTGCAGGCAACTTCACTAAGTTATTAACCATTGACCCCCACACTATTCGTTTTTTCCAAAAAGGATACCATATTCGCCATAACTTCTTATATCTTTGGCATGTTGTTTTTTGTCTATTGTAATAACCCCAACATATATGAATATGCTAAAATTGATGTGCTCATCAGAAAGTTATATGAATGATTAATAAATAAATATTTTTACTACAGAAACATTCATAATAGATGTACTGGTCCATTTTGTCGTGGCATTGGCAAATTACATTTGAATGCTGTTTTGGATTTTTGAATTGAGTTTGCCGCTTGTTGTATTGAAGTCATATACAGATTCATTTTCTTCAAACTGAGAGCATCCATCCTAAATAAATTTAATGACTCTCTCCAAGGTCCTGTCAAGCAATAGAATGAAGGAAAAACTACCACAAAGCAACATTGCCTCAGATTGGAACTTTAGAGACTGCACGGTGCTTAAGGCACACCCATATTGCCAATGGGTGAGAGTTGATTCACGCTACATGATTTGGTCATGGCCAAGACAGAGGCTTGAAAATAGTGCGCTCCTGAAATCTTTGCTCGAGGAATGATCAGTACTATTGTATTCTGACCGAGTTGCTAAATCATGACATTCCTCAGAACAGCTCTGCAAGTGATCCCACAGAGAGAGAGAGAGAGAGAAATGATCGCACCACAATTTAGCATCCTGTCCTGCCCCGTTCTTGTTTCCAGGTCTAGTGAAACCATAACTTACTTACATTCAGTGCATCAAACGAGAACTAATAATTAGGCAGGACATCACAGCAGAGTTATGTCTCACTGGCACACGATGCAGGGTAAAAGAATAAATAGAGATGAACGCAATCTGATTACAGCTCAACTCAATGTGTAACCAAAGAAATTGCCATATTCTTGCGGTTCAAGAATTGACCTGCAATGGTCCAAATATCCGGTGGATATGGTGCAGTGCTCATCCATTTATCAAATTCTTGCTAAAGACAACCTTCAATTTGTTTGATCAATGACCCACATATAAACAAATGTCGGCAGACGAATTGTCCCCTTAACTCATAAGAAGTTCTCTTTAAACAAAACAAGTTTCGAATAACTTCCAAGATAGAGTTCTTAGAGCATATCGCAGTTCAAGAATTGTTTTCACCTTATAACACTAAGGGTGTGAATGATAACCATTATGTTCCTGGGAATAATTTTTGCTCAGAAATGATTCTTTTTTATTATGTTCCCGAGAATAATTTATGAGTATTTAAAGGCATTTGGTAACTATCCAAAATTTCTATTATGGGAATAGAAATGCGTTTGGTAGGAGTTTGAGATTCTTTTGTGACTTATAATTTTTTCTTTTTTCTTTTTTTTCTTTTTTCCTTTTCTTTTTTCATTTCCTCCTTCAAACTTTAGCCGATCGCCAGCCTCAGGATGGCTGGCAATCAACCAGACTAGGGCTGGCAACCTCACAGGAGGGTCGCTGACTCTTGATGAGGCCAAGCCTTGTCAGCAACTAGGCGAGGCTCGACCTCACCGAGCCACCGCGAGGTCGGCCTCGCCTTGGTCGGGCGACGCAACCTCATAGTGGCCCAGCAAGGTCAAGCTCACCCAACCACCAACGAGGCCCAAACTTGCTGGGCCACTGCGAGCTCGGCTTCGCTTGGCCGATTTCACGATGGCTTAGCGAGGTTGGGCCTCACCGATGGCTGGGCGAGAGCTCGCCAACCAAGGCAAGGCCAAGCCTCGCCAAGGGCTAACGACTAGCTAGACATTAAAGAAGAAGAAAAAGAAAAGGAAGAAAAAATAAAAATTGATTCTGGAGTTGTTCTCGAGAACAAAGAATCAACTTTTTCTACTTCTCGATTCTATTTCAAATTTATTCCCAAGAATAAAAAATTTACCAAATGGATTTCTGTTCCCAAGAACAAAAGAATAAAATTAGTTATTATCGGGCATGTTACCATGTGCACCCCTAAGCTTACTTACCATCAATTTCTTAGAGTGCGAATGGTAACCATTCAGTTCCCGAAAACAATTTCTGATCAGAAATGATTCTTTTTTATTCTGTTCCTATAAACAATTTTTGAACATTTGAAGATGTTTAGTAACTATCCAAAATGTTTATTCCCCTGATGGAAATACGTTTGGTAAAACTCTTAAATTTTTTTTGTTTCTTCTAATTTTTTAATACTTTTCTTTTTCTTTTTCTTTCTTTTTCTTTTTTTTTTTTTCTTTTTTTTTTCCTTTTCTCTTCTTCTTCCTCCTTCTGTGACCAGTGGCCAACGAGGTCCGACAACCTTGCCGGAGCCTCACCAGGTCAAGGCAAGGTCGACCCCACGACATTTGGGCAAGATCAAGCCTTATTGATGACTTGGCGAGCCTCGGGCCACCGCCGACGATGGCAATGGTGGCGGGTAGGCAGCGATGAGGCAGTAGTAGCCCGGTGATGGGCTGGGAGAAGGAAGAAGAAGAAGAAAAGGAATGAAAAGAAAAGAGAAGAACAAAATTCAGACTTGATTCTTAGAATTGTTTCTGGGAATAAGAATCAATTTTATTTTTATTCTTGATTCTGTTCCAAATCTATTCTTGAGAACAAAAATTTTACCAAATGGATTTCTGTGCCAAATCTATTCCCGGAAACAAAAGAACAAAATTAAACACTATTTGGCCAGTTAATAAACAAGCCCTTATTATCGAAAACATCTTGAGTCTAGTTACAGTAGTACCATGTTATTGCCTTTTCAAAAGACCTAAGCAAGGATTAACATGAAAGAACACTTCAATGTCAAAACCAAAAATTACATTTCAATTGATAGTCAATGAATTCTACATATGTAATAAATATTTTTATAATCCATGTGACAAGGATACACTATTACCATATAAAATGTCATCTAGTACTCACCCTTTTGTTTGTTTGTCATCGACAAAAACAGACAATCTAACCCAATTCTTTTACAAGTTCCGTGAACATGCAAGTGAGTCGGTCTCTTAAGCAATGAAGAACCTTCCATGGGGTTACCACACCACCATTAAAAACAGCTTCTCTTCCATTGTATGTAGCTTTTCTGACTCCCTGCAGAAGCTCACTCCTTCTAATAATTCGCTCAATATTTAAAGCCAATCTTTCAAGGCCAGTGATCAAGACGACCTTCTTTATACTCCCAGCTGCTGGTCAACTACCAGGACTCCACCAAACAATATTATATTAAAGTGTGGGACTAAATCGTCTTTATAACGCCAGAATAACTTGACATTTCCCTCGAGTTCTGGGGGATAATTGGCCATTACCACGCAGCTGGTTCTCAAAGCTTCAATAAGTTAGGCAAATTTCTGACATCTAAGTCACAGCTTCTAATAGATGGGGCATTTTAATTAATCGAGAGACTCCTTATGGTGCAGTGAAGGCCACATTCCATGATAAATATCTGTACATCTCTAGAAATCACCAACCCCGAAGTTTGTCAACTGTGAACTTGTGGTCACTCGGGGTCATTTCTGGATACTGCAGGATGTTCGACTCAGTAAGAGTTTTGTATTTTACTGAGGAGAAAGTACGGAAATGGAAGAAAATGACAGCAGCATCAAATTATAACAAGACGCTATTGCAGAGTGAGGAAGTCATGGTGCAACATGCTGGAAGATGCCATGGTTCACATGATTATCATTGCTTGAAAGCTTGGCAATTAATGTCGCGTTTACAGATTCCAACTGTGGGTAATAAACTATCCCGTAATATATAAACATGTTTTCAACAACTTTAAGGACACAGTTCATCCAGCAGATTGTAGTTCAATAATTGGCTTCGCCTGATCAAATGAGTCTTGTTCAGGCATTCTATAAGGTGGCATATGATTACATCCAACAACATTTACTCTTGCGTTAATTCATCGAACCCAGATTATGATCGAACTTTTGGAAGACATGTTTTTGAGGGGGGAAAGCGGCTCTTCTGAAGTCAACTCAAAGACCTGAGGCCTCAAAAACAATACTGCATTGGATGATGTAGAAAATCAAATGACTAAGCTATTTAAAACATATAACCAGATAGATTCGCTAGCTGTGATATTCCAACAATTAACCAACCACTCCACCAAAGTGTAATATCTTAAGGATTTCAGTGGACTGCAAGACTGGTCCCATTGTATTAAATAGACCAAAATTAACAGTTCCATCAAAACCTGGAGAGAGATTCCTTCCTTAATGCACAGACCTAATTCAACAAGAGAGGCAAGTTCTAATCTTGACTGTGCGGCATCTATAAGCAGAGCTTTGGTAGAGTGGACTTCCTAGTCCTTATACTGATTCAATGTTCATCTTTTGTCATATATATCTGCAATGCCAGAAGGTCATTTCTTTCATGTGAAGTTGATTTGATACAACAGATTTTCATTTTGGTAAGGAGAGCGAAAATGGAAGAGAAAATGAAAGTATACGCAAGTTCTGACAAGGGGTTATTGCAAAGTAAGGAGTTGTATCAGGTACACTACTAATTGTCTTCGTATCCTCTTTCTACTGCCAATGCTTCCTTAAATTTTTGGTTTCATGCATAAGCTTGAACTTGGCAGTACATTTTGAACACAAGCGTGTTCTCACGTGAACTAGAGCCCCTTAAGGAGCTAAGAGAAGTCTGCGCCGTCCATCCGAGGTCTCTCTCTCTCTCTCTCTCTCTCTGTGCAAGAAAAAGTTACTTCCAAACAGTGCAAAAAAGACATGAGTTTTTTTTCATGTGATTAATGCCGTTTCTGGTAAGAGTTTTTTCCAGTTCCGTACGATGGATGTGATCCCCCAGTTGTGTTTATCGAATGCTAGCAGTGGCTTGGTGTTCATGACATCAAATCCACAAGTGATTAATTTGCTGATGTTCAGGACCTGGATGAGCACTGCACCTGATGCAGGTCAGTTGATGGCAATTCTGCTGAAACTGCTGAATGCTAAACGGACCATCGAAATTGGAGTCTTCACTGGGTACTCTCTCCTACTCACTGCCCTGAACATTCCCAAGGACGGCAAGGTCTGTCAAGCATTCAACATGCGGTTGGTTGAATCTTTCCTGCTGATACGAGACTCCGATTGGATTGCTCACGTAATAAATTTGTGGCTGCAGATAGTAGCCATAGATGTGGATCGTGCGGCATATGAAATGGGATTACCCATTATCAAGAAAGCTGGCGTGGAGCACAAGATTGACTTCATTGAATCCGTGGCTCTCCAAGCTCTTGATGAAATAGTGCAAAATGTAGGGAACCCTGCAGGTTTTCCTTGTTTATGAAATTTCCTACCTACTGCACAGTAATTATGTTTTTTTTCCTGCTCATCGCACATCAAAATACAACATATAATATTTATCCAATTTGGCTCTTGAGACTGATGGCAATTTGGCACGATGAAACTAATCGCAGCCCGATGCCGAGGGGAGCTTTGACTTTGCCTTTGTCGACGCGGACAAGGTCAACTTTTGGAATTATCATGAGAGGCTGATGAAACTAGTGAAAGTGGGTGGGCTGGCCATGTACGACAACACGCTGTGGAGAGGGACAGTCGCCATGCCTGAAGATGTGGTTCAACAGAAACAGAAGGAGGGTCGAAAGCTAACGATCGAATTCAACAACTTGCTGGCCAAGGATGCTCGCGTCCAAATTTGCCATGCTTCCATCGGCGATGGAATGACAATATGCAGGCGAATTTCCTAAAAAGCAGGGATCCCCCCGCTTCACCATATCCTAGTTTGTAAAATGTTGTCTCTGGCATGTTGCATCCAGAATAAGTGAATAACAGCAATGACTCTCTCTCTCAAACCACATTGCTAAACCTTGACCATTCATTGATGTAAGATCTGGTCATGTAGTAATAACAGAAATAACAGCAAAAGACAGGAATATCACCAATCAAAGTCTGCTAGTCAAACAAGAGTCATGATCCTGAGTCTTCATGGGTTATTTCACATGTGGAGGAGCCGATGAGTTCAAGTCAAAAAAAGACTTGTTCCATATGATAAGTTATATGGAGAAATAGATTTTCTCACTATTGTAGAAGTGGTAGCCACAAAAACGTAGTAACAAGAAAATAAGAGAAAGCAGAAAATCTAGATTTGGGGCAAAGTCTGATTTACATCAAGCTGGCATCGGAGGTTGATTCGAGGTCCGATTGAGTTGAAATTTTGTCAGTGTCTTCGTGGTACAATCTTCTCAAATCTGAACGGTTTGATTTTCGTTTGAAACTCCCTACATCAGTTTTTTCGTGGATTGATCAAAACCTGCGTTTTTGGTCAGATTTATCATTGATCTCTTGTGAAATTTATGTGTATTGCCAAGAATTATGTTCTTGAGGTCTTTGCTACTATGTACTAGTATTTGCTAGAGAAAAACATTATTCACCCAATTTTGTTAATAGTGAAGATTTTCGGGTGGACTCCGGTCCCGTGGTTTTTGATCTTCTCGCACCGAGGGGTTTTTCACGTAAAAATCGTCTTGTATTTGCGTGCTTGGTATTTATTTTGCTCTACTACATCGGTTCCTATTAAGTTTACACAAGAGGGGAGATTGTTTTATTCTGCTGCGTTAATTCGATATTGTTTTAATTGTTACCGTTCTCCGACCAGCGCTTCCCTTCAAAGAGTTTCTGATTTCTTTGAACACAGTGGAGCGAAGCAGAAGCCAGAAGGCTCTCTTTCATTTGCCTCGCCCATTTATTAGAGACTCCTGCAGAGTTTGCGAAAGCAAGAGATAACGCCAATGACCCAAAAACAAATCCCAGTTGTTTGTTACGGCTTAACAGGTTGAACGAGCGTTTTCATTTGGACAGCGCATTCGAACTCGACTTTACATCGCTTGGGCAAGAAGAAAATTAAGCAAGAACCCCCAATGGGATTGGAGCGCAGCGAAAGGGAAAACAAAAGAGTGAATTAGGGGCAAAAAAGAAAGAACAAACCTGGGAAAGGAGAGTGACCAATCACAGGCTGCAACCCAAACAACATCTCTCTATAAACATATTTACTTCTACCCATTCAATTCTAAACTTTTTTTAATTTTATCAATTAAATATTAAATCTTTTCACGAATTATTAATTAAGTTCACCCAATTAATTTTGTTCGAAAATCGCTACTATGAAGATCGGTCATTCCACGTGACACAACCGATTGACATAAACAATTTTTTGATAACATTTTAATATTTTTTTAATTTTAATTAATTTCTTTTCTTTTTTTATTTTTTTCTTCTTTTCTTTTTTATTCTCTTTTCTTTGTCTTCTTTCTTTTTCTTTTTCCCTCCACCTGACCTCATCGATGGCCGGCAAGCGATGCCGGTTGCCGACCATCAATGAGGCCCAATGAGAGAAAAGGGAACAAAGAAAAGATAAAGAAAGGAAATACGTTAAATAATTTTAAAATGTTAAAATAATAATAATAAATTGCCCACCTTAGCATTAATTGTGCCGACGTCCCCCTCAATTGATAGAGCATGAAAAAATTTAGAACTGAATAAGTAAAAGTAAAATAAATTTAAGATATTTTAGATAATTTTGCACGGTTGTCTAAATAGGGATACTATGTTGACATGTCGGTTTAGACGACTTTGCGAAGTACAAGTGAACATAATAGGAACTTGAAAGATCTAACAAGAGTCTCCATAAATAGTCCGTTAACCCAAGGCCCAACTTGATATGTTCCTTATGTTAATGTTTCAATGCTCGCCTTGCCTCCCAATTCCCATTTCATATTTTTCTTCCCTATCAAGCACAAATACAGAAGATGACATTGGGGTCTCATCCTCGGGGCTCTTCTTCATATTTCTCTCTTGAACGTTTTTAAGATGTTCATATTAATAAAAGGCTATTGAAAGGAAAATCTATAAAAAAAGGGAAAATCTAAAATGCATGATATAATAAGAAAATCTTCATTTTTTTGGTAATTAATCATCCCTAGAAAAAGATTTATCCATTTTCGCTATGACGGGTGATTCCAAGTTTCGTTCCACTCGTGCAGCCATCGAAGGACAATATCTACCATCACTTTTTTGTCTCTCTCTCTCTCTCTCTCTCTCTCTCTGTATGTAACGTGACGGAATGGAGGATCTTCCCCACCATCTGATCCTCGACATCCTGGGACGCCTCGCCGACTCCGCCGACGTCGCCCGCTGCCGGACCGTCTCCCGGACCCTCAACGCCGTCTCCCGCGATGTCACGTCCTTCACCCTCCTCTGCTCCCTCTCCCGCTACCTCAGGTCCCGGTCGCCCGACGCCGGGTCCCTCGTCGCCCCCTTTAAGTCCCTCGTCGCCAGCTCCGTCCTCAGCTGGGGGAGCGTCGACTCCGTCGCGATCGGGATCGACGGGTCGCTCGCCGACTCCTGCGAGGACATGGAGGAGGAGGACGAGGCCGGGGACGACATGTACTTGATGGACGCCGGCTTCCTCGCGGGGTGGCTGCCGGGGGTCGGCGAGGGGTTGAAGTCGCTGTCGATATCGGACTTCTGGGTCCAGTCTTGCTGGAGGAGATCGGACGTTTTGGCTCTCGTTTCGTCTTGCTGTGAGTGTTCTGCTTTCTTGGGTGTTTCTTTTTCTTTTTCTTTTTGGCCTCTTTGGAAATGAGTGTGTATTTTGGCCGGATTAGTCGTTGCTGTTTCTTATGAGTCATGATGATGGGAGAAATTTAGAAAGAGTTATGAGGTTTTAAGCCAATAATTCTGGGTAAATTGCAAGAGCAAATCTTGTTCATGTTTACTTTTTCTTGGTTGAGGTAGAACCCTGCGTATGGAATTGGCCAACAATTCTGTCTGGAATCTGTAGCATCCATAGATTAGCTGCGACGATTCTGATCGCTTTTCTTCTGTTTTCGGGATTGAATAGATTCGTATCCTAGTTAACTGGCACTAGGACACTTGAAAAAGCTGAGAGCTTTTTGTATGTCATTTTTTACATTAGCTTCGAAAGAAGAGTCTTTGTTTCTGGAGATGGTCGATGGAATCGAACCAACTTGGTGGCTAGTCTACGTCATGATGCCGGCACCTTCCAATCCAACCATCAGTGTTGATGATGGACGCAGAAACTTGGTCTGGAGGGCGAGATAAAAAGTTCAGCAAAATCTTAGCTCGAGAGGGTGGGATGTGGGGGCAAACATAAATGAACATACAGGAAATTTGACATGCCATTGTATAGAATTAGACTATGTGACTAGCAGATAGGGAGGATGGCAACCCACTGGCCCACGTTAGGTCTGTAAATGATCACCATAACTAACTAAGCAATTTTTTTCTCTATTTGGATCTGCAGGTTGTAATCTCTATGAGCTGGAGCTGAAGAATGCTTGGCTGTCAGTGGATGGCTTGAATCCACTTCCCACACTCACCAGTTTGACACTCGAATTTATAAGACTTGATGATGAGAACCTGAGCAAGATATGTACTTGCTTTCCTCTTCTGCAAGTTCTCAACTTATGCGGCGTTGGTGGACTTAAAGAACCGAAGATTCATCTTCCAGACCTCAGGTCCTGCCAATGGACTGTGTCAAATGTTCCACTTTCCCTGGCCATTTATGCTCCCAGGCTGGTCAAGCTGAGGCTTAAGTGCATCAAACCCAAATCTCTCATCCTTGAAACTCCAGCATTATCCGATTTTGACCTCTCCATTGTGCAAGCAGATGATCTACAAGTGAAGGACCTTATTAGTTTGAAAAGCCTTAAGCTTGATTCCCCATTTCTTTACAATCTCATCACTGCCTTCCGATCTGGGGAAACAGTGGAGAAGCTTACTTTGAATACAGAAGTCAATAGGCATGTCGAGGAAATGATTAGCCTTGAGTTACTGTTTAAGACATTTCCCAATGTGAGCTCTCTCACAATTGGTCCTGGCACTTGGTCAAGATTGTGGCCATCCCCGGGAGGCGGGGAGGAAAATGTTGGAATGAAGAGCCTGAAAGGAATTGTCACATGCATGGTGGTCTCTCATATTGATGTTGCACAATCGTTTATTGCCTTTATAATGGATAAGTGCACTAACTTGTCAGATTTCACGATGCTCGTGCACCAGCAGCATGCTGACTCCACCTTGCTGAGCAACTTGACAAAAAGGTGCACTGCTGATTGGCCAAGACTGAAATGGAAATTTGGAGTCTTTAAGGAAGCTACCGAAGCATGCGGATTTACTGGGGGCTGGGATATAGTGTGGCAAAGACAAACTTTTGAAGGAGCAAGATAAGACGGCGCGCTTCTCTTGCTGGATAATATTTTGCCTGGCCTTCACAGGGAAGGTTTTTCCTTAATATGAAGGAAATTATCCTGATCCTGAGTTGAGACCGGCTTGATACAGGTCTTCCCTGATTGAGATTAGCGCTGGCAGAAGAACAGGACTGAGGAGACAAGCTTGTTTGCGAGATCCTGAGGAAGGCTACATGTATTTGTGGCGATGGAGATGGTACTACCTGCTCGGGGATGCACTCATATCTATCTGTTGCAGGTGATGCTGCGTCTCTCTCTATCGGCAGCAGCAGTTCTCCAGCAATATGTTCAGGAAAACATTCATTTAGAAAAGAAGGAAAAAATAAGGATGGGAAAGTAATACAAGAACAGGATGATTTGAATTGTCGGCAATTTGCACATGCTTATTTGTTATCATTGTGCCTGTACTGCTGGGATGCTACTAAGTGTAACACTTGTATACTTATGGAACGTCATTTGAATTCATCATTGGGAATCCCCTAGCACCGTCGTTTTTACTTCAACAAGTCTGCGCATCCATGGATATGGTTCATCGCTTACTCTTTCACTTTTCGGTGTTGCTTTCATGCTTTGTCATCCCTGGTTATGTGACCTGTGGTAAGAAGTCTTGAGCGTCCATGGATGTGTTTCATAGCTCACCCTTTTTAGAGGGGGCAAAGATAAAGTTTCCTGCCTGCTTGCATACGGAGCTTTGTAGAGCCTTCCAGTGCATGGTCTGTGTTTTAGGAGTTGAAGACTGGGCGTTGCTTTGATCCCTTGTTGTGCAGTCTGGGCTAAAAAAGTTAAAAAGCTCATGGCAAATGTGATTGGGGGGCGTTCCGAGAATCGAACTCGGGACCTCTCGCACCCAAAGCGAGAATCATACCACTAGACCAAACGCCCACTTCGACGTTTGGTCTTAAATAATTTGGAACTCTTTTGCTACTAGTATGATTAATTATTGCAAGTAGCTAATATGTTAATTGGCCCTCACATCTCACCTACTTAATGCACATCAACTAAGAAGAGACGCCATAAAGGCTGGACCAAGCTTACCAGGCTTGTGCCTTAGCATTCCGCATCCAAAACCAAATTAGCTTCATCTATTCACTTCCCCTTAAGACACTAGCGCCAATGTTTCGGATACTAGTGCCTGTCGCTGTTTTCATCTCCTTCACGAGTAACTGAGAGAGGCATGATCCCAGTCAGCAGAAGAGGCTTTTAATCAAGGATTAACAACAATATACTACCTCTATGCAGCTTTTAGTTAACTCCAGTTCATTTTGCTAGGGAATCACATATCAATAAGTGAAAACACCGTGAGAGAATATATGTCGACATCTTTTATTTGCCCACTGTCATTGTCGATCAAGTACGTGCAACTCTACTATATAATAAAGATGCAATACTGTACATGTTCCTGAGCCGCAAGGCTCATATCGATCCAAGCTGTCGGAGATCCCAGTGTTTCAGCTGGAATTGTTGACTCCAATTTCGGTTGCAATTGCAAACTCAAAGAGACCCTCTTCCTCACTGCAAAAAACCCATCTTCAGAAACAAAGGGAGAGAAGTAGATCATGGTCTTCCAATTGAAGATATTTCCCTGATAATAGAGTGAGTCGGCTAAATTTTGTGCACGCTATAACCCATGTCCTCTGAAGTCAGATTCTCCTTCCAACTCTCGAATTCTGATCCACCAAACACCACTTGCTTGATCCCGACGTAACTGCAAAGAAAACACTCAATTAGGGGGGGGGATGATCCCATATGTGCTTTGCAGTGAAAAAAAAGCTCAGACAGGTTTCTGGGTCATCTAAGCACCAGAGAAAGGGCAAAAACTGCAAAAAAAAAAAAATTCATGTCCCTGACAAAGGATAGACTCAATTAATCGATGTCCTCAAGTACAATGACAGAAAACTAGCTACCCACGTCTTCCAAGTACTAATGGATATATCACACTGCACCCTAGTGCTTAAAAAAGTAACTTTTAGAGACACCACAAGAAAGTATTATTTACAACCACCCCACTTCTGAAAGACTGGGCCCTTCTTTTTCCCCAGATAGTAGCATGCTTGTAGTTTATGCAAGTTCAGCAAACTTGAAAAGAAACTAATGAAGATTGTTATGAGCTCACTGCTCCAGCCCTCAAGATAACTCATAAAAGACTCTATTTATTTAAAATAGAGAGAGAGAGAGAGAGAGAGAGAGAGAGAGAGAGGCATGAAATGCATACTCAGAGCTTATTTGTGTCAGTGCATTTATCAAGACATCCACAAGCAATGGTTCACTCGTGCCAATATCAACCCTGCATAATTTTGGGCAAATTCAGACCATGAAAAGAAGGGGCAGGAAACAGGGGAAGTTTATAATGAATACCATATACGGGCCAAGTTGTCTTGAATCTCAAGGTCCCCGATGTTATAAAATGTGGTTGGTGTCACATTGGCCCCTTCAATGGCATCATACTTCGGTCTTTTATCCAGGGGAGATTGTGATAGCTGCAACAGTATGTATTCATATGAATAGTACAAATGAAGCAATGGGTATTATTGAAGCCTCAAATGGAACACGTGATTCATTACATAGATGTTGAGCACATCACAACACAAACCACCCAACTAGATCAAAAGGTTACACTCCAATCAAACATCCAAAGTGATGCCACTTACGCTAATGTATCAGCAATGATGCTGGAGGAGGTAGCCACTTGAAATGCTTGTGTGAACTTTATAAGAAAAGGCATTACTTACTTGCATATTCATGGAATTGCAACCACCAAGACGTCCAACAATGTGCCATGATCGAATTGTCTGCAACAGTATTCAGAAGAAACAGATCATCAGCTATTATCGTAGCAGTAAAAGAAGGGGTTTTATTAATTTCCAAATGGAGTAACTTACATCACATATTAAGGAGATATCTTTTGGTAATGGAGAATTGTAGAATTCAAACCAAATGTATGAATTTGAAAAATCAAATCTGCAATTTTCAGATAAAGTAATATTAACAAGGAAAGAAGAATTCCCTGCACTCAAAGAAGGCTCTAAAACTACAATGCACTTCACTCCAATTACATATAGATGTAAAATTCAATTGATGGACTTCAGAATCCAAACAACCTTTAAGCAACTCCTTCGAAAAGTTTACAAATGCAGGAAACCAGGGTAATTGATAATCTCTTGTTTCTATCACAATCCTTGACACCCCACAGGAAAAACAAAAAAAGAAAAACTAAACAAGATACGATTGGGAGGATCACAAGTCCAGAAAGCATTCAAGACATTCTACTGTAATCCCTCTGAGTATTTACTATATAATTCTCAAAAGGATGGAGTCACCAAAATGGTAATTAATCAGACCCAGTATGTCTCCCGAGTCCCAGGTAATAAGAGGAGAAGAAAAAGAGAATCCGTAATGAGAGTAAAATGTTGCTTCTTTAGCGACTCCCTTGGAACATAGGAATCACGAATGCAGGATGTAAGTGGTGATATTGCCAGAATGACCAATAAGCATGATCGGCAGAA
The DNA here is from genome assembly GCA_014182845.1 of Corymbia calophylla. NCBI lineage: Eukaryota > Viridiplantae > Streptophyta > Magnoliopsida > Myrtales > Myrtaceae > Corymbia > Corymbia calophylla. Next base: position 6,701,874 of record CM024695.1, read on the forward strand.
ATAACCATCATTTTCAGCAAAAATTTCAATGCCAAATTGCCAGTATTTTGAAAGGAAAAGTATACACTTCGTCTGTGGGTTGAGTTGTCACAAGGCAGCAGGAAATCAGCTTCATCTCGTGTTCCTAGAGACTCCTTTCTAGAAACTATACCGTGTTCATTTACTTAACAATGATGCAGTCTCACGAACATTTGATTCATTCATATCATACTCATAGAAAGAGCCATGGTTCGCCAAAGAATCATCAGTACAGAATTTTGCAACCCAACTAAACTCACTTGTTGAATTTCACTTTCATCGGTTCAGCTGAACCAGTCTTTGCATGCAACATCTTGTTCCTTTTCTTCCTCAGTCTCTCCTCCATCTACACGACCAAAAACAAACCTCTTGAGGATATTTATCACAATTCATGCATCTAAAAAGAAGCCACCACCCCAACAATAAAGCTGCCATCCTCCAAACCTTTCAAAAGAACCATAATCAACCCCATCAGCAAGAGAAAACACTTAGCATAAACATGGAGTCCAGACATCATAAAAACACAAACTTTAATCACTCCAAGTAGCAACAGCACCCAATTACTGAAGAAACAGCGTAAAAACCCTCAGATTTAGTGGGGAAACATTTCAGGGATATAATTTTGAGCCTACTTTAGAACGAGCCTTCTGGGGATCGTCGAGACAACTCCCGAGGATTTCAGCGAACTCAGGGTCTCGATCATACTTCTTCTCTTCTTCTTCTCTCCCTCCAAACCCACCACCCCACGACGTCTCTTCGCCCTTCTCTTCATCAAAATCAATTATCATTTCTCCTCCTCCTCCTTCCTCCATCTGCAAATTCCGGGCACCGGACTTCGAGCCTCTGCTCGCCTTAGCGACATGGGTCATCGACCTCGGATCCCCCCGAAAGCGAACCGGGAAACGAACGGCCAGGCATGGGGATACAGAGGAGGGACCGTCGGCGAACGCGAAGCTGAGCCGCGGTGGAGCGGAGGCGCAGGGGCTTAGGCTAAGGAGAAGCATTGGGTATGCAATACAACAGACGAAGGAGAGAACAAAGGGAACAAAAATGGCGCGTTGTAGCTATGGAGGATGCGAGACAGCGCCCTGGGCAATCAGCAAAAACTGACCTTTCGACTCGCTTCGAGAAGAAGAAGATGATGATTAATGATGATGGAGGAGGAGAAAAGCCATAAACCATAAACCATAAACCATAAACCATAAACCCTCTCTGGCCGCGACGAGCATGACCGATTTGCTAATCCAAAAGGAAAAAATGTCCCTCGTTAAAAATAAAAGAGTTATTTTGAGTTTTTGATAATTATGGTGGGGGAAAAAGTGATCATTTATAAACTTTTTTAATTAGGATAGCATTTTAATAAAATTTGAGGCATTTCACGTTGTTAACTGCATGTTTGATTTCAACTTTTAAATGTTTAAAAAGATGATCAATTGTAACATGAGCGAACGGAAGTCATTGAGTAAATTACAATTTTATCATTATACCAACATCATTTCATTAATAGCTATCCAAGAATCCAATTTTGAAATATCATTGGTAGTGTATAATCATATCAACATCATGCGTTATTGCTCTATAGATGTGACTTTGCATTTAGAATAAATATGGGTATAGACTCAATGCATCTAGATGTTCTATACTATGGCTAAATCTAAATAAAATCATGTTTGGACTAGCAATTTGGCTACTAAATCACTTCTTAATATATAATCCGTGAAATTGATGGGACAATCATGAGTTTACTATCAACCTATCTATATGGAGAAGTTTTCTATTTTTTTTTCCTGCATTAAAACATTAAAATAGCTTGATTTGATATACAGATCCGAAAATTAAAGCGCACTCTATGCACCTACATGCTCATGTAGCTAATATTATGGATCTCAAAAACTCGAATTAAGAAAACAAACATGCTTGTTACTTAGATAAATTCTCCAATTGTTTTTAATGAATCTTGCAAAAGCAATAAGTTTGAAAAATAAAGAGGAAAAAAAAAAAATGAGAGAGAACGGATAGAAATTACCAAACCCTAATCAAGAATTTTCCATTCATTTGATGGGCCCAACAGAGCCCATACAACCAAAGCCCAGGCACCATCTCTCTTCCGTAGCTAGGGTTTTGCTGTGCCTTTATTTAGCTCCGAGCACAATTGACGTCCTCCGTTTTCGCTCACTCCCCGCCGCGAACCCTAGCAGGTACTCTTCTTCCCCTCTCCGCCTCCTTTCTGGCAGTTGAATCTGAATCTGCTGCGACTGAAGGAGTTTTGGGTTGTAGTTTGTTTGTGTTCCCTGCCCTTTTTTCCTCTGTTCGTCTGGGTTGAACGAAAAGTTTGCTGCTTGCGAGCGAGCTTTGCTCGAGAGTTACGTGGGTTGTTGTCTTTTTGGGTAAATGAGAAGAAGAATTTCTGTCTGGATGCAGGTAAGGTCGAAGTGAAAGAGCCAAGGCGCGAGGATGGTGGAGAATACAAAAGGGAGGAAAGAAGAGGTGGTGACCCGGGAGTACACCATCAACCTCCACAAGCGTCTCCATGGATGGTGAGCATTCGTTAGATTGTCTCGTCTCTTGTTTGGCTGCCAAGTTCTTTTTTTTTTTTTTTTTAAGTAATTTGGTTAGAGGTTCTCTATGTTGGTCGTGTAATGTGTTTGCGCAATAGTCTAGATTGCTGCTTAAGGGCTGCTTTTCTTGTTGTGTTTCAGAGGGTTCGGATGTCCTGGGTCCACCGATATGATTATAGACATAGTCGAACGGTGTCCGTATTTCCCGTGCAGATGTTTAGATTGCTAGAGCGTTATTAGTTTGTGTCGAGAGCTATTGTTAAGTTGATCATCTTTGATGGGTCATGCTTGGGAGGCTTTGACGAGTGCGCATTATCAACATGCTCTGCTCTCATCATTGATGGGGCTAATAGGCTGGCAGCGCAGGTGGCTCTCTAGTGTCATTTGAATTTGGCTTTCTCAATTTAGTCCTCATCCTTCCTCTAAACTATTCAGTAGCTTTCACTATCAACAGGTCCAAATTTTCATGCATGAATTCTTTTAGTTACCATTCTCTAGCCATTCGCTAGTTAATCTATATTGATCTGCCTGTTATAAATGTATTTACTCGTTGAGTTTGGGGAAAGCGTAAATGCAATTAATGTTTTTCCAACCCATCCAAGTATTTGTGCTTGTGGTTTGCAATGCTAGACACCTTTATCAGTAGTCTTTAGAATCCATAGACTTTTAATTATTATAGTTAGATTATGCCTGTCTTCCTTGATTTTCATTTTCAGTTGATTGAAAAATATCAGCCACAAGCTTGGCTCAGTTAATGTATTTGCCTTTGTTGCTTGTCCCATAATTTCGTATATTATGTTGTGTCTGGCTCCACCAATAGATCGTGGTCACTGGCTATTAATTATTTTTTTGTCAATGCTTTGTGAAGAACTGGCATTGAATCATTCAACAATGACATTAGGGGTACATGGATCTTTTAGCACTTAAAATTAATTTTGGTTGCATTGTCTTTTTGAAATGTAGCACATTCAAGAAGAAAGCTCCAAAGGCCATAAAAGAGATCCGGAAGTTTGCCCAGAAAGCCATGGGAACCAATGATGTGAGAGTTGATGTGAAGCTCAACAAGCACATATGGAGCAGGGGGATTCGAAGTGTGCCGAGGAGGATCAGGGTTCGCGTTGCTCGCAAGAGGAACGAGGATGAGGATGCCAAGGAGGAGCTCTACTCTCTAGTCACTGTTGCCGAGATCCCACCGGAAGGGCTGAAGGGATTGGGCACCAAGATCATTGAAGACGATGATTGAGTTATCTTTGTTTCCTAGCTTAGTAAATCTTGCTTTTCTCTGGATTAATAGACTTAATGAGGGTTTTGTTCAACATTTTTGGGCGTTGTTAGATTGGTCCGTGAATCGTGATCACATATGCAGAAAACCTTTTACCATATCATTGTTGGTTTGTTGCTTCTCTCCAAGTGTGGAACCTGTATTACACCGTCCATATCTTCCTCATTCTGTTCAGGACCCGGATCCATTGCCGCTTGTTTTGAATTAAGTAGTTGGACGAGTTACCATATCACGTTACGTGACTAACAAGATCAGGAATTAATGCTGGTTTCAATTAAGAAGCATCGCATTGGCTATGGCCACGCTCCTTTATCACCTGTTTGCCCTGTGACCTTCGCAAGTAACATCGATATGTCATCAAAGTAACATCGATATGTCATAACCTTACCTCAAGTGTGGGAGACTATATCTCCTGTGTCCAGCAGTAACCATGACTTAAGTTGTAGTATCTATGTTCATTGCCAAAGGGCCCTTTAATTCCTAGTTTCATTACCAAAGGACCTTTAATTCCTAGTCAATCTTTTTATTGTCAACCTTTAATTCCTAGTCAATCTTTTTATTGTCAACTGAGAGGAAATATGAGAGATAATATTACAAGATCTCTCATCTCAAAATGAATCTCCCGTTTTGAGTCTTCTTAGACCTACTCAAGTCCATATTATCAATATCATCAGCCTCCTACTTTAGCCACAAGCTTCAGACCAATGATTTGTACATTTTTGTAAATGTTCACATGTGAGCATACAGAGGAATGGAGCATTAAATCACATCTTCACACATTTCCCTACAATTCTCATAAACCTTAGTAAAAAATTTTGAAGTAGGTCCAGGGCCAAACAACTGCTACACGTCGCATGAAGATGAAGGCAGCCCTCTTTGCAGTGGGACCCTGCAACGGGAGGACTGGACTAAACTTCTTCAGTGAATACTCAAGAAAGATTGAAACAACCTGAAGTATTTAACCATCTGCTTAATGACTCAGTCCAACGATCTTCGGTGAAGAGTGATACAGGCATGAGCAGAATATTAGTGATCTTCAACGCTTCAGCTAGCTTTATAAGTATACATATAGCCTCGAAGTTTTCTCACTTCTTCTGCTGATTCATGCAGTATGTGATCCACATATAGACAGAGGCCAGCTCCACTGCCATTTTTGTGTTCAGGAATGTTAATTTCTCAGCAAACCATAATTGCAGCCAGAACAGATGTCAATTTTTGAAACTTACCCAAGAGGTCCCAACGGAAGCCATAAAACATCCCAGCGAAATCTTGGAATTCTGTTGCAAAACCATAAGATTCATTGTTGCAATCAGATAACTTACAGTATTATTTTAATGAAGTAGAAAGGCAATAACGCATCGAGGCATCGAATATAATACCACTCATAAGGTTCATCAGGTGAAATATCTGGGCACCAATAGTCATCTCAATACACTTCTATCTAATATAAAGGATAGTGCTCTGCTAGTACCACAGGCAGAATAAAGAAGAGGTTCATTTTTTCAAGTGATGAACTATATGGGTGAAGAAGCATCTCTGACTACAAAATATTTCGGGCAATAAGCATGAAGCAATGTATCGAAACTAAAGGTGGGGTGGAACGCCGAGAAGAAATGAACTAACAAAATTTAAACCATGCTGTCCTGTGAAAGAGGAGCACAAAACTTGAAGGTATGAACCACAGAGAAGAGATACTGTACCTTGACAAGTAATACAGCCAAAAAATTGCTGGTACAATGCTGGTGAAGCATGAATACCAAAGCCACTGTCTATGTTGTCTTGTGTTTTGAATAAGCCCAACGATAGCCATAGAGCAAGCTAAAACAGCAATCCAATCTGTGGGTAGTTTTAATTAGCATTGTCCATGCCTCATGTTCCATGTTGACGTAGATACCCAAACCATGCAAAACACGACAAGAAAGAAATGGCACATTCCTAAATCAAAGCTGTGGATGCTCAAATACTTGAACAGATAAACCATCCAAGACAAGCATTCTCACAAAAGCCAAAGAAAATGATTGTGCGATTAAGAAAAAGACTTATGTTGGAAGGGCAGGTATAAGTAATGTTAGGAGCACAGCCAAAGTGAAGCTGGTATTTGAGACTCCTCAGCTAACATCACATAGGAATTGAATAGGAAAGAACTATTTCCACACAATTGTACAGTTCTATATTAATGAAACACCTCCACAAAGTTATTGATATAATCAAAACCCCATTAAAGAAAGAGAAGAATGGGGCAAGACATGACCAACTGATTATAACCACGGTTCAAGAAGTAGTTGAAAGAAACACACCTGCAAATATAATCATCCAAGAAGGAGCCTCCTCCATGAAGTAAGCATGATATCGCTGATTATAAGGGGAAACCATGTTAAGATGATCTTGTATACAGCGTTTAGAAGAAAATTGATTTTTGAACTATAGAGAAGTTGACAATTCAGAATTACTGTGCTGCTGACTTCACCAACCATGCAACTATTAAAAGCAGTATCATACTCTGAGCTTTTACAATGCATGCCCAAAATTGTCTCAATTCTGGAGGAATACCGAGAATATATAGATCCATCCATACCAGAAAGATAATATATGCAAACATGGGAAATCTAAACCACATAAGCTGAGCTTTTATAATGCATGCCCAAAATTGTCTCAATTCTGGAGGAATACTGTGAATATATAGATCCATCCATACCAGAAAGATAGTATGTGCAAACATAGGAAATCTAAACCACATTCAGGTATGACACTTAAAGAACTTACTATATGTATTTCAGCTACCACAAAAACCCAGCCATTTTGAGACAAGAGAAGAACAAAATCTGACTTTAATGGAGGATCATCACGAACATACCAATTCCCATGGAGATGTAGCCTGCTGGTATATAGAAAAGACAAGGAAGGCAGCAAAGCAAAAGAGAAATGCCGCAAATACACTCTGCAATCATAACAAGTTTGAGAAAAGATTGAGATGTTAATTAAATTTTAGAATGCATCAGCTTTAAAAAAAGCACTAACAAATATACTAATATAGGTTAAATAACCCGATCAGATTGAAGACATATAGCTCGTTTCGTCATCAATTTACCCTCCAACAGAGACTCTGTAGTGCTTGATTCTTTTCGAATGATCGAACCAACTCCTCTTGCTCTGCACAAGGAGGAAAAAAAGAACCATACGAGTGTCACACAATGCAGAGCAAAATCGGCCCTAAAGAACAATTCTCAGTTGGCTTCACTGCTGCAATCCAGGAAAACAACAATACAACAAATGCTACTCACAATTGCTGATCATGACTCAAATTCACAGACCCAACAAACAAAAAAAGAACTGCTATAATCCAACTCGCATACCAAACCAAATTGAAGTAAAACGACTTTGCCCAGATGGGTTTCATCCTAAGAAGCCAAAAAAGTGAAATTTTAGTTTTCTGAAGGGATTGAGCGACGAAACATGAATCTATTTTAAGGTTCTTCGAACTTCCTCCTCTCTTGTGTTCATTTGAGGTCCCTGAACGAGAAATTAAACAACAAAATATAAATTTGAAAAGGCAGAGCAGAGACCTTGGGTGTCCATGGGACGAGAATCGTCGAGAGAGGGATCGTCCCGAGTAGGAAGGGAGAAGCCGTCGCCGCCGCGAGGCCTTCTCCAATTCTTCGATAGCCGCTTCATCGCCATCATAGCCTTGAGCTCTTTCAAACTCAAAATGGCGATTTCGTTTCTGCAGAACGAGCTGGAATGCTGCGGCGGAAACTCGGGTTCTGTTTGTCAAAACGCCGTCGTTGCAGATTTCGATTGGGAAAAAAAAGGAAATTTTCAAATATTATTCTAATCTTAAAATTAAGAGAAATTACACGTGAATTTATGTATTAACATTTGCATGTGATGAAAATTTCATGGATTTAAAATACAGAGAAGAAAAGTTGAATGTTTGTGCGTTGTAAAGATTTGCAAAAAGCAAAAGGCTATAATAAAGTCATTCTAAAGAAATTTTCAACTTTTGTAACGATGAAACATTTGAAATGATATTTGAATTTTGATATTGTCTAAAGCTCTTTTTTTTTCATAATCTTTTAACAAAGTAAAAATTACTTTTTGTAATTTCAAGTATCCTAAAAAAAATTATATTTTAGTCGAAATTTTAGCTTGCCATTTTGATTTTCAGGCAAATAAAAGAAAGAAAAACAGAAAATGGGCCATTGAACTAGTTGAGTAATTGCTCCAAAAAAACCAGTTGAGTAAGCATGTCTGGTTCTGAAATTTTCTAAATATTCAAAAACCTTTTCATAAAACCAGGAGGCCATTTCCTTTTAATAGTTAGAATTTGATGTGTCCAGTAAACAGAAACAGTATTGTTTTCAAATTAGATAAGTTTTTCTAATGTTATCAAGGAATAAATTTGCTAGTGTTGTTAGTTTAAATAGTCAATACTATTTGGACAATAAAACCTATAAATAAGAGCAATCAAAAAATGAACTTATAGTATAAGTAACATTTAGCATGATGAGCATTGTTCAGCGAAAACAATGTTAAATAAACATATATTACATGACGTAACCGAACATTGTTTTCATTCAGAAATGTTTAAACAAAATAAAATAAGTTAAATGACTTTATAGTTTATGAAAAAAACCACAAATAAAGTTATATTCTCACTTTAGATAAAGTTTTTATTTGTCATATTCTCACTTTAGATAAAGTTATACTCACGTAGTGAGATGACCCGATTAACATTCTTACTTTAGATAAAGCCATATTCTAAAGTGGATTAATTTTTGGGACGCACATAAAGATCCACCTATGATATAGATATATCAAATTTTTTCTTAAAATTTCGTGCTTTCTATCACCAAGCCACCATGAATTCCTCCATCAGTCCAAGGTGAAGTTTCCAATCCAAACCCTAACGCTTGCAGCATACTGCATAGTACTCCAATTTTCCCACGTTCTTTTTTCAGCATCTACTTTTTGGGGCGCAACATTTCTGATCAAATTCAATCACAAAAACCGGACAAACCCATAGAAAATGCTTTTTCCGCATGAGATCAGCCGAGTGTCGAGGTCGTAACCGCTCCAAGGAAGCTGATAGCTCCAGGATCAGTCCATTCGGTAAGTATAATGACCAGATTCTAACAGGGCATGAAGCATGCCAACATGAATAACTCAAATCTTGGGTAATATCTACAGTCACTTTATCCAGTACAAACATAACCACCCATACCCTCAAACAAGAAGACTATTTCAGCAACAAATACATATAACACCAACTTATCAAAACATGCTCAAGAGGAAATGTTTGCATAACTAAGAACAACTCCACAGTAATTGCAGTGTGCATTTCCATCTAGAAAGAAACTCAGCCACTATTGGAAAATTTGAACAACGTAAGCTAAGGTTACATTACTTTTCTCAAATAAGAAAAGCAAATAATAAGTTTCAGTATTCTGAGTGTATCGGCTCATGGGTCTTCTTCTACCCTGCATGTGTTCTTATAGATCCGCTCTTCCTGGGTACCTTGGGAATGGGATGACATCCCTAATGTTGTCGATACCAGTTGCGAATAGGATCATCCGTTCAAAACCCAAACCAAACCCGCAATGTTTGACAGTCCCATATCGCCGCAGGTCAAGATACCATTCATACGGTTCCAGGGGCAGCTCCATCTCAAGTATCCTGATAAAAATGCAATTCAAGCCATCACTTGACCTGATTTTATCACCACTTTGCATCTAGGGTTAAAGAAACTATTACGTATATGGTAAAATGACAAGGAAATATACCTATCACGAATAACCTCATAGCGCTCTTCCCTTTGGCTTCCGCCAATTAATTCTCCCACCTGAAAGTGAGCAGAACTATTAGACTTGGAAAAACAGCACACAATGATAAAGCCTGCCAACCAGTTCCCTAATAGTTGATTTTAATTTAGTAGATTTTGATAATTATTTCTTCCTTCTTTGGTCTACAGGAAGTTTCATTTGTGACTAGCAAGTAATTGTCCTACCTTTGGTACGAGAACATCCATGGCTGCGACTGTCTTTGAGTCGTCGTTGAGCCTCATGTAGAATGCTTTAATTCCTTTCGGGTAATTGTACACAATAACAGGCTTTTGGAATTTCACCTCTGTCAAGTATCTGTGAAATTGGCCAAAACAAAGTTTAACAACCATCAGTTATCAGATAACAAGTAGATTCTGTTTGGTACAGCTGTGCATGCTGTCTGTTTTGAAGCACATGCATTTGGCGATACATCTTTCAAAAGTGTTTCACTGGGCCTCCGAATGACTATTGCAACAGGCAAAAACTACTGCAAGATTACTGTTGTTATTAGAATGACAAAAAAGATTTATAACATAATGTAGATTTGTTACCAACTGTTATGTCTGTCTTGCTAGAATTTTTAAAATATATTATTTTCACCATACTAATTTAAAATGTTCTTGTTGTTGTTGCTGTTGTTGTTGTTGTTATTCTGTATTTTTTTTACTTATTATTATTGCTATTACAAAATCAATATAGTAATTTTATTATTTGAAATTTTGAAAAGTCGCAAACTTTCCTTCTAGGAAAAATATTTATGAAAATTTGAAATAAAAATAATAATAATAGAATTATTGATTATTATTATTAGTTTCATCATTATGTTTATTATTAGTATCATAATTTTAATTAATATTTATGGTTTCATTATGATAGAATTAACATATTAATCTTTTTCTTTTTGTTTAGGTATTTTGTCCTAATAAAATAATCTTTAAAAAAACTTAAAAAGTCATGGCACCTCAAAGCTACTAGAGGCAATTTTTTTGTGAAAACTGTGAAAGTATTTTTCAGCTGCAAGAGCGTCGCTGCTATGAGATTTTTACCAAAGACCTCAAAATGCCGAAGCATTACCTTTCTCCAACTGTTGCAGCTGCAGAAAGGCCGTAACAAACACACACGAAGTCATGCAAGTACATACCTTTCATGCTCAGATGCTAAATCAATGCCCCATTCCACCTTATTCTCAAATTGTTTACCACAGTTCACAGCCTCCACTAAAAGGTCCACAGCTTCAGTGTAAGAAATACGCTCGAAGGGGGTTGAAGCAACCATTCTTAGACGATCAATGCAAGTTTTGTCAAAATTCTTGGCCATGAACTCCATATCATCAAGGCAGTCATCCAGTAACCATTTACATAAAAATTTCACATATGCCTCTGCACAGTTCATGTCATCCTACACAGGAACAGAATATAGAACCCTTTAATGTAATTAACGATTTTGCACAAAAATGGTAAAAGTAATGGGCACACATCATCTTCAAGGGAAATGGACCAAATTATTCCCTCCCAGACATTATTTAAATTAAAGTAAAAACCGAAACATCCAAAAGATAGTAATGTGTGGATGGTGGACTATTCGAAATCATAACAAAGCATTTCTAGAAATACTTAAGTTTTGCAGATAGCATACATTACCAAGCTCAATTAGCCACTTAAGTTTATGTACATAGAAGACAAAATCTTCATGTTAACTTGGAGACTTGGCATACTATCTTAAATGCACCCATTACAAGAAGAAATCAATCAATAATAAAGAAACAATAAGAAGAAACTAAACAGGAATAGATATATAAATTCTCATGTAGATGCTGAAATTTGCTATATATAAACACTTTCAATCAGTCAGACTAAAGGACTGAGATGACTTTACCTTCAGATCTGCAAAAGCTATTTCAGGCTCCACCATCCAAAATTCTGCCAAATGCCTTGATGTATGAGAGTGCTCAGCACGGAAAGTCGGACCAAATGTGTAAACGCTACTAACAGAACACGCAAAAGTCTCCACTTGCAATTGTCCAGAAACAGTCAAGAATGCTTGACGGGCAAAAAAATCTCGTTCATAATCTATCTTTCCATCCTTTTGTGGGATACCAGGTTTTAGCTTGAATCTCTCTTCCAGCTTTGAAAGTTTCTCTTTGGCCTTTGTTAGCTCAGCCACAGATGCCGTGATATCCGCCTTACTAGCTTTAGCAGATTTCAGCTGTGCAACTGCCTCTCCCTTCTCTTTTACGAGAAGCTTAGCAGCTTCAATCTCCTCTTCAGATGGGGGAGGATTCTTGATCAGCTCCTTCTCCACCTTCTCAGCCTCATTTATCAGAGTTGTTACTTGAAACATTTCACCCGCACCCTCGCAGTCACTAGTGGTGATAATCGGAGTGTGTATATAGAGAAAGCCATGCTTTTGGAAGAATGTGTGAGTCGCATAGGCCAAAGCATTACGGATCCGAGCCACAGCAGAAATCTGAAAGCATCTATCATTTAGAAAAAAATCGGCAATGAAAAAGATGCATTCAGCCTATAAAATCCTAAGAATCGCTCAGATTATGCAAAAACGCTTTTTATCAAGGAAGCTACTCTGGTTATCATATTGATACAAGGTTTGGATAATTATAAAGTTTTTTCTCCCCATTCCTTCAACATGAGTGGAGAACTTCTTGATCTCAACCCGGCAAAAAATCAACCTTTGACAGATATTCGCCTAAATGGGCATAAAAAACACATCCTTACCACGTTAGAACAAAGAACAAATTGAAGTTGTCGCAGTCATGAACTATAAACCAGAATTTTCACATCATTTCAGGAGCAGCAGCACAGAGCACATGAATTGAACAAGCAAGTTAAAGAAGGCACACGTATTCACGAACGCACCGTGTTGGTCTTCGGCCTCAGATGCACGACGTCCCTCAAGAACTCGAGCGTGAGCTTAGTCTTCGGCAGCGGGTACTTGGCCGGGTCGACGGGGCCGACGTGGACGACCTCCTCGACCCGGAGCTCTATCTTCTGCTTCGTCCCCTCGGGAGGGGCCTTGAGCACGCCCTCGACGGCCACGCACGTGCCGGTCGGAACGAGCAGGCCGAGATCGGCCACGGCGGAGTCGACGATGACCTGGAGGTTCATCGGGCACGAGCCGTCGTTCACCTCGAGGAAGGCGAAGGAGCCGCTCCCCTGCTTCCGGCCGGTCTTGACCCAGCCGCCGACGCGGGCCCGCTGGCCGGCGAGGCCGGAGCCGCCGTCGGGGCGGCCGAGGATCGAGCGGATCGGGACCCGGTCGGAGAACTCGTGCTTGGGGACGACGGCGTCGGAGAGTGTGGCGGCGGCGAGCTGGTCCACCGGCGGCTGCAGCGGCTGGTCCGACATTGCGTTTGCCCTTCGTGGGTGTCGCTCTCCCTCTCTGCGGGATTTAAGACAGAGAGAGATTTTGACAAAAACCCTAACGTTTGGTTATGGTGTTATTCCCACCGAACGAGGATGAGGTCTCCACCGAGCTTTTATATCGCCAAAAAAAAAAATTTATTTCCCCATCACCATCTTCTTCTTTTTTAACTGGAAAAAAAGAAAATTCGAGGAGGATTTTATTTATGTTAATGTATTTTGTAAAGATTTCATTTCTAAAAGGGAACGAACATTTATTGAAATGTTTTAAGGTAGATTTTCATGTCTTAGAAATTATATATATATATAAGAAAGAACTGAAGAGTTGATTAAGAGATCATAGGATATCTTGCTAGACAATAATAAACACATATTTACTTCGACAACATCGTTTGAATTTTTACTTAATGTGATTAAACTTGTTTGATCTTTACTTGCTTGTTGAATACTTGGATCTTAAGCACTTAATGAGTTAATTAAATAGACTCTTTATCAAATACCATCGTGCAAATCAATGATGGATGTTTTTCGTAATCTTGATTAGGAAAATTATTAAAAGAGTCTTAAACCTAATATATTTATGTCAATTTTTTTTAGTTTGTGCCGGTTCAATTCTAAGCACTTCAATCTTACCAATTTAATTATAAATATTTTTGATAATTTACCAATTTAACCCTTTCGACAAATTTTAATTGAAAATTGCTGATGTGAATACCGATCTCCCTATGTAACATAACCGATGCTACCGTTGATAGTTTTTACAATTTTTTTTATATTTTTATTCTTTTTCTTTCTTTCTTTTCTCTTTTTTTTTTAACAAAGTTTGAAGAGGATCACTAGTCACTAGAGAGGGTTGCAAAGCCCTCATCGGGCTTATAAAAAGGAAAAGAAAAAAGAAAATTTTATAAAAATCATAATTTTTTAAATTATAAAATTCTTTACATTAGTATCAATTGTGCCATGAAAGCCAACGTTTACATTAGTGATTTTTTACAAAAAATTGTCAAAATGACCGAACTAACGGATTTTCAAAAATTTAATGATTAAATTAATCAAATTAAAAGATTTATAATTAAATTGGCATAAATATAATAAGTTTATGAATTTTTTAGAAATTTTTCCCTTACACGATTTTTTATATGAGGAGTGACTATTATTATAAGATAGTTAACACTTCCACTATTATGAACACGTCATTGACCAATTTTCTTGTCAAACAAGCATCTCGGCTTTGGGGTGCAAATTAAAGTAAAGTGAAAAAGAGAAAGGAGCGAAAGCACTAAGTTATTCCACCAAATTTCAAAAAAAAAAATGTCGAATTCATGAGTTTCAAAAAAAATCGTAAAAGGTCAAAAATTAAAAGTAAAAATCACAGCAAACAATAGTCCTCATTTTCCTTTTCGATAAAAAGGAAAGCAAAAATATTAGTTTTTCTTTGGTGTACGAACAAGAATTAGTTGTACACAACATATATCCAAAAAAAAAAGTTACAACATATATTTTAGCGACACGACACGTAAAAGTCACGCCGAGAAAATTTTGAGCATCGAAAATATGGAAATTAAAATTGCGGAAATTTCGGGGGGGACATTTCCGTCTCTCCCGAGGAGGTTGGACTCCCGTAGTGCGAGGCGCACGGTAAGCGCGGGCGAAAAAGTCGGGGCGAGTTGAAACGTGCTCCTCACGTGACTCGTGGGAGAGACAGACGTGCGTGTGCCGCAAGGCGATCCGTTGATTGGACGATCCCCGGGCTGGAATCCGACGCGGAGAATCTTGTGCGGTGGAATCTTCCGATTTTCCTGATATTCTTCGATTTTCCCCCCCAAAAAAGGACGGCTAGGGTTCCATGATGGAATCCTCGTATTAATGTCCCTGGCGCCATCGCGAGAAATTCTTCCCTTGGATTTCATGGAATCTATCGTTGATCGTGCTAATCTTATACTGGTGTCATGGCCGATGATTATAATAAATTCAATCCGATAATTATGGATTTATGCGAGTTTATTCTAATATCAACGTGTTAAGATGAGTCGTGTACTCATTTTTTAACCCAAATTTAATAAGTTAGGTTATCGTGTAAGTTGGTCATATTCAATCATTTGGTCATAAATGAATTTTGAATAGTAAATAAGTTCACAATTTTACTTGTAGTCAATTCATTTCTATGACTTCATTACCCTCGTTCAATTTTGTACCCACTTTCTCTATGCTCTCACCATAATTTGAGTATGAATATTTTTGGATTAGGTAAAATATTCAAGTGTTTTAACAATATTAAACATATCATATATAAATTAGATTGGGTATAAGTCAGTACATTTATATTATGAATTATATTAATTTTTACTTGATCCACCCGTTTGACAAGCATATTTCCTCATTTGAGTGCAATTAGTAGTTTAGTTGTTGGTGAGCTATTATTGGTTAGTCGTCGAGAATGCCCGAGTTTTCCTTTTTGGTTTTCAACATCGGATAAAATAAGCAAAAATCTCTAACCTATATACCCATAAAAAAAAATCTCTAACTTTTCCGCACGGTAAAATAAACACAATACGTTTTACTTGAGGAAAAAAAAAAAGAATCGTTAAGTTCTATGTCCATGCAAGCCGACGTAGCATTTGATGTGGTTAATGGCAAAACGAAAGGATATCATTTCTCATGAATAAAAATTGACATAATGTCTTAATCTCTTGAATCAAAGACATGTATGTTTCAACATGAAAGAAAGATAAAAAGAAATGAGTTTTCTTTAGAAAAAAAAAGAAATGAGTTTTGATCTGCTTGCCCTGAAACGATATGACCCAATAAGGAAATCTCTCGAGTAAACATTCGTGAATTTTTATTTTTTTTATCATTTGAAAGAAGAGATGTTTTCGTTCTACTAACTTCCTCTACTCCTACAATCATTCATTTCTTTAATCCTGTTTAAATGACACCATAAAATTGTTCACATGGTACATTAGCACACATGTGGTGCTGATCAAATGGTGCTGGTCCGGTCAAGCTGGGTGAGGTAGGGTTCAAGTGAATTTGGGCCTGGCCCAAACGAATTCAATCGTTTTGGCCCGAACCTTTTGAGTGTCAAAGCGCATTTTTTCTCTAGCTTTTTCTCAAACGAATCATTTATCATTGGTAATAAAAATTCGAAGTTTGGAACATGCAATCATTTAATGATTAGTGTTCATACTCGAAAATATTTGAATTTCGTTTTAAAAGCGAAATTCGCGCCCTTGGAAGTTTTGCTAGTACAGGTCTCGTGCCCTGGCAAGTGGTGAGCAGCCCCGATACACGGTCGCGGGGAGACGATGCTCCCGATTTCCCCTCTCTCTCTCTATGCGTGTGTTTGCGCGTGGGCACCCGCGCGAGGTCCGACTTCGCTCTATTATGCACGGCTTGTGTTGCTAGACTTTCATGGTTTGTTGGGTAGCCGCAGCCCGAACCCTCTCTTCCTTTTCTCTTTATTCTATTTTTTCTAGTTCGTTTACTTGCTTATTGTTTGATATCTGCCGGTTGCTGGTCGACCGTTTTATCAAATTCATGACAAGCTCTGACGCATGTAAATTAAGAGGAAAATATGCCGCTTGTGTTGACACAACACGTTTAGATACATTTGGGCACATTTATATGTGCTAAAGACACGATTTTACGTGTTTATGTTGGCAATTATGTCTTGGACATGTTTCATGTGTCACATGTTTAAGCTGCTAATTAATCCGTTTTAGGTTTTGAAATTATGACGTAATTAATAAATATATTGTATGCCTACAACTTTATCCAAGATCATGACATGTCATGAAGATGCCTCATGTTCACTTTCACACCACATTTATAATTTAAAAGATGTCATTAATAACATTCCAAAAGAAAATGATGAGCAAGTTGCCCAAACCATAAGCCTTGACTCGAGAAGATGAACATGTCAATCGAGAAAAGTCATTCCAAAAGAAAAAGAAGAAGAGATGAGCAACTCGCCCAAACCATAAGCCTTGACTTGAGAAGATGAACAAAAGCTATTTTCTTTTTCTTTGGCGGACACATTTACCCGACTTTTTAACTAAGGTATTTTCACTTTTTTTTTTTTTTTTTTTTTTCTTTCTTCCCTTTGCCCGAGGTGGGAGAGGGATGTCGAGGGCCATCCGACCGAGGGCAGGGCCGCCCTCGGTCGAGGGCGAGGGTCGCCCTCGGTCGGGCGGGTTTGGATCCGGATCCGGGGGGCGAGCGCGGTCCTCCCCGTCCGGCGGGGCGGGCGACCCTCGCCTTCGGTCGGGCGGCCGCGCCCGAGGGTCGCCCTCCGCCGAATCGGCGGGGCAAAATCGCCGGCGACGCCGATCCATATTAACTCATTTAATCGGTGAGGGCGTCCCTCCCCCGACGCGTCGGGAGAGCCGCCTCGCCCGCGCCCATTTCGCCGGCTTCCCTGCCCGGAAGAGGAAGAGGAAAATAAATAAATAAAAAGAAGAAAAAGTGAAAAGACGAAAATGCTCTTCCATACTGATACGACAAAAAACATCGGGATAATATTTAACTTAATTTAAGAAAATTTACTCCCACCCATTTAATCTACTTTAAACTTTTTACATATAAATTACTTCAATAAAAATTTTCAATTTAAATAATAAAAAATTAGTAAATAAAAAAATGTGAATACTTTTAAATTAGAATATTTTTGGAAAATAATTTTAAAAAATCAAAAAAATTTTTTGATTTTATTATTATTATTTTTTATTTTATTTTCTTTTTTTCCTTATTTTCTCTATTCTTTCTTCTTCCTTTTGCTTCCCCCTTTTCCTCTGTCAGCACTGCTCGGCAGCAATCGCCCAAGATGCGGGTCAGCGAGCTAAGCTTAACCCAAGGTCGGCGAACTCAAGGCTCGACTACGGGTGTGCAAAAGAACCAGGGAACCGCCGAAGCCGGACCGGACCGGTTCCGGTTCCATGGGCGGATCCGCCCGCCCACCCATCCGGACCGGACCGGTATTATAATAATAATATATATTAATTTTTATTATAAAAAATAAATTTTTTAGTTGAAAAAAAATTAAAATTTTGAAGCCCCATGTTTATAATTTTTATTGTTCTATTTGAGACAACCTACCAAGAGAGGTAAACAAAAAGCGCGAGAACATTTGCAAAATCTCTAAATAGACCATCTTTTCGATACGTGTTTAGTGGTGGAGCTTTTCTTTCTTCGCCATTTTTGAGAGCCCAGGTTCCATAAATCCACCCGAGAACTAGGACCGAACCGACGGTCCGGTTCTCAGGTGGATCCATGGAACCAACGGGCGGTTCCCGGATCCAATTTTTTGGAACCGGTCCTTAGTGGGCGATTCCCGGTTCTAGGGTGGGAACCGCCCACCCGGACCATGCACACCCCTAGGCTCGACTGATCTAGGTGAGCCCAAGCTTGTCAGTGTTGGCTGAGCTCGGGCTCGCCAAGATCTGGCAAGCCATGAGGTCACCTACCCAAGCTCTATTGCGGCCGGCGAGCCACGGCTCACCTACCTAGATCTAGGTGAGTTGGAGCTCGGCCAAGGCAAGTGAGCCCCGAGCTCACCTACCCAGATCCAATTGGACTTTAGGAGATTCTATTTTCTATTTTCATGACAAAGTCTTTAGCTTCCTTCAATCCAAATCCGTGACACCATCTTCGGCTTTGAACTAGTCGAAATGCGGCCCCAAACGTCCTTGGAGGGGGGAGGGGGGCGTCGGTGCGATGAGATTGATTGAGAAACTCTAGTTGGGGAACACAATGTTGAAGAGATGGGGGTGGAGGCAAGATTGACGACAATTGCTTCTGTTCCTTGTCGGAGAGTTTCGAGGTGGCAAAGGATGAGGTGAGGTGGTGGGGGGAGAAGATAGGGATGGAGGCAAGTGGCGGAGTGATGGAGTGTTGTCGAAGTGGCAAAGCCTCATGGACGATTGGAAGAAAATGACTCATGAGTCATGACTTCGACCTAGATCACTCATACATTTTATAGTTGGGTCATTTAACGTCGAAAATGGATAAAAAATGGATCGCACATTTTGACCCATTTTGACACCCCTATTCAAAGGATTACCTTGAGATGGTCACCCAAAAAGGGTAAATAGCATGAAGTGAAGCAATTGCTTGCAATCGCCGTGCTTAGAAACGATAGAGAGAGAAAAGGAGGCAATGACAACCACCACCCGGCAGCTGCCATCGCCGACTGCGGTGACTACTATGCGGCAGTCGCTGGAGGACGGAGACCACCAGCCGATGATGGGGATTCCACCCTCAGATCAGGAGGAGAGAGAAATCTATAAACATGCGGCCCAAAACACAATGATCAGGACAATTCAAGTAAAAAGCCCAAATCTCATCCTTCACCCAGCCCGGCCCAGACATCCAAACCACCGGCCCTGCCCCGATCTTCTCCCACCTCCATAAAACCCTAACCCTAGCCGATCGGTCCCCTCTTCATCCTCCCCGACTCGCCAAGCTCTGCCGCCTGAACCGCGCCCCGAGATCGACCGCAGCACCGCCTCAAGTTCTCCGACGTCAATCCGCCATGGGTAATCCCTAAGCTCCTTCTCGCTCGTTGGTTCATTTTCGTTTTTCGCCCTTAGGGATCTGATTGCTGGATCGCGCGTTTTCTTGTTGCAGGTAAGGTCCACGGATCTCTGGCTCGCGCCGGTAAGGTGAGAGGGCAGACCCCGAAGGTCGCGAAGCAGGACAAGAAGAAGAAGCCGCGCGGCCGCGCCCACAAGCGCATGCAGTACAACCGCCGCTTCGTCACCGCCGGTAATCCCACCTCCCTCTGACTTTCAATTTGCTGCCTTTTTAGTTGAATTTGACTGTTGGGAAGAACTGGGTATTGATTGCGATCTTTGTTGCTTCCTTGTTGTTGGTGGGGATTCTCTGTAGTCGTCGGCTTCGGCAAGAAGAGAGGGCCCAACTCGTCGGAGAAGTGAGCACATCATTGACCGCCGCGAAGGATGATAATGGCTCGGTTTCAATGAGTTTTGCACCCTTTTATTTTTTTTATTTGGAAGCTTTAAAAGTTATTGTGTATGCGACTCGATTTCGGTGCTTAAAGGCTTGAATTTTACTGATGATTAGTAGAGATTCATGCGATTCAGTTCTCTCGCATGTTGTGGTTCCTGTTTATATACTGCTGTTCCTGTCTGATGTTTCTTAGTTCGTGGAGGATTGGTTTGCACATTTGGAGTTTTGAATCAGTGAAACGATTCAGTCCTCTGAATCGAAAGTGAAAGGAGTTTTTAGGCTTGATGTTGATCAGGGAATGGGGGATGCCTTCATGCATGGGCGTGAAATCTACACGAGAGTAGCCATTGAATAGATTAGAATTGGTGCTGGAATTTTGTAAACTCGCTTTAGGCATTGGGCGGCATTTCGAATCTGCATTTGTTATGGGGGAATGAAGCGGTTGGGATGGATATGATCCCCAGCTCATCCGGTATGCTTTCATCATCCAATTCTCATTCGGCATATTCAGACTCGTGCTGATGGGAATGCCGATCTGTGTCGGTTTCTTGTGCTGATACTAGTCTCTCCTGACTGCACGTCATATAACTCACTTTCGGTGTAATTTGATGGTCGGAATTTGTTCTGTATTTGGTGCTGTGCAACTTTGAAAGTCCCAAGCTTTTTCTCGAATGCTATCTCTTGTACGCCATCACGGTTTGTCTTGGTTCCTGATGAGCGGCGATGTACAAGAGGTGACAACATGCCAGACATGCATCTGAGAGAGCATCGGAGCACTTGCAGCACTTGCCTTTTATGGCAATCGATGCACACTATTCTCCTTTGTTATTCTCCCCCAGTTCTCATGTCAAGACATTGGCTCTCGAAAGTCTGATCTGCGAGTACGATCTGTCCATGGGGTCTTTCAGAAGTGATTCGAGATCCTTGTATTAGAAATGGGCCAATGGCCGACACGGTTAAAGCCAGTTCTTTGAAATTAGAGGCTTTGGTACCCTTCAAGTCGGCTATGTGAATACCAGTTGGTGTCCCCATTTTTAGCAAAGCTAAAGATGGGGACACCAACTGGTCATCCATGGGCGAACTTTTTTCAGTAACTCAGGCCATGTCGGCGTTCCACCGAGCTCTGAATCGAATGGAGGTTCGAAGTAATGGGGCAATATCTGGAATTGCTTGTGGATTTGTATTTGGGATCATTCTTCACGTAGTTGTTGCTTTTCTTTCGAACGAAGGGATTGTAGCACAGGCGTGTCTTTTAGCAATGCTGCACTGCAATTCCGTTGAACTCACGACAAAGGATGCTGTGCATATTTCATTTCCGCCGACTCGAAACGATGGGTGGCTTGGCCCATCATTTGTCGCGCACCGAGTCAACTCGAGGAATCCAAGACTTGTTCCTGTCGAATCCATCCATCTTTTGCGAGTCCGCAGACTGGTGATTTGTTCTTAATCAGTGTACGTCTTCCTTAATTGAAAACCTGCTTTGTTTGGGCAGTCCTTATTTCACTAAAAACATGACGATGAAGGAAAATAATGAGGGTGTAGAAAAAAGTATATTCCTTATCATCATAAGGGAAAAGTCGTTGATCTAAATTTCTCGAAAAAACAGTTTTTTTCAAACAAATGGATTCTTATCTTCTGAATTTAAAACCATTTTGATACGCACGGCAGGGTGGTTGTGTGTGGAGGTGGTGTTGGATTCGATTACACACGGCAGGGATTTCCGAGATTTCCCAAGCTGCCTGCAGTGTTAATGACAGCCTTAATCAGTGACCGAGGAGTTGCTTTCGAATTGAATGCGTTGCCCAATTCTCGATCAATTATTGATCCATTTTGCAAATTCTGCGGAACGGAGACAGAATTTGGCAATTTTTCCAGATTGGGTTGCGTTTCTTTCGTCATCTTTGATTGTAGCAGGAGAGAAGGAAATCTCCTTCGATAGAACTTTACTAATCGCTGGATTTACCAATATGAGTATTCCCCATATTTTTATCTTTCATTAAGTTCACAAGTGATATAATATATTTATATAATCCTTAAATCGTAAATTTGATTGGAGAAAATTCTAGAAAAAGAGGATCCATGGAGATATATGCTAAACATGACAAGGGGAATGTGGCAAGATAAAGGTCCCCCGGTGCACACCTTGTTCCCTATCAAGGTCTTACTTAGACGGTCACATCATGTAGTCATGTGTATATACTTATTTTAGTTACTGACTTAAATTTATATTATCTCTTGACTTAGGATGCAAAGTCATTTAACCAACTTGATTATTCGAACTGATAAGGCTCATCCGGTTAAGATACTTATTTCATAGGTAATTTGGATTGTTCGGGTAATATGTCTTTTATATAGATAATTTGAATTTCGAATTTCAAGCAAAATATTAAAAGCGCTCCTCATGATGATTGCCATTAATAACCTTTCTCCTTTGCATTGGGAAAAGAATTAACATTATCATGGCTCTAAAGTTGTCTTATTATTCGTGAAATAGTATCTTAATCCAATCAAACTATGTTACCAGAATAACTACATTGGTATTTAAATAACTCCACATTATATCTTGTGATGACATATGAACTTGAATCAATAACTAAAGATGATAAACCCTATTTCTCATATGGTGTTCCCAAAAGGAGTCGAGGTATGCATAATCCTGCTCTTGTTACTTTAAGAACGTAAACATTGGTGTTAAATTGAACCTCGAATTTGAGCTAATTGAGGAACCCGACCCGGTTGGACGAATGTCCAAGATTCAGTACAAAATACGCACCGCTTACTTCTTGTCCAAGTTTGACTATTTGACCCGGGGATGAAAAGAAAGCAACATGGGCCTAGGGTAATTCGAAATAAAAAGAAAAGAAAAAAGGAAAATGTGGGGTTTCTTTTGTTCTAGCCCTAGGCTGTGCTTCCTAAGAAGCAGTGCCGGCAAAAAAGAAAAATAAGAAGTTTGGGGTTCTTGTTTTTTGGCCGCACGAAGAGAGCTACGTGGTCGTCCTCGAAGATCCGGTAATTTGTGCTTGAGCTTTATATTCAAGAGAGCTGTTTATTTATAAAATCTTGTAATTTAGATTTAATTTAGGTATAAAAACACTAAAGTGCGTGAGCAATTATAAACTTGAATTCTCCGATTATTAGTAAATGATTTACTACTTACTCTTTTTATGGATATAAATACTAACACTCAATGACGAACTACATAAATATTTGACATCCCTTATTAATCCTCTTTTATTTTCTCTGATAATTTTGCATTAGTATAAATTGGACAATCCTAAGTAGCTTTCGGGTTAATATATCACAACAGTTGCCCAATCTAGGGATAGGTACCTTCGCACTTACAAACTTTAATAGAGATGAATAGGGATGATACTAAATGCATTTAACCTAACCAATTAAAAGCACCATTGAAAGAGATTTCCTAATCTCCTCCGATCAAAGAAGAAGAAGGAGAACGCAGCCCAACCTCAAGTTGCCAAATGTTGTCTCGAATTCCGCAGAATTGCAAAATGCATCGCGAGTCAATTTGGAATCAAAGTACGATGACGACATATATACATTTATCAAGAAATGGGAAGAGGTTCAATTCGAAAGCAACTCTCATTGATTATTAAGGCTACAAATAGCCTCCCCCCTCGGGTCGGGAAATATAAGGAATCGCTCACTAAGGATATCTAGGACGCGAATGACATTATGATTAGAAATTAAGGTTAGCAATAGAAATAGATTTTTCCATTTTTATTATTGGATGAGTTTCTGAGTACAAGTACGTGTTTGATAACGAAACAAAATTTCTATTCCCAAAATAAATTCGTTTGATAACGACGTAAAATTTCTCCCTCCTTAGTGTTGGCGGCAGCGGCAAGAAAGGGCCACGGTAGGAGGGGGCGGCAACGACTGGCGATTAGTGGCGGTGGGAGGGGGTGTCGACCGAGGATTAGTAGCAACAGGAGGGCTGACGAACAGCTACGGGTTAGAGAGACCCCTTCATATGAAAAGTAAAAAAGAGAGAAACGATTTCTGATTTCTATTTCAGAAATAAAAAAATGAAATTATTTTACCAAACGGATTTCTATTCTAGAAACAAGTCTAGAGTAGAAAAATAATTCTGAAACAAAAATAGAATGATTATCACACGCACGTCCTCAAAACCCAACAAATCACAACCGGTCCCCTCGAAAAAGATACGAGTGCAATCCACCTCCACGGTGCACAAACCAGCTAATTTGGCTCTTAAAATAGCCGTAAAAGGTTCCAGTTACCATAGAATAAGGACACTCTTTTTCTAAGCTCGCAAGCCTGGTAAAGCAGCAGTGTTTCAATCAAGAAGCATACGCATCGATCAAGAACTAATCGCCATTCCATCGGCTCACTAAAGATGGATGCCCTTGACAAGAACAGATTTTGCATCCATCGGGTTAGACTCGAAATTCTCTAGTGAAGATGCGTGCGTGACGATGGGGCCGAGCCACCTTATCATTGGAATCTCTAACTTTAGAGAACTAGCTTTAACGGTTTCTACCGTGGGCTAGTTCTGACAGAAGAAGGTTGTTGAATTATTTTGGAAATACCTAACGAACAGATCATACTTGCATATCAAACTTCCGAGAGGTGATGTTTCAGCATGAGGATTGGGAGAGCAAGGAAGGAGAGCAGCGTGTGTCGATTGTCATGCGAGGCAAGCGCTCCGGTGCTCTCGTCGAGTGATGGTTGGATGAAGAAACCGTGATGTTTTGGAATGAGACATGTTTGAGACATGCTTCACCGATACAAAACTCCCGATGGGCATTTGGCATGTGCAAATTACAACCGAAAAATGTGTGTCATAGACTGCGTGATATTGGTTCGTGTGATCTATGATGTCACACCTCTCTAATGTCAATGCTCGTCAAATTTTGAGGGAAACTTATAGAAGGTCTTATCTTGTGGATACCAATTTAATCATTAACATTTTTTATAATTTGTCAATGTATTCCTTTGGGCCGATTTTTGCCAGAAATCGTTAACGTAGATACCGACCGTTCTACGTGACAATGATTGACGTCAATTCGGATAACTTTTGCGAGCTATAAAAGAAATTGTGAATTCTTTTCAAAAAGAAATAATATTTTTTTCCATTGTGGGCAACAAGCCCGAGTAACGGTCAGATCTCACCTAATGTCCATGTTAGCGATTTTTGGTAAGATTTGGCTGAGAGAGCTACATTGCCAAATTATCAAAAAATTAGAATTAAATTGGCCAAATTAAAAGGTTTAATACTATGATTGATAATCATGCAATAGGTCTAGTACTTTTTTTTCTTTCAGGTGATTACCCCCTCAAATTTTGGGGGGGTGCAAAACGCAATAAGGTGAAAAGTTGGGGAGCAATCTGTAAATTTTGCCAACCTTTGCCGAAACGAGATGGAAAAGCTCGAAACTCCAACCTCGCTCCCTACCGGAGCTTCAAACCCCAACCAAATTCCCGCCAAAAGAAGAACGACAGAGAAGAATCGCAAAACCTACCGCAGCTCGACCTCCTCTTCTCTTTCGCCACTCCCTTCATCGATCGCGTAGCAGCAGAAATGGTAGATCTCTCGATGTTAATCGTGCTTTTCGTCTGTGTTTTTGCGTCTCGATCTGAGGTTAGATTACGTTTGGAGCGAGCATTTGGTTCGCGAGTTTCAGCTAGGGCTTCGAGTTTCGATTTCCGAGTTCCAGTGTAACATTGAATCGCCTGTGGTTCTCGAGTCGAACTAGTCGTCGTTTGATGCTCTGTAAGGGTGAGCATGGTCTGGGTTGGGCCGGTCCACCCCTAACCCTAGGACCCAACTTGCACAGTGTTAGTCCTCAATTTTTGAAATCGAAGACCAACCCTATTGAGCTTGGAACTAAGGATCGGACCAACCCAATGAGTTTAGTCCGGCTCCAAGATCAACCCAGAACCAATTGATAATTTTTTTGTTTCATTTTTTGTTTTCATTGAAAAGGCAAACATATTATTTCAAATTACATATCCATCAATAATGCGGCATTAAGCAACCAAACTATAAATACCAGTATATATTTAACAAATTTAAGATTAGGCAATAATAAAAATTTCACACTTACTAAAAGCAAGAAACAATAAAAACAATTAAGACGGCTTATAGAGCCGCGAGGTGAGTGTTGCTCACAAACAAAGAGGGTTTCTAATTAGGGCTATGTTTCCTTTTAATTTACTCGGCGACGAATGAGGTCAGTGAAGAGAGCGGGATGAGCATCGAGCGTCGAGCGATAAGCAGCTTGAGGCAAGCAACGTGAGTGTCAAGCGGGGCGAGGTTGCTCATAAGTAGAATTGTTACTTTTGATTTTGCTTGCCAAATTGAAGACTAAGAGGAAAAAGAAAAAAGAAGAGAACAATAGTACTGGAGGAGGACATTGTTTGAGTTAGAGTTTGCTCTTTACAATAGATAAAATAATATATTAGACATATAATTTATAATTTATATAAATATATATATTTAATAGTCATGGTTGGTCCGAGTTGGACCAACCCTAAACTATTGGGACTGAAGACTAATCAGTACAGTGTTGGTCCTGGAATTTTAGGACCAAGGACCGACCCAATCCCCCTAAGAACCGGACTAGGCCGGTCCAGGGTCGGGCCGGTCCAGGGTCGGTCCCCTGGACCGATGCTCACCCCATTGCTCTGTGTATTCGCTCGATGGTGTTGACGGCCGGTTTTGGATTTGGGCTATTTCCGATGCTCTGGAGTCTTGGTGGTGCTATGATTTTTTGCTACGTCGTTTCGATTTGCGGATGTGGTTTGTAGTCTTTGTACTGAGTTTTGTTCGGTTTCCGACGGATTGCTGTTTTCTCACTTGGTGACTATGGATCGCCGGCCAGATTGTGCTGTGGATTACGTATTTGTTACTTTTTGGGTTGTGTGCAGTCGAAGAAACGTGGACTCTCGTTGGAAGAGAAGCGAGAGAAGATGCTTCAGATATTCTACGAGTCGCAAGACTTCTTCCTTGTGAGATCCCGATGCTTTCTTTACTGTATTCATTGAGTACCTTACGGTTCTCAACATGTTTCAGTTCAGCAAAAGTTTTCATGTTTATGCTGATGTTGTGGTCTAGAAAGAAGTGGGATCATATCATGTTTTAGCATTCATTGCCTTCATAAACTAAAAAGGCCTTCACTTATGTTAATTAACTTCATCCATGAAAATACAAGTCGATAGCACTTGCTGGAAGTACGTTTGCTTGCTACCTTTCAGCTAAAGGAGCTCGAGAAATTGGGACCCAGAAAAGGTGTCATCACTCAGTCTGTCAAAGATGTTCAGAGCTTGGTTGATGATGACCTAGTCTCAAAGGACAAGATTGGAACTTCGGTAAGTCATAGCTTCTGGACTTAAGTTCCCCCTCAAATCTATATCAACAGGAAGCACGCCAATGTGATTGCTCATATAATCATGCTTCCAAACTCTTTTGCTCCACATGTCATTTTAATACGAAACTCATGTACTACTTTCGACTGACTAAATCTTTGCAATGCCCAATTGTGGGATCGGCTTGAAATTTCAGGTATATTTCTGGAGTCTTCCTAGCTGTGCTGGAAACCAGGTGAAGATCAATGCTTCGCTGTTGACCTGAATTCTATGAAAGCTGTCTCTTTGTTTGCATTCATTATGCATGCACTTTCTTAATAATAACAACAGAGTAACTATATCACAGCTGCGAAATGTGTACCGGAAACTTGAATCTGATGTCCAAAGTAGTAAGAGGCGGCTTGTGGAGCTAACTGATCAGTGCAATGCATTAAAGAAGGGAAGGGAGGAATATGTGAGTAGCTCTCTTTCCAACAATAGGCAATATGCTCCTAAGAATGAAGAGTAAAAGTTTTGTGCTTCCTCTGTGGTTTGACCAGGATGAACGAGAGGATGCTTTAAGCAACCTTAAAAAAGTAGAGGAGAAATACAATGAGTTGAAGGTTGTAGTCGAACTATTCCCCCATTCTTATCGATTATCCAAAATTAAAAGTGGAGTATTATTGATGGTCCATTGTCTGATATTTTAGGATGAGATGGCAGATTATGCAGACAACGATCCAGCTGCCTTTGAAGCAATGAGTTAAGAAAGCCAGTCTTGTGATGCTCAAGCTTCTAGTTTTTTTCCTTAAGCTATCCCGGATTTCGTGTTTCTTTCTTTATGGTATTTTATTTGGCGATCTGACTAGCTGACTCTTCCTCAATAATGTGGACAGAGGATGCAATATCGGTTGCCCATGCAGCAGCCAATAGATGGACAGGTATTGCCTGATTCTGCTTGTTAAGTGCTAATTTTAGTCTTGAAGTAAGCGCTTGAGCAATTTCGCGACATTGTGAATTTCCTCTACTCTGGCCCTTTGAATTCTTTCTGGGGTTTTTAATTTTGCAGACAATATTTTCACATTGAGACAGTGGTGCTCAAACAATTTTCCAGAAGCCAAAGACAGCTAGAACATATGTACCAGGAGGTAATTGCCATAAACACAGATATAGCCTCATCCAAAAGCATCATAGTAGGTCGACCAACTCCCATAAACACAGATATATCTGCATTTTATTTGGCCGACAACACTATGTAGCAGCATCTAAACCATTAGCGAATGTGACTATTTTGTTCTGAGCAACATGTTCTGCTTGCCTGATAAATTAGTCCAATAAAAATATAGTTACGAAGGCATGAGTAAGTTCACTCTTAAGCAAGGAGTGAGCTGCTCCTTTGAAGAGTCGTTTTAGCTTAGCTGATCTTCCTAGTTTCTTTGACCGAAGTTCCAATGCTGAAATGCAACTGCAGGTGGGAATTACTGATGATTTGGACTACTTGGAGATGCCAACACTGGGAAGTTAGATACCCTAGTCAAAAAATGGCATATACATCAGCAATTGCATCCAATTGTTCTCTCGGATTTGTGCACAAACCTGTGGAACTGACAGAACACATTGTGCGAGTACGTTGTTGCCTTTTGTCTGATGCCCAATCCAAGCTTCCTACAACTTATAATAAAGGTGAACTGAACCCTCTCTGATTGTGCAAGCTGAATCTGCTTTTATACTCGATGAGGTTAGGGGTGATGTCTTATTTGATTATAAAACTCAATGGAAGCATACTTTTGACAGTTATACACCGCCTGCAACCAAAACAACCCCCGGACACCTCAATCAATATTTTAAAGACAAACCCTCCCCCCCCTTCTTTCTCCTCATCTCTCTCTCTCGTTTTAACCTTGCACCATATTTCACAGGTGTCTTGTAGTTCCAGCCGGTGTGCTGGGGCAGAGCTACTTTTTGACAGACCGAGTGTATCTATATTTGACTGAGCCTTCATTTGCTATTGTGGGATGTGACTACGTAGATGGATCTGTATAGACATACTGGAATGGTACTTACTAAGGAAGCTTGATGCTATCTAGATCGAAATTAACAAGCCAAATCAAAATTGAAGGACAAATTACAAACAGCACAATTCTAACTTTTGAGTTAGTGAACTAAAAATTAAGATGCTACTATTGAGGCCCCTCTTGGAGTAAATGAAATTCCACTATCTAGCAATAAAAGGTCAGTCGATTTCAGCAGGTACATGGCAATGTGTTGTCCTTTGCAAATGAGCCATTCCAATTAACACTGCCTTCAAACCACCCCCACAACACCAGTAATTGACCTCGCCAAATACACAGGGACGGATGAAAGGTAACGTAAAGCCTCAATAAAAGAAACTCCTAGTCCTATATAGCCCTTTTCATGGTACCGAGCTCCCCAACATGATAAAATGATAAAAAGACGCACCGCCTTTCAGTATTGAAGAACATAAACCTAAGCTCCGAAATGATTCCCCATGAACTTTTAAAGCTGGTGGAGAAGTCTTGCACTATCCATGGATCATGCTACAAGTATCAAAGAACACATGATCATTGTAGAGTGATTGGCTCTACAATAAGAGATGCTTGACCAGATTCTCCTCCCCCTCCCTCTAGGTACCTGACATAACTACCCAATGCTGTTACCATGAGTGAATAACTAAACAAACAACATATCCTCCAACAGAGGTTTGATAAAGCATATTGCTTATGATGGGTAAGCCCTCCTTAAAGATTAAACTGCATTAATCTTAACAGGGACACACAGATAAGATAAAAATCTAGTCAGAGATATTTAGACATGTCCTCCGAACAACAAGAAGTATGTCGTCCGACATTAAGTTGAAATAAAGCACACTCAAACACCAGAAAGCAAAATACAGGTCTCAAGGGGGCACATATTATGATTCCTGCCACCTTCACGAACATGTCTTTTGAGTATGGAATCAAAGAAAAATATTGATGCATACGGGCAGTGGCGGGAGTGTGCTTATTACAGGTTGGACAAGTCCTACATGGCCTCAGTTAAATATGAGCAGCAGACCTGTGGAATGTAACCGATATATCAGATCAGAATGACAGTATAATAAAATGGCCAAAACAAAGTCTTCTTCTGTGCCACTTCCCATTCAAAAGACATAAATCATAGGCAGGCAAGGAAATAATGGAATTTCAGTCAACTTAAGAGCTCGGTTACCTAGCTTAATAATAGACCAACAACAATAAAAAGCTCAACAGTAGCTCTTTAAAATATAAGAGAAGATCAACCTGCTCAAAATGCCATCTCCGCCTGCAAATCAGCAAGTTCATCCTTCTAGTCTGACCCCTGAGGAATGGGGGGGCTGGAAGCAGGCCAGCCATGACATGCTCTGGAGCAGAAGAAGCTGTTGCAGCAGGCTGGAGGAGCTGTTCTTCCAACTCAGCACCTTCCAGTTCTTCAAGCACTGCCTCAAGCTCATCCTGGAATTGCAAAGTGATTAGAGATTAGCATAGACTTTCCAGAAGGTAGTTTGAGATCCACCAACCAGTGATCAAAAGCATAACAAAAATCAAACAAAGTGTGAGGATGGTAACCTCATCAAAGTCCGCCACTGCACCAGAAGGACCTGGCACTGCCTCTTGCATTTGTTTCATGGCCTCATGTTGTTCATCAATCTCATCCATGATATTGTCCACATCATCAATATTCCTGTAATAAATTGGACATCAGTAAACCTTACAAGCAAAAGAAAGCACGATAGCGGAGCCTCCCAAAGCTCAAGAAACTAAGAAAGTGATGCCACATTGCATAGAAAGAGATAAAATTTAATAAAATCAGAAAGGAGCACAAACGTAGGACATACTTTGCCTTCTGCATTGCTTTCATTGCAGCTGCTCCAGTTCTCAGAGCATCAACAGTCCCGGCTGTTGCTTTTGCTCCTTCTAACATTATCATCTGGACAATTCACATATCAGACATCTCTTCCTAGAAGCAGATTTCAAGGAAGCTCTGAATCACTGAATCTTGATGGCTCACCTGATTGTGAATCCGAAGTTGTAAATTTCTGAGCTGCTCAATTTGCAGTTCATACAGCCTTTTCCTCTTCAAGCATTGAATTGCCACTGCATTCCCAATGGGACAACTTTACGTCAATAAGCAAACAACTTATTGACTTCCAAAATGGATAAATGGCAACATCTAGCTTCAAGTATCATACAAAAGGGAAAAGAAAATTCTTGCACAGTCACAAGTGAGAGTTACAAGGGAAAAGAAAACAAGCAATATAGGTGAAACGATAGAAATTAGAGTTGCGGCCACAAATAATGGTAAAAGAATTGATTGTGCTAAAACTGGTATCCAGTAATAAGGTCACGATGATATAAAGGAAAGTCCAATTCAGAATGCAATGACAGCTTAAAGTGCTTTGACTGTTACAAACAATGAAATAATAAACATTAGGAATTTGCACTGAATTATATGTACACAATGCCATTCTGAATAACCATGAAGCTACTCCGAGGAATAACATAACAAAAGCAAAGGCGTAAAAGGTATCTATCCAGGAAAAGGTCGAGGCAAATGACATACCCCCTTTATTTTTTGCTCCAGTGAACTCCTTTGCTTTCTGAACCTCTTGAGAAGCCTTCTCTATGAGAACCTTCTCCTTTTTCTCCAGCAGTTCGAGTGTCTGTACAGAAAGGAGGACAGAAGGTCCAACCGAACCGGTTAAATATACAAATGATGACCTACCCATAATTATTTGTATAGACTAAAGTTCAATCTTTTTTTAAGCCTACAATCTAATTAAATAAATCCACATCGTAATATATAGAGATGCAGAAGAACGTATTTTACTATCATACATACTTGAAGTATGCATTTCTTGATTACTGACAACATTAGGGGAAATCAAAATGAAAAAGACTATCTCCACCTAAAAGAATGGGCTCTTCGGGAAATTTTTACAGACACAGGTAAGTCTTCTGCCCGTTACATAATCAGATCAAAAATTTCGATGCACTGAATAAATGTGTGATGGTATGCCTTGGTTGAACTAGCACATATAGCCGCAGTTAACTTCCCCATGTAAAGAAAAAAAAAGAGCTCACAAACAGCTTTCACTTTCAGTGGCAACATCAGCCGCAAAGCTTATGAATAGTATGCACCCAATTATTGAAGTGTGCGGTTGCATCAATTCCATACTGAAGACGGAATGGAAAGTGAAACTGTCGTCGGAAGGCCACGAGCCCCAAGCACAGGTCCCCAATGGGAGCTCAAGGAAGTATATCAACTCCCTCAGTTTTCCCAAAAAGAAAACCAATAACCATTTCTTCAACCATTGTAGAGAAAAAAAAAAAACCGAAAACTCAAAATCAAGCGCAGGAACCACGGATCGAATTCCCGTTACCAAACGCCGAGATGATCAACCGACCATGACGAACTGAAAATAAAAGACTGAGTACGGCAGGAGCAAAGAAAAAGCAGGCGAACTGTACCTCATTCAACTTGTCCAGCGTGGTGAGAGGCTGAGCGCCCGTCTCCAGCCTATGTTTCTTGGAAATCCGGCCAAACATGATCGATCACGGAGCTAAAAAAAACCCTCGATGTCCTATCAACACCAAAAAGAACGAATCAAACCAATCAAGATCAATCCTTTCAAGCGCGATTGATGCGCAGAAACAAACAGGACAGATCAAACAGAGGAAAAGCGCAAACGAACCTCGGAAAACTGACTGTGGACCTCGACGCCGGGCGAAAGCGAGAGCCAGGCGGCTTTGGAGATGGCGGCACGGTGGTCCGCCGGAGGAATTAGCGCGCTTTATGATGATGTTTTCCATGCCTGAACAGAAGGTCGCTTTCACCTCCGCTTCTCCCTCAGCGCGCCTCTTGATGAGTGACAACATTAGGGGAAATCGAAATGAAAAAGACTCTCCACATAAAAGAATGGACTCTTAGGGAAACTTTTGCAAAAACAGATACGTCTTCTACCCATTGCGTAATCAGGTCAAAAATTTCGATGCGGTGAATAAATGTGTGATTTTGTGGATTGGTTGAACTAGCATGTATATCCGCAGTTAACTTCCCCATGCAAAAAAGAACAAGAGCTAACAAACAGCTTTCGCGTTCAGGAGCAAAATCAGCCATGAAGGTTATGAATCACTATAAATATGCAGCCAATTATTGAAGTATGCGGTTGCATCAATTCCATACACAATCACATGGAAGTGTAAGTTGCTAATACTGTAGACAGACTCGATTATCAAAAGTGAAACACTACCGCCAGAAGGCTAAGAGCCCCAAGCACAGTCCCCATTGGAAGCTCAAGGAAGTACACCGAACCGTCAGTTTTCCCCCAAAAAGCAAACCCGGAACCGTTTCTTCAACCATTGAAGGGAAAAAAAAGCAAGCTGAAAACTGAAAATCAAGTGCAGGAACCACGGATCGAATCCCCGTTACTAAACGCTGAGACGGTCGACCGACAACGACAAACTGAAAATCAAGTACGGCAGGAGCAAAGAAAAAGCAGGCGAATTGTACCTCCTTCAAGTTATCCATCGAGTTGAGAGGCGGAGCGTCGGCCTCCAACCTAGGTTTCTTGAAAGGCCGGCAAATGAAGTCAAGCATGATTGATGACGGCCCTAAGAAAAACCCTCGCTATCCTACAACACCAAAAAGAACGAATCAAACCAATCAAGATCAATCCTTTCAAGCGCGAAGAATCCGCAGAAACAGAGAGGGCAGAGCAAACAGGGGTGAGCTTTTATACCGTGCCGCGATCGCCAAACCCACCTGCATTTTGCAACGAAGAGCACTGTTCATAATATGGTTTTCCATTCGCCGATAAAGAGCATCTAGAACAGTGTTTACCGTTGCAGGATGGGGTGGGATACCTCCAGGCCCCATTTTGTAACTCGTCCGCTCGTATTCTCCATCGTTATGACCACCGTATCCTCGCCCATACATACCATCTTTTAGCATCTTTCGCGATCTTTTTCGCGCCCTTTTTTCGCTTTTCCTTTGCGTCCCACTTCCCGTCGCCTTCATCGTCCTTCTCTTGCCCTCTGAGGATGAGTCAGATATTTCGCCAAAAAAGCAATCAATAGTAATTTTTGTATGAATCGCTCTAGCATTTGCTCAAAAATTTCAACGTACAAATCCATAACATAGAAGCTCTGCATAGCGACCTTTAATTGTTCAATCCAAAATAATTCGAATAAATTAGTTAACGGAAAATATTATCATTATTAACGAAAATTTATATTTCGCAAATTAAATTAATATAATGTCGCTTTGCGTCGAGAGCAACCAAATGGAACGAAACGACCGGGGATTTTAAACTCAAAAACGAAACGAAACCGAGACGAAATCGAAGTGAAGTGGCGTCCACGTGGGCTTCTGCCAACGACTCTCCATGCGGGATCAACGAAACGACGTCGTTTAGAGAGAGAGAGTAGTAGCTTCCTTGCTTCGTCGCCTTCTTCTCTCTCTCCTCTCTTCCTATCAACACGCCTAAGCAAACCTCCATCGTCATCATCCTCCCTCAAATTTCAACCCCTCTCCTCACCCTCCCCCTCACCTCCACCACCTCGACCACCGATTGCTCTCCACCGGACCACCGCGCCGCCCGATCGCCGGGCCCCCGCCTCCGTGCTTCCGATCCCTCCACCGGCATCCGGCTCGGCCGTCGTCTTTTCGAGGTCCGTGTGCGCTTCTTTATCCTCCTCCTTGTTGACTCCGTCCCGTTTGTGTTCTGCGGATCGATTGGGCTCCGATGGATTGATGTTGATCGATTGACTGGGCTGATTGATTGATTGATTGATTCGATTTCTTCTGTGGTGTTGATGCTGAACAGGACATCGAGGGTTGTCTCAGGCGGTGATCGATCGATCGATCAACCATGTTTAACCGGCTGTTCGGGAAACCTAAGCAGGAGACCAACGCTCTCACGACGTTGGACAAGTTGAACGAGGTACCGATTACGTCTTGGTCGGTTGATCGGACGGGCGTTTAGTCACGGGGATTCGATCCGTGCTTCCTGCGCTCGGTTTCAAGTTTTTTCGCCCTTTTCTTTTCTGTGGGTGCTCTGGGTGGGGATGATTGCCTCTTCATAATCAAGCCATCACCGATCTCTCTCTTCTCCCAGGGTTGAAGAAATGGTTCTTCGATTTTGTTTTGTGGGAAAACTGACGAGTAGGCTCTTAGCCTTCTGACGATAGTTTCACTTTCAATAATTGAGTCTGTCTTCAGTATTAGCTACTTGCACTTCGATGTGGTTGTGCCTGGTATTGATGCATAACTGCATACCAATAATTTGGCTGCATACTATAGTATCTCATAAGCTTTCTGACTTATTTTACTCCTGAAAGTTGAAAATTTTTTGTAAGCTTTTGCTTTTTAAGGAAATTATCTGCAGCTATATGTGCTAGTTCAACCAAGGCACATGATCACACAGTTTTTCAGTGCATTGAAATTTTGATCTGTCATGTAACGGGTAGAAGACTTTTCTGTATCTGTAAAAATTTCCCGAGGAGTCCATTCTTTTATGTGGAGAGAGTCTCTTTCATTTTGACTTCCCTCATGTTGTCAGTAATCGAGAAATACATCAAGTACGTATAATAGTAAGATATGTGCTTCTGCACTTCTCTTTATTAAGATGTGGATTTATTTAATTAGGTTGTAGGCTTTCAAAAGGATTGAACTTTAGTCTGTACGAATAATTACGGTAGGTTATCATTTGTATATTTAATTGGTTCATTTGGACCCTTTGTCCTCCTTTCTGTACAGACGCTTGAAATGCTGGAAAAAAAGGAGAAGGTTCTCATAAAGAAGGCTTCTCAAGAGGTTGAGAAAGCAAAGGAGTTCACTAGAGCTAAAAATAAAAGGGGTATGGTCATTCACCTCAACTTTTTCCTGGATAGATATCCTTTACGCATTTGCTTTTGTTATGTTAGTTCTCGGAGTTGCTTCAATTTCTCAACCTGTCCACTGGTTTTTAGAATGGAGTTGTGTACACATAATGCAGCGCATATTCACATGAACTTGTTACATTTATTATATCGCTGTTATGGCAGTCAAAGTACTTTAATCTGTTATTGCATTCTGATTTGTACTTTCCTTTGTATCATCGTGACCTCATAAGTGGATAGCAATTTTTGCACGGTCAATTCTTTTACCATTACATTTTGTTTGTGGCCGCAACTGTAATTTTCTATCATTTCACCTATATTGCTTGTTTCCTCTTTCTTTTCCCTTGTAACCCTGACTTGCAACTATGCAAGAATTTTTTTTCTTTTGTATGATACTTTTTTTTTGGTTGATTGCGTGATACTTGAAGCTATGTGATGGCATTTATCAATTATGGAAGTCGGCTAGTGCTTATCTTATTAACGTAAAGTTGTGCCATTGGGAATGCAGCGGCAATTCAGTGCTTGAAGAGGAAGAGGCTGTATGAACAGCAAATTGAGCAGCTTGGAAATTTCCAACTTCGGATTCATGATCAGGTGAGCCATCAAGATTTAAAGATTCAGAACTTCCTTGATATTTGCTTCTAGGATTGGATTTCTGATATATGAATGGTCCAGATGATAATGTTGGAAGGAGCAAAAGCAACAACTGAGACTGTTGATGCTCTGAGAACTGGAGCAGCAGCAATGAAAGCAATGCAGAAGGCGACGTATGTCCTACTTTTGTTTTCCTTTCTGAATTCTGGAATATTTATTTTATTGACATTTGTTTCTTTGTATGCAATGTGGCAGCAGTTTTTTATTGCAGTTTCTTGAGATTGAATTAGTTGGGTGCTTCACTATTGTGCTTTCTTTTGCTTGTAAAGTTTACTGATGTCCATTTTTTCACAGAAATATTGATGACGTGGACAAGACCATGGATGAGATTAATGAACAAACAGAGAACATGAAACAAATTCAAGAAGCATTGTCAACTCCTATTGGTGCAGCCGCTGACTTTGATGAGGTTACCATCCTCACACTTTGTTTGATTTTAGTTATGGTCTTTGCTCACCGATTTGGTGGATCTCAAACTACCTTCCGGAAAGTCCATGCTTATCTCTAATCATTTTGTAATTCCAGGATGAGCTTGAGGCAGAGCTGGAAGAACTGGAGGGTGCTGAGTTGGAAGAACAGCTTCTTCAGCCAGCCACAACTGCTCCTGCTGCTCCGGTGCATGTCCCAACTGGTCCGCGTCCTGCCCGCCCTGTTCCTCAGAGGACAGCTGAGGAGGATGAACTTGCTGCTTTGCAGGCTGAGATGGCACTTTGAGCAGGTCAATCTTCTCTCATATTTTCAAAAGCTAGTATTAAGCATTTCATTGTTGTTCTATTATTGAGTTAGGTCACTCTTAAATTGGCCGAAATTCTGTTTTTTCCTTGGCTGCCAATGATTTCTTTGTTTTGTATGATAAGTGGCATAGAAGAAGAAGACTTCTTCATTGGCTATTTTGTTATACCGTCATTCTGATCTGATATATCAGTTACACTCCACAGGTCTTGCTGCTCATAGTTAACCGAGGCTGTGTAAAGACCTGGCCAAACCTGTAATATGGACATTCCTGCTGCTGTGCTGCTACGCGTATGCATCAGTATTTTTCTGTGGATCCATACTGAAAAGACGTGTATATAAAGGTGGCATGATTCAAAAGATGTCCCCCTTTGAGACCAGTATTCTGCTTTCTGGTGCTTCTAGTGTGGTCTCTTTTCTTTAATTTCAACTTCATGTCGAACGTTATTGTTTGGAAGACATCTCTAGATATCTCAGGTTAGGTTTTTATTTTCCCTTTGTTTGCCACTGTTAAAATTAATGCAGTCAAACCTCTGTGGAGGGTGTACTCATCATGAGTATACCCCTATTGGAAGATATGCTGGTTGTCAAGTGACTCGCTCCTGGTATCAGAATTGAGTAGTTATGTTGAGTCCAGAGAGGGAGGAGAATGTGATTGAGCGCGTCTCCTATCATGTAGCCAATGTCTCTACAGTAATCGTGCGCATTTTGATACTTGTAGCATGATCCTGGAATGTGCATGTTTCTTAGCCGACTTTTAGAAGAAGTGTGGGATTCATGCTCAAGATGGCAGACTGGCAGTCGGGAGCTTAGGTTTTTATGTTCTTCAATACCGAAAGTTGGGGTGTGTTTTCATCATTTTATCCCATCAAGGGAGCTCAGTACCATGAAAGGGTTTACAGAGGACCGGGGATTCCTTTTTATCGAGTCTTTGCTTTATCTTCCGTTTGTCCTGTATATTTGGTGGGTCGATTAACTGTTGTTTGCGTGGGGGCTTTGAAGGCGTTATTGGAACTACTCCATTGCGAAGAACAATTGCTCACCGTCTGCCTGCTGCAATCAGCTGACCTTTTATTATTAGAATGGTGGAATTTCATTTACTCGGGGATGAACCTCAACGGTGGCTTCTCAATTGTTTACGAAATTAAAGGCCAAACTGTGCTGTTCATAATTTGTACTTCGATCTTGATGGGGCTTCTTAATGTCGATCTAAGACAGTCTTTGAGCTTCCTCTGGATATGTTGTTCCAGTGTGTCTATGGATATCTATAATCTATTCATATACCATAAGAGCCACAAAAAAAAGGTCTGATTTTAATTTGTTAGCAGGTTCCAGAAGCAGCTCGGATAATCCAGAAATTTCATTTCCGTGCCTTTTTTGCTTCATACGTTTCTCTAAATCGACAATATAAATGCCCACAGTCAGTCAAAAATTTAGCTGCCATAGCACACCTGCTGGAGCCACAAAACACTTATGGAAAACGGTGCAAGAGTAAAACGAGGGTGAGTGAGAGGCGTGCAGGCGGAGATTCTCCTGTCAAAGTATGTTTCCATTGAGTTGTATGATCAAATTACACATAACCCCAATCTCATCAAAGCATAAAAAGATTCAGCTCGCACATTCAGAGAGGGTCGCCTAACCTTTATTACAAGTCTAGGAAGCTTGGTTCAGGCATCAGACCAAGGCAACAACATACTAGCGCAATGTTCTCTGTCAGTTTGACAGATTTGCATCAGAATCCGAGAGAAAATTGGAGGTGACTCCTGATCCATATGCCATTTGACCCTGCAGGTATCTAATTTCCCAGTGTTGGCATCTCCAAGTAGTCCAAATCATCAGTAATTCCCACCTGCAGTTGCATTTCAGCATTGGAACTTCGGTCAAAGAAACTAGGAAGATCAGCTAAGCTAAAACGACTACTTCAAAGGAGCAGCTCACTCCTTGCTTAAGAGTGAACTTACTCATGCCTTTGTAACTATATTTTTACTGGACTAATTTATCAGATGAGCAGAACATGTTGCTCAAAACAAAACAGTCACATTCACTCATGGTTTAGATGCTGCTATTTATAGTGTTGTCCACCAAATAAACTGCAGATATATCTGTGTTTATCGAAGTTGGTCGACCTACTATGATGCTTTTGGATGAGGCTATCTGTGTTTATGGCAATTACCTCCTGGTACATATGTTCTAGCTGTTCTTTGGCTTCTGGAAAATTGTTTGAGCACCACTGTCTCAGTGTGAAAATATTGTCTGCAAAATTAAAACCCCAGAAAGAATTTAAAGGGCCAGAATAAAGGAAATTCACAATGTTGCGAAATGGCTCAAACGCTTACTTGAAGACTAAAATAAACACGTAACAAAGCAGATCAGGCAATCCCTGTCCATCTATTGGCCGCTGCATGGGCAACCGATACTGCATCCTCTGTCCTCATTATGGAGGAAGAGTCAGCTAGT
Organism: Corymbia calophylla; assembly: GCA_014182845.1. Taxonomy (NCBI): domain Eukaryota; kingdom Viridiplantae; phylum Streptophyta; class Magnoliopsida; order Myrtales; family Myrtaceae; genus Corymbia; species Corymbia calophylla. The sequence goes on from CM024695.1 coordinate 6,741,984, forward strand.
CAGATCACCAAATAAAATACCATAAAGAAGGAAATGTGAAATCCAGGATAACTAGAAGCTTGAGCATCATAAGACCGGCTTTCTTAACTCATTGCTTCAAAGGCAGCTGGATCATTGTCTGCATATTCTGCCATCTCATCCTAATATATCATACGATGGACCATCATTAATACTCCACTTTTAGTTTTGGATAATCAATAAGAATGGGGGAATAGTTCGACCGCAACCTTCAACTCATTGTATTTCTCCTCTACTTTTTTAAGGTTGCTTAAAGCCTCCTCTCGTTCATCCTGGTCAAACCACAGAGGAAGCACAAAGCTTTTACTTTCATTCTTAGGAGCATATTGCCTACTGTTGGAAAGAGAGCTACTCACAGATTCCTCCCTTCCCTTCTTTAATGCATTGCACTGATCAGTTAGCTCCGCGAGCCGCCTCTTACTACTATGGACATCAGATTCAAGTTTCCGGTACACATTTCGCAGCTGTGATGTAGTTGCTCTGTTGTTATTATTAAGAAAGTGCATGCATAATGAATGCAAACAAAGAGACAGCTTTCATAGAATTCAGGTCAACAGCGAAGCATTGATCTTAACCTGGTTTCCACCGCAGCTAGGAAGACTCCAGAAATATACCTGAAATTTGAAGCCGATCCCACAATTGGGCATTGCAAAGATTTAGTCAGTCGAAAGTAGTACTTGAGTTTCGTATTAAAATGACATGTGGAGCAAAAGAGTTTGGAAGCATGATTATATGAGCAATCACATTGGCGTGCTTCCTGTTGATATAGATTTGAGGGGGAACTTAAGTCCAGAAGCTATGACTTACCGAAGTTCCAATCTTGTCCTTTGAGACTAGGTCATCATCAACCAAGCTCTGAACAACATCTTTGACAGTCTGAGTGATGACACCTTTTCTGGGTCCCAATTTCTCAAGCTCCCTTAGCTGAAGGGTAACAAGCAAACGTACTTCCAGTAAGTGCTATCGACTTGTATTTTCATGGATGAAGTTAATTAACATCAGTGAAGGCCTTTTTAGTTTATGAAGACAATGAATGCTAAAACATGATATGATCCCACTTCTTTCTAGACCACAACATCAGCAAAAACACGAAAACTTTTGCCGAACTGAAACATGTTGAGAACCGTAAGGTACTCAATGAATACAGTCAAGAAAGCATCGGGATCTCACAAGGAAGAAGTCTTGCGACTCGTAGAATATCTGAAGCATCTTCTCTCGCTTCTCTTCCAACGAGAGTCCACGTTTCTTCGACTGCACACAACCCAAAAAGTAACAAATACGTAATCCACAGCACAATCTGGCCGGCGATCCATAGTCACCAAGTGAGAAACAGCAATCCGTCGGAAACCGAACAAAACTCAGTACAAACCACATCCGCAAATCGAAACGACGTAGCAAAAGATCAAAGCACCACCAAGACTCCAGAGCATCGGAAATAGCCCAAATCCAAAACCGGCCGTCCACACCATCGAGCGAATACACAGAGCATCAAACGACGACTAGTTCGACTCGAGAACCACAGGCGATTCAGTGTTACACTGGAACTCGAAACTCGAAGCCCTAGCTGAAACTCGCGAACCAAATGCTCGCTCCAAACGTAATCTAACCTCAGATCGAGACCCAAAAACACAGACGAAAAGCACGATTAACATCGAGAGATCTACCATTTCTGCTGCTGCGCGATCGATGAAGGGAGTGGCGAAAGAGAAGAGGAGGTCGAGCTGCGGTAGGTGTTGCGATTCTTCTCTCTCTCTCGTTCTTCTTTTGGCGGGAATTTGGTTGGGGTTTGAAGCTCCGGTAGGGAGCGGAGCGAGGTTTGAATTTCGAGCTTTTCTATCTCGTTTTGGCAAAGGTTGGCAAAATTTACAGATTACTCCCCAACGTTTCACCTTATTACGTTTTGCACCCCCCAAAATTTGAGGGGGTAATCACCTGAAAGAAAAAAGGTACTAAACTTATTATATGATTGTCAATCATAGTATTAAACCTTTCAATTTAACCAATTCAGTTCCAAATTTTTTTATAATTTGGCAATGTAGCTCTCTCGGCCAAATTTTGTCAAAAATCGCTAATGTGGACATTAGATGAGATTTGACTATTACTCGCGCTTGTTAGCCACAATGAAAAAAAAAGAATTTCTTTTTAAAAGAATTCACGATTTGTTTTATAGCTTGCAAAAGTTGTCCAAATTGACGTCAATTATGCTACATAGGATAGTTGGTATCTACGTTAACAATTTCCGGCAAAAATTGGCCCATAGGAATACATTGACAAATTATAAAAAATATTCATGATTAAATTGGTATCCACAAGATAAGACCTTCTTTTTATAGTAATTTTCCCTCAAAGTTCGACGAGCATTGACATTAGAGAGGTGTGACATCATAGATCACACAAACCAATATCACGCGATCTATGACATACATTTTTTGGTTATAATTTGCACATTCCAAGTGCCCATTGGGAGTTTTGTATCAGTGAAGCGTGTCTCAAATATGTCTGGTTGCGAAAAATCATGGTTTCTTTAGCTCATTCGGCATGGTTTCTTCATCCAACCATCACTCGACGAGAGCACCGGAGCGCTTGCCTTGTAAGACAATTGACACACACTGCTCTTCTTCCTTGCTCTCCCAATCCTCATGCTGAAAATCATCTCTCGGAAGTTTGATCTGCAACTATGATATGTTCGTTAGGTCTTTCCAAAATAATTCAAGAACCTTCTTACATCAGAAATAGCCCACGGCAAAAACCGTTAAAGCTAGTTCTTCAAAGTTAGAGAGTCAAATGATAAGGTGGCGGCCCCATCGTCACGCAAGCATCTTCACTAGAGAATTTCGAGTCTAACCCGATGGATGCAAAATGTGTCCTTCTTGTCAAGGGCATCCATCTTTAGTGAGCCAATGGAATGGCGATTAGTTCTTGATCGATGCGTATGCTTCTTGATTGAAACACTGCTGCTTTACTAGGCTTGCGAGCTTAAAAAAAGAGTGTCCTTACCCTATGGTAACAGGAACATTTTACGGCTATTTTAAGAGCCAAATTAGTTGGTTTGTGCACCGTGGAGGTGGATTGCACTCGTATCTTTTTCGAGGGGATCGGTTGGGATTCGTTGGGTTTTGAGGACGTGTGTGATCATTATTCTATTTTTGTTTCAAAATTATTTTTCTACTCTACATTTGTTTCTAACGTAAAACTGTTTGGTAAAATAATTTCATTTTTCTATTTTTGAAATAGAAATCAGAAATCGTTTCTCTTTATTACTTTTCATATGAATGGGTCTCTCTCTAACTCCTAGTTGTTCGTCAGCCCTCCTGTCGCTGCTAATCCTCAATCGACGCCCCCTCCCACCGCCACTGATCGCCAATCGTTGCCACCCCCTCCTACCGTGGCCCTTTCTTGCAGCCGCCGCCAACACTTAGGAGAGAGAAATTTTACGTCGTTATCAAATGAATTTCTATTTTGGGAATAGAAATTTTGTTTCGTTATCAAATACGTATTTGTACTCAGAAACTCATCCAATAATAAAAATAGAAAAATCTATTTCTATTTCTAAACTCAATTTCTAATCATAATATCATTCGCGTCCTAGATATCCTTAGCGAGCGATTCCTTTGATTTCCCAACCCGAGGGAGGAGGCTATTTGTAGCCTTAATAATCAATGAGAGTTGGTTTCGAATTGAACCTCTTTCCATTTCTTGACAAATGTATATATGTCGTCATCGTACTTTGATTCCAAATTTACTCGCGATGCATTTTGCAATTCTGCGGAATTCGAGACAACATTTGGCAACTTGAGGTTGGGCTGCGTTCTCCTTCATCTTCTTTGATCGGAGGAGATTAGGAAATCTCTTTCAATGGTGCTTTTAATTGGTTAAGTTAAATGCATTTAGTATCATCCCTATTCATCTTTATTAAAGTTCGAAAGTGCCAAGGTACATATCCCTATATTGGGCAATTTTTTTGAAATATTAACGCGGAAGCTACTTAGGATTGTGCAATTTATACCAATGCAAAATTATCAGAGAAAATAAAAGAGGATTAATAAGGGATGTAAAATATTTATGTAATTCGTCGTTGAGTGTCGGTATTTATATTCATAAAAAGAGTAAGTAGTAAGTAATTTACTAATAATCGGAGAATTCGAGTTTATAATCGCTCACACACTTTAGTATTTTTCATACCTAAATTAAATCTAAATTACAAGATTTTATAAATAAACAGCTCTCTTGAATATGAAGCTCAAGCACAAATTACCGGATCTTCGAGGACGACCACGTAGCTCTCTTCGTGCGGCCAAAAAACAAGAACCCCAAACTTCTTATTTTTCTTTTTTGCCGGCACTGCTTCTTAGGAAGCACAGCCTAGGGCTAGAACAAAAGAAACCCCACATTTTCCTTTTTTCTTTTCTTTTTATTTCGAATTACCCTAGGCCAATGTTGCTTTCTTTTCATCCCCGGGTCAAATAGTCAAACTTGGACAAGAAGTAAGCGGTGCATATTTTGTACTGAATCTTGGACATTCGTCCAACCGGGTCGGGTTCCTCAATTAGCTCAAATTCGAGGTTCAATTTAACACCAATGTTTACGTTCTTAAAGTAACAAGAGCAGGATTATGCATACCTCGACTCCTTTTGGGAACAGCCATATGAGAAATAGGGTTTATCATGCTTTAGTTATTGATTCAAGTTCATATGTCATCACAAGATATAATGTGAAGTTATTTAAATACCTATGTAGTTATTCTGGTAACATAGTTTGATTGGATTAAGATACTTATTTCACAAATAATAATCTAGAACTCATTATTTTGTTATTAATACACACTTCATGAACTTTTTTTGTCTCTTTTTATTATTATTTTGGATTGAAACATTATATGAGGTTGTGACGTGAATGTGATTGAGACTCAAGAGTAATATTCCCGATTAAAAATTAAAGGTCGCTATGCAGAGCTTCTATGTTATGGATTTGTACTTTGAAATTTTTGAGCAAATGCTAGAGCGATTCATACAAAAATTACTTTTGATTGCTTTTTTGGCGAAATATCTGACTCATCCTCAAGAGGGCAAGAGAAGGACGATGAAGGCGACGGGAAGTCGTAAAGGAAAAACGAAAAAAAGGGCGTGAAAAAGAACTCGAAAGATGCTAAAAGATGGTATCTATGGTGGAGGATACGGTGGTAATAACGATGGAGAACACGAGCGGACGAGTTACAAAATGTGGCCTGGAGGCATGCCACCTCATCTAGGAACAGTAACCACTGTTCTAGATGCTCTTTATCGGCGAATGGAAGACATTATGAACAGTGCTCTTCGTTGCAAAATGGAGGTGGGTTCGGCGATCGCGACGCGGTATAAAAGCTCACCCCGGCGAACTACCGCGCCGCGATCGCCAAACCCGCCTCGATCTCGCTCTCGCTCTCGCTCTCTCTCTCTGTCAGATCCCTCGATCGGCATCGAGTTCCACCGTAATTTTCCTAAAAGCTCACCCCTGTTTGCTCTGCCCTCTCTGTTTCTGCGGAGTCTTCGCGCTTGAAAGGATTGATCTTGATTGGTTTGATTCGTTCTTTTTGGTGTTGTAGGATAGCGAGGGTTTTTCTTAGGGCCGTCATCGATCATGCTTGACTTGATTGGCCGGCTTTTCAAGAAACCTAGGCTGGAGGCCGACGCTCCGCCTCCCAACCCAATGGATAAGTTGAATGAGGTGCAATTCGCCTGCTTTTTCTTTGCTCCTGCCGTACTTGATTTTCAGTTTGTCGTTGCGTTTAGTAACGGGGATTCGATCCGTGGTTCCTGCGCTTGATTTTCAGTTTTCGGCTTGCTTTTTTTTTTCCCCCTTCAATGGTTGAAGAAATGGTTCTGGTTTGCTTTTTGGGGGAAAGCTGACAATTAGATGTAAATGGGGACTCTGCTTGGGGCTCTTAGCCTTCTGGCGGTAGTGTTTCACTTTTGATAATCAAGTCTGTCTACAGTATTAGCAACTTACACTTCCACGTGATTGTGTATGGAATTGATGCGACCGCATACTTCAATAATTGGCTGCATATTTATAATGATTCATAACCTTCGTGGCTGATTTTGCTCCTGAAAGTGAAAGCTGTTCGTTAGCTCTTCTTCTTTTTTGCATTGGGAAGTTAACTGCGGATATACATGCTAGTTCAACCAATCCACAAAATCACACGTTTATTCACCGCATCGAAATTTTTGACCTGATTACGCAATGGGTAGAAGACGTATCTGTTTTTGCAAAAGTTTCCCAAAGAGTCCATTCTTTTATGTGGAGAGAGTCTTTTTCATTTCGATTTCCCCTAATGTTGTCACTCATCAAGAAATGCATACTTCGAGTGCGTATGATAGTAAAACACATGCTTCTGCATTTCTCTATATTAAGACATGGATTTATTTAATTAGATCGTAGGCTTATAAAAGATTGAACTTTAGTCTATAAAAATAATTACGGTAGGTTATCATTTCTATATTTAACCAGTTCAGTTGGGCCCTCTGTCTTCCTTTCTGTACAGACACTTGAAACGCTGGAGGGAAAGGAGAAGGCTCTTGAACAGAAGGCTTCTCAAGAGGTTGAGAAAGCAAAGGAGTTCGTTAGAGCGAGAGATAGAAGGGGTACAGTCACTCACCTTGACCTTTCCTGGATAGATACCTTTTACGCCTTTGCTTTTGTTATGTCATTCCTCAGAGTTGCTTTATTTTCTCAACCTGTCCGCTGGTGGAGTTGTGTACACATAATTCCGCTCAAATCCGCATAAACTCTTCCTTACGTTTACTATTTCATTGTCTGTAGCAGTCAGAGCACTTTAATCTGTCATTGCATTCTGATTTGGAATTTCCTTTGTATAATTGTGGCCTTAGATTACTGGATGGCAATTTTAGCACAATTAGTTCTTTTACCATTACATTTTGTTGTTTGTGGCTGCAGCTCTAATTTTCTATAGTTTCACCAAGATTGCTTGTTTTCTTTGCCCTTGTAACTCTGACTTGCAACCATGCAAGAATTTTTTTTCCCTTTCGCATGATACTTGAATCTATATGATGACATCTATCGATTATGGAAGTCGGCTAGTTGATATCTTATTGACGTAAAGTTGTGCCATTGTGAATGCACCAGCAATTCAATGCTTGAAGAGGAAGAGGCTGTATGAACAGCAGATTGAGAAGATTGGTGAATTCCAACTAAAGATTTATGATCAGGTGAGCCGCCAAGATTCATTGATTCAGAACTTCCTTGGAATCTGCTTCTAGGCTGACATCTCTGATATGTGAGTGGTCCAGATTATAACGTTGGAAGGAGCAGGAGCAACAACTGAGACTGTGGATGCTCTGATAACTGGAGCAGAAGCAATGGAAGCAATGTTTGTCCTACGTTTATTCTCCTTTCTGATTTGCGGAGTGCTAGTTTTATTAAATTTTACATCTTTCTATGCAATGTGGCATCACTTTCTTATTGCAGTTTCTTGAACTCGAATTAGCTGGATGCTCCACTGTAGTGCTTTCTTTCGCTCGTAAATCATAGAAAGTTTACTGATGTCCAATTTTATCGCAGGAACATAGATGATTTGGACAATGTCATGGATTGGATTAATGAACAACGTGAGATCACAAAACAAATGCAAGAGGCAGTGTCAGCTCCTTCTGGTGCTGTAGCCGACTTTGATGAGGTTACCATCCTCACACTTTGTTTGATTTTGGTTGTGCTTCTGATCACTGGTTGGTTGGATCTCAAACTACCTTCCGGAAAGTCTATGCTTATCTCTAATCACTTTTCAATTCCAGGATGAGCTTGAGGCAGAGCTTGGAGAACTGGAAAGCGCTGAGTTGGAAGAACAGCTCCTCGTGCCCGCTGCAATAGCTTCTGCTGTTCCAGAGCTTGTCATAGCTGTCCTGCTTCCAGCCCCCCCTGCTCCGCAGGGATCAGACTAGGGGGATGGACTTGCTGTTTTGCAGGCGCAGATGGCATTTTGAGCAGGTCGATCTTCTCTTATCTTCTAAAGAGTTACTGTTGAGCTTTTTGTTGTTGTTGGTCTATTATTAAGCTAGGTGACTGAGCTCTTAAGTTGACCGAAATTCCATCATTTCCTCGACTGCCTATGATATATGTCTTTTGAATGATAAGTGGCACAGAAGAAGAATGACTTTTTTTTAGGCCATTTTATTATACTGTCATTCTGATCTGATCTTTCAGTTACATTCCACAGGTCTGCTGCTCATATTTAACTGAGGTGTGTAAGGACTTGTCCAGCCTGTAATGTGGAACGCGCCCACTGCTGCCCTGTATGCATCATATTTTTCTTTGATTCCATACTGAAAAGACATGTTTGTGAAGTTGGGATGTATCATAACCTGTGCCCCCTTGAGACCTGTATTTTGCTTTCTGGTGTTTGAGTGTGTTCTATTTCAACTTAATGTCGAACAACATACTTCTGCTTGTCGTTTGGAGTTCATCTCTAGATATCTTGGGCTAGATTTTTATCTTTTCTGTGTGCCGCTGTTAAGATTAATGCAGTCTAATCTTTGAGGAGGGCTTACTCCTCATGAGTGATATGCTTTATCATTCCTCCATTGGAGGGTACGCTTTTTGTTTAGTTATTCGCTCGTGGTATCGGCATTGGGTAGTTATGCAAGTCCCTAGAGGGAGGAGAATCTGATCGAGCATGTCTCATCGAGCCAATCACTCTATAATGATCATGTGTCATTTGATACTTATAGCATGATCCACGGATAGTGCAAGATTTCTCCACCAGCTTTTAAAAGTTCGTGGGGGATTCATGTTCAGGATGGCAGTCAGGAGCTTAGGTTTTCGTGTTGTTTTATACTGAAAGGTGGTGCATCTCTTTACCATCTCATCCTGTCGGGGAGCTCTGTACCATGAAAAGAGCTGTAATCTAGGACCAGGGGTTCCTTTTACTGAGGCTTAGGTTGCCTCTACTTGGTCCTGTAGGTTTGGCGGGGTCAATTATTGTCGTCGTGGGTTTGGTTTGAAGGTAATTGGAATGGCTCATCTGCAAAGGACAACTCATCCCTGTGCTGTTGTTGAAATCGACTGACCTTTTATTACTAGATAGTAAAATTTCATATACTCTGACACGAGCCTCAACAGTAGCTTCTTTTAATTGTTAGTTCACCGACTCAAAGGTTAAAGTTGTGCTGTTAAAAATGTTCCTCCGATCTCGATTTGGCTCGTTAATTTCGATCTAGCCACTGCCGAGTTTCCTCGGTAAGAATCATTTCAGCATCTTTATAGATATCAATGAATCTATTCACATGTCATGATAGCAAATAAAGGCTCAATTTCACTTTGTTAGTACTTAGCCCTCATCGTCTGACGTAGTGAATTCTTTTTCTTACCCTTTTTGGGCTTCACGCGTTTCTCTAAATCGTCAAATATAGATAGTATAAAAGGTATGCAGGTGGAGATATTATAGTCAAAGTATTCTCCCATTATTTTCATTGAGTTGTATGATCAAATTGGACATCACCCCTAACCTCCTCGTGTATAGAAGCAGATGCTGCTTGCATAGTCAGAGACTCCTTTACAAGAGTAAAATCAAATATATGGGATTTTCTAAGACAATTTAAAATATCTTGATCAGTTAAATATTTATAAAAATCCTATTTTACTTAAACATAAATTATTAAATTTCCATTGACATTTTTTTAATAATTAAATAAAAAAAGTTAAGAATAGAAATTTTTAGGATCGTAACCAAACTTTATTTATTTATTTTGAGAATAAAAATTGTGTAGTTACTAAATCTGTTCTTTGATTTAGAGATTTGTAGAGAAGTAGAGAAAAAATTATTTTTAAAAATAAAAATGATACCAAATGTATCTTCGAAGTTTCTTAATAAAATATGTATTTCTATTGACATCCTTATTTTAAAAAGATGGAGCAAATTTAGGATTACGAGGAAAGTTTGTGATTTTCTTTTATAAATGTATTTCGGGACAAGTGAAAGCGATGTGCCATTTGGAAATGAGAAGGCGACTCCGTATAGGACAGAGCGTCTGTGAATGAGAAGGCGATTCCGTATAGGATAGAGCGTCGGTGTTCACCTCACCAACTCCTTCGCCACTGTTTCGCGATCGCTATGTCCGCCTCGATCTCGCTTTCTTTCTGATCCCTCGACCGCATCGAGCTCCACCACCGTAAGCTTTCCGAGAGGTCTGTATGGTCTGCATGGTCTGCGGATTGATTGAACTTGAACTGATTGATTTGTTGTGGATGGCACATCGAGAGTTTCTTTGGGCCATGAATGATGTCGAAGCAGGAGAGCAGGGTTGTCATCCCTTTGGACCAGTCGAAATCAAGCGCAGGAAGCAGGGATTGAATCCACGTTGCTAAAGGCGGTTGAGAGGATCAACCGACAGGAGCAAGAACATCGGTACCTCGTTCAACTTGTCCATCGCATGAGGACCCTGGCCAGCTTAATCCCCATTAATCATGGCCCTAAGAAAGACTCGATATCCTATCAACACCACAAATAACGTATTAACGGACGCATACAGACCGTGGAAAATTGATGGTGGAGCTCGATGCCGGTGAGGGATTGGACAGAGAGTGAGACCGAGGAGGAATTGGCGATCCGTGCTTTCTGCACTTGATTTCACGTTTTCGGCTTTTTTGTGAGTGCTGAGGATGGAGATGATCGCCACTAGTAATCAAGCAATTAGCGATCTCTCTTCTCCAATGATTGAAGAAATGGTTCTTGATTTTCTTTTGTGGAAAAATATACGCCTTTTCTTAGTTAAATCAATTCAGTTAATTTCATATGGATCGGTACACCTCCCGCGCGAGTGCAGAACTTGAAGAGCCCTAAAAGGGTCAATCAGTGTGGCCGCTGCCATTTGTTAGGACATTCACAGAAGAAATGCACGATGCCTCTATAACCCCTTAAATTAGATGATTATTTTCCTCTTTTTTTTATCACCCTTTCTCTTTCCTCCCCAAATCAGTCGCATTACGGTAAAGAGAAGATGTGATTCCTTACAAGTCATGACAAAGAAAATAAAATCCATTAACAATTCTGTTTCAAACATAGGCAAAGAAAAAAAGTAGTGCACCATGAGATTCTTTCTTAGTCATGTTTGAGAGAGACCACATCCTCGAACAAACTCAAGCAACTACTTTGTTATGAAAATCGTTGTACTTTCAAAGTACTACTTTGCATAGAGAGAAACAAATCCTTTGTTAAGCACTAAATGCATAGAATATGTGCAAGAACGGAGTAAGACCTGAAGTGCAAGGAAGAATGAGGATTCAACCAGTGCATGCTCCTGATATCCGATTCTGGGAGCTACAGCCCTGGTCATTCTGAAATGAGGATCCTGATCAAAACAAAAAGTCAAAATAGTAAGGATTGGATTCCCGGAAGGAGGGCGAGACATGGAAATTTAATTCCAAACATAAGGAGGCACAAAAAGTCCTCTTTTTCATAACAAAGATGCCATTGGAAAAAAGATGATCGTTCAATAATCTAAATTGATCTATATGAATTTCGGCCAAAAGTTGTGGACGTGGATACCAAGAGAGATACGGCCCTTGCTCACACTTGTCGATCATAATGAAAATAAAATAAAATTCGCTATATCTTTAAACGTTTGCAAAAGTTGTTTAAGTTAGCGTTGGTCATGTCACGTAAGACGATCGGTGACTATATTAACAATTTCTAACGAAAACTGACCTGAAGGAATATATTAACAAATTGTCGAAATATTTATGATTAAATTGGTATCTGCATGATAAATTATGACTATTTTTTTAGTAATTTCCCTCAAAATTTGATGAGTATCGAAATTAGAGAGGTAACTTAAGATAGCATAGATCACACGAACCAATATCACGCATATTCTTTGGTTGTAATTTGCACATGCCAAGTGCCCATTGTTTGAAGTCTTGTCCTTTATGGCGACCGACCAGTCACGTTTTTTGTCGGGTTTTGAATATCCTTAGCAATTCCTCGGATATCCCAAGGGTGGGAGGAGGCTATTTGTAACCCTAATCGGCGATAGGAGTTGCTTCAGAATCGAACCCGCTCCCATTTCTTGCTAAATGTATATATGTCCCCATCGTAACTACATCAATTCCAAATTTACCCGGGACGCATTTGGAATCCGAGACGAGATTTGGCATTTTCGAGATTGGCCCGCGTTCTCCTCCATGTTCTTCGATCGGGGGAGATTAGAGAATCTCTTTCAATGGGGATTTCAATCGGTAGATTCTAAATACCCGGAAAGGGTTCCGGGCGCCACCCTGATGCGAAAAGATGGGATCCACGATGGGTAAAATGGTCTTAACTCTAACTTCGTTGGGAGGCAAGGCTAAGAAAACTCTCCAAAAAAACTTTCTGGGGGGTGGGAAGTTAGAAGGGAGGCCTAAAAACTCCTCAAATCTACTTTCTGCCTCGTGACTCTCTTCAAGTACTTTCTTCAAAATCTGAACTTTCTGGAGGTTTAGATAGATGGTACTTCTTACATCTATCTAAATGTAAGGGTGGATGTGGCTCGAAACCTTTCTTCAAAGACTTTCTTTAAAACTGGAAAGACTATCTTCAAAACTTTCTGGAGGTTTAGATGCTCTGCTTTTCTTGCCTGTATCTAAATGTAAGTGTGGAGGAGGCTCAAAAACCGTTCTTCAAAGACTTTCTTTGAAACTTGAAAGACTTTCTTCAAAACTTTCTGGAGGTTTAGACAGGTGGTACTTCTTACATCTATCTAAATGTAAGCGTGGAGGTGGCTCGAAGCCCTTCTTCAAAGACTTTCTTCAAAACTTTCTTGGTGGCGAGAGTTAGAAGTGAGGCTCAAAAAAGATGCGAAGGCGAAAGCGACGTCCAGCGCAGGTATGGAAGATAATCCTTCGTATGAGAGAGAACGTCAGTATAAACCTCACCAAGTTCTCTGGCCGTGCTGCAATCGCCATACCCCGATCTCGCTCTCTGTCCGATCCCTCGCCTGGCCACTGTCAGTTTTTCCGAAGTTCGTATGCGCTTTTGCCCCTTGTTTGTTTTTCTGCGGATTGATCGCCCTTCAAAGGATTGATCTTGATTAGGTTGATTCGTTCATTGCGGTGTGGTAGGATATCGAGGGCTTTCCTGCGGGCCGTGATCAATCCTGTTTAGCTGGGTGTGCCAGCTTTTCAAGGAACCTAAGCTGGAGACCGACGCTCAGCCTCTCACCACGCTGGTCAAGTTGAATGAGGTACGGTTCCCCTGCTTTTGCTCTGCTCCTGCCGTACTCAGTCTTTGATTTTCAGTTCATCGTGATCGGTTGATCGTCTCAGCTTCTTCTTTTTTTCTTTTTTTTCCTTCAATGGCTGAAGAAATGGTTCCGTTTTTTTTTTTTTTTTGTGGGAAAACTGACGGGTAGATATGATCTTCCAATGGGGACTGTGCCTGGGGCTATTAGCCTTCTGGCGATAGTGTTGTTTCCCTTTCGATGATCGAGTCTCCATGTGATTGTGTTTGGAATTGATGCAACCGCATACTTGCATATTTATAGTGACTTATAACCTTCGCGGTTGATTTTGCCCCTGAAAGCAGAAGCTGTTTGCTAGCTGTTGTTTTTCCTTTCTTACATGGGGAAGTTAACTGCGGCTATACGTGCTAGTTCAACCAGGGCACACCGTTTTTGATCTAATGATGTAACGTGTAGAAGACTTTATCTGTATTTGTAAGAATTTCCTGAAGAGTCCGTTCTTTTTTGTGGATAGAGTCTTCTTCATTCCAATTTCCCCTAATGTTGTCGGTAATCAAGAAATGCATTCTGCAAGTTTGTACGATAGTAAAACGTGTGCTTCTGCGTTTCCCTATATTAAGACGTGGATTTGTTTAATTAGAATGCAGGCTTAAGAAAGATTGAACTTTAGTCTATACGAATAATTACGTTATGTCATCATTTCTGTATGTAACCTGTTCAGTGGGGCCCTCTGTCCTCCTTTCTGTACAGACGCTTGAAATGCTGGAGGAACAGGAGAAGGCTCTCAAAAGGAAGGCTTCTCAAGAGGTCGCGAAAGCAAGGGAGTTCATTATAGTGAAGGATAAAAGGGGCAAGAGAAGGACGATGAAGACGGCGGGAAGTGGGAATCACAAAGGAAAAACCAAAAAAGGACTGGAAAAGAACGCAAAAGATGCTATCCACGATGGAGGATAAAGTTGTCATAACGATGGAGATGAAAAGTGTGGACGCGTTATAAAGGGGGGGTCTGATGTGTGAGTGGTCCAGATGATAATGTTGGAAGGAGCAAGAGCAACAACTGAGACTGTGGATGCTCTGAGAACTGGAGCAGCAGCAATGGAAGCAATGTATGTCCTCTATTTGTTCTCCTTTCTATTTGCGGAGTACTGATTTTATTAAATTTTACATCTTTCTATGCAATGTGGCATCGCTTTCTTATTGCAGTTTCTTCAACTTGGATTAGCTGGGTGCTCCACTGTAATGCTCGTAGATCATAGAAAGTTCGCTGATGTCCAATTTATCACAGGAACATAACAGCGTGAGGCCATGAAACAAATGCAAGAGGCAGTGTCAGCTCCTTTTGGTGCAGTGGCTGACTTTGATGAGGTTCCCATCCTCACACTTTATTTGATTTTAGTTATGCTTTTGATCACTGGTTGGGTGGATCTCAAACTACCTTCCGGAAAGTCTATGCTCGTCTCCAATCACTTTGCAATTCCAGGATGAGCTTGAGGCAGAGCTTGAAGCACTGGAAGGCGCTGAGTTGGAAGAACAGCTCCTTCTGCCCGCTGAAAGAGTTTCTTCTGCTCCATTTCTTGTCCCAGTTGGCCTGCTTCCAGCCCTCCCCGTTCCTCAGGGGACAGCCAGGGATGATGAACTGGAAGGCACTGAGTTGGAAGAACAGCTCCTCCTGCCTGCTGCAACAGCTTCTGCTGCTCCAGAGCATGTCGTATCTGGCCTGCTTCCAGCCCCCCCGCTCCTAAGGGATCAGACTAGGAGGACGAACTTGCTGTTTTGCAGGCGCAGATGGCATTTTGAGCAGGTCGATCTTCTCTTATCTTTTAAAGAGCTACTGTCGAGCTTTTTATTGTTGTTGATCTACTATTAAGCTAGGTAACCAAGCTCTTAAGTCGACCGAAATTCGATCATTTCCTCCACTGCCTATGATTTATGTCTTTTGAATGATAAGTGGCACAGAAGAAGAAGGCTCTTTTCGGCCATTTTATCGTACTGTCATTGTGATCTGATATATCATTTACATTCCTCAGGTCTGCTCCTCATATTTAAGTGAGGTTTTGTAAAGACTTGTCCAGCCTGTAATGTGGAACACTCCTGTTGCTGCCCTCTGTGCATCGACATTTTTCTTTGGTTTCATACTGAAAAGACATGCTTGTGAAGTTGGCACGAATCATAAGATGTCCCCCTTTGAGACTTGTATTCGGCTTTCTGGTGCTTCCGGTGTGTTTTATTTCAACTGATTGTCGGACATCAAACTTCGCTGTTGTTTGGAGGACACCTCTAAATATCTCGGGCTAGACTTTTATCTTCTGTGTGTGCCCCTGTTAAGATCAATGCAGTCTAATCTTTGAGGAGGCTTACTCATAGTAAGCGGTATGCTTTATCATACGTCCATCAGAGGTTACGTTGTTTGTTTAGTCATTCACTCGTGGTATCGGCATTGGGTAGTTATGTCAGGTCCCTCGAGGGAGGAGAATCTGGCCAAGCATGTCTCTTATTGTTGAGCCAATCGCTCTACAATGATCATGTGTTCTTCGATACTTGTGGCATGATCTGGGGATAGTGCGATATCTCTCCACCAGCTTTTAAAAGTTCGTGGCGGTGTGTTAATAGGAATTGCTCATCTGCAAAGGACATAACTGCGCACCTATTGAAATCGACTGACTTTTTATTATTACATAATGAAATTTCATTTACTCCTAGATGAGCCATGATAGTAGCTTATTTTAATTGTTAGTTCACCGACTCAAAAGTTGAAGCTGTGCTGTTCATAATGTGTCCTCCAATCTCGATTTGGCTTGTTAATTTCAATCTAGACACTATCAAGTTTCCTCGATAAGAATCATTTCAATAACTCTATAGAGATCCATTTATCTAGTCACGTATCACGGTAGCAAATAAAGGCTTGATTTCACTTTGTTAGTAGGCTTTAGAAGTTGCTCAGATCTTCTGACGTAGCAAATTCTTTTTCTTAGCTTTCTTTTCTTCACGTGTTTCTCTAAATCGTCATATATGGATAGTTAAAAAGGTACGCTGGTAGTGATATTACCGTCAAAAGATTCTTCCATTGCTTCCATTGAGTTGACATCACTCCCATCCTCCTCATGTATACAAGCAGATTCAGCTTGCCTCGTTAGACTACTATTTACAAGAGTAAACATCAAATACATTAGATTTTCTAGGATCATTTTAAAATATCTTGATCAGTTAAATTCTTATAAAAACCCTATTTTATTTAAACATAAATTGTTAAGTTTTAATTGACATTTTCATAATTAAATAAAAATGAATAGGAACGGAAATTTTTAGGATCATGCCAAACGTATTTTAATTATTTTTTATTTTGAGAATAAAAATTTTGTATAGTTACTAAACGCGTTTTTCTATTCAGAAATTTATTGAGGAATACAAACAGAAAAAATTATTTTTAAATAGAAATTATTTTTTGAAATAGAAATATTACTAAATGTATATTTAGAGCTTCATTATTAAAATCTATATTTCTATGAACACTTTTACTTTTTACAGAAAAAGCGAAGCAAATTTAGGATTATAAACAAAGTTCGTGATTTTCTTTTGTAAATATATTTCGGGGCAAAAGCGACGTGCCGTTTGGAAACGAGAGGGCGACTTCGTATAAAACAGAGCGTCGGCGTTCACCTCACCAACTCCTCCCACCTCCTCCGCCACCATTTCGCGATCGCGATGTCCGCTTCGATCTGGCTTTCTGTCCGATCCCTCGACCTCGTCGAGCTCCACCACCGTCAGCTTTCCGAGAGGTTTGTATGGTCTGCGGATTGATTGAGCTTGAACTGATTGCTTTGTTGGGGATAGGATATCGAGGGTTTCTTAGGGCCAATGAATGATGTCGAAGCAGGAGAGCGAGGTTCTCATCCCTTTGGACCGGTTGAAATCAAGCGCAGGAAGCACGGATGGATTCCACGTTACTAAAGGCGGCCGAGACGATCAACCGACCATGATGAACTGCAACTCAGAGACGAGTACGGCAGGAGCAAAAAGATTCGTTCAACTTGTCCATTGGATGAGGACCTTGGTCAGCTTAATCCCCATTAATCATCGGCCCTAAGAAAGACTCTCGGTATCCTATCAACACCGCAAAGAACCTATCAACGGGCGCATACAGACCTCGGAAAACCGACGGTGGAGCTCGATGCCGGTGAGGGATCGGACAGAGAGCGAGATCGAGGAGGAATTGCCGATCCGTGTTTTTTGCGCTTGATTTCAAGTTTTTGGCTTTTTTGTGAGTGCTTAGGATGGAAATGATTGCCACTGGTAATCAAAGCAATCAGCGATCTCGCTTCTCCAATGGTTGAAGAAATCGTTCTTGATTTTTTTTTTTGGGAAAAATATACGTCTTTGGGCTCCCAATGGAGACTGTGATTGGGGCTTTTAGCCTTCTGACGACAGTTTCGCTTTGAGTCTGTCTTCAGTATTAGCAACTGACCCTTCTATGTGATTGTGTGATTGTGTATGGTATTGATACACAATCGCATTATTCAATAATTGGCTGGATAGTCATAGCAATTCATAAGCTTGCGGCTGATTTTACTCCTGTAAGTGAAAGCTCTTGTTTTGTTTTCATGGGGAAGTTATCTGTGGCTATGTGCCCTAGTTCCCCAGGGCTCACCATAGTTATTCAGTGCATTGAATTTTCGATCCGATTATGAATGGGTTGAATATATTTTATTAATTTCCCAAGGAGTCCATTCTTTTTCTGTGGAGAGTCTTCTGTTTTCATTTTGATTTCCCCTAATGTTTTCCGTAATCAAGAGATGCATACTTCAACTACTTATAGTAGTAAAACATGTGCTTTTGCGTTTGTTTATATTGAGATGTGGATTTCTATATTTAGATTATAGGCTTTCAAGAGGAAAGATTGAACTTTAGTCCATCCAATTAATCACGGTAGGTTATCTTTTTCTCTATTTAACTGGTTCAGTCAGACCTGTCCTTTCAATGCAGCCACTTGGAAGTCCGTTGAAGAAGGAGAATCATCTCCTAATTAAATCTGCTCAAGAGCTTAGAAAGCGGGGCTACTTGTGGCGTTAAAGATAAGAGGGGTATGGTCATTCACCTCTACTGTTTCCTGGATAGATACCTTTACGCCTTTGCTTTTGTTATGTTATTTCTCGGAGTTGCTTCATTTTCTCATCCTGTCCACTGGTTATTAGGAAGGGAGGTGTGTACGCATATTGCAGTGCAAATCCACATAAACTCATTGTTATGTGTACTGTTTCATCGTTGATAGCACGCAAAGCCCTTTAGTCTGTCATTGCATTCTGATTTGCACTTCCCTTTGTATCATTGTGACCTTATTACGTATAGCAAATTTAGAACAGTCAATTCTTTTACCATTACCTTTTGTTGTTTATTGCTTGTAACTCTTGACTTGCAACTACGTAAGAATTTTTTTTCTTTTGTATGATAATTGAAGCTATATGATTGCATTTATTCATTATGGAAGTTGGCAAGTTGTTATCTTATTGACATAAAGTTGTGCCATCGAGAATGCAGCTGCAATTCAATGCTTGAAGAGGAGGAGGCTGTATGAACAGCAAATTGAGCAACTTAGAAACTTGCGACTTCAGATTTTTAATCCAGGGAGCCATCAAGATTCAATGATTCAGAACTTCCTTGGAATCTGCTTCTAGGCAGAGATGTCTGATCTGTGAGTGGTCCAGATGATAACTTTGGAGGGAGCAAACGCGACAACTGAGACTCTGGATGCTCTGAGAACTGGAGCAGCAGCAATGAAAGTAGTGCAGAAGGCAACGCATGCCCTATGTTTGTTATCCTCTTTGATTTGCAGAGTACTGATTTAATTAAATTTTATATCTTTCTACGCGATGCGGCATCACTTTCTTATTGCAGTTTCTTGAGCTTGAATTAGCTGGGTTTTCCACTATCATGCTTTCTTTTGCTCGTAAATCATAGAAAGTTTACTGATGTCCATATTATTGCTGGAATATTGATCGTGTGGACAATTTCATGGATGAGATTAATAAACAAAACGAGACCATGACACGAATGCCAGAGGCAGTATCAGCTCCTTCTGGTGCAGCTGCTGACTTTGATGAGGTAACCATCCTCATGCTTTGTTTGATTTTAGTTATGCTTTCGATTGCTGGTTGGTTGGATTTCAAACTACCTTCGGAAAGTCCATGCTTATCTCTGATCACTTTACAATTCCGGGATGAGCTTGCGGCAGAGCTTGAAAAACTGGAAGGCGCGGATTTGGAAGAACAGCTCCGTTTGCCCGCCGCAACAGTTTCTGCTGCTCCAGTGCATGATATAGCTGGCCTGCGTCCAGCCCCTCCTGTTCCTCAGGGGACAGACAAGGAGGATGAACTTGCTGATTTGCAGGCTAAGATGGCATTTTGAGCAGGTCAATCTTCTCTTATATTTTAAAGAGCTACGTTGAAGCTTTTATTGTTGTTGGTCTACTAGTAAGCTAGGTAACCGAGCTCTTAATTTGACTGAAATTCCATCTTTTCCTTGACTGCCTATGATTTATGTCTTTAGAATGATAAGTGGCACAGAAGAAGACTTTTCTATTGCCTATTTTATTATACTGTCATTGTGATCTGATATATCAGTTAACATTCCACAGGTCTTGCTGCGCATAGTTAAATGAGGTTGTGTAAAGGCTTGTCCAACCTGTAATGTGGAGCATTCCCGCTGTTGCCGCATGCAACGATATTTTATTTGGTTCCATACTGAAAAGACATGTTTGTGAAGGGTGGCGCGAATCAACAGACACCCCTTTGAGAGCTGTATTCTGCTTTCTGGTGCTTCTACTGTGGTCACTTTTTTTTTTTTTTCAACTTCATGACGAACATTGTGCTTTTCCCCCTTTACGAACATTATAAGAATAGATTAGTACTTGCGCTAGAATTTGGATCGCTGATACTGGGCATTGGGCAGCATGTTGAACCTGCATTTGTTACAGGGAATGAAGCGGCTGAGATGAGCACGGTCTTAAGCTAATTTGGTATGGTTTTTTCATTCAACCATCATTCCATGGGAGCATCAGAGCGTTTGCCTTGCATGACAAGTGACACCCGCTATTCTCCTTCCTCACTCTCCCAGTGCTCATTCTGAAACATCATCTCTCGGAAGTTTGATACGCAAGTATGTTATGTTCATTGGGTTTTTCCAAAGTAATTCAAGAACCTTATTATATCAGAAATAGCCAACAGCTAAAACTGTTAAAGCTAGTTCTTTGAAGTTAGAGAGTCAAATCATAGGTGGCTTGGCCCGTCGTCATGCCCGCACGCGTCCTCACTAGAAATTTTTGAGTCAAACTCATTGGATGCAAAATTTGTTCTTCTTGTCAAGGCCAGCCATCTTTAGTGAGTTGATGGAATGGTGATTAGTTCTTGATCGGTTTGTATGTTTCTTGATCGAAAATCTGCTTTACCTACCTTCCGAACTTAAGACAGAGTCCTCACAATTGTAACATTCGTATCCTTTTCAGCGACCGGTTGCAATTCGTCGGGTTCTGATTATCCTTAGTGATTCCTTAGATTTCCCGAGGTGGAGGCTATTTGTAGCCTCGATAAGCAACCGGTGTTGCTTTCGAATTGAACCTGTTCCCATTTCTTGATCAATGTATATGTCATCCTCGTACATTAATTCCAAATTTACTTGCAACACATTCTGAAATTCTGTGGAATCTGAGACGAAATTTGGCATTTTGAGGTTGGGCTACGTTCTCTTTCATCTTCGATCGGAGTAGATTAGGAAATCTCTTTCAATAGGGCTTTTAATTGGTAGATTACACGCATCGAGTATTATTCATCTTTATTAAAGTTAGTAAGTGCCAAATACATATTTGTAGATTGACCAACGTTTACATTATTAAAGTAACGACAGCGAGATTATGCATACCTTGACTCCTTTTTCAGCACTTATTGGGAACAGCCAGTATAAATAGGGTTCAAATGACGCCTGTCAATTTCCTCAAGACGGGTTGGCAACTGGAGCCGGGATTGAGGCAACCTCTCTCTGCAGTGAGAGTTCTCTCTACCATTTGTGGTAGCTTCCTCAAAATCCGAACCCTAAATTTTCTTCACCAAAGAACTGATATTCAAGAATGGCCAATATACATCCCATTACCCACAACCCATTCCCTCCTTAACCCAGACCTACGAACCCCATTCCACATATCCCATATACCCATCTTCATCCCAACAGCCACCGTCCACGCAGTTTCCACGTTTCTCCTTTCCTCACGAAAGCCAACGAGCCCAACTTTCCGAGTTCCTGCAAAGAAGGAGTTGCCGTAACAGCTGGTCTTTCGGTTCATTTTCCAAAGCTGGGCGATACAGCCACAGTCACTGGAGTCCCCAGGATGGAGGCACCTGATAAGGAAAATGTGAGGCTAGCTGCGCTCTGCAAAAAGTTGGGTAAACTTTGGTCCAATCAAACTGTTGTAGAAGTGGATGATGTAATTTCTGCAGAAAAGGTTAGAGAATGCCAGCAAACCCTAATCGGGCAATTGTATCAAAATCCCAAAATTATTTCCAAGCATTTCAGACTACAATGAAAAGGGTTTGGAAGATGGAAAGTGTGGAAATCAATATGCTAGCACCAGGTTTGTTTGCTTTTCGGTTTGCTTCAGAAATGGACAGAGAAAGAGTCATATCAATGGGCCCTTGGTCATTTGCAAGTCATCTACTGTTGCTAAAACCCTGGGAATCGAATACCCCACCAACATGTTATAAATTTGACACTTGCAGTTTTTGGGTCCATATTCATGGACTACCTACAGAATGGATTGTTGATGAGGTAATAGAACGTGTAGCGGGAGAAATAGGGCAAGTAACAAAAGTGAAAATAGAGGCAAAGGGCTATATGCCATACATGATAGGCAAAGCTAGGGTTATTGTGGATATGCAGAAACCATTGAAACCAGGGGCTCTTTTTAGCAACAAGGGTCAAAAAATATTGCTAGATTTTCGATACGAGTGTTTGCCACACTATTGTTACTCTTGTGGTAAGCTGGGGCATTATGCTTAGCACTGTCTGGACATTCCATATCAAGAAGAGAAGTTTTTAAACAGGAAAGACATGTTGTTTGGCTCCTGGATGAAGGCAGAAGCGAATGAACCTAGCCCTTTTTGGAACATTTTCTATGGTAAAATAGTGGAGGAATTGCTGGAAGAGGAAGATGATAATCAAGAATTACCAATTAATCCAGGGGAGATGGTTCTATATGACCAGCAAAGCAAAGATAGACTACCCCAGCAGAAAGAAACTGGAAAACGCAAAGAAGCAGCCATTGATGATATGACCTGGATTCAAACGGATCACGTTCAGGAAAAACCTAACTTGGGCTACTCCTTTAGCCCACTTTCCCATAGCACTCGGAAGGGTTCTGGCTCAGCAGGGGACAAGCATGGAAATTGACTTAAACTACCAGGTCAAAAAAAGCTAAAACGCTCCTCACCCTATGAGTCCCAAGGGCCGAGTAAGCAAACACTCAATGAAACAAATCTGATGGAAACTCCCATCCTCACAGCAGAAGAAACAAGTAGTTGGGCATTGGTGGCTTGCCCTAATAAGCCACCGAGTTCAAAATGAAGCTCATAAGCTGGAATTGTCAGGAGCTGGGCAATCCCCTGACAATTCAAGCTATTTGAGCTCCTGTGGCTCAAGAAAGGCCCACAGTTCTCTTTTTAATGGAGACTAAAAACAAGGAGGAAGTTTGTAAGAGGCTATAACGTCGTTTAAATTTTCAGCATAGCTTTATAGTAAATCCAAGAGGAATTGCAGGGGGATTGGCTGTTTTCTTGAGCGACTAGGTTTCAATTACAGTAGGGTCAAGCAATATGCACTACATCAATTTAACATGCAGCTATGGGGAGACGTCTCAACATATGAATGTTTCTTTTGTCCATGCGCCTACTGATTTTCAAGAAAGGTTGAGAATTTGGGATGAACTAAGCACTACTCGGGGACCATATAATATGCCTTGGGTGTGTGTAGGGGATTTCAATGAAGTGCTCTACGTATGGGAAAAGGTAGGTAAAAGACTGGCTGAGAACTACCGGATGAAAGCATTTTAGGAATTTCTAGATACCTGTAGCCTTATGAATATTGAAAGTAAGGGTTGCGCCTTTACATGGGCGAACAATAGAGAAGGGGATGAATTAGTAAAGGGGAAACTGGACTGAGCACTATGTAATATGGAATGGATAGTGGAATTCCCAACAGTTGAAGTATATGCCCTACTTGCAGTAGGCTCAGATCACAGCCCACTATTGTTGGATTTATACCCTCAAGTGGAAAAATGGAGAAAAGAGTTCAAGTTCGAAGCTTATTGGTTAGAGGATGAGGAGTATGAGTAGGTAGTGCGGGACTCGTGGCACGCACCAGCGGAAAACAACAAAGGACTGACCAGCAAACTCAAAAATGTTGCTGGGCAACTTACTAAGTGGAGCAAGAAAAAATTTTCAAATGTGCGCAAGGGAATTGACGGTTTAAAGGGAGAGTTGTAGTTCTTGACAAATAATACGGTGCATCCATATGACAAGGAACGAGTCTAGTGGCTTAAGGGTGAAATCGAACGTCTATGGAGATAAGAGGAAATTTACTGGGGGATGAGGTCACGCATTCAATGGCTACGATGGGGGGACAAAAACACAAAGTTCTTCCATGCTACAGTGGTACAAAGAAGGCAAAGGAATAAAATTACAATGTTGAAAAATCCAAATGACGAGTGGATTAGAGGTCCTGACCAGATTAAACAAATGACCGTCGAGTTCTTTAAAGACCTATATCAATCAGTCGGGGAACGTAATTTTCAGCCTGTCTTAGACCAGATTCCATGTGTGGTGACGGAAGAAATGAATTGTGCCCTCACAGAATAAGTCACAATGGAGGAAATTAAACATGCTACTTTTCAGTTGGGAGCTTTAAAGGCCCCGGGGCCTGACGGGCTGAATGGACAATTTTTTCAGCACCAATGGAGTGACATTAGCCAAGATATATATGAAGAAATCTGCCAATTTTGGACAACAGGGCATCTCAACTCAGAACTGAATAAAATTCTCATTACTCTCATTCCCAAGGTTCCGAGTCCAAAAAAGGTTGATCAATTTAAACCCATTAGCTAATGCAACTTTGCTTATAAGATTATTGCGAAAGTGTTGGCAAATAGGCTGAAAAAATGGATGCCCCAGTTAATCACTATGGAACAGAGTGCTTTTGTTCAGGGTAGACAAATACAAGACAACATTCTAATTGTCCAAGAGGTGTTTCATCAGTTAAGAACACGGAAAAGACACAGAAAATTCCAGGCTATTTTAAAACTTGACATGTGAAAGGCCTATGACCGGGTAGAATGGGATTTCTTGAGGGCTTGTATGCTACAAATGGGTTTTAGTGAAGTTTGGGTCGATTGGATTATGCAATGTGTCTCAACCGTGACTTTTAGTGTTAAAATTAATGGCCAATCCCAACCCTTTTTTACCCCTTCAAGAGGCTTACGCCAAGGTGACCCGCTCTCTCCCTATCTTTTCATTATAGTTACAAATGTTTTATCTCACTTGATTCACAAAGCAGTGGAAGATGGCAGCATAAAAGGGATTCGGTTAAATAGGACTTGCCCCATACTTTCTCATCTAATGTTTGCGGATGATCTAATCTTGTTTATGGATGGGAAAGTATCTGAAGGCCAGAACTTTGCGGCTGTCTTAAACCAGTACTGTTTTGCTTCGGGACAATCAATTAATTTAAACAAGTATGGTATTTTCTTCAGCATAGACTGCCCTCAAGCTTTGAAACAAAATTTAGCAACTGAAATGAGAGTGGCTGAAATAAACAAAACAGGGAAGTACCTAGGACTCCCTTCAGACTGGGGTGGCACAAAAAAGGAGATGTTTGCCTGGATCCTAGCAAGAGTGAATGCAAAATTGGAAGGCTGGAAAGAGAAGTTGATGTCTAAAGCGGGGAAGGAGATCCTTATAAAAGCAGTGGTGCAAGCTATTCCTCAGTTTGAAATGTCTGTTTTCAAAATACCTTTGTCTATCTGTCGTGCAATTGAGAAAAAAATAGTAGATTTTTGGTGGAAAAACAGTGAGCAGCACAAAGGCATACATTGGCAAAAATGGGAGATTTTAAAAACTCGAAAAGATGAAGGAGGCCTCGGGTTTAGAGACGTAATATCATTTAACGAAGCCATGCTTGGCAAGCAAGCATGGAGACTAATCCAGCAACCTGAATCCCTTTGGAGCAAGCTCTTTCAGGGTCTATACTATCCACATAGTCACTTTCTACAGGCTGGCAAAGGCAACAAACCGTCTTGGGGATGGCAAAGCCTTATTTCAGGGCGAAATACTCTTAAACCATCCCTACGATTGATTATTGGCGACGGGAAGCAGGTAAACATTTGACAAGATCAGTGGTTGCCTAAAGGTGTCATTGGAGGGCTAGCTAACAAGGATGACCCTATCATGATGGCAGAATTGATTGATGAGACACAAACAAAATGGAAAGAGCACACTATCAGAGGCACTTTCGACCAGCACACAGTAGAGCAAATTATGTCTATACCTATGAATCAGGCCATGCAGAGAGATCAGCTAGTCTGGACACCCACCAAAACAGGGCACTATACAGTCAAAAGTGCTTACCACACTAGCCATGAAAAACATAATACAAGTAATCAAAGTGAGGCATCTTTATCTTTCCAGAACCCAAAAGCACTATGGAAACGGATTTGGCAAGCAAACACTCAACCAAAACTCAAATTCTTTCTCTGGCAACTTTGTCAAAATGTCCTACCGACACGCTCAAACGTAAATCGACATCATATAACACCTGATGACAAGTGCGCCTTGTGTCGCCGCCATCCCTAATCAAGCGAGCATCTCTTCCTGCACTGTCCTTGGACAAAATCAGTATGGGAAAGCTCAGAATTCCAGATCCACTGTGATTTTCAAAATGTTACCCAAATAGAAGCATGGATTGCACAGTTTACTCCTAATATTATCTCATTTGAACAACCCACCCTTATTTTGTGGCAGATCTGGCGCGCATGGAATGACTTTGTCTTCCGGAACCTCCCATCGAACCCCAGCGCATCATCGAAACAGCCATGGCGCAGCATCAAAGTATCAGCACGTGGGTAACCAACAAAACCAGTAGATCAGCCCAGAAACAGAACCTACTTCTCTATTGGAGGCCTCCTCAACGCGGCATCTTCAAATGGAACACGGATGGGTAGTTTGTCGGAGCAACTGGAGAAGCCGCGATAGCAGGGGTGTGTCGAGACCACTCCGGGACACTGATCGACGGCTTTGCGAGCTCGGTGCGCACGGATTCAGCCGTCCAAGCTGAAGTTCCTCGCCTTGCTTGAAACCCTAAGAAGGATGAAGGCAAAAGGAGCTGAAGGTTGTCGATCTGAGCTGGTGATAGAAACTGATCTGCTGGAAACTCTTGAACTGATAAGCACACGCACAGATCAAGTTCGCTGGGATGTTCGCGCACTTACTAGCGAAGCCCAGGCCCACCTACAGCACCTGCGGTCCACGAAATTGGCCCATTGCAAAAGAGAGGCCAACAGGGTAGTAGATTGGGTGGTTAAGGCCCAACGAGAACGCACTTTATCGGCTAATTGGGTTCGTTATCGTCTAGCAAATCTCATGGATTTATTATGCTCCGATATGGTTTGTAAAAATGTTTAGACTCCCACTTAATGAATGATATGAATTTGCTGACAAAAAAAAAAAAAAATTCCTCAAGACATATGGTATAGTTTTCCGTAACTATGCTTTACTTACTGATTCAAATTCATGTGTTCTCACAAGATAGAAGGCGGAGTTATCTACACCTCAATGTAGTTCTTTTTTTTAACATGGTTTGATTTGGGTTCATATACTTATTTCACGGACAACATGGACAATTGCGAGAGAGTAACAGTTACTCTCATCCATGCTAGAACCATAACTTCGTGACCAATACACATTCTATGAGTTTTTGGTTTTTTTTTTCCTCCTGGTCGAAACATTCTATTAGATTGTGATGTGAGTGTGATATAAATTTGAGAGTAATATTTTCGACCAAAATTAAAAGGCCGCGCTACGTATCCTCCTCAATTATTAATAACCGCCCTTTACCAAAAAAGCCCTGGAAGGAAGAAAATTGCAGAGGGGAAAAGAAGACGATGAAGGGAAGTGGGAAGACCGAAAGAACGCATAGGACGCTAAACTCCATCGCTATTATTCATATATGACTATAAAATAGATATATTTTTGAAATAAAAAAAATTCTAACTTATCATTTTTGTTATGATATGTTCTCATCATCGATAAGTTATCATTATCACGAGTTGTAGTAATTATATTAAAAAAATTCACAATTCTCCCTCTGGGGTTTCAACTCTTACGTAAAGTTCTTGCTCCGGCAATTCAAAAGTAAGAGAAGGCTATTATAGTAGTTGTTCAATGGTTCGGGAGGATTTGTGTCCACTTCTCCACTTATTTATATTTATCATAATGACTATTCATAAGCCATTGTGGCGAGGCCTGACGGTGCTATCGAGCACCAGAGGGTCGTGTGACCCCGACTAGCATAAGCGAAAGGGGGCTCCGGTGGTTACTCGATCAGAAAAATAAAATAAAATTCATAAGCCATGAATTGAATATTTTTTCATTGCCACTTGATTTTTATTTATTTATATTGAATATTGTATTCAATCGACAAAAAAAAAGGTGTTTAAATAGAATCTTTGTTTCTATCGAAGTTCCTTTGATTGTTCGTAAGCACCAACTAATTATGAAATTGCATTGATAGTCTCTACTCGTGTCATAATTGTTTATCTCTAACCTTCGGCTTTCCTTAAATTAGCTTTCCATAGTTCAAGAGTTTCCTGAGCTTCTTATGAATCAATATCACTATCATTTTCTGTGTCATTTACGCGGCAACTTGTTAAACTTGTTAGGCTGCGTTTGGTCAGTCGGATATGATATATTTTATCCTATCTCATATTTGGTAATTGTCTAGGATAGGATAAGATAGGATATAAAGGGAATATAGCCCAGATGAAAAAATCTGAGAGGGGTGGGACTTGTCAAATAGATGGGTCGGGTCATAAATAGTCCCACCCAAATTGACCAATTTAACCTGTTTATGACCTATTTATCGTAGTGCAAAATTTTTGACCCATACCTAACTCATTTAACTAAATCTAAAAAGCTTATTTCTTATGTTTTTTTAAAAAGAAATGATATTGCTAAAACACTTTCATGTAATACAAATCTAATAGATAATTTTTTAGAAAAGCCTTCATTTGTTTCTTAAATATTTTCCAAGATGTATTTTTTCAGGAAAATTATAGTATTTTTTTGTTTTTGCATGAAATTTGAAAATAAACTATAAAATAATTTTTGCCGTTTGGTATGAAAATTTTTCTTGTTCACTTCTTTTAATATATATTTTTTATTTTTTAAACCGGATTTATAATCATTTTTTAAAAAATCGAATTTTAATTTTTAATTTTTAATTTTTAAAAATATTTCTTTTTTATTTTTCTCCTTTTCTTCTTTCCAGCCCGCAACCGGTCACAGGCGAGTTCAAGCTCACCCGACGTCGAGTCTTGCTAGATCAACGAGGCTTGAGCCTCGCCAATCGTTGGCGAGCTCGAGTCGTGCCAGATTGGCAAGGCTCGTGCTTCGCCAGAAGTCAGTGAGACTCGAGCTCGCCTGACGCTGGTGAGCTTGAGTCTCACTAGTTGTCGGCGACCTCGAGCCTTGCTTGGCCGGTCGCCGTGCCGGCCACTGGCTAAAGAAAGAGGAAGAAGAAAGAAAATAAAAGGAAAGAAAATACGAAAAGAAAAAGGAAATATAAAAAATAGTTTTATAAAGTTAAAGAGAGAAAAGAGATTGTATGGCTTAGGTTAGAAATGGATTTAAGACCCATCCAATTTAAACTTATAATTTTTAAATCCATTTAACTAATCTCTTCAAAATATAATTGACTCATGTAAATAAGTCATATACGGATCTCATTTTAACACCTCTATGGAATAGGTTGGATAGGATTTCTTTTATTCATTATTCAAAACCTTAATGCTTTTCTTGCTTCTCCATTTGCAGGGAGAAGAACATTAGGAGTGCCATAACTTTTGTACGGCGCTAATTTTGGTGTTAAAACATTTTTTCGATTACTTGAGTGCTACGTTCACTTGCCACTTCCGATTTGACCGCCGGAAAGCTAACGTGGCCGCCAGTGGAGAATATTTTAATATATTTATTAATTTTTTCAAATTTTTCAAATTTTTTTTCTTTTTTTCTTTAGGGCTGGTGAGGGTCATCGGTAACCCTTGTTGGCCATAGAACCCTCGCCTTTGGCTGCGAAGGCATGGGGCGAGGCCATTGGAGCTTCGCTGACGAACGCCGTCGCGGCCTCGCCCGTGGCTGGCGAAGCTCCGACGGCTTCACTGCCCGGGGTGAGGCGGCCCCCACCCAATCTGGGCTAGGGTTCTGCGGGGACCTTTGCCAACCCTTAAAAAAAAGCAAAAAAAAAAATTGAAAAAATTCGAAAAAAATTAATAAATATATTAAAATATTGTCTATCGATGGTCACATCAGCTTTCTGGTGCCACGTCAGCTTTTCTGGTAGTAAAATCGGAAGTGGTACTCAAATGAAAGTTTTTTTTTTTTTAACTTATGGTACTTAAGTGAGCGAAAAAAAAAGTACGAAAGTTATGGCACTAGTAATGTTGTTCTATCCCGTTTGCACGAGCTACTCTTCCTGGACTCCGGCTCGTAACTTCAACTTGACGTCGAAGCCTTCTTCTCGATTTCACATCGAAACTTTCTGAAAGCAGCGAATTTGTGAGAAGGTAAATAATTATCCTCTCTCTCACTAACGTTGCAGTCTAAAGGAACCAAAGGTTGGTTGGGGATTGTTTTCCTGCTTCATCAATGCTTCGGGGGTCAGAATTGTGATTCCGTTGGCTCTTTTGCTGCTCGACTGGGTAAATGAGGTACAGTTCGCCTGCTTTTTCTTTGCTCCTGCCGTACTCAGTCTTTTATTTTCAGTTCGTCATGGTCGGTTGATCATCTCGGCGTTTGGTAACGGGAATTTGATCCGTGGTTCCCGCGCTTGATTTTGAGTTTTCGGTTTTTTTTTTTCTCTACAATGGTTGAAGAAATGGTTATTGGTTTTCTTTTTGGGAAAACTGAGGGAGTTGATATACTTCCTTGAGCTCCCATTGGGGACCTGTGCTTGGGGCTCGTAGCCTTCCGACGACAGTTTCACTTTCCATTCCGTCTTCAGTATGGAATTGATGCAACCGCACACTTCAATAATTGGGTGCATACTATTCATAAGCTTTGCGGCTGATTTTGCCACTGAAAGTGAAAGCTGTTTGTTAGCTCTCTTTTTTTTCTTTACATGGGGAAGTTAACTGCGGCTATATGTCCTAGTTCAACCAAGGCATACCATCACACATTTATTCAGTGCAGTGAAATTTTTGATCTGATTATGTAACGGGCAGAAGACTTACCTGTGTCTGTAAAAATTTCCTGAAGAGCCCATTCTTTTAGGTGGAGATAGTCTTTTTCATTTTGATTTCCCCTAATGTTGTCAGTAATCAAGAAATGCATACTTCAAGTACGTATGATAGTAAAATACGTTCTTCTGCATCTCTATATATTACGATGTGGATTTATTTAATTTGATTGTAGGCTTAAAAAAAGATTGAACTTAGTCTATACAAATAATTATGGGTAGGTCATCATTTGTATATTTAACCGGTTCGGTTGGACCTTCTGTCCTCTTTCTGTACAGACACTCGAACTGCTGGAGAAAAAGGAGAAGGTTCTCATGGAGAAGGCTTCTCAAGAGGTTCAGAAAGCAAATGAGTTCACTGGAGCAAAAAATAAAGGGGGTACGTCATTCGCCTCGACCTTTTCCTGGATAGATACCTTTTACGCCTTTGCTTTTGTTATGTTATTCCTTGGAGTAGCTTCATGGTTATTCAGAATGGCATTGTGTACATATAATTCAGTGCAAATTCCTAATGTTTATTATTTCATTGTTTGTAGCAGTCAAAGCACTTTAAGCTGTCATTGCATTCTGAATTGGACTTTCCTTTATATCATCGTGACCTTATTACTGGATACCAGTTTTAGCACAATCAATTCTTTTACCATTATTTGTGGCCGCAACTCTAATTTCTATCGTTTCACCTATATTGCTTGTTTTTTTTTCCCTTGTAACTCTCACTTGCGACTGTGCAAGAATTTTCTTTTCCCTTTTGTATGATACTTGAAGCTATATGTTGCCATTTATCCATTTTGGAAGTCAATAAGTTTGGAAGTCAATAAGTTGTTTGCTTATTGACATAAAGTTGTCCCGTTGGGAATGCAGTGCAATTCAATGCTTGAAGAGGAAAAGGCTGTATGAACTGCAAATTGAGCAGCTCAGAAATTTACAACTTCGGATTCACAATCAGGTGAGCCATCAAGATTCAGTGATTCAGAGCTTCCTTGAAATCTGCTTCTAGGAAGAGCTGTCTGATAAGTGAATTGTCCAGATGATAATGTTAGAAGGAGCAAAAGCAACAGCCGAGACTGTTGATGCTCTGAGAACTGGAGCAGCTGCAACGAAAGCAATGCAGAAGGCAAAGTATGTCCTACGTTTGTGCTCCTTTCTGATTTGCAGAGTACTGATTTTATTAAATTTTATCTCTTTCTATGCAATGTGGCATCACTTTCTTAGTTTCTTGAGCTTTGGGAGGCTCCGCTATCGTGCTTTCTTTTGCTTGTAAGGTTTACTGATGTCCAATTTATTACAGGAATATTGATGATGTGGACAATATCATGGATGAGATTGATGAACAACATGAGGCCATGAAACAAATGCAAGAGGCAGTGCCAGGTCCTTCTGGTGCAGTGGCTGACTTTGATGAGGTTACCATCCTCACACTTTGTTTGATTTTTGTTATGCTTTTGATCACTGGTTGGTGGATCTCAAACTACCTTCTGGAAAGTCTATGCTAATCTCTAATCACTTTGCAATTCCAGGATGAGCTTGAGGCAGAGCTTGAAGAACTGGAAGGCGCTGAGTTGGAAGAACAGCTCCTCCAGCCCACTGCAACAGCTTCTGCTGCTCCAGAGCATGTCATGGCTGGCCTGCTTCCAGCCCCCCCGTTCCTCAGGGGTCAGACTAGGAGGATGAACTTGCTGATTTGCAGGTGGAGATGGCATTTTGAGCAGGTTGATCTTCTCTTATATTTTAAAGAGCTACGGTTGAGCTTTTTATTGTCGTTGGTCTATTATTAAGCTAGGTAACCGAGCTCTTAAGTTGACTGAAATTCCATTATTTCCTTGACTGCCTATGATTTATGTCTTTTGAATGGGAAGTGGCACAGAAGAAGACTTTTTTTTGGCCATTTAATTATACTGTCATTCTGATCTGATATATCAGTTACATTCCACAGGTTGCTGCTCATATTTAACTGAGGCCATGTAGGACTTGTCCAACCTGTAATAAGCACACTCCCGCCGCTGCCCGTATGCATCGATATTTTTCTTTGATTCCATACTCAAAAGACATGTTTGTGAAGGTGGCAGGAATCATAATATGTGCCCCCTTGAGACCTGTATTTTGCTTTCTGGTGTTTGAGTGTGCTTTATTTCAACTTAATGTCGGACAACATACTTCTTGTTGTTCGGAGGACAATGTCTAAATATCTCTGGCTAGATTTTTATCTTCTCTGTGTGCCCCTGTTAAGATTAATGCAGTTTAATCTTTAAGGAGGGCTTACCCATCATAAGCAATATGCTTTATCAAACCTCCGTTGGAGGATACGTTGTTTGTTTAGTTATTCACTCATGGTATCAGCTTTCCATGGAACAACAATGCTCGAGTAGTGTTAAGCAAATGACCATTTTCCTTTCGAGTCACCCCATTTTGTTGTGGTGTGTTTACACAAGATGACTCATGAATGATTCCTTCCTTTTGGAAATAGGTTGACAAGGTTTGGTTAAAGTAGTCTCTAGCATTATCGATCTAAAGCTCTTAATTTTAACTCCAAATTGATTTTGAACCATGGAATTGAAATTAGGAACAATACTACTTACATCAGATTTGTGTTTGAGTAAGAATATCCATGTGACCCTAGTGCAATCATCGATTAGAGAAACAAACCATCGAGCCCCGAGATATTTGGAATTGTGGAAGGTCCCCAAATGTTTGTGAATCAAATCAAAAGGATGAGAACTTCTTTTATTGTTTATAGGAAAAGATACACGGATGCTTAGCAAATTCACAAGTGTCACATTGGAATTCACTCATATCTAATCCTTTAAACAAAGAAGGAAACATGATATTTAAGACACGAAAAGATGGATGACCAAAACGAAAATGATAAAGCCAAATGACATCCTTATTTGAAGTACTAAGAAATGACAAGGATGAATTGTTCATGACTTTCTTTGAAATCCTCGGTGTTTCAAGATAGTACAACCCATTCTTTTCCTTAGCAAGTCCAATCTTCCTCTCCGAATCCATTCTGAAAAACACAGTAGTTAGGGTAAAAAATTGCATGACATTTAAGATCTTTGGTGAGCTTTTGTATGGAGACAAGATTGGCGATAGTTTCGGCACATGAAGGACACCTTTGAGAGTGAGAATGGGTGTAATATGGATATCACCGATTCTCCCGCAACGGTGGCCGAGGAACCATTTGCCACTTTGCTATTTTTCTATTGCTTGGACATGGGATATAGGTACTAAAAAATTGTGAAGTGTGAGTCATGTGATCGGTAGCACCGAGTCTATTATCCAAGCTTCATTCAAAAAAGTTTCTGAGGCATTTAGACCAAAAGAAAATGGAGGCTTACCTGAGAGTGCCAATGAACATGCACCGGAGGGTTTTTCAAGAGATCCTAAAAGGCCTCTAATTCTTTCTATTTCCTCACTGTTGAAGGATTCTTTCCCTTGTCCTTCACTATGATTGATTTGCTGGCTGGTCTGTTCACTTAGATGAGCCAGGGGCCTTTCTTTGTCCGCCTCTATTTCCCCACTCTTGGCTTGAGGTTCTTTGGTTTGCCATTCGGTTTCCAGCAACGCTCCTTTGTATGCCTTGGCTTTTTAGGTACACCACATGCTGTCTCGGTTATCCCTCCATGTTGGTTTTGAAGCATCCATCTTTCTTTTTGTTGAGTTGATGCATTGTGAGTTATTAACGCTGAACCTTCCATAACTTGAGGCTCTAGCATAATACCTCTTCGACTTTCTTCTGCTCGAATTAGAGATTGTCTCTTCCAAAGAAGGGATTTCTTCCTTGCAGTATTTGAATTCGACTTGATCAAATTCAGAATTAAGACACGCCAAATTGGGTAGTTATGTCAGGTACCTAGAGGGAGGAGAATCTGGTCGAGCATCTCTTATTGTAGAGCCAATCACTCTACAATGATCATGTGTTCTTTGATACTTGTAGCATGATCCATGGATAGTGCAAGACTTCTCCACCAGCTTTAAAAGTTCATGGGGAATCATTTCGGAGCTTAGGTTTTTATGTTCTTCAATACTGAAAGGTGGTGCGTCTTTTTATCATTTTATCATGTTGGGGAGCTCGGTACCATATGAAGGGCTATGTAGGACTAGGAGTTCCTTTTATTGAGGCTTTACGTTACCTTTCATCCGTCCCTGTGTATTTGCCGAGGTCAATTACTGGTGTTGTGGGGGGTGGTTTGAAGGCGGTGTTAATTGGAATGGCTCATTTGCAAAGGACAACACATTGCCATGTACCTGCTGAAATCGACTGACCTTTTATTGCTAGATAGTAGAATTTCATTTACTCCGAGAGGGGCTCAATAGTAGCGTCTTAATTTTTAGTTCACTAACTCAAAAGTTAGAAATGTGCTGTTTGTAATTTGTCCTTCAATTTTGATTTGGCTTGTTAATTTCGATCTAGATAGCATCAAGCTTCCTTAGTCAGTACCATTCCAATATGTCTATACATATCCATCTAAGTAGTCACATCCCACAATAGCAAATGAAGGCTCAGTCAAATATAGATACACTCAGTCTGTCAAAAGTAGCTCTGCCCCAGCACACCGGCTGGAACTACAAGACACCTGTGAAAAATGGTGCGAGGTTAAAACGAGAGAGGGGAGGAGAAAAGAGCCCGGGGGGAGGGGGGTGTTTCTTTAAAATATTGATTGAGGTGTGCGGGGTTTTTTTGGTTGCAGGCGGTGTATAACTGTCAAAAGTATGCTTCCATTGAGTTTTATAATCAAATAAGACATCACCCCTAACCTCATCGAGTATAAAAGCAGATTCAGCTTGCACAATCAGAGAGGGTTCAGTTCACCTTTATTATAAGTCGTAGGAAGCTTGGATCGGGCATCAGACGAAAGGCAACAACGTACTCACACAATGTGTTCTGTCAGTTCTACAGGTTTGTGCACAAATCCGAGAGAACAATTGGATGCGATTGCTGATGTATATGCCATTTTTTGACTCAGGTATCTAACTTCCCAGTGTTGGCATCTCCAAGTAGTCCAAATCATCAGTAATTCCCACCTGCAGTTGCATTTCAGCATTGGAACTTCGGTCAAAGAAACTAGGAAGATCAGCTAAGCTAAAATGACTCTTCAAAGGAACAGCTCACTCCTTGCTTAAGAGTGAACTTACTCATGCCTTCGTAACTATATTTTTATTGGACTAATTTATCAGGCAAGCAGAACATGTTGCTCAGAACAAAATAGTCACATTCACTTATGGTTTAGATGCTGCTACATAGTGTTGTCGGCCAAATAAAATGCAGATATATCTGTGTTTCTGGGAGTTGGTCGACCTACTATGATGCTTTTGGATGAGGCTATATCTGTGTTTATGGCAATTACCTCCTGGTACATATGTTCTAGCTGTTCTTTGGCTTCTGGAAAATTGTTTGAGCACCACTGTCTCAATGTGAAAATATTGTCTGCAAAATTAAAAACCCCAGAAAGAATTCAAAGGGCCAGAGTAGAGGAAATTCACAATGTCGCGAAATTGCTCAAGCGCTTACTTTAAGACTAAAATAAGCACTTAACAAGCAGAATCAGGCAATACCTGTCCATCTATTGGCTCTGCCTGGGCAACCGATATTGCATCCTCTGTCCACATTTTTGAGGAAGAGTCAGCTAGTCAGATCGCCAAATAAAATACCATAAAGAAAGAAACACGAAATCCGGGATAGCTTAAGGAAAAAAACTAGAAGCTTGAGCATCACAAGACCGGCTTTCTTAACTCATTGCTTCAAAGGCAGCCGGATCGTTGTCTGCATAATCTGCCATCTCATCCTAAAATATCAGACAATGGACCATCAATAATACTCCACTTTTAATTTTGGATAATCGATAAGAATGGGGGAATAGTTCGACTACAACCTTCAACTCATTGTATTTCTCTACTTTTTTAAGGTTGCTTAAAGCCTCCTCTCGTTCATCCTGGTCAAACCACAGAGGGAGCACAAAGCTTTTACTCTTCATTCTTAGGAGCATATTGCCTATTGTTGGAAAGAGAGCTACTCACAGATTCCTCCCATCCCTTCTTTAATGCATTGCACTGATCAGTTAGCTCCGCGAGCCGCCTCTTACTACTTTGGACATCAGATTCAAGTTTCCGGTACACATTTCGCAGCTGTGATATAGTTACTCCATTGTTATTATTAAGAAAGTGCATGCATAATGAATGCAAACAAAGAGACAGCTTTCATAGAATTCAGGTCAACAGCGAAGCATTGATCTTAACCTGGTTTCCAGCGCAGCTAGGAAGACTCCAGAAATATACCTGAAATTTCAAGCCGATCCCACAATTGGGCATTGCAAAGATTTAGTCAGTCGAAAGTAGTACTTGAGTTTCGTATTAAAATGACATGTGGAGCAAAAGAGTTTGGAAGCATGATTATATGAGCAATCACATTGGCGTGCTTCCTGTTGATATAGATTTGAGAGGGAACTTAAGTCCAGAAGCTATGAGTTACCGAAGTTCCAATCTTGTCCTTTGAGACTAGGTCATCATCAACCAAGCTCTGAACAACATCTTTGACAGACTGAGTGATGACACCTTTTCTGGGTCCCAATTTCTCAAGCTCCTTTAGCTGAAAGGTAACAAGGAAACGTACTTCCAGTAAGTGCTATCGACTTGTATTTTCATGGATGAAGTTAATTAACATAAGTGAAGGCCTTTTTAGTTTATGAAGACAATGAATGCTAAAACATGATATGATTCCACTTCTTTCTAGACCACAACATCAGCAAAAACATGAAAACTTTTGCTGAACTGAAACATGTTGAGAACCGTAAAGTACTCAATGAATGCAGTCAAGAAAGCATCGGGATCTCACAAGGAAGAAGTCTTGCGACTCGTAGAATATCTGAAGCATCTTCTCTCGCTTCTCTTCCAACGAGAGTCCACGTTTCTTCGACTGCACACAACCCAAAAGGTAACAAATACGTAATCCACAGCACAATCTGGCCGGCGATCCATAGTCACCAAGTGAGAAAACAGCAATCCGTCGGAAACCGAACAAAACTCAGTACAAAGACTACAAACCACATCCGCAAATCGAAACGACGTAGCAAAAAATCATAGCACCACCAAGACTCCAGAGCATCGGAAATAGCCCAAATCCAAAACCGGCCGTCAACACCATCGAGCGAATACACAGAGCATCAAAGGACGACTAGTTCGACTCGAGAACCACAGGCGATTCAGTGTTACACTGGAACTCGAAACTCGAAGCCCTAGCTGAAACTCGCGAACCAAATGCTCGCTCCAAACGTAATCTAACCTCAGATCGTGACCCAAAAACACAGACGAAAAGCACGATTAACATCGAGAGATCTACCATTTCTGCTGCTGCGCGATCGATGAAGGGAGTGGCGAAAGAGAAGAGGAGGTCGAGCTGCGGTCGGTTTTGCGATTCTTCTCTGTCGTTCTTCTTTTGGCGGGAATTTGGTTGGGGTTTGAAGCTCCGGTAGAGAGCGAGGTTGGAGTTTCGAGCTTTACCATCTCGTTTCGGCTAAGGTTGGCAAAATTTACAGATTGCTCCCCAACTTTTCACCTTATTACGTTTTGCACCCCCCAAAATTTGAGGGGGTAATCATCTGAAAGAAAAAAAAGTACTAAATCTATTGCATGATTATCAATCATAGTATTAAACCTTTCAATTTGATCAATTTAATTCTAAATTTTTTGATAATTTGGCAATGTAGCTTTCTCGGCCAAATCTTGCCAAAAATCGCTAACATGGACATTAGGTGAGATCTGACCATTACTCGGGCTTATTGCCCACAATGGAAAAAAAATATTATTTCTTTTTAAAAGGATTCACAATTTCTTTTATAGCTCGCAAAAGTTATCCAAATTGACATCAATCATGTCACGTAGGACGGCCGGTATCTACGTTAACAATTTCCGGCAAAAATCGGCCCAAAGGAATACATTGACAAATTATAAAAAATGTTCATGATTAAATTAGTATCCACAAGATAAGACCTTCTTTTTATAGTAAGTTTCCCTCAAAATTTGACGAGCATTGACATTAGAGAGGTGTGACATCATAGATCACACGAACCAATATCACGCGGTCTATGACACATTTTTCGGTTGTAATTTGCACATGCCAAATGCCCTTCGGGAGTTTTGTATCGGTGAAGCATGTCTCAAACATGTCTCATTCCAAAACATCACGGTTTCTTCATCCAACCATCACTCGACGAGAGCACCGGAGCACTTGCCTTGTAAGACAATTGACACACACTGCTCTTCTTCCTTGCGCTCCCAATCCTCATGCTGAAAATAATCTCTCGGAATTTTGATTTGCAACTATGATATGCTCGTTAGGTCTTTCCAAAATAATTCAAGAACCTTCTTACATCAGAAATAGCCCAGGGCAAAAACCGTTAAAGCTAGTTCTTCAAAGTTAGAGAGTCAAATGATAAGGTGGCGGCCCCATCGTCACGCAAGCATCTTCACTAGAGAATTTCGAGTCTAACCCGATGGATGCAAAATGTGTCCTTCTTGTCAAGGGCATCCATCTTTAGTGAGCCAATGGAATGGCGATTAGTTCTTGATCGATGCGTATGCTTCTTGATTGAAACACTGCTGCTTTACTAGGCTTGCGAGCTTAAAAAAAGAGTGTCCTTACCCTATGGTAACAGGAACATTTTACGGCTATTTTAAGAGCCAAATTAGTTGGTTTGTGCACCGTGGAGGTGGATTGCACTCGTATCTTTTTCGAGGGGATCGGTTGGGATTCGTTGGGTTTTGAGGACGTGTGTGATCATTATTCTATTTTTGTTTCAAAATTATTTTTCTACTCTACATTTGTTTCTCGAACAGAAATCCGTTTGGTAAAATAATTTCATTTTTCTATTTTTGAAATAGAAATCAGAAATCGTTTCTCTTTTTTACTTTTCATATGAATGGGTCTCTCTCTAACTCCTAGTTGTTCACCAGCCCTCCTGTCGCTGCTAATCCTCAATCGACGCCCCCTCCCACCGCCACTAATCGCCAATCGTTGCCACCCCCTCCTACCGTGGCCCTTTCTTGCAGCCGCCGCCAACACTTAGGAGAGAGAAATTTTACGTCGTTATCAAACGAATTTCTATTTTGGGAATAGAAATTTTGTTTCGTTATCAAATACGTATTTGTACTCAGAAACTCATCCAATAATAAAAATAGAAAAATCTATTTCTATTTCTAACTTAATTTCTAATCATAATATCATTCGCGTCCTAGATATCCTTAGCGAGCGATTCCTTAGATTTCCCGACCCGAGGGGGGAGGCTATTTGTAGCCTTAATAATCAATGAGAGTTGCTTTCGAATTGAACCTCTTCCCATTTCTTGATAAATGTATATATGTCGTCATCGTACTTTGATTCCAAATTTACTCGCGATGCATTTTGCAATTCTGCGGAATTCGAGACAACATTTGGCAACTTGAGGTTGGGCTGCGTTCTCCTTCATCTTCTTCGATCGGAGGAGATTAGGAAATCTCTTTCAATGGTGCTTTTAATTGGTTAGGTTAAATGCATTTAGTATCATCCCTATTGATCTTTATTAAAGTTCGTAAGTGCCAAGGTACCTATCCCTATATTGGGCAACTGTTGTGATATATTAACGCGGAAGCTACTTAGGATTGTGCAATTTATATCAACGCAAAATTATCAGAGAAAATAAAAGAGGATTAATAAAGGATGTCAAATATTTATATAATTCGTCGTTGAGTGTCGGTATTTATATCCATAAAAAGAGTAAGTAATAAGTAATTTACTAATAATCGGAGAATTCGGATTTATAATCGCTCACACACTTTAGTATTTTTCATACCTAAGTTAAATCTAGAGTACAAGATTTTATAAATAAACAGCTCTCTTGAATATGAAGCTCAAGCACAAATTACCGGATCTTCGAGGACGACCACGTAGCTCTCTTCGTGCGGCCAAAAAACAAGAACCCCAAACTTCTTATTTTTCTTTTTGGCCGGCACTGCTTCTTAGGAAGCACAGCCTAGGGCTAGAACAAAAGAAACCCCACATTTTCCTTTTTTCTTTTCTTTTTATTTCGAATTACCCTAGGCCCATGTTGCTTTCTTTTCATCCCCGGGTCAAATAGTCAAACTTGGACAAGAAGTAAGCGGTGCATATTTTGTACTGAATCTTGGACATTCGTCCAACCGGGTCGGGTTCCTCAATTAGCTCAAATTCGAGGTTCAATTTAACACCAATGTTTACGTTCTTAAAGTAACAAGAGCAGGATTATGCATACCTCGACTCCTTTTGGGAACAGCCATATGAGAAATAGGGTTTATCATGCTTTAGTTATTGATTCAAGTTCATATGTCATCACAAGATATAATGTGGAGTTATTTAAATACCAATGTAGTTATTCTGGTAACATAGTTTGATTGGATTAAGATACTTATTTCACAAATAATAATCTAGAACTCATTATTTTGTTATTAATACACACTTCATGAACTTTTTTTGTCTCTTTTTATTATTATTTTGGATTGAAACATTATATGAGGTTGTGACGTGAATGTGATTGAGACTCGAGAGTAATATTCCCGATTAAAAATTAAAAGTCGCTATGCAGAACTTCTATGTTATGGATTTGTACTTTGAAATTTTTGAGCAAATGCTAGAGCGATTCATACAAAAATTACTTTTGATTGCTTTTTTGGCGAAATATCTGACTCATCCTCAGAGGGAAGAGAAGGCCGATGAAGGCGACGGGAAGTGGGACCCGTAAAGGAAAACCGAAGAAAAGGCGCGAAAAAGAACTCGAAAGATGCCAAAATATGGTATCTATGGTGGAGGATACCGTGGTCATAACGATGGAGAACACGAGCGGACGAGTTACAAAATGGGGCATGGAGGCATGCCACCTCATCCAGCAACGGTAAACACTGTTCTAGATGCTCTTTATCGGCGAATGGAAAACCATATTATGAACAGTGCTCTTCGTTGCAAAATGGAGGTGGGTTTGACGATTGCGGCACGGTATAAAAGCTCACCCCGGCGGACTACCGTGCCGCGATCGCCAAGCCCGCCTCGATCTCGCTCTCGCTCTCTCTCTCTCTGTCAGATCCCTCGATCGGCGTCGAGTTCCACCGTAGTTTTCCTAAAAGCTTACCCCTGTTTGCTCTGCCCTCTCTGTTTCTGCGGATTCTTCGCGCTTGAAAGGATTGGTTTGATTCCTTCTTTTTGGTGTTGTAGGATAGCGAGGGTTTTTCTTAGGGCCGTCATCAATCATGCTTGGCTTGATTGGCCGGCTTTTCAAGAAACCTAGGCTGGAGGCCGACGCTCCGCCTCTCAACTCGATGGATAACTTGAAGGAGGTACAATTCGCCTGCTTTTTCTTTGCTCCTGCCGTACTTGATTTTCAGTTCGTCGATGTCGGTCGACCGTCTCTGCGTTTAGTAACGGGGATTCGATCTGTGGTTCCTGCACTTGATTTTCAGTTTTCGGCTTGCTTTTTTTTTTTTTTCCCTTCAATGGTTGAAGAAATGGTTCTGGGTTTGCTTTTTTGGGGGAAAACTGACGGTTCGGTGTACTTCCTTGAGCTTCCAATGGGGACTGTGCTTGGGGCTCTTAGCCTTCTGGCGGTAGTGTTTCACTTTTGATAATCGAGTCTGTCTACAGTATTAGCAACTTACACTTCCATGTGATTGTGTATGGAATTGATGCAACCGCATACTTCAATAATTGGCTGCATATTTATAGTGATTCATAACCTTCATGGCTGATTTTGCTCCTGAACGCAAAAGCTGTTTGTTAGCTCTTGTTCTTTTTTGCATGGGGAAGTTAACTGCGGATATACATGCTAGTTCAACCAATCCACAAAATCACACATTTATTCACGGCATCGAAATTTTTGACCTGATTACGCAATGGGTAGAAGACGTATCTGTTTTTGCAAAATTTTCCCTAAGAGTCCATTCTTTTACGTGGAGAGTCTTTTTCATTTCAATTTCCCCTAATGTTGTCACTCATCAAGAAATGCATACTTCGAGTGCGTATGATAGGAAAACACATGCTTCTGCGTTTCTCTATATTAAGACATGGATTTATTTAATTAGCGTAGGCTTATAAAAGATTGAACTTTAGTCTATAAAAATGATTACGGTAGGTTATCATTTCTATATTTAACCAGTTCAGTTGGGCCCTCTGTCCTCCTTTCTGTACAGACACTTGAAAGGCTGGAGGGAAAGGAGAAGGCTCTTGGACAGAAGGCTTCTCAAGAGTTTGAGAAAGCAAAGGAGTTCGCTAGAGCGAGAGATAGAAGGGGTACAGTCACTCACCTTGACCTTTTCCTGGATAGATACCTTTTATGCCTTTGCTTTTGTTATGTCATTCCTCGGAGTTGCTTCATTTTCTCAACCTGTCTGCTGGTGGAGTTGTGTACACATAATTCGGTTCAAATCCGCATAAACTCTTCCTTACGTTTACTATTTCATTGTCTGTAGCAGTCAGAGCACTTTAATCTGTCATTGCATTCTGATTTGGAATTTCCTTTGTATAGTTGTGGCCTTAGATTACTGGATAGCAATTTTAGCACAATCAGTTCTTTTACCATTACATTTTGTTGTTTGTGGCTGCAGCTCTAATTTTCTATAGTTTCACCAAGATTGCTTGTTTTCTTTGCCCTTGTAACTCTGACTTGCAACCATGCAAGAATTTTTTTTCCCTTTCGCATGATACTTGAATCTATATGATGACATCTATCGATTATGGAAGTCGGCTAGTTGATATCTTATTGACGTAAAGTTGTGCCATTGTGAATGCAGCGGCAATTCAATGCTTGAAGAGGAAGAGGCTGTATGAACAGCAGATTGTGAAGATTGGTGAATTCCAACTAAAGATTCATGATCAAGTGAGCCGCCAAGATTCATTGATTCAGAACTTCCTTGGAATCTGCTTCTAGGCTGACATGTCTGATATGTGAGTGGTCCAGATTATAGCGTTGGAAGGAGCAGGAGCAACAACTGAGACTGTGGATGCTCTGATAACTGGAGCAGCAGCAATGGAAGCAATGTATGTCCTACGTTTGTTCTCCTTTCTGATTTGCGGAGTGCTAGTTTTATTAATTTTTACATCTTTCTATGTAATGTGGCATCACTTTCTTATTGCAGTTTCTTGAACTCGAATTAGCTGGGTGCTCCACTGCAGTGCTTTCTTTTGCTTGTAAATCATAGAAAGTTTACTGATGTCCAATTTTATTGCAGGAACATAGATGATGTGGACGATGTCATGGATTGGATTAATGAACAACGTGAGACCACGAAACAAATGCAAGAGGCAGTGTCAGCTCCTTCTGGTGCAGTAGCCGACTTTGATGAGGTTACCATCCTCACACTTCGTTTGATTTTGGTTATGCTTCTGGTCACTGGTTAGGTGGATCCCAAACTACCTTCTGGAAAGTCTATGCTTATCTCTAATCACTTTGCAATTCCAGGATGAGCTTGAGGCAGAGCTTGAAGAACTGGAAAGTGCTGAGTTGGAAGAACAGCTCATCCTGCCAGCCGAAACAGTTTCTTCTGCTCCATTTCTTGTCCCAGGCCTGCTTCCAGCCCCCACCGTTCCTCAGGGGACAGCCGGGGAGGATGAACTGGAAGGCACTGAGTTGGAAGAACAGCTCCTCCTGCCCTTTGCAACAGCTTCTGCTGTTCCAGAGCTTGTCATAGCTGGCCTGCTTCCAGCCCCCCCTGCTCCTCAGGGATCAGACTAGGGGGATGGACTTGCTGTTTTGCAGGCGCAGGTGG
This sequence comes from Corymbia calophylla, assembly GCA_014182845.1. NCBI lineage: Eukaryota > Viridiplantae > Streptophyta > Magnoliopsida > Myrtales > Myrtaceae > Corymbia > Corymbia calophylla. Next base: position 6,786,506 of record CM024695.1, read on the forward strand.
CATTTTGAGCAGGTCGATCTTCTCTTATCTTTTAAAGAGCTACTGTTGAGCTTTTTGTTGTTGTTGGTCTATTATTAAGCTAGGTGACTGAGCTCTTAAGTTCACTGAAATTCCATCATTTCCTCGACTGCCTATGATATATGTCTTTTGAATGATAAGTGGCACAGAAGAAGAAGACTTTTTTTTGGGCCATTTTATTATACTTCATTCTGATCTGATCTTTCAGTTACATTCCACAGGTCTGCTGCTCATATTTAACTGAGGTGTGTAAGGACTTGTCCAGCCTGTAATGTGGAACGCTCTCACTGCTGCACTGTATGCATCATATTTTTCTTTGATTCCATACTGAAAAGACATGTTTGTGAAGTTGGGATGTATCATAACCTGTGCCCCCTTGAGACCTGTATTTTGCTTTCTGGTGTTTGAGGGTGTTCTATTTCAACTTAATGTTGAACAACATACTTCTGCTTGTCGTTTGGAGTTCATCTCTAGATATCCTGGGCTAGATTTTTATCTTTTCTGTGTGCCGCTGTTAAGATTAATGCAGTCTAATCTTTGAGGAGGGCTTACTCCTCATGAGTGATATGCTTTATCATTCCTCCATTGGAGGGTACGCTTTTTGTTTAGTTATTCGCTCGTGGTATCGGCATTGGGTAGTTATGCCAAGTCCCTAGAGGGAGGAGAATCTGATCGAGCATGTCTCATCGAGCCAATCAATCTATAATGATCATGTGTTATTTGATACTTATAGCATGATCCACGGAGAGTGCAAGATTTCTCCACCAGCTTTTAAAAGTTCGTGGGGGATTCATGTTCAGGATGGCAGTCAGGAGCTTAGGTTTTCGTGTTGTTTTATACTGAAAGGTGGTGCATCTTTTTACCATCTTATCCTGTCGAGGAGCTCGGTACCATGAAAAGAGCTGTAATCTAGGACCAGGGGTTCCTTTTATTGAGGGTTAGGTTGCCTCTAGTTGGTCCTGTAGGTTTGGCGGGGTCAATTAGTGTCGTCGTGGGTTTGGTTTGAAGGTAATTGGAATGGCTCATCTGGAAAGGACAACTCATCCCTGTGCTGTTGTTGAAATCGACTGACCTTTTATTACTGGATAGTAAAATTTCATTTACTCCGATACGAGCCTCAACAGTAGCTTCTTTTAATTGTTAGTTCACCGACTCAAAGGTTAAAGTTGTGCTGTTCAAAATGTTCCTCCGATCTCGATTTGGCTCGTTAATTTCAATCTAGCCACTGCCGAGTTTCCTCGGTAAGAATCATTTCAGTATCTTTATAGATATCAATGAATCTATTCACATGTCATGATAGCAATTAAAGGCTCGATTTCACTTTGTTAGTACTTAGCCCTCATCGTCTGACGTAGTGAATTCTTTTTCTTACCCTTTTTGGGCTTCACGCGTTTCTCTAAATCGTCAAATACAGATAGTAGAAGAGGTATGCAAGCGGAGATATTATAGTCAAAGTATTCTCCCAATATTTTCATTGAGTTGTATGATCAAATTAGACATCACCCCTAACCTCCTCATGTATATAAGCAGATGCTGCTTGCATAGTCAGAGACTCCTTTACAAGAGTAAAATCAAATATATGTGATTTTCTAAGATAATTTAAAATATCTTGATTAGTTAAATATTTATAAAAATCCTATTTTACTTAAACATAAATTATTAAATTTCCATTGACATTTTTTTAATAATTAAATAAAAAAAAATTAAGAATAGAAATTTTTAGGCTCGTAACCAAACTTTATTTATTTATTTTGAGAATAAAAATTGTGCAGTTACTAAATCTGTTCTTCGATTTAGAAATTTGTAGAGAAGTAGAGAAAAAATTATTTTTAAAAATAAAAATGTTACCAAATGTATCTTCGAAGTTTCTTAATAGAATATGTATTTCTGTTGACATCCTTATTTTAAAAAGATGGAGCAAATTTAGGATTACGAGGAAAGTTTGTTATTTTCTTTTATAAATGTATTTCGGGACAAGTGAAAGCGATGTGCCGTTTGGAAATGAGAAGGCGACTCCGTATAGGACAGAGCGTCGGTGTTCACCTCACCAACTCCTCCGCCACTGTTTCACGATCGCTATGTCCGCCTCGATCTCGCTTTCTGTCCGATTCCTCGATCGCACCGAGCTCCACCACCGTCAGCTTTCCGCGAGGTCTGTATGGTCTGCGGATTGATTGAGCTTGAACTGATTGATTTGTTGGGGATGGCACATCGAGAGTTTCTTTGGGCCATGAATGATGTCGAAGCAGGAGAGCAGGGTTGTCATCCCTTTGGACCAGTTGAAATCAAGCGCAGGAAGCAGGGATCGAATCCACATTGCTAAAGGCGGTTGAGACGATCGACCGACAGGAGCAAGAACATCGGTACCTCGTTCAACTTGTACATCGCATGAGGAGCCTGGCCAGCTTAATCCCCATTAATCATGGCCCTAAGAAAGCCTCTCGATATCCTATCAACACCACAAATAACGTATTAACGGATGCATACAGACCTTGGAAAATAGATGGTGGAGCTCGATGCCGGTGAGAGATTGGACAGAGAGTGAGACCGAGGAGGAATTGGCGATCCGTGCTTTCTGCACTTGATTTCACGTTTTCGGCTTTTTTGTGAGTGCTGAGGATGGAGATGATTGCCACTAGTAATCAAGCAATTAGCGATCTCTCTTCTCCAATGATTGAAGAAATGGTTCTTGATTTTCTTTTGTGGAAAAATATACGCCTTTTCTTAGTTAAATCAATTCAGTTAATTTCATGTGGATCGGTACACCTCCCGCGCGAGTGCAGAACTTGAAGAACCCTAAAAGGGTCAATCAGTGTGGCCGCTGCCATTTGTTAGGACATTCACAGAAGAAATGCACAATGCCTATATAACCCCTTAAATTAGATGATTTTTTTTTTTTATCACCCTCTCTTTCCTCCCCAAATCAGTCGCATTACGGTAAAGAGAAGATGTGATTCCTTACGAGTCAAGATAATGAAAATAAAATTCATTAAAAATTCTGTTTCAAACATTGGAAAAGAAAAAAGGAGTGCACCATGAGATTCTTTCTTAGTCATGTTATGAGAGAGAGACCGCATCGTTGAACACTCAAGCAACCACTTTGTTATGAAAATCGTTATATTTTGCAAAGAGAGAAACAAATCCTTTGTTAAGCACTAAATGCATAGAATATGTGCAAGAACGGAGTAAGACCTGACGTGCAGGGAAGAATGAGGATTCACCAGTGCAGGCTCCTGATATCCTACTCTGGGAGCTACATCCCTGGTCATTCCGAAATAAGGATTCTGATCAAAACAAAAAGTTAAAATAGTAAGGATGGGATTGCCAGAAGGAGGGCGAGACATGGAAATTTAATTCCAAACATAAGGAGGCACAGAAAGTTCTCTTTTTCAAAATAAAGATGCCATAGGAAAAAAAGATGATTGGTCAATAATCTAAATTGATTTATATGAATTTGGGCTGAAAATTATTGACATGGATACCAAGTGAGATATGGCCCTTGCTCGCGCTTGTTGACCACAATGAAAAAAATAATAAAAAAAATAAATTTTGCCTTATCTTTTAAAATTTGCAAAAGTTGTCTAAGTTAGCGCTGATCATGCCACGTAAGACGATCGGTGACTATGTTAACGATGTTCGACGAAAATTGACATGAATGAATATATTAACAAATCGTCGAAATATTTATGATTAAATTGATATCGCATGATAAATTATGACTATTTTTTTTAGTAATTTCCCTCGAAATTTGATGAGCATCAAAATTAGAGAGGTAACTAATGATATCATAGATTACATGAATCAATATCACTCGATCTATGACATATATTTTTCGGTGGTAATTTGGACATACCAAGTGCCCACTGTTTGAAGTCTTGTCCTTTACGGCGACCGACTAGTCGCGTTTCGTCGGGTTTTGAATATCCTTACCAAGGGTGGGAAGAGGCTATTTGTAGCCCTAACCCACGATAGGAGTTGCTTTAGAATCGAACCTCAATTCTTGATAAATGTATATATGTCCCCATCGTACTACATGAATTCCAAATTTACCTGGGACGCACTTGGAATCCGAGACGAAGTTTGGCATTTTCGAGATTGGCAAGCGTCCTCCTCCAAGTTCTTCGATCGGGGGAGATCATAGAATCTCTTTCAATAGGGATTTCAATCGGTAGATTATAAATGCAGGGAGTATTTTACTCACCGGGGGAACCTGAAAAGGGTTCCGGGCGCCACCGTGATGGTAAAAGATGGGATCCGCGATGGGTAAAATGGTCATAACTCCAACTTCATTGGGAGGCAAGGCTGAGAAAACTCTCCAAAAAAACTTTCTAGGGGCGGGAAGTTAGGAGGGAGGCTTAGGCTCCGTTTGGCAACACTCCTATTTCTTTATTTTTCTGTTTCTTTGTTCCCAATGGAATAGAAAAGGCGTAAACCGTTTGTTAACGCAAATTGATTTTTCTATTCCCGAGAAGAGAAAGTTGTTTTTGAGAATAGAAATGAGAAGTAAAAAAAATTAGCTTTTTATTTCTGGGAACAATTTCTAGAAACTATTTTTTGTGGACTACTCACCGCCTATACTACACCACCACTCGCCCACCGCCCCACCGCCCACCGCCCGTCGCCGGTCGCCGCCCACCACCGGCATTGTCGGTATCGCCGCCACCGGTCGCCGGCCGCCCCTACCCGCCGGCCGCAGTCGCCGGTGGCCACCCGCCCCACTTGCTCACCGGTGGCCGGCCACTAGCCGCCACCACTCGCTTGCCACCAGTTGACCGCCAGTCCCTGGCCTTCGCCTGGCGGCCGGCGACCTAGCGTGACTGGAGGGGACCGGCGACTTGTGGCGGCGGCGACGACCGACAGCGGCGGCGGCGGCGCGGCCGGCGCCGGCGCCGGCGGCCGGCAACCGGCGGTGGCGACCCGCAACGGTGGCGACTGGTGACCGGCGGGCTGTGGGCGGTCGCCGGTGACCACCCACAACCCGTCGCTCGCCGATTGCCGCCACCATCGGGGAAAAAAGAAATAAAAACTTTTTGTCAATTCCAAACACATTTCTATTCTTTTTCTATTCCGAGAATACGAAATTTTTGTAATTACCAAACACCCTATTTTACCTAGAAATTGTTCTACTCAAAAGAAAGAACAGAAGTAGAAATGTTACCAAATGCACCCTTAAAAACTCCTCAAATCTACTTTCTCAAAACTACTTTCTGCCTCATGACTCTCTTCAAGTACTTTCTTCAGAATTTAAACTCTCTGGAGGGTTAGATAGATGTTACTTCTTGATGGGAGAACGGTAACAATTCGAACAATATCGAATTAATGCAGCGGAATAAAATAATCTCCCCTCTTATATAAACCTAATAGGAACCGATATAGTAGAGCAAAATAAATACCAAGCACGTAAACACAAGACGATTTTACGTGGAAAACCTCTCAGTGTGAGGAGATCAAAAACCACAGGACCGGAGTCCACCCGAAAATCTTCACTATCAACAAAATTGGGTGAACAATGTTCTTCTCTAGCAAATACTAGAGGTACATAGCAGCAAAGATCTCAAGAACATAATTCTTTGGCAATACACATAAACTTCACAAGAGATCAATGGTAAATCTGACAAAAAATGCAGGTTTTGATCAATCCACCAAAAACCTGATGTAGGGAGCTTCAAACGAAAATCAAACCGTTCAGATTCGAGGAGATTGCACCACGACCATGCTAACAAAATTTCAGCTCAATCGGACCTCGAATCGACCTCCAATGCCAGCTTGATGTAAATCGACTTTCCCAAACCCCAGGATTTTTCTTTCTCTTTTCTCGCCGTTCTTATATCTTTTTGCGCTACCACTTCAACGATAGTGTGAGAAACCCTATTTCTCCATATAACGTTAGATGGACCAGTCCTTTTGAACTGCGATTCGGTGGGTTTCTCCACATGTAGGAGTGAACCCAGCTAACACTTCTTACATCTATCTAAATGTAAGGGTGGCTGTGGCTCGAAACCCTTCTTCAAAGACTTTCTTTAAAACTTGAAAGACTATCTTCAAAACTTTCCGGAGGTTTAGATGCTCTGCTTTTCTTGCCTGTATCTAAATGTAAGTGTGGAGGAGGCTCAAAAACCGTTCTTCAAAGACTTTCTTTGAAACTTGAAAGACTTTCTTCAAAACTTTCTGGAGGTTTAGATAGGTGGTACTTCTTACATCTATCTAAATGTAAGCGTGGAGGTGGCTCGAAACCCTTCTTCAAAGACTTTCTTCAAAACTTTCTTGGTGGCGAGAGTTAGAAGTGAGGCTCAAAAAAGATGCGAAGGCGAAAGCGACGTCCAGCGCAGGCATGGAAGATAATCTTTCGTATGAGAGAGAACGTCAGTATAAACCTCACCAAGTTCTCAGGCCGTGACGCAATCACCATAAGCCGATCTCGCTCTCTGTCCGATCCCTCGCCTGGCCACTGTCAGTTTTTCCAAAGTTCGTATGCGCTTTTGCCCCTTGTTTGTTTTTCTGCGGATTGATCGCCCTTCAAAGGATTGATCTTGATTAGGTTGATTCGTTCTTTGCGGTGTGGTAGGATATCGAGGGCTTTCCTGCGGGCCGTGATCAATCATGTTTAGCCCGATGTATCGGCTTTTCAAGAAACCTAAGCTGCAGACCGACGCTCAGGCTCTCACCACGCTGAACAAGTTGAATGAGGTACAGTTCCCCTGCTTTTGCTCTGCTGCTGCCGTACCCAGTCTGTGATTTTCAGTTCATCGTGATCGGTCGATCTTCTCAGCTTCTTCTTTTTTTATTTTTTTTCCCGTCAGTGGTTGAAGAAATGGTTCTGGTTTTTTTTTTTTTGTGTGGGAAAACTGACGTGTAGATTTGATCTTCCAATGGGGACTGTGCCTGGGGCTCTTAGCCTTCTGGCGATGGTGTTGTTTCCCTTTCGATAATCGAGTCTCCATGTGATTGTGTATGGAATTGATGCAACCGCATGCTTCAATAACGGGCTTCAAATTGTTGGCTAGCTGTTGTTTTGCCTTTTTTACATGGGGAAGTTAACTGCGGCTATATGTGCTAGTTCAACCAGGGCACACTGTTTTTGATCTGATGATGTAACGGGTAGAAGACTTTATCTGTATTTGTAAGAATTTCCTGAAGAGTCCGTTCTTTTATGTGGAGAGTCTTCTTCATTTCGATTTCCCCTAATGTCGTCGGTAATCAAGAAATGCATTCTGCAAGTTTGTATGATAGTAAAACATGTGCTTCTGCATTTCCCTATATTAAGACGTGGATTTATTTAATTAGATTGTAGGCTTAAAAAGATTGAACTTTGGTCAATACGAATAATCACGGTATGTCATCATTTCTGTATTTCACCGGTTCAGTTTGGCCCTCTGTCCTCCTTTCTGTACAGGCGCTTGAAATGCTGGAGGAAAAGGAGAAGGCTTTCAAATGGAAGGCTTCTCAAGAGGTCGAGAAAGCAAAGGAGTTCATTAGAGCGAAGGATAAAAGGGGTACGGTCATTCAACTCGACCTTTTCCTGGATGGACACCTTTTACGCCTTTGCTTTTGTTATGTCCGTCGTTCCTCGGAGTTGCTTCATTTTCTCGACCTGTCCACTAATTATTAGGAATGGAGTTGTGTACACAATTCGGTTCAAATCCCCATAAGCTCGTCCTTACGTTCATTATTTAATTGTTTGTGGCGGTCAACGCACTTTGATCTGTCATTGCATTCTGATTTGGACTTTCCTTTGTATAATCGGGGCCTCATATTACCGGGTAGCAATTTTAGCACAATCATTTCTTTTTCTATTACATTTTGTTGTTCGTGGCTGCAACTCTAATTTTCTATCGTTTCACCGATATTACTTTTCTTCTTTTCCCTTGTAACTCTGACCTGCAACTATGCAAGAATTTTTTTTCCCTTTCGCGTGATACTCGAAGCTATATGATGCCATTTATCCATTAGGGAAGTCGGCTGGTCATTATCTTATTGACGTGAAGTTGTGCCATTGGGAATGCAGCGGCAATTCAATGCTTGAAGAGGAAGAGGCTGTGTGAACAGCAGATTGAGCAGCTGGGTGATTTCCAGCTTCGGATTCTTGATCAGGTGAGCCACCAAGATTCATTGATTCGGAACTTCCTTGGAATCTGCTTCTAGGCTGACATGTCTGATGCGTGAGTGGTCCAGATGATAATGTTGGAAGGAGCAAGAGCAACAACTGAGACTGTGGATGCTCTGAGAACTGGAGCAGCAGCAATAAAAGCAATGTATGTCCTATATTTGTTCTCCTTTCTGATTTGCGGAGTACTGATTTTATTAAATTTTACATCTTTCTATGCAATGTGGCATCACTTTCTTATTGCAGTTTCTTGAATTTGGATTAGCTGGGTGCTCCACTGTAGTGCTCGTAGATCATAGAAAGTTCGCTGATGTCCAATTTATTACAGGAACATAACAGCGTGAGGCCATGAAACAAATGCAAGAGGCAGTGTCAGCTCCTTTTGGTGCGGTGGCTGACTTTGATGAGGTTCCCATCCTCACACTTTATTTGATTTTAGTTATGCTTTTGATCACTGGTTGGGTGGATCTCAAACTACCTTCTGGAAAGTCTATGCTCGTCTCCAATCACTTTGCAATTCCAGGATGAGCTTGAGGCAGAGCTTGAAGCACTGGAAGGCGCTGAGTTGGAAGAACAGCTCCTTCTGCCCGCTGAAACAGTTTCTTCTGCTCCATCTCTTGTCCCAGTTGGCCTGCTTCCAGCCCGCCCCGTTCCTCAGGGGACAGCCAGGAATGATGAACTGGAAGGCACTGAGTTGGAAGAACAGCTCCCCCCGACCGCTGCAACAGCTTCTGCTGCTCCAGAGCATGTCGTAGCTGGCCTGCTTCCAGCCCCCCCTGCTCCTCAGGGATCAGACTAGGAGGACGAACTTGCTGTTTTGCAGGCGGAGATGGCATTTTGAGCAGGTCAATCTTCTCTTATATTTTAAAGGGCTACTGTTGAGCTTTTTATTGTTGTTGGTCTACTATTAAGCTAGGTAACTGAGCTCTTAAGTTGACCGAAATTCGATCATTTCCTTGACTGACTATGATTTATGTCTTTTGAATGATAAGTGGCACAGAAGAAGAAGGCTCTTTTTGGCCATTTTATCATACCGTCATTGTGATCTGATGTATCATTTACATTCCTCAGGTCTGCTCATATTAAAATGAGGTTGTGTAAAGACTTGTCCAGCCTGTAATGTGGAACCCTCCTGCTGCTGCCCTCTGTGCATCGACATTTTTCTTTGGTTTCATACTGAAAAGACATGCTTGTGAAGTTGACACGAATCATAAGATGTCCCCCTTTGAGACTCGTATTTGGCTTCTGGTGCTTCCAGTGTGTTTTAATTCAACTGATTGTTGAACATCAAACTTTGTTGTTGTTTGGAGGACACCTCTAAATATCTCGGGCTAGATTTTATCTTCTCTGTGTGCCCCTGTTAAGATTAATGTAGTCTAATCTTTGAGGCAGGCTTACTCATAATAAGCGATATGCTTTATCAGACGTCGATTGGAAGTTACATTGTTTGTTTAGTTATTCACTTATGGTATCGGCATTGGGTAGTTATCGGCATTGGGTATCTGGTCAAGCATGTCTCTTATCGTTGAGCCAATCGCTCTACAATGATCATGTGTTCTTCGATACTTGTGGCATGATCTGGGTATAGTGCGAGATTTCTCCACCAGCTTTTAAAAGTTCATGGGGGATTCATTTCAGAATCATAGGTTTTTATGTTCTTCAACACTGAAAGGTGGTGCATCCTTTTATGATTTTATCATGTTGGGGAGGTCGGTACCATGAAAAGGGCAGATCTAGGACCAGGGGTTCCTTTCATTGTGGCTTTATGTTGCCTTTCGTTTGTCCCTTTATATTTGGCGGGGTCAATTACTGTTGTCGTGGGGGTGGTTGGAAGGCGGTGTTAATTGGGATGGCTCATTTGCAAAGGACGACACATCGCCATGTACCTGCAGAAATCGACTGATCTTTTATTACTAGATAGTGGAATTTCATTTAACCCGAGAGGAGCCTCAACAGTAGCTTCTTAATCTTTAGTTCACCAACTAAAAAGTTAAAATTATGCTGTTCATAATTTGTCCTTCAATTTCGGTTTGGCTTGTTAATTTCGATCTAGATATAGCATAAAGCTTCTTCAGCAAGTACCATTCCAGTATGTTCTAGATAGCATCAAGCATCTTCAGTAAGTAACATTCCAGTATGTCTATACATATCCATCAGCCTAGTCACATCCCACGCTAGCAAATAATGGCTCAGTCAAATATGGATGTGCTCAGTCCGTCAAATATAGACGCTGATGTGGTATTTTTTAATATTATTTTTAAATTTTATGGTTGTTTTTTTTGTTTTGGGATTTGGCCGGTGAGGGTTGCCGGCCAACCCTCATTGGCTAGAGGCGAGGGCTGAGATGCCCTCGCAAGATTTGGCCAGGCAAGGGTGGTGACTTTGCTCAGGGCTGTTACATGGGACTGGCGAGGGCTGCCAAGCCCTTGTTTGGCTAGATTTGGTGAGGGCGTTGGGGCCCTTAATAGCTCTTGGCAAGGGCGGCGACACCCTCGCCTAGTGCCGACGAGGGTTGGCCGGCCCTCGCCTTTGGTTTGCGAGGGTTGGCTAGCAACACTTGCCGGCTAGATCCCAACCCCACCCCCAAAGAAGAAGAAAAAATCATAAAAAATTCAAAATATTATGAAAAATGTCACATCAGCACCGGTCCATCCACGTCAGCATTTTTTGGCTAAAATTAGCTGCATAGACTCAATTAGTAAGAAGTGAAAATATTCAAGATTGACTTGGCAAGATTAAAAGGTTTATGATTGAATTGGCAAAAGAGTAAAATGTTTAGGACTTTTTAGATAATTTTCCCGCCCAATATTAAATGTGATGTCTGAATTTTTAATTTATTCAATATGGTATTTCAAATGTAGTCATATGTGCGATTGTGGTTCATGAATTTTCAAATTGTTTAATGTGATCCCTAAACTTTTAATATATATTCAATCTAGGCCAAATCATTCTCAAATGCATTTGACGTAGCGACTAGCTAGCTCAAGCACGTGACAATGACGTCAGAGCAGGAGGGGCATCTAGTGTGCAACTCTAGAGGTAGGGATGTCTATGGGTTGGGTCAGGTTGGGTTTTGATGCTACCCGACCTCGAGTGTAAGGGTCACGTGTTCTGGCCCAACCCGACCCAACCCGAAACACATAAGAGATGAAGTGAAAAAATTGGGTCAGTTCGGGTTAGGTTTTAGGTTTTGTTTGAACATCATACGAGCACTTGGATTTCGATATCAAAGCCTGAGTCTGCTGGCCTAGATCCATATCTGCTAACCTAATGCACGCACTAAAGAGCACTACCAAATGAGTACTTGTGAAGCACATAATTCTCCCTATGCATCTTACCAAAACATTGCAAAGCTTCTTCAAATCTTTCATGCTGCGCATAACCTAACATCATCAAATTCCACGAGTATTGGTTGAGATTTGACGTCAACCAAATATCTTTTTCACTTCATCAAGAGACCCTAATCTGATCAACCCCCCTAAGATGGCGTTCCACATGAAGGTGTTCTTCTCGATGCGGGCATCAACGAGGCACTCGCATCAATCGTAAACATTGATGAGCCGATTTTGGATAAAAACCTCGGTGGAGAACTAGGTCTTGAGAATTTGAGTGTGGACACAGCACATGTCGCGCGCTGACTTGGAAAGGCCACAGTCGTCCAAGAGCTCGGCGAATGGGGATGAGGTGGTGAGGGAGAGATCGCCCACCATAGCAATGACAATGACAATCCCTGTCAACCCTCCAAAGACAATCTTTCCACTATGATCGATATTCAAATTCAGATAACTCTATTAAAACACAGGTCGAGTAATGATTCACCAACTCTCTCTCTCTCAAAGCATCAACCAATCCGGAGAAATCGTCAGAAAAATCCAAAAAAGGGAGTAATCTATCGCGGCTTCTTACCTGGAGAGAAGAGGCGGAGGAGAGAAGCGAGTGGCGATTGGAGAGGAACTGCCAGCACAAGGGACAAGAAGAGACCAAGGAGATTCAACAAGGAGCTGTCAATGGCGCTGGAGTCGATGAGGAGGAGAAGGCGGAGACGTCGCAAGCTCCAAAGTTCCAAACTGTTTCATAAGGTTTGGTGGGTGTGTTTAGGTTGAAGCCTTTAATGTGCTTGGGTGGAACAATGTTTCGACCCTAACTTGACCCAAAACATGTATTCCATTTGTGTTTATAATTGTTAAACGAACAGTATTAAAACCTGAAACATGTACTATACTTATTTCGTGTTTGAGTTGTGTTTGGGTCATGTTTGGATTGGGTTGGATGGGTTTTTTGGACACCCCTATTTAGAGGTGTGTGGATCTCATGCGCGAAGGCTTTGCTTGTGCGTGACGGCATGTGTGGCAATGGTTGGCGGCAAGATTTCATGAGCTGGCTTGGAAAAAGAGCCACGAGTCGGGCGGTGGTGTTTGTTATTCGAAATAAGTAGTAGAATGCGTCCAAATTCATACCCAATAGCGGCAAATATCGCGGATTTGAGACGTGGCGGCGTCCAACTTCTAGTGGCGACGGAATTTCAGGATCTTTGGTCGTTTGAGGACAGCGAGTCTGATGGTGGTGTTTGATTTTCAAAATGAGCAGTCAAAGTGTGCTGAATAGCAACTAAAGCTTCGGCCTTGGTAGACAACCATGAGCATCATGGCCACTTTGGCCAGCTTCATGACGACCGTTGTGGAATAGACTTAATGAGATCCTCCTCAAGTAACATTGACTCTGATACAAAGTTGAGATTTGTGGTTGAAGAGAGAAAATTGTAATGGTGTGCATATTATAAAAGCAAAGAGTACAAATATATCTCAATAAAATGTAAGCTATAATTAGCCATCTTTGCAGGTGTCCTCTAGCTTACATGGAAGGCGAGAAATGCCTAAAACCAAATCCAAGATCGATAGTCAGCGAAGCCATTATAATGACCCAGCTGTTCGAAAAATGGAATCGACACAAGGTAGGCAGAGAACTTGAGCTCACCTCTACGACGAAACACTGGTCTCCGCCAGTTCATGGATCGCTGAAATTGAACATTGATTACTCCTGGAGTGGCTCTGCAACGGAGGGATCTGTTGCAGGGATATGCAGAGGGAGCGATGGGGTGCTCATAGATGAATTTGCGAAGAAGATTCATGTTCCCTCAGCCTCAGTTGCCGAATCCCTAGCTGTGCGACACGCCTTGCTCTGGCTGAAGGAAACAAAAGACTCCAGTTGGAGAAAAGTACAAGTGATTTGCAGGTGAAAGCAGTATGTGATAGCGTATCAATTGTGGAAGCTATCCTGGGCCGTGGAGACTCCTTGGGTTTCTAGGTCTATAGTGATGGACTGTCGTGAGACGCTGGCCTAGTTTGAAGACGTCAGTTTGGTGTTTGAACCAAGAGAAACAAACCGGGCCGCGGATTGAGTAGTTAAAGCCTATTGCACTGGAACTCTCCCAATCAACTGGGTTATCAGGCCTCCGCATTTCTTTTCGCTTATTTTATGTTTAGACTTTGGAAATGATTGTAATCCACCATTTGGGTAGTTCATAATGAAGTATTTTCCGACCAAAAAAGAAATGTAAACTACAATTATATATCTACCACTGGTATAGCATCACTATGTTGCAGTAGCCTTTTTGTCCTCCAATTCTTCTGCACAATATAATTTCTATAAATCACCAGCTACATGACTTCATCAAAAGGTTGTGCGCTGGCTCATTTGATTAATTTTTCGTAAAAATATATACACGATAATTATAAGGTGTTAATCTACTAGATTAGCACTCCAACGAAAAAAAAAAGTGAGAAGGAGCCTCGGTACGTGTGAGCCCAATACATGCGAGTCATAAAATCACGTGAAACCCGCTAAATTTAGCCACTCACAATTTCTACTTTTGACCTTTTCTCTTAATTTTAAATTTAAGCATAGGCCGCAAACTCCAAGTTGACATTTTCTTTTATTTGATTTGTGTTTTTTGGGGGTTAGGACACTAGGAGTGCCATAACTTTCGTACGGCGCTCACTTTGGTGCCAAAACTTTTTTTTTCGCTCACTTGAGTGCCACAAGTTTTTAAAAAACGTTCACTTGAGTGCCAATTCGACGTGGCCGCCGGAAAAGGCGACGTGGCGCCAGGTGAACAATATTTTAATATATTTTAAGATATTTATTAATTTTTTTGATTTTTTTTTTTTTTTTTTTTGATTTTTTTTTTTTTTAAGGTTGGCGAGGGTCACCGGTGGCCCTCGCCGGCCCTAAAAAAAAACAAAAAAGCAAAAAAGCAAAAAAAAAAAAAATCGAAATTTTTTAAAAAGAGTAAAAATGGCGTCGTTTTCCCGAAATGTCCACGTCGGCGTCGAAATTTATTAAAAAAAGAAAGAAAAATCATTGAAAAATTCCACGTATGCATTTTGGCACTTAACTGAACGATTTTTGGCCAGAAGTGGCACTTAACCGAACGATTTCACTCCGATGTGGCACTCAAGTGAGCGAAAAAAAAAGTTTTAGCACCAAAGTGAGCCGTCACGAAAGTTATAAGATTCACAGTGTCTTATCCCCTGTTTTTGTATGCATGAATAAGTGGGGTCAGTTGGAATCTCATCAATCGTCAATCGTATGACCAGGACCATCGTGCTCCTGCTTCTTGAAAAGCAGGCATACGACTCTACAGGTCAGAGAGCTAGTTAAAGACAAGCGAGTATTCGATAGTTTATGCGCATACTGCATACGTAGCAAAGTAGAGTCCAATGAGAGAGATGGAAGGAACAAGCATTTCTGGGATAGCGTCGCGGTGTTGCAGTAGTTTTATCAGTCATGCTGAGCTGGAAGATGATGGTGGAGATGTCGATTGGTTCCCTTCGACAGAGTGGGGAGTAAGTCTTCTCATCAAAGTGTTTGAAATAAAGTCTGAGTTGAGAAGGTCTGTAACAGACCAGACTTTGTTGAAAGTCTTTGAATACTGTTCCTAATACCTGTTATGAAGCATTAGAATTAGAGCATTTTGTCAACTTCAAAATATGGTTGGAGTTTTCTCAACATAGTGGAGGACAATGAATGGATAAAAGTATGGGAGGGAGATATTTAAGAAGACCTATCAAATAAATTTTTAATCCGAGAACAAAAATTTTGTATCGTTATCAAACACGTATCTCATCCAAATGAATAGTGATGGCTCCAAATCGTGTATAAACAATTGGTTGGTGTACTTAAATTCATCCTCTATTTTATCCGTGGCAGATAAACACAATCACAAAAGCATCTTTGACCCTTCCTACGCGACTACACTCGGTAAGGTCCGACCCCAAATTTGGGCGGCCGATTTGAATTGTGATTTAAAAAAAATCCAAATATGAATTAGCGGATTTGAATTTGGATATGGATCGGGATTAATTTACTGAATGGATGTAGCGAGAAAAAAATAAGAATTTGATTAGCGGACGCGTACACTCATTAAGCACTAAATCAAAGCTCAACCCATAATAATGAACTTTCCGCGCTTACTGTATTTTAAGTGATCTCTTTCCTATTTTGCACTCCTACCGCTTACTGTGTTTTAAGTGATTTTTTCCTATTTTGCACTCCTACCCCTCTCTCTCTCGTGTTTTAAGTGATTTTTTCCTATTTTGCATTCCTACCCCTCTCTCTCTCTCTCTCTTCGCTCGCACTGTATTGCACGCAGCTTGCACCGAATCATTTCCAGAATCTCTAGCTCGCGAAGAAAGCTGTTTTTTGCTTCGACAAAGATGGTGACGGCTGAAGCAGCTCGGAACGTGGTCGGCATCATCGGTAATCGCTTCTTCATTTCATCGAACATTGGCGTTTCTTTAGGTTTCACGATCGGTGAGCTTGGTTGTGCGTAAAGAATGCCGGACACCTCAGGTGTAAAATTTTTGAAAGGTACACTTTAGAGCTAAAATAGGAGAAAAATTGATTATTTAAATGCCAACGGTGAGAAATTCCATTCAAATTGCCTACGTGGCATTTTTCGGTGGTTAAAATGTTTTTTTTTTTTTTTAAAATAAAAAAGAGGGAAGAGGTGAGGGCTGTGTAGCCAGGAAGGGCCGATGACGGTGGGGCAAGGGATGGTCGTGGTCGCAGAGCATTGACCAATTGATGGCAAGGACCTGTGGGCCCTCACCTAAATTTGGGGTGAGGGTCATGGCCCTCCCCCAGATCTGATGAGGGCCACCAGCCGTTGGATAGACTAGGTGAGGGCTAGCAACCCTTGTTAGATCTAGGGGAGGGTTGTGACCCTAGCGAGGGCCCTTGCCACTGGTTGGCCAAGGTCACTAGCCAGCAGCTATAGCTCAACCAACCCTTGCCCCACCATTGCTGGCCCTTCTCGACGATGGTGGTGTGGTGGTGGCAGTGAGATCTGTATAGCCCTCGTCCAACCCTTACCCTTTTTTTTAATTATTTAAGTAATATTTATATTAAAAACCACATTAGCGCCAAAATGACGTTGTTTTGGCCAAGTATTTGCTGACTTAGTTTTCCGATGAGCCACTTAGATGAGTTATATTATTAAAATAAGATATGTCGGATTTCCGATGCCCTTTGCTAGGATTGGCACTTAAATGTCCTAATTTTAAAAAAAAGTAATATTTAAATATATATTTCATAACTTTTAGTATTTAAGTGTCCTCATGCCAGATTTTGGTACTTGTGCTATTTTTTTACCCGTGCGTAAATTTCCAATGGTTCTTCTTTCGTACCGCTGTTATATGTTCGGGCTACAGTGCTCGTATCCGCTGCTTTTGTCCTGTCATTTTTTTCGGCTGTTCTAAAGTGAGTGCGATGAGCTCGCTTAGTGGCTAACTAGCTAAGCTTGTTTTCCGAAATAATCGGTCATGCATGGCGTCGGATAAGAGGCGAACGTTATAAATGCTTGATCGGAGAGAGCAATGCGATGGTCTCGCTAGCTTCGGTTTTTTTTTTTTTTCCTTCTTGTGCATTTTTATCCTGGATCGTTTGTTTGGGACTGGATTTTAATCCGTCGTCGTCATCATACATTCGATAGAGATGAAATGCAAAGTAGAAATGAAACTTTCTGAGTCCCACTCTTGCTTCAGGCATGGAATGACCAGATTTTGAAAACGTTGGGTACGATGTATTTCGAGTTTTTGTGATGGAGTTCATGGATTTTCATCCCGGATGATCTCTCTCTTGAAGACAGTTTATTGACTTTTTTCTTGGCTTTTTCACTGAACAGGGAATGTTATATCTTTCGGTCTCTTCCTCTCACCATGGTAAATTTTTAGCTCACCCTCTTGTTTTTTTTTTTTTTTTTTTTTTTAACATGCAATACTATGCCATCCGGCTTAGTCAGCAATGTAAAATTGAGTGTTTTATAACTAAGGTATCTAAATTTGCTGTGCTTTGCAGCCCCACGTTTTATAGAATTATAAGAAGCAAGTCGGTGGGGGAATTCAAGGTGGATCCTTACCTTGCTACCGTGTTGAATTGCACCTTCTGGGTTATCTATGGCTTGCCCTTTGTCCGCCCTGACAGCATCCTCGTCGTCACCATCAATGGCGTTGGGCTTGTGCTAGAGCTCATTTACGTATTCATTTTCTTTTTCTATGCTTCAAACAAGGGAAGGGTATGTGCTGGTTATATCTTTGAACTTCATTCATGCATTTAATTTCTTTATATGAATTCTTCGAGATTTATTTATTTTCGTTCAATTATGCATTTCAAGTTTCTACACATACATTCTGTCACTAAATTCAATTTATTCACGTGAAACTTTGTTAGCATACAATAATCATAGAAGCCTCGTAGTTAGTCTTATTCTTATTTTTTTTCTTCTGAATTTGGCATTTATTTGGTTCGCTGCTCTTATAAAGTTCTTTTAGTCAAACAATGGTGATTATGTTCTGTAACACTCATCCGACACTATCTTAGTTTTTGGTCGATGTTTTAGAATATTTTAACAATAAACCATGCTTTTATTTAATAACTTAAACTTTTAAAACAGTTGGTAATAACCCTATCCAAATTTCGCATGATATCAGAGCAAGAGAGTCCTAAGTTTGAATCTTTCTAGGCCTCATTTGCCTATTCAATTATTGCCTCCCCAATTAAATTTCCACGTTTAGTACTAAGCAAAAGACCATCTTAAGTATAAGGGGAGTGTTAGAATATTTAAATAATAAATTACGCGTTCATTTAATAGTTTAAACTTTTAGAGTAATTGGCAATAGTCCATCTTAAGTCAAGGCACCTTAGTTTTTATATATGGTTTTCTAGACACTCCAATGTCCAAATTTCACAAGAACTCATTCTGTTCTAGGTACTTCGACAAATTTTACAACATTAACGTTGATGGTGGTATTTATTTTATGCTAATGCTCGCTTCTAACCTTTTTTTGCAGAAGAAAGTGATCTATTGGCTTTGCGGGGAAATCATTTTCATTGCCGTGGTGTCACTGGTGATCCTGTTGGTTTTTCATGACCACAAGAGAAGAATCCTCGCCTTTGGAATTATCTGTGACGTGTTCAATGTCATAATGTATAGTTCACCTCTTACCGTTATGGTATGTACACATCCATATCCCTTCCCTCGTTATAAACCAAAACCTTCGTTCATCAGTTCCGGCCAATGCTAACCCTTTCATTGGTTTTTCCACCTCTTTCTTTACCTTTGTCTACTACAGAAAAAAGTGATCACCACAAAGAGTGTGAAGTACATGCCCTTCTATCTTTCGCTGGCCAACTTTCTCAATGGCTGTGTGTGGACTGCGTATGCCCTCATCAAGCTCGACATCTTCATTCTGGTAAATTGAAACAAAACTTGAATGAATTTCAACTTTCGTTACTTTCAAATTCAAGAAGCATGAGAATGTAAAGAAACCACCACATACATGAATAACGTAGTAACAACCCTGCAGATTAGCAATGGTCTTGGGATGCTATCCGGTGCAGTGCAGCTCATTCTCTATGGTTGCTACTTTAGGTCCACGCCGAGAGATGAGGTCATCGAACTGAAGGCTTCTCAAATCCAGCTCTCCGTTTCTGATGGACCGGATGGAGTGTAAAAATCTGGGCACTTGTCTCATGCTCATGGTCACTTCCCCTTTTTTCTGCATAAAGTTAGGGCTGAGTTGAGGAATAAGAACTTGTCATAGCAGTGATTAGATGTTAGTTTTTTTCACTCTTTTTGGAACCTGATGATGGTAACCTGTCGAGATCGCAGCTTCTTGGTTGTTTCGATTCTTCTAACTCAAAAGTTAACAAGACTCATGTTCAAGACATGCAGCTTGAATGCAATGTCTTTGACCAAGGAGTTAGTTGAACGAGGAGAGTCGTACCCACACTTCAACTCCATCTCTCTCTCAACTCCATATATATATATATATATATATTTATATGCCATGTTTGGTTGTCCGGATTTCTAACCAGAATAGAATTGGATAGAATATGATATGAAATCTTGGGAATTTTGCTATATCCTGTCTATCATTTAATCCACTTTAAGTTTTTCACATATAAGTTACTTGAATAAAAACTTCACACTAAATTTAAAGAGTAAATTAAATAATAAAAAATTAGTAAATAAAGTAAAAAAAATGTGAACACCTTTAAATTGAAATACTTTTGAAAAAAATTTAAAAAAAATTTAAAAAAATCAAAATTTTAATATTTTTAATATTTTGAATTTATAATTATTATGATCATTTATTTTCTTTTTTCTCCTCCTTCTTCTTTTCTCTTTTGATCCTTCTTCTTCCCCTCTATTCCTCCGTCGGTGGTAACCAGCCAAGACACTTGCCAGTGAGCCCAAGCTCAACCAAGGCTGATGAACTTGAGGCTCGGCTGACCCAAGCAAGCTCGAGCTCTATTGCGGCCGGTGAGCTCGCAGCTAGCCATATCCATGCAAGGCCGTCGGCTGATCTAGGCAAGCTCAAGCTCACCAGCCTGAGCTCTGTTCTAGCTGGCGAACTAAGCTTGCGGCTCGTCTAAGGCCGACGAGCTTGGGATTGGTGACAGAGATGGCGATGTGACGGTGGGTACGCAGTAGCGGCAATTGGTTGGGATAGGAAAAGAAAAGGAGTGCTTTGCTCACCCGAGATTTGCAAGTGTGGATGGAAGGAGAGAGAGAATAGAGGATGCAAAAGACAAACTGAAGTGAAAGGGTGTGTTGTGGAGCTTATGGGTGTTGTGTGGGTTTAGGAAATATAAGTCAAATACTAGTCATTTTCGGTGACTCATATTTGACCTATTTTTTGAACCTTATTTTTCTCAACCCATTTTAGAAGAAAATGAATCACCCAAATAAAAGTAGGCCTCTTAAAATTGAGTTAAAATATGGGTACATGACCTAAATTGCTAGCCTTAGATTTCACGCACAACAAGGGTGTCCAAAAAACACACGCCAGCCTGACTCGACTCGACCCGACCCGACCCTACCCTGCATGGCCCCACCCTAAAATTTAGGGTATTTTGTGGTCGGCCCTTTTTAGGTGTTGGTATTGTTTGGATTTGAGTTGGGTCGACATGGGTTTTTTCTCTCTGTGTATGCGCAATGAAGATGAAACCGTATATCTGAGCCCAACTGATTGGCCTGACTAGACCCAACCTATTCTCTTAGATTATAAGATATTCGGTATAGGGCAGGTCGAGTCAAGAGCGCCTCATATGATTTTGGGTGGGATCAAGTATCAGGAACACTCAACCCGTCCCGACCCATTGGCAACCCCATGCACGTATGCATCCCTCATTCCTCAATCGGGCGCAATTAGCCTCTTGTTTTCCCACTCTCGCAACGCCAGCCACATCGAGCCTAAAGCCTTCCTTCGCTTTTGATTTGGAGGACTGACTAAGAAACCATGATGTTTGAGACGTGCTTCACCGATTCGAAACTCCCCATGGGCACTTGGTATGTGCAAATTACAACCGAAAAATATATGTCATGGATTGCGTGATATTGATTCATGTGATCTATGATATCATAGTTACCTCTCTAATTTTGATGCTTGTCAAATTTTGGGGGAAATTATTGAAAAAAAGTCATAAATTTATTGTGTGGATACCAATTTAATCATAAACATTTGAATAATTTGCTAATATACTCATTCAGGCCAATTTTCACTAAAAATCGTTAACATAGATCATAGCTGTTATGCGTAATATGACTAGTGCTACCTTGGACAACTTTTGCAAACTTTAAAAGAAATCGTTAATTTTTTAAATTTTTTTTTTCCTTTCATTGTTGCAACGAGCATGAGCAAGGGTCGGATCTTGCCTAGTATCTACGTTAGTGATCTTCAGCCAAAATTAGTTAAGAGGACTACATTGCCAAATTATCAAATGTTTTAAAACTAGGATTGACAACTTATACAATAGATTTAGGAAGTGTTTGGTAATGTTCCAATTTCTTTGTTTTTTATTCTTTTGCTTCTTGAAATAGAAAAAAAATAGAAATCCGTTTGGTAAAGTCCGTTAGTGTTTCCATTCCCTAGAATAAAAACTTATTCTTGGGAATAGATTTGAAATAGAAATGAGAAGTAGAAAAAAGTAACTTTTTATTCCAGAGAACAATTTTTCAAAAAGTTATTTTTTGGGTTGCCGCTACTTGTGACCGCCGCCACCCACTGTCCCGACCATTGGCCCAATCTTTAGACGCCGGTTGCTGGACGATGGCTGCTAGTCACCCCTCTACCTCTTGCCACCGCCATAAAAAAAAAAAAAAAAATTTTTTTTTTGAGTCCGTATCATATGCATTTCTATTCTAAAAATAGAAAATTTATGTAGTTATCAAACGCGTTGTTTTACTTTAGAAATTGTTCTAGAAAGAATTATTTCTCAAAAAAATTATTTTTAAGAATAGAAATATTACAAAACGCATCCTTAGTATTTTTTTCTTTTTTTGGTGATTACCCTCAAATTCCTCAAATTTTGCGGGGTAATCTATAATCTTTGCCAACCTTCGTCGAAACGAGTTGAAATGGCTCAAAACTCAAAACCTCTCTCCTGGAGCTTCAAACCCCAACCAAATTCCCGCCAAAAGGAGAGAGAGAGAGGAATCGCGGAACCTACGCCAGCTCGAGCTCGTCTTCTGTTTCACCATCGCCAGTCCCTTCATTGATCGCAGCAACAACGAAGATGGTAGATCTCTCGATGTTAATTGTGCTTTTCGTCTGTGATTTTTGGGGCTGATCTGAGGTTAGATTCAGTTTGGAAGTACTTTTTCTTGTTACCTTTCAGCTAAAGGATCTTGAGAAATTGGGACCCTGAAAAGGTGTTTATCACCCAGTCAGTCAAAGATGTTGTTCAAAGCTTGGTTGATGATGATCTAGTCTCAAAGGACAAGATTGGAACTTCTGTAAGTCATTGCTTCCGGACTTGAGTTTTCCCCCTTCAGGTCTATATCAACAGGAAATTCACCGACATGATTGGTCGTGTAATCATGCTTCCAAACTCTTTTTCTCCCCATGTCATTTTGATACTAAACTCAAGTAGTACTTTTGACTGACTAAAGCATTGAAATGCCTAACTCTGGGAATCAGCTTGAAATTTCAGGTATATTTCTGGAGTCTTCCTAGCTGTGCCAGAAACCAGGTTAAGATCAATACTTTGCTGCTGACCTGAATTCTATGAAAGCTGTCTCTTTGTTTGCATTCATTATGCACACTCTTAACAACAACAACAGAGTAACTAAATGACAGCTGTGAAATGTGTACCGGAAACTTGAATCTGATGTCCAAAGTAGTAAGAGGCAGCTCATGGAGCTAACTGAACAGTGCACTGCATTAAAGAAGGGAAGGGAGGAATCTGTGAGTAGCTCTCTTTCCAACAATAGGTAATATGCTCCTAAGAGTGAAGAGTGAAAGTTTCGTGCTTCCTCTGTGGTTTGACCAGGATGAACGACAGGAGGCTTTAAGCAACCTTAAAGAAATACAGCAAGTTGAAGGTAGTGGTTAAACTATTCCCCCATTCTTATTGATTATCCAAAACTAAAAGTGGAGTATTATTGATGGTCCAGCATCTGATGTTTTAGGATGAGATGGCAGAATATGCAGACAACCCTGCTTTCGAAGGGTTGAAACTAATTCAAATTCTGTTGCAATCACCAGAATGAAGATGTCGAACTTGATGAGGGCATATGCAGTCCACACAGCCATTTAGAAAGTTGGCTAGGGAGAGATAGAGGGGTGTGCACTCCACACTCTTTGGGGTGATCACTTTTTTCTGCAGTAGACAAAGACAAAGAAAGAGGCAACAATCTAATAAACCAACTTTTTAGTTTACAACGAGGGGAGAGGATGGATGTGTACGTACCATGATGATAAGAGGGGAGCTGTACATAATGATGTTGAGCACATTGCAAATGATTCCAAAGGCAAAGGTTCTTCTCTTGTGGTCGTGAAAAACCAGAAGAAACGCCAGCGACACTGTAGCAGCGAAGACAACTTCCCCGCAGAGCTAATATACCACCTTCTTCTGCCAAAAAGAAAGAATTACCACCATCAATTGTAATGTTCTGCAGTTTGTTAAAGTGCCTAGGATGGAATGAGTGTTTGTAAAATGCAATGTTTGGACATCGGAGTATCTAGAAAACGGTATATAAAACTAAGGTGACTTGATTTAAGGTATGTTGATAGAAAGATATGTAACACATTCCAGTTCGTTGAATGAGTGTTACATAAATAGGACATAACATAATCATGAACGTCTAACTACAGTTCATCTATGATTACTATATGCCAACAATGTTCTATGTGAATAAACTTGGAATGCATAGGAACTCTTATCAGTAGACTTCCATTCAGATAGCATGGGATAAGTAGAAAAGCTATCGGTAAGACAATTTTGAAGGTATATCTCGAAACACCTAGATAAAAAAAAAATGAATCAATAAAATTCAAAGACATATCAAGCACATACACTTCCCTGGTTTGGAGCATTGAACAAGAAAATGCCTATGTAGATTAGCTGTAATGCAAGCCCGATGGGGTTGATGGCGAGGACAAGGATGCTATCGGGATGCACGAATGCAACCCATAGATAAGCCAGAAGATGCAATTCAACATGGTAGCAAGGTAAGGATCCACCTCAAATTCCCCCACCGACTTGTTCTTAATGATTTTATAAAATGTCGTAATGCAAAGCAAATTAGACAAAGAAATCTTAGAATTGAGAGCAGTATACATTAATGCATCACTTAATCTAGAAAAACATCTAATATAAGATTCTCTCTACCATGTTTGATTTGAGTATACTATAGTGGTCCCAAAGCTATAGCAATTTTGAGTCACCTGCTATAATTGTAGAACCACACCCTAACTTTATCGCAAGTCATTTAACTTGTTGATGTGGCATGATCACCAAGTTAGGTGATGTTTTGTGAACATTAACTTAATTTTTTTTTTCTCAACAAATATATGTAATACATCCATTGATTTTAAAGATTATTTATCTAATTAAGCTCACTCTAGGGGGACAACTTGCATTGTGATCACCCTGTATAATCTTCACAATTCTTCATGCAGCTTGTGTGTTGCGGGATCAGTCCACGAAAGCTCTAATGGATTGCTTTTCTTTCTTTCTTTTTTCTTTTTCTTTGGCATCACAAATGAAGAATGAAGTATTAGATGCAGTTGACACATACAAGAAAGTGCATCCACATCAATAGATCTAGAAACTCCAATCACATTTACATATAAGATCTAGGATAATCCAAAAAAAAAAAAAAATTGTGATATGCCACACTCACGAATAAAGATGGCTCTACGTAAGGTATTGCATGTTAAAAATAATAACAAAAGGGTGAGCAAAGTTTACCATGGCGAGAGGTAGAGGTCGAAAGATGTAACATTCCCTGTTCAATGAAAAAGCAAAGACAAAGTAAATAAATCCTCTCCAAGAGAGAAATTATCTGAACGAAGTCCATGAATTTCTATCACAAAGAGTCAAAATAAATTATATGAACGTTTTCAAAATCTGGTTGTTTCATGCCCCAAGCAAGAGTGGGACTCGAAACTCTAATATCTACATGTATCTCTTGTATCAAGTATTTATGGCGTTCGCCCCTTACTCAACCCATGTAAGACAAGGTGATCGATGAATTCATATGCAATTACCGAGGGTGCCGACTACGATATGAGCCATTTCGACCGTCATCCTTCACGAGCTATATATATAGAGATAGAGAGAGAATCGCCACGGTATTGTGATGATTGGCGCAAGCTGCGCATAATGCAGCCTATAGAGAGAGAGGGAGGAATTGAATAAGGTAGTTTAACCTAGTCTCACCAACTCACCTTGGTCGAGAAAAACATACATTAACTTTCGCTGCGTGTGAGTATATTTCTCTTTCGATTCATGCAACATACGTGCACATATATGAAGTTTTTCGATTTTATGTACACATCAAGACATGAAACGATGAAGCTTATCCCCCATCGTCTCACTGGCCGACCTTGACCCCTATTATTTGGAGGTCATATCTAGTATTTAGAGTTTGCCTCGATTTGAAAATTTCTTCATGCTTTACCCCTAGATGTGTATATTTCTCAACGCATTTCGGGAGAACCAGCTAGCTCGGGTTCGAGTGGCATTTCACCCCTAACCACAACTCGTGCTAATTCTTCAACATATCGGTTAGGACCTCCACTTAGTTTCACCCAAGCTTTTGGTCATGGATAGATCACCCAGGTTCGGGTCCATAAGCAGTGACAATTGCCCTATGAAGACTCGCTAATTTCATTGTATATGTATATATTTTCTCTTTTGATTCATGTAACATACGTGCACATATTTGAAGGTTTTCGATTTTATGTATGATTTTATGTACAGATCAGGACATGAAAATTTCGTTGCATGTGTCGATTCATGCCACATTTTCTAAAGGTTTCGATTTTATGATTCATGCAACATACGTGCACATATCTGAAGGTTCTCGATTTTATGTATGATTTTATGTACACATCAAGACATGAAAATTTCGTTGCATGTGTATATATTTTCTCTTTCGATTCATGCAACATACATACACATATCTGAAGGTTCTCGATTTTATGTATGATTCTATGTACACATCAAGACATGAAAATTTCGTTGCGTGTGTATATTTTCTCTTTCGATTCATGCAACATACGTGCACATATCTAAAGGTTCTTGATTTTATGTACACATTAGAACATGAAAATTTCGTTGCATGTGTATATTTTCTCTTTCGATTCATGCCACATACATGCACATATTTAAAGGTTCTCGATTTTATGTATGTGTCATGGATCGATCATTTGGGATTTTATGTGATTCTATGTACACATCAAGACATGAAAATTTCGTTGCATGTGTATATTTTCTCTTTCGATTCATGCAACATACGTGCACATATCTAAAGGTTCTTGATTTTATGTACACATTAGGACATGAAAATTTCGTTGCATGTGTATATTTTCTCTTTCGATTCATGCCACATGCACATATCTGAAGGTTCTCGATTTTATGTATGTGTCACGGATCGATCATTTGGGATTGTGACCATGCGACGACTTAGTCTATTTTGGATCGCTTGGAATCATTTGACTGATTGTGACCATGCGACGACTTAGTCTATTTTGGATCGCTTGGGATCATTGGGGCTAAGCCAAGCCTTCTTCGGATCGATCGATCACTCAACTCATCCGGATCATAGAGAGAAAAGCTCTAAAAAGAGAAATTGAACTTAGATTGTTAATGGTTGGATGGTTACAAATGAGGGGGAGGGCATCTTCTTATACTTGAGGCCCTCAGATTACAATTATTGATCGAGTTTCGATTCGGCGGATGAGATCGTACCGCCCCACCTACCACCTACTAACATTTATGCCGAGAAAATTCTAGATCATGGCATAATTACGGGATCGTCGTCATTGAGAATGTTCCGGAAACACTTGATCATTTTAGGGGCGTTTTGGTCATTTTTCCTCGATCATGGACGCTCCATTGATCACGGAAACCTCGGATCCGTGACATATGATTCTATGCACACATCAAGACATGAAAATTTCGTTGCGTGTGTATATTTTCTCTTTCGATTCATGCAACATACGTGCACGTATATGAAGGTTCTCGATTTTATGTACTCATCAAGACATGAAAATTTAATGGTAGCGCATTCAGTTTGAAAATCATAAGGTTCCAAAAAGAGTAAAAAAAAAAAAAACATCTAATCACTTCTAGGGCAAGTTCTTTTTCCTCAACTCAGCCCCTAGGTTAATGCAGAAAAAAGGGGAAGTGGCTATGAGCATGAGATAATTGCCTAGATTTTTACACTCTATCCGGTCCAGCACATATATGAAGGTTCTCGATTTTATGTATGTGTCACGGGCCAATCGTTTGGGATCGTGACCGTGTGGCGACTTAGGCTATTTTGGATCGCTTGGGATTGTTGGGGCCTAAGCCAAGCATTATTCGGATCGATCGATCACTCAACTCACCCGGATCGTAGAGAGAAACTCTGAAAGAGAGAATGTAACTTAGATTGCTAATGGTTGGATGGTTACAAATGAGGAGGGGGCACCTCTTCTTATACTTTGAGGCCATCGGATTATAACCATTGATCGAGTTTCGATCCGACGGACGAGATCGTACCACCCCACCTACCACTTACCGGCATTTATGCCGAGAAAATTTTAGACCACGGCACAATTACGGGATTGTCCGTGTTTGAGAATGTTCTTGAAACACTTATCCTTTCGGGGGCGTTTTGGTCGTTCTTCCTCGATCATGGATGCTCCATTGATCACGGAAATCTCGGATTCGTGACATATGATTCTATGCACACATCAAGACATGAAAATTTCATTACGTGTGTATATTTTCTCTTTCGATTCATGCAACATATGTGCACATATTTGAAGGTTCTCGATTTTATGTACTCATCAAGACATGAAAATTTGATGAGAGCACGTTCAGTTTGAAAATCATAAGGTTCCAAAAAGAGTAAAAAAAAACTAACATCTAATCACTCCTACGACAAGTTCTTCCTCAACTCAGCCCTAGGTTAATGCAGAAAAAATGGAAAGTGGCTATGAGCATGAGATAAGTGCCTAGATTTTTACACTTTGTCCGGTCCAGCATATATATGAAGGTTACACTTTGTCCGGTTCAGCATATATATGAAGGTTCTCGATTTTATGTATGTGTCACGGGCCGATCATTTGGGATCGTGACTGTGCGGCAACTTAGGCTATTTTAGATCGTTTGTGATCATTAGGGCCTAAGCCAAGCCTTCTTCGGATCAATCGATCACTCAACTCACCCGGATCATAGAGAGAGAAAATCGAGAGAAGCTCTGAAAGAGAGAATGTAACTTAGATTACTAATGGTTGGATGGTTACAAATGAGGGAAGGGCACCCCTTCTTATACTTGAGGCCATCGGATTATAACCATTGATCGAGTTTCGATCCGACGGATGAGATCATACCGCCCCACCTACCACCTACCACCTACCATCTACCGGCATTTATGCCGAGAAAATTCTAGACCATGGCATAATTACGGGATCGCCCGTCCTTGAGAATGTTCCGGAAGCATTTGGATTCCTTCTTCGAATTGATCGATCCTCGCTTAGCCTTCTGTGGGTGTCACCGATGGCCGGCCGACCACTAGTGAAGAGGAAGAAAAACCATAAAAAAGGAAAAAGAAAAAAGAAGAATAATAAAAGATGAAAATACCTTTGATTGCCAGAAAGTCAAGTTCTTATTTAAAACAAATATAGTTGTTTCAGACTTTTATTTGAAAAAGTAACGAGACTTTATGCTCTTATTTAAAATAAAATTTATTTTAGATCCTTATTTAAAAAAATTGTGAGTATTTTGATCCATTTTAAAAAAATTTCCGGTTTTAAATTAGGTCGACTCATTTGCACGCCTGGCTTAAGTACTCGGAAATCGTGCTACTGGCGACGGACGGTACGTCGTTTATAAATCATCACAAAACCGAAGCAAGTGGCATGAATCGTAATTAAGTGAACGGGCGGGGGTAGATAGGCCCCTCCACTCCACTTCACTTGCCACGGGACCATTTACAAATCGACACGTGGCGAAAGTGGGTCCCACGAACGCGCCTCTCTCTCCCTCTTTCTTTCTTTCTCCACTGTTCATCTTCCCAACACGCAACTTTTGTCACAGGAACGGAACGGCCTCCATTTTTTGTTTCCTTCACGTTCTTCGATGCCGGACATAAACAGCGCCGCCTCCGAGCCACCGCAGATATCCGACATGTTCCAGAATTTCGCCTTCACCTTCAAGGCCAAGATCTTCGAGTCCTTCGCCGACTACGGCGACTCATCGGACAGTTTCACGCTGCTCGACTTTGCTGAGGAGGTCATCACCAGAGAGAGGGTCGTCGTCATCATCAAGCCTGATCACTGCAGAGCCCCCACTGGGGCGGCTCAGTTGCGTCTCTCGGAGCCCAATCTCTCCTGGGTGGAAACCCTTGGCTGGAGGGAGCTTGCGGTTTGTCTTCGGAGTCGACGCGATTGGCTGAGGAAATGTTTTGAGTGTTGGGGAAAATGAGCAATGGAAAGAGAGGGAGAGAGGGTTCATCAGTGGGACCCACCATCGCCGCGAGTTGATTGCTTGGATGGTCAGGCGCCTAACGTGGAGGTGGCCGGTCCACCCAATATTTTCTCGGACGAGATGGTTTGAATAATGTGATCGGTGCTCGCGTTGGTTTTGCCTTGCATGAACGTGACAAAATAAAATTGAACAAAGGGTAAATGGTGTTTGAATTTTGGTCTAATGTGGTTTTTAATTTTTAAAATTTTTCAATTTAATCTTCAAACTTTAACTTAATATGTAATGTGATTCTTAAATTTTTAATTTATTAAATGGAATCTCTAGACTTTTGTTAGATATTTAATTTAGTCCTCGAATTAGTACATTGAACATTTTTATCTAGTTTGGAAACTATATTAAACATGTACCAAAGATCTAAAAACCACATTAAATAAATTAAAAATTCATAAACTACTTTACACATTTAGCTACATTTTAGAGACTATTTTGAACAAATTAATAGTTTATAGATCACATTGCATATTTGGCCAAATTTTAGGAACCATTTGTATAATTTTCCCAAAATAAAACATTAAATTTTCTTACTTCTTTTTTAGAGTCTCCTTTTGGAATTTTTTTGATTAATACCACGAAAAACTCCAAACTAATAAATATGTCACAAATTTACCCATAATTAATTTTTGATAATGAAAAATCTCAAACCAGTGCACTTGTGACAAATTTATCCTTCGTTAGTTTTCGTTAAATTTTATTGTCAAATTGTCGAGTTTGATGACCATGGTAGTTGACGGGTGTATCGATTTGGTGTTTTGGATCGATTTGGTGTTTTGGTCTTCGTTTATCATAGGTATATAGTTTAGGATTTTTCGTGGCATTAATTTAATTTAACAAAAGCTAGTTGAGAGTAATTTTGTTATAAGTATACCGGTTTGAGTTTTTGGGGTCAAAAAATTAGTTTGCAATAAATTTATTGGCGTATCAGAATAGGATTTTTAGTGATTAAAAAATTAATTTGGGGTAAATTTATCACGGATATATCAATTTGAGATTTTTTATGGTATTAACCTTTTTTTTGTTTAAAATCTCCTTTTGAATTTAAAAATAATAATACGCGAGTCTCGCTGGAGACGAAGAGTCGATTTCATAGTCGGCTAAAACGCATGCTTTGTTATAATAGATCCACTAGTATTGTGCATACATCATCTTGCTCCCCAATCCGCAGTGGATTGAATGAAATTCGATGTCGGCCCTTCTAGATTCAGTGGGAGGCCCACGTGCATATTTGTGTTATCTCTATAAGAAACTTGGTCCTTTTAATCTCGACCGCATTGCATGTAGGATTGATATTGAGTGCACAATCTGTGCAACTTTTTTCTGCACATCCACATCCCTCACTGTTGAGGTGAGCATTTAGTTATATGCTAAAAATCAAACTACTAATATCATGAGATGAAGCTTGCTCTTGTTTGTCTATAAAAGGAAGAGGAAAAGAAGAGGGGAGGCACCGTTGCATTCAAGCCTTTAGACATATTTAATTGGGGAGGCAAATAGGACTTGGAAAATTTTGAATTCAGAGCTCATGACCTCCAGCTCTGATACCATATGAGATTTTATAGCACCACAACTAATTATTCTAAAAATTTCTAAAAGTTTAAACTGTTGGACGATGACGTGGCTTAATATTTAATTATATTCTAACATATTATCTATTAAATGCATGTATGGCGCCAATCGAGGTCCAAATGTCAACCTAACTCTCAATATTACCTCGCAATGTACTCTAATAGTTGTATATAATCGATCAATCCCATCATGGTAGAAAAGCATGACCTCTTTTTGTATATAACTAGTAGTTACAGTTTGAAAAATTGACTAATCATCCAAATTAACAGTGATAGATGTGGATTGCACGATTGGCTTGCTGATTCCGTGAACTCAAATCGATCCTTCATTTTATCCTTAGCAAATAAACAGATTATGAAACATCTCTAGCCCTTCTATAATTGTGGATAAGGTTCTAAGCCAAAATTCTGGCAGCTGATTCTGATAAGGATTATAAAAAAATTCAAATGCGGATTAGAGGATTTGAATTTGAATTTGGATAAATTACTGAATGGATGTAGAGAGAAAGAAGGGCTCAAGTTTTAATTAGGAATCACATTTTTTTTTCTTTCGCAATAGTCGGCAATTCCAATAAATATCCCTTCTAAATCCACGCTAGGAAAAACAAAAGCAAAAAAAAAAATCATAGGCAAGGATTTGATTAGCGAGACTGTGCACGCTTATTGATCAGTAAGCGAAGCTTAACACAAATCTGTTTAATTAATTAAGAATTTTTTCCGTGATAATCATGCTTTTAATGACTTTTTTTTTGTGCGTGTCTAATAATTTTGAAAGTAGATAATGAAGGGATAATGAGATGACGACAAAGTAATTTACGAGCGAGGATCTCCGTCGAATTTCACATTACAACTGAAACTCCATCTCTCTCCTCCGCTTTTCTTTCCATATATATACAGGCTGTGCTTGCACCGATCGGTACCGAGCGCGCTTCTCTCTGGCTCGCGAAGGACAGTGGAGATGGCGACGGTCGAAGCTGCTCATAATGTGCTCGGCATCCTCGGTAAATCACATCTCACTTCATCTTCAATCTTCAATGATCTATATTTTTTATTACTGCTCTTTTGATTGTTCTAAAGAGATTACGATGAGCTCATTCGGGTAACTAGCTAAGCTTATTTCCAAAATAACCTTGTCTTACATGGGTTGAGTAAGGGTGAACACCATTAGTGCTTGATCTGTTGATATACATGTAGAAATTAGAGTTACAAGTCCCAATCTTAATTTGGGCATGAAACAACCAGATTTTGAAAATGATTTATTTTGACTCTTTGTGATAGAAATTCATGAGTTTCATTCCGATAATTTTTCTCTTGGAGAGAGTTTATTTAGTTTGTCTTTACTTTTTCATTCAACAGGGAACATTATATCTTTGGCCCTCTACCTCTCGCCATGGTAAACTTGCTCATCCTCTTGTTATTATTTTTAACTTGCAATACTTTACATAGAGCCATCTCAATTCGTGAGTGTGGCGTATCACAATTTATTTATTTTTTGGATTATCTTGGATCTTATACATAAATGTGGTTGGACTTACTAGAAAAAGAAAAAGAAAAAAAGAAAGAAAAGCAATCCGTTAGATCCTTCATGGACTCATCCTACAACACACAAGCCGCATGAAGAATCGTGAAGGTTATATAGGGTGATCACAATGGGAGTTGTGCCCCTAGAATGAGCTTAAGTAGATTACATATCTTTGTAGAGAAACAAAACCTAATTTAAGTTAATGTTCACAAAACATCATCTGACTTGGTGATTATGTCACATCAACAAGTTAAATGACTTGGGACTAAGTTAGGCCATAATTCTACGTGACCCAAAATTACTATAGCTTTGGGACACCACAATATACTCAAATTGAATGTGCTAGAGAGAATCCTATATTAGATGTTTTTCTAGGTTAAGTAATGCATTAAGATTTCTATATCTATTTTGCTTTGCAGTCCAACGTTTTATAAAATCATTAAGAACAAGTCGGTGGAGGAATATGAGGTGGATCCTTACCTTGCTACTGTGTTGAATTGCACCTTCTGGCTTATCTATGGATTGCCTTTTGTGCATCCCGACAGAATCCTTGTCCTCACCATCAACCCCATCGCGATTGCAATAGAGCTCATATACATAGGCATTTTCTTTTTCTATGCTCCAAAACAAGGAAGGGTATGTACTTGATGTGTCTTTGAACTTTATTAATTCATTTATTTTTTATCTAGGTGTTTCGAGATTTACCTTCAAAATACAGATAGCTTTTCTACTTATACCATGCTATCTGAATGGAAGTCTACTGATAAGAGTTCCACTGATGCATTCCAAGTTTATTCACATAGAACATCGTCAGCATACAATAATCATAAATGCACTGTATTTAGTCTTGTTCTTTTTATTTTTCCTTAATTTGACATTCATTTAGTTTGCTACTCCTCTAGTCAAACGTTTGTGATTATGTTATGTCTTATTTATATAATGCTCATCCAACAAACTGGAATGGGTTACATATCTTAGTTTTCCATCAACATACCTTAAGTCAAGGCACCCTAGTTTTATATACTGTTTTCTAGATACTCCAATGTCCAAACATTGCATTGTACAAACACTCATTCTGTCCTTGGCACTTTGACAAACTATGGAACATTACAATTGATGGTGGTAATTCTTTCTTTTCGGCAGAAGAAGGTGGTCTATTGTCTCTACGGGGGAGTGGTCTTCGTTGCTATAGTGTTGCTGGTGTTCCTGCTGGCTTTTCATGACCACAAGAGAAGAATCTTTGCCTTTGGAATCATCTGCGATGTGTTCAACATCATAATGTACAGCTCCCCTCTCACCATCATGGTACGTACACATCCATCCCCTTCCCTTGTTGTAAACTAAAAACCTAGTTTATTAGATTGTTTTGCCTCTTTCTTTACCTTTGTCTACTGCAGAAAAAAGTGATCACTACAAAAAGCGTGGAGTACATGCCCTTCTATCTCTCCCTAGCCAACTTTCTCAATGGTTGTGTGTGGACTGCGTATGCCCTTGTCAAGCTCGACATCTTCATTCTGGTAATTGAAACAGAATTTGAATTTAGTTTCAACCCTTCTTCTTTCGAAGTCAAGACACATAAGAAATAAAAGAAACCACCAAATACACGAATCTGTATGATCTAACAATCACGCATTACTTGGGAACAACCTGCAGATTAGCAATGGGCTTGGGGCGCTGTCTGGTGCGGTGTAGCTCATACTCTACGGATGCTACTTCAGGCCGACGCTGAGAGATGAAAAGTTGGTCTACCTGAAGGCTTCTCAATTCCAGTTACTTGTTTCTGATGGACCAGATAGAGTGTGATCGAGGAACATTATCCCAACTCCACGAGACGCCAAAAAATTATGGGCACTTGTTTTATGTTTTTAGCCGCTTCCCCTTTTTCTGCATTAAGCTAGGGCTATGCTGAGAAAAAACAACTTTTGTAGCGACAATTAGAGATAATTAGGGATTTCTCTAGAACAATTTCTTATATTATAGATATTTGATCATTCTGATAATTATCCGTATCTTTCTAAATTGCATATATATCTTAATTGATATGTTATCTTAAATAGTTTTCCAATAAAGCCTATAAATAAGCTCATCTATTCTTCTTCAATAGATATTGAAATATAGTGAAATTTCCCCAAATCTATTTTTCACATATTATTTTCTTATTCTTCCATTCATACTTCTAGGTTAATTTATCACTTCTACATATGAACTTGTTCATATTCTTATTATGCTTGCTTTACTAAATTTTTTTCGTCATAGCGAAAGGCAAGTTTAGAGTTGAACTGCACAATACCAACAATGGAACATAGCTCTCCCAGTCATTTCTCTATGTTCATTTATTTTTCAAAAATATAAAAAGACAAAAAATATATATGTATATAAATGCAAACGAAAAAAAAAAAAAGAGTGAGAGAAAAAAGAGAGAGAAATCGAACGGGTCGGCATGTTCGGCCCACTTTTTAACAAATTTTCCTCTAGCCCACTCTGCAAAATTCAGCCCTAATATCCTTCCCTCTTGGCACATCCTCATTTTTGTTTCATTTTGGGCCCAACCTTCATTTTGTTTTAAAACTGCCTTAAGCCCAAAAGATAAGAGAGCCCATAAGCCCGGCCCTTTGGCTTTCTCTCCTTTTTCGCTCACCTTCCTCACGTACCAACGCTCCCCACCCTCACGAACACAGCAGAGCGGCGATGCCGTTCCAGCGAGGCAGCATCCTCGAACCGTCATGCCAGCAGGGGGAATCTTCCCTTTGCGCTGGCACGCGGAGAGATGGGGAGAAAAACGGGCGAGAGGTTTTGCGTGAGCAAAGAGGAGGGAGGACCATTCCGTTTTTTTCGGAGAGGAAACCGAGAGGGAGAAGGAGGAAGCGGAGAAGAAAACGAGAGAGAGAGAGAGAGAGATGGGGCGGAGGAGGAAAAACAGAGCAGAACAGAATGGCGGGAGAGGGGCTGCCGAGAGAAGCTGAGTTAGAAGGAGCTTCGCTGAAGAAAAAGAGGAGGGCGTGCTCGACGAAGGGCTGATATCATCTTCGGCCATTGAGAGCTTCGCTGAAGGAAAAAATGAGCAGCGTGCAGGACCGAGAAGGAAAAAGTGCAGAGGCGTGTCGGGTGTCGACGTTCGGCCATGAATGACGGAGATGCTCGACGTTCGCTGAAGAGTCGAGAGAGGTTCGGCCATTGAGTTCTTGCTGCCTGAGTGTCAGAGGATCGCTCCGGCGACCACTACGCCTGAACCTCGGTCGACGATGCGGCGTTTCCCCTCCTTGACGCATTTTTCCAGGTCGGCCTTGCCTTCACCTTCCTTGCTCTCGAAATCGCTCTATCCAGATGATCCCGGCTCGGAGGCGTTGTGAGGCGACCGGACTAAGTCCGCTATATCTAGAGCTCGCCCTCTTTCGCCGTATCCAAGCCGGGTAGGGCCACCTCCGGCAGTCGAGCTCGTGCTCATCTCTTCTCTGTCGGACACTTTATTCCCCCTTGTCTCGGTTCAACCGAGACCGGGATTGTGTGTTCTATGTTCATGCTCACGTTGAATGCATGCGACTTGTCTCTGGGTTAGTCTCGAATGGTGCTTGTATCTATTATGTTTGATATTTGCCCGAATCCATGTCTCGAATGATGCCTAGGTCCTCCCTCTAGTGAATGCATTTGATAAAATGTCCCAAAAAGGACCGAGAGTGAGTTCATGTTTAAACTCGAGATTGACGTGCCCTTGCTTCTGTGCTCGTTGAATCGTGCTTGCTTTGTTTATGTTCGTGGCGATTTTAGGTGGTTTTCGCGAAATAATTGTGCATCTTCGAGGGGGCGAAGGTTTTCTATGTTCCGGAAAGTAGCTTAGTGGTCGTCGGACTAGGTGGCTGGCGGTGGTCGACGCCGATTGGGGTGAGCGACCGACGAGTGGTGATGGCCTGGTGACGGCCCCAGCGAACGAGCAAGCTTTGGTGAGAGGGCAGCAGGCGTGTTGGCTTCGCGCAGGGAGTCTTCGCACGATGAAGGAGAAGGCGCTGCAGGTTGAAGATGAACACAGAAGACGAAACAAGGAAAAAGACAAAATAAAAAAAATAATAAGAAGAAAAAGAAGAAAAAAAGGGGCCGGGCTGAGAAATTGTTGAATGGGCTGATCGGCGGACCGAGGATTTTGATGCGGGCTGGGCTGCGGTTTTTTTATTTATAAAATGGGGCAACGGGCTGATTTACTATTCTTTTCCTTTATGGGCTAATTTAAATAGGAAATTCCAAGTGGGCCTTAGAGCTGGCCCGGTCGCTAGTCCAACCCGGACAGATAGGATCCGGGTCGGTTTGCTCGGGCCGGGTCAGACACGGTCCGAATCCTTCAAAAAAATAAAAAATTCCGAATTTAAAAAAAAAAATCAAAAACCAGAAAATTTTGAAAATTCCGAAAGTATAAATAAAAGGTTTTTGAATTCAGGAAAATTCCAGAAAAAGCAGAAAAAATTAGAAAATTTGGAAAATTCTTCAAAATCCATAATTTGACAAGCTTTTGGGGCTTTACAATAGAGTTCTTTATTTTGCGTTGCATATTTTTTTTTTAGGGACAATATGAGAATGCTTTTTTGCTTTATTTTGTGATTATAATTGATTGTGCATTTTAATATCTTGAATGTTACTTTTCTATTCTAAAATGATTAGGACGAACCTTAGATTTCTTAGATAGGTTGTCATGTTGTTACTTAACACACAATTAAGTTAGGTACTAAAAGGATGTTAATCTTAGAATTAACATAATCAATAATTAAATTTTGGTTGCGTGAATAGTAAGGATTTTGTTAATCTTAAAATTAATATAATCAATAACTCGAGTTTAGAATTTCAATGGAAGGTCGTTGGTTGTGTGAATAAAACTCCCCTGAAGAAAAGTTATTCTCCGATGTTTTAGCTCACCCATTTGGTGATTTCTAGTAAAAAGATATTCTCATATTTCATTGTAATGCACAGTGAAGACTTGAATTCTTATTGTAAGCAATTGGGCAGTTCACAAATGAACTTCAAGTGGGATATACTCATGTTCTCAAACTTGTTTAACTGAGATAAAAATGGCATGTTTTAGCTATTATCTCGCATGACTTCCTTTTTCCGTCTTAGTGAATAGTGTCTAGTGTAACCGAGGGCAAACTATCATCTCTCAAAAGATATAAATTCAAAAACAAGCTTGAAATGAGTTTGTTCAAATGTGCACCCACATGCATAAGTGGCTGGAGGTGGATGGAACTGCCAGCGTGCATCCATTTTGGAAACCAGGAGGTAAGAAATAGGCATAACAGCAGTTAATCACAAGACATAGTCATGGGATGAATGTAACAGGCTGAAAGGACAAGTTAAGATAGTATTATCGCATCTTCTATTGAGAATCTTTGTCCATTTAATGAGAGTCTCGGATGCGATTGATGATTGCCTAACCGGAAATGAGAAGGTAAAACCAAGCTCCCTCTGTCTACCAGGGAAAAGATTCACATCTTTTCCTTCTGTAGCAACAACTTTTGCTAATGCCATGGCGATGAAATCAAACAATTCCTATAGACAATTGGAAATAAAAGAAAAGCCTTAGGGCATATAACTAATATCAGTACAGGAAAACTAATTAGCAATTATACAGATCGACAGAGACTCACATTCGAACTTCCGTTCATCAAATGAGGTGGTATCGAAACTTCTTCAAATTCTCATTTGATGATGTCTTTCTCCATTCCATCTAGATGTACACCGAGGACACGGAAATTTGTACCACCAAGATCCAGGGAAAAATATAACCCTCTCTCATCCCTAAGAAAGACAAGAATTGGTGTTGGATTCCTCATTCATGAAAAAAGAAAGAGCAAGCTAAATAGAATGGACAGTCTATAGGTTCTTGGCGATCGCACTTGAAGACCCAACCTTTATTCCAAAATATATAAAAAGGCCCTCAACCCTGAACGTTGTTTCAAATACCAGAAACTATATACATAGTTTTGCAAGGGAAGTATCAAACACTTGAGGCAGATATCAGCTTCTTTCGTCGATTAGCATCAGTACAACTAAATGAGTCTAAGCAGTCCAGAATGCCTCGTCACTTCTCAGAATCAAACACAAATTGGGTTTCAGTCGACAAATGCACAAAACTGCATTGACAATTAATCTTTTCATCCCATGTAAGGACTAGGAACCAATTGGACCAAAAAGAAAGAATATCAAGCTGACTGAATACAGGCAATTCTTGTTTCATTTTCGGCTTCATCACCACCTGAAATTCAAACGGAACCGGAGACTACAAAGACAGCGAACCATAATTCAAGTTCGTCCCTTTCGGACTTCTGTGTCTAAATGATCGCGACAGCAGGGTCTCCCCACCACTTACATATAATCTCTTTGTGGATCAAACACCTTTAGTCAATCAAATCCCAACAAGTCAACGAAGAACACACTACATAGAACGTTCCACAAAACAGTCACATTTAATAAAAACATTTAGAAGCAAAGATAGGACCGAAACTCACTAAAACTATCTTACAAACTCATTTAAAAATTTAATGTTCGTTAAACAACAAGACTCGGGAAAAATTTGCTGTCGCTCTTGAAGTAAATTGTTAGTTCTGCCGCTAAAACCAATGACGGGCAGAAATAGAAAGAAGAAGGAAACGTAGTTACCCCGTGAGCAGGTAAGGGTAAAATCCATTCTATGCAAGTCAAGCCTTAATATTTGCATAAACATCATACTCAAAATCTTAGAATAATGTGATTTTCACAATATCGTAATAGACGAGAAACGTACATTGATTCATGATGTTTTCTAGTGAAAAAATCAATTGTAGATGAGAAATCTTGGTTTTTCTCTCTTGACCTTTTAGACTCTCTGACGATTTTGATGGAGAGAAAACTATTTTTCTTTTATAGAGTTGAGAGAGGACCCAGTTTCTAATTAGAGATATTGCCTTTTATAGTCACACCATCCATCAAGGTGCATAGTAATTAAAATACACTTCTCTACTGACCAAGAGAAATTTAGCACATAATAATTATTAAACCCAAACCACATATGGGCCATTAATCACGTGGGCCATAAAGAAAATCCAACATTCTCTCACTTGGCCCATGTGATATTATTTAACTTCAAGATTTAACAATAAAATATAATACGCAAAATGTAAACAAATCCTTTCTCAAATTGGCCAAATCATAAATTGTCATTAAGCAATATCTTATAAGAATCATGGCGGTTGTATATCATTAGTTCGACACAATCCCTTCCATGTATCACAGTATCAATTCTATACTTAACATGATCAATAATGAGAGACAACATAATTGTCTAATAATAATGATTCTTATCAAAAATAAATCCTGCTAATATCCACTTAATTCATTCATGTATATACCAACATAAGTGGACAGGATGCATAAATTTATCAGAAACACTCTTTTACTCTAACAGGCTTCAAAGCTTGATAGACGGGCTTATTGAGGGTCATTTTGGCTACCGCAATCTCGACAGCATCATCCTAGGCATTTTCACCTTTTGAATTCTCATTGGGATCATATATTGCTACACTATGCTTGTAGCTTCTATACGGTTTATTGTCTTTCTCTTTTTAGAGATTTTCATACTAGGTTGCCACAACAATATATATGAATAGGTCTGTAAATTTCTACCCGGCTAGTCGCTCATTCAGGGCAAATTTTAAACCATTTTTAGCCATCTCGACAACCTCTTTCTTCGAGAGGAAGAACACATGCCGATTCCTCATCTTTTTAAATTGTGTGATATATTGATCCACTGATTCGGTAATGAATTGTTTAACAGTGGCCAAATTAGACAGGGTTACTTTGGGAATTGGGTGGTAGAATAGAGTATGAAACTTATTCTTTATTTCCTCCCAATTTTGTACCAAGTTCGCGGGAACGCCATTATACCAAGTGAAGGCCATTTTCGATAATGACAGAGGGAACAAACGTAATTTCATCCTCATCCTCCCTTCATTATTCACATCCCCACATTGCGTGGTAAACCTACTAATGTGTTCCACTGTCAACTGATCATCTTTACCAGTAAATACAGTAAACTCAGGAATTTCATAACCCTTGGGATATGGGATATTGTCAACCCAATCTGAGTATGGCTTATAGTAAATAGGCCTCGGCATGCCTCCATCTAATCCCATTTGTTGCATAACTAAGCATGCGACCATCTCAATCATTCGTTGGTCTCTTAATGGATCCAATGCCTGATTTGTTTAATGTACTTGCATCCTTGGAGGAGATGGGGGTCGAATCCCAACATCTCTAAATCCTCCAACATCAATCTCTTGCCCAAATGATTCACTGAGTATCCTTCCAGGATTCATCACTCCCTGATTTTCACTAGGAAAGTTCACAATCTCAATAGTTTTTATCCTATCCCATTGATTAAATAGACTTGGGTCTCCTGTAGTTTCACTCCTCTAGAATATCCGAATTGGACCCAAAACACCATTTGCAACAAGCTTGAGAATGAACATGGGTCATTTGCGGTCCTTATCCAAATTAGCCTCTTGATGCCACACCCAACTAGTTAATCACTCCAAACCTTGAAGCAATATCAGTCATGAGATTGGTGAACAAATGAGTCAATATCCCAGACAAATGATTCGCCATGTGATTGGTTAGATCATTCTATTGCTCCTCAAACATTTTTCTTATGGTGGCTACAACTAAGGAATTTGGGGCCAACTCCTTTCTCTATTCCTTGGTCATATCCGAGGAATGTCTTCAAAACTTGCAACCAAATTGACACCATTAAAAGATCCACGTTTTAATCTAAGTTGTCGAAACAAGAAGGTCTCTTTGCTACCCGCTATGGGGACTGGTTGTCCTCACCGGTGGTGTTGCGACTCTCATGATTCCTAGTTTTTTCCATTCACACCTTGTAGAAACAAAACACAATAGTCTCACCAAGCGTGCCAAAAAGATGTTCGCTAGAGAATCGACTCTCTCAACAAATATCTTTCACCGAAGAGGTAGAGCTTTGGTTTTATTATTTGATATGGGTCAATGTCGTTTTCAGTAGAGGTATAAACGGTTCGGTTCTATTCGGTTCGGTTTTTTTGGAAAACCAAACCGAACCGAACCGATAAGAGATAATACTGAATTGAACTGAAACCATCCCGAACCGAACTGAAACCATCTCGAACCGAAGGGATGGTTTTTCAGTTTTTCTATTTTTGCTTTACTTATTGGGATCTAAATGAAGAAAAAATGATGATGAAGAGAAATTGTTCACTTTTAATTAAGATTTCCGGTTTGGTTCGGTTAACTGAACCGAACCAAAAACCGAACCGAACCAAAAAGTTAATGGTTATTTTTCGGTTAACCGAACCGAACCAAAAATGCATAAAATTTTGGTTCGGTTTTCAATTTCGGTTCGGTTCTTGACACCCCTAGTTTTCATAAAGGAAGCAACTTGTTTCTACACTACAAGTAAATAAAAATGCAAAGGAAACCGTAGATAAACTAAACGGGATAAAGTAAACTTGTGATTGAAAAGTAAAGTTGCAATAACAAAATACAACGAGAAATATTCTCGATAGTTGATTTGGCAAAAAAAAGTCCTTTAACATCTACCCCATTTAGGTATTCATAGAGAAGTTTCTTGAATAATCCCTACCGAGTGGTTATTGGTTTGAATTTTAAACGGGTCTGGAAACTTCGGCTTCATGGTATTTACTGCTTTCTTCCCTCACAAATTTTTGGTGATACCGATACTTCGAAACCTTCTCTCATCCTTATTGCATCCTGCTGAACGGTTTACCAATGCCGATATCTTCGACATCTCCTCGGCCCGTTACTTTACGGCCCATTGCTTCAACATTCCTTGTTGATTGGGCTTCATTGTCTCTATCTATTCTCGAAACTCAGTATTCTCTTTCTTGATGCCAACAGAATAAAAATTGGCAAGTAATTAATCTACTTAAATATATATGCCATCTCTTGTTACTTATCTCATAGCACCAAGCAACAGCACCTGAATATTAAGTACACATATTTTATTTTTCCTGATTATCCAAATCAATCACGGGTACAACTACATCTGTTGTCGCATATAAGCTCTTGAGTATGACTGCTTTTTCTTATACGAAAGTTAATCTGCCATCCATTTTTGTTTTTTCTAGTCTTGGTTCCTAAGTGATACAATTCAAAGCTCAACATCAAGAAGAGAACGCCAATTGAAGGTAAAAAAAAAACCGGATCGAGGCAAAGTTCGATGAACTGAAAAATCCTCCTGAACTAAATTCGGATATTAACCTCTAAAAAGTCAAGTAAACAAACGTTAATTAGTCCCACTCAAAAAGTCCTCATCTTCCTATCTTTCTTGCTTGTCGTTGAATTCAAGGATGCTCAAATTTTCAGAACGGTTTTAATGGATTCTTCCACATCAAGCAAGAGGGGGTGGCGACTGGCCATGATGTTCTTCTGGTCTGAACGAAGGAAAGTTCGAGGAAGCCGAGGATCCTAAAGCACCAGTTGCAGAGACGGACTAGGGTTGTGTCGTGTCTTTGACTTTGACGAAGGATTGATGCAACGGGATTGGAGCTATCATATTTAATGCTGGAGGAGAGGACCAGTAGGATTTGGACTCCTTAAGCTCCACTTTAAGTGCTGCTTAATATATAATAGTGACCAAGGACTGACCTTGTGGCTGGCCGTGACCCGTTTGAATTGAAAAAAGAAGCTATAAAGATTGAATGCAAAGAAACTTGGGCTCTTTACACTAGTTGAATTATCCTGAATCTGACCGTTCCAAGCTCGGCTTTTTCTATCGAGAGAAGTTCAAGGATGTGATCCGGATTGGGACTTTTTAACGGAAGGGAGATTTGACCAGGAGTGCCTCCAACACTAAACAAGACTGGCAAAAAAGAAATCTCAGTACCACTAATGAGGAAATTGTTATAAGATAAAGCCCGGATACTAGTCGATTGACGTACCTAATATGATAGAATTTTATTTGAAAATTTGACTATGATATAATCATTGGTTCACACTACCACAATTACCGATGTTGTGTTTCGTCTGACTCCCGTCCCACGTGTGCGCCTCAAGTGATCTCATCTCGCTTTTGAGCCTCCTCCAGTACCAGGGCAACAACCATCGTCGCCGACCATGGACCGTGTTGCCACATCACAACCCCTACCTTCACCCATGGTCTCTCTTTAGCCAGACCAATCATGATGGCAACTTTAGTTACATTGCTCATGAAATTTCTTCCTTGAAGTATATTTATGAAACGCCGATACACAGAGAGTATCAACCAATTAGTTGGGACGCCAATCACTAGTTCAAATACCTATCATCGAGAGAGCCAAAAATCCAAGCCCATTGATAAATGCAGTCGAACTCAATGTACTCAAAAGTCTTTGCTTTTTCATTGAATAGGGAACATTATTTCTTTTGGCCTCTACCTCTCGCGATGGTAAACTTTACTCACCCGAACAACTCCTCTGTCTGTGCATACCCGAACAACCTAAATCTGCCTCAGCCGCTTTCGGATCTCCTAAGCTTTCCTCAAGGAAACAAGAACTGTTACACCTTAAGGCCTGCTGCAGGTAACGCCAGCTTATATTTAATAAGAGCTAGTTTCTTTTACGCAAGCTAT
The DNA here is from genome assembly GCA_014182845.1 of Corymbia calophylla. Taxonomy (NCBI): domain Eukaryota; kingdom Viridiplantae; phylum Streptophyta; class Magnoliopsida; order Myrtales; family Myrtaceae; genus Corymbia; species Corymbia calophylla. The sequence continues at coordinate 6,830,878 of CM024695.1, forward strand.
GATGGACTCAATGATCCGCCTCAGTTCGATCTCTATCTCGATGCCAATCTCTGGTTAACGGTGAATTCAGCAACGCTTCTGACGTCGTGACTTCAGGGACTGTCAGTTTTGCATTTTCAGAGGCTATTTATGTTTGTCTCGTGAACATTGGTGCGGGAGTTCCTTTCATATCGGCGTTGGAGCTTAGGCCGCTGAACAGTTCGACATATGATTCCGAGTATGGGAAATCTGCTTCATTACTTCTCTTTCAAAGGTTGAATGTTGGTTCAACCAACGGAAGTGGTAAGACACCCAAATGATACAACTTTTAGGGTTTTATAAAATCTGAACCGGGGTATACGAATCGACACAATTTTTGGAAGATATTCAAAATTAAGAGAAAATAACCGAGAAAAGTAGGTGAATGTATAAATGGAAATAAACATTAAATCAATCAAATAAGATATGTGAAAAATATAATTGATTTTCTTACCTATGTTGCCATAAGGAAAAAGAAAATTTACATGCCAAAATTTGAATTGCAAGAACATGTGCTTTAGATTCTTAGCGTACTCCTGAAGATTGTTCCTTCATTCTTGAGTTGCATAGACTTTAACCAAATGGATAAGTAATATGCAATTTTTCACGAATAAATTCGAATGTGCCTTTTTCTAAGGGTTCGGTGAAGATGTCTAACATTTGATTCTTTGAATCAACAAATTGAACACTTATTTCACCGTTCTGCACATGATCTCTTATGAAGCAATGTCAAATCTTGGTATATTTTGCTCTAGAGTGGAGAATGGGATTCTTTGTAAGATTAATGGCATTTGTATTGTCACATATGCTTTCAATGTAAGAGTCTTATTCTCCAAAGTTTCTTAGTTGTTATCTTATCCAAAGGATTGCGAGCAACAACTCCAAAAGCATCATATTCTACTTTAGCAGTTGAAATTGCTATTGTATTCTATTTTTTGAAAATCAGGATTCCAGCATTTGCCCTAGAAGTTAGCATGTACCTGAGGTGCATTTTCTTGTCAACTCTATAATTGTTAACAACCGAAATTTTTTGTCAACATTTTTAAACATCCACTTATATCTTTCTGCGAAAAAGTAGATATTTATAAATTTATAAAAAGGCAAAACAATATACATATAAAAAAATTGCAAATGGAAAAAAAATTTAAATGAGTGAAATCGAGCGGGCCGACATGTCCAGTCCACTTTTTTAACAAATTTTCGTCCAGTCCATATCTTTATTCCTTATTCAGCCCATCTTTCTTTTCTTCCTTGGGCCCATCAGAATTAAAATGAAAATGAAAGCTCCGCCATTTTCCTTTTTGTTTCACGCCTCCCTTTCCTCACACCTACCTCGCACCTTACTCACGCGCACGCTCACGTCGTACGCATGCACACCCGTTTCCGGTGGGTGCTCGGCATGAAGACGGCGTGAGAGAAAAGGGGGACTTCTTCCCGTTTTCTACTTCATCTTCGGCGGAGTGCAACCGAGAGAGAGCCTGAGAACGTGGACTCTCTCTAACCGTCCGGCCACGCCCTAAGCTCGTCTGACGGCTCCCGACCGCACCCCGTGCTGGAGACCCCGCTTCCCGGCGACCTCTTTCCGGGTAAGTTCTTTTTCCTTGAGTTCAACCCCCTTGACCCGAGGATCTCGTCCCGACGAATCCAGGGCGGCCGGTCCCGGCTCGAACCGTCTCGGGCCTGCCTGCTGGTCGCCTTCGTCGAGCCGAGTAGGGCCCCGTCACCCGAGCGCACAAACGCGCTCCCTTTTGCTCGTATATCAGCCCGCCGGTTCGGAGCTCGCGGTTCTTCGGTTCGCGCGAGTTCCGACCCCGGAGGCCTGTGATTTGTTGTCTTTAGACTTTTCTTGGTTGTTGTGTCTGCCTAGATAGTCGGTTTATCTCCCGTTCGAGCCTTCGCTAGCTTTTCAGTCGGCACCTCCCAGGTGTTCGACGTTTTGTCTAGGCCAGATCCGCGGTAGATTTCCTTGGATTTTTGTGGGTCGTCCGTGAACGGTTCGGGGGAGGTTAACGGTGGCTCGGCGACGGTGAGGATAGCGACGACAACATGTTTGTGGGATGGCTGCTTCGGAAAGGGGGACGTCCGGTGAAGGCGTTGCAGGGCGAAGGTGCTCTCGTGTAGAAGAAGATGGGAAGCTGAACGTGAAAAATAAGACAAAAGCAGAAAAGAAAAAAAAGTATAAAATAAACAAGAAAAAGAAAGAGAATACAAAAAAAGGCAAGTAAAAAAGAAAGGGGAAATGGGCTGATTTTGTTCTTAGTGGGCCTCGATTTGCTTGTCTTATGGGCCACTTCATGGGCCTATTGGTCTAACAGGATTAGGGCTATTTGGGCTGGAAATATTAGGCTTATTGGGCTTTTTAAAATAAAATGTTAATGGGCCTTTATGAGTTAATTCCGATTGGACTTAGGGCTGGCCTGGTGTGTTTTTAATCCGATCTCCGGGTCAATTTAGTAAGGCCGGGTCTCTTGACCCGGTCTGGATTTTTTTAATATTAAAAAAAATTAAAAATTCAGAATTTTTAAAAAAAAATCCAAAAAAATTTCAAAAAAATAAGAATTCCTAAAAAATATTAAAAAACAAAATTTTAAGTAATTTTCTCTTAAAAAGTGGAAGCATTTCAATCTAAAATTGCACTTGAATTTGAATAAGCCTTTGAGATCCTACCTTAGGGATTCGATTGTTCTTAGAAACAAATGCTCTTATTTGTGCACTTTTGATAAGATGATCATGGCTTCCTTTTAGCCTTTTCCCTTGCAACTTATTTCATTTGGTTGTTGATTGTTATTTTAATGATTGTGTATAATACGTTTGACAACAATGAGATGAGATTTTCTAGGGTTAACTTGAAATCTAGCACACTTGCACACACCAAATAAAATATTAGGGCAACAAGCAGTGAAATAGAGTATGGAATCGATCATGCTTTTATACATTTTCCGGTCTATCTTGTTACCACCTCATCTTTGTCGAGTTTGGATGAGCTTGACATAGGAATCTCAATCTTCTTATAATTTTCCATTCCAAACTTCTTTACAATTTTATTTGCATATTTTTCTTGATAGATGAAAGTCCCTTCTTTGGATTGTCTAACTTGTATATTGAGGAAGAATGTTAATTCTCCTGTCATACTTATTTCAAACTCCTCTTGCGTAGACTTAGAAAATTTTTTGCACAAAGATTTATTAGAAGAACCAAAGATTATATTGTTTACATAAATTTGAACAAGTAAGAGATCTTGCCTCTCTCTCTTTATATATTAAAAAAAAAAAAAGTAGTATCAACCTTACCTTTCTTGAAGCCATTGTTTACCAAGAAGCTGCTTAGTCTCTCCTACCAAGCACGAGGTACTTGCTTTGGATTGTACAAGGCTTTCTTTAGCTTGTAGATATAGTCTCTTTTTAGGATCATCAAAACCTATTGATTGTTTTACATAGACTTCTTCTTGAATGAATCCATTTGTGAATATACTTTTTACATCCATCTGGAAAAGTTCTAAATTATGAAAACAAGCATAAACTAGTAAGAGCCTTATGGCTTCTAACCTGGCTATTGGATGTCTCATTATAATCTATTCTTTCTTTTTAAGTATATCCCTTGGGTAGGAGCCTTACTTTGTTTCTAGTAACTTTTCCTTGATCATCCACCTTGTTTCTAAACATCTAGTTAGTTCCAATCATTGAGGTTTTCTTAGGTCTGGGTACCAATTCCCAAACGTCGTTGATCTTGAATTGATGAAGTTCTTCCTACATTACTTCTATCCAACTTTCATTGTACAAGGTTTCATCTATGTTCTTTGATTCAATCTCAGATATAAGTGCCAGAGCATGTCCCTACTTGTTTTGGGCTTTTGGCATTTGGGAAATGCAAGTCAACCTTCCTTTGAATTTTTTTTTTTTTTTTTGGGAATCTTCATTTGGAGGCTGGGCACCGTTGCCTGGGGGTCAAAAGAACCCAGGTGGCATCATTGGCGGTTGACCGATGGTGGATGATTCAATTTTGTTTTAATTTTAAATTAATAAAAAATCATTTGCAAATGTAGAGTTTACCAAACGATATTTACATCAAAGTTATTTTAGAAAACCCTTTTACATTACATTTTGCCAAACACTATTATTTTCATCAAATGTCCCTTCAACCAAAAGTAATTGGAGAAATGCAAAGCCATTTTCTTAAAGTTGAACTAAACAGGCCCAATTGTCCACCCCAACAACATCCTCATCATCATCATCAACAGCGTTGGGCTTGCGCTAGAGCTCATTTACATGTGCATGTCCTTTTTCCATGCTTCAAACAAGGGAAGGGTATGTGCTAGTTATGTCGTTGAGCTTCATTCGTGCATTTAATTTCTTTATATTGCTTCTTAGAGATTTATTTATTTTCTTTCAATTATGCATTTCAAGTTTCTACACATGCATTTTGTCACTAAATTCAAATTTATTCACGTGAAACTTTGTTTGCATACAATAATCATAGAAGCCTCCTAGTTAGTCTTATTCTTATTTTTTTTCTTGAATTTGGCATTTTTTGGTTTGCTGCTCTTATAAAGTTCTTCTAGTCAAACATTGGTGTTTATGTTCTGTCCTATCTCTGTAACACTCATATGACATTATCTTAGTTTTCAGTCAATGTTGTTAGAATATTTAAAAACTAAATCATATTTTCATCTAATAGATAAAACTTTTAAAACAGTCGGCAGTTGACCCACCAAAATCTCATGTGGCATCAGAGTTGGAGGGTCCTAAATTTGAATTTTTCCAAGCTTCATTTGCCTCTTTAATTATTGCTTCCCCAATTAAATTTCCATACTTAGTACTAGGCAAAAGACTAGACTAAGCATAAGAGGAAGTGTTAGAATTTTTAAATAATAAACTATACTTTCAACTAATAGTTTAGCTTTTAGAACAATCGGTAGTGGTCTATCTTAAGTGAAGGCACCTTAGTTTTTATATACAGTTTTCTAGACACTCTAATGTCCAAATTTCACATTGAACAAGCACTCATTTCGTTCTAGGTACTGACAAATTTCACGACATTAAGGTCAACGGTGGTATTTATTATATGCTAATGCTCGCTTCCAACCTTTTTTGGTAGAATAAAGTGATCTATTGGCTCTATGGGGAAATCATTTTCATTCCCGTGGTGTCATTGGTGATCTTGTTGGTTTTTCATGACCACAAGAGAAGAATTCTCGCCTTTGGAATTATCTACGATGTGTTCATACAATTCACCTCTTACCATCATGGTATGTACACATCCATATCCCTTCTCTCATTGTAAACCAAAACCTTAGTATATCAGTTCCGGCCAATGCTAACCCTTTCATTGTTTTTTTCCCCTCTTTCTTTACCTTTGTCTACTGCAGAGAAAAGTGATCACCAAAAGAGTGTAAAGTACATGCCCTTCTATCTCTTGCTAGCCAACTTTCTCAATGGCTATGTGTGGACTGTCTATGCCCTCATCAAGCTCGACATTTTCATTCTGGTAACTTGAAACAAAACCTGAATGAATTTCAACCTTTTTTACTTTCGAAGCCAAGAAGCATGAGAATGTAGAGAAACCACCACCTGCACGAATAACCTGGTAACAACCCTGCAGATTAGCAATGGTCTTGGGGTGCTATCCGGTGTGGTGCAGCTCATACTTTGCAGTTGCTACTTTAGGTCCACACCGAGAGATGAGAAGGTCGTCGAACCGAAGGCTTCTCAAATCCAGCTCTCCATTTCTGATGGACCGGAAGAACGCGATCCCATGTTCGGAGATTTACGCACAACAATGAGCTCATTTATCGCTAAACCTAAAAACACCCATGATTGATGAGGTGAGATGCAATTTACTGAGGATGCTGACTATGTAATGAGCAACTTCGACTAGACCATCACCATCTCCACCATCCATCACGAGCTAGAGAGAGAGAAGTGCCTCGGTATTGTGATGATTGGTGCAAGCTGTGCGCCTCAATATATATATACGCATAGCTTGCATCAATCATCACAATACCGAGGCACTTCTCTCTTTATAGCTCGTGAAGGATAGTTGAGATGGTGACGGTCGAAGTTGCTCATTGCATAGTCGGCATCCTTGGTAAATCACATCTCACTTCATCAATCATGGGTGTTTTGGGATTAGTTACTAGTTCGAATTTGATACAAATTTATATTTTTTGGGAATTAGTTGGAATGTGTTCTTATCTATTAATAGGTTTTTGGTTCACACGACCTAGTGCGGCGACTGCTTGTCAAAAAGCGTTTGTAACAAATCGTGTAGGCGATTTTGGTTTATTATTAGGAATTTTAGGTCTTTATTGGATAACCGGTAGTTTTGAATTTCGGGATTTGTTCCAAATATTGAATAACTTGATCTATAATAATGAGATTCCTTTTTTATTTCTTACTTTGTGTGTGACTTTGTTTTTATTTGCAGGTTTAGCGATAAATGAGCTCATTGCTGTGCGTAAATCTCCAATGATCCAATGCCAGATCACATTCTTCATTCGTGCTACCATTACATGTTTAAGCTACAGTGTTCGTATTTGTTGTTTTTATTACTGCCGTTTTGATTGTTTAAAAGCGATTGTGATAAGCTCACTCAGGTAGTTCAGCTAAGTTTGTTTCCAAAATAGCATTGGCTTACATGGATTGAGTAAGGGGCGGAACACCATAAATGCTTGATATGAGAGATGCATCTAGAAATTAGAGTTTCGAGTCCCACTCTTGCTTTGGGCATGAAACAACCAAATTTTGAAAATGTCCGAAAGATTTATTTCAACTCTTTGTGATAGAATTTCATGAATTTCATTCCGATAATTTCTCTATTGGAGAGAGAGTTTATTTTGTCTTTGCTTTTTCATTGAACAAGGAACATTATTTCTTTCGACCTCTACATCTCGTCATGATAAACTTTGTTCACCCCTTTGTTATTATTTTGAACATGCAATACTTTACATAGAGTCATCTCTATTTGTGAGTGTGGCATATCGCAATTTATTTATTTTTGGATTATCCTAGATCTTATACATAAGTGTGGTTGGACTTACTAGATCTATTGATGTGGATGCACTTTCTAGTATGTGTCAGTGTGTCACCCACATCTAATACTTTATTCTTCATTTACGACGCCAAAAAAAATTTAAAAAGAAAAAAGAAAGAAAGAAGAAAGAAAAGCAATCCATTAGAGCTTTCGTGGACTCATCCTGCAATACACAAGCCGTCTTATACACACAAGTCTGTCTGGTTAGTTGTGTCGACCGTGGTAGTCTCAAACGAACGACCTGTCATGTCCGCCAAGCGGATTCTTACCGGGCGTCACTAGATTCAACGCCACATCAATGTCCTGCATAATTTTGATAATGAACCCTTGAACAAACTGGGTCATCGAACCATCCACTTCTGATTTCTCGACCGGCTCTATCAACTTCGCGACCACAATCTGTTATATCAGGAAAGTTGAGTTATCCCCCTCCATTCTCCTAAACACCATCATGAACATCTGCACTAACGACGCCTTTGCGATCGTCTGATTAACCACATTCTTATTATCCAGGTATATATCATAACAGGCCCTCACGATCAGCAGCAAGCAATCCTCGTGAATCATCAGAGAGACGGAAGCAACCGCGGAGAGCAGGGTCTTAAAGATCAGCAAATCGACGGCATCGTCGCCTCGCTCACGGCACTTGCACACGGATTCGATAAGCCTGGCCAGCAGCTTCGCCTAGGGCCTCCCCCGGTGGGTATTGGCCTCGCCGCAGCGGTACCCACGTGCGATCAGCTTCTGGACGCAGTCAACGGCAGGATCAACGATCTTCACGTTGCCGGAGAGGCGGGCGTTGATGAGAGGGCTGTCGGCGGGAACCCAACTTTTCACCTTCTTACGTTTTTTTATTCCCCCCAAAATTTGAGGCATAATTACCCAAGAAAAAAAAAGTCTTAAACCTTTCAATTTGGTCAATTTAATTTTAAAACATTTGCAATTTAGTTTTCTCGGCTAATTTTGGCAAAAAATGCTAAGGTAGGCACATGTGAGATTCAACCCTTGTCAATCACAATTTTAAAAAAAAAAATTGAGAGAAATTTTTTTTGTAAAAGTTATTCATGTTAGCGCTGGTCATACTACATAAGACAGCTAGTATCTACGTCAGTAATTTCTGATTAAAATTGGCTCCAATGTATCATTTTTAGGTCCAGCGGAATTCATAGGTATAGGAAGAAGCCCAACATAAACAGCTATAGATAGTTATGAGATGTTATCCTTCCGAATGGGTTAAGATAATATGACTAGATTGGTATCTGCGCAATAAATTTATGACTTTTTTAGTATTTTTCTTCATAATTTGGCAAGCATCAAAATTAGAGAGGTAACTAATGATATCATAAATCACATGAACCAATATCACATGATATGTAGATGGCATATATTTTTCGGTTGTACTTTGCACGTACCAAGTGCCAAGTGCCCATTTCATTATAATCAAATGATGCTATGTTAACTTACACCGTGATGTATACTTTTGTTGCTTGCACAACTTTACTATATAAGCGGTGAAGAGAGGGTTAAATGTTGAAAATATTGAAAATAATTCAATTCAGTATACTTGAGTGTCAAAACATTTATTGCTAAGAGACATTTCATGGAGAGTTTAATTAATTTAAGATGGTGTAATCGCCGAAATGGAACAATAAATTAGGATTAAGGGTCTGTCGATCTCTTACCCTGGATTATGTTTTCTTTTCCAATTTTTTTCCCCTCAATTCATCTAAATAACGGAGTTTCTCTTGTACGATGTAATTCTCACGTCACCAATTATATGATTTCTTCAAAAAAGTTGTATCCATGTCCATTTGATTCAACTTTCGCTTGATAATAATGCAATAGTTAGTAGTGTTAATCTACAAAAACATAAAACGGGACAGGAAAAGATGAAGAGCCTCAGTACGCCTGAGCCATAAAATCATATCGATGTCAGGTGAAATTCGACACGGACTCCCAATGGTCGAGCTCGGAAGTCAAATGCGGTTGGCGGATAACCATCTGCTTCTTCCACTTAGCCCACGTTTTCTTTAATGTGAACTCATTAGCACACGGCGCAGTGTTCCGGGACTCTTAACTCCATCAGCTATAGGTATTAGGTGTAGCATCGAGTTTCGTGATTCATGCACCATTTATATACAGCAAATTGACCATTTCTTTAATTTCGTCTGTACTTTCTATTTTCCCTTTCGGTATAACCACTACTTGCAGATCCATTCGGGATAATCAGTTTTTAGTTCGATTCACAAAATTGAAAACCGGGGATTAGACCGAGATTGGACTGGAAACCGTCAGTGCCGATGCCGGTTCAATGAAACCGATCACTTTTTTTCTACTATTTGATTATACATGTTATTTGTTATGAAGAAATTTTAAAAAAAGCTGGCTACTTTTATTTTTTTGAATAAATAATTAAAAAAAATATATGTAGTTGGTCTAGTTTAGTTCTCAATGGAATCGGAATTGGAATGCTTGGACACTAGTTCCACTTTAGGAACTAAGAACCGGACCCAATCGAGCGGTTCCTGATTATGGCAATCCGTTTTTGGACACCCCTAAAATTGATCCACTGTGGGTCCCATTTCCGATTCGGACAGTCCATTTTGCACACCCTGGAACTCATCCATCATTTTCTGTTTGTTTAACGGAAAGAAATAGTTTTCAATGCTTTTTGTTTGCAAAAAGCAAAAGCATGAGTAGCGGGTGAGTTGGAATCTCGTCAATGGTCAACTATATGACCAGGAACATTGTGTTTCTTGAGAAGTAGGTATGGTTCCCCCCTCCCCCTTCAGAAATTTGATAAAGAAAAGAGAAAAACACAGCCCAGCCGCCTATTCTTATTTGCTGAGAAAATGACATAAATAATTCTTAAATTTTGACTTAATATATAATAGGGAAAAGCTGAGAAAATGACATAAATCCTCTTCTTAAATTTTGCACTTAATATATAATATGGTCGGGCGGGCGAGGGTCGCCTTGCCGGATCGGGGAGGGCCGCCCTCACCCAACTCGGGCGGAGCGAGGGTCGCCCTCGCCAGGATCGGGAGGGCCGCCCTCGCCGGCGGGGCCCTCCCCGACGTCGGCGAGGGTCGCCCGCCGGATCGGGGAGGGCCGCCCTCGCCCTTGGCCGGGGCGGGGGTAGGCGCGAGGGTCTCAATGCCATGACCGGCAGAGGGGAAAAAAAAAGAAAAAAAAAAAAAGTGAAAATATGTGACCAAAAAAAAATGGCCCATAAATTTTTGGCTTTTTCCTATATAATATCTTTATCTTTAATTTAGGCCCAATCATTTTGAAATTAATTTGACGTGACAACTAACCGGCATAGGCATGTGACAATGACGTTAGAGTAGGAGGGCCATCTAGTGTGCACAACTCTAGAGACATATGGATCTCATGCGCGGAGGCTCTGGTGCCGCGTAACGGCAGGTCTGGCAGTGGTTGACAGCAAGATTCCATGGGGCTAGCTCTGAAAAAAGGGGCACGAGTTTGGATGTGGTGTTTGTTTTTATCGAGATAAGCAGCAGGAGGCGTCCAAACTCACAACCAACGATGGCGAGCATCGCAGGTTTGAGACGTGGCAGTGTCCAACTTCTTGTAGCGATGAAATTTCAAGGTCTTTGTTGTTTGAGGGCATCAAGTCTAATGGTGATGTTTGGTTTTCAAAATGAGCAATGGAAATGTGCCGAACAACAACTGACAGCTTCGACATTGGTAGAAAACCCTGAGCAAAGTGGCCAATGTGGCCAGCGTCATGACGACCACAATGGAATAGACTCAATGGGCTCCTCAAGTAACATTGGATTTGTGGTTATAGAGAAAAAAAAAATGTAATGGTGTGTATATTACAAAAGTAGAGAGTACAAACACAAGTCCCCCTATTAGGGTGAGAAGGCAAAGATTAATTACAATTAATGTAAACTATAATTAACCGAATATATATATATATATCACAATTAAATGTAAACTACAATTATCTATCTACTACTGGTATAACATCACTATGTTGTGGTAGCTTTTTCTCCTCCAATTCTTCCGCACAATATAGTTTCTCTAAATCAAAGTGATTCTTACTTCTTCAAAAGGTTTTATGCTGGTCCATTTTATTAATTTTTCGTAAAATGTTTACACAATAGCTACAATGAAAAAAATAAAATGTGAAGAGGAGGAGCCTTGGCACATATGAGCCTAATACATGCGAGTCATGAAATTACGTCAATCTAACATAGAACCTGCTAAATTAAGCCGCCAGCAATTTTTAAATTCTGAACTTTTCTCTAAATTTTTAAATTTAAACATGGGCCGCAAACCGCAAGTTGACATTTTCTTCTAATTTGGTTTGTATTTTCATTTTGGCAAACTGCAAGTTGACATTTTTTATAATTTGATTTGTTTTTTCATTTTGACTTTTTGACTTGCCCCCTCTTGTTGACCGATTTCCTGTTTGTGTTTTCTGTATGCATGAATGAGTGGTTTGGTTGGAATCTCATCAATGGTCAATCGTATGACCAGGGCCATCGTGCCTGTGCTGCTTGAAAAGCAAATACGACTTTGCATGTCAGAGATCTAGTTAAGGACAGGCAAGCAATCATTGTCGATACTATGTGCATATACTGCATTCGTACCAAAGCCGCGTCCCACAAGAGAAACGAAAGGAACAAGCTTTCTGGTATAACATCGCGGCGTTGCAGTAGTTTCATCTGTCGTGCTGAGCTGAAAGATGACGGTGGAGATGTCAATCGGTTCCCTTCAACTGCTCTTTCTTTGCATTCTCGCCGCAGTTCCAGCAAATGGGCAGCTTCAAACAGGTCAGCAAATGGCTCACGTTTCTTCTGATTTCTATCCAATCGAGGCATGAAGCTAGTTCCTGCAAGTTGTTGCGCGATTTCACGTGAACCCTTCTGGTGCTCGATGATTCGTAGGCAGAGCATGTTAGAATCGGCTGGTGAAAAGAACGCGTTGTTATGTTTGTGTTTGAAGATCATTTGGAGTTCTTTCTTCTAACTGTCTGCGAAATCTTCTGCTATGATTTGTTTGAAATAGGCTTCATAAGCATAGACTGCGGGGCGCCCGTGAATTTCAAGTATGTTGACCTGGACACCGGAATAAGCTACGAGTCTGATGGAGCTTACACCGACACTGGAACGAATTGGAACATCTCCTCTGACTATGCATACCCGAACAACCCCAATCTGCCTCAGCCGCTTTCAGATCTCCGAAGCTTTCCTCAAGGAAACAAGAACTGTTACACCTTGAGACCAGCTGCAGGTAACGCCAGCTTATATTTAATAAGAGCTAGTTTCTTTTACGCAAACTATGATGGACTCAATGATCCGCCTCAGTTCGATCTCTATCTCGATGCCAATCTCTGGTTAACGGTGAAATTCAGCAACGCTTCTGACGTCGTGACCTCAGAGACTGTCAGTTTTGCATCTTCGGAGGCTATTTATGTTTGTCTCGTGAACATTGGTGCGGGAGTTCCTTTCATATCGGCATTGGAGCTTAGGCCGCTGAACAGTTCGACATATGACTCCGAGTATGGAAAATCTGCTTCATTACTTCTCTTTCAAAGGTTGAATGTTGGTTCAACCAACGGAAGTGGTAGATACCCGGACGATATATACGACCGCATTTGGGCTCCTTACGTTTCCCCTTCATGGGAGGTGATCAATACTTCATTGGCAGTAAATACAAATGAAAACGGCTATAAAGCGCCTCCTGAAGTCATTCAGACAGCTGCTAGGCCACGGAATGCAAGTGAACCCTTGGAATTGCGCTGGACCTCAAGTAATGCGAGTGACCAGTTCTTTGTGTACTTGTACTTTGCCGAAGTCGAGCAGCTTCAGAGAAACATTTCAAGAAAACTCAATATATCATGGAATGGATCTCCAATCTCTGGGCCTTTTAGTCCCCGCTACCTCTATGCAGCCACGATATCTAACTCAAAAGCCTTGGTGGGAGGTGACCATCGAATCATGATCTATAAAACAGCTGATTCAGCTCTTCCGCCCATACTGAATGCTGTTGAGATTTACAAGGCTAGGTTGCTGGACGAATTGCTAACAAACAGCGAAGATGGTATGTTCTCTTCTCCTAGTGTCTGAAATTTCGATTTCGCATATTGGAATCAGTAATGGGGAATGGTCTTGAGGAATGGTTAAGTTTGCTCTAGTGAAAGCAATTGAGGTTGAACTTGCTTGAGATGTGAAAAGAAATGAAGAGCGAAAAAACTGCATATTGCTGCAGGAAACTCGGAATCAGTACTTATGTTAAGGCAATTTCATGGCAGTTTAGTATATACTTAAACTAGATATGAAAGTCTACACTACTTTCTATCTACTCCATTGCATCTAATACTATATACAGTCAATGCTTTGCTTAGTGTCAAAACAACATATCAAATAAAGAAAAACTGGGCGGGCGATCCATGTGGGCCGAAGAAGTACCCATGGGAAGGGCTCGCATGCAACTACAGCAGTTTGATTCCCCCTCAAGTAATCTACCTGTGAGTTCTTGCGGCACATCTGGTCTGGCTCACATTAACCAGTTTGGGTGCAAATTTTAGCCTCAGCATATCTGCTTTGATGAATGCAGGAACTTAAGCTCGAGCACATTGAATGGGGCAATTGCTGCTGCTTTTGCAAAACTTTTATCATTGGAATCCTTGTGAGTGTACTAAGATTTCCATGTGGCTCGGCCATACTTTGGTTTGCTAAAATTAACTCTAAGATTCATTTTTTTTTTTTTTTGGTAAGGTTTAAGATTCATTTGTTTCAGCTTGTAGTATCTCAAAAAGTATTATCTTGTTTAGGGACCTGTCGAACAATGGCTTAACCGGACCAGTGCCTGACTTCTTGGAAGAACTCAAAAACTTGAAGTACCTGTAAGTAGACAGAGTTATCTTCATCTGCAATACGACTAGATATACCAATTGTATGAGATGATTACTTGACTTTCAGGAACTTGAGAGGCAACAATCTGTCGGGAGCTGTGCCTAAAGCTCTTTTAGAAACATCCAATGCAGGGTTGCTCACATTGAGGTTAGTATGCTCCTTTTGGGTCAATGACTGTTGTGGATGAACTCATTCTTCTCCCTCCACATGCTTCCGTCCTGTGTTACCATTTTTTCTCTCCACGAACTCATCTTCCTCTTTTCAGTGTCGATGAACAAAACCTTTGTGGCTCTGCTTCTTGCAAAAGGAAGAAGAGAATCATCATTCCTGTCGTTTCATCATTGTTATCAGTGATGGCCCTATGTATTGCCCTGGTGGTGCTCTGGCAACTAAGAAGAAAATGGAAATCAGGTATTGATCTCCTCTTCTTTTTCAACTGAATGTTCTATGAAAGCTTTAGAGAGGATGTGATGTGGTGCTAGCACGACTTAGACATCATAGATGCACCGAGAGAGACAAAGAGGAAAACTTTATGATTGTATCAGCAGCAATCATTCTTTAAATCATTGGCACCGTTTATATGATAACAGTGGTAACTCATCAATAGAAAAGGATATCTCAGCTAGGTATCAAAGTTAGATGCATATCTAAAATCCTGAAAATAGAAGCATGTGCCATATTAATCGTAAACTCCCGTCCATGTCAAATTATCACAGGCACTGGTTCTCCAAATGAGGGAGGAAGATATTTAGCATCAGAGAAGAGGCATTTCACATATCCCGAGGTTGTAAGCATGACTAACAACTTCCAGACAGTTATCGGGAAGGGCGGGTTCGGTGATGTCTACCTTGGCATTATGAATGAAGGAATCCAAGTTGCAGTGAAGATGCTATCGGCATCATCTTCACAAGGGTTCAGAGAATTCCGAACTGAGGTTCGTACTATATTCTTAAAAATCAATGTTCCTAGCACATTCGAAAAAACCTAATGCCACACAACATGCCGAAGTACATCAAAGCCAGTACAGGTTTCATAGCTTGCCGCAAAGACTGATTGTAGATGATCCCTTTAGAGGTTGTTCCATTGAGACAAGTAGACTGCAAACCTGTATAGTGGTTGTGACAACAATGTTTGCAGGACATTATCAATTTAATCTCCAAGAATGTTATTTAAGTTACTAAAGCTGCTGGTCCATCTGCAGGCCGAACTTTTAATGAGAATTCACCATAGGAACTTGGCCTCCTTCATTGGATATTGTGATGAGAACAACAAAATGGTGCTGATATACGAATACTTGGCCAAGGGCAATCTGAAAAATTATCTTTCAGGTAATTCTACAAGAACAAGAAAGAAGTTTAGGGCGAAATAATGACTACTATTTTGGAAACTAATGCAATAGCTTGCTTCTGCAGATGGTGATTCACGTACATTGAGTTGGGAATCCAGGCTTTGTATTGCAATAGATGCTGCACAAGGTTAGCTTTCCTATATTATGTCGGAACTCAAGAAACAATCTACTCAGGTCATCATACCTTAGTGGTTCAGTCACATTCTTTTGTTTATGGACTTGAACTTAAACCGTCGATCAATTAAATGTCGTCAATCTTTTCCTCACATCGTGCATTTGTCTTCATGTTACATCCTATGAGTTCTTCTGAATAAGTGAAGTCGAGTCCAGTGAACTTCAGTGTGGTTGTGCGATAACGTTAATCTTAGAAGAAGAGAAAATCCGAATCACTCGACAAAACATTCTATTTGCAAGGAATATATCAGCTAGGTTTATATTGAAAAGGTTATGCTCAATGCGAAATTCGTCATACGAATTCAAGTTCCTTAAAAATCCAGTTGCAACAATAGAACATGATATTGGCTTCAGTTCCTTAGTATCCAATGTAATGTGTCCGATCTATGTGTAAGTAAGATCTCATACATCTACCGGTAATATAAAACATTAGATGACTGCTGCTTCAGGGAAACGATATAATCACGACACTGAAAAGACAGCGTCAAACATTTTCAGTAACAAAAGGAAGTATATATCATTTGTATAACATTTTGTGTATTATCAATTTTTCTTTCATCATAAAAAGAATGGAGTTTCGGTCGTTGGTTTGCAGGACTCGAGTATTTACACCATGGATGCAAACCGCCGATTGTTCACAGAGACGTGAAGACTGCTAACATTCTATTGAGCGAAAGCATGGAGGCTAAAATAGCAGATTTCGGACTTTCCAAGGTTATCCCCAGTGACGGCCTTAGTCACATGACGACCTCCGTCGTGGGTACAACTGGATATCTTGACCCAGAGTGCGTATTACTGCATGAATGTCGCTGAAACATAAAGCATTTAGCTAAAGAAAGATGGATCTCTACTGATAATAGCTTTCTCTGGTTTCAGGAATACAAAGCATAAATGGTAACTAGGGCTATTTCTAATGGTTTTCTGAATCTCGTCCCATCTATGCAGGTACTACATTTCTCGCAAACTGAACGAGAAAAGTGATGTTTACAGTTTCGGGATTGTTCTGTTGGAGCTGATCACGGGACAGCCCGCAGTCATCAAAGGCGAAATGGCCGTCCATATTCTGGAATGGGTGAGTCCTTTCATTCAAAGAGGAGATATCCTAGACCTTGTCGATCAAAGGTTGCAGGGAGACTTCGACGAGAGTTCGGCGCATAGAGCAGTAGAAATAGCGATGTCATGCGCAGCATCCACGTCCCTACATCGACCGACGATGAGTTACGTGTTGCCAGAGCTTAAGCACTGCTTGGAAATGGAGTTGTCCAGGGGTTTGGAAAGAACTCCCAGACTAAGGGACGAGGCAACTGGCATAGCGGTTTCGACTAGTTCGCCAGAAATTCAGTCGACCAACTTCGATTCTATGTCAGCTATTTCGCCAAGGTAGCGGGTTGAGTGGAACGGCCACGGATTTGATAGTTGTATTCTTAACCACTGTAACGTTTCTTAGGAAAACTCTCTCGCCAATGTCATCCTTCTGTCGTAGGAGGCAAGTGATGATGATAATGGTTGTAATTACTTGTTTGTGTGTATATTTTGTTAACTGGTATATCGAAGTTTGTGAATGTTTCTCTTTTTGAACCCCTCTTAATCAGCTGTGCTTCAATTTTCTTTTCAAAAAAATGGCACTAATAATCTGTAAATTTTGGCCGAATGTGCAATACTATATTTAAACTTTTAATTTGTTTAATATAGTACTTCAACTATTCATAAATATTCAATCTAGTCTCTAAATTTTCATGTTGTTTAATCTAGACCTTCGCTTGTCCATAAGAAAGTCTAATCCATCCTTGCTTTTTATTCACAAGTTTTTTTAATTACTATCGTGCCCAAATATTAAAGAATATTTTCATTTCCATCTTTTTTTTATTGACAAAAAAGCTACCATCTTCTTAGTACCTTTTTCAATCTTTATAGATATATTATGATAGTTCCGTTTAGGTAAATTCTAATCTATGATCTCTATAACAATAAAAATATAATCTTATTTAAAGTTATATTGGATTGATATTTTTGCTAATTTTACTAATAAGTGTGTTCATAGATATCTAAATATATAAACTAGAAAACTAAAATAATAGGTAATTCAACCCCATACAACTCTAAATCAGGTTCTACTTTTATTATTACGGAGATCAAAAGCTAAAAAATAATTAAATGAAACTATTGTAACATTATAATATAATGACCACAAAGGTAAAAGAGAAATAGAAAGAAAAAATATTTTTTTGTTAACTTAAGAAGTCAAAATGTGACATCCAAAAATTCCTATATCAATAAATTTGTAGGACGTGAAGACAATAAATGTCACAAGTGAAAACTCCAGTCGGATTAATCAACATTGGTGGGTTGATTATATGGAGTGATGGTGAATCCTACGTCACAACAGTAATTGCTAATGGAGATTGATATGCTCCAAGATCATGTATCGGATAAGTGGATGGTTAGGAATTCATTAAGCAGAGTTTATCCTGGCATTTGGTAACTTTTGCAAAACATTTTAATTAGTTCACAGTATTTTTTTTAACTTATCAGTGTTTAGAATGGACATTGTTTTCCTTATTTATGTATCAAAATACTAGATATCTTAGTGACCTATCAAAATATATACTTTGGACTGATATAATTGAGCCATTTTTGACTTTCTAATTGAACACCTCTCACTCAATTTCAACATGATATTTTTAACTCAATGTTATCATTGTTTTTAACCTTAGTTGAACTTTCTTATCCCTTTGTAATTCATGTAAGTCTTCCAAATGCGCCCCTTCTTGATTATATGAAATCTTTTACAAATAATCAAGCTTAAAAAAGAATTAGAACTTGTTATTAGAAAAAAACAAGAGAGATCACTTGTCACTTTCCTATGCTATCATCACTTTCCAGTCTTTCAGTAAAAGTAAAGATTTCATACTTGTTTTGTCGAAACTTCAAGTTCCATCTCTTTAGACTTTACAAGGTGGTTAAGTCTTTGAGTTGTCAAAAAAAAATTTTGTTCAAGGTAAATGAAACTCTAAGGGTTAAGTTGAATTGATCTACTTGGTACTTTTGATTTCGTTGGTTGATAATTGTTAACTTAGTTTGAACGTTATTCATGAGTGAGATCAAGCTTCAACAATAGCATGGTGAGTTATTGTGTTTACTTTATTTGAAATATATAAGTATTGTCATGTGCAAATATTGTTTGATCGGTCTTGTAAAATGCTTGGTTATATATTTTACAAAAAAAAATGTAACAACGTGGAATTTGGACTTGAAAAGGGCTTTAACATGATTTTGATTAAGTGTTGACTTGACAAGTCACTTTACCGAATTTGGTCATTTAATCGATTTCTGAGCAAATTTCCAATTTTGAAAGTCATTGATTTCTGATAAATCACCAATCTTTACCGGTTATCGGTTTTCTAACTAGTTTACCGATTCTAGTCTTTCACCAATTTTGATCATCCAATCAAATTTCTAAGTAAATGGATTTCCTGATCGACTTAATGATGGTTAACCAATTGAGTGATTACCCCCAAATTATCGATTTCTATGTGTCAAACTTCAAGTAGCCCATTTCGAAGAACTTTTTTTTTGACCAAAGTTGCCCATCTCAAGTTGTCAATTTCAACAAATATCGTTTAGTTTAAGGTTGATGGATTTTGGATTAAGTTGTCGATTTCAAAGATGTTGATTTTAAACAAGTTGCATGTTCTGAAGTTATCAATTGATAAATACCAGTTACTAAGTTATTCATTACATATGTATGACTTCTGATTAGATAATGATGACTTAACATGGAAAGAATGGTGATATATGTGTCGAAATGCACTTAATTATTTGTTTATCATTAATGACATGATAAAAGATAAATTATTGAGATGTACATGAAAATTGTTATGTTGTAATGAATTGTACATCATTGATGCCAAGAAATAATGACTTTTGCCACAACCTATTTGCCACAAGAGCAAATTCCCTTATATGACTTTGTTTACGAGATTGAAGAGTTAGTTAGATATTCTATCATATGAAACTATTCTCTACAAGATTGAGAGGACATGAAATCCTATCATGATAAGGCTTGTGTAATCATGTCATAGTGTTAGGAAATGCCAAATGTACAATAGTGTATTTATCCTTGTTGATATAAAGGATACCCGTGATGGATAGGTTGAGTGGCAAATGAATATGTATGATTCCATCCTCCATGAATTGGTGGTGAAAATGCCTCATTAGTCGAGATACCTTGTAAGTTGAAATGGATCTTGGTTTGTAACGAGTTTGAGTTAGAAACTCATTTGTGTATATCGATGAACTATTATGCGGTATATGCATGTCTTGAAATAATATGTCATTTGCTTGTAGTCAGATGAATGATCTTATGTAATATTGTTAATGATTTTTATAGGGAAGATAGTGCATTTACATCTACATTTGTCATACATTGTTATTTTGTATTTATCCTTAATTCACGTTGTTTGTTGTTATTAGATTGAGTGATGAGAGGACCTCATATTTTAAACTTAGAGATTTCATTTACTGAATTTTGGCTCACAACTTTTTATTTTTACATACATGTAGGATGGACCTTGCAGCACCATTGCTTTTTGTGGATATTAAGTTGTGCTTAGACTTTAATCGATGATAGTATATACTAAGTGAAGTTCCATTGTATGGGTCAATGTAGGCTTGAAGAGTGGATTCCCCATCGTTTTGTCAATTGGTATTGAAATATTGATAGCAAGTTGGTGGATTGTTGAGGGGGTTTACGGTGGAACATTTCGATGGACAAGGTTGTCGATCTATAGTGAATTATATGACTTTTGTATAGGCAAGTTTTTGGGCGTAGAAGTGGCGTGTCGGTGAGTATGATCCTTCCGAGACTTGTGTAATGTAATTGTGTTTTCTTTAGCATTGTATCAAGTTAGTAACTACTGCTATTTATATAGAGAAGAAGCATATGTACATTAATGAACCTCGTGGGATTTCTTGTATGGGATGATGTGAATATTAAATTGTAATTCCACATGCTAATAATAACTACAAAATATAATTGAAAAAGAAATATGTTGCGTGACGTTTTAGGGCGTCACAAAAAATATATTCTAAAATCTAGGTAATATTATAATTATGAAAACTTGGGAATAGTATGGAATGATTGATTTAACTTTGTTATGAAAAGTCAAGGATTAGATTGAACATTGAGAAATAATTCAAAGAATACATAGAGCAAATTATAATGACAACATTGCATATTGAGTCAAAATTTATGGACTATAAATGTCTCCCTCTCCCCTATTTAATAACACCCAAAAAGGTGGTTGTTTGGAATTAAGGGTGCATTTGTTTCAATATAAACCTCATGATAAAGCAATCAAGAAAAATAATTAATTTTCATATTTTTGATAGTTTATAAAAAATTCTTCTCTAGAAAAGGGAGTCATCTTTTCCTAATCTAAGCTTATTTTTTTCAGTCTATAAAAAATGTTTTCTGTAAATCAATTATTTTTATGTTATAAACAAATTGGAAAGTCAAAAAACAATTTTACAGCACGATTTTTTTAATCTAAACATAGATTAGAATAAGAATTGGTAAGTAATTAATCTACTTAAATAAACTACTAGGGTTTGCCTAATAACCACCATTCTCACGTAAATGGGGAAGATGGAGGGTTTAAATCCTCATCTTTTCGGGGAGTTGGGATGAGAATAATTCAGTTTTATGAATGGGTTTCGACTCTCATATTTTACAAAGAGATAAAATAATAGTCTAAGCGTTAGTACAAGTAGAGTAGAACCAACCAAAATAAATAATCTATTTAAATATATATGCCATCTCTTGTCACTGATCGCAGAGCACCAGGCAACAGCATTTGAATATTAAGTGCACCTATTTTTTTCCTGATTATCCAAATCATCACGGGTACAACTACATCTGCTGTCAAATATAAGCTCTCGAGTATGACTGCTTTTTCTAATACGAAAGTTCATACGCCATCCATTTTCTTTTTTCTGCTCTTGGTTCCCGAGTGAAACAATTCAAAGTCAACATCAAGAAGAGAACGCCAATTAGAGAAAAAAAAAACCGGGTTGAGGCAAAGTTCGATGAACTGAGAAATTATCCTGAACTAAATCCGGATATTAACCTCTAAAAAGTCAAGTAAACAAACGTTAATTAATCCCACTCAAAAAGTCCTCATCTTCCTATCTTTCTTGCTTGTCGTTGAATTCAAGGATGCCCAAATTTTCTAAACGGTTTTAATAGATTCTTCCACATCAAGCAAGAGGGGGTGGCCGACTGACCATGATGTTCTTCTGGTCTGAACGAAGGAAAGTTCGAGGAAGCCGAGGATCCTAAAGCATCAGCTGCAGAGACGGACTAGGGTTGTGTCGTCTTTGACTTTGACGAAGGATTGATGCAACGGGATTGGAGCTGTTATATTTAATGCTGGAGGAGAGGACCAGTAGGATTTGGACTCCTTAAGCTCCACTTTTAGTGCTGCTAAATATATAATAGTGAGCAAGGACTGACCTTGTGGCTGGCTGGCCGTGACCCGTTTGAATTGAAAAAAGAAGCTATAAAGATTGAATGATGATGATGAGGGGGGAATTTCCTCCC
The DNA here is from genome assembly GCA_014182845.1 of Corymbia calophylla. Classification (NCBI taxonomy): domain Eukaryota; kingdom Viridiplantae; phylum Streptophyta; class Magnoliopsida; order Myrtales; family Myrtaceae; genus Corymbia; species Corymbia calophylla. The sequence continues at coordinate 6,852,938 of CM024695.1, forward strand.
TCATGCAAAGAAACTTGGGCTATTTACACTTGTTGAATTATCTTGAATCTGACCGTTCCAAGCTTGGCTTTTTCTATCAAGAAAAGTTCAAGGATGTTCCGGATTAGGACTTTTTAACAGAAGGGAGATTTGACCAGGAGTGCCTCCAACACCGAATCAAGACTGGCAGAAAAGAAATATCGGTACCACTAGTGAGGAAATTGTTATAAGATAAAGCTCGGATTTGAGTTGACTGACGTATCAGTAAAATAGAATTTTACTCAAAAATTTGACTATGATATAATTATTTTTTCACACTACCACAACTACCGATGCAGTGTTTTGTCTAACTCCCGTCCCACGAATGCGCCTCAAGTGATCTCATCTCGCTTGTGAGCCTCCTCCGGTACCGGCGCAACAACCATCGTCACCGACCATGGACAGTGTTGCCACATCACAACCCCTGCCTTCACCCATGGTCTCTCTTTAGCCAAACCAATCATGATGGCAATTTTATCCGGTAGTTACATTGCTCATGAAATTTCTTCTCGAAGTATATTTATGAAACGCCGATACCCATTGGGAGTATCGACCAATTAGTTGGGACGCACATCACTAATTCAAATACCTATCATCGAGAGAGCCAAAAATCCAAGCCCATATATAAATGCAGTCAAACTCAATGTACTCAAAAGTGTGAGCCAATAATTATAGGTCAGCTAGATGATATTGAGTCATCAACTACTTTACAAAGATAACTTTTGAATTTGGCATTAACACTATTTCTCGAACGTATCCTTCACGCACTTGCTTTTATTTGATGGAGTTTGAAGTATAATGTGACATTTGTACATGATAATTTTATTAGCCTCCGTTTATTGAGCAAAAAATGAAAAAAATTTAAAATATTTTCTCAAAAGCGATCACTTATATCGGTTGAGATAATTAGTCGACGAGAGATGTTCTCATTATCGACAACAATTTATATCTCGATATTTTCATAGGCAAAGAAAGTATATCTCGTCTTTTTATATTTATATGTGACACAAACAACTATTTTTAGGAAAATATTTTATATATCATTCATTTTTCGCAAAATAAACGGAGTCCTAATAACATGTTGGTATAGTATCACCCATTAATTTATGCATCGAAAACGAGATCACTGATTTAATACGCCACAGCATGTCAAATGTCACACGGCATAAGCAATTTATATGAACGATGTTCCCCTCTCGACAACTACATGAGGGCACGAGAAAATTTAATGTCGATAGATTTAGTTGAGTCAAACGAGAAGGATTGTGCAGCCTAGACAAATGGTATGGACCGTTTGCTTTTATAATGCCGGTCTCTGTTTATGAAAGCTTTCCAAACGTATTCATGAGCTTTTCACTTTTTCTAAGCACTTCATTCATTTCCATTAAGAAGTTAACGTGCAACCTCAATCATACGTCCTAATTCGCTAAAGTTTCGCGCAACTCCCCCGTTGATTGTGATCCTTCTTCCGCACATCATTTGGTAATTGGATTTTTATAAAAGTCCTCGAGCCTTCAACGTGTATCAGAATATATTTACATCTGATTTGAAGTCGAATTTGGAACACCTCAATTCGCCAACCCTTCGATTAGTCGACCCCAAAAAGAAAAGAAAAATCTTCCTCGATCAGACTCGATCACTAAAATTGAACCCATTACATGAATCAATCATGTGAAGCCAAACTGAGCATGTTTCGGAAAATTTTGACTTCTAAAAGATCTTGGCATCTTCGAAATCTCGCAGCTTGCGTGCTTTTAACTCTTACATTTTCATAATCTTTTCTTTTTCTAAATTAGAAACGTGTTTTTAATTTATAAATCGTAAAGCATAAGCACCGAATGGAAAACAATATACAATTAGGAGTTCGGAGACTTTTGGAGGTCCATGAACTTTGTCCCTTTCAAAAAGTCAAGTCAACAAGCAACTTCAGCGCAACGTGCGTGCGTGTATTATAATACAATGTCCATGTTCAGATCTTGCCTCGTCTTTTCGCTCGAATACAGAAGGATGGAGAGAGGACAAACAAAGCATCCGCAGAGAGAGAGAGAGAGAGAGAGAGAGATTTACAGTCAGTCTCAGAGATGGAGAGAGAGAAGAAGAGATAAGGTTTGATCCATTGCAGGAGAAAGAGAGAAACATGCAAGTTTGATGAACCCTTGACCGGTCAGAGGCGAAACTGAAACTGTCCGGTCAGAGGCGAAACTGAAACTGTGCTGACTGTAAAAAGTCGCCCTTGCGGACAGCGACATCCAAAGCTCTCTCTCTCGTCTCTCCCACGTTGTGCTGCCAGCCATTTTGCCAAAACACACTTCAAAAAAAAACGATCTTTACTTTCAGCATAGACAATCTTCAGCCTCCAACCCTCTATTTTACTGTACTTTTCCTAGCTTAAAAAACGTTTAATCTGTTCCCCAGTTAATTGATCAACAAGTTGAAGCTACTATGTCGGCCAAATGAAGGCGGGTTCTTTTCACGACCATAAACCATTTAGGATATCGTAATCGATATCCAGAAAGATCTGCCCATCCTCCGCGTTGGCTTCGTCGCTCCCAGGAAACGCGAGAGAAGACGAGGCGCTGGAGAGGCTCGGGACCTCTTGCAGTGACGTCGAAGAGGCGGCGCCGAAGTTGTTCCCACCGGTGCCAAAATCCGAACTTTCCTTTGCGTATGGGGCGAGAAAGCTCGGTGCTTTCTGGTCCTGGTAATCGAAGCTGCTGTGTTCTTGATGTCCAGGACTCGTGTGTAACTGGGGCAGCGAGCTGAAACTGCTGGTGGGGAAGCGATACGATGATGAATCTACGATGTGATCATCGTGGGTCTCGAGCTTAGGGACGTCGGAGACCGCGCGCCTACGCAAGTTCTGATTTTTATCGCTCCTGAGACAGGCCGCTTGGCCCTCGGAGAAGAGCTTCTTCTTCAGCTTGGTGTTCCAGTGGTTCTTCACGTCGTTGTCCGTCCTTCCGGGTAGTCTCGAAGCTATCACCGACCACCTGGTCACAACAAAAGGGGACACAGAATCATGAAAACACGAACTGACGCTCAGAATTCATTTCGCATCTAAAGTTGAGTGGAGCGGCAGCGTAAAAATCGAAACTTGCCTGCTCCCGAAGGCGCAGTAGAGGGTCAAAATGACATTGTCTTCCTCCTCAGTGAAGCCGCCATGCTTGATGTCCGGCCTCAAGTAGTTGAGCCATCTCAGCCTGCAACTCTTGCCGCACCGCCTCAGTCCTATTCGCAACACCGCCGCCGACAAGACCCGACACCATTTTAGAAATCCCAGCATCGTATGCAGAATCATACTCCAGTCAAACCACACTCGAACAAGTAGAAGGAGAGAAGTTTCTTCTTACCAGCTTTGGTGGGGAGAGTGATCCAGTTGTTACCGGAGCCATGCTCGTGTATGTAGCTCTTGAGGATGGCGTCCTCTTCAGGAGACCATGCCCCTCTCTTGACGTTGGCTTTGTCGCAGCAAGGAGCTCTACCCATGATTCAGAGCCTCACTCACTCCCTCACGACTACAACGCCACACTCAGACAGACAGACAGAGAGAGAGGATGGTTATGGATGATGGATGGTTTATATATATACACACATCCGGACACACACATGTTAAGGGGATTTTCTACAAGGCATATTTTGACTTTGGTTTGACTCTTCAGTTAAAATTTAAAAACGATGGATTTCCCTTCTTCAATCCCTTCATCCAAGGCTCCAATTAAGTAGTTCAATAGCCTGATGTGAACGCTACCCGCATGCAAACATAATTAAAAAAAGATGCGAGAATTGTCTATATTTATAATTCAATTATCGAAAAATCACAAAAGAAATGGACGAAAACATTCCCTCGTAAAAGTTGAGTAATTTGTACCAATTGTACCGAGATTGATTCATGAAATTCATGAAATTCATCATTTAAAACAGTCGACATATGTCTATTCAAAGTTTGAATTTATTTTTTATTTTTTTTGTGGGGGATTTTTGTATGGCCATTATTGTTGAAGGGAAAGTCATTGCACGAGTTTTTTAGCTTGTGGGTCAATGCGGGCGACGGGTGCGTGGCTGCCGGGGGGCACGGGTGATTTTCAAGGTTTCAGCGGTCCGCCTTCGTCAAAAATCCTGAGTAGAACCAAAGTAATCTTAAATTAATCGAAGCGCTCTGCCCACGTTGTCGCCCTAGAAGGGATTGCGACGCGATTTAATGTACTTTGACCTCGGTTTTGGCGAAGTGAAGAAAGACATTAGTTGACTCGTCGAAATTGAGGATGCTAAGGCAGCTGGAATACCGGACTGCTTAGAACCTTCGGTGCATGACACTGCATCTAGCACGAGAAAGCTGGTTTTGTCCATTCCACGAGCGGATTGGAAAATCTTGGACTTCCAGAAATATTGCGAATTACCTTGCGACGTGTGCTTCTAGACGACTTGACAAGGGTCGGGGCGCTAACCTCTTCAAAGCTTGGTAAGACATTTTGCATCACCCGTGACGATATATTATGATGTTAATGCTCTTGTGAGAATCGAATAAGGGCTCGAGCTCCGCACCGGATGATTTATGTGGAAGAAAAGAGGTCGTTCGACTAAATCTCTGTGTTGATGTATAGGGAAGTTCTCATGCAGTTCGAGCTGCACTCAGAAAAGCTTTGAGCAATTGAAGAAATATCCAAAATCTACATCGACTATATTGAAATGTTACTTAGAGCAATAATATATTATTTGGAGTAATCATGTCGAATTGGAAATTGAAGAACAAGAACATGCTATCCTATGGCTTAGACTTTGTCAACGAGGTAGGCCTGAAATTCTAGACTTGATGTATTGGTTAGGTTCTAAAGTCAAGAACTTAAAGCCATGATGCACGAGTTACATAACAATCACATTAACAAAAAAAAAAAGAACATGGGGAAAATGATCCTCACTTTCCACCTCACATATCAATGTCGCCCTGAGTTCTCAAAATCTATGGACCCCCATCTTCATTTTGTGCATTGAGTTTCAAATTGCATCTTCTATTCACACATGATTTACTATCTTACAACTTTTCATCCCAAATCGCTGCACCATTACGTCTCAACCTATCCACCACGAGCACCATCGGCGTTCCTGCGAAGCCCGTTGCAACTGGCGCTGGCCTCACATGTAATGCCGACAACTGCCGCAAGGTTAGCTTGAGGGACGACCTCGATCTAGCGATCGTGGATGAGCTTTGCTATAAAGTCCGTACATCTCACCAACTCTATCATAAAGACTTGCGATTGGTCACGGCGACCTCGCCTAGCAACTGCAAGCCATGAGCTTAGGTCGAGATCATGGCTTGCAAATATTCCCTTATTCCCTTCAGGGAATACGGGAGGCAAGCAAATGTAAGGATGGTATTAAATATGAGAAAAATGGGGAAGGTGATATTTCTAAATTCCCCTATATGGAGTAGTAACATGGGGCTAAAGTGACCTAGTGAAGCTAAACCCATTAAGGAAGACAGACTTGTCCAAGCACACAAAATCAGTTTATCATAGGTTTCGAACCCAACCAAGCTTGATTGATGGGCAATAATTTCTGCCTGAGCCAGTTCAAATGATGTATGGGCCTCCAGGCCCAAGATCACGGTATCATGAATATCACTTTGTAATTTATTACGTCACCCTTTATACTCTTTAAACCGAAGCTCGCAAGTTGTTTTTTCTTGATTTGCTGCTTTCTGTCGTTAGTCATGAAGGTACCAAACGTGAACTAATTGCATGAAAAGGAAGTAAACTTCAAACGTGAAATTGAACTATTTCGGCCAAAAGAATTTCTCCCCACGTTCCCATAGATTCATTGAGCCAGATTTCGATTTACCCCCTTCTTTCACCTTGGTCCAAATGACATACCGTCGAAATAAGCGACATGAGAGCTCCATCTTCTTTCCCTCGGCAATGAAACTGCACAAGCTTTTGTATAGATGGTGTCGCGCTGTGCAAATGCTTCTAGTGTTTGATGAGACGTATAAAGATTGTGTAGACCAAGCTCATGTGGACCGTCGATCGAGTAAATCCTATGACGAGACCTGCATAATTAATGGCTTAGGGCTCACATGGCCTTCAGACCATACCGATGATTCTTCGATTCTTCTATCTTGGGCCTGACTGACTGTGGCTCGTAGATATTATAAGCATGGGCTTTATACCTTGCAATCATGACCCAACACAGTATCATAGCTGGGCTACGCGACAAGAAAATGTTTGATGCAACTATTCAAAATAATGTCCCTCTCTAGAAATGCAATGCTTGGTATGAAGGACATAAAATTTTGATTTATTATACCTAATATCACATTATACCTGTCAAAAGGTGGGTCAGATCAGGTTCTAATTCAATTTAAATTTACACATTAACTCGTTTATAACCCATTTATTTGCAACGTAAATCTAGTAACTCATGCCCAAACTAATTCACATTATTAAAATACTTCAATATTTAACTTAATGTAGGAAAACTTATACCCAAATAAAGTGAGAGTGTGGAGTAAGTGAGAGAGGATGAGATCAAGTCAAAGTGAAAGAGAATGAAAAGAGAGTCATAAAAGTGGATTACATGACCTATTTACAACCCATTTATGACTCATTTAATTTTCTTATTATATTTAAACCAATTTATAAACCATTTATTAAATATAACTAAACCATATAATAACTTAATGGGAAAATTCCAAATAAGGACCTAAAGTGCCTTCATTTTATCAGAGTGAAAGAGAATGAAAAAAGAGTCATAAAAGTGGATTACATGACCTATTTACAACCCATTTATGACTCATTTAACTTTCTTATTATATTTAAACCAATTCATAACCCATTTACTAAATATAACTAAACTATATAACAACTTAATGGGAAAATTCCAAATAATGACCTAAAATTACCCTCACCTAGATCTAGGAGAGGGTCATCGCCCCCTCCTGTTTCTAGCGAGGGTCGATGGCCCTCCCCTAGGCACCAACGACCCCGCCAACCTTTGTCACCACCCCCACTGGTAATGGGGCAACGGCCACAACTCTCCCACTTGTGTTTTCCTCTTTTTTTAAAAATCGAAATTTTTATTTTTGATCTAATTTAATTTTAATTTTAAAATACCCCTAATCGGCCAAAGTTTTTTGCCAACCGGCGAAACTATGTCCTTATTTTAGATGGTTATAATCATTTCAGGTCCTTCGAGACTGATATGGATATTTTAAGTTCTTATTTGAAAAAAGCTCAACTCCATGCTTTTATTTAAGAAAATAAATATACTTTGACTTAATCTATCGTATATATAGATAAAAAAGTTACTTTATGAATTTAATTAATTCATATAACAAGTCAGTCTAATCATTTCAACATGTCTATGCTTTGTCAATGAAGAAAGAAAAGATACCCTATTCCCATCTCTCAATCAAACGAAAGAACGATGGGTGGACTAACGCAGCCCCAAAAACAAAAGGGCGGGAAAGGGGAAGAGAGGGAAAAATAGTCCAAATATGGCCAAAAATAGCAAAAAGAAGAGAAGTGAAAAGTCATGGTGGAGAGCGATGGAGCCGCCGTTTCCTATTTATTCGGATCAGCACGATTGTCCAAATCAAAGATCTCACTATGTATCTCGTGATCTCTCGACATGTCATTGCTTGAGCAATGGTGCCAATGCAGTTCACCTGCTTTCGTTCGATGAGCGCTTCATTTAGTGCCTAAAAGCCAATTTCGCAGGGATTAAAAAGCCCTAATCACGGGTTTAGCTTTGGTTAAATTCATCACTTAGTTTCATCAGGAAGCCCATGATCGCGACCTTGCTCGATCTGTTCTTGTCCGCTTCCGTGTTGAAAATCAGATCGATTCCCTCTCTCTCTCTCCCTCCCTTTCTCTCACCATGTTCGATTCGGCGACTTTAATCCCGTTCGCGACTAGTCACATCTCGATCACGCGCCTCCTCGACACGTGCATTGCGCCGGCTGTTCACGCCAGGGGGGGTGTTTGATGTTTGGAGGTAGCGGAGGGAATCTGTGCAGCATATCTCCTTTAGGAGCAAAACCCGTGTTGGAAACGAAACAAAGGCTAGTGGGACAATCTTGTTTTTCGTTTCCTGGTCCAGGGGGGACGAGATAAGGAAGGAAGCAAATGGCATCTTTCCATGAACCCTTGTAGGAATATCTCACGATGGATCGACTAGGACCTCTGGGGACTACACTACAATGCAAGGCTATGAAGTGTTTTTACTTCACCATTAACGTTCGAAAAGGACAACTCATGGGTCGTGAGCCCCTAATGTCATCCTCATTAATTTTACGGTCGAATTGAATCGAATCGAATCCACGTGGTGCCTTTGTATTAAACGAGCCGGTAGTGAGTATCGTGTAGACCGAGTCTAATAAATTGAGGCCACATTTAGTTCAGCTTTTTTTAAGGGGGTTTTTTGTTCTCCAAAACCCCTTAGCAAGATGCCAAGGTGTTTGACAATCCTTTTGAAGTGACTTTCGGCCAAATACTGATTTTAGAAATGCTAAAAGCTCAATGTCGGCAAGAACTTGCCTTTTGAAATAGCATTTGCAGAACGTAGAAATTAGGTTAAATAATTTTTTCATACCAAAACTACTCACAACAATTCTTTGGTTTTTCGATTTTGCCCCATCGGTACTACTATTCATCTTCTTTGTAAGGGCAACTGATGAGGGCTGACAAGGTCAAATCCAGGAGAATTGTATCTATGATATTCGATTAGCAAATCAAACTTTGAATCACTCGACCCATCACCATCATGCAGTAAAATTGTCCGCAATCTAAAAAGTACATTCCCATCTCTTGATTTAATATGATGCACGGTCGTCCATGGGATCATTGGGTAAAGAGTTTGCGAGATTCTTCCTTCAAATTTGATTTGATTTGTGATATGGAAAGATGGTTCAAAATTTTTTAAATCCTAATAATTTCATCCACCCTTTTTTTTGTGGCCATTCCTCATTCGTGACTTAACTTGTCACCGTGGACGACTCTCATCAATCATCGATCAAGATCTTAGTTGTCGCGATCAGACCGAAAACGAAGTGACCTTGCACCATCTTTAAGTTATCGCCATCATATTCAACACTCGGTGCAAAATCATTCGAGGGTGTTCGGATCTAATAGCCGTGTAAGAACCGGCGATTGGTCTCGTTTAACCGGTTCATCGTGGAAACTTAAAGGGAGTCGGATCTCTGCGCTAGTGAAAAATTAAAATTTTATTGCAACAAGAAGAAAAAAACCGTGATAATGACGGTTCGAAAAGTAACAAATGGGCAAGCGACAAGGACGGTAGTGGAGACCCCAATGCGATGTCCATAGGCCGGACGGCCTTTGGAAAATTTGCGACGATAAGGTTAAAATTCTTTCCACTAGCTCGGTCGTGGAATTGGTGGAATTCTAATCTTATGCAACTTGCCTAAGCTCTCAAGGCTACATAGTGAGCGATGAAGCATTTAATCTGATATCTTCTCCCTCGCCTTCCGACGGGATCCCAAAATCGGACGATCGCTGATGGACGCAGCAGCATTCGTCACTAATTCTCGTCCAGCTTCATTCTATCATGACTCGAGTGACTCGGATCATTCAATGAGCAGGTCTCACAAAATACTCAATAGATTCACAATCTTATTCTCTGTCTTTAGGGTTAGATAAGTCTTAAGGCCTATTTGGTAACGTGCTAAACAGTGTCTAATGCTATTTTTTTATTTTAAAAAAAAAAAAACAAAAATTCGTTTGATAATTTTTTTCCCATTTTGTTTTTGGAAACATATTTATTCCCGAAAATATATTTGAAATAAAATCAAGAAATACAAAAAAGTTATTCTTTTTATTCTCGAGAACAACTTCAAAATCAAGCCAAATCATTTTTTTTCTCTCTCTTTTATTTTCTTCTTTTCATTTTCTCTTCTTCTTCTACCAATCGATCATCGACCATGGCGACGGCTGGCAAGGTCCGACAACCTCACCAGAGCCTTGCCTAGCCGCCGGAGAGGCTCAACCTCACACAGCTAGCAAGAGGTCAGCCTCGCCCAACCACAGGAGAGGTCGGCTATGCCCAACCATTGATGAGGTTTGGCCTCGCCTTGGCCTAGCGAGGCTCCAACAAGCTCGTCAAACCTCATCTAGCCGGTCGCCGGCCATTGCCATAAGCGATGACTTGCTGGGAGGAAGAAGAAATGGAGAAGAAAAGGAGAAAATAGGGGGAAAAAAGGAGAAAAATATGATAAAAATATCTAAGAATTAAAAGAAATTTTAAGTCACAAAAAAATTTAAGGATCGTACCAAATACATTTCTATTTTGAGAATAAAAATTTTGAGTAGTTATCAATCGCTTTCAAATTATCATAAACTCGTTTAGGAAACGTAATAAAAAAGAATAATTTATGAGCATAAATTGTTTTCAGGAGTAAAATGGTTATCAAACACACCATTAATAATCAAAGGGCTGGAAGGGGGACGATTGACCTGGACAATCTGCCCAAACATCGCCATTGGAGTTCTACACCCTTCGAACAAGAATGTTTGGTTCAAACCATGACCGCAACTCCAACTGAGGCGAGTTCATCCCATGCCATGGCATGATCGAACTTGGGTCAAAGGCGAATCGGCCTCGAGTTCAAGAAACAACCCAAGAATCACTCAAGAGTAAGCACTATTTACACAACACTAACCCCAACTCTCAATGTGGCCACGGTGAATGAGCTCAAGCTTAAAAGCTAAAGGTGCATTTGGTTCAACATTTCCAAGTGGCTTTCAAAGCCCTTTGAAAAATACTGAACCATTTGGCAACTTTTTTGAAATAGCTTTCAAGTGAAAACTAGCATTGGAAATGCTAAAAGTCCAATGCTATTCCCTACTAACATTGGCCTTTAGCATTAGGCTTTTAGCTTTGGCCAAATGCTAAAAACTCATTTTTTCTTCCAAAACTATCTTCATCAATTCTTCAAATTTTCAATTTTGCCCCTCATTTTTTTGTTTTGTTTAAAAAAAAAATTATAGAAGAACCAAACCCTTCGCCGAAAGGGCTATAGTCGCAAGCCAGATCTGGCACTGGCGACCATCGATTGAGGTGAGGCAACCTCCAACGAGGGTCACGGACCATGGCAAAGGCTGCAAAAAGTTGCATGACTCTCGCGGCACGTGACCCAAGCCACCATCACTGGGTCTCACAAGAATCGCATGACCCTCATGAGACGTAGGTGACGGTCACCTGAGGCCGTGAGACCTAGGCAACGTTCGCTTGTGTCGCGCAACCCTCACCGAGGGTCACTCGATTCTCGCCGGAGGTTGCCCGACCTCGACTAATGGTTGCCAACACTAAATCTGGCTCGCCAACAGCCATGGCCCTTCGTCGGACTGGCAAAAGGTTTGGTCTTTTTCTCTCTTTTTAAAAAAAAAAAAATTATATATTTGATTTTTCCTATTATTATTTAAGTTTCATACATTTTTTTTGTCAATTTTAAACAATTAAAAATTAAAAAAATTAATATTAATTACTTTAAGGGCTTTTTAAAATATATTTTTTACTAAACGACATTTCTTTTAAAGTAACTTCTCAAAGCATTATTTATCAAATGGTTTTTGCATTTGCTCAAAACTCTCTAAGCTAAATTATTTTGTATTTCCTAATCAACTTTCAAAATGCTGTATCAACCGCACATTTCGAGCGATGGAGAGATATCCCATGGTCAACGTCAACGTCCCGAGGGGTTGACGTTGACGTTGACGTTGACGTTGACGTTGACGGAGGAGTAGTGAGACAAGCGAGCGACTCGTGAATTTTGCTCGCCCTGACAAAATTGTCGATATTTCCTCCGAAAGAGTGGGACCCGCCTCGTCTCCTATCTTTAATTGGGAAATTTATGTAAGTTAGCCCCGTCGTCTATCTCTAACTTAGACTCTTCACATCACCCAAGCTTTTACTCCTCCTCCGCCAAAAACTTTCGTTCAGCTGTCCCCTCCAGAGTGGACATGCATCATCACGTCGCCTATCACATTCCTCTCGATGGTCAAAACTACCTTTCTTTACCCTACCCCCGAAAAATAAAAAATTTCAAGCCATGGGTATAAATTTTATTTCATGACATCAAAATTTCTCAATTTATATATATTTTATATAATTATGTTTAATTAAAATTTCGTCAATGAACATCATTAAAAATTTATCTACACAAACGCAAGAAGATAAAGTGATATCGACGTGATGCTCACGTGACATAATTTGATGAAAAATCATTTAATGAAATCTTAATAAATGATAAATGCATCACATTTTTCTTATAAAGACATGAAGCACCATTGTTAAAGTCAAATAACTATCTAAAGTGGTCAAATCATCTCAAAAAGGGTCTTTGACCGGCTAGTGATCATTTTGGCGAGGGAGGCCCATGGCGGAGGAGTTGTGGTGGTGGGTATCTAAAGCACCCGGAACCTAACTCTGGTTGGGTTCGGTTCGACTGTGGTTAGGTTAAAAAATGCTGGGGAGGGGAGGGGGGATTAGACATATGGCCAGTAACTGCGGCAATCAAAAGAAATTAATTTGCCGTGGCCTAGGTTGGGTATAAAGTGGTTGGCCCTAACTCTGCTTGGGTTCGGTTCAACCGTGGTTAGGTTAAAAATGCAATGGGGAAGAGAGAGAGAGGTAATAAAAAGTTACTGCAGTGGTTAAAAAGATTCAATTTTAAGATTGCCATGTAGCATGTAGCATAGCACACCGGTGCATATCAATTCAGGGCATCTCTAAATCTTTAAATTATATGAATCTCATGTCACCGATCAAGATCAAGGGATAAGACCGCATAAAGCATGATAGAACATTTTTCCAAATGCTTTCGATGAAAAGATACTTTTCACTTCGTCCTGTGTACAATGCGTAGATATGAGTTTGTAAATAAGTTTGTGTTCTAAGGAGTTTGTCAATTTGATTTGGCATAACAAGCGGATATAATAGCTTTTCATGAGTTCGAGATTTAATCCTTGATCATGGAAACCATTTTCACTTTAGTCGATCTGTACAACACAAGGTGCAAAATGTATGAAATAGTGAAATAGGAGAAGAACATAATTGAAAGAGAAGAGGAATGGTAAGCAAAGTAGATTCATTTTTCTACATATCTGGTTGCACAGGGATTTCGGAAATATTAGCATAATCAAATTTCGATATTTCCCATATGTACCGGAATAATTCCTTGAAAATTGATAGGAAGCGCCTTCTATTAAAGTTCGGGGTCAATTTTCCCTCAACTAATTAGTCTTCTGTTTAATGGGTTACAATCGTGAAAGTATCCATGTAAGCAACATCCTCATCTTGATCCATCAATTAAGGGCATAAAAAAAGGAACTTTCTTCCAATTATGAATGTTGAAAAATATAACCATTCACGTTAATAAATTTTCATAATTCCTTTAATAGATGAACGGTTTTGCTTTCTTTTTTTGATCGGTCCTACTTTACATCATATTCTATTCCTACTTTAGCGCTCAGACTTTTGCTTTATCTCTATATAAGATATGTAAGTCGAAATCCACTCTTGAAACTAAATCGTCTCCACCCCCAATCTGCTGAGAAAGTGGAGATTCGAACTTCACTTGCCCCTTTTCATGTGAGAAGGGTTTTACTAATATGCTAGTTTTTGGGTTATTTTTTGAGCAATAAATTATTGAAGGAATGAGCCCCACGACAACTTATAATTATATTTTATTTAATTTTTATGATAAAAAATATATTATTATTCTCATAATAGATTAAAAATTGTTACCCAATCATTTTATTAAATTGTCGGCATTTCAAGAATGTCAATACTCATTCCAAATTCCAATGAAAATGTTTCATCAAAATAGCAAAAAAATAAAAAAGAATCTGCAAATCAAAATTGAGATTACATTTCAGCCACGAGTCTTCCCACAAAGAGCAAAATACATGTAAAGAGAAGGAAAGTCTGCTTTCCCCTTTAATCGTCTTGAAAGTTAGTATCTTTTATGGTAAAAAAAATAATTTATGTATCAAATTAAGACTTTTTGTGATTATAATTTTTTCATAAAATTACATGATGATTTTCTCATAAAAATTGAAGATTTTAAAATAATTTACCTAGTACTTTCACAAAATCTTACAATAATAGAGCTTTGAAGGCACAGCTAAAATAGTGTCTCGACTCGACACTGTAGTTGCTCTTTCCCCAAATCATACTGCATCAGAGTCTTTAATACATTTTGTATTAAAGCGAGCCGATCGTGATTTCCGAGTAACCGCACTCAAACACAGAGAGAGCTTCGAAGGGAGATTAAAATCAGATTCCACCATAAATTGAGAACCACTCTTTACTAAGATTGGCATATCAAAATATGAAATCTTTATCTTACAGACACGAACTCCATACGTGGAAATCATGTGACGATACACCTTTCATGAACTTTAAAAAAAGAAAGAAAAAGACTTGGATAGGTTTTGGGTTAGGAGAAGAAAAACAAGGAAAAACAAGGAGGATTCAATAGTAGAGACCATGATCTTCTCCGGCCAGACAAAAGTCATATATGTTATCCAGAATCAGCAAAAGGAATCTGCAAACCTCGGAGGGTTTTTTTTTTTTTTTTTTGAGTCGCGATTCCAGACGATGATGATGGCTCCTGCGACCTCCTCCTCCTCCTCCTCCTCCGGTCGGATCCAAGAAGAACAAGAACAGTCGAAATCAACCTGGAAACCAGCCTTTCTGCGAGTCGGAATCAGCCCTCATCCGACCCGAAACGTTGCCAATCCTTCCTGTCTCTCTCTCGATCGATCGTCTTACTCCTTCGGAATCGGAACCATCTTGCCAAGATCGCTCCAGCATGCCGGCCGTCGGTTACCATATATGTACAGTAGCTTGGAGTCCGAAATCATTAGTATATCACCACGTTCTCCCTCCCTCTCCTCCTCCCCTTTCGGATCCTATTTACAGTGGAAGAGAGGGAAGACGTAGGCAAGATTTCGTTTTTACTCGACCAGGTCCGATACCCACCAGAAGTTCGGGTCGGATTCAGGTCGGACCGTGTCCAACGAGCTGCTTTCCTTGCTCAGTTTCTCGAACATCTTGGCCCTCAGGCTTCTGCCCGATTCGACCCTCTCCATCGCCGGCTCTTCCTCGTAGCCGCTCTCCCAGGAGTCGAGGTACCCGAGCCCGCGCGCCGTCTGGGTGGATTGGGTCGGCGTCGTGGGCATGCTGTAGAAGCCGGGTCGGATCCTGGAGCCCCTCGGAGACCCGGAGGCGGACCCACCGCAGGGCATGGACTTCACCTTGTCGAGCTGCAGGTTCCGGAGGGAGACGACCATCTCGGCCATCGGGTCCGCCCGGAACGGCGACCGGGACAGCGACAGCGACATCGGCGACGCCGGCGGGGACGAGGACAGCGACTCGACGCTCCGCGGGCTCTGCTGCTGGCCGGGCACGACGCGCAGCTGGTCGGGCGTGTGGGCGAAGAAGCAGACGCGCCGCGTGCAGTTGAGCCCGTCCTTGCAAGGCTGCGTCCGGTACCGCGAGGGGTGGAGCCAGCACTCGAAGACGCCGTGGGCGAGCTCGCAGGCATCCCCCTTGGGGCAATGCCCGCTCCGGAAGTCGGGGCAGGCCGCCCCGGAGTACCCGTGGCGCCGCGGGTCGCGCCGCCGCGCCTTCTCGCCCGGGTGGGCATAGGGGCACTCGGTCCAGTCGTGGGACTTGCCGCGCGCGCACCGCCGGACCTTGAACTCGTACATGCGGAAGTGGTCGGATGTGTAGAGGTCGACGGGCGAGTCCGGGCCGTCGGAGAAGTCCGGATCGGCCGGCTGGCGGCGCAGCGCCGCGATGACGTCCTGCAGAGCATACGGGCTAGCGGCGGCGCCGAGGTGGTCGGAGTCGAAGGGTGAGAGGATCTCGTCGCCGGGGTCGTCGAGGGACGGCCAGAGAGGAGGAGGGATGCGTACCGTCGGGTGGAGCGGGTGGCGGGACTCGCCGATCATCATTTTGGCTGTGGGGGAAGATGGCGGGGGAGGCCCATGGCGGAGGAGCTGTGGTGGTGGGTATATAAAGCGCCCGGACCTAACTCTGGTTGGGTTTGGTTCGACCGTGGTTAGGTTAAAAAATGCTGGGGAGGGGAGGGGGGAATAGACGTGCGGCCAGTAACTGTGGCGGTCAAAAGAAATTAATTTGCCGTGGGCTGGGTTGGGTATAAAGCGGTTGGCCCTAACTCTGCTTGCGTTCGGTTCAACCGTGGTTAGGTTAAAAATGCAATGGGGAAGAGAGAGAGGGGTAATAAAAAGTTACTGCGGTGGTTAAAAAGGTTCAATTTTAAGATTGCCGTGTAGCATGTAGCATGGCACCAATGGCTTTTGGTGCGGCCGGTGCGCGTCAATTCAGGGCATCTCTCGATCTTTAAATTATATGAATCTCATGTCACCAATCAAGATCAAAGAATAAGATCGCATGAAGCATGATAGAACATTTTTCTAGATGCTTTCGATGAAGAGGTACTTTTCACTTCGTCCTGTGCACAATGTGTAGATATGAGTTTGTAAATAAGTTTGTGTTCTAGAGAGTTTGTTGATTTGATTTGGCATAACAAGCGGATATAATAGTTTTTCATGGGCTTGAGATTTGATCCTTGATCATGGAAACCATTTTCACTTTTGTCGATACGTACAACACGTGGTGCAAAAAGTATGAAATAGTGAAATAGGAGAAGAATTGAATTGAAAGAGAATAGAAATGGTAAGCAAAGTAGATTCATTTTTCTTCATATCTGGTTGCATGGGGATTTCGGAAATATTAGCATAATCAAATTTCGATATTTCCCATATGTACAGGAATAATTCCTTGAAAATTGATAGGAAGCACCTTCTATTAAAGTTCGGGGTCAATTTTCCCTCAACTAATTAGTCTTCTAGTTAATGGGTTACAATCGTGAAAGTGTCCATGTAAGTGACATCCTCATCTTGATCCATCAATCAAGGGCATAAAACAAAGGAACTTTCTTCCAATTATGAATGTTGAAAAATATAACCATTCACGTTAATAAATTTTCATGATTCCTTTAATAGATTAACGGTTTTGCTTTCTTTTTTTTATTGGTCATACTTTACGTCATATTCTATTACTACTTCACCTGCCCTTTTCATGTGAAAAGGGTTTTACTAGTATGTTAGTCTTTGGGTTATTGTAAGAATAACAGCTTATTGTGAGCAATAAATTATTGAAGGAATGGGCTCCATAACAACTTATAATTATATTTTATTTGATTTTTTGTGGTAAAAAATATATTATTATTCTCATAATAGATTAAAAATTGTCACCCAATCAATTTATTGCAGTTTTTGGCATTTCAAGAATGTCAATACTCATTCCAAATTCCAATGAAAAGGGTTTCATCAAAATAGCAAAAAAAAAGAATCTGCAAATCAAAATTGAGATTACATTTTAGCCACGAGTCTTCCCACAAAGAGCAAAATACATGTAAAGAGAAGGAAAATCCCCTTTCCCCTTTAATCGTATTTTTCTAGGAAGAACTTAGAGAGATTTTGACTGATCTCCCTATCAACCGTTCATGGGGGAAAAAAACAAGCAAAAGAGGTGTAACCATGACATTGCTTAAAGAGGCAAGGAAGACCATAGGAACTTTCGAAAGCGTTGGGTGAGAAGTACACAGCATTCAATGTCGGAATGGATAAGATCGTGTCCCTTTTACCACAAAGTTCTGACCTAGAATGTTAGCTGCGGAGGTTTATCTTGTGTGCTGAGTTTGAGGATAGAGATCAAGGGGAGTTCCTAAGGCTTCCTTTAGAAGCAATAATGATTCCATGGACACATCTTTTAAGTTCCATAGCTAGGAGCCCTAGGGCCACCTTGGAAACTCATTGAATGGATTATGATATTCAATGTGCATGTGCTCCTCTTTTCTCTTAATCGATGGTGGGCTGACACGATTACATTCATTATTTTAACGTGTTGGTGCATGCCACCTCAACTTCCTAATTCTCTTTAAATCTTTTTCTTCCCCGGGAGAAAATACCCTCTAAATGTTATACATCGTCGAGATCTGTATAAAATTTTGAACAAAATAGTTTAAGGACATACTCAGTTCCCAATTAAAAGAGTCCTAAGACTTCTTTTAAAAGCAATAATGATTCGGAGACATCTTTTAAGTTCCTCAACTTGCCTAAGGCCACTTTGGAAACTCATTGAATGCGATATGATATTCAACCTGCATGTGCTTATCTTGCCTTTCGGCATGTGTATGGGACACGATCTTTCAAAATAGAAGTTTTACACAAGCGCCTTTGTCCATCTTCGATTCGACTGGTTTACCATGTTGGCTACAATGCTTTAGTGACTTGCAATGGCAAGAGGACCACTTGGAAGTATGATAATTGTATACGAGATGGTAAACAAGACCGAAAGTCAACAATAATGATGATAACGTAAACATAGCGATGAGGGTAAATTCCTCTGTCGGAATTCAACAGCAGAAAGCAAACCTTCGTGCTTTCAACTAATCAAATGGGGAGATTTTGACATCTTTGTCAAGATGTTCCTATACACTTCGATAAAAGAGGATTAACAAGAAAGTACTCATCGTATGAACAAACAACAAATCATTCGATACCACATCCCAACATTGATATTAAAATCATTATCAAGATGTTCTTAGTTAATCCAAAGTATCCGTCCCATCCACAAACATCATGTCAAGCAACAAGATCCTTGGAAAAAAAAATGGAGAACCAAAGCTGTGATTCCTCATCTCGAATGTGCAGACTACTTTGTCGCAACATGCCTAACTCAAATGATAACATTCAAACAGTGCGATCACGCAGCACAAAGGACCAAACAAAAGCAAAATCGAATCCAATCCAATCCATCCCTCGACAAGCTCATCAATCGTACCATATAAATATCACCCCGAAAAGAAACCCCCACGAATTGGTGCTCCCCCCTAGACCGCGAGAGGCCCGCACATGCATTGAAGAGACCTGGAGGCGATCGGGCACGTACAGATGTGAACATCCTGCATGCCCAGAACCCTGTTCCCCAAACCCTAGCTCGGCCCTCAGATTCTTCCAAAAGCAGCACGGCATTATACTAATCAAGAAACCCACGAAAAAAGAAGGTGAGCACATGAGCAGGGCACCTAACGTCAAAGGATCAATATCCATCCGCTCTCACCCACCTCTTTATTTTTAAAAGAAGATCGCGATCTATCGATCTGCCTTTCCTTTCACGGAAGACAGTGACTCGCGGCGTACGTGGAGGCCGTCCAGAGGCAGCGCCCAGCCCGGCCCGAGAGAGCCGGCCATGTGCGAGCGGAGAGGGACGGGCGGGGGAGCCATGCGTCGTCGTCAGAAAGGCTGACCTGCGAGGGTGTGGAATTTGTTATGCAAGCGAGCAGCAAATCAGCTCGGCAACCGGGCATCGAAAGTCGCGTGAAATAATTATGGCTACGGAACAATAATATCAGTCCTCTGCTGCTGCGCTCGCCATACACCTGGATGGCTCTCAGCGTGTTTTCATGCACCCTGTTTCGAGAGCTGTCGTCCCAGGGGCCTCGACTGCTTTCGGGCTCTCTCTCTCTCTCTCTCTCTCTCTCTCTGATTCGTACACTCTTTTTTACTGTCTCCGATATTTTAATGCCTGCACGATTCGTTTGTGCTGTGGCTTTTGGGTCTTTGCGATTGCGTCTTTTCTTGCTGGCTGAGAATCGAAGCTTGGAGAAAGCTCGAGTGCGAGGGGTGGCCTAGGGCTTGGGTTTTGATGGCCGGTTCGGCAGGAGATATTATTGCGTGCATACCCTAGCGGTAGGATCAGACATGATCCAAGCATATGTGCGCCGGGTGTAATAATGATTTTTCGCTTTCTTGATTCCGTGCTTCTTTAAAAATGTCGGGCTATGTTTTCTTCCAATCACTCTACGTGGTCAAATACTTGTTTTCGCATCAAATGCGCCTTTAATATTATGATACGGTGCCTTCCACCTTGTCGCCTTTGTCGGGGTTGAATCCCCTCTATCAAGCGAGATCCTTCACTCATAGACAGATCTCTCTGTGTCTCTAGGAAGGGGGACACCCCCTTCCCAGTTCTCTTGTGGATGGATTCTACGGAACCATAACACTCCTTCCCCTAGGTTTCGTACTAACCTGTCTGTTAGTTCCCTAACCCTGGTCTCCATCTTTGAACTTTGAAGTAATGATCAGAAATCGCCCGCTACTTCCATCAAGGGTAATGTTTTTGGATTCCCATCGAGGTCATTTCACAGAGACCTGCCATGATAAGGAAGGTCATATCTTGTTGAAGAGGAAGCGAAAGGAGCCAAGACTTTGTAAAGTGGATGAAGACAATTTAGCTATGGAGTAAGAGGAGGCATGCATTGTTTAATAAGATAGCCTCGCACCATGCTCGCTAGAACAGAACCCGTCGAGTCAGGGGACCAGAGGATCTGGCCAAAAGGCATAGTCGATGGTTTCACCATACAAACTGTCTCTGTGCGTGTGTATGTATATGGAGAGAGAGAGAGAGAGAGAGGTAATTCCAAGATCGAAAAGCTTGCAATATCTCTAAAACAATGTACATGTCAAAAACGACACATGACCCGCCTCGCCCTGAAGATGACACGAAATCTTCCGGTCCACGACACGTTTTTCACGTTCTTTATGGTATGAAGTGGGAGGGCTTCCAAAGCAAAAACTAATCCCCCCATCTCTGCAGGCTCGACAAGTCGTTGGTCTTGGCAGACGTGAAGAGGCTCAGCAGGCCAGCCCGACGGGCTTTAAGCCATTTTGGTTGCTCAAGATTCCTTCAAGAAATTGAGACCCAGCCCATCCGGGTAGGAGTGTCAATGGATTGGGTATCCATTATACCCGACCCAACCCGACCCGTAACACATATGTCCCGAGCCTCCGGGTTGGATCGGGTTTCTTTCTTTCTTTTTTCTTTTTTTAAGCCTGTCTGTATTGCTCTGTTGTTGCTATCAAATAAAATAGTAACTTCATCCACTTCTCACATATTCTTTATTTATACTGGTAGATTTGATTTTCGAAGTCAACAATTTGACTAGTTTTTACAGTAACTTCATCCACTTCTCACATATCCTTTATTATATTGGTAGAGTTGATTTTCGAAGTCAATAATTTGACTTAGTTTTATTTTAACTTTTTAGCTTTATCTTTTTTAAAAAATGACTTCATCTTTTTATATTTTTCAAGAGATTTCTCTTTTCCGAGGGAGTGTTCATGCTCTGGCGGGTCCAAGCATGTATTTTACCTTACACCTTCCTCCACAATGAAAGGCTAGGGAAGATAATAGAATAATTGCAAGTCATAATCATATGAATAGCGATTTTGTGAACAAGTGTCCTCCAACATATTTGGTTCGATTTTCAAAGCATCAATTGTGCATGACACGAGCATAATCTATGCATATAAATTTATAAAATTTGCTTAATTGATTACTTAAAAAGTGTCTAGGAACTCGTCAACAAAATCTCATGAATAAGTATAGAAGAATTAAATTTGATATTTTTGGATTCTAAATTAACATTAAAGCTTTGTTTGTAATTTTCCAGGAAAATATAATTATTTTCCAGTGTTCAACTAAAACCTGAAAATGAAGTCTGCTGTTTGGTAAGGAAAATATTTTCCTTCATACATTCTTTTTTAATAATTTATTTTATTTTATTTTTAAATCGATTTTTAATTATATTTATTTTTAAAAATCAGTTTTAAATTTTTTTTCATCTCCTTCTTCATTTGGCCGGTAGCTAGCCATGGCGCCCGGCGCAATAGTGCGCAGCGAGCTAGAGCCTTGCCATAGGCTGGCGAGGCTCTAGCTCACCAGATCCTAGCGAGGTCGAGCCTCACTAGCCTATGACAAGGTCGAGCTCGTCTAATGCCGGTGAGCTCGAGCCTCGCTAAATTTGGCGACTTGGACAAGGCTCGAGCCTCACCCGAGGTTGCTGCAACCTTCGGCGAACCAAGTGGGGCTCGAGCCTTGCCGGAGGTTCGCTAACCTCAAACGACTTTGGGCGAGGTTTGAGCTCCGCCTAAGTCACCAAATGTCGGTGAGGTCCGAGCTCATTGGTGTCGGGTGAGCTTGGCCTCGCCTGATCAAGCGAGGCTCGACCTCATTGGGATCTGGTGAGTTGGAGCCTCACAGGCCTATGGTGAGGCTCCAGCTTGCTTGTGATCGGTCGCCAGCTTGCTTGCGGCCGATCACTAGCCACCACCATGGCCAGCGACTAGCCAAATGAAGAAGGAGATGAAAAATAAAAACGAAAAGATTAAAAAAAAATTAAAATATTGATTTTTTAGAAAAATGAAAAAAGAAAAAGAAAAAATGTTTGGTAAAAGAAAGTGAGGTGAAAGGTGTGGAAAATGTTTTCCTCTTTTTCAAAAGTGAAAAACATTTTCCTCTATTTTAGAAGGCTTTTTTCCTTTGATGGAAAATGTTTTCCCTAATCAATTCATTCTTTGTGAAATGAACATTGGAAAATCCAAAATATTTTCTTAAAAGTTGTTTTTCGTAAAACGAATGGAGCCTAAGAACTGTATCATTTTTCATGTTTTGATTTTGTCTTCAATAAAATGGTGGCCTCCTATGCATCAATGCAATCTTCCGTACCAACATCGACCATGATACTAAGTAAAATATGCAAGATCAATACTCCTAAAAAGTCTTTTTTTGATGACAAGAAAATCATTTTTAATGAGCAAGTCTTGATCTCACGAAAACTATCCTTACTAACGAGTATATGAACAAAGTAATGTGTACATGCTGCATGTGTGATCCATGCTTTAGAAAGATTACGTAAGTGAGAAGGGAAGAAGAAGAAAGAGAGGAAGAAGAAGGAGGAGAAGGAGAAGAAGAAGCTAACGACACCAACCCAAACTGACCCAACCTGAAGAGTTACTCAAGATTATTTACTTATTACTCAAACCAAATGAGACCTGAATCGAAAATACTTGAAATTTTCAGTTTAGGTTGGTTTGGATTAGTTCGGGTCGGGAAATTTTTATACCCCTACATCCAGGCCTACTTGACAGTTAGGTTTATTGTAAGTCAAGGTCAATGGCGATGAACCCAAACTGCCCGACTTGAAGCATTACTCAAGGTTCTTTACTTATTGCTTGAACCAAATGAGATCCAAACTGAAAATACCTGAAAATTTCGATTTAGGTTGGTTCGGATCAATCTGGGTCAGGTAATTTTGACACCCCTACATCTAGGCCTACTTGACAATTAGGTCTATTGTAAGTCGAGGTCAATGGAAATGCCTTCCTCCTTGCATTCCTCGATTTTGTTTGTGCTTATCGGTTCATTCAATCGATATGCTTCAGGCCTGCTCAACGATAAGGTATATTCTAAGTCAAGGGAAACGAGGATGCCTTCCTCCTTGCATCCTCAATTTTGTTTATGCCTGTTGTTCTATTCTATCGAAATGCTTTAGGTCTGCTCAACGATAAGGTTTATTTGTCGAGGTCAACGGGGATGCCTCCCTCCTAGCATCCTCTTACAGGGCTATTTTATCAATATGTTTCATGGACTTCACTAATCTCTTTGCAAAAATTTTCGATTGACATGAACATCATATTGAGGCTCTGTTTATTTCGCGAAATATATAGTACTTTCACAAAGTATTTTTCGGGAAGTTATTTTTTCAAGAAGATTACGGAGTTTTTTTGTGTTTGGCTATACTCTTGTTGGGAATGAAAATATTTTACTTCCACTAAAGAAAATAAGCTATCTTGTTGATCCGAATGAATTCCGTGAGAGCTATTTCGTTAATTTTGGTGAATGTCAAAATAACAATTTTTACGATAGAAAATATCTCTTTGACAATTGTCAATTTTTTTCAATACAACTAGAGTAACTCTGGTCTTGCTTGAACGGTGGACTCATGTGGAAGAGAGGAGACGCATCAAATTTCAGAGTAATTGACGGTAAAAGTGAATGACATAGCGATGACGGTGAATAATTTCAACTCCAATGTCTCTAAGGGTTTTTCACAAACACCTAGTAGGCGAAGAATAATCCCACGAATAAAGCTACACAACTATTGATTTCTGATAGAAAATTGCAGGGAACACGGCTACCAGGGCCGATCGAAAAGCCCCCGATGTAAGAAGAAACTACGAAATGTTGGAAAATTAAACCGAAGAATTCTATTCATGCTTGAGGAACAAAATTCAATCACAATTAGAATCTTATGCGGAAAATAGGATTGAAGAATAAATCTAACATTCAACCATTGTTCGAGTTAGCATTTGTCATAAATCATGGGAACTTGATGGCAATCTGACAACAATTACAAGCGCACTCTACTAACCCAATCCCCTCGCATATTGATGGTGTATTTCCAAATGAGAGATTTGTGTTCGACCTTATAATTGCCCTCCAAAATGAACATTTGTCATTATAAACTATCTCCCATCAAAGCGGTTACTGAATGGGTGGTTGTCACGAAAATATATGAAACATGAAAAAACCACATGTGGAATAACTGTTCTCAAAACCACCCTCGAATAGGTTGGTTCCTCTTCCCCTCACGAAGGGAAATATACGAAACATGGAAAAATCGCAGGCGTAGGCCAGTGCGCGGGGTGGTCGCCAAAAAAAAAAAAAAAAACTATTCTCAAAAATGAAAACGTAAGTCAATATCAACGGTAAATTTTATTTAAAACTTTGTTAAAAAAATGTGGGATCACATTATAAATATAACACGAAAAGCATGGCGGGTTGCGAATGGGGTCGGGTTTTCCGAGCAGTAGTTGTTGATGAAAATGGAAGATACGAGCTGGGAAATGCACCATCGAGCGTTCCACAGAATCGGACCTTACTTTTTCCTCACACGCAGCATACCAAACTCTTCCTTTCCATGCTAAATCACAGCACGTGAAAAGTTTCGGATCCTCTCTCGATCAAATGTCCCATGCCCTCTTTTCGTTCTACGGCCACACCCCCCATGTTCCATACCTAAAACGTGTCCTAGACGGTACCAAACAAAAATCCCAATAATTCATTTCCCCTTTCCCCTTTCTCTACACATCAAAAGCAAACGCACACCTATACAAATTTTAAAATTTCCTTTTTCCCACCGTCAAGCAATGCGGACCGTCGATTAAAAATGACCATTATCACCGTGTCGGCATTAGAAAACATACTTTTACCGAAAGTTCCTCGCTTTTAACCAAGGTACTCCGTGAATCCTTGATTGTTAGAATGGTAGTTAAAAGTTTCCTCACCACAAAACAAGAGTAGCTCCACTAAGAGCTATCCCGCCGCTAACAAGATTACATTTCTCATTTTAACATGTCAAATATCAATACTCGCATGCTTCAATCTCTTAATTTTTCCCTGAATTTTTGTCTTCCCAAAAAAAAAAAAACAGGGAATACTCTCTAAGTTTTTTAAGTCTAAAAGATATCGAGATCTGCATGAAACTCTAGACGAAACAGTTTAAGGTGATACTCGGGATTGATGTCCCATACCTAAAACATGTCCCAAAGGGTACCAAACAAAATTTCAATAATTTATCTTCCCCCTTTTCCCTTTCTATTGGACCTGAGCAAGTCTTTAAAAGACTCATGGGGAAAACTCAGGGGCCAGCAACTTACCCACTTCTCGAAAAGTCCTCCATATTCCTTGATCTTGAGGAAGAAAAATATCCAAGATTAACTTGCGGTGTTGGGGACGGTCTCCTCATTATCATTAAATAAATTGAGAATCCTTATAGCCTGCTAGAAGTATATTTGCCAGAGGTAACCTCAACAGGTGAAAACACCTTTGGAAGGTAAGAAGGAAACATGTTAACATGTAATCTCAACATGTTTTTCAATGAAGCCAACCAAGATCCGGTTACAAGGGTACCAAACAAAATGCTAATAATTTATCTTCCCCCTTTTCCCTTTCTACACATCAAGCAAACACACATAGATATAAAAATTAAAAATTAAAAATTCCTTTTGCCTCCCCAAGCAATCTGGACCGTCGATTAAAAATAACCAATCCGACCGCCCCGGCGCCAAAGGAAAATATTTTTTTACCGAAAATCTCTGGTCTCCCCACCCCCAACGTTCCTAAACAAAGAAATATTAAAAAAATGTAAACTTGCTGACCTCTCGAAAAAAACAAATAATACTGTCGACTCACAACTTGCGACCCCCGTTGTGCGTGACAGAGCAAAAGCCTCCTATCCGCCGTCCATTAAATCGAGGGTGGGGCCCCCTTGCGGTTGCGACGCCCGCATCACGGCCGTCGATTTCGAGTCAAGATGATTGGGGGGTGGGGGCCGGGCCGGACCGTATGACTGGATGCTGCGTCAGTTGTCTGACCAGGGGTCGCATTCCCGCAATCATTTACAAAAGAAAAAGATCCGATTCCACGTAGAGCTGACTCACTTCCCCGCCGCTGCCAACCCGTAATTTGTAGTTTCACGCTGAACATCCGCTCACCGCAAGCCTGTTCCCGTATTAATATTTATCTATCCGTCTATTGGCTATTTGCAAGTAGGGGCCTCGCATTTTGTGAAATTGCAGTGGAGGAACTCGCATTTTTTGTATGCATAATCCATGAATGCGCTCCATATGTGAAAGATTCTGATCACTTTGTCGTTTTTCAAATGACGAGCTGATAACACATGATTGAAAGATGAGAATAAATTGGACCAGGTTTGATGATATTTAGTAAGGCATTGAAGATGGGCTAGGAATATTCAGTGGCACTATTCGATAGATAACTCTGATCTGAATTGGGAAATGACAGCAAAAGATCGAATCATCAATTTCAAATATTTGGATAATGATGAATTTGAGTTGAGAATTGAGATAATGATCCATTAATAGTAACTCTTTAAATTCGGGATTTTTCACCTTATAAGGACTTTCCGGATTCAGTTGTTTTCTTCTCGATCTAATCTTAATTACAGTCAAACTATATTTTTGGCAAGTGACGTGAAGCCTCGTGTGCAAAAATCCTATCCCTTGATGCAAATCCAAATTTGAAATTTCCGTTCGGTTCCTACTCAATCGGGCCTCGCGCGGACCCAATTCTCCTCTTCCCGTCTGATCAAGCAAAGCCCCCACCTCAATCGTCCTAATCACCGTCGATCTCGCCACGTCATCGATCTGGAGCTGGCGATCCGATTGGTGCGTGGACCGCACGGACTCTTCCGGAGCGCGTCGGCCTTATCCTCTGTCAGATTAAATCGCGTGCTTACACGCACGAGCGCGTCCATCGGATAGGGTGGTTGGGGAAAAAACAGAAGGACTTCTCTCTCTCTCTCTCTCTCTCTTATTTTTTCAGTTGAGGACTCCAAACATTCCAAAATCTCAGGTCAAGGACTCCAAAAGCTTCAAAATCGCAAGACAGGACTCCTTTTCTTGTCCCCCCTCCTCCCCTATAAATACTCCCCCCGCACGCCTCCATTCTCCAAGCATTCGAAAAGCAAGAGCTTCGTTGTACTCTTCTCCTGTTTCCTGTTTCGGGTTTCCCGTTTCGGGTTTTCTTTCCGTGTCGAGAAGGGAGGAAGGAAGGAGAAGATGACTATCGTCATTGAGCAGCAGATCGAGAATGGTAATCCCATTGTTTCTCTTCGACTTCTTTTTCTCTGTTGGGTCTGTATCGTCGCGGATGAGTCGAGATGACGACGAGTCTTTCGCGCGTGTTTTTTCAGGTGCCCAGGCGGAGGAACAGAAGACCCTGACGATCACCCATGACCTGGTGCTCGACGGCGAGTTCGTGACGCCGAAGGAGGCGTCGAACGACGGGTTCGTGGCTCCCGACATCAATGCGTTCGGTCACTCTTTCAGGTCCCTCCTCCTTCTCTTTCCCTCTCCGGTTCGGTTTGGCCGTCCTTCTGATATAATGCGAGATTCTTACATGCGAGATTCTCTTCTGGGTTGGCAGGGACTACGATGCAGAAAGCCAGAGGCAGAAGACGGTGGAGGAGTTTTACCGGCTGAACCACATCCACCAGACTTACGACTTTGTAAGAAACGAAACCCATTAACGAACTCGCTGGTTTCTGTCGAATCCTCCGTGAAAGTTCGCGCCTTTTTCGTGTTTTTCTTCCCCACCTTCCCTTCTCGTGCTCAAGCTTTTGCAATGGACGTTCAGGTGAAGAGGATGAGGGAGGAGTACGGCAAGTTGGACAAGATAGAGATGAGCATCTGGGAGTGCTGCGAGCTCCTGAACGACGTGATCGACGACAGCGACCCTGATCTGGACGAGCCTCAGATCGAGCACTTGCTCCAGACCGCCGAGGCCATCAGGAAGGACTATCCTGACGAGGACTGGCTGCACCTGACAGGCCTTATCCATGGTATATGCCCCTGCTGATATGCCCTCCATTACAGATCCTATTTTATTGGCTCAAGCAATCTAGGATTTGACTAGGAACAGCGGGATTTGAGAACCCATTAGGATATTTCCTATAAGGAAATTCTTTGTATTATAGATTTGGCTCGGCAAAATCCGGTCTTGAGCCCGCCTCATCCACATGAATTTGGAGATACGTCGGGCCTAGTGTTTTGAAAATCGATTAATGGTGTACTATTCGACACGGTCCGATACTGTCGGCCGGACCGGCGTTCCTTTGTTTTGTCTTTAGTTTTGCATAGTGAGGTGCCAAAAAAGATTGACTTTCCTTTTCCCCTCCTTTTTAAGATATTTGATTGGCTGGGATTTTTTTTTCCAGATCTTGGAAAGGTGCTGCTCCTCCCCAGCTTTGGTGGGCTTCCCCAATGGGCCGTCGTTGGTGAGTTTTTGGCATTTTCCTATTTATTTGTTTTTGGACAAAACTCATATTTTCACTCAATTTGAAAATTCTAAAATCTAATTACTCAGGGGATACACACCCTCTCGGATGCGCCTTTGATGAATCAATTGTCCACCACAAGGTCTTTACAATCTCTCAAATTCCATTCAATTCGAGACAAAAACCTTAAATCTTTACCTTAATCTTAATATTTAATCTTAATCTCCACTAATTTTGATGCAGTACTTCGAGGGCAACCCGGACTACAACAATCCTGCCTACAACACCAAATGTGGGATTTACAAGGAAGGGTGCGGGCTGGACAATGTCACCATAACATGGGGTCATGATGACTACATGTACTTGGTAATTAACACCTCATCCCTCTAATTTTTCTAAATAAATTGCTAATCAAGCAAAAGATCATCATTAGAAAAATTGGGTAATTATCCAAAGATGGTGATGTGGTTAAATTGATTCAAAAATTTTGTAAAACAAATAATTTGCAGGTGGCCAAAGAGAACAAAACTACACTCCCTCCAGCGGGGCTCTTCATCATCCGTTACCATTCCTTTTATCGTAAGTAATTGAGCTTGCCTGATTTTGCCAATTGATCGGATTTTTTTCTCATGATTCAAATTGATTGTAAACTTTGTGCTTTTGTCATTGTGGCAGCATTGCATAGGTGCGGGGCGTACACGCACCTCATGAATGAGCAGGATAAGGAGAGCATGAAGTGGCTTAAGATATTCAAGTATTGATCAAATTCTGATAATTATCAAGTTTTTATTTTTGTGTTATTTTGTTTAGTAGTATTGATTAGTAATTTGTGCTCCTAATAAACCTCCTGCAGCAAGTATGATCTTTACAGCAAGAGCAAGGTCCGGGTCAATGTCGAGGAAGTCAAGCCATACTACATGTCCCTGATTGAGAAGGTGGGCTTCCCTATTATATATATATATATAAATTGTGAATTTTTCCAACTTATTTCGTGGCATTTAACGTAATTTTCTTTTTCAATTGCAGTATTTCCCGGCGAAGCTCAGATGGTAATTGTGATCTTTTATGCGGTTCAAGGAGTCAATTGGCTGAGAAGGCGCAGTGCATTGCTGTTTTAGCTTCCTCAGTTTAATATCATGTTTGATTAGTTGATGTAAAGAGAATAAAAATAAAAGGAGGATTTGCGATTGTTCTTCCGTCCAATGTGCAATTATTTTTGTTTTCAATCGATTGGCATTTAGCAATTCTGAAGTTTATCTCCTGTTGTTACAAGCTTGGAATTGCCTATTAAGTTATTTCTTCGATGAAGGGGTACTAATCCTATAAGATCTCGCTAAGGCGGTAATATATTTTAAAGGTAGATATTGGAATAATAAAATTGATTGAGATGATTGAAAATTATTATCACATATTCGATGCTATGTGGCTTCCTTGTATCTATATGCTGTACGAATGTTCACATATCCAATATGGTGTTTGCTTCAACAACAATTTGTGAGTAAAATACACGAACTTATTTTACGTGCTTGATTCATAAAACTTCCGTCTAGCCCATGCATGTTGAGCTTGCGAAAGAACATCAAAAAAATACTCACATGTATAAAACACGGCACATCATACTTGGATAAAAATGTGAAATCTTATAGGATCACAATTAGCTTCTCTTAAAAAATAAGTCAAGCATGTTTTGATGTTTAAATATTTGACACTTCCTTTCAAGTATAGGCTTAAGTTTCACTCAAGAGTAGTGGCTGGAAATATGTAAAAGAATTTAGGATTTTCTTATCATGATATCATGTAAAATTTTATGGGATTTCAATTTTGAAGGTTAATTTCGAATCTTTAGTTTAGCTGACCAATGATGTAACATGTTGGGAATCATTTTTGTGTGGCCAACACACGATTATTTTCATACTCATGAAAAGGAATTAAATTTTCCAATAACTTTTCATCATATAGCATGAATTAGAACAAAGTTCATTGTCAAATTACAATATCTTTATTTCATCTTGTTATTTAGATAGTCTGATTATATAATATACTCTTTTTTTTTTAATCCGATGCGATCGATGTAAAAATCACGATAAAAGGAAAGACGCATTCGATTTTTTTTAATACGCAATGAAGAAATTTTTAAAAAAATGAAGAAAGAAGAGGAGATGGGCTTCATAGTCTTGGGCCTAGGCCCACGAGATTCTTATTTGGGGACTGAAAATGAATCTCCAAATAAGAAATCCACAACAGACGCAAAATCTTGAAAGGAGCCCACAAAACGAGCAGAATAATTGCAAGCCAGCTCAGCTGAGCGGGGTAGGTGGGGTGGGGGTTATGCTTATGCATCACGTGCGTAATTGTTTTTTTTTTCATTTGCACCTCACACGTGGCCCTGTTGCACGGCTTTGCTTGGGGGTCCTCACCGGGAACATGTTTTTATGCCTCGGTAGGGATGATTACTTTCAATTGAATTAGGTTCTCCAATAAATATCTAGTTTTTAAAATCTGAAATTTACCTTATTTTTCTGGTTGGATTCCATGATATACGCAGGATCCGATTTTCCTTTTATTTTATATATATTTTTGTTAAACTGAAATAAATAGCAGTTACTTCAAAATAATATTAGCAATGAAACAGCTCAAAGTAGAATATTGATGCAAAACAATCAAAAATAAAAATGATTAATATTACGAAAATCTTAAATTAATACACATTTAATAAATGTACTCCATTTGTGATAAATTTTTTTTTTTGTTTATTATTACATTTTTTGGAAAATGTTTTTTTTTTTATGTTGTATTATTTTATCACAAAAGTATTAGTTTGGTGAATTATTGAAAATGTTTTAAAGTTTGGATGGCATTTGGAAAATGGTTGAATAGCATTTAAACTTCATCGATGAAGAAGGCGATAGACGGAAAAAGTTTAAGGATAAGATTTTGGAAGTAAAAGAAAATAACGAGAGAACTTAAATCGCTAAAAAGGGTTGAATGGATAATAAAGAGGGGAAAGTGTTTTTTCCCTTCTTATAATTCATTTTCCTAAAATAAAACATAATATTTTTGTGGCCAGGAAATATTTTGATCGACCAAATCATTTTTAATAAACTAATAACGAAAATTGAAAACACTTTCCAGGTCCTACCTATCATCAAAACAAACGCACTTACATTTATTAGTTTTCGTTAAATCATATTATCATATTTTGAAACAATTATGATATCATCATGTATCGATTTGGGATTTTGCTTTTTGTTTATTATAGTTATACTAGTTTTTTGGTTTTATGTGGTATTAATTCAATTTAATGGAGAGTATATTTTATCACAAATGTATTAGTTTAAGGAAACATTAAGTAAAGTTATCATAAGATATTGGTTTCAGATTTTTCGTGATCAAAAAATTATTTTAAGGTAAATTTATTACAAATGTACAAATTTATAATTTTTCGTAATATTAACTTAAATAAAAAGCAATAAGGAAGGTAAGAACATGTTCTAATCGCCACCGGTTCTGGGGGAATGGATTCAACTCCAAGAACCTAGCACTTATCCATACAATAACCATTTCAAAATTTTGGAATCAAGAACTATACTTGTTTTCATGGCCCGGTTCAGTTTGACTCTCGGATGGAATCGAATCGGTTCGGTTGCGCAGCCCCTAATCAAAATCTTAAGAATTATGCATTTGGACTAATCTGCCTTCTTCGGAAGACTTCTGGTCTGATTTTACCTTTTAATATTCTCCAAAGCATCTTTTGACATTTCCTTTTCGTGATTTGACGGATTATCGACGGAAGAAGTTGGAATTGGACACATCCTCCACTCTTTTCTTCCTTCTGAAAATTCAAGCGCAGTTGTGATGCGTCATTGATGACCAATTTCGCAAATAAACTAACCAATTCCGCGAGCTCCATCGGAATTCCAATCGAGTAAAAGCGAAACATAATGTGTCACGCCGAACAATGTCGATAAAATATAATACCGATAAATTTTGAAACGAACAAAATGTTATCGAGTAAATCGTTATCCTCGAAAAAATGTTTTCTGGGGGGTTTTTTTTTCTTTTATCTTTTTTTGTAGCCATCGATAACTAGGGCTGATCAACTTTTAACTGAGATGTATTTGGCGTACATCAATGTCCTTGAGATTCTAGAATTGCTTGCATATAATTATCCAGTTGCGACCCTTCACGTTTTCTGAAGTAATTATATCTAGAAAATGGGATTGCGGAGAGATTTTGTCTTTAATATTTATATTCGAAGCCGTGACGTATTACAGAAAGAAAAAAAAACTATAGATTATTACAATGATTGAATGTTAGGAAGTAAAAATAAAACAATTTATGTCTCGTCATCACCCAACCTCTCCTCGCGTGTCTACGTAACGTATCCCGCTTAACAAAACACGATGGATTTCTTGCCCAGCCGTCCCTCTACCAAACTCATATTATATTCCCATTTTTCGAAAGATTTTTTGGTAGTTGTCTATGGAAAATTAATTACATTTGAAACCTTAATAATATCTTACAATATGTGAGGAAAAAAGAGAGAGCATGATTTCATTTGTTTCGTAGAAATAAATAACTAGAAAAATAGTTTTCTAAAAATGATAGCTTATATCGTTTACAAAAAATGAATGAATAAAAAATATTTTCGTTGTCTATGAAAATATTTAGATATAAATTAATTGTTACATAATGAGAATATTTCCTACTGACTAATTACTTCAAACGATATAAATGATTGTCTTTTGAAAACTATCTTCTAAACCATTCATTTTCAACAAAACAAATAGAACCTTAGTACACACATAAAATGGTGGAATGTAAGAATGATTTTTTGCCCTATTTTACAAAGGAGTAGAATGGCCCTTATGTAGATAAGCCATGGAACGATCATTCCACGTGGACAAGTATTTTGTGGGATTTTGTGAGATTGATGCCAGTTATTTTGTAAGTTCAAAATGGTTGATGGTGATCCTGCATAGATTTCCCTACGGTATTAGGGTAGGGATCTCGAGTTCCAATTTTTTTAGGCCCTTATTTGCCTCTTATTTTATAAGGTTTTTATTAGTTATTTTGCACACGGAATTCAAATAGTTAAAAGTGCCCATTTTTTATTCTCGCGTGCAAAATCAAGTTTGCAACAATCGTAAATTCTGCAATTTCCCGTAACGTTCCACTTTCAAAATTATACATACGGATAATATAATTTCACTGGCTACAAAAATGTCCCGTGGATTTTACTAATGGTGCCCTTAAATCGATGGGGGCAAAAAAGATCCAAACTCTCGCCGCGCTTGTTTTTCTCATGACACGTGCTATTTCTGCTCCGGAATTAGAATATTTCTTCGTGAAGTACATTTAATAAGTATATACGGACGCTGATTACGAGTATATCGGAATATAAATATAAAATAATCCGAATATTTATGTCCTGGAATGGAGGGGGTTGCTTCGGACATGTGTATAAGTGGAAATATCTGCGCCCGACAGAGTTTATTTTTCTAACTTGGCGGGAGGCTTCCGAATTATTATCATTATTATTATTATTATTATTACGCCACGGGTGACCGAAATTCATCGAATGATAAAAATTGTGAAATGGACAGCATGGCCAATCAGCGCTCTAATTGCTTCTGGAGATTCCGGGGATGACGTGGAAATTCCATGTCTTCTCCTCCTGCGATTCCATCTTTGCGTCCGTCCCTCTTCCTTGCCCGAACGAACGCATCGCTTGAATTTGTCCTCGTATATAATGCTTGGCATCTCACACCAACCCCAAGAACAACTGGTCGCCCACCACCTGTAAGAATCTACCGGTCTTCACCCTGTCTCTCTTTCTCTCTCTATCTCTATCTCAGAGAGTCTGTGCAGAGGCCGAAAGCGTGGGCGAGCTCGTGCGGCGAGGGAGGCATGGATGCTCCGCTTCTGGGCGCAAGTGATCTGATCAGTCGCGAGAAGAAGTGGGAGAGGAGGAATTGGACCAAAGCTCTGTGCTTTTTCCTTGCTTTCGTCTCTGTCACGGGTGAGTTGTGTTTTTCTCCTCGCGTTTCTTTCAGGGTTTGGGATAAAGAATTCTGGGTTTTCGTTCTTCTTCCTTTCTCGTGCTCTGGGCCTTCAAGAATAATAGTCTGTCGGGGGAAAAATCCATGCTTTCTGGGTATGCATAATTAAGCCTCTTCAAGATGAATTTTATCGAAGTACTGCTTCATTTTGGGGAGAGCGAGGATTTCTCAATTCGACCTTTTTGCCTTCCCCATTAATGGTTTTGCCTGATAACAAGTAGATTACCTAGCCCAAGTGTGACCGCTCGTTCAGCCTAAGTTATTCTATCTGGGACCACTTGGCTAAGAAAACTTGTCCTGTTTGGGCAAAAGACAGAATGAAGGAAAGAGATAAAAGCCACGCGAGAAACGACGACACTTCTTATGGTGCATGATTAATGTCAGAACTGGCAAGTCACGTTTGGTCAGATCAGAATAGATATACGCCATGTGAAATTGAAGTACCATGGCCATAAAGCATCTGCTAATCCTACCTTAGGATGGTCCTTTAAGCTGCGCCAAAAGCAGTTTTATCACTGATCATGTACATAGGATGCGAGATGCTATTGTTCTAATTTGGGTGTTCATTTTTGCAATTTCAGTTCTTGGGCTAATAGTATCAGGGGACATCAATGCATGGGCTGTGAGAACAGGGAGCAAGTACAGCAGGAGTATTCTGAACGATGCTATAGTTGTCGAGTCGGAGAAAGGCGTCGTTGCTGCCGATGATGGCCGTTGTTCTGAGATCGGGGCTTCGATGCTTAGGAAAGGAGGGCATGCGGTCGATGCTGCTGTTGCCACTGCTTTGTGCGTTGGTGTTGTCAATCCGATGGCGAGTGGGATTGGAGGCGGCGCTTTCATGATCGTCCAGTCTTCATCGACATTGAAAACTGAAGCCTATGACTCGAGGGAAACAGCTCCCTCGGCTGCTTCACAGGTTTATCCTCTCTCTGCCACTGAAGTGTATGCACAAAACTGTTCAGTTGATAAACGCTCTAGTTTATTGCAGATCATTTGTTCTTTAGTCTAGTCCCATTGGGATCTCTCCTATGTCGGGCTATCTGATTTGTCCCTCCCAGCTGTTAAAAGTCGTAACTTTTAGTGCTGTTAACAGGACATGTATGAGAACAATCCCTCGGCTAAATACTTTGGCGCATTGTCTATGGGAGTGCCTGGTGAAATGGCCGGCCTTCATCAGGCGTGGTCAAAGTACGGCCGTCTGGCATGGAAGACCTTGTTCCAACCGTCCATAAAACTGGCAAAGGAAGGGTTTGTGGTTGCTCCATACCTCGCACATCACATGGCTGATTCTGCGAAGATGATCTTGAATGATCCTGGCCTAAGGCAAGTGTTTGCACCTGGCGGGAAGCTGTTACGTGCCGGTGATACCTGTTATAATGTGGAATTGGGCAAGAGCTTAGAGGCCATAGCTGAACAAGGGCCGCAGGCATTCTACAATGGGAGCGTCGGCGAGAAGTTGGTCAAGGACGTGAGGGAGGCTGGAGGGATTTTGACAATGGAGGACCTAAGGAACTATAAAGTCGAAGTAACAGATGCAATGTCCGCCGACATCATGGGCTATACTATATTTGGAATGCAGCCTCCCTCGAGCGGAACATTAGGGCTCTCGCTGGTGAGTAATTTCTTTTAGATATTCCGGTTGTTGTGACACCCTACATATGAAATAGCGATCATCTACTACTGCTGTGAGAAAATGTTCCAATTCTGGCAGCCTATAGCATGGGAAAGTGTTGTGATCATAGTTTGATGAGCGGAAGTTGGAATCTGTCTATGAGAGAGTGAAAAATGTAGTTGCTCTTTAGAGCATAGACTGACTTGGAGTGGCTGATCTTGTGTAATTGTCATGAACAGGTCATGAACATCCTCAACAGCTATGGAAATTCCAATGCTGTAGAGGGAAATCTCGGGATGCACCGCTTGATAGAGGCGATGAAGCACATGTTTGCTGTCCGGATGAACTTGGGTGACCCTAATTTTGTGAGCATCGGTGAGTACGTGTCCGAGATGCTCTCTCCGTCCTTCGCCAAGCAACTGAGGCAAAAGATATTCGACAACACTACTTTCCCTTCGGAGTATTACCTGTACAAGTATGGAGATCCTCCTTCGAATTTGGCAAATTCAAAACAGACCTCCGCTCTGTCGTGAACTTAAATGTAATTTAACCTGTTTTAACCCTCTGTTGGCAGGTGGAATCAACTTAGAGATCACGGTACCAGCCATTTCGGTATTGTAGACGCGGATCGGAATGCTGTATCTATGACTACAACAGTTAATTATCCATTTGGAGGTGGGGTTCTCTCGCCTACTACTGGCATCGTGCTCAATAATGAGATGGGCGACTTCTCGACACCCACGGAGATTTCGCCCGACCTACTGCCACCTGCTCCGGCAAATTTCATCAAACCGAACAAGAGACCTTTGTCTTCCATGACCCCACTCATCATCACCAAGGTATGCAAACACAGTTCTTTGGCTTTGTTTTTGACACAGAGCATCTTCATTATCTTTGACAGAATAGCTCTGTCTTGTATTCATCGAATCAAATTTAAGCAAGTAAAAGTTCGATTGACATCAGAACAAGGATTCGTTCAAAAAATTTCCCGCGCACCATTTATTGAATTTCCCGGGGAACCTAAACTTTGTCTCTGCCAAACTTGAATTTTGGGTTTCTAATCCAGATCTACTGAATGCAGGATAACCAGTTGGCAGGGGTCGTAGGAGGGAGTGGAGGAATGAACATAATTCCAGCAGTGACCCAAGTTTTTCTAAATCACTTTATCATGGGAATGGAGCCAGTGGATGCTGTTCAGGACCCAAGGGTCTACCACAAGGTACCATTTCGACCATATTCATTCAAAAACTTGCAGTGGAATTCCTATTAGAAGTTGTCGCGGTCTGGTCATTTTTGACTCAGTCCTTTTACTATTTTGCAGCTGATCCCGAACGTGGTATTGTACGAGAACTGCACCTGCATCGATGGAATTCACATTGAGCTTGCGGACGAACGAAAGCTTTTCCTGAAGGAATTAGGTCATCGGTTGGAACCCAGAGCGGGAGGAGCAATTGTCCAGCTTGTTGTTCAGAGTCTACAAGACACACCCGATTTGGGTCGCAAAAGTCGCAAGGGTTTGAACTCTGGAATTATCCGTGGAACTCTTACTGCCGTAAGTGATCCTAGAAAAGATGGGAAGCCTGCTGCTGTTTGATTCTTTCTGTAACTTATTGGGAACGAATAATGGCGGATAAGAATGAAAGAGAATGATTGTTCGGCGCAAATACATGGAAGCTGCAAGTGACGCTGCTTGTGTGATTGAATGTAAGAATCAGGATCTTGTGTACATTTGTATGGTGCTATTACTTTGGTAGGTACAGTCTAGGCTGAGAAATTGTTCCGGAGGAATTGACAAAAAAGTGCTTTACAAAGATAGATGGTGATTGGGATTGAGATCACCAAACATTGCTTCAATGATGTTTCCACATTAGGACACAATGAGATCCATGGATTTGCTTCTACACATATGGTTGGAAAAATATCAAAGCGATGCGTCTTCGACTTAGAAAATGCAGGCAGAAGCCTTCGCCTTCCCAGTGAGGCCGATAGTTGGCCGAAAATCAATAAGCAAGCAAAGCAAGTAGCAATTTTAGGTAGCACTTTCATTAGAAAGACGTGAACAGTAGAACAGGAATTGAGAGGAATAACATCACAGCACCCAACATAAGGTTTCTGCTTCCGCAAGGCAGTTTCTCAAATGCGTTTCTCGGGTCCTCTTGAATCCTTTACCGGATGAGATGACCGATTGAATGCATATCAGACATTTATCAGAAATAT
Organism: Corymbia calophylla; assembly: GCA_014182845.1. NCBI lineage: Eukaryota > Viridiplantae > Streptophyta > Magnoliopsida > Myrtales > Myrtaceae > Corymbia > Corymbia calophylla. Next base: position 6,891,597 of record CM024695.1, read on the forward strand.
ACATTACAGCTCCAGTAATATTGCAAAAAGACTGCACCGCCCCACAATCAGTTTCCTCAGAAATCCACAATTTGTCCTAAAAAATTCTACAACCAAGCACAGATTGCGCATAAAGAGCAAGACTGTAATATACAGTCAACAAAAGATTCTCTCTGAGTTCTCTCATATGTACCCTTGGCGCATGGTCGAGAAAATCAGGGCACTTTACTGGGTATGGTTTCATGATGATTTCTCCATCAGCTGTATCGGTGCCAATATGTTTGATTTGCTGGTCTCCACAATGCATCCATTCATGACCATTTCCTCCAGCATGAAATGTGCCTTCTCCAAGTGGAACATGATGTCCAGTTCACACTGCATATAATCAGAAGGAGAAAGATACGCATATTTAACTGCCTTGAAGTCATATTTGAAGGAACTGAAGGGGAGAGGCTATTGCTTTATGACTCACCACATTCCCGAAATGACGATCCATGGTTTCAACTAGTAAATGTATGAACTCCAAGATCGCAAGCTCATTCTGGAGCATATCACATAGAGGAATCAATACTACAGCAGGAAAAGTTTTAGGTGGCCATGTAGGCCTGAAGTTTGAAATCATAATTAATGACTATTTATACCAAAAAGGGACTAAAAAAAATATACATACAAAGGAAAAGTTAAATGATATCATGATTTCTGTCAAACCCATATAAACACTTCTGAGGGTGCAAACAATCTTACAAAGCAAACAAACTGGGCAAGAACATGGTGCCTTACCTCATCATTGTCAACTCCAACCAAGAAGAACAGTGATGCATATCGCCTATAAACAATCTTGTAATTGCGATGCTCGACAAATGAACACTGTTGACAAACAAAAAAATACATTTAACATGCAAAATGGATATCCATGTGAAAATCAAGATACAATGATAAGATAGTGAGCAATAATACTTCCATAGCCATTTGTGTTGAAAGGAAATATAAGGTCCTCTAGCAGGACAGCAGGAAGGAGTCAAATAAAAACATGATCAGGCAACAATATAAAACTAAACAATCAGTAGTGAACTTTTAAGAGATAAATATTCACTTAATGAAGGTTGTAATTACAAAATAATTGAAATTTGAAATGTATTTGTAGTCATCTGAAATCACTGCAAAGCTTCTACCGCCATCACCCCCACCACACCATTATCGCCTCCACTACCACCACAATCCAACTCTGCTGCTGCCATTGCCAATCCCCATAGCCATTCCATCACATTGCCAGCAGCAACAGCACCTCCAACAACTGCACCATCGCAAGTTTCGCTGCCCCTATTTATCAACCTCTTGGATCCATCATTGTCACGATCATTACCTTAATCACCATCACCAGAACAAGAACACCACCTCAACCACTGTGCCCAACACCTCCAAAGCAACTCCACACTCCACCATCAACCATTTATTCACATCATGCTTACTATTTGCAACAGGACAGTGGCTATTCATGTTAAACCTCCATATTATGTAGGTTTCTGTTAGAACTGCAGTTAGTTGATTTACTTGACATCTACTACAAACTTATCAAACACAATTGAATCACATTTAATTGCTTAAGTATTTGACTTTCAGAGCGTAATGAATGCCTTCTTCAAGAATGGACTAGAGCAACAACATATGCAACAAGGAACTAACAGGAACAAAGTCCTTGATGAGTCATCAAAGGAGAGACCAACAGGAAAAGCTCCCTTTCATCACCCATCCTCACAAACATAGCAATGTTCCCTATGAAGCCAGCTAGTTTGCAAGATATTCTTGATATTGTAGCAGTAGCCTATCAAAACTGTCGATTCTAGGCCCAACCTCTAGGTTCCATTGATCCATATAGTTATGCAAGGTTATGGCGGATGGATATTCCATCCGATAGCACGGCTTCCTGGATAGAACCTTGCCTATAAGAACTAAATTCAAGAATCAAGCTAAGATCATGCTTCAGACACCAACAACTCACAAGAATCAAATCAAATTTTGGGAGAATCAAGCACTGATGTTTCCTTATCACAAATCCATATTTCTCCTTTTACTTAAAGCATCAACCCATGATCCTCTTGAAACAGGTGCTAGCGCCCCATCTATGATGTCAAAGAAAGCACCCAAACAAAAATCACCCAATAACTCAAATGAGGAGCTGCGACACTTGAAAGCTACATAAATTAAACCACACGTGACTTGATTCCTGCCAACGTGAACCAGAATTAGAATCCAGAAACTTGCAATCAGGAGATTGGATTGATCGATGTGGATACAGGACAAGAAAGGCGGCAACGCCACAAGGAAACTGGGAAGAGAATGGAAGAGGGTAGGCGAGGGAGAAACCTGTTGCTTGGTGTGGGCGTGGCATTTGTGAACGATCTTGCTCTCAAGAGCTTGCCTTTTGCCTCCAAGGCCTGCACCATCACAAGTTTCGCCTCCCCCATTTACCAACCTCTTGGATCCATCATTGTCACAATCATTACCTTAGCCACCACCACCAGAAGAACACTACCACCTCAACCACTGTGCCCAACACCTCCAAAGCAACTCCACACTCCACCATCAACCACTTATTCACGTGATGCTTACTATTGGCAACAGGACAGTGGCTTTTCATGTTAAACCTCTAATATTATGTAGGTTCCCATGACTTAAACAGATACATGATTTAAAGCTGCAGTTAGTTGATTTACTTGACATCTACTACAAAATTATCAAACACAATTGAATTGTACTTTAAGTGCTGAAGTATTCGACTTTCAGAGCTTAATGAATGCCTTATCTAAGAATGGACCAGAGCAACAAAATATGCAACAAGGAACTAACAGTAAAGCAATGTCCTTGATGTGGTCATCCAACGAGAGACCAACAAGAAAAGCTCCCTTCCGTTGCCCATCCTCTCACAAATGTAGCAATATCTCCTATGAAGCCAGCTATTTTGCAAGATTTTCTGGAAATCATAGTGATCGCCTATCAATTCAACGCCCAAGCTCAAGGCCCCATTGATCTATATAGTTATGCAAGGTCAAGTTATGGCGGATGGATATTCCATCCAAAAACACGGCTCCTGGGGATAGAACCTAAATACATTCAAGAATCAAGCTAAGCTCATGCTTCCGACACCACCAATTCGCAAGAACGAATTTTTTACGAGAATCAAGTGCCGATGTTTCCTTATCAAAAATCCAAACTTCTTCTACTTAAAGCATCGACCCATGATCCAATCGAAACTGGTACTGGAGCCCCCATCTACGACGTCAAAGAAAGCACACAAACAAGAATCACCCAATAAATCAAACCGCGCGCGAGTCGATTCCAGCCAACGCGAACCAGAATTGGAATCCAGAAACTCGCAATCGGGAGATGGGATCGATCGATGCGGGTGAAGGACTAGGGAAAAAGGCAGGAAATTTAAGGCGGGCGGAACCTGTTGCTCGGTGCGGGCGAGGCATTTGCGAACGATCTCGCCCTCGAGGGCGCGCCTTTCCTCGAGGGTGAGGTACTCGTAGTACTGGGCGAGGCGGGTCTGGCCTTGCTTGTTCACCATCAGTATGAATCTGATCCCCATGGCCTCTTCCTCTCCCCCCACCTTCAGCTTCAACCTTCAACCTTCAGCCTTCAACCTTCACCTTCCCCTTCCCACGCAGAGAGAGAGAGAGAGAGAGAGACTCGCTTCTAGAGAGAGGAAAAAAATGCTTTCTTTGGTGAAGCTCGATCTGCAGCTGAAAGTTATTTGTTGGCACGGGTGCCGGTGGAGCATGCGATCGTTTTGCTTGGCCTAATTTTCTTCAGACAAATTCAATTTTCCTCGAATTTCAATTCAGATCTAATTTTTATCTTTTTTGTCTGACAAAAAATATAATTTTTAGTTGATACTCAAATTTGACTCTATCAAGTTCCATCTAACAATGTCGTTCGAGATGTAATGTGTCGCATGCTTTGGTGACTTACGACTATGTTGACGTGTGAGGATCGCACACAATTTGAAAGCTTTTCCTATTTTTGGATTCATTGATTGTGAGTTAAAAGTTTCAGTTTTTTCTTAGTTTTTGGATATGCTTGGATCTTGCAACTCGCTCATCCGCTGCCTCATTTGCCCTAGGTAAGTATTTTTTCAATCCATTTTGGATTTTGTCGCCTAAATCCGAACTTAAATGCTCACATTTTGCTTGGTTGGGAGCTATTTAGATTTTGGCAGCAATGGTTGTGAGTTGCGAAATACACATGAAAGGGACACTTGTTTAAAACGTCATAAATTTATTGACTTTTATCAATTTAGTTTTAAACATTTTAAATGTATCAATTGAGTCATAAATATTTTTGAATTTTGCTAATTAAATCAATCGGTTAATTTTAATCAAAAACCGTTGACGTGAATCGTGTTAAGTGATACGGTTGGCATTGATGTAAATAATTTTTATTAATTTTTAATACTTCTAAATTTTTATATTTTTTCTTTTTTATTTTTCATTTTCTTTCTTTCTTTTATTATTTTTTATTATTATTAAGGGTCAGTTGGGACTGTTGACAATTGGGTGAGGGCTTGCTACACTCACATGTGGCCAACGAGCTCTTGTCAGTCATGGGCCTCATGCGCTATTGGTTAAGGCTTGTAGGGCCTTGCCTAGTGATTGACAATGGTCACTAAGCCTCGATCGGTGGCCCGATGCCCCCATATCAACTTTTAACAATGAAAAAAGAAAAAGGTAAAGAAGGATAATGAAAAGGAAAGAAAAGAAAAAGGGAAGAAAAAATAAAACATAAATATAAAACATTCAGAAAGTATCATTAAAAATTGTTCATGTCAGTAATTTTCGACTAAAATTGATTGGATAGACTCAATTGGTAAAACGTGAAAATATTTATTCCTCAATTGACACAAATAGAATATTTAGGATCGAAAATATGTTTGACTTTTTGAACAATTTTTCCCACATGAAATGACATGTCAATTTTTTGAACGCCATCATTGAACGAAAATTTGATGGGGTTAGATTTGGGTATTGATTGATGGTTAATGTTTTTTATGAGATAATAAAAGCTTTAGGCTAGACTCCGAGCTATAGTTGTGCAAAAAAAAAGCTTGGATCAGATTTGGGAGACCAAAAAAGTTTAGCCCACAGTCCAGATTCAAGTAAAAGTATTTGGTCCAAAAAAAACCCTGAACTAAAGTCGATATTTTTAGATGAATCGTGCCTTTTTGTTTAGAATTATCAATCCACATGGTGTCGTTCGATTTGTCTAACAGTTAAGTAATGTGTTGACACGGGGAGCTGGTGAAATGCTCGCTCGAGATTATCAATTTGCGTGGTGTCGTTAGATTTGTCTCACTCGATTATTTTATTTGATTAAATTTCATTTTTTAAAATTTTACATTAGAGAATGTGATTGCTATTTTATTTTAGATAATATATAAAGAGGGGTTTTTTATTGTTTTTCATCCAGCCACATGTATGTATAAATAAAAGACAGTTGATAAGGAAATGATTTAATGGTAATATGCACAACAAAAGGGAAAGTTTGTAAATAAGTGATTGCATTAAAAAGCGTCTATGTTAATTTTTTTTCCCTAACTTTTACTTGGCAATAAATCCATGAATTTGCTCCACAACCTAGAAAAAAAATTGGGTTTCATGGAAATTTCTCTTTTTGATAAAAATTAATTTCTACAATAGTAAAATCCTTAAAAAGCTTAAAAAAGAAAGACAGACATACGGATCGCGACTTCAAATAGCATCGCCCCCGTATATTATTGTTGCTATTCTATTATCGTGGTCGCTATTGTTGTTGGGAGTTAGAAATAACGTATGGCCTCTTGACCCAAAACATTTCGACGATGTTTACACTCACAGGTCACGTTACCCCGTTCCACGCGCAACACAAAAATTCTCGATCATCGCCGTGGGAGTCGACTTTTCTTCTTTCTCAGGCTAACCACTAACGAGTCACTTTCACTGGGTCTCCTTCGGGGAAAGAACTCCTCTTCTTCTTAAGGAGGGGTACTTGTCCTTTGTCGTTGGTTTGGCTTCTGTGAGATTTTGAATAACAGTACAACGCATATTGCACGGCTACGATTGGCTCGCCAACCGAAGGCGTGAGACGAGGACCATACACATGTTTGCAGATCAGGGGGAACGAGGGGGCGGGATGCGACGCGATGATATTTCTCCCCACCACTAATTTCTTTTCTCAAATTTGTTTTAGTGCATTTTCAGTAATCGTTTTGCAGGCTCTCTTGTATTACGACAGATGGCAAAACGATTTCTTAAAAAGCAGCCCTGACAAAACGACTACTGAGGAGCCCTGTCGTAATCCAAGAGACCGAGAGATGGTCGTTTTCCCAGACTCTCGGTCTTTTGGGTTACAAATGATCTGTGGCTAATATTTTCTCTGAAATGACAATATAGAGTTTATCGATCGTTTTCCCAGACTCTCGGTCTTTTGGGTTACAAATGATCTGAGGTTAATATTTTCTCTGAAATGATAATATAGTGAAATATTTTATCGGTAGTTTTCCCCGACTCTCAGTCTCTTGGATTACAAACGATCTGCGGCTAATATTTTCTCTGAAATGAGCAGACAAAAGCACTAAAGCAATATGTACGTATATAAATGAGATAGCCTCCCCCCCCCCCCCCACCCGCCCTCCTTCTGTTGAAGATCAGACCAAAAACCCAGAGTCATGCAGCAAACCACGCCCTCCCCTCCCGGGATCCAGCAAGACACCCACCACCGCCCTTCTCGTCTGCGTCACAAGGTGATCGAACGGTGCCTCGTCGCTGCGGTAGTGTCTCTCTGCTTCCCCATCATCATCTTCCTGGCCATACCCGCCACCGTGTCCCCCACGTTCTCCCTTGACCCGGCCTCGTCTCTTTCTTCCTACAACGTCTCCGACTCTCGCGTCGCCACCGAATGGACCCTCGTCTTCTCCATTGAAAACCCGAGCAAGCTTATCCCAGTCAAGTACTCCCACATGAAAGCCACCATTCTCCTGGACTCCGCTCCTTTGGCTCACGCCAAGTTCAGTTCTTTCATCCAGAAAGCCGCGAGCCACACGAATGTTCGAGCTCATTTTCACTCTGCCTTGCCCAGGGCCAATGAGCTCTCTATTAAGAGTCTCTTGTCAGGTTTGGAGCGTGGTGAAGTGAGGGTCGATGCTGTTTTGAGCTCTGGCCGGAGGCTCGGCTTAGGTGCGTGGTGGGTTCCTATATTTGACGTCTCTGTGACATGCAACGACCTGATGTTTACTGCTGAATCTAACGCTGGTGGTATGACGTTGCTCGTCGGCAGCAGCTATTGCGTTCTAGGTTTCTTCAGTTATGTATAGATGCTGAAGTTCGAGCTTATAATTTTCTTTTCCTTGTTGGTTTAAGCAATCGGGTTGTGTCAAAGTCAGCTTTCGTGTATATCGCCTGATCTACCCGGGCGATTTTAAAAGGCATGCTTTCCTCGTCCAGTTTAGAGCATTCTGGACGTTACTTCTAAAATGTTTTTAATACAATTTAGTGCACTTTACGTGGAAATAAGTAAGTTCTGTTCGTGATTTTGTAGATGACGACAGTAATTGTTTTCTTAGACTTAATTAATCAGGTGCATATAAGAAACTGCGCCTTGCAATACACGAGCTTTTGTATGATACTAGAATAGCGGCAAACGAATCTTGAACTGGCAATGGATCTTTTGTAGTGGGAGAAAGTTACCCCAAAATGACCAGAAATGTCTATTATCTCTCGAAAAATTCAATTCTGAAAACCCTGACCCAATCCTAGTCTTCCTTGTCCCTTATGCCTCTGGCCCCACCGAAGTCACCTCCAAACAAAGACACAATAATTATAACTAGGGGTGTAAAAAATACTTGAACCGGCCGGTTGATGCTCCTAGCTACGACTTACATGGACAGGATCAAGCTGAGCCCAGCTCACACAACCCGAAAAAGCATTGTCGATGAACCGACCTGGATGACAGATTAAGCCCCAATTTGAAGGCCAGCGCAGCCCAAATCAGCCATCCATCACCTCTAGCCTAATTGATTGTGAACGGAAAAGTTGTTCCTTGAGCTTAGGCTCAAAGTGGATGACGGCTTGATCTAGAGAAATTTCATCTAACCCACGAGTATAGATCCAATTTGTCAAGATGGTGACGGACTCGCTCACGAAGATCACACACATAAGCTTGTTCTGTCCCATTACCTTGGCTATGCTTATCTAATGCTTGTTATGGCTTGCTCTTTAGATTTTGTTTGATACCATATTCCATAACAAGAACTGATTTAAAATGGGCTTGGAAAAAAAAAAAAAAAGGATGCTTTGGCTTTGTAATTACTGAAGAAAATTTACATACCATATTTATCTATAAAGTTATTAAAGCCAACTTTTGAAATCGGTCTCCACCCCTTAATTGGTTGTTAATTAATACTCTTGCTAAACTTAGGAAAGTCATGATTATGCCCGAAGGTTAAAAAAAAAACGAGGGTCTACTTCACTTTTTTTGAATGACTATTCCCTACCTATCATTGTTATTGTTTTCAAATCCACACACCGGCACACCCTCTCCCACGTTCCACGTTCCTCTTTGGCATTGATTAGGCTATAATTTCCCCATTTCTTTCTTCTTTTTATCCCATCAACTTTGGTTAAGATTAAAGGAAAGTTAACGCTGCTAAAAATACAATTGCTCTAATTAATGGATAATACAAAAGACCACATTAAAAGCGTGATTATAACTAGGATACAATGAAGTAGGGCGATCAGTAAACCTGAGAAGTTTTTGCCAACATGACCGCGTCACCCTATGTTTCATCTTTGCAACTAGAAAATAATAGTAATATTTTTTGATTTTATAGAAGTGCTTTTGACAATTCTATAAATAGTAACAAATAACATCTATATATATATGTATGTTTTTTTTTTAGTCTGATGATAGGCATATACATATTTTTACTGGAGCTTTCATTAACTCAAAACAAGTTTGTATGTATGTATGTAATTGTGTATATGCATATATTTACAAACACAAAAAAAAAAAAAAACCAAAAGAGACGATGTACAGGTTATTGAATTCGTGAGTTTCTATATGGGATTGGGCCAATTGGCTTTTTGGGCTCATGGGCCTAAATTAGTGGTAATTTTACCGTATAAGAATTATGGGTGAGTGGTTCTAAGTTCCATACAGGATCGAGGTGGAGCCGGGAACCTATTTGTTAGAGCATGTTCTTTATTTTTTGGAATCCGGATCATACCCTGCATATCTTGGAACATGAAACATACCTTGTCATGGGTTCTAAGGTCGGTTCTAGATTCTACATATATTATTAATTGAACAATGGAAGTGAATTATCGCCTTTAATGATCACCACTTACTATTACAATTCACTAACTACAACTTATCTTTAAATATACAAATAATATGATGTATTAATAAAATAAAAGTCTCAGTTATAAAATAAAAATCAGACTAATAGTTCCAAATTATATAGTTATCATTGAATGTCAAGAAATATTGCAGGATCATGCAAATGCATAGATCAAGAAAATTATAAAAACTTGTTTTAGATTTCAAGTTTCACTTATAATAGGTTCTTCAATTTTTTGAAATCGGAATCTATTTTGTATACTTTGGAACCCGAAACCGGACAAATTTCCACTGGTCCGATACTTTGGTTCAAGTTCTAGTTTGAAACCATAGCCATCCCTAATAAGAATTGATAACTTCAGTTTCGTTCATAAACGTGATAAATTGTTGGAATAGTTGGTATTTTGCAAAAGAGCTTGTAATTTCATATAACAATAACTTAATTCAACTCGTTGGAAACCTCCACGAATAAAAATATTCATAAACTATTGCGAGAGTTTATACTTTCCGCACAATCAATAAAAAGTTGGTCACGTAAGAGTCGGTAATTTCACACAAGAGCCAATGAATTTAACATTTCGGTATCCCTAAAATCCAAAAAATAAATAAACAAATAAACATCGATAGATTATTGAAACGGCTGCAATACTTGGTAATGTTAAATTAGATTAGTTACTCGAACACATTGATAATCTTCACAAACACATGGCAAATGATATGAATAGTTTTCAAAACAACCGAAATACAAGGTGGTAAGTGACTTGAACTAAGCGTTTGTGTCATCAAAGTTAGTTAAACTCAATCGGAGACAAATACCTCAAACACCCAAATTACAGTTGGTAATTTTGTTTAAAAGTGTATTGACTTTAGCACATTGGGAAAGTAAATGTTAAAGAACTATGACAACAATTGGTAATTCCGAAATAATCAAATAAAAGTTGGTAAGTAACTCAAATATTATTTACTATAGTAGAATTAATTGGCAATTAAATGGGAGAAAATTTGGTTAATTATTCATTAAAAAATTAGTAACTTTTAACATGCCAGTAAGTTATAAAAATAAACGTTGGTGATTTTTGAAGCAATTGGTGACATTTGAAGTGCAATAATTCCCGTCGGTAACTAATAAATGAGTTTCAAACTAAACAAGCTATTGAGAGGAAATAGTGTATTCCATATTTTACTTGGCGAAAAACTAGATCGGCTATGATTGAGCGTTGTATCCAATCTAAAATATAAACAATGCAAGTAATATATTTCAGAAAATCATAGTCGAATCACATTAACAAGATTATTTAAAAAGTTTTTGAACCTATTGCATTTTTACCAATTTAGTCTTAAGCTTTTTAATTTTATCAACTGAGTTTTAAACCCTTTCACATTTTGTCAATTGAGTCTATATAGCCAATTTTGGCTATAAACTATTGACATAAATACCAGCTATCTTATATGGTACGGTTGGTGCTAACGTAAAATTAATTTTTATATATTTTCCTTTTCTTTTTCCTCCTTTAGCCTTTATTTTTTGCCATGTCAGTGTTGACTATGTTATGTGGGACAGTCGGTGTCCATGTTGGTAATCTCCTATCAAAATTGACCAAATGGATTTAATTGACAAAATGTGAAAATATTTAGGATTTAATTGATACAATTAAAAATTTTATGATAGCAAAAGTATAATAGGTTAACACTTTTTGGACAACTCACATGGAATGGCGCATTGAGTCTTTTTATGAGATAATGGCTTTAAAAAGTTTAGTCCAGAATTTTTAGAGACAAAAAAAAAATCAAGTTAAAAAAGTAAAAAGAGCAGAATTAGGAATTTGCTTGGCGAGACAAAAAAATATATGTTGAAAGCCGAACCAAAGTGGTTATTTTTAAAGGAAGGGAGCCTCATTTGTTCAGAATTATCAATCTACGCGGTGCCCTCCAATTCGCCCAACAGCTGCGTAAACGCGTCGACACGGGGAGCTGGTGAAATGCTTTGCTTAGGATCGTCAATTCGTCTCTCGTCTTCTTCATGGCAGCATTTCAATGGGACCAGAGCACGTCATTTTCTCAGAAATCGGTCAAAACACGTGAAAATTTTTCGTCCATCTCGAGTCGGTCGCATTCGTGTCTTGCCAAAAGAAAGAACACCATTCCGGGCAAACTTATTCTTGTTGTTCCATGACGAATCGCGTCAGAAATTGCTAGCAGCCGATGGAGGCAAGAAGGTTTGATTTTGATCCAATTTAGGTTGTCCATCTGCTGAACTTTTTTGGGCAAAAGGGCTGAAATTTAGCTGTGCCAACTTGCCATGAACTCCATATCCATTTTTGTTCTTGCACCTAATGGTTCACATGTTGAGAGAGAAACCGGCTTTCGCCTGCATGACCAAAGTTCAGGAATCGGAATATCCACAATAAATCATTTTCATTGCAATTCGACCTCTAAGAGATTAACATTGAACAAGCATTGACTATCATATCTTAGGTTTTTCTAGGTGCACATATAACTATTTACAGCCGGATAATTTTAGATTTGCCAAATCAATGTATTACAAACAAATTAAAATACGTGCTCTTAGAATTATCGGCAAAGCTTTAATGAATTTCAGCTGAGGCAAACCGGAATTAGAATTTAGAAACTTGCAATCGGGAGATGGGATCGATCAATATGGATGATAAGAACAAAAAAAAACATGAAAAAAAACCTGTTGCTCGGTGCGGGCGAGGCATGAAATTAAGGGCGAGGCGGGACCATCAGTATGAATCTGATCCCCATTGCCCCTGCCTCTCCCCCCACCTTCTTCGACCTTCACCTTTCGAATTTGCTTCTAGAGAGAGGGGGAATTTGCTTTCTTTGGGGGAAGCTGGATCTGCAGCTGAAGTAGTGTGTTGGCACGGGAGCCGGGGAAGAAAAGGCCTTCAACTTTACCTCGAATTTCAATTCTCATCCTTTTTTTTTTTGTCTTGCAAAAAAATATAACTTTTAGTTGATGCCCAAGTCTGACCCTATTTAGTTTCATCTAATGATTCTATTCAAGATGTAATGTGTCATGTGCTTGGTAACTCATGACCGCGTTGATGCTTGAGGATCGCACAATTTAAGAGTTTTCCCTATTTTTGGATTTATTGATCACAAGTTCAAACTTTCATTTTTTCTCAGTTTTCGGACATGCTTGGATCTTCCAACTCGCTCATCCATGCCTTGTTTGCCCTAGGTAAGTCATTTCTTCAATCCATTTCGGAATTTTGTCACCTAAATCCGAACTTAAATGCTCACATTTCCTCCTTTTGCTTGGTTGGAAACTATTTAGATTTTGGTGACAACAGCCGTGAGTTGCAAAATATAAATGAAAGGAAAATTTGTTCAAAAAGTCATAAAATTATTGCACTTTTGTCAATTCAATTTTAAAAATTTTAATTGTATCAATTGATTTATAAACATTTTCAAATTTTGTCAATTAAATTCATTTAGCCAATTTTGACCAAAAATCGTGAATGTGAATGTTGACTGTCTTACATGATAATTAGTATTGATGTGAATTATTTTTAATAATTTTGTAATTTTTTATATTTTTATTTTTTTTATTTTCTTTCTTTCTTTTTTTTATTATTGTTGTTGAGGGTCCGCTGCAGGCCACTGGCCACTGGGTGAGGGCTTGCTACATTCACACTTGGCCAACGAGCTCTCGTTAGCCTTGGCGATGGTCATGCAGTCCTCACGTGCTACTGGTGAGGGCTTGTAGGGCCTTGCCCAATGGTTGAGGGTGGTCACTAAGCCTTGGTCGATGGCCCATTGCCCCTTGTTGGCCTTTAACAATAATAAAAGAAAAGGTAAAGAAGGAAAATGAAAAAGAAAGAAAAGAAAAAGGAAAGACAACAAGAAAATAAAAATATAAAACATTCAAAAAGTATCATTAAAAATTGTCCATGTAGCAATTTTCGATTAAAATTGATTGGATGGACTTAATTAGCAAAACGTAAAATGATACAAATAAAATATTTAGTACTGAATTAGAAAAAATGCAATATATTTATGACTTTTTTGGAACAATTTTTCTCATAATAAATGACATGCCAAATCTTTTGAACGCCATCATTGAATGAAATTTTGATAGGGTTAAATATGGTTAATGATTTTTATGAGATAATAAAAGCTTTAGGCTAGAATCCTAGTTATGGTTGGTTTACGAGGCAAATAAAGTTTGGATCATATTTGGGATAAAAAAAAGTTTAACCCACAATTAAGATTTGAGTAAAAGTTAATATTTTTATATGAGATAAAAACGTTTGGTCCAAAAAAATTAAGATTTAAACTAAAGTCGCTATTTTTTAAAGGAGTTGAGCCTTTTTGTTTAGAAATATCAATTTGCATGGTGTCGTCCGATTCGCCTAACAGCTAAGTAATGTGTTGACACGGAGAGCTGGTGAAATGCTTGCTCGGGATCATCAATTCGCGGGATGTTGCTAGATTTGTCTCTTGCGATTCTTTTATTTGATTAAATTTCATTTTTAAAAATTTTACGTTAGAGAATGTAATTACTAATTTACTTTAGATAATATTTAAAGAGGGTTTTTATTTTGTTCCATCCGATCATACGATCACATGTATGTATATATAAAAGGCATTTGATAAGGAAATGATTTAATGGTAATATGCACGACAAAAGCGAAAGTTTGTAAGCAAATGAATGTATAAAAAAAGTATCTATGTTAAAAAAAAATTCTAACTTTTACTTGACAATTTAATCCATGAATTTGCTCGACAACCTAGAAAAGAATTAAATTTTTGGAAACTTCTCTTTTCGATAAAACTAAATTCTACATAAGTAAAATCCTACAAAAACTAAAAAAGAAAGGAAGGAAAGTGAAAGAATTCGGGGTCACAACTTTAGATAGCAGTCGAATGATTGTGGAAATTTGAGGGACATAATCATATAAAGAGTGAAAATAGCGTCACCCTTGTTATTTATTATTGTTATTAATTACTTGACTAGGATGGGTTAGAAATAAATGTGGGCTTTGTGACCTCAACACATTTCTGATGATATGTGAATGAGAGCACTAAGCGATCATCAGGCTCAATTACACATGAAAATAAAAGAGAAATGGTTATATTGAGCCACAAAAAATAAATAATTAAAAATTATTGTGGGTTTTATTTTTTTAAGAATTTATTATTTACAGTATATTTTATTTTTTACAATATACTGTTACACTAATAAAACCTAAAGCTAAAAAAGTCTCAATCATCACCATGGCAGCCGGCTTTTCTTCTTTCTCAGACCAAACAGACATTAGTCACTTTCACGTCCCTAGCTGGGTCTCCTTCGAGGAAAGAACTCCCCCTCTTTTTCCTGTTAAAGACGGGGAAATAGTTGTCCCTTTTTTGTTGATCTAGTTTCATTGAAATTTTGTGACAGTGCAACGCATATTGCACGACTGCGATTGGCTCGCTAATCGTAGGCGGAAGAGGAGGACCATATGCATGCTTGCGGTTGGAGATATTGGGGGGAATATTGGGGGAACATTGAGGGATGCAACATAATGATACTTCTGCCTACCAACTTCTTTCTTGAATTGCTTTACTGCTTTTTAGTAATGATTCTCTCTTGGTTTTGGACTTTTGCAGGACTTTGTAAGGCCATCTGAAGATCCGCTTGGAAAAGACGACAGCTTTTGTGGATATATATAAGACAGCTTCCCCCCCACTGTCCACGACCACACCAAAAACCCAGAGCTACTCCAAAGCTTTAGGAACCCAGCTCGACCTGTGGTAAAACAGGCACAAAGCCTGAGTCATGCAGCAAGCCACGCCCTCACTTCCCGAGATCCAGCAAGAGACCCACCACCGCCCTTCTCGTCTGTGTCGCAAGGTGATCCAACCGTGCCTCGTCACTGCGGTGGTGTCTCTCTGCTTCCCCATCATCATCTTCCTAGCCATTCCCGCCACCATGTCCCCGACGTTCTCCCTCGATCCCGCCTCGTCTCTTTCTTCCTACAACGTCTCTGACTCTCGCGTCGCCACCGAATGGACCCTCGTCTTCTCCATTGAAAACCCGAGCAAGCTTATCCCAGTCAAGTACTCCCACATGAAAGCCACCATTGTCCTGGACTCCGCTCCTTTGGCTCACGCCAAGTTCAGTTCTTTCATCCAGAAAGCCGCGAGCCACATGAATGTTCGAGCTCATTTTCACTCTGCCTTGCCCAGGGCGAACGAGCTCTCCATTAAGAGTCTCGTGTCGGGTTTGGAGCATGGTGAAGTGAGGGTTGATGTTGTTTGAGCTCTGGCCGGAGGCTCGGCTTAGTGGCGTGGTGGGTTCCTGTATTTGACGTCTCTGTGACATGCAACGACGTGATGTTTACTGCTGAATCTAACGGGGGTGGTCTGACGTTGCTCATCGGCAGCAGTTATTGCGTTCTAGGTTTCTTCGGTTATGTATAGAAGCTGAAGTTCGGGCTTATAATTTCTTTTTTCTCGTTGGTTTAAGCAATTGGGTGGTGTCAAAACCAGCTTTCACGTATATCACCCAATCTACCCGGGCGATCTTAAAGGCATGCTTTCCTCGTCCAGTTTAGTGCATTCCGGATGTTACTTCTAAAATGTTTTTAGTACAATTTAGTGCACTTTACATGAAAATAGATAAGTTCTGTTTGCAAGTTTGTAGATGATGACAATTGTTTTCTTAGACTTGATTAATCAGGTGTATATAAGAAACTATGGCTTGCAATACATGAGTTTTTGTATGATACTAGAATAGCAGCAAATGAAGCTTTAACTGGCAATGAATCTTCAGTAGTAGGAGTAAGTTACCCCAAAATGGCCAAAAATGCCTCTTATCTTTCGAAAATTTCACCTCTGAAAACCCTAACCAATTCCTAGTCTTCCTCGTCCCCTATGCCTATGGGCCCCACCGAAGTCACCTCCAAGCAAAGACAATAGTTATAACTAGAGGTGTCAAAAACACTTCGAACCGGCTAATTGATACCCCTAAGCTATAACTTACATGGATCGGATCGAGCTGAGACAAGCCCACACAACCCAAAAAATCATTGTCTACTAACTGACTTGGACAACAAATTAAGCCCCAATTTGAAGGGCCCCAAACTAACCACCAATCACCTCTAGCCTAGTTGATTATGAACGGAAGAGTTTTTCCTTGGGCTTGGACTCAATGGACAATAGCTTGATCTAAAGAAATTTTATCTTACCCACAATTATAGATCCAACACCATATCCAATTTGTCAAGACAGCGACAGACTCGCTCGTGAAGATCACATGCACAAAGCTTGTACTCTCCCATTACTTTGGCCACGCTTATCCAATGGCTTGCTCTTTAGATTTTGTTTGATACCGTATTCCATGACAAGAACTAATTTAAAATGGGCTTGGAAAAAAGTGGATGCTTTGGCTTTGTAATTACCGAAGAAAATTTGTATACCATATTTATCTATAAAGTTATTAAAGTCATCTTTTAAAAGCGGTTAATTAATACTCTTGCTCAACTTGGGAAAGTCATGATTATGCCGAAAGTATTAAAAAAAAAAAAAAAGGGCGGTCCACTCTACTTCACTTTTTTGAATGACTATTCCTTACCGATCATTGTTATTGTTTTCAAATCCACACACCCTCTCCCACGTTCCACGTTCCCCTTTGGCATTGATTAGGCTATAATTTCCCCATTTCTTTCTTCTTTTTATCCCATTAACTTTGGTTAAGATTAAAGGAAAGTTAACGCTTCTAAAAATACGATTGCTCTAGTTAAAATTGTGATTATAATTAGGATACAATGAAGTAGGGTGATCGGTACACCTTGAAAAGTTATTGCCAGCATGACCTCGTCACCCTATGTTTCATCTTAGCAACTAGAAGATAATAGTAATATATTTCAATTTTATAGAAGTACTTTTGACAATTCTATAAATAGTAACAAATAACATCTAAATCTAAATCTAAATATAAATATAAATAGAACTATATATATGTATGTATTCTTTTTGGTTTGACAATTGTCATATATACATTTTTACTGGAACTTTCATTAACTTAAAACAAGTTTGTATGTTTGTATGTATGTATGTATGTATGTATGTATGTAATTGCGTAAATGCACATTTTCACACACACACACACAAAAACCGAAATAGACAATGTACAAATTCATGAATTTTTAAATGGGATTGGGCCAATTGGCTTTTGGGCTCATGGGCCAACATTAGTGGTAATTTCATCGCATAAGAATTGAGGATAAGCGATTCCAAGTTCCATATAGGTTTGAGGTAGAATCTAGGACTTATATGCTAGAATAGGTCCTTTATTTTTGAAATTTATAATTTAGGTTACATATTTTGGAATGTAAAACCTACTCTGTCATAGGTTTTAGGGTCAATTCCACGTTCTATCTATATTATTAATTGAACGATTGAAGTGAATCGTCATCTTTGATGACCATTATTTACCGTTACAATTTACTAACTACAACTTATATTTAGACATACAAATAACATGAAATATTAATAAAGTAAAAGTTTCAGTCATAAAATGAAAGATTAGACTAATGGTTCTAGATTATACACTTATTATTGGATGTCATGAAATATCACAAGATTGCGTGAAGGCATAAATCAAGAAAAATACAAAAACTTATTATAGGTTCCAGATTCCACTTACCTAGAATCTAAAACTTACTCATTGAAATAGATTCTCCAATTTTTTGAACTTGGAACCTACTTTGCATACCTTGGAATGTGGAATCGGACCACTAGTTCAGTTCTTCAACTCCACGTTCTATCCTAAAACCATGCTCACCCTTAATAAGAATTGATAACTTCAGTTTTGTGCATAAACACCGATATATTGTTGGGATAGTTGGTATTCTAAGAAAGAGCTTGTAATTTCATATTATAGTAACTTAATTCAACTCTTTGGAAACCTCCACCAAAAAAATTACTCATAAACTATTGTGGGAGTTTAGAATTTCCATACAATCAAATAAAGTTGGTTAAATTTCGTTTTCTAAAATCTTAGAGAATTTAATTACTATTTTACTTTAGATAATATTTAAATTGGGGTTTTTTTATTGTGTTTCATCCGATCATTCGATCACATGTATGTATATATAAAAGACATTTGATAAGGAAATGATTTAATGGGAATATGCACAGCAAAAGCGAAAGTTTGTAAACAAATAAATGCATTAAAAAAGTGTCTATGTTAAAAGGAATTTCTAACTTTTACTCGACAATTTAATCCATGAATTTGCTCAACAACCTAGAAAAGAATTATATTTATTGGAAACTTCTCTTTTCAAAAAACCTAATTTATGCGGAAGTAAAATCTTGGAAAAACTAAAAAAGAAAGGAAGGAAAGTGAAGGAATTTGGGGTCACGACTTCAAATAGCAATCAAATGATTCGAGATAATTTTACCTTTCTGGTGGAAATTTGAGGGACATAATCATATAAAGAGTGAAAATAGTGTCACCCTTGTTATTTATTATTGTTCTTAATTACTTGACCAAGATGGGTTAGAAATAAGTGCAGGCTTTGCAATCTTGAAACATTTCTGATGGTGTGTGAATGAGAATACCGAGTGATCATCGGGCTCAATTACACATGACAATAAAAGAGAAATGCTTATGTTTAGCCACAAAAATAAATAATTGAAAATTACTGTGAGTTCTCTTTATTCAAGAATTTATGGCTCATAATATAAGGTTGTTTTCATGATGGCACAAAAATTGTTATGCTAACAAAGCCTAAAGTAAAAAATAGTCTCAATCATCGCCATGGGAGCCAGACTTTTCTTCTTTCTCAGACCAAACAGACATTAGTCACTTTCACTTCCCTCACTGGGTCTCCTTCGAGGAAGAACTCCCCCTCTTTATCCTCTTAAAGACGGGGAAATACTTGTCCCTTTTTATTTTTGATCTAGTTTCTGTGAGATTTTGTAACACTGCAACGCCTATTGCACGACTGTGATTGGCTCGCTAATCGTAGGCGGAAGAGGAGGACCACATGCATGCTTGCGGTTGGAGACATTGGGGGAACATTGAGGGATGCAACATAATGATACGTCTGCCCACCAACTTCTTTCTTGAATTGCTTTACTGCTTTTTAGTAATGATTTTCTCTTCGGCTTTTGGACTTTTGCAGGACTTTGTAAGGCCATCTGAAGATCTGCTTGGAAAAGACGAAAGCTTTTGTGGATATATATAAGACAGCTTCCCCCCCACTGTCGAAGATCAGACCAAAAACCCAGAGCTGCTCTAACTCTAAAGTTTTAGGAACCCAGCTCGACCTGTGGCAGAACAGGCACAAAGCCTGAGTCATGCAGCAAGCCACGTCCTCCCTTCCCGAGATCCAGCAAGAGACCCACCACCGCCCTTCTCGTCTGTGTCGCAAGGTGATCCAACCGTGCCTCGTCACTGCGGTGGTGTCTCTCTGCTTCCCCATCATCATCTTCCTAGCCATTCCCGCCACCATGTCCCCGACATTCTCCCTCGATCCCGCCTCGTCTCTTTCTTCCTACAACGTCTCTGACTCTCACGTCGCCACCGAATGGACCCTCGTCTTCTCCATTGAAAACCCGAGCAAGCTTATCCCAGTAAAGTACTCCCGCATGAAAGCCACCATTGTCCTGGACTCCGCTCCTTCGGCTCACGCCAAGTTCAGTTCTTTCATCCAGAAAGCCGCGAGCCACACGAATGGTCGAGCTCATTTTCACTCTGCCTTGCCCAGGGCGAAGGAGCTCTCTATTAAGAGTCTCGTGTCGGGCTTGGAGCGTGGTGAAGTGAGGGTCGATGTTGTTTTGAGCTCCGGCCGGGGGCTCGGCTTAGGCACGTGGTGGGTTCCTGAATTTGACGTCTAAGTTCTATTCACGATTTTGTAGATGATGACAATTGTTTTCTTAGACTTGATTTATCAGCTCTATATAAAAACTATGGCTTGCAATACACGAGTTTTTGTATGATACTAGAGTAACAAAAAACGAATGTGGAACTTAATTAATCAGGTAGTAGTGTATATAAGAAACTATGGCTTGCAATACACAAGTTTTTGTATGATACTAGAATAGCAGCAAATGAATCTTGAACTGGCAATGAATCTTCCATAGTAGGAGCAAGTTACCCCAAAATGGCCAAAAATGCCTCTTATCTCTCGAAAAATTCACCTCCAAAAACCCTAACTCAATCCTAGTCTTCCTCGTCCCCTATGCCCTGGCCCCACCGAAGTCACCTCCAAACAAAGATGCCATAGTTAGAACTAGAGATGTCAAGAATACTTCGAACCAGCTGGTTGATACCTCTAGCTATAACTAATATGGATCGGATTGAGCTGAGAGGAGCCCGCACAACTCAAAAAATCATTGTTGACAAACCGATTTGGACAACATATTAAGCCCCAATTTGAAGGGCCCCAAACTGGCCATCGATCACCTCTAGCCTAGTTGATTGTGACCAGAAGAGTTGTTTCTTGGGCTTGGGCTCAAAGTAGATGATGACTTGGTCTAAAGAAATTTCATCTAACCCACGATTATAGATCTGACACCAGATCCAATTTGTCAAGATGGCGATGGACTTGCTTGCGAAGATCACACGCGCATGCTTGTACTCTCCCATTACTTTGGCCACGCTTATCCAATGCTTGTTATGGCTTGCTCTTTAGATTTTTTTTTATACCATATTCCATAACAAGAACTAATTTAAAATGGGCTTGGAAAAAAAAATGGATGCTTTGGCTTTGAAATTACCGAAGAAAATATATATACCATATTATTTATCTATAAAGTTATTAAAGCCAGCTTTTGAAATCGGTCTCCACCCCTTAATTGGTTGTTAATTAATACTCTTGCTGAACTTGGGAAAGTCATGATTATGCCGAAATTTAAAAAAAAAAAGGGTCTTTTCTACTTCACTTTTTTTGAATGACTCTTCCCTACCTATCATTGTTATTGTTTTCAAATCCACACACCCTCTCCCACGTTCCACGTTCCTCTTTGGCATTGATTAGGCTATAATTTCCCCATTTCTTTCTTCTTTTTATCCCATTAACTTTGGTTAAGATTAAAGAAAAGACAACGCTGCTAAAAATACGATTGCTCTAATTAATAGATAATACAAAATATCACATTAAAATCATGATTATAACTAGGATACAATGAAGTAGGGCGATCGGTACACCTTGAAAAGTCATTGCCAGCATGACCCCCTCACCCTATGTTTCATCTTAGCAACTAGAAGATACTAGTAATATATTTCAATTTTATAGAAGTACTTTTGACAATTCTATATAAATATGAATGTAAATATAAAATATAATTATATATATATATATATATATGTGTGTGTGTGTATTCTTTTTTGGTTTGATAATTGTCATATACACATTTTTACTGGAAATTTCATCAAATCAAAACAAGTTTGTATGTACGTATGTATGTAATTGCGTATATGCATATCTTCACACACACACAAAAAGAAAACCAAAAGACACAATGTACAAATTCGTGAATTTTTAAATGTGATTGGGCCAATTGGCTTTTGGGCTCATGGGCTTACATTAGTGGTAATTTCGCCGCATAAGAATTAGGGATAAGCAGTTCAAGGCTTTGTCCACCTCGAACCTATCCGCTAGAATATATTTCTTATTTTTTGGAACCTAGAATCTGTGTTACATATTTTGGAATGTGAAACCTATTCCATCATATGTTCTAAGGTCAATTCCACGTTCTATTTATATTATTAATTGAACGATTGAAATGAATCATCGTTTTTAATTATCACTACTTGCCATTACAATTCACTAACCACAACTTATATTTAAACAAACAAATAACATGAAGCATTAATAAAGTAAAATGTTCAATCATAAAATAAAAGGTCAGACTAATGATTCCAAATTATATACTCATTATTGGATGTCATGGAATATCATAGAATCATAAGAAGGCATAGATCAAGAAAAATACAAAAACTTGTTCTAGGTTCCAGGTTCTATTTATATAGTACCTAAAACTTACCGGTCGAAATAGATTCTCCAATTTTTTGAACGTGGAATTTATCTTGCATATCTTGGAACTTGGAATCGGACCACCAGTCCAATTATTCAGTTTAAGGTTCTATCCTGAAACCATGCTTACCCATAATAAGAATTGATAACTTTAGTTTTGTGCATAAACACCGACAAATTGTTGGAATAGTTGGTATTTTGGAAAAGAGCTTGTAATTTCATATAACAATAACTTAATTCAACTCGTTGGCAACCTCCACGAATAAAATTATTCATAAACTATTGTGATAGTTTATACTTTCCATACAATCAAATAAAGTTGGTCACGTGAGAGTCGGTAATTTCATACAAGAGCCGATGAATTTAACATTTCGGGTAACACTAAAATAAATAAATAAATAAGCCTTGGTAGATTATTGAAACGGTTTGTTTTAGTTGGTAATATTGAATTAGATTAGTTACTCAAAAACATTGATAATCTTCGTAGACACATGGCAAATGATAGGAATAGTTTTCAAAACAGCCGAATACAAGGTGCTAAGTGACTTGATCTGAGCGTTTGTGCCATCAAAATTAGTTAGTAACTCAATCAAAGACAAATATCTCAAACACCTAAATTACACAATTAGTAATTTTGTTTAAAAATCTAGTGACTTTAGCATGTTGGTAGAGAAAATGTTAGAAAACTACAACAACAATTGGTAATTCTGAAATAATTAATTAAAAGTCGGCAAGTAACTCAGATAATATTTAATAGAGTAGAATTAATTGGCAAATAAATGGGAGAAATATTGGTTAATTATTCATTAAAAAATTAGTAACTTTAACACGTTAGTAAGTTATAATAATAAACGTTGGTGATTTTTGAAGCAGTTGGTGACATTCGAAGTGCAAATAATACCCATTGGAAACTAATAAATGAGTTATGGACTAAACAAGTTGTTGACAGGGAATAGTATATTACATATTTTATTTGGCAAAAAACTAGAGATCTGCTATGATTGAGCGTTGTATCCAATCTAAAAAATAAACCATGCAAGTAATATATTTTAGAAAATCATATTCAAATCACATTAACAAGGGGAAAATTTGTCCAAATTTTTTAAAATTATTACAATTTTATTAATTCATTGAGTCATAAATCCTTTTACCTTTTGTCAATTGAGTCTATTCGGTCAATTTTGACTAGAAACTATTGATGTAAATGCCAACTATCCTACATGGTATGGTTGGTGCTAACGTAATCAATTTTTAATGATATTTTAATTAATTTTTATATTTTATATTTTTATTTTTCTGCCTTTAGTCCTTTTGTTAAAAATTATCCATGTTAACGTCAATTGTGTCACATAGGACACCTGGTGTCCATGTTAGTAATTTCTTGCAAAAGTTAGCTTGGATGACTCAATTGACAAAACGTGAAAAGGTTAGGACTCAATTGATATAATTATAAATTTATAATTAAATTGGTAAAAGTACAATAGAATTAAATTTTTTTGGACAATTAATGGCACATTGAAACTTTTGAATGGCATCATCGGGCAAAAATTTGACAGGGTCAGATTTGGGTATCGATTAAAGGTTGATACTTTTTATGAGATAAAAGCTTTGGGCTAAAATCCGAGTTAAAAGCTGGTGATTTTTTATGGGATAAAAAAATGTTTGGATCGGAATTATGAGACCAAAAAAGTTTAGGTCAGAATTAGGATTCAAGTAAAAGTGAGTATTTCCTTCGTGAGACAAAAAAATATTTTGTCCAAAATTGAAACCCGTACTTATTTTACAAAAGAAGGGAGCCTTGTTTGTTCAGAACTATCAATCCGCACGGCGTCCTCCGATTCGCCCAACAGCTGCGTAAACGTGTCGACACGGGAAGCGGTTGAAATGCTCTTGCTTAGAATCCATCGATTCGCGCTGTATCGTCAGATTCGTCTCTCGTCTTCTTCATGGCAGCATTTCAATGTGACCAGAACTGTGTCATTTTCTCAAGGACCGGTCAAAACACGTTAAGATTTTTCGTGCATCTCGAGTCAGTCGCATCCATGCCTCGCCAACAGAAAGAACACCTTTCCGTGCAAATTTATGCTTGCTTGTCCCGTGACGAATTGCGCCACAAATTGCTAGCTTGGGAACGAGGCAAGAAGGTCTGACTTTGACCCCGCTTAGGCTGTCCATCCGCCCAACGTTTCTTTGGACAGAAGGGCTGAATTTCTTTCTTGCACCAAACGGGTCACCTGCCGAGGGAGAAACCGGCTTTCGCGCACATGGCCAAAGTTCAGGAATTCTAAGGATTCGAGAGAAATCATTTTCATTACGACTCAACCTCTCAAGAAATTACACCGAGCAAGCATCGATTATGGTATTTCACCTTTCTCTAGGTTCATATATAACTATTTACAACCAGATAATTTTAGATCTGCCGAATCAATGTATTACAATCAAATTAACTTACGTGCTCTTAGAATTATGGGTATAGCTTTAACCAGTCCCCTTCCCGATGCCGACCAAGTCATCTTCAGCGCAGTCTTGGTCGACTAGCAACTCTATCGGCGGCTCTTCTTGTCTCTTGTCCTCAATCACTTCTTTAGGACTCCAGAAGCTAGGCTGGTTGGTCGAAGACAAGAGCCTCGCCCACATCCGATCTGTTATCACGACATTGTTCTGCTTCTCTGTAATTCTCTGGAGAAAAAGAAAACAACAGAGAATGAGGGTAAGGTGAAGGATCCCATGCGTTACTCGCACCAAAAGAAACCACGATTCGAAAGCCGATACATATTCATTGACCGTTACGTACATAGAAAGGTATGTATGTCTGTCTTCCATTGACGAGTCCGGAAGTGAAGCCAGTGTAGCCCGCCATTGTTCCGTGAACCACGCTTTGAGCGAGAAGCGTGCAGTACACATTGTCAGAGGCGATGCTTGGTATGGCACGGATCATATACGTAGGGTCTGTCGAAACAGATATTGAGGTAAAGTTAGATTCTTCTGTTGCTTTCCGACATAAGCATACTATTACAATAGCACACCGCAAGATACTGACCTATGTATTTGAGGTTTATGGTCATCTTGCCCCGTTGGGAAAAATGATCCTGCAGAAGGAAAAATCAGGAAACGTGTTCATCAAATCGGTTTTGGATTCAAGAAATTGCAGAGGAAAGAAGTCAAAATGCGAACTTAAACAGTATGCCCACCTTGATCTTCTGGGAGATCCACAGGCCAACGTCTGGGAGGAGCTTGTTGCCAGAAGCATCCTTACCGTTATCCAGGGATTGGATGCTCTTGGACATGAGTTCTTGTCCCGCCCCTTCGGCAATCACAAGAACCATGTGCCCGTTTTCGTTCAGTCGTTTCTCTATGTACTCGAAAAGCCCACCTGCACCCTCAAGGAAAAAGGGCGACTCCGGAATCAAGCAACAGTCCACGTCGCGGCTTGCGAGAGTGGCATGCATCGCAATAAATCCTGGCACAAAACCCATCTCCAAGTTTAACCACATGCTTGAAGAAAGATGCAGAATATCATGGACATTGAAGCAAGACAATGATGCACTAAAGAAATTGTGTTACAAATTCAAAATTAGCTGATTTAGTTCTAAATATTCTCTGGCACATGATAATGCACTAACCAGAACTCAGACACATCAAAGAACAGATTACGACATATTAAAAGGGAAAAAATCGAAAAGGGAAACTCACCGCTGTTGCGGCCCATCAGCTTTACTACACCAATACCATTCTCGATGCTCTCAGCTTCAACATGGGCAGCATTGATAGCACGCTGAGCCTCCTCAACAGCAGTGTCAAAGCCAAAAGACTTGTCAATAACCTGCAGCAGCCAAGGGCATAAAAGTGAACCACTGTCCATTTACAGGTTTGGGTAGTTCAGATGGTAATGGAACATACCGGAATGTCATTATCGATGGTCTTGGGGATACCAGCCACTGCTACTTTCAGACCTCGCCGTCTAACTTCCTGCATCGTTAATGTCATTGTACTGTGACTCAAGTTCAACAGAGGGATGCATAGCATGTCACCAACAAAAAACTTAGTAGATCCTTTTTTCACCTCGAATATCAGAGATGCCCCTCTCTGAGTTCCATCACCACCGATTATATAGACCTGAAATTCAGAAAGCTGTAAGCATGACTTCCTGCAACGGAAAAGTCGGAATGGAGAGTAGTACATGTGGTGTCTCAGAAACTGCATAAAGTTAACAGCGAAAGTTTGTGAATTTAAGAAACGTAGTTAAAGACCTGGTTGATTCCCCTATCTTGGATGCTGTCGACTATTTTCTTCGTATCATGACCACCGCGCGATGTCCCAAGGATGGTTCCTCCACGTTTATGGATATCATTTACGACCTGTGGAGTCAAAGGAATTGTATTTCGAGCATAGAAACCCCTGTAGCCACCCTGCAGATTCGATATTTGATAAAACAACTCCATTAGGAAATTCTGCAACATATCCCTACATTTAGTTATGCAGCCAGAGATCCGAAAATATTATCAACAAATTTCTCGAGTAGGAACAAACGGAGTTCAAATGTAGGATTCAATAAATTGTCATGATTTCCCATATCATTTCGGATCTTGTTGGAGTTAATGGTAATGTCTTAATGAGTGGATTACAAGCACTTACATCTATGCCAAGAACTCTCTTGACACCGTACATATGGTTCAACCCGCAAACAATTTCCCTGATCACCGTGTTGAGCCCTGGACAGAGACCACCGCATGTCACAATACATGCTTGAACATCATCGGCCTCAAAATAAACCTGCATGATATCGAATTGTCCAACAGCATTAGTCGGTCATGAGCATTAGGGCACGGTATTTCTTCTGTTATGACAGAGCAGAAGAAAACTTATAACCTGTTGACGCGGCCCTGCACGTCTGAAATGTACTCCTCTCGGACTGTCCTTGTGGACGACAATCTACAAAATTGAAGACAATGTCATTGATGATAACAGACGTACTATTTCCAGCAAATATTTGAAACTGACGCCAACGCACAAACCAAACGTGTCGCAGAAGGGGCTAACCTTTTGGGGTACAGAGTCATCAACATGGACAAAGTATTGCCTGGTTAAGGAAAACATACCGTGTCAATATTAACAACCTTCAGTTTCCGACATAAAAACCTTTCGAATCAACAAGAACAAGGAACAACTTTTCCGACTTACTTCACTACTGAATATGAAGGGTTGTCTTGTAACGGATTCGGATAACTCTGCAAGACAACAAGATAACATATACCCAATGAGAACACGATCAGTTAACCACAAAAAGAACCTTCAAGATTTAAACTTGATGAATGTTTAACTAGTTTCAGCGCCGGTAAATCAGAAGATTGCGAACTAATCCTATCAGTAGCGAGTGATCGGCTCGCAAAAAGGACCGGATACGACATTTTTGAAGCTGTAGAACAGCATCAACTCCAAAAATGAAGCGACGAATCCAACGCAGTCGATCGATCAGCAACTTAATTACTTGAGAACAGCCCTTGTTACAGTACTGAACTTAATGTCCTCAGTTTGAAATAAACAAATCAACTTAAGCCAAAGTCAAAATCTTTTTCTTCCATTTGGGGAAAGAAAAAACAAAAAAGAAACTTTCGCCTCTGTTCCGTGAATCTTGGAAGCTCAGAAGGTAAATTCTTTCACACCCTTTTGATTTCCTCCAAAACCGGACCACGAAAGGCAATAAATAAAATAAAAGAAGCAAACTTGATCACTCAAACAAACAAATTTAACCAAGTTATCTATCAGAGAGAGAGAGAGAGAGAGAGAGAGAGAGAAGGTACAGGGAGATTGGGAATGTAATCGGAGAAATGAGGGACGTCTTCAAGGATGTAACCACCATCGCCGGTCACGATCTTCTTCTTCGTCATATCCGCAACGCCCGCCGATCCCCCGGCGGCGCTCAGGGACGACGACCCGAAGCAGGCGGCCCCGTTGAGCTTCCCGGGGTTGACGGCGGGGCGATCGCGAGGCTCCGGGGCGAGCGAGGACTTCACGGCAGGGAGGGAAGAGAAAGCAGAGATGGAACCCATTCAAACGTCGAGCGAGATGAAGAGAGAGATGAAAGAGAGAGAGAGCTGAAGAAGGGAGCTTGGAAAAGATGATTCAGTTTACAGGGGAGGGATCGCCGGAGGAGAGCATTTTTATAGGAAGATTCCGTTGACCCGGACCAAAACCGGTGGACGCCGTCAAGTTCGCGTGCTGGATTTCGCTAGTTTTTCTTTCTTTTCTCAGTGTGTGTCGTTTTCACTGTCCAACTTTTTTCTTGTCTCTGCTTTCTCGTACGTGAATCAGGAGGGAAGCAAAACCTGTGGCCGACGCTAGTTAACGCACGATTCACGGAGTTTTGGAGGACAAAGAAAGACAGGAACAGGAACAGGAAAGGTAAAAGCCAAAAATTCAAGAAGGAAGACTTTTTTATTTCCTTTGATGCTCTTTTTTCTTTCTATTTTTGGGGAATACTTACGTGCTGAAGGGGGCAGATTCTCTTAACTGTTATTTTTTATTTTTTTTTATTTCACGTGACCACGTATAATAAATTATGTTTGATTGTGAAATCAGTAAGCTCATGTGACATTCTAGGAAGATCTAGTGAATTCCTTCCTTATCGAATTGTGTGCACGATATTGTAGATCATAATTACAAGACGATATTATGATTTGATTAAGATATAGACCGTAGATGCACCGATTAGTATTACGATCATTCAGTTTGTGTGAATTCGAAATAGGAGTCTATGTCTAGTGAGTGGAAATAATGCATTCTCGTAATATGTGAAATTTTAAATTCATTACATTTTTATTAATTTAATCTTAAATATTTTAATTATACCACTTAAGTTTTAAACATCTTCACATTCTGCCAAGTGAATTCATTCGATCAATTTTAATTGAAAATTATTGACGCGGATAATTTTTAATAATATTATAATATTTTTTATTTTTATTGTATTTTACCTTCTTTACTTTTTATTTCTTTCTTTTTTATTGTTATGAGCTAATAGAGAGTCGTCAGCCATTAGCCATTTGCAAAGGCCGCAAAGTCCTTGTCAGCCACTAAGTGGGGGCTTGTTGCCCTTCCACGTAGCCAACAAAAGCCACGACCCTCTCTCATAGCTGACAAGGGCTCGCAACCCTCACCGGCCATTGGGTGAGAGTGAGGGGGCCCATGAGCCTTGCTTGGTATATAAAATAAAAATATAAAAAATATTAAAATATTATTTAAAATTATTTTCGTTAATGCGGGCAATAAGAAGTGTCAATCTTGTTGTGTAGGATTGATAACATCTACATTAGCGATTTTTAGCAAAGTTGGCAAAACGTAAAAAATTTTATTACTAAATTGGCAAAAATCCAATAGTTTTAGGACTTTTTGGACAATTTTCCCTTCGATACATAGATCGATTTACGAAGTTATATTAGAAATTCTTATTGTGTGTTTGATCGTGATTTAATTATGTAAGTATCCATCCATAACCTGCTACGCTAATTGCAAAACCAATCTCATTAATTGATCTATACATACCTAATGATGTGGATAAGATTGATAGATGTTTAGTTAATGTAGGGTCCTATTCTATATAATAATCTCAAGTCGATGTCCTATAATAGAAATTAAGATGGACCCCTTAGCTATATATGATTATTCTGCCTAGCATATTAGCACCACGCGTAGATTTAATATTTAACAAATTAGAAACTCACGTCACCATTTTTCTCATAAAAGATTAGAAAATATATAAAGAATGTCATGAGGTCAACTCATACGCATGCCTGATTTCTTCTAGAGCGAAAGGGATTATTCAGTGGAATGCCATCTTTTCTTTTTCCGGGGTGGAGAGTCAAAGAACTCGAGCGTGTTTCCCATTATTATTATTATTTTTATTTTTAATTTTCTTGTCTTTTGAAGCAAGAAAAGGTATATTCGAAGAATCATAAACTACAAAAGGACAAGACAATTCCAAAATTAGCTTTTCTAGCCTGCCCTTTTTTGATAATTTATTTGACGCGGGTTGTCCTCGGGAAGGAAGCTAAACAATGGGCACCCAATGCTGTTTTTCGCACACCATTTCTAGCTTTTGTAATTTGATTCTAGTTCTTTTCGTAACGTTCAAATTGCAAATCTATATCGCATTGTTGACACACAAAAAATTGACTAACTTTTGGTTATAATTAGCAAGTGACAAATTTAGTCGATAATAATAAAGTTTGGTAAACAACAAATATCATTAATGAAAAAGGTAGTCAACAATTTGATGAGTATTGACAACTTGAATAGGAAGTCATCAACAATGGGCAATCGGCGCAAAAATGTAATTACTAGGTGGCTATTTTTATTAACGCTATTTTGTGGACAAGTGTCGTTGTAACTTCTTGTAATCACAAATAAAATTAGAAAGTTATTTATTCTACCTTTGATTGTGGGTGACAAATAGTTACATAGGTTTTACTAGCATAATAATTTTTGGGCTAATATGAGAATACTAATTTGTTATAAGTCACAAATTTTGAAGAAATAAACCCTATAATAATTTATAATTATTTGTTAATTTTTTATGGTCCATAATAAATTATTATTCTCACAGCAAACTAAAGATTTTCACATAATCATTTCTCTATTTACTTCATACTATTTATAAAAATCCTCAATCAATCAAAGAATTATCATTCTCACAATTTTATTTTTATATTTACTTTCCTATAATTTAAATGGTTGATAGAGATTGCCTTTTGTATTCGTACCTTTAAATTTCTTGTCATTTATTTTCCTTGTCTAAAATCAATAAAAGGACCCTTCATAATCTTTATTGATTCCATCCATATTCTTGAAAGATATTTTATCAACACTTTCCAGTGAAATACATATTAAGAATATCACTCTAAAAAATCAAATTGTTTAATAAAACATGAATGGGTGATGTATTTTTCCATCGAGTCGAATAATCATGACTATATAGAAGAGTGATGTATTTGCAAATTGAGCTAAACAGTGACTTTCAAAATGAAGTTTATTTAGTTAAATGACTATATTTTCCTTACAAATTATGATTGGCAAATTTTCCCCCTTTCCCCTAGTTAATTTAATGATCCGGTGGTGTTTGAGCTAGGTTTTTTTGTATCTTGATTGGTTCATCTCTCCCAACTATTTTAAGTGTGCGAACCCTTATATCATCTTGGTACAGTCGGAATTTTACTTCTCGAGTGCTCCTAACAAGGTTTCAACATAAATCACAATAAGAGGAATAAAGTCTCCTACCATTTGAATCCCGATTGGTGTAAACTTTACAATTCATCACATGAATTTATATGGTTCGACAAACACGAAAGTGACATGAATTAGTATGAGACTCTAAAAAAATCAACACGGAACGTTGGACCAAGACATAACTTATGTAAAGGTAAGGATCAATTCCATTCGCAATCCGAATTTGATGCACTGGGCAAAAAACCAACAGCCTTAGTTCACTATATTTAAACCTCTTCGTACCCAGTTATATATATATATATATGGAAATTCTAATATAAAAAGTGGTAATATACTCGACCAGAAAAATTTTTGTGGGTTGGTCGGTCAAGTCGGCGTCCGTTCGGCCAGCGCGTGTAAAGCCGCCACATGTTCGGCCGCCATTTCGTTTGCGCGATTGGAGAAAACAGGCGAAGAAGATGCTGGAACTGTGCTTTGTACTTTTCTGATATTAACGAAGCTTCGTCCCCGGCTACTTCGGGCAAAGTCATATAACCAGGATATTTGAACGGGTAGTCGATTATATGACTTTGCTCGAAGAATAATCCGTCAAGCGGTGAATATTTCATCTATCTCTTCTCATTCTGGACATGAAAGATTATTATATCATCTCTATTCAATATTAGTTAGAATCGAAATTCTAACGTGAAATTTACTTTCTTTATTAAAATGTTTCTAATTCTCAATCAATCTTTTTCTTATCGACTGAAAAGGAATACGAGGATGACATTATAAGATAATTTATCTCAAAATAAATATTTTATCTATTTCTTTCATCTTGAGTTTTTAAATATTTATTTAGATTTAACTTGTGATGTCTCGACGAGAAAGAAAAGAAGGTGAAAATTTGTGGTTGGTAGGTCAAGTCGGCGTCCGTTCGGCCAACGCGGGTAAAGCGGCACATGTTCGGCCGCCATTTTGTTTGGGCGATTGCAGAAAACAGGCGAAGATGTTGGATCTGCGCTTTGTACTTTTCTGGTATTAATGAAGCTTCGTCCCTGGCTACTGCTGTCCAGAGGAGACCGCACGTTTCATAATAACAATAATAATAATAATAATAATACTTGAATTTTCCTAGCCGTAGAACTCCTTCATTTAATGGAAGAACTTCTTGATTCCCCAAAAAGTCCTTAATTTTGTGTGAAATTCCAATGTTGCCCTGAAACTTCTCGAAAAAATCGTACTATTTTTTTCAAAATTATCAACATCATAGCCAGTTATGGATTTATTATCAGAACGCGTGTCTTCACCAACACTTTCACCTCCATCCAACGCAATAGCTGCCTCGCGGTGTTGATGATTTTGAATAAATCAGTGGCAATTTTTGGACTCGGGGCAAATTTGGGATTAGAGAGTCATGACAAAATTGAAATTGGACCTAAAATTGAAACTTCTTTCAGGGAATCGGGTTGAACAAAATTGTTACCATTCCAAAAAGTCAAACACGAAATGTTTAGGGACCAAAATGATAGCAAGTATAAATTCAAGGGACTTAAAAGTTGAATTTTCTTTTTTCCATACATGATGTTTGGCAAGTAAAAACCAAATCCCTAGAAGCTAGAGCTAAAAAGGCTTACACCCTTTTATTTATTCATCGATTGATTTATTTGTTTCATGAAGAGGAAACTCGTCAAACATTTGGACCGCATCATGTTTTTACATGACATGGACCCCCGTAATAGTACAAGTAAGACAGCTTGCCGTCAAGCTTCGAGGTGAGCTGGTGCGCGATGAATCCACAGTAACGATCCTCGTACGCCTCCATGCACAGCTCCATCGCCTTCTTCAACATGTGGTCCTCCCGGTAGTAGGGTTGACCGATGAATTCATCATAAGCCATCCACTGCAAAACGGTAAAAATGTGCCAGCCCGCCTTGAACAGATTCTGTCTTGAGCAGTAAAGACAATACATTTGTGTAGTTTATGCATTGATTGGATGGAATGGTATACCTTGGCGGCTTGGATCTCCCTGTCATCAATGGTGATGTCAGAGGACAGGGGCCTGAGCATGCACACGAACAGCAGGTCTGACTTCTCGAAAGCCACCTGGTGGACGTGCCTTCCCATGCCAACAGGAAAGAAAGAAACGAACAGAGAAAACAGAGACGTGAACAAATGAATAGCAAGATGGAAATTTGCACCCCTGACAAGTCAAAAATCATCACGATCGTAGATACACGTCAAAGGGCGTGCGCTGGTTTTGGGTTGTACCTGAAAGCAACCATTTCCAGGAAAGCCGTGTCGACCTGCGTGAGAATCAGAAAAACGAGTGAAGATTCGGAAACCATCGGACATCATGAGAGACTTTTTTGAACAGGAAAGAAACAAGGGCAAGAGGCTCAAATTGACCGTTGTTGTTCGATCGGTTAGCTGTGTGTTCGTTTCAAATCTCAATTAATCTGCAAACCCGTCTTTGACGGGATTGGGATCTGGTGATTTTCCGTAGTTAGTTGGTTTGGCAAATTTTCGTAGCTGGGTTTTAAGTTGTTGCGGCAAAAGTTTAGTAGGAGCTGATGTGACAACTAGTTGGAATGTTCGGGCGGGTCGCAGCCCGACGAAGTTGACGGTTGCTGTCAAAGAAAGGCTTAACTTTACTAAATTCACCTTTTGTGAAGGTTGATTGACTAACTATTTTGATCTTTTCGAGAGCTCCGTTGACCAAGGTCCACAAACGTAGGAGTTCATTTGAGCATGTTGCTAAACGTTAATAAAGGCTAACTAGAACTTACACCAGTCTCTTCCTTCACTTCTCTCACAGCTCCAGAGAACAAATCTTCAGACTGAACAGAGACAATTCACTAAATAAGGACATGAACTTTCAAAGCTGTCGAAACTTTAATTAAGGCTTGCTGCAGAATCACCTTGTTGATATAGCCAGTCGGTAACTTCCACACATCAGAACAGTTGCAGGAACCTTTTTCCTTCACCACAAGGACCTGCATCGAACTCGAAACGATGGGGTGTCTCAGTAGAAATGGTACAAACCAACCAGATTCACGAGAAAAAATGTGGCAGAAAAGAATGTCACTATTGGTTAGTGAACCTCTCTTTTGTCATTCATCACGAACCCTCCGACACCGATTTGATGCGAAGGGCCAGCAGGAAGAAGGCAGGGCTCATCAGGGATCCAGTATGTTAGCATCAGGAATCCTGGCTCGGCATGGTGGTACTTGAAGCCTTCCTGTGACGATGGAAACAGAATATTTGGCCATGTTATATAGAGTTTTCACATGTCATTCAATCTGATGTGATCACATGAGTGCTGGGAGAATTCAGCTCTTGCCTGTATTGCAATGGGAACGAGGTCCACTTGCTCTTCAAGTATTTTGAGCCATATTCCCCTCTTACCCTGCATTTCACATGATATCGATATTGCTGATTGCATGTTATGCTGGAGCTGGAGTATGTAAATGGTGAGAGAGTGTCGCTTGAGCTGCTGATAGTGTTCTTCCTTAAAACTTAGGTGCTTAATTTTTTCTCCCTTATTACATTTAGGATCAACAAGTGCTTAAAGCAAGAGCAAGTAATGCTTTTCAAGATCAAAGAAATGCATTTCAACCATGCACGATTTCCTTTTTCTGTTTTTGCACATGCTTATTTATACTGGTGAGTCGAAAATTGGGCAACTTAGTTTTTGTTGCTCTGTGCAGACCTTCAATTTCCAGTCGGAGAGGGAAGTTTTAAGGGCGGATGCAAAAGCATTTGCGCTCAAGGGTAAGCTCCAAGGATTGATGACAACCCCACCGTACTCATCGTCCCAAGCATCAAGGACCTCCGGTCCCCAGCTAGGTGCCGATATATCTGGAGATACAACGTGAATTCTGTTCTGTCTGATTACATTGTTGCCCGTTGAGAACGTCAAATTCAAAGTTTTCAGAGATGTCTTCCATGGGAAATCTGAATGAAAAGGACAAATAAATTAAAACTGTTTGTTATATCTACTAAATTGTTAGTGTAATCGGAGACTTTGTTGTTGGGACATAACTCACCTTTGATGAATCGAACGGAGTGAATTTTCTGTTCGCAAAACTCTCTGCTCTTTCAAAAGTTCGTGGCAATGAAATCCTAGAAAGTTCCTGCTAAGTACTGCTGCCAAAACCATCTTTCTCCTCAAATGAATGTCGAAGAACTTTTCAGCCCCCTGCCAATGTTATATAGCGCTTATGACATCAAGCAATTGGGAATAGAATCCATTGTGGCAAGTTGGAGAAGATGGCAATTCAGGTGTTGGGAATTATTTGTGTCACTGATTCTAAAATCTTGAAGTCCATATCTTGTTTCTGACAATATCCAAACTGAAAGAACCAAAGCTTATTCCCTCCCTGTAACATACTGGAATGAAAATTTTTAAAAAGGACAACTATTGTATCCACTAGTTCGCCAATCCTCCTTATTTAATTCTGAAACGTGCATGGATATTCTTGGCCGATGCTAGGCTCAGTTAGGACTCGATCTGCACAACAACAATCACGAGATTCTTGCATTGTTTCATTATCCTGGGGGAATGTCCATAGGGCACTTATTCCCTCCCAGATGCTTCTGACATGTTTCCTGATAATAAGAGGCTGATGGCTTCTCGCCTACTTACATCATTCATGAATCTGTTCTTATTCCCTGATCATATTCTCTATGGCAGGGTGGTCCATCAGATTTGTTCGTCTCGAGTACCTTTGATTGATATTACCGCGATAGACAGGTGCGTGTGTTTGCAGCTAGTCCACAAATGTAGCTGTTGTTTAGGAATTGATGGAGCAACATTTTTGTCTTTGCAACAGGTACAGGAGGAATTTTGATATGGTGTCAAATGCAGAGACACATGGTCTTTTGGACGAACTCGTAACACTCCCGCTTTGATCATGTTGCTCCTATTTTCTTATCATTATCGCATGAATGAATCAATTTGTGCATGATGCAAACTATCAACAATTAGGATATCGAATACGGAAAATGGTTAAGATCCCCAAGGACAAGTAACGGGCGAAAAGGGGAAGTTTGATCTCACATAGACATCATTGCCAATCACTTCTTGGATAAAACAATTAGATAGAACATATAGAACCGTTCTCTGACAGTTTTTAAGTGTTTAAAATAAACATCAGCCCATTCAACTTTATCTTGATATCTTTTCGAATTCGGTTCCTTGTACCCATTTACAGAGTAATGGGTTTTCAAGAACTTCACATTCAGAGTATTGTTCTAATGAATGTTATACCCCAGATATATTTACCAGTCCTCTTCTCAGTCTTCCCATTCTTCTTCTCCAGAGACATCTCTCTGCAATCGAGAACTCGCTTTTGAACACAATTCCAAAGATTCTCAGAGTTGAAAAGCATTGGGTCAGGATTTGCAGAAGCAGCATCGAGACTTATCAGGGGCCTTGACTCCTTCAAGATCAGTCACTACTCAGTGATGTAACAGGAAACAGAGGTTCATTAGATGGTCCATGGTGTACTACTGATCATTGTTTTCATGGACAAGACTTGTTTGCAAAGTTGAGTCGCATTATAGCTTCACGAACTTAGATTTGTGCTAGTATCTGCATTGCACTCTAAGGTCATCGAGGAAAGTTAGGCATAGATGACGCATGATATCTCAAGTTCAAGGTGCTCGTACTGCGAATTTGAGGCAAATTTGGGCGAGCAAGCCCCGGTCATGGATGTCAGTTGACATTGCAGACATTCACCCGCCACCTCCATTGCCCGATTATGTAGAATATGTCCAGACCAAGATTAAATCTTTCGAAAGATGGAGCTTCTTCGAAAGTTTCTATTGCTTTTTCTGGGAAGACAACGCAGTTGACAGTTTCCCATTTGTTTGTCGATCCATCGATGGGACGCGGATATCCTTTGGTACTCCCCATGCTCTAAAACAGATGCTGTTTCAAAAGGACTATGTATTGTTTGGGAAGTTGCGGCCATTGGAGGTGAAGTGACTGCTTCTTTGGTACCCGTGATTTCACTGCAGGTGACTTGTACTATTTTCAGCTGATTTACGAACTGCCCAAGATGCGGGGATGGCTTTATTAAAATTTCCAAATTCAATAGTCACCTTGTCTGGTGAGCATAAACTGTTTGTGATATAACTCTTGTCGGATGAACTTCGCTCGGGATCATTGCGAATCCACGAGATCTAATCATGTGGGGGATGCAAGTCCTTTTGTACACCTGTCTCCACCAATCGAATATAGCCCATTTTTGCCATCCATATGTTGGTAACTTGCCTTCGTTCGCCCACGGTAATCTCGTGGACTGGGAAATGTCTTGATGGGATATCTAATGATGACGACGATGATGATGCTGCTGAGTCCTGCAAATGGCTGGCTTTGCTTTTTCTCTGCTGTGCCAAAACTCTCGAGTAAGAGGATCAGCGAGCACGCTTCGGACAGAGCCGAAAGGGAAAACAGCGACGCGTCGAAGCGGTTTGGTCGGCCCCTTCTGGGACGGGCCGGGCCCTGCGTTGCAAGGGCCCTTGGGAAACGCTTCCGCATGCCCCTTCTGGTAAGCGTTCTCACCTCGTGGCATGGACAGAAAACGTCAGCTGCAGGGTCCAAAACTCTGGCTTCGATGCGGGGCTTCTTAGCCCGGATCGGCGGGGCTAAAGGTCGTCCGCTCGAGTCGTCCGTCACTAGCGGGCCAAGCTCTATGTCCACGGTACCTACGCCTCCTGCACTACGTGTTGTTTTCTGTGTGTTCACGCCCATCACGAGAGAAAGAAAGTGCCGTGGTTTCCACCGCACTAGAGTGTCGTTTAGCAGATACATCCGTAAACATACTCGGGCTTGCGGCGCGGCTCATCGCCAATGGCTCTAGACTGAAAGGCGTAAAGCGCATTTGTCAATCACGCGACGGGTTCGACGGACAGAGACACGGTGATGGAGTGACATGGAAGCAAGCGAAGGGCTTCTCGCATCAGATGAACCACCCTAACAGCACGACGCATTGTCTTAGGAGTCAAATCCAAACCATCACTCTCTTCCCCAACAGGTAGGAAATTGCCTGACACCAGTTTTATGTTGTAGTCCAGGACATTTTGACATGTTAGGCGATGTACGATGGGTAGATTATGTCCTCCCCCCTCATGCCTCTTTTCACTTTCGTGACTTCACCGACAGTTGTTCCAACGCCAGTTGAGCCCAAGAAAGAGTTTCATTTACCAAGAAACTCTCCCTATTCTTTACCCTTTTCCCCCCTCCTTCCCAACCTGAAGAAGGTACCTGACATAAGTTATAACTCTCCTGTAGCAATCAAAATCATGAGAGCGGAGTTTCTCCATCTTTATAAGATGTTTAACAAGCATTCCCGAGTTACAAAGGGTCGTACTGTCTGAGAAAAACTCATCTCACTCGTGTAGGATGGTTTGTATATACCAGAAGATGTTGATAAATGGAAAAATTGGTGAAATTGACATTTAATACCGAGTTTTTTGGCTGAATAAATTAATTTTTTTTCTTTTTGGGGAAGAATATTTCAAATGATATTCTATTACAGAGAGTCAAAAGGGCTCTTGGCAGCAGCCTTCACGTGCTGCCGTAGAATAAATTGGGCTTATATTAACGGCGGGGAGTTTTACCTTTCTTCTCTTTATTTTATTCTAGTTTGTGATTCTTTTTGACTGGCTAAAAGTTTATTACCTTAATGCCATATATGTGCGGTCTACCGTTTATGTAATTGAACATGATCAATGTGAAAATTAAATCGAATTTTACAAAATCACAGATATTTGTCTTACATTATTGATTGATGTTACAAACTGATGTAAGGAATGTCCACTTATCTGTTTAGCTGGGATCAAACAAGGGGACACATGCTTTTGTATTGCTGTCCTCAACCTACAATTTCAACATTTACTTGAATTTCAGAATAAGAAAGAAATAGACTATGGCTCCGTTTATTTTCAGAAAATGAATAATATGAAAAAAATTTCTTTGAAAAATCACTTATTCTACTTATAAATAAATGAAAATATTTTCATCGTTCACAAAAATATTTAGATAAAAAGCGTTGTCGGTAAAAAAATATTTTTATTGACTAATTATTTCAAACAATACAAGTGATTGTTTTGAGGAAAACATTTTTATGTATAATTTATTTTCTATGAAACAAATGAAACCCATGTTAAGAATTATGTTAATAGCAATTGAATAATAATTACAAGAGTCAATTTTTTTAAAAAAATTGTAATGCTAGTAATTTTTTTTAGTGAGTATAGTTTTAATTGAATTATATTTCTACATCGATTATCTAAATTTTTATTTAAATAGACTTATAAGGAAATAACCATTTCAACTGTTTAAAATTATGATTTCATGAGAGGAATCAAATTAAATGTAAATATTTTTTTTTCTTGTTAATACTAATGTTTTTTAATAAATAAAGTGAATGCAATCTCGATTGAAGTGGATATATATATTATTGCATTAATGCATTTTATGTTTCAAGTTAGTTTGATTCACTTGGATTAGGGGTGTCAAATGGGTGGGTTGGGTCGGGTTTGGGTCGGGTCAAAAATAGTCCGACCCACATTGACCCATTTAACCCGTTTTTTGACCCATTTTCATGCAATGTAAATTTGATGACCCATACCCGACCCGACCCATACCCAACACATACCCGACCCATATTATCAACACATATTAATATTTAACTTAATTTAAGAAAATCT
This sequence comes from Corymbia calophylla, assembly GCA_014182845.1. Classification (NCBI taxonomy): domain Eukaryota; kingdom Viridiplantae; phylum Streptophyta; class Magnoliopsida; order Myrtales; family Myrtaceae; genus Corymbia; species Corymbia calophylla. The sequence goes on from CM024695.1 coordinate 6,931,868, forward strand.
ACTCCCACTTATTTAGTCCACTTTAAACTTTTCACTTATAAATTATTTGAATAAAAATTTAACATCAAATTTATAAAGTAAATTAAATAATAAAAAATTAGTAAATAAAAAAATGTGGATACCTTTAAATTGAAATAGTTCGAGGAAAATAAATTTTTTTAAAAATCGATTTTTTAATTATTGTTGAGTGAACCTCATTGGATCGGCAACGGAGGACGAAAATGCATAGAAGAGGGGGATGGAAGGAAAGAGATGATGGCTCTACCTAATAATTCACTTAACCCATATTTGACCCATATTTAACTTTCACTTGACCCATATTTGACCCATATTTAACTTTCACTTAACCCATATTTGACCCATATTTAACTTCCACTTGACCCATATTTGATCCATTTAACTAAAAATGGGTCATAATATGGGTTTATGACCCATATTGACACCTCTAACTTGGATAACCGACTTAGAGTGCATTTGGTTCAGCTTTGCAAATGGATTTTGAGTTTAATGCAAATGTTGAAAGCCCAAAGCTACTTAGGGAAATGCAATTGTGTTGGGTAAAATTTTTTTACAAATGAACTTTGAGTTGAATGTGCGTTTGGTAAAAAAAACTTTCGCAATGGGCTTTGAGAGGTATAATATATATCTTCTTCTTTTTTTTTGAAAATTGAACTAAACCATTCGTCGGGGAAGGGCTACAACCGCTAGACTAGCAAAGGGCTGCCTCCTTTTTCAATTAAAAAAAATAACCAGGAGCAAAATTGGAAATATGAAGAATTAGTGAGGATGGTTTTGGAAGGGAAAAAATAATTTTAGCATTTTCCACCAAATGCTAAAAGTTCAAAGCTAATCCTTATTAGTTTTGAGCTTTTAGCATTTTGAAGACTGGTTTTCAATTAAAAGCCACGTCTAAAGCTGAACCAAACGCAGCCTTAAATCATTCCAAAAAATTTGAAAGTCACACCGAATTGATTTTTTTTTGAATAATTCCTCTTTTTATTAGATGATCCAATCTATCTAAATACTTTTAATAAACAGATGAAAAAAATGAAATAGCATAACATATTATAAATGAGTTTAAGTAAAATATATCATTTTAAAACTATTATTATATTCTATTATTTGATTATAGCTACATTTTATAGTCTTTCAAAAGGGAAAGGATGACACACATTAACTCGCAGTAGATACTTAAGACTAATTGTCAATTTCATGCAATTTTGAATGTCATTTACGTGAATTAGCAAGTCGCTTTAGTTGTGGATTGTAGCTTTGAGATGTTTTCCAAATGCCTTGCAAAAGCTGTAGTGTCCTTTTTCACAAATTAATTGCTGCAAAAAAAACTGTACCAAAGAACTTCTCGACATATATTTTTTGTTATGCCAAAGGTTTCGTTTGTTTCGTAAAAAATAAATATTTTGAAACATAATTTTGAAGATAATTGTTTTTGTTGCTTGAAAACATTAATTTAGAAAAATGTTTTTATACCAATATAAACAATCATTTTTAAGAAAATGTTTTTCAACTTATTAATTTTTCATGAAATAAATGGAACCTAAATATCTCTTTATTTTTATATTAGCTAAAAAAATTTCCTGTGTCAATTGACAATTGGCTAATCCGGTGGGAATCCCTAATCGACCACATCTCGTCTAATCATAATGACTTTTTTACATGACCAAGTTTCCCGAAACCCTTAAATCTTGAGATGAATGATATGATTGTCTAAAATGACAAAGAGTTTCACATCAAGAAATCTGAGTTTCTGAACTTGATCTTTGTCCTCCTCTCTCTGTAAATATGCCCACCAAAAAAGTTTCGACTTGTAGATACGATGGGTGCAAAAAGAGATTTTTATACTGTAAAACAGATTTCATGGCTGGCTTTACTTTAGGGAATCAAAGTAACTAATCCCTAACTTTCTCTATTCCACACTTTATATTCTTAATTTTTAATATACCATATTCACTCGGCACGTCAAGCTTTAGAAAATCCTAGACTTTACACTTGGATTATGATGAATAAAAATAAATAAATAATGGGTGCAAACTGCAAAGTGTAGGAATTTGGAAAGAGAGAGGATAAAGTATTGGAATTGAAAAATCACGGTTTGAAGAGAAACATTAAGTTGGGGCTATATTCTCCTTCATCCCCAATTGGAGGACATCACTAATATATAAACTTGATTAAAAATATAAATGTAAGTATATCCATGGTTGTAAACCACCAATCAGAAGTCTCTTCCAATTAGGAATGGAGGAAAATATTGCCTCAAAGCCGCAACCAATCGAAATCCGACGGTCAAAGTTGTCCCTCCAGCTCTAATAGGTCATCCAATTGCAATCCTTTCTCTTGGAAAGAAAAGGAAAATATGGTCATATATTCTCCTTGGAAAGGGCAATCATTTGTTGAAGACATCACATCATTGTGTCTTCATATGCTGGGAAACTATTTGCTCACATTATCAAATATTCAAATCAAACCCTCAAATTTCCTGCACTGACCCAACTGAATTAGTAGTTCGTCACAATAATTAGGAGGGATCCTCGTTGATTCTTAGTTCATTTGATGCTGATCACATGCCCCCCTTAATTATAATTAAATTGCTTCCTAAATAGCTCCTTTGCAGTGCAGAATGTTGAAAAACTTGTGCTTACCCTGCAAAATCCACATCCGAAAGAATTAATGGCACTTTCGGTCTTCCTACTTCAAGAATATTCAATTTATATCCCTGCTTTGTTTTGCTGTAATGTTAATCTTTTGTACTATTCTCTGGCCAAAAAATTAAAATTTTCCATTGCATTTGCATAGGAATGCTGGTCAACATCTGCTGTCTTTGATATGCAGAAGTTTGGTAAAATCAAGTTTGACCATCGTATCAAGTTAAAAGCCACTTACCATCAACAATAGTACTCTCATGCAGATTAGAGTCCCCGATGCATCATTTCTTCTGGTTGTATCGGTGGCAAGAAATCCACCACTCATTGACTTGTGGACTCGTTCACGTAGCGGCGAGAACCTTGTCAATTTGACCATCAACCCCGACTAACTGTAGTTAGAGTCAATACAAAAGCTCTTCTGAGTTACCATATTTTCAAAAGGTTGATAGTGTCTATCGTTGAAACTTGTACGCTTAGGAGTCCGAAATAGCAACTCGACATTTCCCGTTTAGTTTCACACATAAAGGAGTGCCGAAATCCCCTGGAACCCAGGTGAAAAATGGTACGAGGATCGATAGGGTAGCCTCTATGTTTAGGGGCCGGTACTAACTCGGCCAAGTCGATTGGACTGCTGATGGAAGCTCGAAGAAAGATCTCAATCATCGCCCAAGAATGAATAGTGCAATGATTCAGATTATTACCAGATAAACACTAATGCACTGAATCAAGCACGACTCAGTTAACCATCCTGGACCAAGGCACATCACATCAATCTGCAAGATGCCCTCTCACCACAGTCAAACCATCCATATTCTTTTCAGATGTAATAGCCAATTATGATCCCTAAAGACAGAATAAACCAAGTAACTAAGCTCATAATTAGTAAAAAATCTCAAACCCTTCAAAAGAAAACAAAAGGAAAGCATGAAAATAAATAGGAAAACAAAGGAGGAAATTGATCTCGGACGAGCTAGGCAGCATCATGGCCATTGATCTGTATCTGTGCGAATGCAAGCAGGCACTATTCGGTCCCTCCATCATTCCCTCTTGACCGCCCAAAAGCAAAGAAGGAGGAAAAACGTGACCCCCAAACCATCATCTGATTTTCTGCATACATCAAGAGCACACAAGATTTCACAGGTGGGTCCCACGTTTTGTATGGTAGTAGGGCCCCCCCTGGTCCCTGCGCTCCTCCTCTCTTTTGTTTTTGGCTCATACCTTCAATTATGTACGAAGGGCCAACGCTTGCAGATATCCTAAGAATAGAAATGATATCCAAGCAAAAATGCCCTAAAAGAGAGAAGGCTCATTGAAAAGGCACGCTTCCATTTCGGTTTTATCACAAAAACATTATAATCTTCATGAAGCATTTAGGGATTTGCTTCTAATTTGAGTTAATTCATGTTCCTTTTCGAATCTATCAGTAAAAATCCCAAAAAGAAGGTCGACAATACGTGGTTAGAAAGAAATCTGGTATTTTTTTTTTTTACGTGGGCGTTTAGATGACATAGTAGAATCTGAATCACTGGTGCTTGTTGTAGACGTCTCTAATTCAATATTTTTTAATAATATATTATAATTTTATAATGAAGTATTAACAAGGTGAAGAGAGAGGTGGTGGTGGTCCATCAAGTAGACTGCTCATTTGCCTTGCATATGAAGCAACCTTGTAATTCTCTCTCTCTCTCTCTCCTCTCTCTTCTCTCTCTTCTCTCTGTGAAACATTCATGGCAAAAGAATCATGATCAGCACTCCAGCTCAAAACCCATGTGAGGTTCTCCTATCATCTCTTTTCCATTTATTTTTCACCCCCACAAATTTTTTTCATTAAATAATCAATCTTTTCTTTTTCATCCATATAAAGATCTTTATTTATTCTACTCGAAGGTTTAAACTCTCTGTGATCTTCAAACAGACACAGGCTTGAAGTTTTCCTGCTGGCAGAGTACTTTTGTTGTTTTGCTTTGTTTCTGCTAAGTGTCAAAACCCTCGTACATACAGATGTTGGGTACTCCTATGCAGTGCAAGAAAAGTTACAGAGTGATTTTGCTGGAACCCGATCGAATTTGTTTTCCCATTTTCTGTAATTCGGTTTTTCTCACTTAAAAAAAAAAAAAACATCTTACTGTGCATATGTTTGAATAGCGAAACGAAAAAAGAAAAATTCCTGTGTTACTGTGCTTTTGAAGGGCTGTTTCTTGCCTTTTGCTTTAGCAGTCAAGGTTAGCTTGGAACAAAGGTGTGCAATAAGAAGGCCCTGGGCTTTAGAAAAAAAATTTAAAAAAAAAAAAAGAGAAAACTGTGATCTCTTCTCTCTCTCCTCTCTCTCCCCCAGCCTATTCTCTCTCTATCTTTCTCTCTCTTGCACGCATAAACCGCCTCCATGCTCTGCTTAAATTAGCAAAGGGCTTTAAAGGTGATACGTATAGGTTCTGAAGCATTGCTTTTCCTTTCCCCCCGCTCTCTCTCTCTCTCTAACTGGCTTCGGTTAAAGTAGAGAGCGAATTCTGGTTCTCTTTCCATGTTAAAGCAGGTTTTCTAGCTCAAATAAGCTGCGACAGTTTCCTCTCTCTCTCCCTCTTTCTCTCCCTCTCTCTCCCCCCCTCTCTCCCTCTTCTCTAGAGACTGTTTTTAATGCTTTGGCACATGTAATACTTGCGATTCTGTTCATTTTCTATGCCAGAGAAACTTGGGAGGTTTTATGAAATTACTGAGCTCATCTTTTCTCCTCTATGATTCTTGGAAAAGACCGATCTTTTGTGTGATAGTCTTCTTATTCATAGCTTTCTATCTTCTGAGGTTTCTGGTCTATATTTGGTCTATTCTTCACTAGAGCTACTGCCGTCAATCTTACTCGGTTTCTGTTCATCTTATTTCCAATAAACCAACGATTTTTTCGAACAGGGACCCGATTATTCTTGATGGTGAGGGATTTTTCGATAGCTTGAGGGAGTGATATGGAGGTTTGAAAGCAGATATGTGGAGAGGGAAGAGAGTGAGGGAGGAGAAGAGATAGCAATATCTGCAGATAAGCAAAGAAAGAGCCAAAGGAAAAAAGAGAGATAGAGAGAGGATGAATAACAGTAGTAGCAGTAACTTGGGTTCGATCAGCAGCTCTGATCTTATCGATGCAAAGCTCGAAGAGCATCAGATTTGCGGATCCAAACAGTGCCCCGGTTGCGGACACAAGCTCGACGGAAAGCCGGTAACATATCTTTCTTCCTTTCTATCATCTTTATTTCTTCTTTGGGCGCAGCAAATGCGAAAGAAAGAAAATGATAACAAGAGTTTTGGCACCGCTTTTTTTATGAAATCACCGGCGTTTGATACGGCGAGGTGATGATCTTCAGTGAAAAGAGAGAAGATGAAAAATCCCCCCGCCCCACAAGTCTTTCGATATGTTTACATTTCTGCTGCGTTTCGAATGCTTTTTTCTTTTATTTTCTTTTTTTGTTGAATTTTTGTGGAGATTAACTTGAATTTGATGGTAGAGAAAAGGAGTTGAGGGGGTGTTATCGTTTTCCAGGATTGGTTAGGTCTACCAGCAGGAGTCAAATTTGACCCGACAGACCAAGAACTGATAGAGCACCTCGAGGCCAAAGTGGAAGCCAAAGACATGAAATCTCACCCTCTCATCGACGAGTTCATTCCTACCATCGAAGGCGAGGATGGGATTTGTTACACCCATCCTGAGAAACTTCCAGGTCTCCTTTATTTTCTCTACTCTCTCAAGAAATCTCTCTCTCTCTCTCTCTCTCTCTCTCTCTCTCAAGATGTTGAATTTTTACTATATATGGTATACTATTTATATCGAAAAAAATAAAAAGTAATTTTTTTGGCAATCTGTGGAGGGTACTTATCTATGACTACATTGTCTAGCTAGCTTATAACTTCCTCCTCCTCCTTCTCCATGTTTGTTATGACTTTGCAATTCTTCTGCACATGTATATATAGTTGGTTATACCTATGTCAACCTAACTTTGACTTTTTGGGCACACACAATCGTGGTGGTGGTGGTGGTGATGGTGGTGGTGTGTCACTCCGTATGTTCTTTTGTCTGAATTCTTCTCTTTCTTAGGAGTGACAAGAGATGGGTTGAGCAGGCACTTCTTCCACAGGCCGTCTAAGGCTTACACGACCGGGACACGGAAGCGGCGGAAGATCCAGACTGAGTGTGACCTCCAGGGTGGCGAGACGCGGTGGCACAAGACCGGCAAGACGAGGCCCGTCATGGTGAATGGCAAGCAAAAGGGTTGCAAGAAGATTCTGGTCCTCTACACCAACTTCGGCAAGAACCGGAAACCTGAGAAGACCAATTGGGTCATGCACCAATACCATCTCGGCCAGCACGAGGAAGAGAAGGAAGGGGAGCTCGTGGTATCCAAGATATTTTACCAGACGCAGCCGAGGCAGTGCAACTGGTCCGAGAGGACCATTCCTGCCACTAGCACTTCTGCTCTTGCCGCAGAAGGAAGCGGGGATCCAAACAATAGTAGCAGAAGAGGCGGCGGTAGCGGTGGGAGTGGAAGCTCTTCTACTTCGAAGGAGGTGATCTCTCGGACAGATGACATCTCCGGAAGCGCAGTTATCACCGCCGTTACTGCTGCAATTTCGACTTATGGCACTACCACCACTGATATTCAACAGTTGAAGTCAGAACATTTCGGGTTCGTCCCATTTAGAAAAGGCTTCGATGAGGTAAATTCTTAAATTTCCATGCACATTTTCGTCAAACAAGCGAACCAATGTATATAGCCAATTTTGCTTCTGGATTCTTATAGACATTGCTTTCCTCGCACCGTGGCTAAAAAGGAATCTATACCCTTCAACCTTACATGAAGTGAGTTGTTAAACTTTTGGCAAATTTTACTAGGAAAGATGAAACATCCTCATCTGTTACCAAATTTTAATTTTTTAATTGAGAACATCTAGGTTGATCACGAAATTTCTCCTATGAAAATAACAAAAATGACTCATTTTGATGCACGTAAGTACGTGACCAACTTGGTTGTATGAAATTAAATTTTCGTTTGACATTCTTTCTGTATCTTTCTTGGATAACCCATTGTCTAGATAGATGAGTATATGCTAGACATATTTCTTGGATCTTAAGACTGAAAAGGGTTTTGGTCAAATTGAATGAAAAGGGCTTCTCATCTAAATGATTTCACAGTTTCGCCTTTTTCTTTCGTATTGCACATTAAATGCAACTTGGAAATAATCACCATCAGCTAACTAAACTCTTGCTTGACAAGCGCAAGGTTTACATCACAGCAGAGAGTGAAATAAAGCAACATAAGAAGAGAATAAAGCAACATAAAAAAGGGGAGATAAAAACTAAGGGGAATAAGGAGAGAATGAAAAAGGACTAGTTAGCTAAAAACTGTGTTCACAATTAGATAGTTTTAGCTGGGTTAATTACTTTTGCATATAGGTGGGAATTGGAGAAGCTTCAACAGGAAGGGAAGCCCCAACATCCGGCACCTGCGAGGACATCAGAGATCATCATCAGTACCAGAGGTTGCATCATCCTGTGGCTCCTCATGATCATCAGCTCCATCATCAGCACCATGTCCACCACCCAATCGCCACTGCGGCGTTCCACATCAGCCGCCCCTCGCACCCGATCTCCGCCATCATTGCCCCACCTCCTCCTCTCCACCAGACGGCGGCCTCCATCAACATTCTCGATGAGGACTCATTCCACGTCTCAAGGATGATGCTCCAGAATGAATTCCAGGTACATATATAGTTTTCTAAAGTGCCCCACGTTTCTTGTTTCATCCATATAATCCCATGCGAGAAGCATTAACTTGTGTCAAATGTTGAAACTTTCAATTTATATATTTAGCTGCTGAATTTTCTGTTACCAATGATCAAGAATTTCATTCTTTTTTGGAGTTGCATTAGCTCTCTCTCTCTCTCTCTCTCATATAGCACACAATAATTTATTCATTTTGCTTGCTGCTGTTGCATGCTCAGTCTAGTGTCAAATACTATATTGCCACTGCGACTGCACTCATGTGAGTAGTGCTAGTTCAAAATGTCAGCTAAGTTGGGAGCAATTACTGTCATTTTCTCCACTCTCTTCTCCCCTTTGAAGACATTATCATGATTCAGACGCAACTTTTTTTATTTTTTTTCAATTCTTGACTTCTTTTTCCATTTATTTTTTCATGAAATGAAATGAAAATACACACAGCAACAGCAGCAGCAGCAGCAACAGCAACATCAGCAGCAAGAACATCATAAAATGGGAGGGAGGTCAGCGTCTGGTCTGGAGGAGCTCATCATGGGATGCACTTCATCGTCGACAGATATTAAAGAAGTGAGTTATGAACACGAAGTACCTTTTTGACTCTGAATTCCATGAGCCTAGAACTGTCACTATACTATGCATGCAAGTAACTCAAAAAGAGAGCAAAAAGAAGGAAGATAAACCCTTGTTTTTGTCATCACGACTATTTAATAAGCTTAAAGAGAGAGACCCTCAGAATCCCCTTTCTTTATTTTTCTCTTTTATTTTCTTTTCCTCCTTTTTCCCTTTCCTCCCTTTTCTCAGTAAGCATTTTTTGACGAGGGTATACGAGGCTTTGAACAGCATCTGCCTTAGGAAAAGAATTACATTAAGGACGTACATTAAAGTTTAAGAGGAGTGCGCATTTAGGGCTTAATTCAAAGAGTTTTTATTTTGTCCACCGCCGGTGTAAACAAAAAAAGCTGCAAAGCAACTTACAAATTCTAACTGCACACATATCAATATATTTAAGTAGGATCTGTAAATCCTGTTTTTGGCTAATGATAGTGGATAAAATAAAAATTCTAATTAGAAAGCATTGGTTGTAAAATATCCTTAGTCAATAATTGATGGAACTCGACATGAGCATTGTCTAGTGATGAAAAATAATTCAATCGAGATACTATTTGAAGGGCTTTTGGTTGTCATGAATTTATTTTCTATATTAGTTTTTGTCTATAATGTTAGCTACCAATATGTAAAAAATTGAGTTCTTTCTGTTACATTAAGATCAAACTTGAGAGTCTAAAAATTTGAAGAAAACATATAAAACAAAAAGAAACAGCAGCCAAACCACTCCAAAATATCAAACAGACATTCTTGGAAAACTGAGGAGATAAAAATGGAGAGAAAGATGAAAAAGAAAAATGTGAAGCTTTCCCAATGTAGTTGCGAGGGCAATAATTTGCAAGTGATCAGAAGGAGTGATGATGGGATTAGACAGCCTTCTTTCTCCGTAATAATGATGCTTTTGTGTCCTCCGTAACAACAGACAAACCAAACCCTGCTTCTTCCTTCATTGTTTTCATGCGAAAAAGTCCGTCGTACAATCCCCAACCCCGAGCCAAAACCCCCTCCTTTTTTAATCCTTTTCTTTACCACATGCTCCTGCAGTTTTCTCTCCTATCTTTACTCTTCTTTTGTTTTTTTAATCTTTTGACACCTTTCTGTTCTTCCCACGTCTTGCAGGAGTCATCAATCACGAACCAACAAGAACCTGAGTGGTTGATGAAGTACTCCCCCTTCTGGCCCGACCCTGACAATCCGGATCATCATGGGTAGGAGTGAAGAATTACAGAGAGAGAGAGAGAGAGGGAGAGAGAGGAAAAAAAGAAGAAGAAGAAGAAAAAAGGGTTTCGAACAAAATGCTCAGGGACATCATCATTATCAGCAGTATCATGAGTACTTGAAGCCCCTTCTCTAACAAGTTCTTTTCAAGCTTAGAGAGAGAGAAAGAAAGAGAGAGAGGAGAGAGGAGAGAGACCAAAGGACACCTACACAGTATGTACTTTGTCTTTCCACTTTGTCCTTCTTTTGTTTTTTTGGTTATTAAGGTTCTCTCTCTCTAAAAAAAAAACCAGAACTAACTGTTTAACCGTCCATGTTGGAAAGCAAGGCGTGGGGAAAACAAAGGAGAACGAAAGAGGGAAAAAGAAAAAGAAAAGAGAGGAAAAAAAAAAAACCAAAGAAAATGAAAGGAGCCTCCCCCAGAAAAAGCTGCTCTCTCTACTGACATTTTCGAAGGAGAAGCCAAAGACCCAATAAAGCAAAAAAAAAAAAAATACACCCTGCATGAAAATCAGTGCCGCATGATTACCATATCATCTTGTGTGGCTATATTCTCTCATTATTTTATTTATTTTTTCCCTTGCTCTCAAGAAGTATGTGTAATCTCTTTCTTTGTTCTTGGTTACCCTTTATTTAGAAGCAAAAGAATATACCACATAATTTGTACAAATAGGAGGACAACTTTGTCGATTATGTTGTGACTATTCACTTTCTTGATCAATTGTTATGGATAGTGATTCAATATTCTTCTTTCCTTTCGAATGATTACAAATGTGTATGAATGGATTGTTATATTAATAGGTGGCCTCATATAATCTTTCAGTTAATCACTCTACGGTATCAAAAGTCAGGATAAATTGTTCTTTTTTGTCCATTACTGTTGGTTTGCAAATTATGGATATGTGAAATAGCCTAATTGTCCAATAATTATTAAGCTAACCGTGTATTTCTAATCAAGTCTTTTTCGAGTACTAATTTTTTCATACTTATGTGAAGACTGTTACTTTTCATGAAATCCTAGCTCACATGTGTAGAACTAAAAAACTACATGCGTTCATATATCTGTTAGTTAATTACTTAATTAATACATCCTACATCACATATTATTATTATATTTTAGGGAGTATTTTTCCTTTTAACTCCATTAGTCTTGCTAACATTTAGCATCACGACATCAAAATAGTCTTACTATAGATATATGAGAGATGCTGTACGCTCGATACGCTCTTGAGCTGGCCAAACCATTTTTCGCAACAGAAAAAGAGAATGAGAACAGGAGTTCCCCATTGGTAATGTTGCGTTTGATGTTTAAAATCTAATAAACGGCATGGCAATGCATCAGAAATTCATAAAGAGTACCAGCTAGAAAACCATGCAGCAAAGTAGCAGTTTAAATCGGAAATACTCCTATGAAGAAATTTCAGATGAATGATTTTATACAGGACTTGCTGCTAACAATAACTAACAGTTTTTATCTCTGCTAATCTTCATCATTTGAGATGCACGATAGCCTGTGGATGCAACGGATGTCACATCTTAGCCGATATCATGTTGATAGGCGGAGTCAGCAGACATTATCATGTATTAAATCAAGTCAAGATGTGAAGCTCAATGATGGTGAAGCTTTTCCTTTGATCGTTTACCCAAATATTTCGCCACCTTTCGGAGCTAGAATCATGCATGGCAGTAATCATCATTCAAAGTCAATCATGCACTGTATAGCAAGTGATGTGGTTTGCCTTTGGTGCAGTAATCATTATTCATAGAATGATTTCTGAAGCAATGCTTTGATTAACACGTCATCAGTCAAAGTTAAATGAACCACCTTTCTAATCCTCATCGAAATTAAATTTGTAAACAGAATTCAATAAGATTCAGTCAGATGGTACCGAAATAATCGGGTGCTGACCGCCATTTCAATCTACTTGCAACTGAACACTCATCTTTTGGATCGATCATGGATTCGAGTTCTTAGTTCGCTCGCCGAAAAATCTACACCAAATACTAGTTCAGAGAATATTATCTGCCCGTCTGCAATCTACTCGGATCGGGTAGTAACGGAACCTTGGAATAGAGACAGAGCTCTCTCATCTCGGGCCATGCTATTGTTTTTGTTTACTTGCAGACGTTACGGACTTTGCTGCTTTGTTTTATTCCATATTCCTGCTCTTTATGCGAGTAAATGAGACTAGAGATATAGCTCGTGTCTTTGTGTTTCTGTGTAATAGACAGAGAGAGAGAGAGAGAGAGAGAGAGAGAGAGAGCGCTATATGCACCATCTTTATTTCCTTCCTGGGGACGTGCATGAAATAAAGATAAAAATAAACGGGAAAAGGAGGCAGCTTCATCGTAGTTTTATAGGGAATAAAGAAGGGAACAAGAATAAGCTTTATGTCTTAAAATGACCATTTTCTCCGGCCTCTTTGGAAAACTATGCTCGGTACATTCTCTGTTTTTCGTATAAATTATAGCCCGCATAAGTATCGTATTGCGTAATCGAAGACCAGTATGGTATAAAAGATTACAGAAACATTATAAGTTAGGGACTGTAGCTGTGTTTTGTACATGGCTTTAATAGTGGGTGAAAGCATCGGATTGCTGATCCGTCATACGAGCTTAGCCTCCTTAGTACCCCCTCTCGTACGTGCGAATCGGATGAGAATAGCATTTAAAGAATGAAGAATTAGATGAAGAATAAATCGCGAGGAATATTGAGCATTAATTTGGGTTATGGAAAAAAAATAGAAACTTAACTCTACTGCCATGTTAGAGAATTTTTTACTCAAGAGCTCAAAGTATCGGGCAAAATATACTAGATAGACCCAATTATTAATTTACCAAAGTCGAGCGACTATGAAAATTCTACTGTACATTCTTGCTGACCAATGAATTGAATCTAGATATTTTGAACATTCCATTAAAAGTCGACGGGTACTGTTTCTTCCTGCTGCACACACGATGACCGCAAAGCAAGCAACAAGGTGAAAATAACAGCATAATTGAACTTTAAGCCCCTTTCACTTGCTAGTTGGTAGAGAATCAACACACCGATGGATACATAGATGCCCTAAAGAAAGCATTTTGCTTCTCCAAGCGATGGTTAAGAGGATAGTAGAAAGAGAAAGGAGATGTGCCTCTTTAAAAAGGGGTAATGACATGTCCTGCTCAGCCCGAAAAGGTGATATTCAAATTCTTCCAATCCATGGAAGATTTTGGGGTGGTCTCTTTCTTGGAGGGGTGGGGGGAATTAGCAATAAAACTAGGGCATTAAGCAGGCTTTTGGGTCTGCTGATTTGGTCCCATAAAGAAGTTGCAGGAGGAACTTAAGTAGTGCAATGAGGAATATCACAACATGGCCAAGACCCAACTTTTTTGGGATTCTTCCGTAAGGAATTTGCTGCTTTTTCTTCAAGATGGTAGCCCACCCTCCCTCTCTCCCTCTCACCTCATGAGCTCAAAGATATGTAGTTTGGTTTTGTGCCATGGACCTAGTTAAGTTCACTTAATATTTATATTCTATTGCTTGCCGTTTCAGGCATACTTTTTTGTTAGTGCTGTGAAGAATCCTATGACAATATATTAAGGAAAAAAAAAAAGAGAAAAGAAAAAGGATTATGACCGACTTGGGTGTACCCAGATGGTAAGCTTTGGGGTGGGTATTCCTTTAAAGTATTACCTAGTTGACACGCTCTTTCCAACTTCATTTGGTAATCGGAGTGACAGAATTCTCTTTTATAGTATACTCGTCTTCATTAGTGTCACAACTCACTTGGTAATATAAATATAAATATATATATTTATAATTATGGCTTAGCCCTTTTTCTTAATACGGTTCGAGAGGTACCTCTCATGATTTTTTATTTTGTCCTAGAGGGTATTGGGAATTTCATATTATTCTTATATCATCTATAATAATCTATCAATTCATGTTGACCAACCCTGTGGATCCTACGAAATTTGGAATTGTGCCGATATTGTTGCCAATATTGTCAATGCGCACATGAATTCAAAATTAGTACATGAACTGGACTTAGGATTGTACATCGTGTTGGTGTACACACTTCCAAAGCTCTAGTCCTAGTACTTAAAATTTATTATAAAATTTATTAGTACATAGCCACAGTAGAAAAGTACCAAAAATGTCATAAACCTATTGCATTAGTATCAATCAATCATAAATCTTTCAATTAGATCAATTTAGTCCTAAACTTTTTCACATCAGTACCAATTCAATCTACCAACCAATATAGGCTGGAAATTGCTAACGTGGATGCCAATAGTCTTACATGGCATGATTGGCATTGACATTGACAAATGTCATAATTTTTAAATATTTTTCAAAAAATTTTATTGTTTTATTGCTTTTTTACTATTTTCTCTTTTCTTTTTCTATACACTATTGACTGACGAGGTTACTAACCGACCATCGCCGGCCATAGATGAGGGCCAACGACCCCGCCTGGTTCAAGCGAGGGCCATCGTGTCCTCGCCGGCCACAGGTGAGGGCATCAGGCCCTTGCCTAGTCTGGGCAAGGCATCAAGGCCCTTGCTCGTGGTCGGTGAGGGTCACAACACCCTTGCCTAATTTGGGTAAGGGCGTCGTAACTCTTGTTGGCCAACCCTCGCCTAGCTGACACCCTTGGCTAGATCAGTTTGTGTCTAGCAATGATAGGTCAACAACCTCACTGTACAATAGGATAAAGAGAAATAAAGAAAAAAAAAGTATCTAAAATTCTGAAAAATATTTAAAAATTATAAAATAATTTTAATGCCAGAACTAACTGTGCCACGTAGGACCGTTGAAATCTATGTTAGCAATTTCCAACCTAAATTGGTTAGATGGACTAAATTGGTGCCAATACAAAAAGATTTAGAACTAAATTTGTTTAATTGAAAATTTTAAGACTGAATTGATACTAATGTAACAGATTTAAGACTTTTTCAATACTTTTCCCTAGCCACAATCTATGAGCATGAAATATGGAGTAACCTCGTTTAACTCATTATTTCGATCAAAGAGGCTGTTTATATGACTAATCATGTTTGATCTCGATCTTTATACACGTACCCAAGGCAGCTCTAATCATAAGTTCATCTATCAAGTTAATCTAAGAAGGGGATAAATTAGGCCTTGTCTTAAGTAATTGCGGCAGTCAACGCGCTTCTTTCCTGGACAGTTTTGGCCTCTCCATCTCCAAGAATGAAATTCACGTTGTTCTTGGTGCTGTCGATTCAAATTAATCTCGACGTGATGGAGACGTATCAATATTCCTCGCATGCATAATCAAAAGAGGTCCTTAGTGGCTATATATCATGAGAGGACCTTTCTTTATGGTCCAATACTAAAGAAGGAAGACTCGACAGTTGACACAATAATTAGTAAACAAACATTAGGTGCTGAACGTAATATACGCCGGAGAAAGAATCCATGCACATAGAAAAATCATGGCGCTGAGTACAAAATGATTATCGGATGACAATGCGGGCAGACACTCGAAAAGCTTGGACATGTCTTTGCCCCAATAAAACTTATGATAGTGTCGTCCAACGAAGATGCAGATTGCAGAGAATGGAATTTATGCTTTTCTTTCCTCCAACGTTATCCGCTTGAGTTAGTGGTCCAAAAGATACACACGCGAAAGGTATTTGTCCCCGGGAATTGATGGAGCTGACGGCTGAAAGATGGGCTTGAAGCCCATCAAGCCAGGGTACGAACTGTAGTGAGAGAACAATAGCTCTGATGGAGCAAGCATGTAAGCTGAGAAATTATAAGAACGCTTGCCGATTTAGTCTTATTCCCAACTCGGAATCTTTGAATCGCAATTTCTTTATCGGATTTTCTGGTAAAGGTTGTTGAGTTCGGCAGTCAAATCACGCAAAGCAAGCATGAACAACGCGGTAGACAAAAAGCTACCGAAGATCCGAACCAAAACATTACCTGACTTGTAGAAAAGGGTACATTTTTTTATTCACAAAACAGAAATGCATCTCTTTAGGCCGTCATCTGTGACTTCAATCAATGGGAAAGATATTAGATACAAGGGGACCAGACAGGATCGCTTATTTTACAGTTTACCCCCGTACAAGCAACGCAGGACCATGCCGAGCACAGGTTGGCAATTAGCCATCATGTGCCTCAGGCACCGCTGTCAGCCCACCGACTGGTCCACAGCCACCACAACCCCTCAAAGAAGCATAAAGGCATGACAGCTTCGTAACCTCAGGGCTACCGACTCTTGCCTTTGGAGCGTCCACCTTCTGCCTGCCAAAATGACCATCAGAAATCCCACAATGCCCTTCCGTATCGGCATCTGTGTTGGTAAGTGCATCTTCAGGGGTACAGCAGAGTTCAGTGGCTGGCCTTTGCTTGCTGTACTCTTGAACTGCCTGCTTAGTATGATGTTGCCAAGGGGACTCGGAGTCAAGCAGTGAAGTTTAAAAGCATGAACACCTCTTGGGACCACCATTACACGTTTGTACTAGGGTTTAGAAATGCGGCCAAGATAATGACATAACTATTGCTATACTGGTGGAAAGCGAAACTCATGCATAAATATATTATTCAAGCAAGCAACAGATCTAGCCTTTGAGCCTGATGTGAGCAGTATCATGCAGGAAAAGACTGTAAAATAAATTACTGGCATAAAGCTTGTGAAAAGTCAATCATTTATCTTTGAGACTACTTTGGATGAGGTTGACCTTCCACCCAGTCGCCATTCTTTCGAAGTGGTTTCAGATCAAGACACCCTATGAACTCAGTTAAAGAAGCAAAAAATATTAGTGGCACATCAGCATTCTTTTATTCATTTAAAGAATGCTTGACTAAGTGAGTTGATTGAAACCCCTTAAGAGCATAGTGACCAGAGTGAAATTAACCATAAAATTGAAGAAACAGAAAAGTAACTTGTCCAGCAATTCCTTCAATATGATGCAACTGCATTACTTAATCAAGATTGTAATGATAGGCGTGAACAAGAAGAATAAGCAGTGCTTCTCACCTTCCACTGAGAGGAAGTTAGCAGCACTCTGGGCCTCCTAGAACGCACAAATTCCAGGGCGGCGCTAGGAGTCATGTGCTTATGCTTCACCTGCAATACTTGAAGCAGCCAATGTCACCCTCAATTATAAGCCAATAGTGATAAACAGCACAGTCGATATGTCTGCAACAAACTGACAGTATCCTTAATTAAGGCCTTCTTGTATACCAAATAGCAGAGCACAACTGTTGTGCTCCTTCCTCTCCCAGCTTTGCAGTGGATGTAAGTTTTTCGGCCACAAGATGCGTTCCCTGAATCACAGACAGGACAAGTTGTTGGGACAAAAGACGAGTTTTTTTCAATCTAATTGATAGCAGAACCAGATTGCCAGCCTCACGGCATTTACTGACTGCATTTGTGAAGGATTACTTACTATGAATAAAGTCCACCGCCTGGTCAATATCAGCAAGAGAAGGAGAATAAAGATAGTCTCTTGTAGGTATCACCAAGTGATCAATTTCATAATCCTGGCGAGCACAGAACAAGGAAACTATTAAAGACCCTGAATGTCCTTTTGAACATGACTTACTCAATGGGCCGAAAATCCCAGAAAGAAAGGAAAGAGGTAACTGACACGATAAAGGGACGACGGAACCAAGGTTTCGTAAGGTTCATTGAGAGTGATGACACCATCAACACCAAGCCGCTTCAACCGCCGAACATCCTTGCGGAACGGAACTGCGCCTAACAAAAGAAACTGGTATATATCGACCTGGATAAATAGCATATCAGAAAATAACAGCTTTTCTTCACCATATCAATTCTACCCAATCTATTTTGCTCTGGAAGGCGTCAAGAACAGAAAAAGCCAATGAAATTCCAAGTGTCCAATCGAAATACACTCCAAACTATTATTCGCAATTTCTATTGTAGCTGCGTACCCACGGTTTCAACAATTTAAGCTCAAAAGCTCCAACTATGCATTATTAACTTCTTCTGCCGGGATCTTGAAATAAGCACCTATCTTAGTTTCACATAAGTCAACAAATTCAAGAGACCAGAGCACAAACACATCAGTAATCATGCCGCTGTATCTCATCAATGATACCCATCACCGCCCGCAGTCATACGAATCAAGCAGAGCAAACTTTAAGCTGCAATTCGAAACCGGAGAAGGAAAAGACCAACCAAAACGAGGGTTCGCGACAGATTCCCATACCTCGTCGACTTCATCCCACCATCGGAACTCGGGCTGGAGCTTGTTCCTCAGCACGTTGTACAGGAGAGTGGGGTAGAACAAGACCCTTGCGCCCGCACCCACCAGAATGCGCTTCCCGTCGAAGCCGCGACCCGCCGCGCGGCACGGGGGCCGCCGTTCTTCTCGCCGCCGTTCGGTTCGTCGACCTTCACCATGCCGCTCGATCCGGCGAGGAAGAGCAAACGAAACGGCTTTGCTTCGGAAGAAATTTCGGACAAAAAGGCAGGACAGTTGCGTATATTCACTCCTATGACAGTTGTCAAGCTGACAGGGAAAGGGGAATAAGATTACTTGTATATAAAGGCTTAGTCCCCAAACATATCCCCAATTTTAAGTTAATTTTCAACTCTACTCCTAACCTTTTCAAAATAAAAAATTCCAACTTCGGATCTAGCCTAAATTTGCCCCGAAGTTGTTTTTGGTTTAAAAAACCTTACTTTAGATTCAGTCTCAAATGTACCGAAACTTTTTTTTTTTAAAAAAATCACAAACTTTTTATATTAATATCAAAACAGCCTTTGTTAGCCCTTCCTTCGAAAATCATCATTAGTAATCCCTAATTTCCCTAACTTTCATATTAAAGAATAGTCTCATTCAAAGATAATTATCCAAATCACCTTATTGATGTGGATTTGTTACCACATGAAAAGGCTTCAAACTACTAGTAGAGATTCTTGAACGGAGGCTTAACGGGATCTGATTTGAGACTAGATTAAAAATATGTGTTTTTTCTTTTACAAACAAAAGTTCAAGATGAATTTGGGATTACAGTTAAAGCTAGCGATTTTTTTTAGCAAAAGAATATTCGAGTGGAATTAGGGCTGGACTTAAAGTTTGAGGTATCTTTTAGACAAAAAAAAGTTCGGGACAAAATTGAAACTAGATCAAAATCTCAAGGTTTTTTTGAAAAAAAAAATGTTAAGCAAAATTGAAACTAAAACCAAGGTTTAAAGTCTTTTTAGACAAAAAAATAATGACAGAATTGGAACTGAATTTAAATTTGGAGATTGTTTTGGAGAATTAGACATGCATATGAAGATGATATAAATTTTAGGGTTAATATTGCGAAAAATCTCAAATTGGTACGCATTTAATAAATTTATCTCAAATGATCACAAAAACCCTGAAACTAAAACACTTGTAACAAAATTTACCCCAAATTAATTTTTTAACCTCTAAAAGTCACAAATTGATACATTTATGACAAATTTATCATCAAATATAACACAACAAATCACAAAATTAATATAACTATGACACAACAAGAATAAAATCACAAATAAGTATATCAGTTAGCAATTGGATAGTAAAATTTAACATAAACTAATAGGGATAAATTTATCACTAATGTACCGACTTGAGATAAATTTGTGAAATATATACTAATTTGGGGTTTTTAATAATCAAAAAATTAGTTTAGATACAGATGTATCAATTTAGAATTATTTGTAGTATCAACTCTAAATTTTATTATCAAGTTACGTGGGTTATTTTCAACGAGAAGAGCAACTCCTTGACTATTAAGACGAAACTAAATATTTCTATAGTGAGCAAGAGAGAGAAAAACGGAATTGTTCAGGCCAAAAGTTAAAAAAATTCCTCATGTTTATTCATTTTTGCTTCCCATTTCCATTCTTTCTTTTATATATTTTATATTTTTATTTATTTATCTTGAAGGGTAGGTTGCGTGCATAATCTTCTGTCCCCAGTGAACATGGAAACAAGCTGCCACCCATTATTACTCACAGAAGCACGCGCTTTGCTTGTTGCGCCGCTTTACGTTGGTTGGAATCACATCAAGGCTCTCTTTTATGAATCCCCCCAATGATGAACTCCGTACCCCACGATTCCCTCTCTCACTGCTCGTGTAGCGAGCAGTTCCGATGGTCCATCGCATCTCGTCTTTCGTCTCGGTAGCGTTCGGCACAACAGCCAAGAACATACCGTGATCGGCTGTTGTAGATTGCCACGAGTTTTCATAATGAAGTTCGGGATGCTTATGCTGTCTGATGATCCTCTGAAGCGAGCCGTGTGGGGTAATAGGAGTTCCATGCACTATGTAGTGCATGATGCCTGTCGGTTCACGTGAGTTGGTAATAGCGATGACTGCATCGAGTCACATTTAATCCGTTTTGAGAGGACTAGGGAGAAAATGAAAGAATTAATGCCTGGCAGGAGCCCATTCATGTCAAGTTCGTCATTGCTTCCTCTCTGGCGAAACAGTCACTTCGGAACAAGGGCAGTCTTGAATGATGCAACCTTCTTGATAGTAAATTAGATAACCTCCTGCTGCTGCTCTCTCTCTCTCCCTCTGTCTCTCTGTGCATGCAATTTGCTTAAGCTAAATTGTACAGCGACTTTGCTGTTCATGGTGTGAGTAAATCCTGACTTTACTGCCTGTCCATCATTGAACGGTCAACACGTCTAACAGAGCTACACAATAATGGAATCCCAAAGTTTAGAGCCACGGATCAAGAAATTCTCGTAGGGACAACAACTGGAGCAAATGCACCACAAAGCCAAAACCCCACCACTCCTTTTCCCCTTTCCACTGAGCATACTTGTGCAGACAACCTTGCAAGCATATTAAGGCACAGAACACACCTTGCGGGCTGCAGCCACCCACACCTAAAGAAGAATGGAGAACTGGCTTTTGGCTTTACCACTCCTCCTGGCAATGCCGATTGAAGCAGCATATGTCGGCGGTGGAGTCAGCATTGGGGTGGGCAGCGGTACTGCTGGAGTGGGCAGCGAGCATGGAGGCGGAGCGGGCAGTGTCTGGATGGGTGGAGGAGGGATCAACACCCCAGCTCCAGGAGGTTCAAGGCTGAGCAATGCCTACACAGCTCTCCAGGCATGGAAATCGGCGGTCACCGATGATCCAAACAAGATTATGGAGACTTGGGTTGGCTCTGATGTGTGCTCGTACAAGGGAGTGTTCTGCTCAGATTCTCAAGATGGAATGGGACCTTTTGTTGCAGGCATAGATCTCAACAGGGCAAATGTTCAGGGAACTCTCGTCGAAGAACTGTCTTTGCTCACTGACATGACCCTCCTCCACCTCAACAGCAACAGATTCTCGGGATCGGTCCCCAACACTCTCAGAGATCTATCTTCTCTACAAGAGCTAGACCTCAGTAATAATCAGTTCTCAGGCCCTTTTCCTGCAGTTGTTCTTGAAATGCCAAATCTCATTTACTTAGACCTCAGATTTAACAGCTTCGCCGGCCCAATACCAGAAGACCTTTTCAACAGTAAACTTGATGCCATACTTGTCAACAACAACAACTTTGAAGGTGAGCTTCCTCAGAGCCTAGGCAATTCTCAAGCTTCAGTGATCAATTTGGCCAATAACAAGTTCAGCGGAAGCATCCCGGCTGGTTTCGGTCTGATGGCCTCCAAACTGAAGGAGATTCTCTTTCTGAATAACCAGTTATCAGGATGCATTCCTGAGGGAATCGGGTTGTTCACTGAGATGAAAGTCTTCGATGTGAGTTACAATTCATTGATGGGTCATTTGCCCGATACGCTCTCTTGCTTGGGCCAGGTCGAAGTCCTGAACTTGGGGCACAACCGGCTGTCGGGGGAATTACCCAACCTGGTCTGTTCGCTAAAAAGCCTCATGAACTTGACAGTGGCCTACAATTTCCTGTCTGGGTTGAGCCAGGAATGCACGAAGCTGTTCTTTAGGAGCGTGGGCTTCGATTTCTCGGTCAACTGTATTCCTAATAAGGACATGCAGAGGCCTCAACCAGAGTGTTCTTCCACACCAAGAGGAGGGCTGAGTTGTCTAAGAATACCTTCGGCACAGCCCCTTGTTTGTGGCGGGACTGCTGCTCTCCCTGGGACAGCTTCAGATCTGGCCTTCGAGTCACCATGAGCTGAGTCACCCAACTATGATAGTTGAACTATCAACAGGTTGGTTATGGCTGTCTGAAATTAATGAGTGTATGATTCAGAGCATACTGTCTTACTTTTCTGATATGTTAGTTTAAACTTTTCATGGGAGCTGTACTGGATAAGATAACTCTTGAAATTGACTGGGTTTTGTGAGCCTATAGGTAACATATGTGTAGGTTCACCGCGTTTTATGTTTATTGACTGGGAAAGGCAGCTATAATAGTCGCAACTTGCCATTGTCAAAAGAATGTCTAACCATCTTGTGGCGCATCTGCCAATTTTCTTAAATACTACCACCACATTTAGATTGTTACACTTACAGATCCATAGTAGAAACACTAACACCCAAAATTCAGCTCCATAAGACGCACGCTGCCCAAAGAAGGAACAAGAAGAAACCACACAACCAGGAAGGCACAAAAAAGAGAGACTGAAATAAGATGATATAACAAAGCTTCCCATCGAATTATTCATGTTGCATCCTGCAAATACTCATACAACATAGAAAGAAAACGGTTAATTTAGCAGAAGAGAGAGGGAGGGCTTGGAATTTTGAGTTCATTAGCACAAAGATGATTATCTTCAGATATGTAAAGAAGTTTTGCAGGTTTTGAATTCCTTGGTCAAGGACCAAAAAAAGTTTCACAAATTCTGCAAAAAGAAATGCACCATAGATATATTTTTATCAATTTAGAAGCTCACACCAAGCCCATGAATACAGGGAACATAGAGGAAAGAAAAGACATTATTCGTGTGCATACTTTTTGTCAGTACTGTGAAATATAGGAGGCAAACCTAAAATGAGATGGTCGGTGTATTGCACCATCATATTCGAAGTTTGCAGGTACTTCACCCTCAAAACACCGACGGGTTTTGAAAAATAGGTTTAACACAGAGCGTATGTGCCCAACAAATCACAATAAGAAGTGTAGCTCCATTTGTTCATCTTATTGAAAATGAAATCACATTAAGTCAATGCCTGGCACTGGCAATGGCAAATGAATTGTGCAGAAAAGAATCACGTTCATTAAATGCAAATCAACGTGTCGCATCCATGTTCTCGTGCTTCAGAGTTTTGACATCATTGTCATCAAGAAATGTAGTACATAGGGTTCGGGATCTTGAAAGATCGTTTTGCAATAGCAAAGCCTAGTAAATCACTCCACTGGTCTCCAGAGCTCCCATGAATTGTATAACCCTGGCTTTCCAATTCAGACCTCCTCTCTGATTTATAGACAATTGCAGGTTTGCCTTGATCAGTAGCATTCCTGATTTTATTTAAAACAATGGGAAAAGTCCAAATCAGATGTATGAATATACAAAGTAGCACACGATATTGCTAGCATAACCAAAAAAGGGCTGAAAGACAGAGTACAGATCTTTATTTCACAGTTATACCTCAAGATAAGCCTTTCCCAGTCACTGTACCCAGCATATAGAAGATTCTTATGCGTAACGTTTCTTTGATGTTCACTGCGCCCAGTCAGCAGAAAGATCGTGAAACCCAGCTGCTGAAGCTCCTTGTATAAACTTAAGCTTGCAGGTAAAGCAGGGGCCTCAGCCAAATCCACCCATTCATCGAAAGAGTTCTCATTAAAGGCCTCTGATCTAAGATCAAAATAAAAACAAGTCAACAACTATGAGCCAGATTCGGGAGGAGAACCCTATTACAAGGGAAAGAACTGCCAAGTCCTAAGCAGATGAGGTAACATACAAATCAGACCACACCCTTGGCAAACATTTGTGACCAATTAGGAACTCCAAGCATGAACTGGATATTGGAGAAGTTACTAAGAGCAGCATATCATCCATGAACAACATAAGCATAAAATTGAATTTGTTCATTGCATCTAGACTGACTTTATGGTTATCATCTTTTCTGGTAAGTAAGGGAACCTCTGAATACTCCACCAAAGAAAACAAGGGTTGACTACTCCCATCTAAAGCCACCAAAGTAAAACATCAGGCCTTCAACAACTCAGAAAACCTACCACAACCACTGGGATTTTACTTCATAGCAATAATAGAACAGATGAGAGCAACAAATCCGACGATGAATCAAAATGACTCAATTATTCATCCTCATCTCATGTAGCTGGTCAAAGCTTCCTCCTCAATGAGAAAGAAGTGCCTTTAAGAATAAATATTGGAATGATTAAGTGGATGAAAGAGGAGAAAGTGTTGCATAACTTCTCCATAATCCAGGTTATGCTC
The DNA here is from genome assembly GCA_014182845.1 of Corymbia calophylla. Taxonomy (NCBI): domain Eukaryota; kingdom Viridiplantae; phylum Streptophyta; class Magnoliopsida; order Myrtales; family Myrtaceae; genus Corymbia; species Corymbia calophylla. Next base: position 6,956,462 of record CM024695.1, read on the forward strand.
AGACTCTTTTTGGCGTAGAGCTCATTCTACCAGCAGTCACACCGTGACATTTTTGAATGGTTCAAAGCAGCAAAGTAAACACCATGATCAGTTAATGCACAAACTCAGCAAATTGAACCAATTGGTTCAGAGATGGTAGCATTTCTCTTTATCTGATCACAAAAAGCAAAGAACAGAATTACTCATTTGCAACTTCAAATAAATGCTTGCTGAGCTCTTTGGCAGCTTAACTTTGGTACTAATGACATTTTAGCATGTAATCGTTAGTGAGTGTTTCTAAATCTTCGGCTACGGAAGTTCTCCAATAGTCCTCTAGAGCTCGACTGAGTCTCCAAGCCTAGTTTACCAGGATTAAGGATCATTCCAGTACATCAAACAAAACCAGGAAGGGGCTACCCAGAATGCCTCTCGTGAAGATGCAATAGGGCACGAATCATGCACTCAAGAAACAACGATCGACATATGTGGGTCGTGCTAACTGGAGCTAAAGACAGGGCATTTGCTTTCTGTAAGCAGAACAAGCAACATTAGACCAAGCTTGATCATGAAATTGTAAAAGGGCAACTACCATTGTTAACTGCTCATTCATACTTGTAGTTCTTAACACCTTCACGATGACACAAGGACGACCGAACAGACTAATGACCAAATTTAGGCCTTTCACCAGCTACAGTGAGCCTCCACCGTTAAACGAATCCAACTCCCGGCACGCGTTCCCACCTGTCGCGATCCTACCGGCTAGATCCCCAGGCAAAGCAACCAATAAGCAACAGTATAAAAAACATTCACGTGCTCACCCACCGAGGGGGAGGGGGAAGGGGAGGGGAGAAGATGAAACGCATCCGGACCCCACGCACCACGAGACCGAACGTGACTCGAAGAAGAAATCGGCGAATCCAACGGCGGCGACGAGATGGTCGCCGGCGCGGTCGAACTTACCCGAATCCGTGGGCCTCGTAGTAAGGCAGATTCGAGAGCAGGGTCTCGTCAATGTCGAACACCCAGGCGTCGCTCCCGTCCCCGGCGATCTCCACGGTCTTGGCGAACTCCGACGAGTAGTTCGCGATGATCTCCGAGTCCGACGCGTAGTGGTCGCCGCTCATGTAGGCTGCGACAAGCTGCTCGCACCGCTGCGGGATCTGCGCCCAGCTCCCGGCGTTGTTCGTCTCGACGGCGAGCCGCCAGCTCTCGCAGTAGAGGCCGTCGTCCCTGAGGGCCTTCCGGTTGCCGGCGAACGGCGGCTTCGAGTAGAGGCGGATGAGCGGCTCCGACAGGGAAGTGGACGCGAGGTTGAGGAGGAGGAGGAGGAAGAGGGGGGAGAGGAATCGGCGGGACGCCATGGACGTCGCCGGAAGGTCCATGGAATGATCGCCGGGTGAGGATTAGAGAGAGATATTTTCTCGAGAGAGAGAGAGAGGGACACCGTGGGTAAAATAATCGACAGGTGAGGAGGAGAGAGAGAGAGAGCGCACGTGCTTCTTGTCCGATAGGAAATTACTTTTTTTCCTTTTCTTAAAATAAAAAATTCGGATAATATCACGAAAAGCATTAAATTAAAACTTATGTAACAAATTTATCTTTCGTTAATTTTCATTAAATTTTATCATCATTACTAAATTGAATGACATGTGATAGTTAACGGGTATACTAGTTTGAGATCATCTGTTTGTCATATGTATATTAATTTGTAATTTTTCGTTATATGAATTAAATACATGATAAATTTATCATAAATATACTAATTATAAAATTTTTGGGGTCAAAACTTAATTTTTAATAAATTTATCATGAATGTGTAAATTTAAAATTTTTCGTTATATTAATTCAAAAATATTTAGTAGCAAAATCATTTGTTATGTCTTCTTATAATTTTACATAGAAATGCATTTAGTATCTCTATTGTGACCCTAATGTTTGTATGTGGATTGCATTTTTCAAAAAAAACAAAACAAAAAAGAAGTTTAGAAATCGCCATCTTGAGTACCTATCATAAAAAAGTTAAAATCCTCCTTTACTCATATGGCGTCGCATCATATAAAATAAAAGAAGATAAAATAATATTTTAACTGTAATTATCCTGTTTTGTAATTATCCTGTTTCGAGCCCTAACAACATGACACGATGACGAGGGACTTTCATGTTAAAATTCATAATTCTTGCATTTATCACGAAATCATGTCCTAGGGCTTTATGACAAGGACATGATCTTTGCCAAGTACAACTTTAATGTTCTCATACTATTATGTTTTTATATATTATTTGTTCCCCTTAAGAACATGTTTAATAATTGTTTTGAAAAATAGCTTCTTTTTTTTATTTCTGTTTTTTGAATGAGTTTTTGAACATTCGAAAGCATTTCTTACTTGTGCAAAATGTTTATTCCCATAATAGAAAAAAACATAAATGCGCTTGGTACATCATTAAATTTTTTTTTGTAACGTTGAATTTCTTTTGATTTTTTAATAATTTCATGAGATTTTTCTTTTCTTTCTCTTGTTCTTCCTTTTTCAGTCAAATGCCAACTTCGACGATGGTTAGCGATCGGCCAAACAAGTGCTAGCAAGGGGAGATTGGCTAGGCGAGGCATCGAATTCTGGCGAGGTCAAGCCTAGGTCAAGCCTCACCTAGCCAGAGAGAAAAGAAAATGGTTTGATTTTGGAATTACTCTCTAGAATAAAGAAGTAATCTTTTCTACTTTTTCATTATATTTCAAATATATTTCTGAGAGCAAATCTATTTCCAGGAGTAGAAAAATTAGCTAATGTTATTGTTGACAACCAAAAATGTCTGATTTTTAGTTATTATCGACATGCAACGACCGTTTATATTGGGTGTAAAAATTGACACATATTGATTGCATATTATTTTACCAAAGTTGTTAATAAGCATTTTAACTAAGGAACAAGGTCGATGTAGAGGATTTTGTCAAAGCTCAATGACTTGTAAATAAGGGAGATCATGGAGAGTTGTTGGGATTTTATCAAAGTTCAAGTACTTGTAGACAAGGGAGATTGTGGAGAATAGAGATTAAAGTGCTAATTTAAAGGAGCAATTGTTGTAGATAAGGGAGATCATGAAGGATAATTAGAGCAACGTGGAGAAAGTGAGGTGCTATTTTAAAAGAGCAACCACTTTGAAGAAAAGACTCGTCAATGTGGGAATATGGGGTTGAATTTTAGGAGGTGTGGAAGCATAGTTACAAACATGAAGAAACTGTTCCTAAACGGTTATGATAAAATGCCTATAAATATCAAGTTCTCATAAAGTAGAAAGACCTCTCTTGACAATCAAAATATAATCTTTTATCATTTTTACTTTTTTGTACTTTATTTTTCTTTAGCAGTAGCTTTTCGATTTGTGCCATTGATTAAATTTTGATATGTATCTCTATCCCGATATTTCATCGTCGATTAAATTCCGACAAGCATCTTTATCATGACTGTCGTGCCATCGATTCAATTCCAGCATTACATCTTTGCATGTTCTCAAGTTTTGTTGTCAATTAAACTTCGACACGGTTCATATATGTGTGTTGCTGTGGAAGTGGCTGTATTTTCAAGCTTTATCATTGATTAAATTCCGGCACGGTTTGTATGTACAGTTTTGTTTGAAGTTTGAAATAAAAATTTGTAGTTATTTTTTGTTGGCCTAGATATTTCTTGTCTGGAATCGCCATAAAACCTGTCTCCTCTCATTAAAAGTTGAAGAACGACTTTCGAAAAAAAATATTTCGCTATCGATTAAATTCCGATGAAATAGTTACCAAATTTGGTTCCGTGCAACAAAATAAAAAAAATAGCCAAAAATTGGCTAGCTACCAAATAGAACTTTATTGGCCTGATTCCTTAAATTATCCCAATTTTATTTTGAATTTTTTTATCTAACAAAACTCTAACCTTAGGTGAAATCCTAATTTTATCCTTTTTTTTTTTTTAAATCATAACTTTAAATTCAATCTCAAATATATTCTGAACTTTTCATTGTCTATAAAAATTGCCAACTTTAACTCTAGTCCCAAATTAGCCTTGAGCTTTTTTATCTAAAAAAAATTACCCACTGTCAATCTAGTAGCAAATTTGCTCTAGTTAACCTTTCGTCCATAAATTGCCATTATTTGTTTGGCATGACATTTCCACATTGGTAAAAGATATGCATCAGCACAGTGATGTTAAAATTTATCTCCAAAATGAAACTGTTTTTTGATATGACAATTAGGAAAATATGGACAGAATTGAAATTACACCTATAATTGATGTTTTTTAGGAAATTGGGCCTCACTTTATGTACGTTCTTGATTAGAGAGATATTTTAGAGATAAAAAGAGAAAGAGGGACACCGTGGGTAAAATAATTGACAGGTGAGAAGAGAGAGAGAGAGAGAGAGCGCACGTGCTTCTTGTCCGGTAGGAAATTTATTTTTTTCCTTTTCTTAAAATAAAAAAATTAAGATAATTTCACAAAAAATCTCAAATCAAAATGTTTATAACAAATTTACCTTCCATTAATTTTCATTAAATTTTACCGTCAAATTATTGAATTGAATGACATGTACTAGTTTGGAGGCTTTACCATCTATTTGTCGTAAGTGTCATTGATTTGTGATTTTTGTGATATTAATTTAATTTAATGAAAACTAAAAAATGAAAAATTTATCATAAATATACTAATTATGAAATTTTTGGAGTATAAATTTAAAATTTTCGTAATATTAATTCAAAAATATTCAATAGCAAAATCATTTGTTATGTCTTTTTATAATTTTACGTAGAAATGCATTTAGTATCGCTATTGTGATCCTAATGTTTGCATGTAGATTGCAGTTTTCAAAAAAAAAGTTTAGAAATCGTCATCTTGAGTACCTATCATAAAAGAAGTTAAAATCCTCCTTGACTCAGGTGGCGTCGCATCATGTAAAGTAAAAGAAAAATAATATTTTGACTGTAATTATCCAACATGACGCAATGGCGAGGAGTTTTCATGTTAAAATTCATAATTCTTGCATTTATCACGAAATCATGTCCTAGGGCTTTTTGACAAGGACATGATCTTTTCCAAGTACAACTTTAATGTTCTCATACTATTATGTTTTTATATATCATTTGTTCACTTAAAAACATATTTGATAATTGTTTTGTTCCCCAAAATAATTTTTATTTAACAATAGCTTTTTTTTTATTTTTGTTCCTTCAATTGTTAATTGTACAAAATTTGTATTTCCATAATAGAAAAAGAACATAAATATACTTGGTATATCATTAAATATTTTTTGTAACATTGAATTTCTTTTGATTTTTTAATAATCTCATGAGATTTTTCTTTTCTTTTCTTTTTTTTTTTTTTTTTTTTTTGGTAAGGATTTTCTTTCTCTTTTTCATCCTTCTTTAGTTGGATGCCAGCCTCAACGATGGTTAGCGATCAACCAAACAAGAGCTAGCGAGGGGAGATTGGCTAGGCGGGGCACCAAATTCTAGCGAGGTCCAACCTCACCTAGCCACCGTGAGGCTCGATCTCGCCTAGCTATGGTGAGGTTGCTGGACCTCATCTTTGGCTAGTCATCGGCCATCGCCAAGTCTAATGACCGGTTAGAGGAGGAAGAAAAAGAAAAGAAAAAGAAGGAAAGAAAGAGAGAAAAGAAAATGGCTTGATTTTGGAATTACTCTCTAGAATAAAGAAATAATTTTTTCTACTTTTTCATTCTATTTCAAATCTATTTCTGAGAGCAAATATGTTTTCAGGAGTAAAAAAATTAGCTAATGTTGTTGTTGACACCCAAATATGTCTGATTTTTAGTTATTATCGACATGCAATGACCGTTTATATTGGGTGTAAAAATTGACACATATTGATTGCGGATTATTTTACCAAAGTTGTCGATAACCATTTTAACTAAGAACAAGGTCGATATAGATGATTTTGTCAAGGCTCAATCACTTGTAGATAAGGGAGATCATGGAGAGTCGTTGGGATTTTATTAAAGTTCAAGTACTTGTAGACAAGGGAGATTGTGGAGAATAGAAATTAAGATGCTAATTTAAAGGAGCAATTATTGTAGATAAGGGAGATCACGAAGAATAATTAGAGCAAAACGGAGAAATTAAGGTGCTATTTTAAAAGAGCAACTGCTTTGAAGAAAAGACTCATTAATGTGGGAATATAGGGTTGAATTTTAGGAGATGTGGAAGCACATTTACAACCATGAAGAAACTGTTCCCAAACGGTTATGATAAAAAGCTTATAAATATCAAGTTCTCATCAAGTAAAAAGACCTCTCTCGACAATCGAAATATAATATATTATTATCTTTACTTTCTTGTACTTTATTTTTCCTAAGTAGTAGCTTTTTCGATTTGTGCCATCGCTTAAATTTTAATGTGTATCTTTATCCCGATGTTTCATCGTCAATTAAATTCCGACAAGCATCTTTATCATGGGTGTTGTGTCATTGATTCAATTCTGACGTTACACCTTTGCATGTTCTTGAGTTTTGTTGTCAATTAAATTTCGACACAGTTTGTATATGTGTGTTGCTTTGGAAGTGGTTGTATTTTCAAGCTTTATTGTTGATTGAATTCCGACACGATTTGTATATACAATTTGGTTTGAAGTTCGAAATAAAAGTTTGTAGTTATTTTTTGTTAGCCTAGATATTTCCTATCCGGAATTGCCATAGAACCCGTCTCCTCTCATTAAAAGTTGAAGAACGACTTTTGGAAAAAATATTTCATCATCGATTAAATTCCGATGAAACAGTTACCAAACAGATTTTTTTTTTGGCTCCGTGCAACAAAATAACAAAAATAGTCAAAAATTGGCCAGCTACCAAATAGAACTTTATTGGCCTAATTCCTTAATTTATCCCAATTTTATTTTGAATTTTTTTGTCTAACAAAACTCTAACTTTAGGTGAAGTCCTAATTTTACCCAAAACTCGCCCGATGCCGACGAGGGTCGCCCGGGCCTGCGCGGCCCTCGCCCGACGCCGGCGAGGGTCGCCTAGGCGACCCTCGCCTGACTCCGGCGCCGACGAGGCCATCCTCACCGGCGCCGGCTTCCTCCATTCAATAAAAAAAAAAAAAAAAAATAGAAGGAGTTAACGGTGATTTTTGACGGAGGGTAGATTTGGGACTAAAGTAAAAGTTAAGGGTTTTTTTCGAGACAAAAAAAAGTTTGGGGTATTTTTGGGACTAAAGCTATAGTTGAGGGTTTTTTATGGAATTGAAATTACACCTATAGTTGAAGTTTTTTAGGGAATTAGGCCTCACTTTATTTGCGTTCTTGATTTAAATTGTGCATGGTCGGTGTATGTTAGTGTCGCGACCTATTTTTTTGGTCCCGTGAGGGAAAGGAATATCTGAATAAATAAATAGGTTTAGGGGTATTGTCAAAGGGTGGGTCAGGGCCTCATTGGGACATGAGCCTCCCAAGCTCATACCCCGCGCGACGTTGGATGTTCATGAAAATCTTCAAATGAGGAGTCGCCACTAGCCTTTATTGGGGTCGGCTAGAAACCAAGCGAGGCATAGGAGTGAACCTCACTTTCTACGTAACAGGAGATTCAGGGTCGGGGACAGTACACTAATTAACCAATTAGTGCCCTTTCGGTACCTAATCTTGTTCATTTCAAAAAGACTTTTGTTAGGCAGTTTGGATTGGTTTTAGAATTAACCACTAATATATGAGGTGATCATGCGGGTGCGCAATCATCAAAATAGCAATTAGCAATTAAAGAAAGCATTAAATAAATTGCAGACGAAAATAAATCCTAATTAAACTAAGGGGGAAACCATAATCATCGCATCATAAGCATGCATTCAAGGGCGGTGTATCGAGGATAATTTAAACCTTAAGGTGAAGCAGTAAGAGCACATTGATTTTGAGACGATTTTAGGCCAGATGATTTTCCGACATTTTTTAGAGAAAATGGTCAAGAATTATTTTAGAGCTTTTTAGGAAACTCTAAAACAAACTTGGGGTTTTTGGGATTTTTTGAAATTTTTTTTTTTTTGAATTTTCTGAAATTTCGAAATTTTTTGATTTTTTAATGTTTTTTATGATTTTTGAATTTTTGAATTTTTTTATATTTTTTATTATTAAAAAGATAATTCGGACCGGGTCAAAAGACCCGGCCCTACTGAGCTGACCCGGACCCTATTGGTCCTGGTTGGTTAAAAGGAAACGGGCCGGCCCTAAATCCATGAGGAAGGCCCATGAACAATTCTTCTTCTTATTTTTTCTAAACAAAAGCCCAATCTTGATTTCTACTTTTCTAGCCCAGCTAAAGAACCCGGCCCGTGACAAAATCAGCCCAACGGAAGCGGGCCCGCAGCGAAGCCCATCTCCTTGCCCCCTATTTTTATTTTCGGCCTTTTCTTTGTCTTTTTCTGATTTTTCTATTTTTTATTTCTTTTTCTCCTTTTCCTTTTTTTTATGTTTTCTTTTTTTTTCTCTTTTTTAATCTTTTTTCTTCTTTTCTGCATGCATATTACTTCCCTCCATGCGGCCACATGCACGCCCGACGCCCCCCCCAATCTTCTCTTCTGCGCTTCATCTTCTTCGCGCACGAAGGTCTCCTACTCGAAGCTCGCCCGCTCGAATCTCACTCAAGCAACAGCATCACACGCTCACTCCTTCACTAGCCCAACACCACTCATCAGCCGTTCACTCCAACCGGCGCCGGCCACAAACTCCGGCGACTATTAATCCATTTATGGGAACAAAGACAGCCCACGCCAAATCGACGATGCACGATTATTCCACGAAGATGACGCCAAATCACAACGAACACACGAGAATCAAACATGATGCAATGGCTATAGACACAAACACCGGTCGATCTCGAGTTAAAACATGAACTGGCTTTCGGCCTTCTTTGAGGCATTTTATCAAATGGTTGGAGGGCGTCACCGAAAGGGTGGCCGCAGACCCACTCAAGACACGGATTCAGCCAAAACTCGACACGCCGTGTGCGAGGAACGCTCAAAAATTGATCCCATTCAGAACAGGCATGGATGAAAACAGCAAGCTTCAGCCAAAAGAACTCAGGTCTCATTTCGACATCTTAACGAACACACGGTTGACACTACGGGAGGAGAGGCTTCCGGCCCGAACCGGAGCTCGAATCCACGCCGGCGAACTCGTCGCACGACGTAGGGAGGTACAGAAACCATAGGAGGGGCTCGGGTCGGAGCTCGCGCGAGCCAAACGGCCGCGAGCTCCGGCCGATCACGCCCCAAACAGAGAGTAGAGGGAGCTGAACTTACCTGTTTCGGCCTGAGGGCGTCACCGAGAGGGTCGTCGGACGACTGGACGCGTGGCCGAGGCTCCTTCTCTCTCCGACTCGCCCTCTCGCTATCTCGAACTCACCCACCACTCTCTCCTTTTTCTCTGTTCTGGATTTTTTCTCTTCTCGCGTTCTCACTTCCTGGTTTTGCGTTTTCTTTCCGGTCTCCCTCCTCCCCGGTTTTTTCCCAGTTCTCTCTCTTTTTCTATTCTTCTTTTTCCTTGCCCACCTACCCCCTCCTGATTTTCTGCTTTTGCTTTGCTGCTGCTCCTCTCTGCTGACTTCCTGCTGTTGCTTTGCTGCCGCTCCTCTCTCCTGACCTGCTGCTGCCTTGCTTTTTTTATTTCTCTTCTGCAGGTTCTTGCTTCGCGCGTGGAAGAAAAAGAAGGGAAGAGGGAGGAGGCGGACGGGCCGGGCCGAAACCAAAGGAGAAGGGCCGGCCCAGGTACCAAAAAGAGAAGGGAAAAGAGGAAGGGGCCGGGCAGGCCTGGCCCTAGCCCGGACCCACGTTTTCTTTTTTTTTTTTTTTTTTAAATTAATTTTTTTTTTTAAATATTTTTTTGATAAATTTCAAAACTAGTGATGCGAGTGCTCCTAATGTCTATATGCGATGCGATTTTTAATGAAAAAGATTTTTTGTTAAGGGATTAGAAGTTAATCCCTAATTTTCTAATGCAATTAATAAACACTTAAATAAATCGCCAAAATTTAGGTGTATGTTAGGAATAAAATAGACCAAGATGTGCGACAATAGTTTTGCACTAAAGAGAAAAGGTACTGATTATCTAGTGTTAGGCTTTCTAGGGCAATAAAATTCCTGAATCTAAGAATCACTGGTTCATAGAAAGTGAAGCGATTTCTTGCACTTTTCTTAAGTTCCTAACCGACCTAGATAATGGGATATTGTCGACTCTAAGAAAATAATTCATAAATTATTAATCTAAAAGTTAAGTTGTGATCGGTAGGATTTGTGAGAGTCTATGCGCCACGCAAGTGCAATCCCGCAAGGGGTTATTTGGGTCTACCGAGCAATTCATCGAATCTGCTCGGGATTCACTTTGAGGGGGCTGCGACGATGATAATTTTAATAAAGTGACGATGATAATTTTAAGTGAGTGTTTTTATTCTCCTAGAAAGCCTAGAGGGGAAGAAGGAAGGCTGGCACGAGAATGGTTTCCAAAGCTGGCTGGGAAGTCCAATGGGTTCTATCATGCCTTCACGACTATTCCAAGTTGGGACATTAGAGGCTGTGATAAATCCCAAAAACACAAAAGAATAACTGATATGACGGTTTAGCCAGTGCAGGCTGCCTTAAGTAAAAGGATCGATTCTGATGTGGATACTTTATAATTTTTAAAATTTTTCTAGATAATTTTTTCTTATTTTTTCCCACTCCGGGATGGCGAAGGTCGAGACCCCACTTAAGTCTGGGCTTCGAGGCCCTCACCCTTGGCCAGCAGGGGCCCTACATTAGGCAATGGTTACCGGCCCAAAGTCGGAAAATAAAAGAAGAGAAGATGAGAAAATAATAAAAATTTTAGAAAAATTATAAAAAATAAAATAAAATCGGTTGCACGTTGAGGTCGACTAGTGTGGCTCATAATAAAGAGAAATATCCAGTCGGATTATTTATTAGAGAGTGACATGCGGCATCCCTCTTTCCTCTGTCATCTTTCTCCAACGTCACAAATTAATGTTGTTTTAAATTATATAAATCACCATGCGTTTCCTTGTCAACTAAGGGTGATCGGGTTCAGGATGGGTAGAGGATCCGATCATCCTGACTGCACCCAACCCTATTATAATCGGTTTCTCTTTTTGGACCATGTATCCCATCATGTTTTTATTGGATCATATTTTGGACCCGACCCTATTTTTTTGGTCCGGGAACAGGGTCAACCCTGTTTTCATGGGAACCTATTTTACAACCGTTCGATATCTTATACGGCTTTGAATTTTACATTAATTAACGAAAAAATAACAACGTAATCCTCATAATACGTGGTGGGCTCCCTCATAACTCAAGGGGCCTTGAGGGAGGAGATAGGAAGTGACTTAACCCGTGGGAATGTGGTGGTCAGCCCCCATAGGGGTTTACCACGTGCGGGGTTCCAGGTCACCAAAAAAAAAAAAAAAAAAAAATCCTCATAATATTATAAGATAAAGCAAAAATCCTAATGATGCATAAACATTAATAACAAATATGAATATAATATTAGTCTTATTTCCACAAATATTTCTGATATGATCTAATGTGCTTGCTCATGTGTATACAACAGAGCTCTTATTAAGAAGATAGCTTTTTGGAGTTGGATTGAAAATGCTTTAATTAGTGTTATAATAGTTAGTAGCATTTGTCCTGCGACTATAGTAATAGTTGAAGGTGGGATCATTAAAAAGAAAAAACAATGCATGAGAACAGTTATTTTTAACAATTCTTTCAAAACAATTCTCCCTTAACTTGATTTAGAGAGAAGCTTTCTTTTTTTAACAATTTTTCAAAGACAAAGAGACTCAAAAGCACTATATAGAGAGATGATTTAATTTTTTTTTTAAAATGATAAAAGCCGGTTCCAAAACCGGTCCGGTTCTGGATAGATCTTTGCTTGGATCCTGTTCCCAGAGCAGTTTCAACCGGTTCCCAAAAATTGGAATTGGTTCCCAAACCGGTTTAACCGAGAACTGATTCTTGACCCTGTTTTTTGGGTGGTCTGGTCCGGATTCCGGGTAAACCCGGTCTGGTTGCACACTCCTATTGTCAACCAATGACGCGTATCTTTTACAAAATGCATAAATTTCTCGTGCCTATCAGGCGCGAAACGAAATTTTAGTAAAGTGATGAGACGAGAATTGGAAAATTTTAATCAATGGAGGTGCGACTAACTTAACGTAATCTCTACGTGTTTCTAGAAGAATATTATTTTATTCCTAAGCCTATGTGTAAGAAAAAAACAAATTTGACCATTCAAATCCAACAAATTAAAATTATCTTGGTACGGTCGGGGAAACTTCCACTTCGCATCATCCAAATCCCTGTTCAATATGATGAGATCGCACCGACTTGACTTGCCGTGTTGACAAACATTTTTAAGCCCTAACCTACCCAAAAAGGCCACGTGGAATATTGAAATATAAGATGTTTGACCAATACTTCGTAATTATTAACAAATTGATAGTGGCAACAACTCTTCACAACACGCTAGTGACATTAAATGATGTAAATTAGCGCAATCACGTATTGTGATTCTAACGGATGTGCTCCATGTGATTTTTGATTGATGCGGTGCTTAATATGTCTTGGGCTCTTAGCCTTTTCTCGAATGCACAAAAATCTAATGCATGCATCGACATATCAACAAACGAACGCCAGGCAAGCTAAAACGGGAGAAAATTGGAGATTAAGAAGCTACTTATTCCGAATATTTTGTTCATCTAGCTTTATATTGATGAGCTTTGAGAACTAAAGGCGCATGATAAATTATGGTAACCAACTTTTCAAACCCATTCTTCTCAAAATGTGTAACGACAGATGGGGAAAGGTATCGCTCGATAATCGATAAATAGGTTTACCCGGCTCTAGGCCATATAAACTAGTCACAATTAGGGGTGTCAACGGGTCGGGTCGGGTCGGGTCGGGTCGGGTCTTGATGTTACCCGACCTGACCCGAACAATAAGGGTCATGTTATTTGACCCGACCCGACCCGAAATGCATAAAACATGAAGCAAGAAAAACGGGTCAGTTCGGTTCGAGTTTCGGGTTTTTTATTAAAAAATATAACAGAGGGAATTCGAAATGCTTCTACGTAACGCCGCAAGATCTCGTTCAACCCATCCGTGAACATCTCCGCAAACGAGATAATTTTTTAATAAAAAATATGACAAAGGAATTCGAAATCTTTCTTACGCGACGCCGCGAGATCTCGTCCAACCCGTCCATGAACATCTCCACGACGAGATGATTTTATAATAAAAAATATGACATCTTACGTGAAGCTGCGAGATCTCGTCCAACCTGTCCGTGAACATCTCCGAAGACAAATAATTTTTTTAATAAAAAATATGACAAAGGGAATTCGAAATGTTCTACGTGACGCCGCGTGAGGTTTCGTCCAACCCGTCCGTGAACATTTCCGCAAACAGATAATTTTTTAATAAAAAATATGACAAAAGGAATTCGAAATGCTCTTACGTGACGCCGCGAGATTTCGTCCAACCCATCCGTGAACATCTTTGCAGACAGATAATACTCCCTTATCTAAAGTTGTGCATCGGCCGCGAAAAAGAAGCAAATCATATGGAAGATGGGGGGAGAGAGAGAGAGGGAGAGGGAGAGGGAGAGAGACAACGACGAACCCGTGAGACGACACGTGCTGGATGAGTTGCGAGTAAAAGAAGTTGTAGAGGAGATAGCTTGGGTGGGTGTGTTTGGGTTGAAGCCTTTAATGTGTTTGGGTGGAATAATGTTCCGACCCTAACTTGACCCAAAACATGTATTCCATTTGTGTTTATAATTATTACCCAAACAATATTAAGACCTGAAATATATACCATACTTATTTCGTGTTCGGGTCATGTTCGGTTCGGGTTGAATGGGTTTTTTGGACACCCCTAGCCACAATCATAGCACAGGTCAAGCGGATTCTGGATAATCCTTGCATTCTCGACATTATAGTGATGGCCAAAAGATGTCTACCAAAGCAATGTAAATAAATACTTCACTAGCCACGTCGCTTGGGTTCTCTTTTAATCATTTTGGATTTCGTTAACGAATGTTCTGACCGGTTATACCAAAAAACACTATTTTTTCTGGTGTTATATTTATAGGTACCGAATTAAAAAATTATTTATTTATTAGGTTTTTTTTTTGGTCGGTTATTTCTTTATTAGGGTTGATAATAAGTAGGCTCAATACATTTTACTTATTTTCTTTCCATAATTTCGGAGGTCAATTAATTAATTCCAACCCTACCATTAAATTCCGACCAGGCCAGAGCGGCACGGCATTCCCTTCAGCAGCTAGAAAGCTACAGAGCATTTCGCCCCTGCACGACGAGCAGAAAACCTCCGAATCCGACGCGAATCGAGCGAGGAAGAGGAAGATGTCGTGGCAAACGTACGTGGACGAGCACCTGATGTGCGAAATCGAGGGCAACCACCTCACCGCCGCCTCCATCATCGGCCACGACGGCAGCGTCTGGGCCCAGAGCACCACCTTCCCTCAGGTTTGGTTCCCCTCTCCTTGCTTTTGCGCCGCCTGGGGAGTTCTTGATTCTCCCGATTCGTTAGGCTCGGATCGTCGATCGGGTCGAATTCTACTGAGATCTGATTGTCTGGACCGGCTTCTTTCGTGGGTTCGTGTTCTCTTGGCGTGAATCGATCGTGGTTTCGGATTTCAATCCGGGCGGTGTTTGGAGCAGATGGGTGTTTCGGATCTTGTTGGGTTTTCCGGTAGATGATTTGCGCGGCTGCTTGGCCGATTGTTGTTGGGGTTTGATATGGCCTGCCTGGATACTTTTGGGAATCTTGTTTTAGGCGAAGTGGGCTTTAGATTTCATGAGAGAAAAGAAGAGACCTCGGTTGCTTTAGATTCCATTCTCTTCCTTTAGTGCTTTGATAGATTTGGAACGAGTGTTTCTCACACTTCTTGTCGTTGTTGGGTAATTGAGAGCCTGCGGATTTTGCAAAAAGCTTTGATGGGCAGTTGCGCCGTATAGATTTTCAATTCCTTTTCGAAATGCTTTTGCCCATGAGAAGTGGCTGATGCTGTTCTTTCCTTCGTGCAATGTTGATTCCGTGCTTAATGCTTTTGTTCTGTTTCCGACCCTTTAGTTCAAGCCTGAGGAAATTGCTGCCATCATGAAAGATTTTGATGAACCTGGATCACTGGCTCCAACGGGGCTTTTCCTTGGGGGCGTAAAATATATGGTCATCCAAGGTGAGCCTGGAGCTGTTATTCGGGGGAAAAAGGTATGACTTCCCATCCATCCTTTGTTTACCATTGCCAACCGTTCTAGAAAAGTTGAAGCTTTTTGCATTAGCATGCCCTGATTGTTGCCACGTTTCTATGTTCAAGGGGACCTTTTCTCTTCTGATTGAGGCATCGAGACAAATTGATGTCGAAATTAGGATGGACTGGGCATGCTGTTCCTCCTCATCTTTTGATCTGATCTAGCAACTTTTAGAGCTCTGCATTCTTGAAAATTGTGACCGTGATGCGATGTGAACGGGAAAGAATTGTTTCTTTCCAAGAAAATGTTTTACACCCATAGAGTCTCATACTTTTGAACGAGTGCAAATGCAGTTGACAAAAACTCTATATCGATTTCTTCCCCTTTATATGGGGCCCTAAACATTAGAAGTTCCTTTTAAGAGGGTGTAGAGATTTGCAGCATTATCAAAGACTTAGTTATTAGGTTGAAGGAAATATCACATGCTCTAGAGAATCAATGGATTGGCTTATTGAAGGGTACTTACTTTGACTGGTCGTGGTTGTTATATAAATGGCATGGTGCTCTTGAAAGCAAGCTTTTGAGCATTTGATGCATTTGGAAACCTGGACACTGCACTTCGACATCTGTTCTTGTTATCTATTGTCGAATATTCTTTAAAACCATTGTGGCTTTATTTTCAGGGCCCCGGTGGTGTCACTGTCAAGAAGACCAATCAGGCCTTGATAATTGGCATCTACGATGAGCCCATGAATGCAGGCCAGTGCAACATGATTGTAGAAAGGCTTGGTGATTATCTAGTTGATCAGGGTCTCTAGGCATTTCGGTATGTCCTGTTATTTGTTGGAGTTCCTGTTGCTTATTGCAGCCTTTCATCTAGCAATTGCCCTACTTGGATTGTGAGTTGCAGTGATAAGAGTACTTATGTAATTTGAAAGTTCTATGCACACTCTGGAAGTTTGCTGCTTGAGAGTTGATTTCTATGGTGTCTTATGATTGTCTCTGTATTGATCTGAATTGATTGGATGTAATTGCAAAAGTTTACTTTGTTGATGTATTTAATAGGACTGTTCATTTCATATACTCTCTTCCCTGGGGTTGCTTCAGTAGATGGTGTAAGGACCAGGCAGCAACATCTCTGCCTATATTTACTGTTTCTAGGTTAAATCGGAGGGGAGCATCCAATGGAAGAGGCCATACAACTTTCATTGGATTGTAATAGATTCCCCCGTTTTAAGACATGCATATGTTAATCGCACTTGTTCTCTTATTCACATGGTAGTAAAAGTATGAAATCGAATTGTTTTGAGAATCTACTTGCTTGTCAAGGGTGAGGCTAATTATCCTGTGTGGGTCATTTATTGCTTTCAATCGGTGAGAAAGCAGACACTTCCCGTTTCATCTAGGATGACAATCCATGTCGTGTTATTAAATCGTCTATATGCTGAACATATCAAACTTTTAAGTAACATGATAAAAGGATTGGGTTTTGTGAAAATCCCGAGTGAAAAACGGCAAACGTGTTCATGTCATGTTATACTGTATTTCTCTTGGCCTTCTAGAAATTTTCTTGAAGTAAAAGATTATCATTAGTGAATTTCCTGCCAAAACACCATCCGTGGGACTTTGCATTAGGATTACGATTTACTAGTGGCTTTTGGGTTAGCATACATTTTTCAGTATGGTATCATCTAAAGTGTCAAAATGGGTTATAAACTCATATTATGATTCACTTTTAGTTAAATTGATCAAATATGAGTCAAGTGAAAGTTAAATATGGGTCAAATATGGGTCAAATATGGGTTAAGTGAAAGTTAAATATGGGTTAAATATGAGTTGAGTGAGTTATTAGGTAGACCTAAGGTGTCAAGATGGGTCATGGACCCATTTTGTGAGTCATGTTCTATCTTAATGGGTCAAAAATGAGTCAAAATGTGTAACTCATTTTCGATCCATTTTCAACCCAACTATAGAATGTATGAGTCATTTTCGATTTATTTTGCCTCATTTTTAACTCAATTGTAAAACATGTATTTTTTTTCAATCATCCTCAAGCTCGGTGAGTGGTGGTGGACCGCGACACTTCGCCGCTCATCTTCACCCTATCTCAATTTTTAGGTTTTTTACAAAGATATATTTAATTGGTGAAATTCTTTTAAAATATTTCAATTTATAGGTTTTTTACATTTTTTATTTTAGTTACTATTTTTTAATTTGATTTGAAGTTTTATTCATATAAAATAGAGTCTAGAGTGAGTTTGGGTTTCTCTACAATAATAACGACTTTTAGCAATACGGGTCAGGTCGGGTATGGATTGGGTCGGGTATGAGTCACTAGATCTACATTACATGAATATGAGTCAAAACGGGTTAAATGAGTCAATATGGGTCGGACCATTTTCGATCCGATCCGAATTAGATCCGACCCACTCATTTGACGGGTCTAGTATCATTGGACCACCCGGATTAAGTCGCTCAAACGATCGTTTTCTCGTAATGTTTGTGATGTGCTTAGAAGATTTGCGACAGGGAAGTGGACGGAGGTTGAGGAGAGGAGAAAGAGGGGGAAGAGAGGAATCGGCGAGACGCAATGGACGGAGCCGGAAGGTCCATGTAATGATTGCCGGGTGAGGAATAGAGAGAGAGAGAGAGAGGGAGGGACACCGTGGGTAAAATAATTGACAGGTGAGGAGAGAAAGAGCACACGTGCTTCTTGTCTGGTAGGACATTAATTTTTTTTTCCCTCTCTTTTATAATACCATAAAAAATCTCAAATCAAAATATCTATAATAAATTTATTAACTTTCATTAAATTTTATCATTAATTTGTTGAGTTGAATAGTACATGACAGTTGATGAGTGTACTAGTTTGGGCTTTACTCTTTGTTTGTTATAGGTGTATCGATTGTGTTTTGTTGCAATATTAATACAATTTAATGAAAGTTAATAGAAAGTAAATTTGTCATAAATGTACTAGTTTAGTGATGTTTGTGATCTTTATCATAAGTGTACCGATTTGGAGTTTTTTTTTATATTAACCTAAAAAGATTGGGTACTTCTTATATCTTTATGTAAAAAAGCATTTAGTATCATTGTTGCGATTCTAATGTTCTCACATAGATTGATACTATTGCGATTCTAATGTTCCCACGTAGATTGCATTTTTCAAAAAAAAAAAAAAAAAAAAAAACGAAAAAAATGTTTAGAAATCGTTATTGCAAGTGCCTATCATAAAAAAGTTAAAATCCTCCTTTATTTAGATGGAGTCACATAATATCAAGGAAAAGAGGATAAAATAATATTGACTGCAATTATCCTGTCCCGAGCCTTAATAACACAAGGCGATGACAAGGGATTTGCATGCTAGAATTCATAATTCTTGCATCTATCACGGGATCATGTCCCAAGGCTTTATGCGAGGACATGTTCTTGGCCCAATACGGCTTTAATGTTCTCATACTATTACGTTTTTATGTATTACTTGTTCATTTTAGGGCTTATTTGATAATCGTTATGTTCTTGAAAATAATTTTTACTTATAATTTCTTTTAATTTCTATTTTCTAGACGAGTGTTTGAGCATTCGAAAGTATTTGGTGAATCGTACAAAATTTTTATTTCTCAAATAGAAAAAGAAATGTATTTAGTACAACCATCAAAATTTTTTATAACGTAAAATTTCTTTTAATTTAATAATAATTTCATGAGATTTTTCTTCTTTTCTTTCTCTTCTCCTTCTTCCTAGCCTCAGCAATAGCTGGCAATTAGCCAAATAAGAGCTGGTGAGGTTGTTAGCCTCAAGGGAGCTTAACTAGGTGGAGCTGGTGACACCTTGCCCAACCATGGTGAGGTTACCAGATCTCGTCTTCAACCGGTCACCACCCATCGTTAAGCCTAGTATAGGTGTCCAAAAAACCCATTCAACCCAACCCGAACATGACCCGAACATGATCCAAACACAAAATAAGTATGGTATATGTTTTAGATCTTAATATTGTTCGGGTAATAATTATAAACACAAATGGAATACATGTTTTGGGTTAAGTTAGGGTGAGAATATTGTTTCACTCAAACACATTAAAGGCTTCAATCTGAACACACTCACCAAAACTATCTCCTCTACAACTCATTCTACTTGCAACTCATCCAGCATGTCTCGTCTCACGAGTTCGTTGTCGTCGCCCACAGGTCGACCCCCATCAATCTCTCTCCCTCTACCTCTCTCTCTCTCCCCCCATCTTCTATATGATTTGCTTCTTTTTCGTGGCCGACGCAAAACTTTAGAAGAGGGAGTATTATCTGTCTGCGGAGATGTTTATGAACAGGTTGGACGAGGTCTCGCGGTGTCACGTAAGAGTATTTCGAATTCCCTTTGTCATATTTTTTATTCAAAAATTATCTGTCGCGGAGATATTCACGGACGGGTTGGACGAGGCCTCGCGGCGTCATGTAAGAACATTTCAAATTCCTTCGTCATATTTTTTATTAAAAAAATATCTGTCTGCGGAAATGTTCATGGATGGGTTGGACGAGATCTCGAGGCGTCACGTAAGAACATTTCGAATTCCCTTTGTCATATTTTTTATTAAAAAATTATCTATTGCGAAATGTTCACGGACGGGTTGGATGAGGCCTCGCGGCGTTACGTAAGAACATTTCGAATTCCCTTTGTAATATTTTTTAATAAAAATAATTTTTATTAAAAAACCCGAAACCCGGACTGATCCGTTTTTTTTACTTTTCATAAATCGACATGGCTGAGCGATGATTGATGCAGCACTGGTATGCCTTGGACTCTTAGCCTTTTCTCGAAGGGACACAATTCTAATGCACCCACCTAGAGATCGACGAATGGACAATGTGTAAGCTAAAAACGGAAGAGAGCGGGAGATTAGGAAACTACTTATGGCGAATTTTGACGGTCTCGTGCAACCATAAGCATGAGACTGGGGCGTCAAAACTTGCTCGTGAAAATACTTCCTTCATCTAACTTCATGTTGTTGGGTTTCGAGAACCAAAGGCGCCTCGTAAATTGCGGTGGCTAGCGCTCCAAGCTCGTTCCGCTCAAACGATGGGCCATGGAAACTGGTCGCAACCACAATACGAGTCGAGTGGATTTCAGATTGCATCCTCTGCATCACGGCAATTGCAAAAAAATGTCTAACAAAGCGATGGCCATGTTGCCTTGGGTTTCTCTTTTATTCGTTTTGGATTTTGTTAACGAATGGTCTAACGAATGATCCAAAAATACTATTTTTATGGTGTTATATATAAGTTTAATACAATGAAAAAACTCAAATTGGTATACCTATGATAAAATTTCCCGAAACTAATTTTTGACTGCAAAAAATCCCTTTTTACTTCTACCATCTTTCTCTAAGGTCACAATTAATGTTGTTTCATGTTTTTATGGTTTGCTTTGCATTTCCTCGTCAACCAATGACGTGAATAAATTCTCGTGCCTATAAGTACCTTATTAATCTCATGATTTAGATAAAACGCGACATGAAACTTTAGTGAATGTGGGCCAAACAAGAATTGGAAAATTTAAGTAGTAGTGCATTGAAAGTTCTAAACTTGTTACAAAAGTTTTGTCACGAAAGTGGGGTTCTAAAATTTTCAAAAAGTACTATTAACAGAATGATTTAATATGACTAATTTGATAGGTTTTGGGATACGATTGCGTTTTTTGAAAGTTTTATGACTCGATCGCACTTTTAGAAAGTTTTAGGACTAAATTGTACTTATCGACAAATTTTAGGATTTTTAATATACTTATCTCAAATTCTAATCAATGGGATGCAACTAACTTAATTAAAAGTCTCTACATGTTTCTAGAAAAATATTTTTGTTTTATTACTAAGCCAGTGTGAAATATAAAAACAAATGAATTTCTTTTTGCAATCAAATTGACCATTCAAATCCTAACACATCGTGTTTGGAATAGCCGAGGAAACTTCCACTTCACATTACCAAATCCCCTGTTCAATGAGATGAGATTGCATTGACTTGACTTGGCCGTGTGGGCAAACATTTTTAAGCCCTAACCCACCTCGACGGGCCACTCAGAATATTAGATGTTCGACAAGCACCTCGTAACCATAACAAATTTATAATGACAACGACTCTTCACAATGTGCAATGGATATAACTCGGCATAAATTGACACAACCGATTGATGATCGATGCATCGCTTGATGCGGTACAGACATGCCTTGAGCTTTTAGCCTTTTCTTGAACAGATAAAAATCTAATGCATGCACCTAGAGATCGATGGATGAACACATGCAAGATCAAAACGAAAGAGAACAGTAGATTAGGAAAATGCTCATTGCGAATTTTGATGGTTGCGTGTCCATAAGCACACAACCGGGGCGTCAAAACTCGCTTGCAAAAATAGTTCATGCATCTAACTTTATATTGATGGGTTTCGATAATCACAGGCGCCTCACAAATTGCAATGGCTAGCTCTCCGAGGCCGTTTTGATCAAAACGTCGCCTTGGGTTTCTCTTTTATTCGTTTTGGTTTTTGTTAACGAATGTTCCAGCGAATTATCCAAAAATATTATTTTTTATGGTGTAATATATAAGTGTTAATATCATGAAAAATTTCAAGCTGATACATTTATGATAAGTTTACCTCAAATGAGCATAAAAAATCCTAAATTAATATATTTATGACAAAATTTCCTCAAACTAATTTTTTAACTGCAAAAAATTTCAAACTGATACATTTGTGATAAATGTATCATTAATTAAATTGGATTAATATAACAAAAAATACAAAAATGGTATAATCATGATAAACGGAGAGTAAAATTCGAACCAGTATATCACCACTGTTACGCGTCATCCAACTCAACAATTGATAGTAAAATTTAACACGCGTGTATCAATTTGAGATAAATTTATCAAATGTGACGTTTTGAGGCTTTCGATGGTTAAAAAGTTAGTTTGGAGTAAATTTATCATAGTTTCAATATGAAATTTTTCATAATATTAACCCTTTATATATATATACATAATAGTCAACGAATTATATCTTCATTAGGGATGATAAGTGTGTCAATATATTTTATTTATTATAATTTCGGAGGGTTAATCAACTTCCACCCTCACATTAAATAAATACCGACCAGACCAGACCAGAACAGGCCACAGCTTTTCCCCTCCTCAGCTGAGAAGCTACAGAGAGCATTCCCCTCCCCCCGGAGGTCAAGCGTGCACGGCGAGCAGAAAACCTCCGACCCCGACACGAATCGAGCAAAAGGAAGAAGAAGATGTCGTGGCAAACGTACGTGGACGAGCACCTGATGTGCGAAATCGAGGGCAACCACCTCACCGCCGCCGCCATCATCGGCCACGACCGCAGCGTCTGGGCCCAGAGCGCCGACTTCCCTCAGGTTTGGTTCCGGCCCCCACTTCTTCCCGAGAAAATATTGGTTAGGAGTGGGATTCCAACGCGTGAAATCCCACTCCCTATCACCGGGCGACACGTGTTGTCCGAGGTCCACCCTCTCTCACCTCACCTCCCCCTCCTCTCTTCCCGTCCTTTTTTTCTTTGTTCTTTTCTTCCTACCTTTCCCTCCGACGGGGACCCACCACCACCACCCTCGCCGTCTGAGTCCATCCCTCGCCGCCGTTTCAATTTTTCGTCTTCGAGATCAAGCTCGGCCGATAGGCAGGGGGAAAGATTTTCCGGGAAAGTTGTGGCGAAGGCAGAAAATGAATAGAAAAAAGAAAAGGAAAAGGCCAGAGAGAGAGAGAGGCGCGGCGTGTGCGCACTCTCTTTCCAAGGCCTGGCACGGCAAGAACAGAGTTCACTCGCATTTTTAGCAGAGCAAAAACAGAAAAGGAAAAGCAACTCCTTTCACGACGAGAGAGAGAGAGAGAGAGAGAGAGAGAGAGAGAGAGAGAGAGAGAGAGAGGGAGAACGTGAGCTAAGTCGAAGCGGAAATGAAGACCGAGTCTGAAGAGTCTGAAGTTCGCCGGCCGAGCTTGATCTTGACGATGAACGATTGAAACGGCGGCGAGGGGTGAACTGAGATGGCGAGGCGAGGGGGGTGGGGGTGGGGGTGGGGGGGGTCCCCGTCAGAGGGAAAGGGAGGAAGAAGAAACAACAAGGGAAAAAAGGACCAGGGAAGAGAGACCGATAAAAAAAAAAAAATGGAAGAACGCCACGAAAAATCCCAAACTTTCGCCTTATCATGACACATTTACCCTAAACTTTTTTTACGACATTAAAAACCCCAAACTTCGCTGCGTGACACATTTACCCTAAACTTTTTTTTTGTGACACCAAAAACCCTAAACTTTACTTTCGTGTGACACATTTACCCCAAACTTTTATTTTGAAAGGCATTTTCGTTTTTTACTTTTTATTTTTCTTTCTTTCTTTCTTTTTTTTTTTTTCCACGGAGGAGCCACGGAGGAGCGCCGGCATCCAGATCCGGCGGGGGCCGCCTCGCTCGGGCGTCGGGCGAGGGCCGCCAGCCGGATCGGCCAAGGGCGGCCTTGCCCGATTCGAGCAAAGGTCGCCCTTGCGATCCGGCGAGGAGGCCCTTCGCCGGATCCGGCGCTCGCCGCGCGTCGGCAAGGGCCGCCTGTGCCAAATCGGGCGAGGGCGACCCTCGCCGCCCGGCCGAGGGCCGCCCGAGCCGGGACCGGCATGGGCGGCCTCGCCCGACTCCGGCTCGGTGAGGCATCCCGCCGGCTTCCTCCATTCAATAAAAAAAGAAAAAGAAAATAACTAAAATGACGAAAATGCCCTTCACCAAAAACTTTGGGGTAAATTTGTTATAAGTAATATAGTTTAGGGTAAATGTGTCACATGAGAGTAAAGTTTGGGGTTTTCGTGTCACAAAAAAAGTTTAGGGTAAATTTGTCACACGGCAGCAAAGTTTGGGGTAAATGTGTCACACACATGGCAAAGTTTGGGATTTTTAGTGTCAAAAAAATTTAGGGTAAATGTGTCATGGAAAAGAAAGTTCGGGGTTTTCGTGGCATTTTCCCAAAAAAAATAAAGGATAGAGAGAGGGGTGACGTAAGGTGAAAGAGGGTGGGCTGGGCGACACGTGTTGTTTGGTGAATGGGTGAGATTCCCACTGCTACCCAATATTTTCTCCCTTCTTCCCCTCTCCTGCGAGAAAATATTAGGTGGGCCGGGCGTGCCAAGTCACCATGTGCCTGACCAATTAAGAAGCGACACGTGGCTCCACGTGGCGACTAGGTCCCGCCTTCAATTTTTTTGCATTCCCTCCCTTCCTTAATTGCAATCGTACAAAACCCCCATTCTCTCCCCTTCTCCTTCTCTCCCTTCAATTATTCGGAACTCTCTTTTCCGCATGTTCCAAGAAAAAAGAACAAACCCACTCTATTTTTTTTGAAAATACTCTCCCTCTCTCTCTCTCTCTCTCGCTCCCAGGAGCACCGCCGATCGCCTCCCAAGCTCAGAACCGCCACCTCCGATACGTTGCCTCCGCCTCCGCTGTCGCCTTCAGGAGTTACTCCCTCTCTCTGTCTCTCCCAAGAGCCCCCGCCGATGGCATCTTGAGCTCAAGTCGGACGCCTCCGCCACTCCCTCCGGCACGTCGCCTTTGCTTCCGCCCTCCTTCTTAGCATCCTTTTACCCTTGCTCTCCAAGTTTGGAGGCGAAGCGCGGAGGAAAATGTCCAGAACACGCAAAGCACCGGCAAGAGGCAAAATCGAAGTTGCCTTCTTGCTCCCCCAACCCAACACTCACATGAATTGGAAACACATGGACTTTTTGTCTTGCTCTGGAAGATAACAATGTATCGTTTGTTCTGTTTGGGTTTATGAGGGTGGTATTGGTAACCTACATTTATTGGGTGTGTCGGTGTTATGGCATGTAACTGGCTCTCCTTTGGTTTCTTTTTTTGGGTCAAATTTCTTCAGTTTAGGTAGCCTGTACTTTGCCTTTCTTTTAATCAGGCATTATCACTATTATTCTTGCGTTCGTTTGTTTTGCTTCGCTTCGCTTCATGCTCTCTTTTGTGTCTTGAATAAGCGAAACCTCTCGCTTGTACGCGGTCATTACGTCGGCTATGGACCTCATGATATGTGCAAATCTCCCAAGATTTATCAAACTAAATGGCCCAAATCACTTGGCTCATCATGGATTTAAACCTACAAATTTCAAATAGTCTGAAGCGAATCGAAGCAAATTCCTTCAAGTTTGAACTGTACTTTTAATTCAAGAAATCCAACATTAGAAATACAATCAGTATTCAACACAATACCCCCCAAAAAAAGGAAAATCCTCGCGAACTCACGAGACAAGATTTAGCTACAGACTTAAGCAGAAAGAAAGAAGAGAAGAAAAAGTCCCATCTAAAGCTAAAAACCATTCATGCGGGGAGCTACTTCGAGAGAGCAACTTGCGGTGCTTCTGCAGAGGAAGGATAGAATGGGCCTTCCTGAACACCCAAGAAAAACAGAAACAGCCCCCCTTCTCCACTCGTCCTCTCCTCCTTGCGATCGCCCGAGACCACGGCCATCTTTTCCTTGTAAAGCCTACGCATCACATATGCTTCCGCAAGGCTCGAGCCCGGTTGAAAAAGCCTCCAAACTTGGAGAGCAAGGGTAAAAGGATTCTAAGGAGGGCGGGGGCAAAGGCGACGTGCCAGAGGTGGATATGAGCTCAGGATGCGACCGGCGGGGCTCCTGGGGGCGAGATAGAGAGAGACAGGGAGTGGTTCCTAGAGGCGACGTGCCGGAGGGCGTGCCGGAGGCGTCATACTTGAGCTCGAGATGCCATCTGACGCCTCCGGCGGGGGCTCTTGGGAGTGACAAAGAGAGGGAGTGACTCCTAAAGGCAACGGCGGAGGCGAAGGCAACGTATCAGAGGCGGCGGTTCTGAGCTTGGGAGGCTATCGACGGTGCTCCTGGGAGCAAGAGAGAGAGAGAGAGGGAGAGTATTTTCAAAAAAGAAAGAAAGTGGGCTTGTTCTTTTTTCTTGGAACGTGCAGAAGAGAGAGGAGAGAGAGAGTTCCGAATAATTGAAGGGAGAGAAGGAGAAGGGCAGGGGGCTTCGTACGATTGCAATTAAGGAAGGGAGGGAATGCAAAAAATTTGAAGGTGGGACCCAATCGCCACATGGAGCCATGTGTCGCTTCTTTATTGGTCGGGCGCATGGTGACTTGGCCCGCCCGGCCCACCTAATATTTTCTCCCTCTCCTGCTTTTGCGCCGCCTTGATTCTCCGGATTCGTGAGGCTCGGTGTCGGGGTTTTATCCCACATTGGTCGTGGGAAGAGGCACGTGGTTATTTGGGAAAAATCTTATCCCCTCAGCTTATTTTTTTTAGAGTAAAAGAAGCCATTATTATTATTATTATTATTATTTTTGGTGCTGGAGGAACCACTACGCCCGATACCGAAACAAACCCCTGCGTCTTACGTGAAAGCGGGAGGACCCACCACCCCTAAGAAGACACTTAAGTCACCTAATGACTCCGCTGTGATTCGAACCCCTCCCCTTTCGTCAAGGATCATAGGAAATGTAAAGCCCTTATCCAGCGGAGCCACCACGGCCGGTGAAGAAGCCATTATTATTAATAAGTCTAGATTCAAAAGTCACTCAAAGAGGATTTTTGAGCCTCCGACTTGAGCTTGATGTATGTGAAGGGAGAGATTATTGAGGTATGTGATTATTTTATAAATATGAAAGAAAGTCTCAAATCTTTGAGTTAGATTTGATTATGCGATTCAAACCTTTGAACTAGATTTGACTATGCGATGTCGGTTGTGGGGAAGAGACATGCCATCATGTTTTATAAGTATGAAGGAAAGCCTAACCTCTTAATCTAATTTTTGGGATGAGAGAGGTCAAGACTACTTAACAATCAAATCGTTGATTGGGACGAATTCTACTGAGATCTGATTATCTGGACCGGCTTCTTTCGCGGGTTCGTGTTCTCTTGGCGTGAATCCATCATGGTTTCGGATTTTAATCCAGGCGGTGTTTGGAGTGGAGATGGGTGTTTCAGATCGTGTTAGGTTTTCCGATATATGATTTGAGCGACTGTTCGGCCGATTGTTCTTGTGGTCTAATGTGGGCCTGCCTGGATACTTTTGGGAATCTTGGTTTAGGCAAAGTGGGCTTTAGATTTCATGAGAGAAAAGAAGAGACCTCGGTTGCTTTAGATTCCATTCTCTCCCTTGAGTGCTTTGATAGATTTGGAACGAGTGTTTCTCACACTTGTTGTTGTTGTTGGACAATTGAGAGCCTGCAAATTTTGCAAAAAGCTTTGATGGGCAGCTGCACCGTTTAGATTTTCAATTCCTTTTCGAAATGCTTTTGCCCATGAGAAGTGGCTGATGCTGTTCTTTCCTTCGTGCAATGTTGATTCCGTGCTTAATGCTTTTGTTCTGTTTCCGACCCTTTAGTTCAAGCCTGAGGAAATTGCTGCCATCATGAAAGATTTTGATGAACCTGGATCACTGGCTCCAACGGGGTTTTTCCTTGGGGGCGTAAAATATATGGTCATCCAAGGTGAGCCTGGAGCTGTTATTCGGGGGAAAAAGGTATGTCTTCCCATCCATCCCTTATTTACCATTGCCGACAGCTCTTGAAAAGTTGAAGCTTTTTGCGTTAGTGTACACTGATTGTTGCCACGTTTCAATGTTCAAGGGGACCTTTTCTCTCCTGATTGAAGCATCGAGACAAACTGATGTCGAAATTAGGATGGACTGGGCGTGGCTGTTCCTCCTCGTCTGTTGATCTGATCTAGCGACTTTTAGATCTCTGCATTCTTCAAAATTGTGAACGTGATGCAATGTCAATGGAAAAGAGTTGTTTCTTTCCAAGAAAATATTTTGCACCCATAGAGTATCATACTTTTGAACGAGTGCAAACGCAGTTGACAAAAACTTTATTTCGATTTCTTCCCCTCCATTTTTTATTTTTATTTTATTTTTATTTATTTATTATTTTTTTTTTTTTTGGGTGGCGCTTTTGTTCGCGCGCTCTTTTCCTCTCGCAAAAGGCCGAGTTCGAATCCCGCCTTGGTTCACATGGGATGGACTTAACCTGCTTCACGCCATGGTGGTAAGAAGACGCGCGCCCTGTGGTTTTCCCCTCCATTTTTTATGTACCTTGAAAAACCTAATCAACTTATATAGTGCTCCACTTTTTGGGAGAACATTGGGAGGCTTTTACTGTGCCCAAACTATATGGGGTCCCCTAAATATTAGAAGTTCCTTTTAAGAGGGTGTAAAGATTTGCAGCATTATCAAAGACTTAGGAATTAGGGTCAAGGAAATATCGCATGCACTAGAGTATCAATAGATCAGCTTATTGAAGGATACTTCTGTTACTTTGACTGGTGGTGGTTGTTATATAAATGGCATGGTGCACTTGTAGTCAAGCTTTTGAGCATTCGCTGCATTTGGAAACCTCTGGCACTGCACTTCGACATGTGTTCTTATTCTCTATTATCAAATATTCTTTAAAACCATTGTGGCTTTATTTTCAGGGCCCTGGTGGTGTCACTGTCAAGAAGACCTCTCAGGCCTCGATATTTGGCATCTACGATGAGCCCATGAGTGCAGGCCAGTGCAACATGATTGTAGAAAGGCTTGGTGATTATCTAGTTGACCAGGGTCTCTAGGCATTTCGGTATGTCCTGTTATTTGTTGGAATCCCTGTTGCTTATTGCAGCCTTTCGTCTAGCAATTGCCCTACTTGGATTGTGAGTTGCAGTGATAAGAATACTCATGTAATTTGAAAGTTCTATGAACTCTAGAAGTTTGCTGCTTGAGAGTTGATTTCTATGGTGTCTTATGATTGTCTCTGTATTGATCTGAATTGATTGCATGTAATTGCAAAAGTTTACTTTGTTGATGTATCTAATAGAACTGTTTAATTCTTATACTCTCTTCCCTGGGGTTGTTTCAGTAGATGGTGTAAGGACCAGGCAGCGACGTCTCTGCCTAAATTTACTCTTTCTAGGTTAAATTGGAGGGGAACATCCAATGAAAGAGGCCACACAACTTTCATCGGATTGTAATAGATTCCCCTGTTTTAAGACATGCATATGTTAATCGCACTTGTTCTCTTATTCGCAAGGTAGTAAAAGTATGAAATCGAATTGTTTTAAGAATCTGCTTGCTTGTCAAGGGTGAGGCTAATTATCCTATGTGGGTCATTTATTGCTTTCAATCAGTGAGAAAACGAACACTTCCTGTTTCATCTAGGGTGACAATCCATGTCGTGTTTTTAATTTGTCTATTTACTCAATATCACAAACTTCTGTTAAGATCCCAAGTGAAAACCAGCCACACTCACGTTAAGCATGTTCATGTCATATTATACTGGATTTCTTTCCGTTGGTCTTTTAGAAATTTGTCTTTAAGTAAAAAATTATCATCAGAGTATTTCCTACCAAAACACCATCTATGGGATTTTGCACTAGGATTACAGCTTACTAGTGTCTTTTGGGTTAGCATACATTTTTCATTGTGGTATCATTGGACCACCTGGATTAAGTCGCTTATACGATCATTTTCTCATAATGGTTGTGATATGCTTAGGCTCGATTTGCGCCATCAAGCTCTTTAAGTCGGTTGATCAATCAGAATTCTTTGTAGATGGTGTCTGGATCCAAGTTGGTCAATCAGCTTGGATCATTGGATGTAGTTGTAAGGTAACCTCATCAAGCTGTAGTGGGGTTTTCACTCACGACTGGGGTCGCCTCGCTTGTCCAATGAATATATCATTGGCGGATCGACAAGATTGCGTTTCTAGTTTAACGTGCTGGTGCTCGCACACTCAACATCCCCTAATTCCCTCCTGGATGTTTTTCTTCCCCAAGGGGAGGAAATACGGGGTGACATCATGCGATCTCTCACCTCGGGGTGGATCTTCCACCTGTTTCTTCTCTTTAAGTTTTTTAAGGACATGTACAGATCCATTTCTTTGTTGATGGTGTCTGGATCTAAACTTACAGTCTATGCATAGATCTTGTGTACCTAAGATTCACATCAGGTGGGGCAGGGAGATAACTAGTCAGTCCGCACGGTCACTAGAGCCATAAGTCTTCATGGCTAATATTCGGTGCACGGCATTGTTTTGAAAAATTCGGACTGGACTAGCAGGTTCAAGTGGCCCAACTGGACGTCCGGCTGTTTGGCCTTTTTCCCATCAATTTTTGGCCGGTTTGGTTTCGTCCAATCGCGGTCATCTGAGAATTCGGTTTGGTCTCTTGGATAGTTTTGAATACGCTAGTATTCACAGTGCTGAGGACGCAGACTTCCTCCACTTTTCTCAGTCTTTCCCGTTTCTCCTCTCTTTATTTTCTCTCCCCGCTTCTCCGTTTTGTCAGAACACGTACATTTTAATGCACTTAGGATTCCGGACGAAACACGATGCCTTACGAAATCAGGCTTTCTCCTAACAAGATAATCGGAGAATTCTCAAACTTTTTGTTAGTTCCCTTCGTGCATAAGACGTACTTCCTAAAACTACAGAATCGGCGGACATTACCTTGATATCCTATCACTTGTGTTCGTGTCGGTTCGCCTGATCAAATTAATCAAGGGGTTCATTTTCAAGTTCAACGTGTGTTATTTAACATTGACTTACGTGACCTTCTTAATTAGTAATGTCGTTATAAGTTTATCGATTGCATTCATTAATTCAATGGTCACATTTTCGAATTGTTCAACTATTCAATTCTGAGCAGTTCGGGCCCCCCTAAAAAAGAAAAAAGAAGAATTGAAAGATACAATCCAAAAGTTCAATCCAGCATGAAGAAGCATAATTTTAGGTAGAGATTACACGAACTCCTATTTGAATAAGACACCTCCACTGATCTTATCTTATCATCTAGGGATCCGTACTTGCATTCTTATCTTGGTCTCCTTTCTTTGTCAATCAGCACTCATCCATGCTTGGAAAAACCATATGTACGGAACAAAAGAAACGTCAACGTGGCAAAACCAAGTGTCGACCATGGATTTGGCTTATGATTGACAACAACATTCATCATTGGACGCCACGCATCGCTTGCTAATTTGTCCTAACAAACATAGTCGATGCAAAAATTATCATGTTACTCTTGACAGTTGTTAAACTGTTATGATAATGCGTGATCGAAGCACCCAAGTCTAAAATATCTGAGTCATGTGGATCGATGAATTCGTCATGAAATAACAACTCTGACTATGTTGTCAATCGGTCATTACTTTAGGGGTTTAGCGGTGTCCCCCCTTATCCAGAAGGAGGAGAGCTTTCTCTGTCGCGTGTGATGCATTCCGATGCTGACTGACTAGACACTTAGGAGGAGATAGGGATTTGGTTTGAAAGCACCAGTCATCTCCCAACCGCAGGAGGCCACGATCCTTAATAATGTCTTTGGGTCGCGTTTAGCTTCCCCCGGGGGAGACAATCATCGATGCTGGTTAACCTAACTGGCCGCCACCCTATAATTTCTTCCTTTCGGGAAACCTTTTCGACAGCGACCCTCCTCCGGATTCTTGATGAGGATTGAGATTTCGATGAGCTTCGATCCTGGACATCCATACGCATCCGCATTGCTCTTGCTCATCTCGTGACGCATCGGTGGACATCCAAAAATGCTTATCGTGTCATTATTTATTGACGAAATAATTAGCATGAAAAAATATATATCTGTTCTTGCATTGCGGGTCGCACGTCGAGATTGCACAGAGCGCGTAGGACCGAGGTTTTTTTTTTTTTGGTCGAAATTAGGAGATTTTATTTCTTCAGTTCAGGTAGAAGTGCCAAAAGACGGCATACAAGCTTCAGCATTTAGCATCTCTAAAAGACAAGTGGGGGGAAATAGGACCCAATTTGCAGGTAGACTTTTCTTTCTATGGGCCTTCGCGACCCAATCCGCTACACAATTGTTCTCTCGTCGACAGTGGGCTAGCGTTAGACATGGGAATGAATGGGCCTGAAGTCTGGCCCGGATGATACGTGCGTGCACCTCCCAGTTAATCTGATCTGTAGTTGTGCAGATCAGATCTACCAGATCTGTTCTATCTGTCTCAAGGAAGAGGGGCATCGACTTCCTTTCTTCAAAAAAGTCTAGGGTTTGGCATATGGCTTCGGCTTCTGCTTGAATCGCCGACGAGACGCCGACGGAGCGGGCGAATCCATCCACCAGAACGCCATGGTTGTCTCTGCAAACACAAGCAATCGATCCTTCCCCTGTTTC
This sequence comes from Corymbia calophylla, assembly GCA_014182845.1. Lineage (NCBI taxonomy): Eukaryota > Viridiplantae > Streptophyta > Magnoliopsida > Myrtales > Myrtaceae > Corymbia > Corymbia calophylla. The sequence continues at coordinate 6,988,888 of CM024695.1, forward strand.
GGGGTTAAACGACCCATCAACGTTGAGCTTTAGTGCTCCCGGCGGCGGTGGAGTCCAGAGCAGAGGTGAGTCTTGCTGTGGTGTGCGTGTTTCGTTTGATGTTGTTTTCCATCGGCTAAAATTTTCCAGTTGTGTCTTTGCGGAGGTGAGGATCTGTTCGGCGTCCCTGTTCTTTGCTCGGAATACCCAGTCATTCCGGGTTTTCCAGATTTGCCAGAGGAGCGTCGCGAGGAGTTCAAAGGGGACAGAGGTATGTTTGAAATTTCCCAGCCAATCATCCATGCGTGTGACCGAAAAGCGTTTACCGTACGTTGATTTCTGGGTTTTTCCAGATTTCTGCTGTCCAGGGGCAGAGCAGGAACAAATGTTCCTCTGATTCGGGGTGTTGCGCACAAATATCGCAAGTGTCGCCTGGTAAGATATTCCTCCGAGCAAGGTTTTCCTTTGTCGGTAGTGCTTGTTGAGCCACCTGCCATAGGAAGAACTTTAGTTTTGGCTCGATCTTTGCATTCCAAATTCGGTTCCAGAGAGCCCTAGGTGTTTGATGTGATGATGATGCGCCTATTGATTGCTGGTGGTGTTGCTTTGCCCTGTAAAAGTTATAGGCGCTTTTGACTGTGAAATGCCCTCGTTTGTTTTTGTGTGTTTCAGATTAATTTGTCCGCTGTAAAGTGTACATTAATTGGAGTGGCTAAGATGTCTTGGGCTGTTTGAGTGTCGAAAACCTCCTCCACCATGTTTTCATTCCATTTTGTGCCTTCCCCGACCATTAGATCACAAACTCGAGTGGGATCCCCTCTGTTTACAGGACCCCCAATTAATCCTCTCGGCAACCATGGGTCTTCTCGTATATTTATTTGTTCTCCCTTTCCAACTAGCCACTGAACAGAATCTTGTAAGACTTTTCGTCCACTAAGTAAGCTCTGCCATCCCCATGACGGTCGCGATCCTTTTTCAGCATGTAATAAGTCTGTGTTAGGAAAATATATTCCTTTAAACACTCTACTCCACAAAGCAGTTGGATTTTGAAGTAATCTCCATGCCTGCTTACTTAACATTGCCTCATTTGACATAATTAAGTCACGAAAGCCTAAGCCACCATCATCCTTTCTTCCTTTTAGTTTAGACCAACTTTTCCAGTGTATCCCCTTGCTGTTTTCTTTTGTTTTCCACCAAAAATCAGCAATTTTCTTTTCAATGGCTCGACAAATAGATAAAGGTAGCTTGAATACTGACATTGCATACTGTGGAATGGCTTGTACCACTGCTTTAAGGAGAACTTCTTTCCCTGCCTTTGATAAAAAATTTTCTTTCCAACTTTCCAGCTTCATATTTACTCTATCAAGGATCCAAGCAAACATCTGTTTTTTTGAAACACCCCAATCAGATGGTATTCCCAAGTACTTCCCTGTTTTTTCAATTTCCGGAACCCTCATCTCATATGACATATTCTCCCTTAACGGTAGGACAGTTTTTACTAAAGAATATGCCTGATTTGTTCAAATTTATTGCTTGTCCAGTAGCAAAACAGTACTGGTTGAGGATTGCTCCTACATTTTGAGCTTCAACTATTGTTCCGTCAAGAAATAAAATTAAGTCATCCGCAAAGAGTAGGTGTGATAGAGTCGGACAGCTGCTTGTTAATTTGATGCCTTTCATTGTTCCATTCTCTATAGCTTTTCCCAATAACACAGATAGAACATTTGCCATGATGATAAAGAGGTAGGGGGATAGCGGGTCACCTTGTCGTATTCCACGAGTAGGTTGAAAAGCCTCTAGGTGTTCTCCATTCATCTTGACACTATAAGAAACTGTGGATACACATTCCATAATCCAAGACACCCATTGTGCACAGAAACCCATTTTCAGCATACTAGCTTCCAGAAAATCCCACTCCACCCGATCGTAGGCCTTTTCATGTCTAGCTTTAGGACTGCATGGAAGTTCTTTTTTCTTTTCCGAACACGTAGCTGGTGTAGGACCTCTTGTACTATCAGAATATTGTCTTGGATTTGACGTGCACTGACAAAAGCGCTTTGTTCCTCTGCAATTATCCCTGGGAGCCATGTTTTGAGTCTGTTTGCCATAACCTTTGAGATGATTTTATAGGCAAAGTTGCATAGGGCTGATCGGTCTAAACCGGTCTAGCTTTTTCGGATGTTGCACTTTAGGAACTAGGGTGATAATTGTTTTGTTTAACTCAGAATTTAGTTTTCCTGAGTGAAAAAAATTTCTCACCTCCTGAAATACTTCTTGCTGAATTTCCTTCCAGTGATGTTGAAAGAATTGCCCACTCAAGCCATCTGATCCAGGGGCTTTGATGGCTCCAAGCTGGAAAGTCGCTGCCGTGACCTCTTCAATAGTGACTTCTTTCACAAGCGCCTGATTGATGTCTGCAGTGATGGTGCTTGGAATTTGGTTGATCACTGGGGTAAAATTTCTATCTCCTGTTGCTTGGTACAGTTCCTTAAAAAACATCACAGTCATATGCTTAAGCTGATTTGGGCTGCTTATCCACTGGTCATGCTCATTTTTTAACATTGTGATCCGGTTTCTCTGTCTCCTTTGCACTGTAGTTGCGTGGAAATACTTTGAATTTTGATCCCCCCATTTTAGCCATTTGATGCGGGACCTCATTCCCCAATACATCTCTTCACGCCTCCACAATTTTCCTATTTCCAGTTTCAGCCAGTTCAAACGTTCTTTTTCATTTTCCAAGTTCTGACTGTTGGTTATTGCCTGGATCTCTTTTTTGAAAACAGAAATCTGTTTTTCAGCATTTGAATAACGTTTCTTACTCCATTCTTCCAAATTTACAGCAACCTTTTTAGCCGGATCGACAATTGTACTGGTTCCCCTTGAAATGAAAACCAAGTGTGTCTGTCACCACCGGATCATATTCTCGCATCTTCTATCCAAAAGAGGATTCGAACTTGAATTCTTTTCTTCTTTTTCTGGTTTCGGGGAAGATATTCACCGCATTGGGCGTGATCCGAGCCTATAGCAGGAAGCGCGACCACCTCTGCATTTTGGTAAGTAAGTCTCCAGTCCGGGTTACACAAAGCTCTGTCCAGTCTCTCTTTTATCAAGTTTTCCCCTGCTCGATTATTGGCCCACGTGTATGCACAACCTTTACTCCCTAAATCCATAAGGCCACAAGCATCCAAAAAGTCTTGGAATGCCTTCCTTCTATAAAATTCAGACTGTTTTTTCCCCACTTTCTCCCAGTGATATAGTATTTCATTAAAGTCTCCCACGCATAGCCAAGGGTCGTTGTTGAGTGTATTGCATTGCTGTATTCTGTCCCATAATCTTACTCGTTCTCTCGAACTCGTAGGAGCATGAATGAAAGTGATACGCATTTGTTGTCTATATTCTTTCATAAAGCAGAGGATATCTACATAATTTTCAGAGCTGGATTTAATAGAAATGTTCACCTGTTCATTCCATAGTAAGGCTAATCCCCCCGCCAAGCCATTTGGATTTACAGTATAACTTTCCTTGAACTTTAGCCTATTTTTCATCCTTTGGACAGTCTCTTCCTGATTTTTTGTTTCCATTAAAAACAGAAGAGTGGGCTTTTGTTGAGCATTAAGTGCTCGTAGAGCCTGAATTGTCAGAGGAGAGCCCAACCCCTGACAATTCCAGCATATTAGCTTCATATGTCTCCTGGTGGCTTATTAGGGCTAGCCACCAAAGCCCGCACTTCTACTTCCTCAATCGACTGGACTGGAGTATCCAATAATTGCGACTCATCCAGATCCTCTTTGCTATATTGTTGGATCTCATAGGGAGAGTAACGTTTTTGTTTCTTTCGAGCCTGTATTTTAGTGCCTCTGCACTTTTTCAATGGTTCATTTGTTTTCAGGTCCTGGGGCAACCCCGGTTCGTCTGTGTGGGTGGGGATTATTATCAACTGTGCAGGGTTTGCTTCCTCCCAGGTCATCTCCTCCATCCTTACTGCTTTGCCTTTTTCAGCTTTTCTATTTGTAGGTTCCAGCTCAGAATTTGTGTTGTAGACCACCAATTGTCCCAGGTGTTCTGTCTCTTCAGGCATGTCCACTTCTTCAAGTAGCTCTTCTATCTTTTTTCCATAAAATATCTCCCAATAAGGACTAACTTCATTTGCCTCTACTTTCAACCATGAACCATAGGGCAGTTGTTTCACATTTGCAAATAAGTCCTCAGTAAAAGGCACTGCTTCACAATACTGTGCATAATGTCCCAGTCGCCCACACGAAAAACAGTAGTGAGGGAGTCTCTCATAACGAAAGTCCAGCCATAGTTTTTTCCCTCTATTGCTATAAACAGCACCCGGGACAAGGGCTTTTGTGACATCAAAGGATATTCTTGCCTTTCCTACCTTCTGTGCTGTATAGCTTCGCGTTTCAATTTTAACATCTAAGACTGGGCCAATGTCTGCAGCCATTTTAGCTATCACCTCTTCTGATATCCATTCCGTCGGCAATCCATGAATATGCACCCAGAACTCACAGGATGTGAAGTTATAACAAGCAGGGGGGGTATTAGGTTCCCAAGATTTCAACAGTAACAGATGATTGGCAAAAGACCAGGGACCTAGGTCAAGAATTTTTTTCCTATCTGCTGCTGAAGAGAATCGAAATTCAAAGATGCCTGAGGATATTTGTGAAATTTCTACATTTTCCATCTTCCAAACCCTACGCATTGTGTTCTGAAAAGCTTGGATGTTTACCTTTGGATTGTTTAGAAGTTGCCCAATTAGAGATAACTCACACTCCTTTATCTTCTGTGCAGGGATCAACCCATCCAGGGCTGTGATTCTTCCTTTCGGCCATAATCCCCCCAGTTTCTTGCACAACGCAGCCAGTCGGATTTCCTCTTCCTCCGATCCTTCCATGTGTACTGCGATAGAGATCAGAGGACGGCTGAATTTGGAGCGGGGTTTTTCGGGTTCAGCAGAGGAGGGGGCTAAGTTTGGGGTTTAAGGGGTTCTCTATGGTGGTAGCAAAGCTGGTGGATGGTGTTTTAGGGGGATTTCCATTGTTGGGGGTGGTGGAGGTAGAGGGTTGAATGTAGATGAAAGGTGGGTTTAGGGTTTTGGATGTTTGGGAGCTACCAAAAGGTAGAGAGAGCTCTCCTGTGAGAGAGAATTGACTCGTAGGACCGAGGTTAACATAACACAATTTAGAATCATATCCAGTAGACCGTGCTTGTTTGCTCAGAGGAGAATTATGTGAGAATGGAATTGGGTAAAAATTAGGGGAAGATCTGCTATGTTTAGTTCTTTTGTTGGTTAAACACCGGATATGGTTAGCCTAGACTTGTCTAAACTTATTATGATCTGAAAGGTTTCTAAAAATGCCGAATAGGATAATCTTTATCTAATCTGATGTTTTGTTCGGCAGACAAACATGCCTCCTTGACTGTTTAGCTTCGTGATTTAATTATTCTTTTTGGCTTTCTCTTCCTTCTTTACTTTCTTTAATAGGACACGGATGATTATCAATTGTTTATATAAGCAAAGGAAGGGCGTGAGAACGCATCTGGAACTTGGAAAACTTTAATAAGTTAGGTCGTGATCATGACACAAATATATATAAATATCAAGATACAAAAGTCCAAGTCCAAAGACTCCAAAACTATGTGGCTTTAACAAAAGTAACAATCATACCTAACGCAAACATCTATCCGTAGGCCGCTGCGAATTGCGATCTTTGGACCGATTGGTGCGGTTGCATCTTGAAGTGAACCTTGATGACCCTAACAACATGCGATGCCTAGAGATTACCGCTGTGAAATTGATTTGTAAATGGACGATGCCCTTCATTTCGGGCAAGCGAAGCCGTGGAAAAGACGGCCAAGTCCCTCAGCTTATATCCGAGGATGTAATTTAAGGATGCTGCATACGCAATTTTTGACACGGCTTGCCCAACGGACTCTGAATACGGTTTTTGATTAAAAAAAGAAGAAGTTGGGGAGTTTATTGCACTTTTCCCAATGGAGACTCTTTCCGCAAAGTCGATCATAAGGCTGAAAAAAGGATTGGAACAGTTGTTTTTCCTTTGTTGTCAATGGAATAATACAAAATGAATGTTTTTATTTTTTATTTTTATAAATCAGGGGCAAGAGCGTAGAGAAGAGGCTAACTATAGGGCCATAGAACATCATGCATGTTTGAATTACATTGTAATATTATGGGTATTGATCAAGAAAAGTTACTTGAGATGTTAAGGGATGATATTAGTCAATCATCAAAGAATTACCAAAAAGTCATAAACCTATTATAATTGTGTTAATTTAGTTTTGAACTTTTTTTTAGTCAATTAAATCCTAAACCTTCTGCATTTACGCCAATTTAGTTCATCCAACCAAGTTTGGCTGGCCGGCGTTGTTGTAGCATGACTGGTGTTTGATGTGGCATGGTTAATGCTGATGTGAATAATTTTTAATAATATCATTATTTTTCAAAAATTTTAATTATTTTTTTCTTTTCTTTCTCTTTATATATATTCTCTTCCTTTTTTCTCTGGCCGGTCGTCGGATTGAGGTGACCTTGCTTTTCCTAGTGGCTGGCGAGGTCAACCTCACTAGCCAAAGGAAGAAGGAAGAGGAAAAAAATAAAGAGAAATAAAAGGAAAAAAATAATTAAAAAATATAAAAAAATTATTGAAAATTTATCTATATTAGTGCTGACCATTTCACCTCAGCATTGGTCAAATCACATTAGTGTCGACCGGTCAAATTTGGCTGGATGGACTAAGTTGGCCCAAATGCAAAAGATTTAGGATTGATTTGGCAAAAAAAAAGTTTAGAACTAAATTGACATGATTGTAATGGATTTAGAACCTTTTTAGTAATTCTCTTGTCAATCATCAATGACATCTATTGTGTACTTAAAAGACTATCGATTGCCAAAATAGTTATCTTCATTGATATCAAGGATTATCTATTGAAGAACTATGGAATATTCATCTTGATTGCATCCCAAAAAGTCTTGTAACATGATAAAGTGCGACTTGCTAACTGTTGCGTTGATTACATCTTATAAGTCACATATTGAAAGGAAAATAAAAATGCTATTCTTGTTCTCATTTTAAGATATTGACACGAGTTATTAAACTTTTCGCACCGTTTTATCAAAAGAGTTTTCTCGAGACTTTCTTGTATCCCGAGAGCGTCTTGCTTTCTATTTTTCTCTTAGCATAATAACGACAATAACACCCACCTTTAAGAAAATTATCCATGCACCTCAAAGGTCGGAATTTTTAATCTATTTTTTATAACAATGCAGCCCCATGAAGCTATCAAGTTCAGATCCTCGGCCTATGTAAGTGGTCCTGATGCAGGACTGTTAGCACATAGTCAATTAAATTCAAACAGGCGATCTCCAGTCCCGAGCTGGAAATCCTTCGACACCCTAGCTATCGACGCCTACACTAAGAAGGTTAAAGAAAAACAAGAAAGATCAAGAGTTGCTTTTTTTGGGTGGATTTAGGACATGAAGCCAAGCACCCAAATTTTCATGGGGCGTGGGGACATGGGAAAACGAAAAATCATGCTAGTGAATACTGTCCTGTCTTTGCGGGGCAAAGCAAGCAAAAGATGCCCCATTGGAAAGCGATCCGACTTTCCCTACCACCTCCTCCCCCACGCACGCACGAAAAGGAGATTGGGTGTGACTCAGACATGGATGTGTTCCGAGACTCAGGCCTTATCCTCTTTCTTTTTCTTCCCTCCATTGGCACTGTGAGGAAAAAGACACGGAACGCCTGATTTGGTAAACGAATCTGGGGAATAAATTTTGGGAAATCATCTGGATAAAGCCGACGAATGAATAGAATAGTCGAGTGCTATCCGATGCAGCTGCACCACCCCCTTTTGTTTTGTCCTCTCTCCCGTATAAATATGTTCCTCGTTTCGCTTGCATGATTTGCATTTCAATGCACGTTCTGTGCTCCCCAGCGAAGAGGACCCGGAAATCTTTTCCTTGTTTCGCTTCCTTGATCTTTTGCCTTGTGGGTTCTTGGTGATGATGATTAGGACGAAGATGGGTGGAGAAAAGCGGAGCTTCAGGGACGTGGATGATCCGAAGCTTGTTGACACGAGCAGGGGCAGCGGTAGCGGTAGCGGCGGCAAGTGTTGTGAGTCGCAATCCTCCGCGGGAGGCTCTCTGGTGTCTGACGAGTCATCGTCGTGTTCCTTGTCGGAACTGGCAGAGGAGGATGCATCTTCCTCGGCCCTGTGCTCTTCTTCTTCCTCCTCCTCCTCATCGACCTCCTTGTCGAATTGCCATGGGCCTCTGTACGAACTGTCTGAGCTCATGACTCATCTCCCTATGAAGTAAGCAGGCTTCTCTCCCTGGAGTGTCGGTACCATCTCTCGGCAATTAGTTTCGCAGGCCGATCGCCGTTGCAAGTATTTGTAACCCTTTTCGTCGTGGATCATTTTGCAGGAGAGGGCTCTCCAAGTTTTACCAGGGGAAGTCCGAGTCGTTCACGTCCCTAGCCAGGGTCCAGAGCATCGAAGACCTCATGAAGAAAGAAAATCCTTACAGAAAGAGGCTGAAGACGTGCGAGAGCTTCGCAGGAGCATTGGACAAGCATAGCCAAAAGTCGTACAGCCAAGGCCTACGATATTGAAGAAGAGGGGTACAGCCGAAGCCTTAGGTAGTGTTTGTTAACATTCCTATATCTTTGTTTTTCCGTTCTTTTGTTCCCCAGAATAAAAAAAATATAAAAATTAATTTGGTAATGTTTGCTAGTGTTTTTAATCCTTAGAATAGAAAATTGTTCTAGAAAATAGATTTGAAATGAAAATGAAAAGTAGAAAAAAGTAATTTCTTATTTCTGAAAACAGTTTCTAGAAAGTTATTTCTTGGGTTACTGCTACTCGTGACCATTGCCGTAGCTGTCGTTGGTCGTCGTCACTGGTCGTCGATTGCCGTTGCTGCCGCCCTTCGCCGAACGCCAGATGCCCGAACATTGGCCCTTGGATGCCAAACGTTGGACGACAGCCACCGGCCTGCCGATCACAAGTCACCCGTTTGTCGGTAGCTACTGTTATCGAACAAAAGAATAATATTTTTTGAGTCGGTATCAAATGCATTTATATTCTTTTTCTATTATGAAAATAGAAAATTTGTATAGCTACTAAATGCGTTGTTTTGCTCAGAAATTGTTCTATCTAGTAGAAATAGAAAAGAACTATTTCTTAAAAGGAAATTGTTTCTAGGAGTAGAAATTTTATCAAACGCACCTTTAGTTACTGTTTGGCACACTTCCGTTGCTCATTTTGAAAACCAAGCACCACCATTAGACTCGCTACCCTCAAACGGCCCAAACCCCAAAATTTTATCACCACAAGATGTTGGATGTCGCTAGGTCTCAAATCCATGATGCTTGCTGCTGTTGGGTGTGAATTTGGACGCCTTTTGCTGTTTTTTTTCGAAAAACAAACACAATCACTAGACTCGTGGCTTTTGTCAGAGATAGTCCATGAAATCTCGCCGCCAACCATCGGAAAGACACACTGTCACACACCATCGGAGCCTCTGCACATGAGATCGACACACCTCAAGAATTGCACACGTTAGGCGCCTCTCTTGCTTCGACGTCATTGTCACATGCCAAATGAGCCAATCGCCACGTCAAACACATTTGAGAATGATTTGGCCTAGATTGAACATATATCGAAAGTTTATAAATTACACTAAATAATTTGAAAATTTGGGGACCACGTTACATATTTAGTTATAGTTTAAAGACTATATTGAATAAATTAAAAATTCAAATATTACATTATATATTGGGTTATGGTTCTTTCGTTTTCTTGACAAAGAAGAAGAGGTGGTTGGCCGAATCTTTTCTTTTCCTTTATCAGATTTCTGACCCGGAAAACCATACCTACTTTTCAAGAAACACGATGGCCCTAGTCGTGCAATTGACGATTGACGAGATTCGAACTCACCCTCTACTCATGTTTTTGATTTGTGCAGACAAAAGGCATTGAAAATGATTTCTTTCCATTAGTCAAACACGAAACAGGGGATTGGTCGGCAAGCAGTGGGTGCCCCAAAAGAAAAACTAAAGCACGGATAAAGTTAAAGAAAAAGTCAACTTGGTTTATATAAATACCAACCTCGGTGCTACAATTAGTAACTTACTGAGTTAGGCTGCATTTGGCGATCAAGATTAAATTTAGAATAAGATAAAATTAATCCTATTTTGTGTTTAATGTTCGCTTAAGAAAGGATAAGGTCGGATATAAGGGGGTAAATGACGAATAAAATTATCCCATGGAGGATGTGGGACAAAGGTAGACATGATTTCTAATTTTATAATAAAAAAAATATTTTCCTCAAAAATAAACTTCTTAAATTAACAAATCTAAAATTATATTTCAATATAAATAATATTTGAATTCTAATATAAGAAATTCAAAATAACAAAAAGTAACAATTTGGTTTTTTAATTTAATCTTAGTTTTATTTATATGTTCAAATTTAATTCTATCTTATAATATAAATTCAATATAAAAAATATATTTATTACATATTTTAGATGTTTTAATATTTGAGGTATATTAGTACGATTATTATTTAATAAAATTTTATTAGAAAATGATGAAAGGGGAAGAAAGAAATAAAAAAGAAATTGATTATAAAACAAAAATTAATTAAAAGAGAGAGTAAAATAAAATATAAAAAATTAATAAAATATAAAGTAGACAATAGTGTCGTGAGAAATTTTTATCATCTCCGTTTATAAATTCGTGGTTCATTTATTAATATGCCGTTTATACCAAACAATATGTATAATATTATATGAATATATCTAACTTTATTACTGTAATCACCAAACGGTGGATAGGATATAGCAAATTCATCTGGATCTCATATCCAATCTTGTCTAGTCCATCTTAGTCGGAAATCTGAATGACCAAATGTAGCCTTAAAGTCCAAAAACACAAACGCCATACGATGATGTTCTTACTCAGATAGAAAGTGTGAGCAAGTGGAAGAAGGAGATCGTTATCTACTTAGGCCGCGCTTGGTAATCCATATTTGAACTCGGATAGGATAAGTTATTATCTTATTTGGTATTTGGGACGTCCTTCGGACCGGATAAACCTGGAAACGTCTAGATAAGAAATCCAACTAAGGCAATGGGATAAAATCGGATTGGATAAGAAAAAACTTAACAAAATGAGGATCACCATTTGCTTCATCAGCAATCGCTAATCAATAACCAATATTTCCAAACCAAACCGACTTATAAATACCATCCATAAAAATCTGTGCGGTCGAATTCGAAAATTTGCAGTAGGATAGCCTAAGCAAAGACGAAGCATCATGGGCAAAATTGGCGGTGTCCTGCAAAGCCCATGCTCGTCGTCCCAATTTTAGCTTCCCTCTTATAGATAGAACTACAGTGTGGTTGCAAAACGATACTTGCTAGAGCAGCTATCAAAGGTGACCATGTGGTTGATCAACAAGGTCACCATCTGAGCAAATTGACATGCCTTGAATGTGGAAGAAATCAGGTGGACATTAATGTAATAGAGGACTTGCATACCACATAGCATTGACTTTCCACTCAATAAGATCTTTTTTTTCTTTTTTCTTTTTTTTTCTGTCAAGTGATAAGCATCAATTCTTTTGTTTTTCTGGTTGAAGCAGAAGGCTCCAAGCTGCTCTCAATGTGGCCGTGAAGCCATATAGTATCGATGCTAGGTTCACGTCGAAGACGGCTCAAATAAGTGAACACTAACATAGCAGTGGAAGTTCTTTAGTATTTGTGGATCACTTTAGATTTGTCCCATCGTGCAAAGGAGATGCCGGTGGTGGTCGTCTTTGATTGCGGCCACCACGGGGGCGGCCGTGGCAGCAATCCCTAGATCTAGGGATTTTCCATTTTAGTCCTTTGATCTAATTGAATTTTTAATTTGTTTCGATCTTAACTTGAAGGTACCAAACACTTGATAAGATTAAATATGTACACATGTTATGTGAGGGATTTTTATCCCACTTTATTCAACCCTATCTCAATTTTTGTCCTGATGACCAAACACAAAGTTCATTTGACTTCTTAAGCTCAACAATTGCGGGCCATACAATCAGGCAATGTGGGCTTCACGTGAGACCGATGTGATTTAAGACTTGCCAATAGTAGGCTCACATTTATTGTCTAACGCATTGTCACTGGAATACTTAATCAAACAAACAACGATCACAAACCTTTCGACAAAGTTTATAGCCGGTAACTTAAGAATCGCATTCCATCATAGACACATTGTTTCAGAAGAATTGAAGGAGAAAAAAAAACAGGGAAAACATAATCCAAGCAAAATGATCGAGCAACTCTCGATCCTAAAGTTTTCATTTTATTCCCACGATTAATCCCTCTTAAATTGATTAAACGCTCTATAAAGTATCTCTCAGTGGTTCATGCTTTGACATTGAAGTGTATCGAATAGATTTATTTTCAGCGTTTTAACTCCAAAAGAATAACTTCGCCAGCTATTCAAAGTAATATTATTTGATTATAATGGAATGGGCACTTTGGTACGTGCAAATTAGTCTTGAAAAAATTGGTGTGATATATCGGTTCATGTCGTGATCTATTATGCATCATAATTAGTCAACCTCTCCGAAAAGTTGGGTGAGCAATCTTTAATTTTTGGAGAAAAGTATCAAAAAAGTCCTAAATTTTTGCATTTGTACCAATTTAGTTCTAAACTATTTATTGGTGCCAATTTAGTTTAAATCTTTTATTGGTGCTAATTTAATCTTAAAACTTTTAACCTAGTGCCAATTCGGTTATTTCGGCTAATTTTGGCTGGATTTTGTTGACGTGGACGCCGGACAACTGACGTGGCACAACAATGTTGACGTGGACAACTTTCAATAATATTTTAATATTTTTTCGAATTATTTATTTATTTTCTTTTTCCTTTCCTTTTTCTTCTCCCCTCTTCTCCTCCTTCCTCCAGCTAGTTGTAGGTTGGGTGACTGGCTAGAGGCGAGGTTGATTGACCTTGCTGGCCTTTGGTAGGCCTAGGGCGGCCACTGGTGAGGGCCGAGCCTTACTAGTGGCTGGCGAGGAGGGCCAGAGGCCAGCGAGGTCGACCTCAACCTTGTCGGCCCTTGCCTCTAGCCAGTCACCTGGCCAACGATTGGCTGGAGGAAGGAGGAGGAGAGAAAAAAAAAAAAAAAAAAAGAAAATAAATAAATAATTCGAGAAAATATTAAATTATTATTAAAAGTTGTTCACGTTAGTGCCGATTGTGCCACGTCAGTCGACCAATGTCCATGTTAACAAAATTCGGCCGAAATTAGCTGAAAGGACCGAAATAGAGGTGATTTATTTTCAAATTGGCATGCTCGACTTATGGAAACCCAAATGTTGTATCACCGGTATAATCTATGGAAAGCTTTATTTTTGGCAATTCTGAAGTAATCAAATCTTCTAAATAAGATCTATGCTAATGGCTTGATTGGCTAAATAATCCTCTGGAGATAATGTCCAATGGTCAATTTGGACAGGGGAAGAGTATAAAAGGAGATCTTGAAGCGAAAGAAAGCAGAACACAACAATAATAAAACTTTTCAATTCCAAAGTTTTGAAGAGCTTTTTCCAATCAAATACATTCGTCTCTGTGAGCTATGCTGTGTAATTACTTAGAGGTTGAGAGAGTGTAAAAAGGTTGTAAAAAGTTGTTCACATGAGCTTGAGTAATTGTTACTCAAATCTTGTAATATCTAATTGGTTCGAATAGTAGAATCTAGCTAATAGGCTATTAGTGCAGGAGAGTGGATGGAGGTTTGTCAAAACCGAACCACTATAAATATATATGTACAATTTTCTATCATTTACTCTCTTTATTTTATTAGATAGAAATACTTGCACATTGGTAAGATCTGACCACTATACATTCTGTCACCAGAAATTGTTTCGTTGCTATATTGACTTTAAATTTCTCTAAATTCCGCAATATTACCTATTCAACTCCCTTTGAGTATAATTCTAGCCGTAACACAAACTAGTTGCTGTTTGATGCTTGGTGTATTCGCTCAATGGTGTCGACGGCCATTTTTACATTTTAGGGCTATTTCTGATCCTTTGGAGTCCTGATGGTGCTCTAATTTTTTGCTGCATCGTTTTCGATTTGCAGATATTGTTTGTACTAAGTTTTGTTAGGTTTTCGACGGATTTCCTGTTTTCTTGCTTAGTGATTATGGATTGCTCGCCAGATAGGGCTGTAGATTACATATTTCTATTTTTGGGTTGTGTGCAGTCGAAGAAACGTGGACTCTCGTTGGAAGAGAAGCGAGAGAAGATGCTTCAGACATTCTACGAGTCGCAAGACTTCTTCCTTGTGAGATTCTGATGCTTCTTGACTGTATTCACTGAGTACCTTACGGTTCTCAACATGCTTCATTTTGACTAAAGTTTTCATTTTTTGCTGATGTTGAATTTTAAAAAGAACTGGAATCATATCATTTGTGATATTATTCCCTTACTCAGGCTCGATTTGTGCCGGCAAGCTCTTTAAGTCGGTTGATCAATCAGAGTTCTTTGTAGATGGTTCTGGATCCAAGTTGATCAATCAGCTTGGGTTGTTGGATGTGGTTAAAGGGTAACCCCACCAAGTTGTAGTAGGGTTTTCATCCACGACTGGGGCCGCCACGTTTGTCCATTGAATATACCGTTAGCAAGTTGACATGATTGCATTTCTAGTTTAATGCACTGGTGCTTGCACACCCAGTCTCCCCTAAGTCCCTCTTGATTGCTTTTTTTCCTTAAGGGGAGGAAATATGGGAGGTGATATTGCGAGGTCTTCCACCCTAAGGTAAATTTTCCGTCTATTTATTCCCTTGAGCCTTTTAAGGACCTGCTTATGTCTACTTCTTTGTAGATGATGTATGGATCTAAACTTCCGGTCTATACATAAATCTTGGGGGTTATGACACTAGGAGTGCCATAACTTTCGTACGGCGCTCACTTTGGTGCCAAAACTTTTTTTTTCGCTCACTTGAGTGTCATATCGGAGTGAAATCGTTCAGTTAAGTGCCACTTCCGGCCAAAATGCATACGTGGAATTTTTTAATGATTTATATTTTTTTTTTTAATAAATTTCGACGCCGACGTGGACTTTTCTTTGGGAAAACGACGCCGTTTTTTCTTTTTAAAATTTTTCGATTTTGTTTTTTTTAAAGCTTTTTTTAGTGTTTTTTTAGGGCCGGCGAGCGAAGTGCCACCAAGTGACCCTCGCCGGCCTAAAAAAAAAACAAAAAAATAAAAATAAAAATAAAAAAATAAAAATAATTAATAAATATATTAAAATATTGTTCACCTAAGCACCACATCGCCTTTCCGGCGGCCACGTCGGAATTGGCACTCAAGTGAACGTTTTTTAAAACTTGTGGCATTCAAGTGGGCGAAAAAAAAAGTTTTTGAAAGCAGCACCAAAGCCGTAGTATGAAAGTTATAACACCTCTAGTGTGCTTATGCCTAAATCTTGTGTACCTAAGATTCACACTAGGTGGGCAG
Organism: Corymbia calophylla; assembly: GCA_014182845.1. Classification (NCBI taxonomy): domain Eukaryota; kingdom Viridiplantae; phylum Streptophyta; class Magnoliopsida; order Myrtales; family Myrtaceae; genus Corymbia; species Corymbia calophylla. Next base: position 7,004,421 of record CM024695.1, read on the forward strand.
GGAGTTAACTAGTCAATCCGCATGGTCACTAGAGCCATAAGTCCTTGAAGAAGATGGTTGATATTCAATGCACGGAACTATTTTGAAAATTCGGACCAAACTAGTAGGTTCAACTGGTCCAATCGGATGTCCGGTTGGTTTGCCTTTTCCCATCAATTTTCGAGAATCTGGTTTGGTCTCTATTATAATATTGAACACGCTCGTATACACAGTGCTTAGGCCCCACACTTTTTTTTTTTTTGGTAATCTTGGGAACCCCGCACCCCACCGACAGCCGGGGGAGTAAACCCAGGGGGCAACACGTGTGACCACCACACATGTGCCACCAGGGTAAGTCACCTTGCAGCGAAGTGGGGCTTCGAACTCCCGACCTTTTGCGAGAGGAGGAGAGCTCGATCCAGCGACGCTACCCAAGTAGGTGGTCTTTAAGCCCCAGACTTCCTCTTCTCTTTTCTCAATCTTTTCCATCTCTCCTCTCTTTTTTCTCTCCCCACTTCTCCGTTTCGTCAGACCACGTACATTTTAATGCTCTTTAGGATTCCGGACGAAAAACGATACTATACGAAAACAGGCTTTGTCCTAACAAGATATCGGCGAATTCTTAAATTTTTGTTTGTTGCCTTCGTCTAGAAGACGTACTTCCCAAACTACAGAATCGGCGAACATGAGCTTGATACCCTATTGCTTGTGTCCATGTCGGGCTTGTGTTGGCTCACTAGATCAATTTAATCGAGGGGTTCAACGTTTTTGATTTAACATCGACCTACGTGGCCTTCTTAATTAGTAATATCATTGTAAGCTAGTTGATTACATTTACTATTCGATGGTCACAATTTCGAATTGTAATAAACGATTCAATCCTGCGCAGTTGGGGCCCAAGATAATAATTAAAAGATACAATCCAAAAGTTCAGTTCAAGATGGAGAAGCATAATTTTAAGTAAAGGCTACATAAACTCCTATTTGAATGAGACACCTCCATTGATCTTATCTTATCATTTATGGATCCGTACGTGCATTCTTATCTGGGTCTCCTTTCTTTGTCAATCAGCACTCATCCATCCTTGCAAAAACCATATGTACGGAACACAAGAAACATCAACGTCGCAAAACCATGTCTCGACCATGTATTTTGCTTATGATCGACAACACCATTAATTATTGAACGCCACGCATCGCTCGCTAATTCGTCCTAATAAATACTGTCAAATCATAAATTATCATTTCACTATCGATGGTTGTTAAACTGTTACGATGGGGCATGATTGAAGCACCGGAGTTTAAAACATCCGAGTCCTGTGGATTGACCGATTCGTCGTGAACTAAGGACTCCAACCATCTTCTCAATCGGTCACTCCTTTCGTGGTTTAGCGGTGTCCCCCCTTATCCAGAAGGAGAGCTTTCTCTGTTGCGTGTGATGCATTCCAAAGCTGATTGACAAGACACCTAGGAGGAGATGGGGATTTGGTTTGAAAGCACCAATCATCTCCCAACCGCAAGTCGCCACGATCCTTAAATAATGTCTTCGGGTCGCGTTTAGCTTCCCCCGAGGGAGACAATCATCGATGCTGATTTTACCTGACTGGCCGCCGCCCTACATAATTTCTTCCTTGCGGACAGCCTTTTCGACAGCGACCCTCGTCCGGATTCTTGATGAAAATTGAGATTTGATGAGCTTCGATCCTGGAATCGACGTACATCTACATTGCTCTTGCTTATCCCGTGCCGACAGATACATAAAAATGCTTCTCGTGTCATTATTATCGAGGAAATAATTTTCATAAAAAAGATGTATCTGTTCCCGCATCGTGGGTCGAGACTGCACAAAGCGCATAGAACCGACATTAACATAACACAGTTCAAAATCATATCCGACGGACCGTGTTTGTTCGCCAGAGAAGAATTGTGCGAGGGTAGAATAGGGTAAAAAGCAAGGGGAGATTAGTTATGTTCGGTTCTTCTATTTGGTTAAACACTAGATATGGTTATCCTGGACTTGTCCAAACTTATTCTGATTTGAAAGGCTTCTAAAAATGCCGGATAGGATGATCTTAATCCAATATGACTTTTTGTTCGGAGGACAAACATGCCCCCGATCAGTTAGCTTCACGATTTAATTATCCTTCTTTCTTTTCTTTACTTTCTTGAGTAGGACATGGATCGTTGTCGATTGTTTATATAAACAAAGGATGGGCATGAAAATGCATTCGGAACTCAAAAAACTTTAATTAAGTTAGGTTGTGACGGGGCACAAATATATATAAATATCAGGATATAAAAGTCCATGTCCGAAGATTCCAAAACTATGTGGCTTTGACAAAAGTAACATTCATACCTAACGCAAACATCGATCCACAGGCGACGAATTGCGATCTTTGGACCGATTGGTGCGGTTGCATCTTGAAGTGAATTCTCCAGGGCCTTGATAACCCTAACAACAAGCGATGCCTTGAGACTGCCACCGTAAATCGATTTGTAAATGGACGATGCCCTTCATTTCGGCAAGCGAAGCCGGGGAAAAGACGGCCTAGTCCCTAAGCTTACATCGGATGATGTAATTCAAGGATGCTGCGTACGCAATTTTCGAACGACCCACGAACAAATCTCGACGCCACTTGCCCTAAAGGACTCTGTACATGGTTTTTGGGAAAAAAAAAAAGTTGAGGACTTAATTGCACTAACTAAAGATTTTAAGGCTCCCGATGCCTTTTTCCATTTTTCCCAATGGAGACTCTTTCCGCAAAGTCGATCATAAGGCTGAAAAAAAGACTTGGAATAGTTGCTTTTTTTCCCTTTGTTCTCAATGGAATAATACAAAATGAATGGTTTTTTTTTAATGACTTAGGGGCAAGAGCGTACAGGCTAACTATAGGCCCATGGAACATCATGCGTGTTCGAAGTAGATTGTAATATTCGTGTTTTGATCGAGAAAAGTTATTTGGGATGCTAAGGTGATGATACTACTCTAATCATCTTACATTTTTTGTGTATTTAAAAGAGGATCACTTGCCAAAATAGTTATTTTCAATGATATTGAGGAATATTTATTGAAAAACTATGTGAATAGTCATCTTGATTGCAATCCAAAGGTCATATAACATGAAAAAGCGTGACTTGTCAACGGTTGCGTTGATTACATCTTAAAATTCACATATTGAAGGAAAAAAAATGCCATTCTTGATCAATTTTGAACATTAGAGTTCTCATTATAAGATATTGATATAGGTTATTAAACTTTTCATGCTAATTTATTAAGAGAGTTTTCTTGAGACTTTGTTGTATCATGAGAGTGTCTAGCTTTATGTTTTTCTCTCACCATTATAATGACAACATCGCCCACCTTTAAGAAAGTGATCTACACACACCTTAAAAAGCTTAATGTTTTAAATCTATTTCTCTAACAATGCAACACCATGAAGCTATTAAGTTAAGAACTTTAGCCTATGCATAGGGTCCCGATGCATTACAATCGACATGTAGTCAATGGAATTCGAACAAGTGATCTCCAGTTCCAATTTGGATCCATTGACACCCGCAACTATTTGATCTCTTTTTTGTTATTTTTTGTTATTTTATAGTTGATTTTTAATTTTAACCCTCATTTTTAAACTTTCGTATTATCTTTTAATAGGATATGGAAGTCGAAATTCATATTTAAAATTAAATCATTCCAATTCTAATTTTTTCTTGAGAAGATGGATATTCGAATTTTCCATTTCTCGCTTTTCACGTGGGAAGCAGATTTATTGGGGTGGGGACATGGGAAAACGAAAATCATGCTAGTGAAAACTGTCTTGTCTTTGCGTGGCAAGGCAAGCAAAAGATGCCCATTGGAAAGCGACCCGAGTTTCCCCACCATCTTCTCCCCTTCCCCACATACGCACGAAAAGGAGATTGGGTGTGACTCAGACATGGATGTGTTCCGAGACTCAGGCCTTATCCTCTTTTCTTTTTCCCTCCCTCGGCACCGTGAGGAAAAAGACACGGAACGCCTGATTTGGAAACGAATCCGCGGAATAAATTTTGGAAAATCATCAGGATAAAGCCGATGAATAAATGGAATAGTCAAGTGCTATCCGATGCACCTGCACCACCCCCCCTTTTGTTTTGTCCTCTCTCCCGTATAAATATGTTCCTCGTTTGGCTTGCATGATTTGCATTTCACTACGCGTTCTGTGCTTCCCAGCGAAGAGGACCCGGAAATCTTTTCCTTGTTTCGCTCCCTTGATCTTCTGTCTTGTGGGTTCTTGGTGATGACGATTAGGACGAAGATGGGCGGAGAAAAGCGGAGCTTCGGGGACGTGGATGCTCCGAAGCTGGTCGACGCGAGCAGCAGGGGAGGCGGCGATGGCGGGGAGTGTTGCGAGTCGGAATCCTCTACAGGAGGCTCTCTGGTGTCCGATGAGTCGGCGTCGTCATGTTCGTCGTCGGACTTGGCGGGGATGCATCTTCCTCGGCCTTGTGCTCTTCTTCCTCGACCTCCTCGTCATCGACCTCCTTGTCAAATTGCCATGGGCCTCTGTATGAACTGTCTGAGCTCATGACTCATCTCCCCATGAAGTAAGCGAGCTTCTCTCCCTGGATCGTCAGTACCATCTCTCTGCAATTCGATTCGCGGGCCGATTGCAGTTGCAAACATTTGTAATCCTTTTCGTCGTGGATCATTTTGCAGGAGAGGGCTCTCCAAGTTTTACCAGGGGAAGTCCCAGTCGTTCACGTCCCTAGCCAGAGTCCAGAGCATTGAAGACCTCGTGAAGAAAGAGAATCCTTACAAAAAGAGGTTGAAGACGTGCGAGAGCTTCGCAGGAGCATTGGACAAGCATAGCCAAAAGTCGTACAGCCCGAGGCCTACGATATCGAAGAAGAGTTCGGCTTCGAAGGGTTCGTTTTTATCTTCTTCTTCGCTGAGCAATAGAGGCGCTTCGGTGGCTAGTCTTGCCGTGAATCCTAGCCCTACGGTCAAGGCCTTCCATTGTTGAAAAAACTCTCGCCGGGGACAGGATCCTAGAACTTGTTAGGGAGGGAAAACATGTAAAGTTTGTTCTGTTTTTTGTTGACAGATTCATTGAATGCTCTATGAAGAGATTTTACTGTCTTCTGTTGTGAAAGTCTGAAGTTTCTAGTGAATATTTCAGATTTCCATGATCTCAGCAAGTTGAATGACAGTCTAACATTCGATGTGCGCCAAAACTCATGAATTGCAAGATCAAGATCTTGCCGGGCTTGTTCATCGAAGTGATCGAGCAAATGACAGATTCTTGGGGCAATTCCCGGGTTATTATACGTTATCCAAGATGTGGAATCAAGAAAACCTGTCTGGGCATCTCCTTTCTTAAGTGGGTTTGAAAGATTGTCCATGCCAGAAATGATAAATCATGGGACAGTCAAAGGCTGTGACAAAAGTATTGATTCTGAGGTGTTGTGATGCCCAAGAGGAAAATGAATCAACCTTTTGGATCTGACAGTCTGATTTCAATTCAATGGAGGCAATGAAGTAGCTTTCCAGAGAATCTTTAACCCAGCAAAATACAAAAGTAAAAGTTTCTTCTGCCAAAAATGTGTTGATCTTACAAAAGGGATCGGCTCGGGAGAACACTTTTGGATTTCCACCTCATGAAATCTGTTGTTTCACATACTATTGTTCGATCAGTTTCTCCGACTGATTGAATAATCAGCAAAATATGGCACAGCTGAAGTGCGGTCATGAAACGGCTGAAAATTTACATATCCAGCTCCGCTTCAGGAAAGAGATTGAAGTACAAACTTACAATCTTGTAATAGCAGGTGATTAGAACAAACCTCGCTATCACCATATAACAGCTCACAAGATTTCCTGATGGAAGATCTCACAGACCATAATAAGATCAGGACACTCGACTAACAAGAACGAAGCTAAATATACCGGCCCATGAAGATTCCAATCAAATAAAACTCGACCTGTCAAAAATGAGATGAGGTCGATACCATTACCAACTGTTAAGTCATCCAACCAACGACAAAACCTTCATTTGGCACTTACAACTCTGAATAGTTCATCATCCCCTGCATTCAAGTGTCATAGGGCATGCGTCGAAAGTCAAACTTCAAAGCACAAGTCAAGACTAAAGCTAAGCGAAGATACCATCTAAAGAACTTGTGAGATCACTGTTAGTCGAAGGCTTGGGCTTGTAAACAAAATGCTATCCACAATTCATCAGTTAATACTTCTGTTACACTGAAGCCGCTTATTTTTGCCTTGGACAGAAGTGTGGGTAGTGGTTTTTAATATAAAGTCAAATTGGAAACCTGAGATCTGATACCATACACAGATTTGCAATCGATGGGTTTCTATGCTTCGGCATTTTTGCTTTTAGATTCAGCCTGCCTTGGGCAAAACTGGAGGAAAAAAGCACGGATGAGTGTCATCTATCTTTTGTCATGTGGATGAGGGGCATCTTCTAGTCACCATCACAAGTGCAGAACTAGTAATAACGAAATGTTGCTGAAAAGAGTCAGATGGGCTGGGCGGTGCATAAATGAGCAGGTGGCGAAAACAAGGGAAAAGGTCATGAACTTGGAGGGCCTACTCTGAACAGAAACTTAGAGTTTCAAAATTTGCAGCTTAAAGAGATCTGATGGGTAATTTATCAGGGAGAATTCTCAAAAACTCATTTAAATATGGTATACATACTAAAAAGATGCACTTTTAGAGAATTCTATCGAGGTCCTTCATAGTTCAACAAGTGTTATCCGATTTACTCTAACTAGAGAAACTCTAGGTTGAAGAGCTATACAATTTCTAGTGGGTCACCCGATCTTTGAAATGAATAGAGAATCGAGGGGGTGGGATTCACTTCAGTGTTTAATTCCAGGACAAGAAAAATTTTCCTACTTTGTAATCAAAGCAGCGAGAAATAGGCATCACATAACGGATACTAAAATGGAAATTACCATTAAAAAAATGTAATTGTACTTAAAACCTGCCGTCGTGTAAAATTTACCTTCATATTGATGCTACCACGGTTCTGACTCAGCAAGTGGCATCATATCCTTCCTTATGCAGATCCCTTTTGCTCTTTTCCCCTTTGTGATAGTTATGGGGTACAAGCAAAGCATCCATCCACTGGCATTGGGTAAGGCTTCGCTTCCAGGGTAGTGGGCGACACCCCAAGGTTAATACGAATGGGTGAAGCTGCAATATTTCAATACAGGATCTGCTGAATTCAAAAGAAGTGCTTAATCAAAGGATGCAGGTGAACTAGAAGCTATCTAGCATGCAAGCAAAGTCGAAATGAGAGGGCTAGAGTACAACCGTGATGAGGACAGTTTCGAATGTGGCACAAAACCTGCAGAGAAGTGGGGGCATCGAAGAAAGAAGTAAAAGGAGACAGTCGCTGCTGTCAACATCGAAACCGTGCTACAAATGTATTATGCATGTACAGATGGATGAGCCTCGGTGGAGGTGCAAGATCGCCGAAGCCGACACTATCGGACACAGAAAGCTTTCACATCGAAGTGGGCCTGTTACTGCGGTAGCAGTCCCGGCACATGGTCGGCTCATGGACTGTCTTGTTGTTTCAGTTAGCTCCCTCCTAGAAAGGGCCACGCTTTTGGTATTCGTCCCCCTCCTGGAACAAGTAACCGAACCTGTGTCTGGACCAAATTCAACTCAGAAAAATTTGGGGTTGTGAAATGGCACTAGCCCCTACTAGTAGGGGTGAGCGTGGTTCCCGGGTAGAACCGGGAACCGGAGAACCGAACCGGAGGGTCCGGTTCGGTTCCCGGTTCTAGGGAGACTGGTTCCGGTTCCCGGTTCCTCATTTCGGAACCCGGTTCCGGTTCCGGTTCCCGGTTCCGGTTCCGGTTCCCGGTTCCTCATAGAAGCGGAACCGGAACCGGAACCGGAACCGGAAGGGAAAAAAAAAAATGGAAAGCAAGTAGCAGCAGAAGTCAGCAGGAAGCAAAGCAGGAGAAGGTCACACGGCAGGGGTTAGGTCGGCGAAGTCAGATGGCAGAGGGAAGTCAGACGGCAGCAGCATGTTGCCGAGGATAAGGGCCGGTTTCGGAGGAGCTGCTCGAGAGAGGTTCTTCAGAGAAAAATCGGGAGGAGGAGGGGGGAGAAAAAGAAACCGAGAACCGAGAGAAGAAAGAAGGGGGGAGACCGGAGAAAAGCTAAAAAAAACGAGCTAGAGAAGGAGAGAGACCGAGGGGCGGAGATCGGAGAGAGCCCGAGAGAGAAAAGGAAGGAGAAAGGAGAGAACGAAAAAAAAAGCGAGAGATAAAAGTGAGAGAGAGACTTGTGTTGACTGAAAAAAGACGGAGAAAACAAGTGAAAAAGCTTCAAGAGAGGAGAGCAACCGAGAGAAGGGAAAGATCCGGGAATCTGAGTGCGAGAGGGAGGCTCGAGAGGGTCTTCTATTGTTGCCGGAGGACCACCTAGTAACCGCCGCCCGTCGCAACCACCGAACGAACCAGGTTAGTTTGTTTATTTATTTACCTTTTTCACCGGAATACCTGGTTTTGTAAGGCGTCGGGCCGGAGCTCGCGCGGAGCAGTTCGCGTGAGCCCCGGCCCTTGTCGTCCCTCCACTGAATTTCCTTCGCATGCTGCCATGTTTAGTTGGAAGCCTAGTCCCGGTATAAGTTCGGTTCGAGTTGGAAACCCTTCGGTTTATTCATGCCCGCCAAGTGTTTGATGAAATGCCTTATAGAAAACCGAAGGGGGTTCATACTTTTAGTCGAAAACCGATCTGTTTTCATGCTCTTTTATCTATAGAATCACTATGTATTCATTCATATTCGAGGTTCCATGATGATTCGTATGAAAAACCCGTGTATCGTCGAATCGGTGAGGGTTTCGCCGCCACCGGAGTTTATGGCCGGCGGTGGCCGATGTCGACGGGGATGAGTGGCTGATAAAAGGATGGTGTCTCGGTAAGGAGAGAGGAACCATGGGGTTTTCGGTTGGAGTCGAAGGTATTTCGGATAAAAAAAAAAAAAAAAGAAGAAGAAAAGAAATAGAGGAAGAAGAAGAAACGCGGGTGAGGGACGTCGGGAGGTTGAAGACGCTGCATGGGGGAGGAAGAAAGCTGCAGCAGAAAAGATAAAACAAGAAAAAGACAAAAAAAATATTAAACAATTAAAACATTAAAAAAATAATAAAAATTGTTAAAATTTCCTTTTTTTAGTCCGATCGGGTAGGATCCGGGTAGCCGGGCCAGGTTGTCAGTGCGGATCGGGTTAACCGGTCCAAACCCGTTACCCTCATTTTGTAGATAATCTTGTTCTTTAATTTGTGAGATTTGTGCTGTACCTTTTGCTTTGCAATATGATGACATGATTGTTTTATGACTTAGGGAGATCTTCATAGAAATTGCGTCGTTATCATTATAAAAACTATGTTGAAAGGGATGATCACGGTTCCCGATTCTAGGGAGGGAGGTTTCGGTTCCGGTTCTTCTTTTTCGAGAATCGGGCAGGCTCCACTTAGATGGAAAAAAAAAAGAAGAAGAACTGTTGGACCCTGAACCGGAACCAGGAACCTGTAAGAGGGTAGGTTCTAGGTTAGGATTTCGACGGTAGGTTCGGTTCCAAAAGGCGAGGAACCCATGTGCGAGGGAGGTTCAGGGTTCCAAGCGGAACCTGTAAGGAACCTGGAACCGCTCACCCCTACCTACTAGGCTTGTCTGCACCTCATCTGTGTCTTCTTCTCGATAGAAAATCTGTAGTATTTAGCGTCATTTTTTCACTATGGATTTGTTTTAAATCTCGCTGCTGAGTTTTGAGATAGAACCACAAGACGATACGTCATTTTTAGAGGCTTCTATAACGGTCGAGGTGGAATCGGAATGTGATTGCGCAGACTTGTGCTCTGCAAAATAAAGCTTTTGGAGGGTAACGTGTAATGCCAAGCTTATGATTTGTGCCCGACCGAACAAGCGAAAAGCTCTACATGATCACATATTGCTTTCAATAATGGGGTGGCCGCATGTAGAACTCGACCAGATCCAAATGAAAAGGCACATTGCAGTGGGACGGCATTTCATGTCGTGCAAATAAAGTTACAATTGTTTCTCTGCTCAATCTATAAACACCCAATTCCTAACCATGTTTAAATCGGCGATTTACACATATCTCTGCATATTCTCCTCGTTCATGAGTGCGGACCTATGCTTAGCGCGAGTAGAACAGAGGACCGAACCACGGCATCGGGGCAGCATCGGTCCGATGCTCAAAGAACCAGGTCACCTACACATCAGTAGTTTTATCGGACCCATGAAACAAATCCAGAAAAGCTGGGGAAAGACTAAAGTAGAGGAAAACGAAAGTCTCTCTGTCTCCCTCGCTCGCCCACTAGCTAAATCCCTTCACCATCTTCTTCTTCCCGAGCAATCTCTCTCCGACTCTCCGAGTTCTTGCCCTGGTCTCTCCATCTTCATCTTCCCCACGACGGAATTCTTGAACGCGACCGCCTCCTGCGCCTGCGAGCCCGACCTCTGCATCCTCACCCCGACGGCCCCGCTCAAGCTACTCCTCGACCGCTCGTACTCCATCATCGCCTCCGCAGCGACATTCTCCTCCTCGGCGCCTCCGCCGCCCCGACCCTCTGCTTCGGCGCGCTCTGCGACCTCAGCTTCGCCTTGGACGACTGCGTGCCCCACATGTAGTTCGGGACCAGAAGGAGGCCGCGGCCCTCGCGCCGCCGGAAGAGGAAACCGCCGCCGCCGCCGGCGTCGCTCCTCGCGGGCGTGTTCATCGACCGGGGCGTGCAGCTCGCCGGAGTCGTGGTGGGCCCGGGGTCGTCGAGCCAGTCGGAGCTCCGAAAGTGCCCGGCCGGACCCGCGCTTGAAAAGGGCGCCACTCCATCGTCGATCTCGACGATCCTGGAGGTGTCCTCAATGGCGGCGCGGAGTGTCGGGGAGTCGACGACGGAGCCGGAGAGCCTTCTGTCGTGAGTTGAGCCGGCGCGTGAGCGCGCGTGCGCGTTCCTCGTCTTGTCTTCGTATCTTTCCTGTAAAAAGAAAAAAAAAATGGAATTGACAAATTCTTTATCCTAATATTAAAACTCTCCCTAGGTGACTCCTTTTAGTATGTGACCCTGAAATAATTTTGACAATCACAGATCATTTTTTTTCCATCGTAATTAGTACACATTTCACTAATTCAATTTATCTATTTGTATAAGATGTATCAATATATTATGCTCTTAGCAACAAATTTATTATTCATATGTAAGAATTGGTCTTCTAACTTTTAGTCTATGCAATAAAGTTCTCAATTTTTCTAGATTTGTGCCGTATGATCCTCTTATTTTATTTTGTTCAATCAAATCATCTTTTTTTCTTGATTTATGCAATATGGCAATTCATTTGTGTAATGTAATTAATACCTGTAAATTCTTCTTTCTTATTTTTTCTCCTTATTGTTTCTATCATTTGGCACTAAATAAACATCACCTATCGTTTTCCACCATGACTTGTCATTTTCTGCCGCATAGGCAATGCCACGTTACTGATTAATTCGACATTTAGTTGAGTAGTAGGTCAAATGATTTTATCGCATAAATTGAGAAAGTCAGGAAATTGATTACACAAAATAAAAGCGTGAGCAATCAAATCTCACAAATTAGGAAAGCCGGAGGACTTTGCCTAAATAAAATAAAAGTTAAAACCTAACGTTGGGATTGCGCTGACACCGGAGGTCTAAAACTAGAGAAAATATTGGGTGTGTTTAAAACTCCACGTAGGATGGTGCAGCACACCATTCAACTGTTGACACGTGTCCATCCGGTCCACCCTGTCTCCCTCTCCTCTCTCTCTGTCAGATCCGGGCCCACATCTCTCACATCAACAGCAGACCCTCCCTCTCCCCTCTCCTCTCTCCTCTCTCTTCTGGTTTCAACCTCCGTTCCTTTATGGAGGAAAAAAAAATGTTAAAAAATCGATCTGCTTGAGGGGCGACGGCGGGGCTCGGGGAGGCGACGGCGGCGTCGGCGTCGGCGAGCAGGGGCGCTTCGCGAGAAAAAGAGAGAGAAGAGTGGAGGTCGCGAAAAGTGAGGGGCTCGTGAAGAGTGAGGGAAAAACGCGACGGCGGAGACGGGGCCGACGGCAGAGGCGGAGGCAGGGGCATCGGCTAATGGTTCGCTCTCAAAGACGCGCTTCTTCGCGGAGGAGAGAGAGCAGAGCGATTTTTTTTCCTCCATAACTTCTTCGCGGAGGAGAGAGAGTGGAGCGTTGAAGACGGGGAGAGAGGAGAGACGCGGGACGAAGAGGAGAGAGAATAGAGAGGGTCTGCTGTTGATGTGAGAGATGTGGGCCCGGATCTGACAGAGAGAGAGGAGAGGGAGACAGGGTGGACCGGATGGACACATGTCAACAGTTGAATGGTGTGCTGCACCATCCTACGTGGAGTTTTAAACACACCCAATATTTTCTCCTAAAACTATCAATTTTTTTAGTAGTATATGAGCTTAATTATTAAAATATATTAATCTTAAAATTAAGTATACTTCATCAGAACGTCCGTGAAACGTCATCTCAAGGAGACGCGCGGTCAAACTAAATTAACGGTCACCGGCCAACGTGCAAGAACCAATTTTTACCGGTCGAAAACTGTCACGACGACATCGACTCGCACCAGACAAGACACGCAGAAGCGAAGCTCGCTCCCGGTCCTGCACGCTTCTAGAGAGACCGTGAAAGTTTTCGGGTCTTACCGTGGTTTTGCGGGTTGCCGTGCGGGTCCCGGACCCGAACCTGCGAGCGTCATCTCCTCCTCCTCCTCCTCCTCCCCGGCGGCGAGCTGATGATCTGTGCAAGCGAGCGCTGGCTTGAGCTCTCATGAGAGCTTCGAAGCTGTGGAGCGTCGCCACCGCTCGCTTCCTCACCAGGTACCCTCTCACCCGCGCCTGCAGCTTCACCAGTCCCTTCAGCGCTCTCAGCGCTTTCCTCGCCTGGTTTTTGTCCGAATTCAAGAAAACCAAAACAGAGTAAAAAGGAAAGAAGGAAAGAAGAAGCCAGCCCCATTCCAATTCTACAGCAGTTGAAGCAGTTAAAGAACACTTCACGGCTCGAGACTGCTTGTTGTGTTTCCTGTCCTGTTCTTTTCATTCTGCGAATTGAACTTACTGTGGAACGCGAGGAATTCCAACCCCTGCGAAGAAGGAGGAGTCCATTTTTTTGCATTTTACTCGAAACGGGTTATCGCAATTCGATGAATTTATTACGTATTTAGCAATTTAAGCTAATGGAAAGAGGAAATGAAATCGAAGTTATGCGCACAATCCACCAGGAGTTTTTTCTAGGATGCTGGAAAGGCTCAACGGGGTTCCTCATAAATCAAATTCTCTAGCTCCGAAACATTTCTTATGCGTAACCCGAAAACTTACCAGGAATCCCCTGAAAGCTGTCTGGATCTTCACTGCAGCGTGCTCCTGCCTGCCGCCGAACGTGGCGCCCCTCCCTTGGCTCCTCAGCCTGATGACCGTCATGGCAGCCTGCGCAGCCGCCACCGCTACGTCCGCAGCGGCGGCCGTGGTGGCCGCCACTGCAATGGCCCGCTTATTCTGCTCCTTCTCCGCCTCATCGGTGCAACTACAGGACCTCAACCAGGCGGCCTCGGCTGCAGATATGTTGGGCGGGATGGTGGCGGGGTTGTTGCACAGCGCGCTCGAATTGCCGGACCATCTCTTGTCGTCGTCGTCGTCATGGTCCACCTCCTCTCTGTCCTTCTTGATGCCGAACAGGCCCTTAATCCACCTCGTTACTCTGCCCATGTTTACGTGCCTTCGAAGATTGCGTATGAGCCCAACAAGGAGGCTGCAAACAAGGGGCTTTTGAGCGAACGCCAGTCGACAAAAAAGGGTCTCGAGTGAAAATTCTGAAAAAGATTATCGGAATCCAAGTTGCTGTCAATAGAAAGGGTTAAAATTTGAGTTCTGAAAATTCTCAATCTTGGGTTTCTTTCCATGCTGCGGAAAGTGGCGTTGCAAATCTATAATAATTATAAAAAAGAAAAGGCATCATTGTTATTGAGAAATGGGAAAAACTGGAGGAGGAAACGAGTGTCAGAGAATTTCTCCCCTTTTCATTCCTTTCAGAAAAGGGAAAAAGAGAACAGGAAAAAGGAAAACTTCCTCACGTGACCAGCTGCGTAACGTGACAAAAACTCCTGGGGTAAAAAGAAGTAATTACGCTTGAGCAAAATTACCGAAGCTGGAGGTGACCATGAATCTCTGATGGGAAGTGGTTTGGTAAAAACGGAAGAGGGCTGTCGCTGAAGAACCCTTTGGAGGGGGGAAATTCTGCACTGTAACAGCGAAGCGAGAATCAGATTCTCCGGGGAAAAGTTCCCCGGAAAGAGAGTAACGATTCCTAGGAAAAGTCTCGCTAGAAACAGGCGAAGAGGCCGTTTCCAAGAAAAAGTTGATAAGGCTGTGTGCGTTTTAACTCGAAAGTGGGAGGAGACTGCTAGGACTCTGACCGTGCCTATTGAAGAATGAACCAGTGACTCATAGGTAGTGATTTGGTTAAGGGAATCTCAGAGCCGTAACGAAAGCGAGTTTTCGTAGGGCAACTGTCATTGCTTATGGACCCAAACCTAGGTGATCTATCCATGACTAGGATGGAGCTTCGGTGAAACCAAGTAGAGGACCCAAGAGGAAATCGGGAAAAAAAGGGGAAAAATCAACCGCAAAGGGTGATTTATTGAAATTACAAGGCAGGTTTTCTATAACTTGAACACTCGGAAAAATTCTCCGAAACTTGACCGCTTTCATACTAAAAACTCACTACAAAAATAATAGCTTGTAAAACTCAGTAGTTCTAGAATCCTTTACCCCTATGAAAATCAAATGCTAGGATTCTTATTAGTGGGTATGGTTTTAAGGTAGAATTTGAAAGCGGATTAGTGGAAACTTGTTTAGAGGGAATGACTTGAGGGTATGTTGAGTAGGTCTTAAGTTCCAAAAATTGGAGAATTTATTTTAACGAATAGATTTTAAGGTAGGTGAAACGAGGAATCAAAAACCACGAACAACCTTTTGTGTTTTTTGTTTATCTTTATCTTCGTGCGATCCCAGTATTTCATGGCATCCGATGTTGAATGTATAATTTGGAACCACTAATCTAAACTTCAATTTTCTGATCGAGACTTTTACTTTGTTAAAAATTTCATATTTTTTGCATGTCTATATAAGTTATGATCAGTAGATTTTAATAATAAGTGGTGCTCATTCAAGGTGATGATTCACTATGATTGTTTAATTAATTATACACGTTGTTGAGTAGATCTTGGAACTGACTTAAAAAACCGTGACTGAAAAAGGTTTATGGTATGTTTTAGGTTCCATCAAATGAAGATTTCAC
The DNA here is from genome assembly GCA_014182845.1 of Corymbia calophylla. Taxonomy (NCBI): domain Eukaryota; kingdom Viridiplantae; phylum Streptophyta; class Magnoliopsida; order Myrtales; family Myrtaceae; genus Corymbia; species Corymbia calophylla. The sequence goes on from CM024695.1 coordinate 7,019,763, forward strand.
GTCGAACTTGTATGGACCTTGAACCAGTAAATTTATATAAAACGTTTAATCGATCGCTCCTAATTTTCATGGCCCGTAGCTTATCAAATAATGTGCTGCGGATCAAAACTCACTTCCCCCCTCTGTCGTCCTTCATTCCTATTAGGCTTTCTGGAGCGACGTGTCCTTAAAAAGGAAAAAGATACCTTAGCGTCCTTCTTCTCTGACACCCCTTGTGAACCATGCACATTCTCATAATTAAAAACCAGAAAAGTATGATGAACGCAATTCATTATCGTCTGCAAACGTTTCTTGACCATGCCAAGCACCCAAATGCGGAAGCCGAGCTAATTGGTGACGCCCATCTCTAGTTGCTCGTAAAGAGAAATGAATCATTGCGCTCTCTCTGCACGAAGGCAGAGCCAATGGGAGTGAATTCCACCTCTGAAATAGCTCGCAGGCCTGCGAAATCAGACTCTTTCTTCTTCCACCTTCTTCCACCTTTCCTCTTTTCTTCTTTTTTCTGGCGTGGGTTCTGAAAAGAACTGTGCGCGGGTGGGCTATTTGCAGAATCTAACCGTAACTGCAGAGCTGTGTAACCTGTCTCGCTGCTCACATTTTCCTTTTTTGCCTCAGTTATTTTTGAACCTAACGTAACTCTCCTGTCGATTTTTGTTGCACCACCCTCTGACTCGTAAGGCTCTGATACTGAAACACAGCAGAAATATGATGCGAAAAAAGTTGAAATTCTTGTAAAGGCATGAACTTTAGCCGGGCAAAGGCACTGCCACTGCCATCCTCTCTCCTCTCTCTCTCTCCTCTGAAAGAGAATCTTTTGCTGAATAGAATCGCTCTGTTACATTTCTACTGTGATAAAAACGAGGAACTAAACTCGCTTCTGGTGCTGTGATTGCATCATAAAAGGTGCTGTCCGGCTCCAAAATCAAGCTTCTCTCCTTTTCTTGCAACCCCTTTAAAGTTTGCACGCAATTTGCGAAACTTGTTAACCGACATCGCAGAAGAATTTCTCCTGCGGACCCGGATCCACTAGGCCAAGAGCATCAAGGCCACCGAGAAAACAGCAGGACTTGTGAATTAGGAGAGGCATGCAAAGGCCCAAAAGGATTACAATCCAAATCGCCATATAAAATCTCCTAAAAGTTTCGAGGCTTGTGAAGAAACCCCTCGCGAGCCCATCTAAGCTGGTCTGTGGACTCGGATCGGGTGCCTGGAAAAGTTTCGACCCAAATGAAAAGGCTTAGCCATCATTTTCCCGTTATCGGGTAAGATAAACTATTTCCCAAAGGGGCATCCTGCAAGTACCAGCTGAATCAGATGCCACCAAAGAACGAAATATCTTAATGCAATTCAAGATTGTCAAAACTAGTAATCCCCAGCACACTCATAATTGAATAAACAGAAAGCTCGCAGCATGACATCTGACATCCCACATAAACTAATGCATGTGTGCATTGCACATGCATGTGAGGTGTTCTTCCCACCCCTCATGTACCTTTGACATGGTTTTGCGAACTTGTGATGTCGGACCCACGTGTCGACCTTGGAGGGGTTAGAGAATGATGGGGGTTCGATGGATGGGATATAGTGAATATGAAGCATGTGATGGAGTGAAGGAGACATGCCGCGCCAATCTCAGAAATAAAAAGAATAGAAAGAGCAGCGAGTTGAGCAAATCCTGGAACCAACCTTAAAAGAGTTGGAAGTGACGATTTTTCAAACCCTTTTTTTTTTTTCCTTTCAACCACTTGCTGCTGATAAGGAGGACAAAAGCCTATACATACCTCCATTATGTTGTAGCCTCTATTTGTCTGTGTCTCCTCCCCAATAAGAGTTCGCCATTTTAGGAAATCTAAACAAATCCAAGCGAAATCTTGGGAAAGTGGTGCTGGTGGAGCTGGTGGATGAAGGATTTGATTATATAAAATGCGGCCTATGGCATGCTAGTTATGAAAGTTCGGAAATTGGTTGCCACTTTGCGAAAGTTTAAACCGTTAAATTAAGGATGACGTGCGTGATTGCTTTGAGATTTGGAAAACGACAAAGCGAGATTGTGTCTACATTCCTAAAAGTGCACTTGTTAGGATACGACAAGATGTTCGTTCAGAAAAAAAGGATATGACATGATGTATATAATACGTCTTGAACACTCGATTAGCAAATTGTTAGGACAATAGGTTTATGCGATTGTATCATATAATGACCGGTTTGTGTGACAAGAGATGTGCTAAGATCTAGGGTACGAGCCAGAACTAGAATGATCGATCCAATTCCAAGCCGGTTTTAGGGAGAAGCAGCCGGTTCGGTTTCCAACTGGTTCAAAGATAGAATAACCATTGATATTTGTGTAAGATATTGTTTATTAAGAAAAGTAGACCGACTTGATTTTCTAAAAGTCATTAGTTCTAATGAAAATTTATGTCATTAATCATTGTTCTTCGTGGTGAGTAGATCCACGAAAAATTTTGAACCTAAAATTAAAAGGAAAATCATGACTCCTAAGTATAGTATCAGGAACATGGCTTGAACGGGCTGGGCTGGTTCTCAGTTCCACATTCTTAAAGTAGGCTAAGGTTCGGTAGTTCTTTTGATTCCACTCTTAAACTTATACTGTCCTGTTCTGTACACTCCTATACACAACACACATAAAGAAGTGTGATCATGTTTATCGGAGGGTAAGAAAAATGTGGAAAATTGAACTCCACTCTTCTTGACTTCATAATCCCATTTATAATCGACTGTGCAACCGATTTACCGTGAACTTTGAGTTTTTAGTACATCTTGTTCAAATAGAAATTCAAGATATGGTTGAGTTAGTTATATTTTTGTCTACGTCGAGTATACAATTGGTCCACATCAATAATTTCTTACAACTTCTTAGAACAAAGGATAAAGAAAAAACCACTGAGGGGCATCTAGCCCCTATTTTCCAGGCAGGCATGATGCAATGGTATGGGTGCTAATGAATGGTTAGTTGGAAGTGAGAGGAGAACCTGAGAAAGCAAAGATAAGGGGGACAGGCGAGTGACTGAAGAGAGCAATATAGTTTATATTGCAGTGAAAAGAGCAGCCATGTGAGAACCATCATGGGCCTCGAATGATTCTGTCCTTCATTCACTCATTCATTCATATGTTGTCTTTTAAATTATTTCCTTCCTCATCACCCATCCACCAACATTCCATGACCACTTTGCGCTTCACACTGAGAGAGAAAGAGAGAGACAACTGTAACTGTTGGGGACGACTTGTCGTCCAGATCCAATCCAGGCTCTATTTAGCTGCCCTCGTTCACTTCCATTTATGACAGATTCGACCGCCCAACATGCCATGGAAAGCTTTGTGAAGAAGAATGAGGCTAGCTCTTACTTAGAAGGATAACATAAAATAGTCCTAGATATTTGCCTTGGAAAATGCACTCCTCAGTTGGTCTTCCTGCGAATGCTAATTATGGAGGAGCTTTTCTTCACATGTTAACTTCACTGATGCAATAATATTCGTGGCATTCTCAGAAGTCGTTCAGAAACATATCTGACACTTTTCTAGAAAGACGTATAAGGAGATAATAACAAAACTCCCAATGGATTCACTTAGTGGTTAAGCGCTTAGGTTAGATTCGGCAACTTTTATGTTCAAAGTACAGCGTCTTCTACTAAAAGTAATCTTTTATGGCTAGGTCGACTAAGTTGTAGGTGGAGCGTTGACTGTTGCACATGAATGAGACGATTTGTGTGCATCCATGAAGATTCGTCGAGTCGAGTTCATAAACCTCGTGTAATAAAGAAAGCGCCGAAAGAAGTAGAGCATTTTTTTGAATTGCTAAGCCAATCTCTAGGGGAGTAAAGGGGAGTAAACTTAACTTTAGTTCATCGTCTTCTTTATCCTCTTGTGCTCCTCTCATCATATTAGTAACGAAAACCATGTGCTTGTCTTTTCTATCCAAGCATTTGCATGCATTGCATCTGATATAATACTGCCCTGAATAGATTTATTCGTGGATAAGTTATGCTCGCGCTAAGATTCCATCGAAGTGATTGCTAATTGTTGACCTTGAGCGGACGAAGGAAATGACCGAAACGTAAATGGGGCCGGTACCTTTTGTCTTGAAATGGCGCCAATGGTCAATGCAATCCGGTGGAGTGAAACCAAACACGGTAGTCTTTTCTATAGCCAAGGAAAGAGCAAGAACAGTAAAAAAGAAGCGACTGAGAGAGAGAGAGAGAGAGAGAAGGTACAGCTTTTTGCTCCAAGAGATAGGAATCCAGAATTATTCAAACATATTTCGCGGGTCCAAATGATGATAAGCCTCCCTCTCTTGTTTGTCCGGGCATTAGCTTATTTTTTTGGTGCTGCCTCTCCACTTTGAATATGCACGTTGTTCCAAATTATCTCTACAGTCGTTTTGTTTTCTATCGTTTTCAATCAACAGAGCCTCTTTTGGCTGTTTTTGCATGGTTTTAAGCCAGTTTTGTCTCTTCTCCTCATATAAACATATCGAGTCCACACTTAACAACTTCTAAGGTTTTGTCCAATTCGAGGTTTCCATGCATGCGACAGACAATGTTCCTATACTAAGGAACGAGCCCCAAATGATAAACCAGGTTGCATACGTTGCTTTGTGTCGGAAAATAGCACGCCAAGTGCCTGGTCTGCTAGGAAATATTTCAGATGAGTTACCTAGAAGAGCATTTACATAGCACACAGAACTATAAATGACATAAATTTTGCAAGCGAGAAGCATCAAACTAACCCACGCGTTTTGGCTATACTACGCCTAGTTCGCGCGAGGATTGTGAACAAATCCATGGGCTTTGCCCAGGCAGTGCATGTAATATAGTTTTGTTTTCCTCGAAGTAATCCATGCATGTACAAATCTCTTCTTGAGGATTCCTAGCCTTCTAGAGATGGTCCCTAGCTATTCACGTCAAGACATGGCAGAAAACTTTGAACGCTGCGAATGGGGCTGCCGTTGCGCAACATGCTCCCATCTAGACGGGTGGATCCTGTTGCTCTGGGATAAGTTTGTATAGTAATACTACTGCTATAGGGAAAAGATATACATGCGCATGCTATAGGGTTGGGTCAGGCTAAGGTTTTTGGGGCTTTATTTATCCGATCGCAATGTCACTACAGAAGCACGATACACAATGTTACAAGAATATGCGGAGTTGAGTACTGTGCCCACTCACAGCAGGGAAATAAACAAAAGGACAAGATAAGGACCTTTGGTTTGAAAGACCCAATCTCCTAGGACGTGTCCATCTTAAAGTCAACATAAAACTAGCTAAAGAAAGGAGGACACGCTTCTAGGATGACAGAAAATACGATGAAAGATGGAGAAAGAGACGAAAGAAAGGATGGCCTTTGAGTTTTATTGTTATCTAGCTACTAGATAAGGTATGGACATAATAAAGTACCATGATTCTTCTGCGAATGCATGAGATTTCTATTAAGCTCGGTTAGTTATCCATAAAGACCAGGCATGTGAGGAATATGTGATTGGCAGGCTTCTTAACTTTCTCCTCCCTCAGTTGTTGACACATTGTCTCGCCTCGGATCCAGTTAACAAACAACTTGTATGTTCATAATGTGTTTGAAAAACCTAGTAACTGCTACTTGAAAAGGAATGAGATCTTCTGAATATAGGGAAAAAACTACATCATGAGAGATCGAAGGATGGACACAACGCATTTTGGATGGCCCGAATTAATTGTCTCCTCTTTGTTTTACTATTTTTTATCTGCCCCTTTTTTCCCTGTTCTTTTTTCTGGCTCTTCATTGCCTTGTCTTCTACCTATACTCCACGGTGCATAGCCTAGCAAAGCCTGTCCTCAACATCTCCATTCTACCCTAGTTGCTCCACCGTCGATGTCGATGTTGACGTCCATCTCAGAATTATGACCCACTACACGTGTCACCAACATCTCCTTAGATCTTATCCGTAGTTACGTCCATACAACACAAATAAACTTATGTCCCGCTCTCAACAATGTATATTCTTAGGATATTCGTTGTCACAAAGTGCGTATAAATATTTTGATCCACAAAATAATCATCTTTATATTTCACGTCATGTTGTGTTCGAAGAAAATATATTCTTGTACTAAACACTTCTCAATACTAAAAGTGTCTTCTCACCCCCTCAAAGTTCATATTTTCCACCAACTGTTTCACTTTCAATTTCAATGCTAAACATTGGACTATTTGCACAAGCGCCCTCTCGGAGCAACATTCTATCCTGTGCTGCATCTTCGTCAACTTCCCAACCTTCAAATCAATCCCAATAAATGCCACATCTTGAAAACCTACCCCATACATCCACATCTATTGCCCCAAATCAATATGCAACAAACATCCAAAATTTTACTCCTTCCAACTCACTCAAAACCCCACTTGCCACTATTAATGATGACCAAACATCAAAACCCAAAAATCCACCCACAAGAACTCACAAAATAATCACTAGATCTTAAAATAATATTTTCAAGCCCAAACAAATCAATCACATCATCACCAAACATCTACTTCTACTTCCACCGACTATAGAACCAACAGGAATTTTACAAACTATATGTGATCCTCATTGGCGTGAAGCAATGTCGGCTGAGATCAATGCCCTTATTTGTAATGAGACTTGGGAACTAACATCTTTTGATCCATCTTTAAATGTTGTAGGTTGCAAATGAGTTTATCAGATAAAAAGACGTGTGAACGGTAGTATTGAGAGGTACAAGGCATGTCTTGCGGCCAAAGGTTTTCACCAATGACCGAGCCTCAATTACACTAATACATTTAACCCGATCATCAAACCAAATACCATTCGAGTGGTTTTATCATTAGCTCTAATGCATGGATAGACATTGAGATAAATTAACGTCAACAATGCCTTCCTCCAAGGAACTTTTTAGGATGAGGTTTACATGTCGCAACTGCCTGGTTTTAAAGACCCATAAAAATCAACACATATTTGTAAACTTCGCAAAGCCATATATGAGTTAAAGTAGGCTCCGCAAGCTTAGTACAATGAGCTAAGTTTATTCTTTCTCTCAAATTCATTTGTCAATTCAAAAAATGATAGTTCACTGTTCATTTACTCTCATGGTGGTATTCAAGCCTATTTTTTAGTGTATGTAGGTGATCTCATTATCATAGGAAGTGACCAGAAGTTTGTTTCGGACTTCATCATTGCTCTCTCTAATCGATTCTCAGTTAAAGACTTGGGGCCATTGAATTTCTTTTTGGGAATTGAAGTTATTCCTACAAAGACTGGCTTACTTTTTTTTTTCAACATAAATACATAAGAGAGTTACTTGAACGTTTCAAAATGGAGATGCAAAAGAGGTAGCGACACCATTAGCCACGAGTCAATCTCTTTCAGTTAATGACAAACAATCACCAGTTAATGCTACAGAATTTCGAAGCCTCATTGGTGCACTTCATTACCTCAACATCACTTGTCCGGATCTTAGTTTTGCGGTAAACAAGCTATCTCAATTCATGCATAAGCCAACCACAACACGTTGGACAGCCGCAAATGGCTTTTATGCTATCTTAAGGGAACATTATTCCATGGGTTGCACTTGAGATATGACACAAAACCTGTGCTTCATGCCTACACCAATGCAGATTGGGCAGGAAACATTGATGATCACACATCTACTTTAGGTTTTGTAATTTATATAGAGGTTGATCTTATTTCTTGAAGTTCTCGAAAGCAATGATTGGTTGCATGGTCATCTATTGAAGCAGAATACCGAGCCATTGCCACGGCCTTGGCAGAACTCATTTGGGTAAAATCTTTATTTCAAGAACTTGGCATTCACATGGACATGACACCAAGCTTGTATTGCAACAACATAGGTGCCACTTATGTTTGTGCTGCAAATCCCGTCTTCCATTCCCAAATGAAATACATTGAGATAAATTACCATTTCATTTGGGAATTTGTTAAAGCCAGCAAGATGTGGGTATCTCATATTTCCATCCATGATCAACTTGCCGACATTCTTACGAAACTGTTATCAAGGCTGTGGACAATACAATTATGAGACAAGATGGACGTTTCCGATGGAACATCCATCTTGCAAGGACGTGTTAAGATATGAAATCTTTTTTGATATTATTTTTTGAATATGAAATCTTTTTGATATCTTTTTGAATTTTAGATAGCATACCAACTGCATATGAGTTGACATTTCTTGATTCTTGTTCTATTAAAGATTGTCTTTTCCTTCTCTTTATAAACGTGTATAATCTGTAAATTAATTGCAATGAAAATTATTCACAATTTGTGAGCTTTTTCAAGATCCACCATTGCCTTTCTCTTTGTCTCCTTTTAGTAGCACAATAGTAATGGTGGGAGTAGAGGGAGAGTGAATAACGCACAAACTTACACCTCACTTTATCTCTTGAGGTGGCAACACGATAGCCATGAGAGTGAGCAACAATGGAAGTGCGGTATAAGGGTAACCCCATTGGGACTAATAGAATAATTAAATATTAAACCACATCTTCATCTAACAGCTTAAACTTTTAAAATAGTTGTTAGTAATCCTATAAAATTTTACACGATATCAGAGTTGGAGGTTTTGAATTCAAATCTTTCCAAGCCTCATTTGCCTTTCCAATTAAATATGTCCACACATCTACACTTAATACTAGGTAAAAAAAAAATCATACTAAATGTGAGGGGGAGTGATGGAATAATTAAATATTAAACCAAGTATTTATCTAATAATTTAAAGGTGTTCGGTCTAAGGTTTTCTTGAGTAGCTTCCTCCTCAAAATAGCAGTATTTTAGTCATTTTAGGGTAACCGAACTATTATTTCTTAAGAGTTATATCCTCATTCACTCGAAAGTATATCTTGGTATAAATGTTAGATAATCTCACTTTGTAAAATAGTTATTTTAATCCATTTGGTTTCTAATATAAATTGCTAACAAACATTTTAAACCATGAAATAAAATTGCTAATGGAGCACTTTTGCTTACGCAAATTTTAGGAAGTTGCTTCTAGATGTCAAAAATTACTAATACACAACTCATAGGTCTATTTTTACCATTTTTTTTCACATTTCCCTATTATGACAAACCTTTTTGGTAATCATTCTAATACATTTTAGGAATGCCGAAATTTTTTTAAATTAAGGCAAGAGATCAATAGCTCAATATAACAAGAAGTATACAGTCTTGAAGTCTAACTAAACTTAACCTAAATGAGTAACGATGTGCAACCGGATTGGGTTTACCTGGCAACTAGACTGGACCTCCTGGAAATCAAGTTTGGAAGAGGTTCTTGTTTAAACCGGTCGGAGAACCGATCGAAATTGGTCCAAGAACCGGTTTCAAGGGAAGGCCCACCCGAGAACTAAAATCGGTTTTTGAACTGGTTTTTACTTTAAAAAAAAAAAACCCAACTTGCCTCTCTCTCTCTCTCCCTCCCTTCGCGTGTCTTTCTCAATGCTTTCTTAGTTGTCTCTCTTGCAGTCTCTCTCCACACACAATAAGCCAGCACCCAGCCAGTGCAACCACCATTATTGTCATCACCATCAGTGCCGCAACCCGCAAAAATGCAACCGAGATCATTGTCACCTCTCTTTTGTAGCTCGCTGACTCCGATGTAGCTATCCAAAATGAGGTGAGTTCATTTTTATAAAAAAAAAAATTTCCGTTTGCTTCACAAAGAACTCGCGAGGATGGTGTGTGTAGGGGGTGATGGTTAGTTTGGTGGGATGGTCGGCGATATGGTCTGACCAAACTTTTGTTTCAAACGGATACTTTTGATATTGTTTAAGCACTAATATTATAATATCATGGAGTCATTGGTTGACAAACTAGGCTGATTGGATTTGTTTTACTAGGAATTTGTTGATGTATGGGGTAATTGACTATGGACCTTGATTATCATATTCAAGAACTTACAAGTTTAGGAAAATTAGGTTGTTGTTCAGTTGCGTGTTTATATAAAATCCGAAGCCGTATAGGACATTAGACAGTTGCTTGGTGTTTATGAAAAACAGGTTCTTAGGTAGATCTTGAAATCGGACCGAAAAAAATGATAGGTTCCAAAACATGTTTCAGTATAAACAGGGTAGGGTGCAGGTTTCAAAAACTAAGAACCGGTTATAATAGGGTCAGTTTAAGGTTCCAAGTTTGGAACCTATCCACCTTGAGACTGATCACCCCTATATATGAGCAAGCATCAAATAACGCAGTTCAAGGGTGCTAGGTAGATCAATCTAACTTAGTCCCAAGAGTTTTCACTTACCTTGAGTGGAAATAATTGAACTAATGAAAGCCTCGATCACCTTGAAATCAAATCAAACAAAAAATAAGAATTAATGCATATTTATCTTTCAAAACAAAACCTAGTTTGATGAAGAAACGAAAAATGAAGATCATAGAATTTTTACCTTGTAAGACACTCAATAGGTGGGATTAAAAGCTTAGACAACTCAAATTGGAGAGAACTTTGGAACTTGGTTGTAAAGAGATTTGGATAGAAAAATTTTCTTTTATTATAATTTTTTCCGAAGAAAGGACAAATTATGCAACGTGCAAGAGCTCTTGAAGGTAAAATTTCCTTTCTAGGTAAGAATGAAATGGAGATGGGAAGCTCACGCCTTGAATGAAGAAATTATTCGCAAGAAATTCAGAAATAGGAGAGATTTAGAGACAAAACCACATAGACATCCTTTCAGACTTTATGCTTGGCATTGAAGAAAGTTATCAATCTATACATCCTGTCAAATAAAGCTAAGTCTAGTTTAATTGTCCCCCGGACCATGACAAGACATTAGAAGGAAATAGGTGTGAAGATGGGAATTACCACAAAATTTTTCTGACTTTTGGATCATGCTTACTACGTCACCCCCAGTAAAATCCCTAAATTGAGAAGGTACTGTAGATCCTATGAATCTGATAAGCCATATTAACCTAAGATAAGGAGAACAGAATTGGTGGTCATGTATGTTCCATTCGGATTTAGTCCTTTCATATGGTCCAAAAGCGGTTGCCAAATTCGAGGAAAAGAGCCAAAACTCTAAATATGCAAAAGAAAATACAAGTTTCGAATTTATTTATCCAGCTAGATTCCAAAGGGAGAACTGCAGAAGCATGTCCACCCCTCATTCTTGGATGCATCCATAAGCTAGCGAGGGCTTCGATGCTAGAAGTTATTCATCAAGAGGTGGAGATAATTTCTTTTCATGCACACGCAACAAGAAAATGTTTGTAATGCTCTTTGATCTGTCATGCAATGCCGACACACCAATGACAAACTAGATTAGATTGATTTGAATGCTCGCATGTTATGTGCTTGTCGATCATATGAGGAGTCGGTCACGTTAGCCAATTCCTATACACCCTCATTTGCTTTAATGGACCCAAAATTCTCCTAATGGGTTAGCTAAGTGACTGCACTTTTGATATGGATAGAATGGGTGTCGTGTTCGAATCTCGAGACTTTCAATCACTGTCTAGAGGGAGCCTTACACAATACACAGAGACAAAATGATTTACATGTGAGTGAGCTTGAGAGAAAGAGAGAGAGAGAGAGAGAGAGAGAGAGAGAGAGAGAGAGTGGACAGTAATGTGGCTGATATCCCCTCGTGCGCCTCCTGTAGCAAAGAGGCAGTGTTGCACAGATACTAGACAAGACCCTTGGTTTTGTTTGCTTACCAGAAAATTGCTCTGCCTTCTTACCCCATGACAAGGGCCACTATTTACACATCATTTCGTCTTTGTTGGTTTGCCACGTTTATCCTTTCTCCCTACATTTCCAAACCCTGGGTAATTGCACAAAGCATTAGTGTGTGCATGCACACTTTTGCTTTTGAGTCTAATCGTTGGCAGGAGCCCACTGTCTCCCGTGCGGCAATAGGCTTGGATAGTCTTGCCATTTCCCTCTTGCTTCAGCTGTGCAAGACAGTAGGAAAATCGAGGAGCATGTCACTTTCGTCCAATTTTTCCATGTCAATGTGAATCAACCTACCAAGGTGTAGCGTGACATATGGATCGGACTGTAACACATCAAACATGTTTTTTTTTTAAGGGCCCTATTTTTTGTTGTCGTCTGCTCCAACCGATTTTTTGATTGGGGAATTACAAAAATGAATATCATGTGCAGTTACTTTTAGTTAAGTTTGCATGTTGATGATCTTCAACATGTTTGCTACCACTATTCAAAGGTATAATGAAGAGAGTTTCCTCCTATTTAGGATGGGATGCGGAAGTTCTTCTCTTACACTACAAAATTCTCAATTAACTTCATGGATTTGGCACAATGAAATTGTATCCTTGTGGCATGATATTTGAACTCACCGGTATTGAGGAGTCAAATATGTGTAATAAGTCTTAATTTTACATGCATGTGCATGTTCGCTAAACCATTAAGGCAACAATAAGGTTTGCACATGAGGGTTGGTAAATCAAGTTTCAAATTGGACGATCAAGATGATATGACCTAATCAATCTATTTAATAAGCTCATAAGTCAACGGATTAATTATGAAATGGATCCAACCAAATACGTTAATGAATTAATAGTTGTTTAATTTATTCCCTGGTTGCATTTATTAACTCGTAGATAGATTTTGTCATGTTGCTTTCTCAAATAATTTTGATACGCTAGAAGCAAGACCGTTTCATTTTAGTTCAGAGTTCCATGCAAATTTGTTCTAAGACTAGTTTACGCGAATCCACAATAAAATATAGCTACTATTGAGATCCTCAAAATTAAAAGGGTAAAGTTAGATCTTGCTTACTTCCTTTAAATAAATGACACGTTAGCAATGAAATTTAAGGGCTTAACATAACCCTCATCACAACAAACTAAGGGTGAGAACTCTTCTTCACACACTCACAACAAAGGGTGTGCAATTTCAGATTTCATACATATTTCGTTGGAATCTAGAACCTACTTGCTGGAACATGTTTCTTATTTTTTTGGAACCATGAACCTATCCTACGAACCGTGGAACCCACCTTGTTACAGGTTCTAGGTTTTACCCAAGTTCTAATTGAATTATTAAGTGAACGATTGCAATGAATTATTACTACTTGCTGCTACAATCCACTAATCATAACTTATATTTAAATATATGAACTCGGTCATAAAATAGAAATTCAGACTAATGGTTTCAAATTATACACATATCATCAAACACTATAGAATACTGTAGAATCGATTGAAGACAGATCAAGAAAAATACATAATCTTTTTTCAAGTTTCAGGTTCTAGGTTTCACCTACCTAAAACCTATAACCTATATGTTGAAATAGATTTTCTAATATTTGGAACTTGGAACCTACCTTATAAACCTTGTAACTTGAAACCGGATATGTTTCCACTTATTTGATTCTTCGGTTCCAAGTTCTACCTTAGAACTATACTCACCTCTACCCATAACGAAACCCTACCCCGATTTTCTCTCTCTTCCAAACTCTCCCTCTTTGATCAGAAGATCCACCACGCTGCGATCAACTCACCTCTGCCTTCGTTGCTCGGCTCCTCCACCCGCCGTCGAGAAGAACACTGGCCACCATCGAGACGCCCACATGTTCTCTCCAGCTCAACCACCTATCCAATTCTAATCTCAACTAAACTAGATAGTTAATTCTCTAGAATCTGTGGACTCCTAGCGCTGAACACATGCTGCACTCCACCATCTTCTCCAATAGCAATTAAAGTACATGTTCCCTCAGAAAAATGTTAGGTACAACTCCCACTAGAAGCAACCCCCCCCCCCCAAAGGTCGTCGTTGGCATGAATGATGGTGTCTCTGCATGGCGCGACATGGCAACGTGATGTGAAATGGGGGGGTAAAATGGAAAAAGGCGGGCGGGGCTAGGCTGCGCTCTTCGTCGACATTTTCCGAAGCTAAAAACCCTAGAAGGGGCGGGATCGCCGCCACGTGTAAAGCGCTGGCGTTCGACAGGGGAGGGGACGGCTTCGGAGGGGGATCTCCAGAGTTGTCCGAACTTCCGAGACAGCGAGGCTGAACGAGTGGCCAACGTTGTGGGATCGGGAGTTCTGTCCATGATGGATCATGCCTTTTGAGTTTCAATGGCAATTTGCACGGATCTAACGGCTTCGAGATGAACAAGTTCGCCGCCATGATCGCGGGTTATTAGGGGCGGGACGAGGCCGGGTCTAATGGAATGTCTGTCGAGTCTTTTCCCATCTTCTATTTCTTTGTTCGGACAGTGATCGAGTATCCGAGCAATTCCGCCCGTTCTTAGGTGCCGGCACTATACTTTGCCTTGAGTCGGAGTCAATACTTCACTCGAGATTTTCTTGGTGATCGAATGCGGCCTATGTGGAAACACTTGAATGCATACACATGAGGCAATGCAATGATTGACGGAAGTTAATAATGCACAGTTCGCACTACCAAGAAGGGGTCCTCCTTTGCACTTCGTAGGCCAATCTCCCACGTGCGAAGATCCTCTTAAGGATTACCTATGTTCCTAGACGTAGCTTTCGCACATCTCTATGTAATGAGTAACGCAGGACTTATCAAAACCAGATTTACAAAATCAGTTCGCTAAAATGAAGCGTCGGAATCAGGGGCACCCTCTTACACGAGCCGACACGAGCCGATCTTAGTAATTCTAACATCTTCCTCGGACTAGTCGAACTTAGGGCTTCGAATGCAGCAACCGAAACTCGCAACCCTTGAGATTGATCAATCATCGAAAATTAAAAGTTGCAAAGTTTTTTAAAAAAAATTGGAGGATGTTTTTTAGTCGTGTGGTGGAGCATATACCTTAAAAAGTTGTATCTTTTCCAAGATTTTGTATTACGTCGAATGGAATAATTCTGAGTTGGCCATTGCTTTCTATTTGGATTTCAAAGAGAGAGTACCTACATGCGAAATTCCATAAATGCCTCCCTCCTTTTTCTCCCCCGCCAAAAAACAAAATGGTAGAAAATGAAGTCGCTTTCTTTATGTAACTTTTGGCGACGCAAGTGATGCTTCCGACATATTATTTTGTTGCGCAATTGGGACAAATGCTAAGGCTGTAAGGATGGGCGGCACCGACCGGACGTTCCTTGCCCTTTTTTTTTCCACCAAAATGTCGTGAAAAACTGAAAAGAAAATTTAAGAAAAAAAGGTAAGAGAAGATTAGATTCATACATCCGCAATTAAGTGACATCAAATTGATGATGGCAGAATAAAAGTGATTTTCTTTTCTTTTTTTTCTGGGTAGAGCAAGAAACGCCGATCTTGAACCAAAAATTTCTGCTCTATAATCATCCTCCCGCCTCCCCCCAAAAAAAAATTCCAATACCCCTCACCAAAAAAATAAAAAAGAGAGAGAGAGAATCTAAAATGTAGACTAAAAAAAATACAAAAGAAAGAAAATAGAGAGAAAAAAAAGAAAAAAAGAGCTACATTAAAGAAAAAAAAAAAGAGGAGCTACTAACTTTCTTCATCCTACGGTAATCATTACGACGGAGTCACCACGACGCGAATCAACGGCTGCTTTTCGTCGGCTTCCTCGTCGTCGTCGAGACTAGGCCCGACCCCTCCGTCCCGACACCCGTTACACGTCAACATCCGGGCCCGCTTAGCCTGGAAATCCCAGTCCGTGGTCCCCACCACATACAGCATAAGCCCCGCGCAGCAAACTTGGGCCGAGAGGAGCCCCACCCAGAGCCCACGGAACCCGACCCCGAGCCCGAACCCGAGCCCGACCGCCGCCGGCATCCCCACCAGGTAGAAGGCGCCAAGGTTGACGTTCGCGGCGGTGCAGGGCCGGGCGCTCCCCCGCAGCACGCCGCACCCGACGGTCTGCGGGCAGTTGCCCAGCTCGCACAGCCCGAGGATCGGCAGCGCGGCCGACACCAGCCGCAGAATCGCCTCGTCCTGAGTGAACATGCGTCCCCAGGTGTCCCGCATGGCCCACGAGAACGCCGCCGCGCACATGCCCATCCCCGCCGCGAGGGCCCCCGCCACCGCGGAGGAGAGCCGCGCCCCGCCCGGCTCGTCCGCGCCGAGCCTGTTCCCGACGCGGGTCGACACGGCGAAGCCGAGCGAGGACGGGAACACGTAGAGCAGCGAGGTGGTCTGGATCAGGATCCCCATGGCGGCCACCGCCGACTTGGGCTCCGCCAGCAGCCCGCACAGCACGATCATGATCTCGTACCACCACCATTCGAGGCAGACCGAGACGCAGCTCGGCGCGGCGAGCCGGAGCAGCGGCCGCCACCCGGCGAAGCAGTCCCAGCCGGGGCGGCTCCACGTCGGCTCGTGCAGCCGCGCCGCCCACACGTAAATCACGAGCACGACGAGGGCGAAGGCGTTGGAGGCGGCCGACCCGGCGGCGACTCCGGCGACGCCGAGGCGGAGGCGGCGGACGAGGAGGAGGTTGACGGGGACGTGGAAGACGGTGCCGAGGAGGGAGGCCAACGTGAGGGGGTGGGTGATGCCCTGGGCGCGGAGGTAAATGCGGATTGGGTGGAGGAAGGAGTTGGTGAGGAGGTCGGGGAGGGAGAAGAGGAGGTACGTGTGGGCAATGCGGGTGATGTTGGGGTCCTGACGCAGGTAGAGGAGGATCCTCTGCATGTTGAGCCAGAGGAGGGAGATGGGGACGGAGCAGGCGAGGAGGAAGACGACGGAGCGGTGGAGGGTGACGGCGAGCAGCTTCGGCCGGCGGGCCCCGAACGCCTGCGAGCAGAGCGGCTCCATGCCGAGGGCCAGCCCGGAGAGCACCGAGTAGCCCGTGATGTTGGCGAAGGCGATGGCGAGGGAGCCGGCGGCGAGCTCGGTGTCGCCCAGGCGGCCGAGGAAGATCATGGACAGGACGGAGCGGGAGTAGAGGATGAGCGCGGTGAGAGCGATGGGGAAGGCGAGCGCGAACAGGGACCTGGCCTCCGCCACGAACTCCGAGGCCAAGCCGCCGGAGGGGGACGAGGTGGTGGGGACGGCGGCGGCCTCGTCGGGCTCCGGGGGCTCTTGCTTCGCGACGGGGAGGGAGAGGAGGCCGAGGAAGATATTGGTCTGCTGCTGCTGCGGCGGCGGCTGCGCAGGCTTCTCGGTCGGGTTGCACATTTCTTGGTGCGCGGCGATTGAACGACGGCGACGAATTCAAGACGGGCCCGAATCACAATCTGGGAAGAGCTTTCAATGCTCGGTGTTTCGCGCTTGGATTCGAAACTTTACGAGCTTCGATACGAGTTCAAGAAATTTAGAGAGAGAAACAGAGAGATACTCTCATGGAGAGCACTCTGTTTTACTTTCTGCTTGTTGCAGCAGTTTGATGTTGCTCTGCTCTGCTCTGCTCTTTTTACTACGGGAAGACAGACAGGAATCGGGGGAGGGGTGTGGAAAGATTGCTCTTTCCGTAGTCGAGTGAGACGTTGTTAAATAGACGAGTATGTGGTGTGGTTCCTCCATTTTTCTTTTATTTTTTTCCTTTTTCAATTTCCTTTTTATTATTTTTTGTTTTTTTTTTTTTTTATTTGCTCATTTTAATTTCTCTTTTTGGACTTTTTTATTTTATTTTTCTAAGGTTGCTTCACGATATGAATACTTATTGAGAGACCTTTTGCGAATAGATTTTACCCCATTTGTCTTCTTTTTTTTTTAATAATTCTTTTCTAAATGGCCGGTGTATGTTTGTTTTGAGACTTTCTTATGTTATGTGGTAACATGTCAGATTCTGAATAAAGGTCCAATTTCCCATGCCCATAAGGTAAAACTAAAACCGGGCATTTTTTTTTTTATGGATACATCGATCTATTCGTTGTAAAGAGTTTCGAAAGCGACTTGTTAATCATATTTCGTTTGAAAAAATTTTAATATTCAGAGCATTGATAGAAGACTGTAAAAAAATTCCCCCTGAAATGAAATGGTGGAGCTGTGTTAATCTTCGATTGGACTGGCGTGTCGCTTTTTTCTTTCAAATGAGAACGTGAATGCTGACTGATGAATTCAAAGAAGGCATCATGGTCTCATGTGGAAATCACCCTCAAACTCTATACTCGATCACCTTTCTATCTGTATGAGCGTCATCGTCGTCGTCAATGACTTTGACCCGAAATAGGCTTGTTTCGCGGTTAGGAAAGATGTTGGGTTTCATACGGGCATTGATTAACTTGCTTGAATTCGATGTAAAACAGGTAATTAAAACACGACTCAGAATTCGGAAAAAGAGCTGGCTTCATTAGGAAGAAGGCCAAGAATACATATTAACCCTCTCCCCTCTTACTTTCCTAGGGTAGTTTTTCTATTTGTTGGGATTACCTCCGCCTATCTAGCAATTACGCTCCTGGAGGGCTGCAAGGATCCTCGGATTATTTTTTGACTGTGAGGAGCCCGTCCTCAACACCCCTAATTGACTCCAGATATTTTTCTTTCCTAGGATCAGGGAATACGAAGGACTCTCCAGGAAGCGACGCAAGTGACCTACCTCTTAGTTTTCTCCCTTAAGCCTTTTAAAGATTTGGTCAAGTTTCAAATTTGGAAAAAGAGTTGGTAAATTTTGTGCAATTTACTTTTACTATATATATGGTTTTTTCAATGGCTGCCATCGCAATCTGACGTGGCAGTCAACATTTGCTTAGGTCCAGTCGACGACGACTTGCTTTGCCTTAATTAGTGATCCCTTTTTTCAATCAGAAGGACGATTTTTTCATCGCTTTATAATTTATAATTGGGTACGTCTCTAGAAAGCTAAAATAAAAAGTAGCCACGCTATTTTCATGTGTTTGATAGTTTAGTGATGGCTTGTTGTTATCTATCTTTTTTCCCAAACAGTTTTGACAAATATCTAAGCCGTATCGTCTTTAACATCTTTTCAATTTAAGATGAGTTGCGTAGTTATGTATGATTGGTTCTTGTGCTTGCGCATTAAAAATAGAGTTAATACCATAAAAAAACCCCAAATTATGACTAATATGACACAAATATCTCCAATTTTTTTATATTACTAAAAATCGTAAACTTACCTATCCTGACACACATACTTCAAAATTTTTTTATGTCATAAAAAGTCCTGAACTTATTTTAGTGTAACAAATATATCATAAATGGAATTGTTATAAATGGTATATAGGTTTTTCTACGACACAAAAAAAAATGGTGATATTTGTATCACAATTGATAAGTTTATGGTTTTTGGTAACACAAAAAGAAAGTTTTGAATATTTGTGTTATAGTAATTATAGTTTGAGGTGTTTTGTCTATGGTAGTTGCTTATAGAAACAATCTTGGTTTTTAAGTGGACCCAAGAAATAATTTGAATATATTAAAAAAGGGGATTCGATTATAATATAATTTTTTTAAGCAAATCTTCGAGTCCCAAAAAACAAATGCAAATTGGCATGTTTTTAAAGTGATATAATAATTCCATGTCATGTTCGATAGGCCTTGACGATGTCATAGCATTATTCTTCGGAATTAATAAAAAAAAACCGTTTGGAATTATCGAAATATCCACGGTTTTAACTCGAAAAATGCCGGGCTTAAATTATGCACTCATAATTTTCCGTAGACAAAAAAATCCAACTGTCCCGTCGGATTAGCTTACACGTCAGCAAAGATATCCCGCGAAAACTAACAAAAGGAGAAAATAAAATCTGCCCAAAACGGGGACGTGGCTGGGCGTTTCGTTTGCCCTCCAAGATTAGGAGACGCCGTTCCTTCTCACGTAATAGCAAATCATAAAAAAAAAAAAAAAAATCACGTTTGAGAATTTTCAATTTTCATGAACACAATATTTGCTACTTCCAAAATGATAACAAGAATGAAAAAAAAAAAACCCATTTTCATTTGATACACTGCTAGAAAAATAATTTGTTTGCGAATTAACTTTTTCCCGCTTAATTGTAATTTCCAAATTTTGAAAAAATAATTTACATTTAGGATGCATATGCTTTGTGAGATATAAACAATTTAGATGAAATGTTTTGAAATTGCCCAATGAAATGGGTGATAAATTTTTTTTCTCAGTTTTGAAGGATAGCTTGTTATTAACAAAAGGAAAAAAACCACAAAAAATCTTAAACTTTGCCAATTGTGACTTATATATCCCCACTTTTTTTTGTGACACCAAACACCTTAAACTTGTATCTGCATGACACTTACCCCAAATGTTTTTTTTTTCAAAGATACCAAAAATACTAAATTTATATCTATGTGGCACATTTACTTTAAAATTTATTTGTGACACAAAAAATCTCAATTTTTTTTTGTGATACCATATTTTGGGGAGTAAATGTGTCATACAGATACAAGTCTGGCTTTTTGTTGTCACAAATTTTTTTTTTGTGTGTGAATGTGTCAAATTGTATATGGCTAGAATAAATGTATCATATAAATATAAGTTTGAGGTAAATGTATCACGGTGGGTATAGTTTAGGATTTTTGGTGGCATTGATGCTTAATAAAAATGGGAATTTCCCAAAACCATATAAATGATGAAAGTTACCCATTTTTGCTCGTCTTTTTTTGGTATTTCTCTCCTAGTTTTTGCATGGCGAGGTAGCAGGTGTAACAATGGAGGTCACATGCAGTCAAAAATCTACGTGAGAAAGAGAGAGAGAGAGTGAAATCCAAGTAGTAACATGCTGCAAGGACAAAAGAAAACCAGAGCAGAGAGAACACAGTGAGTCTCACTGGTTCGGAAAGCGAAGGTGAGTACGTGATCGACGGGAATGATCAAGAGAGAGAAAGAGGGGGAAGGAAGGAGGTAAGGAGGGAGGGAACAAGACGACGGTCAAGTCTCGTTGGTATTTTCGCGAACAGATGGAAGGAAGGAGACACATCCCTTACGGTACCCCATTCATTCATCATCAACCTCTCTCTCTCTCTCTCTCTCTCTCTCTCTCTCTCTCTCTCTGACCGTCCCTGTCGTGTTGAGTTGTGAGCAAATTGACTGTTGTTGTCGCCTTCCCCCTCCCCTCCCGCCCGTCTCCCTCGACCCACTGTTCCCTTTCCGCAGCGGAACAAACAAACAAACAGTGACATTGTAGGTTGCGTTGGGGGCGGGGGGGGGGGGGGCTGTTGTTTTCTGGTGCAGGATCGAGCAGAAGAAAGAAACGGGGAAAGAAAAAGAGAGAGGGGGAGGGGGGCTTGCTTGTGCGTAGGGAAGAGAAGGATTCACGACCCCACTGCCACAGAATTCCGCAAGACGCCACCACCGTTCTGACACTCGCAGAGGCTCTGGCTCTCTGGTATGTGTCTCTGTGTGTGTCCACCACACAGCCACTTCACCATTTCTGAGGCAGAGGGTGTGTTTCTATAACGGAAGCGTCTGCGCTGTGTGTTCCGCCGTTCCGTGGACGCATCGGGATTTCCACGACCCTCGCGGGTCCCCTCCACCTCCTCTTCCCTTTTCCCCTTAAATACTATACCGCTCTGAAAAATGTTCGACACAGAACAACCATCTCTCTCTCTCTCTCTCTCTCTCTCTCTCTGAGTAAAGTAGTAATCTCGGCCCTCGAACAGCTAGCAGATGTGATGTGAACTCGAGGGGGACCTGTTCCTGACGAAGAAGTCGTTTGGCTCGTCCTAAACCCTGATAGTCCTCGTCCACATTCCCTTTCGTTCCAGGTTAAACAAAAAAAAAAAAAAAAAGCAGTTCGAATGGACGGGCTACCTTGCTCATAATTAGACTTAACTTATGCATGGTCATGTACTTTTTGACGGCGATCTGTCGTGATGAGGTTAAATTTTTGGTTACGTGCATATCCCGTTTTTGAGACATGGCTCAGTTCATTCACGAGAGAGAATTATATAATGGGCCATAATAGTTTAAACTTTAATTTGGAAAGAGAAAGAAACATTGAGCCTAAAGACTATATGATCGCGCTGGTTAATTCAGGAAATTCCTTTTCAGAAGGTTGTGGACATGTTCGGTTGTAAAGAAATTTTTAGCGAACATTTTCACTGAAAAATCCAAGGATACTATTTAACGTTTTTATATTTTCACTTTTTTATGGGAAATGTTTTCTTATATTTTATCTGTCAGTCCGCACTAGCATCTCCCTTCATTTGGAGAACATGGAATGTAGCTATTTGTTATCCTCCATGTGTTTTCATGGACCAAATAACAAGTGAAAATTCTCCATGACCGAATGCACCTTATGGCGTTGCACATCAGCTCTTCCCATTAGCCCCGCCATTGCACGGCATTGCTACCCGTACATCTCTGGCTCCACCGCCCCCCCTCCGCTGCCAACCCACCCTCTGTCTCTCCCCACTCACGATGAGGTCATCAGAGGTACGCAAACAGTACAGACAGAGAGAGAGAGAGAGAGAGAGAGAGAGAGAGAGAGAGGTGGACAGCGAAGAGTGATAGATGGCGACGGGCGTGTAGCTATGGGCCGACAGCGAACGAGAGCTACCAGCAAAGGCCGACGACAGCAAAGGAAAGAAGGTGAGAGAGAGAAAGGGGCGGCACCAGGATTTCTAGGTTTTGTGGTATATTCGCCTAAAGTCTGACGCCACTTTAGTAAATTTGGGATGATTAGGCAAAGGGTACAGTCATTCCCTTAAAGGGGGAGAATCTAATGCAGTCCAACTTTGAATGCCTCCAAGTGATCGCCCGGGGCTTTATGCATAAACCATGGTGATGGACGCAGAGGACAGAGAGAGCGCTAAGCTAAGGCCGAAGAGCCTCTAGCAAACCACTGTAGTTCTGGCCTACTACTGAAGAGTCTGCAATGCGTTCCAATGACGCCTCGACCCCTCAGATTCTGCTAACTACATTCCCACTAAATTGATCTTTTTGGTTTCTTTATTGGCCTTGCTGAATCAGACTCGATCTGCAGCCTTTGTCTTGGGCTAGTGGAGCAATATAATATGCATGGTACCAGGTTTGGGAGGAAAGATCTCCATGACCCTCTTACCATTTTTGGTAATGGCACTAAGGGAGAACATCAACAGGTGTTGATTGATCTTTTGAGACCTCTCCACTCTCTCTCTCTCTCTCTCTCTCTCTCTCTCTCTCTCTCTCTCGCTCTGCGCGAGGGAATATCTTCGCTTTCATTGGTACTTGGTGCGTAGGGCCACCTTTTTTGGGTCCTTGCGTATGAGAGAGAGAGTGTCGATTTTCTTCATTGTTCTCTTCTTTGATGAACGCATTTAATAAAGTTTGGCATGGCCCTTTTGACGCACATGATAAGACGCAATCGCTTGCTATCATGAGTTGGTGATGGCCTGTAATTCTCGCCTACGTGGGTCTGTGCTGGCTTGTCTTTCTCAGTTGAGCACACCACACCCAACCGAACCATCTCAATGATAACCTCGTGTACACACAGACTTTTCCCCCAACAAGGTACGAGCGGGTATACATGGATTTTCCGATTAGGGCATGCGTTTCTGTTTCTCGTAATCTCGTCCCATGTTCACGTGTAAAAGGTCTAGCTATTCTTAGGCATGTGAGCGTAGCTTAAAAAGCTCTTTCGAGTTATAAAGGCCCACCTATCTTTTCTTTTTATTACTTAATGACTGAGTACATAATGTCAATTTAAGCGGAAATGATTCGAGTTTGTCGATGTTGAGTTTATGTGGTACGTATAGTCTTTGAAGCCAAGTCAAGTTCATGCGCGTTTGTAATGTCCCAATCTGAGGGGTTCTCTATCAAAATTATTTTGCATGCATCTCCATCAGAAATTGTCATTATCAAGAAATATCAGCTGAAGGAAGCAACGAATGAAAGCTTTCATTCGAGTTCTCGCTATAGATGTACTAAAAAGAAGAAAAGAAGATGATGATTCGAGTGGATATATCGACATCATGGTCCGAAATGTTATGCCTTTCTTCCTCAACAAGGTTCGATTCTGAGATATTTTAGAATTGTGCCTTGGAAGCAATGAATTTTGATGGTCTTATGATGTATTCTTGGGGGGCAACCTATGTAGCAACTAAGGTGAGAGTACCTTGAGCTTTGGAGCTTGACCTAAGAAAAAAAACCTAAACTAGCTGATCATAAATAAAGGACGAACATATTTGCAAACATCCAAGATAAAAACACGAGGGTATCCAGGCTTGCTCTAATCCGCCATGGTCCTCAAAGATAAAAGAACTTTCAACCTAATACGTGTGCATGTCCATCTCGTTCTGTTTCGCCGAATCAACAGGAAAAATTCGGCAACGGATGGTATTGGTCCTTGCCTTGTCTCCCTTGAACAAGTAACACACCTGCCACCTTTGCACATTTTCTTCTGCTCAATTAATTCCAAAGCCTAATTTTGCCCATAAAACTTCAGTGAAATTTCTCTGTCATGCAACCAAACCACTAGCACGAGAAACTCGCATCGGTCCAAACCTTCAAGGGTCAAATCAGTTCGGCTACACATAGTTTGGGACTGTGGAGTTCAACTAAACTTCAGATGGCTAGTTGCCGCCCATTAATGTCTCTTGACCTTTCTTTCCTTTGATCTATCATATTATATACGAAAAGAAGGAGAAGCATGAATTAATGTTTGAGAAACCCTGTTTTTTTTTTCTATTCCCACAACTGCTGTGCATGGGGTCCATCGTTGCATTATTCACAAGATAACATTTTTAAATACTACGGCAAAACCCGGGGAAAATGTTATAAATTCGGGATAACATTTTCCTCTATAAATTTTTTGCTTTACAAGTCGTCGGATTATATGATTATAGAACTTCCTGATCTTCCTAGAAACATTCATTGGTGGGCATGGATTAAAATTATTTGCTCTCTATATGCTGGGAATATACTACTAATAAGGGACACGTGGCAGCACCCCATCTATGGCGAGGTAGATTACCAAAGTGTTGGTTCGTATCCCTCCCCCACTTTATGAACAAGCTCGCTTTTTGGAGTACCCTTTTTCTCCAAAGGTGCCCAAAAAGTCTTCAAGACAAATTGAGAAAGCACACAGGATTATGAATCCTGCTCTTTGCTTCTTCATACTTTTTTGTTTCCAATATACTTTCGGTCGCTTTACTTCCTTAAGGTACAACTGTTCATGGTACTTCACTAATTAGGCGGATGAAAAGCCTTCTGTAATCCACCTCAAACCCATGAGGGAGACGATTTAATAGTCAGTGTGCTCATTAGAGCTGCTTTCCTAACCAAGATCGCACGGGACATGCATAGTTCTTTTTGAAATTTTGCTAGGGTTTGTGTTCTTTGCGTCTTGCATGTTTCGGATCTTGTAAAGCTAACCTCGATGTTAAAAAGTTTCAAAGGTGAAACGAGCTTTGATAAATCGCAATAACTCGATTCATGTAATCACCTTGTTATCACTTGGACTGAAGTTCGCTGGGGGCTACACTCTCAAGAGAAGGGTTTGCTATGGAAGGTTGGGTCTTTACTTTAGTATATCTTGACAAGTTCCATTGCCATCCAACGAGGGATTATCCAAGACATGTAAAAGTATACAAAGAAGGATGTATCGTGCACATAATGAGTTAAACAATCTCGGAATTGCGCAACTCAATAACCAAGACATTCGAGAAAATGTAATTTCTTTTAATTGCTAAACAATCTCTGTTTTGTGCAATGATGTTTTTTCGTCCCTCGTCAGTCTTACAAGTTAGGGATGTGTATATATCAAGATATCAAGATATCCCGACATGCGTACATATAGTGTGAAATTGTTACCTACTTGGAAATTCAAGGGCTTTCTAGATTCGTGGTGGGAGCACGTCCACATCTCGATCTTGCACATGAACAGTGCATGTTTCTTCTGGACTTGATCAAGGGATCAATAGACTTGGATGATACCGACACTTGAAATGTGTAAATTGTCAAAATTAGAGCATGAAAAGGGCTAATGAGTGCCCTAAAACTGTCCAAGTCTTCTTCAAAAAGGGGGATAGAAAAATTCATCTGAACGTGAGGTGCGTGGAGTTCGGGGAATGATGCGAATGCATGGGTCATTGCAATTGCAGACTGGCCAGCTACTTGCCTCGCGCGCACAGCTCACGATCCACCCTCCAGGACCAATTTGCGCAAAAAGCCAACAAAAGAGAAAAGAACAACATCATAGTCATCTGCAAATTATCAAAGGGAGGTAAAGTACAATGCCGATGTATTCAATGCGGAGAGTACATGTCATGTTAGTCCATCAAATCTTGAAATTTCATCCTTCTACTGCAAGTGTCCTTTGTGTGTGGGAATGATCATCTCTGGTCCCTGTCGATGCTCGTTCGTAGCCCATTCGTGACTTATTGCTGAAAGTGCGTCGTACCTTGCCAAAGCCGTCACCGTTACAAAAGGGCAAAACAGAGGGAGAGGGGAGAGGGGAAGGAAAAAGACCAGCAAAAAGCAATTGAATTTATCAATCAAGAACAGGAACTTCGAGTACGGCAGGGCAGAGACCCACACGCATGCCGCATCCCACGTGGGACGCATATAGGCACATGGTCATGTGACGTTCTTGTCCGAAATTCTACATCTTATGAGCTGAGATTTAAAAGTTCCTCTTGAACTTCTGATAAAGAGGTGGGGGTTAGCTAAAGAAGATCATCGTGAACCCAATTGAGTAATCACGAGAAATTTGTCCTCCTTCACCGCAATGCTTGACCACTAAATCTTGCAATTAGGTCCACGGGGGATCTTAGCCCTCATCACACGATCATGATGGTCCTAAATCTTGGACCGTGACATATGGAGGTGGATATCTTAGATCGCTACTTTAATTGGGATTCATGAGATCTTATGGAAGTCAAATCAAAGATGCTTTCCCCCTTTCACAAAGGGAAACGCTTTCTCGGATTTGGATTCCTTAATTAATGCAACAATGAAAGGGATGACCATCCGTTTGTTCACGCCCCACCTCCAATTTGGATTAGCTCCTTCACGCGGCCTGATTTATTGACCGCACAATTAGTCTTGCCCTTCATATTATTTATGATTAGTATCATAAAATATCTTAAATCGATATACTTGTGACAGTTTTATTCTAAACACTTTAAATTGGTGCATTTGTAATAAATTTACCATATATTAGTTTGCATTAAATTAGATTAATACCATGTAAAACCATAAATTAGTATGTCTGTGATAAATGAATGGTAAAATCCTAAACTGATATACTCATTATTAAATTTATTATTTAGTGCGTCGGTAGTGAATAAAATTATTATATATATTGGGTTTTGATTGACATGCAACAACATTTCAGTCGTAAAAGTTGATCTTTTCATTGGTGATGTGCACCATAAAACTTTGTCCAAATTTTGATGCTACTTAATTCTCATAATTCAATCACGTAACGACTCCATATACACTAAATCTTGGACTTTTTTTCTCTCCTCTTTGGAAGGGTCAAACATAAAGAAGAGAACTCATCATCGCTCCATTACCTCCTTTTAAGAAAACAAAAGATTATCATGTGTTGACAATAAGGAAGCAAGGATCCCCGTATCGATTTTAAAGCTTGGTGTCCACCATCGATGACCAAAGGAAAAAAAAAGAAAAGTAAATAGAATGATGGTATTTAGGATACGGCTGGATTTGGGGGGTCAGTCATTAGTTACAACAGCAATGTTGGAAGGTGAAGAACCAAATGAAAGGACCTTATTATATGCAGAGAATCTAGGGTTTTATTCGCGCATATCTTATCAAGAATGCATCGCCATCATGATGGTTGAATCAAATGGCGCCACATCTTGTTTTGTTCATCCCTAGATTCGACCACGTAAAAATTTGGCTGTCTTCTATTAGTCCATCATATTGATTTGCACCAAAGTATGATTGGTCAAACTCAAATCTCTCATGGGCCTAAGAAAACATCGATTTTCGATGGCCTTCTATACTTTGGTTCTAGAGTTTGGGATTTACGATTTCGTTTGAAACTAATAAGCAAGCTAAATTATGCATTATAAAGTATGCAGTAGTGGAGATTGCTCAAGCTATTTAATAGATTATTATAAATTGATGCGGTCGGTACATCGCGCCAAGATGAAAAAATATTGCTTTTATATGTTTTAGGTGATAGCGCACTTAAGCTAATAGTGCGCCTAAATCTGCTTAATCGTCTTGTAGTAGTGCTTTAACACTATTTATAATAAGTACATCGTTGGCAAGAATGTAACTAGATGTGCTTTACTCATGAATAATGCGCTCATCACTTTTCTTCTTCTGATAAGTATACTCATGAAATTAAATTTAGAGAAACTTTCATTCCATTTCACCAAAGCAAGTTCATGTTCTTCTAGATATAACGTGATTATATGCAATAAAGAACCTATAAATACGCTATATGTTGAGATTTATTCAATGAGATCAAACTAAATAACTTACATTTATCGAGCTTTGACACATGACATGCAATGATGTCGGCATGTTTATTTCCCGTCCTAATCGGGAGAGCTAAAATAATTTTGATAGTGTCATTTTTTATGGAGTTGTTTTCATAATATCATGTCGGTCATATTTATTTATTAATTATTAGGGGCCCGTGTCGTGTTGTGTCGAGATGTGTTTGCGGTGGAATATGGTTAATGCACCTGGTCTCGATTTCCAAATCCGAAATAATACCCACCTCCTCAATTTTCAAGCCTTCCCATCATGAAATGTGAAATGGTCGGCTTGACCAGTTTGACTGACTTACGTCTAATCAGAAAGCGAAATTAAGTATAAGAAAGGGAATCTCAGCGGTGGGAGACCGAGGAAAATCGTTGCTAAACATCTTCAAACGCGACAGGAATTCCATTAAAACCACCCAAAAAACAATAATCTAAAGCCCGTGGGGGTTTTTTTTCGAATGTTCTGTCTTGAAAAGACAGCCGCTCCGGTTTGTGTGGTTATTACATGTGAGCGCTAGATTAGCAATTAATCGTGGAGAATCTCATGATGTTAACTGGAGCGCAAAAGTCTATCAACCAACAGCAATTATGCCCCCTGGCGCTCAGCCAAGGCGTCAAATTGTCAATGACTACGGTGGATGGAAATTAGAGGCTTTGTCGATCTAGGGTGTCACGCTTTCCTGCGTTCCAACCACTTGTTTCACTTTTAGAGGCGAGTCCGGATCTGTCTTCTTACCAGGATTTTACCTAGGAAATTTTGGGAATTAACGTTGATTAGTCTCTTGTCCTGTCACGAACCATCATGTCTCTCTCCCTTTTGGCCGAAAGAAAAACGTTTCATCTCCCGTTCAAGAGGTGGTTGTATCAAGTTATCAACATCCCCATTCTTTGCGTAGAAAGGGCATCGATAGCTTGGATTCACTTCTGAGTTCTTTTTTTTTTCGAAAAAAAAAAAAAGGGTTGGTTTTTACATCACCCAAAACTCATTTTTTTTCCTTTTTGGTATATGAGGTGCTTTTACACCAAAGAAATTAAAAGGGATTGGGAGATGATCAAATCACATCCCGCTATACATTTTTAAAATCATTGATAATTTACACTTGTAAGGATTCCAATGTTGAAACTGTTATACTTATTTGCATTTTCCTTTTAGGTGAGATGCCGTATATTCAATGGTTATAATGATTTCATAAACCCAAGTAAACTATTCGATGATGATTTCACGTGTTGCTTCAAAAAGATCATGAAGCAAACCGACGGTCAAGAATTTAGAAGATGAAGTCCCAAATTTGATTCTCCGCCTCCCGTAATCTAGTTCAGGCGAGGCCATCTAGGAAAATGCTCCTGGAAAAATCTCTTAGCCCCTTTAAATGTGATGCCTTTAATTAGGACGAGTCTGATGTTTAAAAAAATGGGACAGTGGTGCTTAGAATGTTTGCCCGTCATTATCAATCAAGGGCTTTCATTTGTGAAGTGGTAGCGTGTTTGATAGGCCCAAACATTTCTACGAAGCGAAATCCTAACAATTATGGGCCAATGTATCCTAAAGGCCCGACCCGTCCTATTAAGTGCTCTATTTGTAATCATTTGTAATCTACTTCAAGTGAGGCTGCTAAGGACGAGGAGAATTATAATTCACGAGTTACAACTACATTATAATGCCATTGTTATGGCCACTCGTGCATGGGTGAAAGTCCTAACTTTCACTGAGTTAGTGAGTATATGGACTGACACAAAGGCTTTTGACAAACGGCTGTCTAAGGTCTCAGTCAAGGATGATGAAAGTGCTCTCCTCAATAATAAAGAAGGATTCAAGAGTAAAGAGAGTCGGATCACACATTGGAGATGGCAAGCACAAAATGCCATTGAGATTGGCAAAACCAACTAGAAGGGATGAGCACTCAGTCAGGGTGAACTTGTCAGGATTGAGATAGAGATAACAATAATGAAGATAATAATAATTGTACATGAGATGGTCGTTGCTACATTGGTGGCATAATGGGTCACTTTTCCAAGGTTTGTCAATGCATACGCCGAGTGAGAAACGTTGTAGCACCATAAGAGAGTTCTTGAGTTGGTTCCCACACATTAGTATAAACCGATTCTAGTTTTCGGCTTTTATTCTATTGCCCATTCAATTGAAAACAATCATTTTTTGTTTTCTGTAAATGCAACTCTAGTTGAAATCCAACTCATTTTTCTACAAACCTAGAAGCAATTTTCTTGAGTGTAACTATTTTACACACTTTTCACCAAGATGTCTCAAATGATAATGCCAAAAACTAGACAAATTACATGTAGCCACTGTAATTGTAATTGTATCACTGGTATTGTCTTCTTGAAGAAGGCAAATATACCCTTATGCTTTCCCTTTGCTACTACTCTTGCCCTTGATGTTATATCCACTCTTTGCATCCAAAAGTTGTTACAAAACCTTCTTGGTCAAGTTACTAGTTAAGATCCAATGAGGGTTGAGCCCTTGCTAAATTTGGTGAGGGTTGCCCTTGCCCAGACAACGAGAGTCATGCCCTCGCCAAACCCACTAGAGGCCGCAACGCCCTCACCGGCCCTTGCTTGTGGTCGGTACCAACCATAGTCCAAAGGAAAAGGAATAGGAAAAAAAAGGAAAAAAAATTTAAAAAAATCAAAAAATTATTTTAAAATTCTTTTAAAATGTCTATGTCAGTGTTGGCGATATCATGTAGGATGACCAACGTCCACGTCACAGATTTTTTGCTTAAATTGGCTGGATGGACTGAATTGGTATCAATGTGAAAATGTTTATGACTAAATTGGTCAAATTGAAAATTTTATAATTGAATTGATACTAATGCAATAGGTTTACGACTTTTTTTATACTTTTCCCCCTCTAAAAAATAATGTAATTAATATTAGACTTACTTTATTTTCACGCTTTAAATGGATATGCATTGAGTTGATGGAAATAACCTTAAAAGAACCACCTCATCTGAACCATAAAGTGGAAAGAGCGAAAAGTGTCATCTAAGAGTATATTAGATTGTCCGTATCATGTCTTATTCCAACCTTTTATATAATTTTCTGTTAGTCTTTATACGAACATAATTTCCTCTCTAAGCTGAATTTAAAGGAATTTGGTTTTCAAATTCATAATCTTGTTTGTACTTCCTGATGGTCGGATGAGCTAATGTCTTGACTGTGGGCATTAATGGTTGAAGCTAGCTAGATTTATGTATTTAACATTTCGGGTACCGCAGGCTAACGGCTTTGTTTCTGTGTTCTTCCTCAACCGAGCTACAGAAAAGCCAGGAACATCGCGTTAGGGAGGATTCTCTAAAAATGGAGATTTGTCTTCGTCAAGTTCACTGCACCCAGAGTCCCTGCAGAATTTGGCTAGAAGAACATGTCGACTATGTATGTCGACAAAGGGGAAGGTAGTGTTGACCACGAAACATGGCCCACTCGACATTGAGCTCTGGCCAGAAGAAGTGCCCAAGGCCGTGAGGAACTTCAATCAGCTCTGCCTCGAAGGCTACTACGATGGCACCATCTTTCACCGCATAATCAAGGACTTCCTTGTTCAAGGTGGCGATCCTACTGGCTCCAGCGCAAGTTCCCACCCCCCACTCTCTCTCAAAATGGAATTGCAGAGATTTTGAGCAAAACCAAACGATTAGACCGTTAGCATAGAGGGTTTTGTTGATAGTTATTGTTGCTCGTGATGGCTAATGTGTTATTGTTGTTCTATTGCATTAGTTCATGTGACACTAGAGATTGCCTTAGTTCTTGCTCCAACTTAATGTATTCTCTCTTTTCTGGGGTGGGGGGAGTAGGGGGAGAACAAAAGATTAACTTTTGGCTGGGTTTTTCACAAATAAAAGAGAGATTATGCTCCAAAGATAGTTTTGTACAATAAGCTACCTCTTTGGAACCTTTAGGAGCCACATACTGATGAGAATGATATCCTACTGGTTGTTTTGAAAATTCATGGTCTATGTACCTCTCATGATATCATTATCCGGGAAGCATTTTTTTTTTTTTTTTTTTTTTTGGGTGTTTCTTCTGCATCATTGTTGCTGTTAGAGGATTTGATAAGCCATTCTCATGCTCATCGAAGCCAAAAGATACTTGTGAAGGTGAAATGATGGCTGATGGGATAGAGATCTTATTGAAATCTTGGAAGAACACAACTTAGTTGATATGGCTAAATATATCAATTATGTCAACACGCCACAGGCCGGTGCCATCGCAACATTTTCCAGAATGACTCATGACACATTTGAGCGCAAAATAGCCTTGGAGCTCCAATATGAAGCGTACGTGGCAATAGTTGTACGGTGCATCAAGTCTGCATGTCAATCAACTAGATCATCCTGGAATCTCATGTCCATCGCAGTTGCCCACTGCCCTTGTCCCAATTGGAGAAACAAATGACGGCGCCCTGGATGCTTGTAACTTTCTAATTAATGAGATAAAGGCATCTGTCCCCATATGGAAGAAAGAGGTATACACCAATGGAGAGGTCTGGAAGGAGAATAAAGAGTTTTTGGAAAGGAAGTCAGAGCTTGAGAAAGGTGCTCGGGACAAATATAGGTGCTACAGGAAAAGATTAGAAAGCAAGACCAATGGGCATGGCTGTTGTGGTGCTAAGGTCAAGATAGATGATGGCAACTGTAATGGAGAGAGAACAGAGGCTGAGTGAAAGAAGATTGTAATTTAATTTTGTTGCTTTTAGAATTTTCCTTTATCTAGTGCAAACCATTATATATTAGACGGATTGTGATGTATATATCAGAGGATATAATAATAATCATCCGAGAAATATATTTCAACCTCATCAAATCTGCCAGTGATTTTGCTAAGAAACATGTGGAATACAATGGGATAAAGAGAGCTTTCATTCTTTGTTTTTTTATGAAGACAGTGCTCAAACATGTTTAAAGGAATGCATAATTTCTTGTCCAAGACTGTATTCATTTGTCTCTCTCTCACCAACTGATGTTCTTTCCCTCACCAGTTCTTAGTTCTGGGAGTACAATGTAGACTATCATCTGTAGAAGGGAGAAATTATGATCTTTGAAGAACTATGATCTATGAACTTGATTTACCATGATCATGAGCATGGAGACTGCTAAGAAATTAAAGTCAACTTGGAGGGGAGTTCGCCACATCTCTATTGTCCAAGGCTAATTCATGTTGAAATTGATAAACAAATCAAGGTATGTCTAAAATTCAATGACCAAATCTACATTTCTTCATTCCTACTTTCCTATTTCCCCCTAGTTCAATTTTTGAAAAGAACATAAGGGAAAAACAAGAGACGATATGCTATTTCCACAAGCTGAGTGAGATATCAACAAGAAGTCAATTACAGCAAATCCACATTCATCAGTCATTTCTCACACGGGAATCACTAACGAAAACCCAAAAGAAACTAAGATCATAAAAGCCACATGGTCTCCCAAAAAGACAATAAGGAAACTTTCTGTCTACAACAGCAGGCACCCCCGACTGGTGTCCTGCAGAATGAAATCTAGCCCTATCAGATAACCGTACATCTCACGGTTCTTTAGCCGATAGGCTTTTGGCTGGAGTTAGAAGAGCCACATTGCCTCACTCGGGACTCAAAAATTTCCTATAAGCAGCTTTCAGCTTAAATTCTACGGCCCTAGAGTGAAGGCCAACAAGAAACTTCGAACACTCTCTGTCCACAAAAATAAAGCACCTCGCGATCAATGATAAACAGACATATCACTATACCAATTCATGAGATGGAAGATGAGTATGACCATGATATGAACTCACATTAGCTTATCTGTAGAATACTTGGTATGGTACTTCAAGGTTTTGGCCCAAAATGGGCATTTCCCAAGGGTGCACCGGGCTGCATAAACTGCTGATGCAGAGATCATA
Organism: Corymbia calophylla; assembly: GCA_014182845.1. Classification (NCBI taxonomy): domain Eukaryota; kingdom Viridiplantae; phylum Streptophyta; class Magnoliopsida; order Myrtales; family Myrtaceae; genus Corymbia; species Corymbia calophylla. The sequence continues at coordinate 7,053,887 of CM024695.1, forward strand.
CAGGGGCAATAGAGAATTATTGTAGAATAGTGCATTAAACCCAACTCAACCAGGAATAACACCATGTTCTCCATCTGCATTAGCAAAAAAATGAAGGGTCAATTCAACGAAAAAACAGAGTATTAATACACTAATCTAGGACAGGGTTTTTACCTCCTTATAAGATGGAATAGAGCCTTTGATGTATCTGATTAGAAAGACATATGGTGTGGGAACCGTTAGATACCATTCCAGCTTAATATTGATTTCTCCTTGACCAGCTCTTGTTCTCTAACATAAGCATTGTCTGATATGAATACAAAGTCATTGACCCACAAAAAAACCCAATTAAAAACTTACTCAAAGCAAAATTTCATGGTGAAGCAAATCAAGATGAGTTAGGGAAAAAGGCAAGGACCTTTAGTGCCCAAATCTCTTCATACTTGGAGCTTATTAGGATGAGAACCCCCCTTCTTTGAGTACCTTTTTGAAGGCAACTTTAGGTTTCTCTTCTTCACCTGAGCTTATCACAACAAAAGACTTGGCGCTCCTCTTAACCAACCTTGCAATATCCCAATCTCCTTACAACAAGACGGAGCCAAATCTTGGCTGTTTATCACTAGGCTTAGCAAGGTAAACGAATTTTAGAGCATAGCTTCCAACTACATTTCCAAAAACAAAGCACCGTGAAGAGAATCGAAACAAAACCCAAGATTGTGAAAAAAATGAAATGTAGCTAGATTCATGACGCCATCACAGTAAAATATGAGTCCACGATTTCTCACCATCAGTAGAGGCCATTCCAAAAGAATCAAACAAAAACTCAAAGCACACACGTATCAAGACGAACCTTACCAAATGATCAAGAGACTTTCGTCAGTTTCCTCGTAGTTTCACCACAATATTTGACTGCAACTTGTCTAGTAATTTTAGGGTCGATAAGGTGCTTTCACACCAAAGAAATCAAAAGGGTTTTGGGATTTAATCAAATTGCGCCATGATTTATATCCTTAAAACCATTGACAATTTATACTTGGAAGGATTCAATAGTTAAAACTGTTTTTACCGATTTAAAATTTCTTTACAGGTGAGTAGCATACGAACTCTCTTGGTCAAGCATACATTCGTATGATCCTAATGTCATAAACTCAAGTGGGCCTGTGCAATGATGATTTCAGCGTATTATTTCAAGAAGGTCATAAAGCGGCCAATGTATAAAAAAGTATGAAGTCCGAGTTCGATTCTCGGCCTTACCTAATCTACGTCAGGTGAGGCCACCAAGGAAAATGCTCTTGGAAAAATCTCTTGGCCCCTCCAAATATGATGCTTTAAATTAGAACGAGAAAGTAGATTATGTCTGGCGTTTGCAAAAGGGACGATGATGCCTGAAATGTTCGGCCGTCATTGTCGATGGGGGGTATTCGCTTTTAAAGTGGTAGTGCGTTCGATAGGCCCAACCATTTCTACAAAGCATGATCCAAAAGATTATGGGCCAGTGTACCCTGAAGGCCCAATCCGGCCCATTGATCCTCTTCTTATATAATCATTTGAAAGCCCCATCGATGAGTCCTTGTACCATTTCCTTTTATTCGAATGGATTGATAACCCGTGGTGACTTGTTCTTATTGAATTCAGTTTTCACTTGTTGGCCTAGTATTTCACCATGTAGGCCTCCTCTTCGGCGACTTTAAAGGGGGGAGAAATTGGGTACAATAGGTGCATATATATTTGGTGCACCCGATCCTTATGCTTTATGTGGATCTCATGTGAATTGTACCGGTGTGAATTATATAATTTCTATTTATGAAAACCAGAGGTCGAAAGGGAAACATCCTCCGTTCACCTCTGCGCAATATTCTCAAATTCGAAGTTGGACGAGCGAACAATCTCAAATATGGAGAGAGTTCATCATCTCAACCCAAAAAGACTAAACAAATATGCAGAACTGATACGGGCTTTTTCCAAGCCCGCATAGTGAAGTGGCACACGGACTGATGAGAAGAGATATAGCCTGTTCAGCTGCAAATTTGACGGAGGACATGGATCGATTTCCTTGAACAGTGGACCAAAAGCAACCAAAACTTTTTTGATAACTCTCCCTTCAAAATACAGAAGAAGAAGACACTACGGTTAAGGAGGAAGTGAATAAAAATCACGAGATTGATTGATCCATGCCAGAGGTATGTTTTTCCTCTTTTGTTAATCTCGTCATTAACAAAAACTAGTTAGGTTATTTTGGATCATTTGAAATTTAAGGCATGTCTAATCATCTATTTAAAGAGCGGAAATAACCCAAAACTTATAAGTACTGTAGTTGCATTCCGGTTATCCACTTCATTAACGGCTTGGAACTTGGATTTCAAATTGATCTTAACTCTCCATCATATTTCAAAAATGATTAATCTCCAATAAGAACATCTAATACCCACAACCCCCAAATGGGTAATTTGTGATTATAAAAGCACCTACTTGCCTCAGCTGAATCAGAAAATAGATTTCCGGAAGTTGGGAGTCCAAATCCCTTCACAAAGCTTCTGCAACTCTTTCTTTAGCGGCTGAGGGTCAGTAAGTGTTGCACCTGACAAGACAGCGGGCGCTCCGCGGCATTTCCTCGTGCTCAGGATTTCTAAGGAGGGGGGCCACGCCTAAGTTATGTCGGGATGTCTGCTCGACAACGGGAAGCGGATCGCTACATTTGAGCAGCGCTTGCACTACCTTCTTCATTGGAGGCCTCTTGGAAGGACGCTTCACGGTGCAAAAGATTCCGAGCTTAAAGACATTGCTTATTTCACCTAAGAACGAGTCGTCGTTGATCTCCTCGTCTATCGCATCAGATATCGCCTTGCCATCTAGGATGTGACGCCACGCCCAATCGACAAGGCACATGTCTTCATCCCCGCCTTTAGCCTCCCTCCCGGTGGTCAGTTCCAAGAGAATGACCCCGAAGCTATATACATCGATCTTCTCGTTAACTTTTGTCGTATGAGCATACTCTGTTTATTCAACAAAGAAAAGGCAATACAAAACTAAATGTTCTTTCTCACCGGTAAGATACGACGAAGGTGAGCTTGCATAGCTGAGATGGACTCATGTCAAGTGAATAGACAAACCTGGTGCAAGATAGCCGGCAGATCCGGCAATACCTGACAATGTGACAGCTTCTCCCTGCTTGGCCAACATTCTTGCAAGGCCGAAATCAGCAATTTTTGCGTTGAACTCGGAGTCTAACAGAATGTTGCTCGATTTCACGTCTCGGTGGATGACGGGCGGTGAACAATCATGATGCATATAGCAAAGTCCTTTAGCTGCTCCTCGTGCAATCTGCAACCTTTTGGGCCAATCCAAGATCATATTGTTGGCTACACCCGAGATGGGCAACGATCTTTTCGTCTTGTGAAGCCAAAGGTCCAAGCTGTGATTTTCCATGTACTCGTACACTAGGAGTTTCGAGTTCTCGCAAGAAATATAGCACGCCAATTTGATAATGTTTATATGCCTTAGGTTCCCAAGTATCTCCACTTCTGCTGAGAATTGCTTCTCCAGATTCTTGTCTAGCTGCTGGTTATCTGAAATCCTTTTCACAGCGACGGCGTCGCCAGAAGGATTCACCATAATCCTATATACTTTTCCTGATGCGCCACTCCCAATCACATTTTCATCCTTCAATTCCGACAGAATATTCCATTCCGTAAAATTCAACCTCTGGAATGGGGTCAGTTTTGGAGTTGAATTGAACCCATCCCTCTTCTTTCTGGAAGCTCTGATAATGAATAGCACTGCCAACAAAACGAACATCGCCGCAGCAATCGCCAAGACCATGATCATGGCGAAATTGGTACGGGATTGGGAATTGCAGACATTGAGCTTCATGGACGAATAGGATGAACAGAGGCCGGGGTTGTTCTGGAAACTGTACTCAAACGTGGCGTTCTCTAACTGGTTGTTCTCTAACTCAAATGGGACTCGTCCGCTGAGATGGTTGGAGGATAAGTTCAGATAGACCAGCTTCAGCAGGCCAATTTCAGGAGGAATCAAGCCGGACAGTTGGTTCTCAGACAGGTCCAACCGCACGAGCACCGGTAGAAGGCTGAAGTCCCTAGGAATTGGTCCAGTGAATTGATTGTGACTAAGAAACAGATTGGTCAACGATTTCCATAAAACGATAGTTGTGGGAAGATTCCCAGAGAGCGCGTTCTGACCTAGCAAAAGGCTCATTAGTGAAGGAAGCTTGGTCAATTCAGTCGGAACGGTGCCACTGAGGAGATTATTACTAACATCAAACACCACCAAGTTCCTCCACGAAGACACTGTGGTCGGAATCTTGCCGAAGAATTTGTTGTTGCCCATCTCGATCCGAGTGAGGTTTGGGGACAACTCCTCAGGAAGCTCGCCAGTTAATCTATTAAAACTCAAGTACAAAGCTATCAAGTTTCGCGACATCCAGAGTCCTCTTGGTATATTGCCGGTGAATCCATTGTCGTTCAACATCGCTACGGACAAAGTACTGCAATTTCCAAGTGATTCTGGCAACTCCCCGCTGAGACTGTTGTACGAAACGTCCAACCCGAACAGCGTGCCACCATGGCACAGTTGTTCCGGCAATGCACCGGTCAACTTGTTGAAGGCCACTTCGAATCTTATGAGCGGGGAAAACTTGCCAAAGTCCGGGGGGATCGTACCCGATAGATCGTTGTTGGACAGCCTGACATCAGACAAAGCGGGAAGATGCCCGATGCCTTCCGGGATACCACCAGATAATTGATTGTACTGTAAACTCAAGCTGGATAGATTCCCGAGCTTCCCGAAATCTTCAGGTATGTTCCCCATCAAATTATTAAAAGACAGATGGATCACGCTCAGTTTTGTGGCGCTCACTGCCTGAGGGATCGACCCCATCACGTTGGTCTCATACACGTACAACTGGTTCAAGTTCCTCAGAGCAAAAATGCTGCCCGGGATCTTTCCTGTCAGTGGATTCGCCCCCAAATTCAAGCACTCGAGAGCCTCCATATCACTGACCGTCTCTGGAATTCCGCCAAACAGGTTCGTCTGTGGCATTGAGAAGAACTGCAACTTCTTCAGGGTGGTGAAGTTCCGCGGTAGCTGCGACGGCTTGAGCTGAGGATTGTAGGCGAGGCTCAGTTCTTCAAGGTTGGAGAGGCCAAAAATCTCTTCAGGGTAAGTGCCGTTGTACTCGGACTGGTTAAGGTGAAGGATCCTCAGCCTCTGCAGCCTGGCGATCGTCGCTGGGATGTCGAATGAGAAGCTGGTGAAGCTGAGAATCAGGACCTGAAGACCAGCCATCCGGTCAATATCAGATGGAATAGGACCTTCGAAGTAATTCTGGGACAGGTCGAGGTACACGAGCTTGGAACAGTTGTAGAGAACTGTGGGAAACTCTCCAGGAATATTGTTGTAGGAGAGATCGAGCTTGGTCAGATTCTTGAGGTCGCAGATGAATGGGGGGATCGAATAATCTATGTTCAGGTTGACAAGATTGAGCTCAGTGATCGAGCCGTCTTGGCAGGTGACCTCGGGCCATGTGCAGTGGGATGATGAATTGGAGGGGACCCAGTGGTCGAGGGAAGGTGGGTCTCGCCAGGATTGCCTCAGTTGCAACAGGACTTGCAGTTCTTGATCTTGGATTTGAGACTCTGCAACATGGGAGAGGGAGCAGAGGAAGACGAGACAGGGGATGTAGAAGAAGGAGAAGAAGAAGGGGGGGAAGAAGCGAACATGAGGAGGTGATGAGGTTGGTCTCGGCATAATTGAAGGTCGTTCAGAGTCTCTTTTCTGGTTTGAGAGACTTGCCGGTGTTGGAGCTAGAGAGATGTGTCAGCTTAAAACAGGAAGCAAAACGTGCTGGTTCGCTTTTGTTTATTGCTTGGGAAAACCCCCGCATTGGTTTTGACCTCGTTTCGAAGTCTTAAAATTTGGACTTAGATGAGTGGCGGGTATTACATGTGTCGTACACTTGAGTGCTCACATTCATGAATTTCGAGACTTACATCGGCCCACTCTTTTTCATTTCAAAATAATTAAAAAAACAAAAGAAAAGAAAGAATAGTTAAAGAACAAAGTCGCGAACAAATTCCTAAGTTCAGCTTGTGTCGTTCAGTTGAATTTTTGTATCATCATCTGACATCCAAATTTTTTAAAAATAAGGGTTAATATTATGAAAAACCACGGACTGGTATACTTATAATAAATTTACTCAAAATTAATTTTTTAACCATCAAAAATTTCAAATTGATTTACCCGTGACAAATTTACTATAAATTAATTTTTTTACCATAAAAAATTTTAAACTGGTACATCCGTGACAAATTTACTCCAAACTAATTTTTTAACCATCAAAAACTCAAAACTGATACATTTATGATAAATTTATTCTCTGCTAATTTCCGTCAAATTTACTCATTAAATTTGTTGACCTAGATAACACATGGTGACTTGATATGGTCCATGTGAAAATCCATAAGGTAAATATTACGAAAAATCATAAATTGGTAAATTTGTGACAAATTTTATAGTATTCATGTGCTAAATTTAATGGAAATTTGAGATTTTTGTGGCATTAATCTTAACAAGTCACTATGTATCATCCACGTCAATAAATTTAACGATAAATTCAATAGAAGTTAACATAGAGTAAATTTGTTATAGGTGTACCAATTTATGATTTTTTTTATTTAAAAAAATTAATTTAAGGTAAATTTATTACAGATATATCAGCTTGAGATTTTTTGTGATTAAAAAAATTAGTTTATAATAAATTTATGATAAATATATAAATTTATAATTTTTATGATATTAATTAAAAAAATAACAGGATAGAGATTGTGAGAAACTAATACGGACTCCCCTTATAAAAAAAACACGAGTGTCTATGTAATGATTGCATGGTGATTGACTTCGATCGTCGCATCACTTGAAGCAAAGTCCGATTTCGCGACCAACGCGGGGTATCATAGTCTTTTACACCATTTTTAACGTACCTCAGTACGGGCAGCGCTCCGATGTTGAACCTTGACCAGAGACTTTTACTTTTTTTATTTTTAAGTGGGTCTTGTAGGCTTTTTCCTTACCCCTTTCTTTGGGTTGGAAAAAGCGAAATTTTGGAAAATGTAAGGAAGCAACCATGAAGAAGATGAGCAACCGTGATTGATTCGTGTGTTGTGTACTGTCCAGATTACTAACCAATCAGGAGTATCATCTCTACTCTTAGGCCTTATTTGGTGACAATCAATAATTATTTCTTTCTTTTTCAAAAATTAAAGAAAAACAAAAATCCATTTGATTACATTTTTGTTCTTGAAAAAAAAATTATTTCTTTATTCTCGAAAATAACTCAAAAATCAAGCCTAAGCCACTTTCTTTTTTTTTTCTCTCTCTCTTTTCTTTTCTTTCTTTTTCTCTTTCGCTAGCCAGTTGTCTAGTTGGTGGCTGGGTGAGGCTCCCTTGAGGGCGGCAAGGTTATTGTCAATCGGCTAGAGGAAGAAGAAGAGAAGGAAAAGAAAGGAAAAAGAAAAAAAAAGAAAAGAACATTTTCATAAAATTATTAAAAAATTAAAAGAAATGTTACGTCACCAAAAAAAATTTGAGGGTCATCCCAAATGTTTTTTTTTTTTTAATTTCATGAATAGAAATTTTTGCGATACCAAATGCGCCTTCAAATGCTTAGAAACTCATTTAGGAGCGAGAATCATAAAAAACTACTTTTAAATAGAAATTATTTTCGAAAACAGAATGATTACTAATTGTACCCAAATTGACTTCTTTTTTAATTTAATATAAAAGATAAATGAGTTGGAATTTAAAATTTTGAAATAAAATATGTTAAAAATTAAAAAAAATATTCCTTAGACATGTAAGTTGTGACAGAGAAATTTCTTAGAATTAATATATCTTAATTGACTCATAAATCATTTGCCTTGAAGGTAAATCCAACTAAATATATTTGACAGCCACAAACTTGGCAATTTTCTTAAGTAAACGTATCGGGCTTACTACTTTAATCACTTGGACACGACTCTTTGTAGCAAAGTCCAACCATCGGCATTCACATGTATAAAAGAATCGGTGCAAATACAAGAATCTGATCCGAACCGACACAATGCTTGTTGACTGCGTAGAAAGAGATGATCCCCGGCCCTACACAACTGAGCACTCTTAAAGTAAGGTGAATGATATTGAACTTTGACTAAGTAAAAAGAAGGTGAGATCATTGGATAAGGATGCTCTAATGATTAGGTCTTGCATTGAAATTGATCTGAAGAATAGCTTTGAAATTTATCCTGGGATGTTTCCGAGGTGTGGTCACCAACTTAGGTAGCTCACTTTCGAAATTGCAGCCGAGCTAGACTATCTAATAATATTTTATATATAAGGAAATTGTAAGAGTCAAAAGGAATGTTGAGCCCAAAAAAGAAGATAAATACGCCAAAAATTACAAAATTTATAGAGGAGATGTGATTGAGTTAAGGGTGTTTATTAAGTCTGTTTGTTTCGAGTGATTGTATAACATGCTTTTACTCATTTATGTTTTGACTATTATATATAGTCGAGCCAAAAAAAAAAAAAGCAGCAAAGAAAACAACTCTTCGTTGTTTAGTCTTCAATGAAAATTCGTCTTTGTTGCTTAGACGACCAGATGGTACTTGTCATTGTCGGAACCGTCAGACTTTTCTTTCGATTCCCGATTCCCAGATTAGCAAGACAAAAACCTGAATGCTTGCGAATTGATTGTTTTGGTGGAGCCAAGTGCAGTTGCAAATTTTTCGCAGCGTGATCTGGCAACGACAGATCGAGCCTTCCAGATGAGTAAGGAGGATAAAAACTTGGTTGCATCGATTCCCACACCGTTAGTTCCAGCACGTCCTGAGGCCCGTTTGCGATTGATGGTCCTGTTGAAATCTTATGCAAGAACGTGCTAGATGTGCTGCGTCATGCAGCCCCTTTTGATAAACGGGTCGTGCTCGAATTAAACTCGAATCCAACATGACAAAATTATGACCAGAAGACACAAATTACCGCCAATGTGCAGTAACCGAACCACCAGAAGTCTAGCGGTCAATATCTGTTCATGTACAAACGCTTTGAACCGTTTGGCGTCCAAGTCTTCTGAATATGATGGAGTCACAGTTGGTTGAGGTAAAAATTAGTAATGGAGACGCATAACCTAACAAGATGATTTTCTCCTGCCAAAAGAAAAGTATAAAGAAAGTTACAAATTTATTGCATTTGTATCAATTCAGTTTTAAACCTTTTTCAATTTGTGACAATTGAGTTCATTCGGCTAATTTTGAGTGAAAATTGGTGATGTTTGCATCGGCCGTCTTACATGGCGCTAGGATTGAGTGATTCCGGGTTCCATACAAATTCCACTTGTAACTTGGAACCTATTGGTTGGAACAAATTACTTATTTTTTAAAACCTAAAACCTACCATATATATCTTAGAATCTAGAATCTACCTTATCATAGGCTTCGGAGTCTATCCAAGTTTCATCTATATTATTAATTGAACATTAAAATAGATCATCACCTTTAATGACCTTCACTTGTTACTATAATATACTGATCACAACTTATATTTAAACATATAAAGAATATGAAATATTAACAAAGTAAAGTCCCAGTCATCCAATGGAAGCTTAGATTAGTGGTTCTAAATTATATATTCATCATCGGATACCATGAAATATTGTAGGATTGCGTGAAGATATATATCAAAAAAAAAAAATTTGTTCCAGGTTCCATCTACCTAGAATTTGGAATTTACTTATTGGTATAGGATTTTTAAATTTTGGGACCTAGAACCTACCCTATATACATTAAAACCTAGAATTGAATAGGTTCTCATCGGTTTGATTCTTTGGTTCCAATTTCTATATAGTTTCCACTTGGAACTTATAACCTACTCGCAAGAATAGATTCCTTATTTATTGGAACTTGGAACTACCTTGTCATAGTTTCCAAGGTCGATTCTAGATTCTACCTAGGTTTTATCTATATTGGCATCTCTGAGTGTCTCTATATTGTGAAGAGTGTCTCTATATTGTGAACCAAATATCTAGGTAGTCCCTGAAGGGTTTGAACAATAGGTTCGCCTACTGTGGGATAGCATACTTGCTGTAACTTGATCTCGTTTTCCCTGATTCTAAGCATAGGTCCCCTCATTGGTATCAGAGCCATGGTCTCATTGGTAACTCAATTTGTTCCATGCACTTGGGTGGTGAATCTAGAGTTGAGGAGATCTTTCCAAATCATGAGTGAGCAAGATACTACTCCTATAAATCTTAACGCCCCCGTCACCCTTTCTTCATCTCCCTCCTCATCCTCCTTATCTGAATTCCGAATCTCAAATGCATTTGAGATTGACTATCTCTATGAAGTCTCTCTTAGTTACAACACCAAGATCATTAAAACTCAACTCCCTTTTATGAATCCTCACTCAGCTTTTACCAAACCATCTTCCTCTTCCTTTTCACCATCTGTTCTATATGGCATCTTATCTGCCACACTCCTAAGGAAGTCAAGAAATATGTGCAGTCTTCAAAGTTCAACTAGCGTCCTATTCCTGCCATTGAGAAAGAGTACTTTGTTACACTCCATATCCCTATAGAGTTTCCTCAATAGTGGATCCAACAAGGATACGCACATATTCATTATGGTGTTGCGCATCTTGCACTCAACTTTCACGGCAAAAAAGGCCTACCCATTGTGGCAAAGATGGCCCTGCTAGACACACGATTTTTGGAGTATCAACAAGCTTGTGTTGGCACAGTCCAAACCACTCTAAATGCTAAAACAGTTTTTATAACCTTTTATCCAAATTTTTGTGTTGCTCTTGTAGACCACCAGTTGTTTTCTTTTTTAAAAGTTCAACTTCAGCTCACAGGAGCACCCTAAACATTTGATTCCATTGCTACAACTCTTCACTAACAAATGGTGTACCAAGTACAAAACCGTGCTCTAGACCTTAACTTTTAGAATGGAAACGAAGATGCCATGTTCATTTCCATGCAAAATGACCAAGCCTCCTATATCCATGTCCCAAGGAAAATCCCCAAAGATAAGCTGACCAAGCTTCTTCTTGAAACTTGGATCACCAATTACGAAAAGTTGCACCAAAGTAACAAACCACTTCAATCTTCAAATCTGAATTCATCAGAAAAAAGGATGGCATTATTGCTATCAAGTTTAGCAAAGAAAAGGAAGAGGCTCTTTCTGTCTTCCAAACTTTGTTCATGATTCAACCTTGCGTTCCATATTCTATTCAAGAACCTGACCCAAAGAAATTTGTTAAACATTTTAATAGTGATGGACATCCGATTCATTACTATAAAGACCCATATGGTCATTGTTTTTGGAATTCTTTTTGCCAGTGCTTTTCATGCACCAAATCCCCCGATGAAGTAGACCCAACCTCCTCGATGAAGTAGACCCAACCTCAAAACCAAAGTGAAAGTTTCGCCATGCTAAGGATGGTTTATACTAGAAGTATTTGAACGGAGATCCTTCTATTGACACACTTGGGGAAAGTGACAAGTATCAGTTTATGGTTTCTTATACTCCATCTTCACCACCATCTTTACATACTGCTCCACCATTATCTCCATCTTCATCACCCTTACCTTCTTCGCCCTCTCAAAAGAAATCGGTTGTATCTCCATTTTACAAAACCATCCTTAAATGGGCAAAAAAGAACTCATGTTCTTTTGAATTCCCAACAGATCTCTTGCCCAGTCAAACACCACAGAAAAGCCCCGAATCCTTCTATCTCCATGTTCAAGGAAGCTGACTTTCCACCACTTGGTGAAAGTTCCCAACTATCTTTTCCGACTATTGAGGTCAAAGGAGATATCTTCATGTCCCAAAGATTCCTGCTCCTACTGATATGGATGCAAGTGGAAGGCAAAAACAAACTCTTACTGGCGAAGCTATTCTAAATTGGCAATTAGAAACACTTATAGCACACAACGAAGCCTTCAAGACCATTGACTCCAAAATAGTTGATGGGCAACGAGATCTGAAAAAATATGATGAATCCACCAAAAAGATGCTTGTAGATTTCCATAAAAGACTTCACATTCTGGAATCCATATAGCATCTGGGATATCATCATTTAGAAAGCCCAAAGGCTAAAAGAGAGAAACACAAAAGATAGATTAGACTTCTTCAAGAGGGAGGGTTTAAACCTTCTGATCCATTCCCAACCCTACCAAGATGTGAGTATTCTCTACCACCTCCATGCATTGAATCATCACCTTTAGTGACCAGAACTTTCTGCTACAATCTACTAACCTCAATTTATATATGAAATATTAATAAAGTAAAAATCACAGTCAAAAAATAGAAGCTTAGACTAATAGTTCCAAATTATATATTCATCTTCGAATGTCATGGAATACCATAATATCATGTGAAGACGTAGACAAAAAAAAAAAAATACAAAAATAGATTCTAAGGTCCACACACCTAGAACTTGGAACCTTCCCGTCGAAATAGGTTCCCTAGTTTTTGAAACCTGAAATCTACATTGCATACTTTAGAACCTAGAATCGGACATGTTTCAACCAGTCCAATTCTTGGGTTTCAAATTCTACCCTGAAACCATCCTTACCCCTAACTGTTATGTGTCATAACGGAAATTAATAGAAGGTAAATTTGTTATAAGGTGTACCAGTTTCCGGCATTTGGTAGTCAAAAAATTAATTTGGGGTAAATTTATCACATGTGTACTAGTTTAGGTTTTTTTTCATGATATTATCTCTTTAATAGTTTGCTCCTTTTAGTAGCACTCTCATGATCAAGAGGAATTATTCGGCAAATCTATCATATGTGCTAAAGTTTAATCTTGACCAATGAAAATGATAGATTTAATGTAGATCTTAGTAGACTCACGTAGGTTATGATTTAAGATAAAGATGAAAATTTGACAAAATCTTTTAAGAATGCACACGATAACCATTATATCTCCAGCTAGATCTATTTTTCTGTTCAGAAGAACATGTTAGGAATAGAAATTTGTTTAGTAAAGCAATTTTATTTTTCTACTTTGGAACAAATTTTTAATCTAGAAATATGTTTGGAACAAAAATGAGAAGTAAAATTTTTTTACTTTTCTATTTCTGCAACAAAAATGATAAATAAAAACTCTTCTTATCGCTTGCCCTCACTACTAGCCTGTCGCCCATCTGTTGTTGCTCGCCTCCCCACGCCATCCATTGCCGACTGTTGTCGTCCTCCACCACCCGTTGTTATTGGCTTGTTGCCATCATCCGCCGACAGCTCGAGAGGGAGAAATTTTATGTCGTTATTAAACGTTTTTTTACTTAAAAACTCTTCTAGGAATAGAAATAGAAATGTTTATTGTTGATAAGAAATATTGTCCAAAAATATTGTCCACCCGTTGTTATTTGCATCGTAAGTGGCTAATCTTAACTTTGGATAGCATCCATTTATCGATTTTGACTCTCCTCAAACCCTCGATGAGGCTACCGTTCAAATTACGTGTGTTACGTGCGTTGCATATTTGCATGCTCATATTCATGGATGCCACTCCTTTTCATTTTAAAGGAAAAAAAAAGGAGAAAAGTACATTTATAAGTAAGTAATCATTTCAACGGACGCTATCATATCAATAATAGTTACCACGAGTCATAAACAAATCGGAGAGTTCAACGTTTATCACCCAGTTGAATTTTGGCAATATTGTCGGACATGTAGATTTCTAAAACGCCTAAGAAATATCATGGAAGCCATTGCATGAGTTTTCATATAATAATCGTATTATGATTGATTTTGTCCATCGCATTGCCTACAAATTAAGTCGAGACAATATCTTCTCAAGTAAAACCCGGTCTATCGTCCCGCCATTGTCATTATATATGTGCTTGTGAACTTGATGACCTCTAAACCTAGGTAGTCCAAGGCGCATGTTGTTGGCCTCGCGAACATTGTCAGAGATGATTTTCACACCTTCAAGGAAATTCAGGGGAAGATCTAGAAGACAACCCAATGTCCAACTTTGATCAGGGACACTATTCTGGATTAGGTTGGAAATAAGATTGGAACATGTAAAGCAAGCAAGCAAGATGCTTGATGATATACCGCGCTTTGAATTGGATTTAGCTTTCAACCGTGATCTGTAGGATGGGTTCTTTCCAGATAATCAACCAATTGGGATTGATCTAAATATAATCATTCATCACCTACTCTTAAGATTTTAATTTGAGATAAACGAGTCGGTATTTCAATTTTTTTGAATAAAAATGATAGTCACATCGTGATTAAATAAAATGGTTTTCGCATGAGAATTAATTCATTGGTGTAAACCAAGGGTATTCCTTGGATTTTCGGATGTTTATAGTGTAGAAATTTTCTACATGAATAACTAATTAATAAAAAAAACAATCAGATCCATATATGACTGTAAAACACCAAAACCTATATGTACAGCGGAATTAAAACGTACATGTTTGAGCCATAGTCTCGCTTGATGAAAAACAGATCAAACTGACAGTGTCAGTGATCTATCGGAATGTCGGATCTTCCTCTCTATAACCTATTTCGGTTTAGCAGCTTTTTTGGGATCAAGCGATTGATAGGTATAACCTACCCTTTTATAGGCTAGAGAGGGAACCTAGCAAACCCTAATCAATAGAATGTCAACTGGGCCCCTCCCATTACGGGCTTCAGTTAAACACAATTGCCTACACTTTGCTGCTCAACTAGGCCCATTATTAATAGATGCCAAAACCCAATTCAATAAGATCACTTAAGGGTTTAAAATATATTGGAATATCCATTAACCCGATTATATAAAATAGAAAATTAATTAATTAATGTAAGCCAATTATAGGAAATTTCCAACATTCTCCCACTTGGGCTACATTAATTAACTTATTTTATTTTTGAAAACGATTTTATTTTGAAAACGACACTCTGGGGTTAATAACTGAAAATTTGTTTTATGTGGCCACAATTTTGAAAAACAATATTCCAATAACGGCATCTCAAAACCAATCCAATCCTATATAATCCCATTATAAGACTATGGCGATCAACGTGTTAAGAAAATACCATAACACATAACCTTCCATAATCACATATAATAAGCATTATATTTTCATGGATCATGGGCCTAGTAGTGTAGTAAGAAATGGTGCCAACACGTGATCAAAAAATATGCACTATTTCTTATCGGTCCTCAATGCAATTTCTCAATGACATGAAATTGCATTAGCGCAATTTCTAAACAACATGAAATTGCCTTAGTGCGATTTCTAAACAACATGAAATTGCTACTATGTCACAATCCAACATGAGATCTCATAATTAGTGACATCCAGTCATCTTTAAACTAAAATTTGTTTAAAGATACTGTTTCATATTTCCATTTCTCAGTCGATAAGAGAAAGGATAACAATAAAATGATGATCATCAAAAGTAAATGCTTTAATAAATATTATAAAACCATTATCAGTTTCCATATAACCATAATAGTTAGAAATACAAACTATATAGCTCCCACTAACAAAAGAGATCAAAAGACTCTAAAACACCCATATTCCTTACATGATCTCTAAACAAAATGAGTCGTAAACCTTTTGTTAGAGGATTAGTTAACATGGACTCAGTTCTAATATTCTCAATCATAATGTCTCCATTTTTGACTAAGTACTTAACAATATAATATTTGATCTAGTTAACATCTCAACCATGGCATTGTTGTTGTTCACAACAAAAGTAACTGTTTGACATACATAATGCAATATGATCAATTATGGGCAATAATCAATTTCATAAAATAATTAATACATTATAAACTCCCTTTTGGGCAGAGCGTATAATACACTATTATTTTCCACAGTTAACAACAACAAGGAGAATTACATATAATTGTCAATGATTCATCCCCTTTGGGCAGACAAATTATTTAAATTATACATCTCCATTATATCAATATATAGAGATAGATAAGGAGAATTACATATAATCTTCAAAGATCCATCCCCTTTGGTCAGACAAATCCTTTAAATTATACATCTCCATTATATCAATATATAGAGATAGATAAGGAGAATTACATATAATCTTCAAAGATCCATCCCCTTTGGGCAGACAAATCCTTTAAATTATACATCTTCATTATTCCAACATAGAGGGGAATTACACATAATTCTCAAAATTTATCCCCTTTAGGCAGATAAACCTTTTGAGTCACACATCCCCATCAATCATCTCTAATATATCAATACAGAGGGGAATTACACATAACTTTCAAAAATTATCCCCTTTGGGCAGATAAATCTTTTTGAGTCATACATCCCCATCTTTTAATTTTGGAATTTATCTTCATGCAATTTTTAAATTAATATACACAATAACCCCCTTTGGGTAGGTGATTGTATATACTAATTTTTATCAACAAGGAACTTCAATAATTTACAAACTTTAACAATTTGTAAATAATGTTCCATTTAATTAATGCCCAAAAATTCATCAAACAATATGAAGCACTTTACGACATGTGCTTCCCAAGATCATATTGCATTTATCAAACAACAATTTTTGCCACAATTTTATGTGCATATTTCTACAATTAAGCATCTAAGATTATCTAGTTAAACTCAAGAAGAAAGTATAGATAATCTATGCTAAATTAGGGAAAGTGAATACCGATATTCTATCCCTCATATAATATAACAAATTTCCATAAATTAAAAATTGAAAAATAGGCACAATATTTTTTATGGAATTAAATATGGATAACAATAAATAATTCCAAATAAATATTTAAATATGCCAAAATTAAAATTTACCATACCAAAAAATCATAAATTAAAAATTAGGCATATTAAAAAAAAATTGTAACAAAACGGGCCATGGAGGACCCTACACTTGCCCCCATGCACCATTCTGTGCACGTGGATCTAACAACTTGGTTACACTACATCAACAAGCTTTGCCGATATCAATGCAAACTATTAGAGAACATTATAATTCATTTAAGACCTTGCACTTTGCAAATGATGGAGGCAAACACATGGAGGAACGCAATCCTACACTAGCTATAGGCACGTGAGCATAACAACTGAAATTTACAGTGTCCAAAGGAGAAGTGAGGACAATTCAAAATCCGTTATCTCAGGTGCTTGTTCAAATTAGCTGAATTTCATTAACACCAATCAATAGAGAGACTCGAAACCAGACTAATTTGATAGCCTGACAGAGAGATGACGGTAACAATGGAAGATAAAGGGAGCTGAGCTCGTCAATACACATGAATAAATATACTAATACAATATAACACTTATTAGCACTACATAACAGTATTTTATCTACGGTATTATGTAATACTAATGTTTCAGGAAGTAGTGGACAATTGACCACTTCTCATACATGGTTTTATAGTAGGCATAGCCATGTGAAAAGTAAGCCCTCCCCACTGATGCAACCCAAGAAATTAATGAAGTCGATATTTGTTCAAATAGCGACAATGTTACCAATCCTTCATGAAGATTATCCCTTTTATTAAATAGTTTATATCTTAATCAAAGCAAAACCACAAAGTAGGTCAACAATCCTGCTGTAAGCTCATCACAAAACATCAACTATGAGACTAAATGAACAAGTCTCAATTACAATACAAAATCCTTCATAAAAAATCAAGCACTGCATTGCTCCATAGTCCCTATGAAGGTCCTATTTTGGATTAGTATTGTTTTCATAGTCGAATTAATAATCTCATCTTTACTCGAATTTGCTACTTCAACTTGGAGTAGGAAACCATATAATTTGGTTAATAAGTCTAACTTGGACTTTCCTTTTTCTTGACAGTAAGTTCAACAAAATCAAGAAAGTGAATTCACGTATAATTAAGACAATCTTGCATCCAATCAAAATCCAAGATGAATTAATTGAAGAAAAACCAAACTAAATCGTCCATATTCAAGCTTCAAAAAATTATTGTTCTTGTCTTGTAGCTTCAATCTACTGCTACTCATCTTCAAAAACTCAAACAATAATACATTATACTAGAACCTCTAAACCTCAAAAATCAGATACAATTGAAAAGCAGTATCTCTAATTTCACCCCATCTAGAGGCTCTGCATTTGCATCGTTGGGTTCAACAACTATTATTTAAAACAATGATGGACTCAATGTCCTAGCCATGACATTGCAATTAACCACAAGTGAGGAGATCATGGGAAAGAAAGGAAGAACAAGCTAGATTGCTGCATTTTCTTTTGCACATATATAATCAAATAGAACCTATTATTCAATCTAATAAAATCCATACTACTTTCCGGTAATCATTCCATATAATCAAACGAATTTTTTTATTTTTATGTAGACCCTGTCTTATAAAGAAAAGGTCAAAAAAAAATTGAAACTATCCCAAAACTCCAGCTAAAGCAAACCACCACAAGATGGAACCAAGAATCAAACTACCCATATAGATCGAGAAATACAAGAACCAGACACAATCAATCAGTGCACTCGATCACGCATGGGAAGCAAAGGGATCTGTCATCAACCATAGAGCCGAGCCTCAATTCACTCGAATAGACGGCTAAAAACCCATAGATAGGTGGCAACACAGGCACCCGCAAAAGCCAAGAAAACCAACGGATAAAG
Source organism: Corymbia calophylla (assembly GCA_014182845.1). Taxonomy (NCBI): domain Eukaryota; kingdom Viridiplantae; phylum Streptophyta; class Magnoliopsida; order Myrtales; family Myrtaceae; genus Corymbia; species Corymbia calophylla. The sequence continues at coordinate 7,072,517 of CM024695.1, forward strand.
TCCAAAACCAAACAAAATCGGACTGAAAAAAATCTACTCAAGAAACAACATGGGTTTGTGGGCAACAATTGAAAGGGAACATATTAAGACCCAAAAAAAAAAAAAAAAAAAACGCAACTTCCGAATCTAAATCACATTGAACCCAAGAATCACAATATAACAATACACATATAATAATTGCTTACATACATCATTCAATTAAAAAAAAAATCAAAATTTTTAGAACCTTTTCAAAATTATGAATTCAAGAATTTCGAATTTCTCAATATATACTCAATGAAATTATACAAATTATATATGGTGGGAACAATCTCGACGTGTAGAACAAAAGCCCTAAAATTTCAAAATCGATTGATCTATGCAGAAGGTTTTCATTCACTAATTATACTCCAAAAAATCCAAAAATATTATATGTTGAAATTAAGACCTATATGAACATTTTTCATGAAGGAGTCGACCTCTAGATCTCAACACAGAAATTGAAAAAAAATCGACAAAAGCAATAGGCGGACAACATGCATAGCAGAACTGAACAGAAGATTTTACAGATTACTAAACTGACTTTGGATGATGATTTTGGATAGCAACTGACACTGGATCGGGGTGTTCTATGGCTTGTTGGAAAGCTCTTCAAGTTGACTTCGAATATTGTGAAGATGTCAAACACTAAAAAGCTTGTTTACTAGCTTGTTTCCAGACATATGCATAGAGAGGTTTATCATAGATCCGAAATTGCAAAATAACGATCATCCAAGAAAACAATCATATCATCATCATCATAACTTATCTCTTCAATTCTAATGCATTATTTTTACCTATTAAATAAGTACTTTGATTTGATTTGACCCACAAAAAAAAAAAAATATTTTGATTGACTGAAGTCACATAAGAAATTGTAAATCACAAGCTGATATAAGCTCAAACCAAAAGAAACAAACACGATAAACAACATATCGGATTTGTTAAAATAAATAAATAAATAATTGGGTTCTACAATCATATATGACCTGCTCTGATACCACATGTAGAAATTTTCTACATGAAAAACTAATTAATAAAAAAAACTATCAGATCCATATATGACTGTAAAACACCAAAATCTATATGTACAGCGGAATTAAAACGTACAAGTTTGAGCCATAGTCTCGCTTGATGAAAAATGATCAACCGGCAAAGTGTCGGTGATCTATCGGAATGCCGGATCTTCCCTCTCTATGACCTATTTCGGTTTAGCGCTTTTTTGGGATCAAGCGATCGATAGGTATAACCTACCCTTTTATAGGCTAGAGAGGGGACCAAGAAACCCTAATCAATAGAGTGTCAACCTGGGCCCCTCCCATTACGGGCTTCGTTAAACACATTGCCTACACTTTCTTCTTCAACTAGGCACATTATTAATAGATGCCAAAACCCAATTCAATAAGATCACTTAAGGGTTTAAAATATATTGGAATATCCATTAACCCGATTATATAAAATAAAAAATTAATTAATTAATGTAAGCCAATTATAGGAAATTTCCAACATACAGGTATCCTCTCCAAGGAGCTAGTGCCTTTTGATATTACTAGGGGCCGCCCCGCCAGCCCAAGGGACATATCCTTGGTGGGCTGACAAGTCCGCATTCCTTATTTCAACGTATCGATATCCACACACCCAATCTTTCAATTTTCCCTTGTATCTTTCTTTTTTTTCATAAGGAAGAAATACCTACTAGGTGTTTTAAGTTTAAGGGATGCCGAGATTCACATGAAATTTCAGAAGAAACAATTTAAGGTTATATGTAGGATCAAATATTTTGGGGGGGGGGGGGTATGTAAATCCGATCCAAACCTTGTGTGAAGCAAAGACAGCTGTGTTGGGGGGATAGTACGTAAATCCGATCCAAACCTTGTGTGAAGCAAAGACAGCCGTGTTGGGGGGGGACATTACGTAAATCCGATCCAAACCTTGTGTGAAGCAAAGACAGCCGTGTGTTCGGGGGGGGGAGTATGTAAATCCGATCCAAACATTGTGCGAAGCAAAGACAGCCGTGTAGGGGGAGAGTACGTAAATCCGATCCAAACCTTGTGCGAAGCAAAGACAGCCGTGTAGGGGGGGAGAGTACGTAAATCCGATCCAAACCTTGTGTGAAGTAAAGACAGTCGTGTAAAGACAGCCGTGGGGGGGTCATGGTTTATCCCTCTCAGCTCATCAATCTCTTTCCTAGGCCTGTTCCAGGTGTGTGCCCTGTGCGAAGCAAAGACAGCCGTGTGGGGGGGGGGGATAAACCAATCCAAACCTTGTGCGAAGCAAAGATAGCCGTGTGGGGGGATAAATCCGATCCAAACCTTGTGCGAAGCAAAGACAGCTGTGACGGGGGGGAAGAGTACGTAAATCCGATCCAAACCTTGTGTGGAGCAAAGACAGCTGTGTAGAAAGGGACGGTGATTCCCGGGCCTACAAATGTTCGCATTCTGGCAAGCGACACGAAGTTCGACTCTCCAAAAAGAGGGCAGACATGCTGATCACGACTTCCATTCCCGCCCCTCTCGGCACGGCCCAAAATCGCCTCCAAAGAAGGAAGAAATCGCCACCAGGTGGGGCCCATGCTTCAGATTAGCTTTTTTCTCCTCTGATTTCTGAAACGCGGGCCCCACCTGGTCCACGTGCTACGCGTTATTCTACGACTGGGCCATGCAAGCGGAGAAACGGTGAAGTTCGACGGAATCAGGATGCCTTTTTTAGGTAGCAACACAAGTACTATCAGCCAAGAGGAGGGTTACCTCAAGCTTTGGATCTTGACCTCAAAAAAGAAACCTACGCTAGCTGATCATAATGAAATATTTGCAAACACGACGAGATGAAAACGCTAGGGTTTCCAACGATTTATTCAACCCGCAATAGATTAATTACTTCCAATCTCATACATGTGCGATATCCATTGTGTTTTGTTTCACTGAATCCATGGGAAGAACTCAGCGAAGCGATGCAATGCAGCATGCTGGACTTTGCCATTTCTCCCTTGAACAAGCAATACCCCATTTCTATTCGCTTTATTCCAAAAGTCTAATTTGCTAAAAGAAAATTAGTGAAATTACTGTGTCGTGCAATTAAATTATAGTATTGGTCCAAACCTTCGCAGGTCATGTCAATTTGGTGACGTGGAATTCAACAAATGTCTTTCACCTTTCTTTCCTTTGATAGACCATAAAATGTAGAAGATTTCCGTCGAGGAGGGTTAGGTTAGCTAAAGGTAATCTATTCCTAGTCTTTCTACTGTTCTCTTTGAATTATTGTGCACCAAATCGAATCTTCAACAGAAATGTCTCCTCTTTCGATGCAATACTTGACCACTAAATCGTCCAATTTGGTCCAAGAAATTCTAACCCTTATCGCATGATCATGACCGTCTTAAAATTCTGCACCGTGATGTGTGGAATTTGTATTTCAGATCTATACATTGATTGGATTCATGAAACCTTTGATTGCACCAAACTATGATCGGTTAGAAATAGATGCTCTCATAGGCCTAGATTCTATGCTTTGGTTCTTAGAAGGAACATTTGACTGACCTAGGCTAGAATAGTTATCTTTCCTAGAAAGAGTTTGGGATTTGCCATGTAGTTAGAAATTAATGAGAAAGCTCAAGCATGTGTATGATAAAGTTTGCAGGAGTGGAGACAGCTTCAGCAATTGAATAGATTGTACAAAATTGATGCAGTCGGTACATTGTTGCCAAATGAAAAAAAGAAAGAAAGTGCTTTTACACGTTAAAGGCGATAATGCACTTAAAGCAAATGTGTGCCTAGGTCTGCCTAATCATCTCGCAATAATTCCTTAACACGACCCAATTAGCTGCCTAAGTTTACCATGCAATAAAAAAGGTTCTTCACTATCCATAATAAGTAGATGTTCTTAATTCATAGAGAATGCCCCTTCTCCTTTCTTTTTCTTCTTCCTCTTTCTGGAAAGCTTAATACTCACGAGAATAAATGTAGAGAAATGATGTTTGATTTCATTTCACCGAAGCAATTGCATACATATATATTTTTGGAGATAGCATAATTTGATGCTTTGAAGAGCCAATATGCAGGTTAAATATATTGAAAATTAGTCAATGAGATCAAACCATGTAACTTACGCTTATTAAGCATCGGTACTTATGACAAGCAATGATGTTGTTATGTATGTAACCCCTCATAATTGGTAGAACTAAAAACGAGTTTAATCATGTCATTTCTGATCAAGTTACTCTTATTATTATCATGGTCCATCTCTACTACCATTTTTAATATGTTCATGCCATGCTGAGATGTGTTTGTTATAGAAATGGGAGGAATTAATCATAAGAAGTGAGATCAGCGGGGGAAACTGATGAGAATGTTCTGTGCTAAAAAGGCAGTCGACCCTTAATGCGGGGCCACGTATGTGCGGTGTCAACAGCTCCATTCTTTGAGAAGAAAGGGATCCAAGGGCTTGGGATCTTTGGACATAACATGGGGTGCTACGTAAAAGAGAAATCATTCCCAAGTGGGTTGTTTTTACGTCACTCGAGCACGTAAGATTCTTTCACATCAGATAAATCAAACGGGTCTCGATTTAATCAAATTACGTATCCAAAAACATCCTTATAGTTGAAACTGTTCATATTAATTTGCAATTACTGTATAGGTGATATGCCACGTATTCAACTGGTGAGTAGCATATGAACCCCATCATGTCAAGTACACATGCCCACGATCCTAATGCCACAAATTCAAGGAGGCCTACGCAATAATGATTTCACCGTAGAACTTCAAGAAGGATACAAGGTGGCCAATGATCGAAAAGTACGAAATCTCGAGTTCGACTCTCGGCCTTACCTAATCTACTTCAGGCGAGGCCACCAAGAAAAATGCTCCTGTAGAAATCTCTTAGCCCCACCTAATGTGATGCTTTCACTTGTCGGCCTAGTTTTTCAGCATGTGGGCCTTCTCCTCGGCAACTTTAGAAGGGGAAGAGATCGGTTTCTATGGGCACCATGTGCATCTAGTGCACCTGATCCTTATTTTTTTATGTGAATCTCACATGAATTGTACCAATGTGAATCACATAATTTCTATTTATGAAAACCAGAGGTCAAAAGGGAACCTTCCTTCGTTCACCTCCGCAGAATATTCTCAAATTCGAAGTTGGACAAGTGAACAATCTCAAATATGGAGAGAGTTCATCATCCCAACCCCCAAAAAGGCCCAACAAATATGTAGAACTGATACCGGCTCTTGCCAAGCCCGCATAGAGAAGTGGCACACGGACTGATGAGAAGAGATATAGCCTGTTCAGCTGCAAATTTGACGGAGGACATGGATCGATTTCCTTGAACAGTGGATCAAAATCAACCTTTTTCGCACTGCGTAGAATCATTCCGATTGAATAGAACATGATAAAATATTCCAGTGTCTAGAACAGAAAGTGGACTCGGGATAGATAGATTATGTGAGATACACGTGAGACCTACATAATTTGATGGCTCATTAAGTATGAATTTCACAAATTAGAAGTTCCCAAAAACGTACAAAGGAAAATTTTGTCTTGTACTTTTTGGGACCTGAGGACAACTGAATTATTTTTCAAAGGCCTAACTGATTTTGATATCCAACAATATAAATTTGGACTTCATTGAGTTGTCCACTCCATAATTTGTGACTGTCCAGTAAAAACAAAATCATAAGCTAGGTAGTTACGTTCCAGTTCACCAATAGTTCATAACTTTGATTTCAAGTCCAAGTTCAAATCTTACCATTATAATTTCAAAAAATGAATTGATCTCAAATAAGAATCGACAAAGTTGAGGTAAGCCAATGTCGGACATATTTCAATAAGCCAAGTTTGAGTTTAGTGTCATGGTCTTTAGGTTCCCATGACCAACAGTCCGTACATGATGGAGGAAGGCTGCTCAAGATAACCTAGGATTTCCTTAGGGCTTTCGGAATGTTTTCAAGGATGGACAAAATGGTAATTACGTCAACGTTTATAACTCTCTCGGTCTTAATGCGGTAAATGGTAGATTGGGAGATGCGATCTCGTCCACCGGATTAAATGTAGATCAATGGTTATAATAAGATGGCTTAGAGTATAAGATGGGATGCCCTTCCCTCATTGTAATCATCAAACCATTTCAATATCAAAGTTCCTCCTCTTTCAGATTTCTCTCTATAGAATTCTCTCTCTTTACGATCCGAGTGAGCGAGTAAGTGACTGGTCCCAAGAAAGGCTTAGTTTAGGCACTCCAATTATTCCAAAAAATCCAAGAGAGTCTAAGCCACTGCATAATTTCGATCTTAATTAAATGATCAGCCCGTGACATTAGCATGACTTAGCAAAACTATATTGACTAGAGTAAAAAATAAAGCTAAGCACAGAGAATTACACATCTTCTCGAGGCCGCCAATGGCCGCCACCTGACAAGTCATCACCGGAGTCCTAAAAGAACTGAATCCCGAATACAAAATGCCAAGTCTTCGCCGACCTTAGCCCCCTTCATTCCCGCCTTTATTAAAATGATCACATTCACGATAAAGTCCAAAACCCAAAATGCCAAATGGATAATCCGTCTCTATAAGATCATATACTTGCATTTACTGTATAGAAAAAGAGACTTATCTAGGCAGGCCCGGAGACAGGGAGACTCACCTTCCATTGGCGCTCGCTCGAATTCAAGCTCTTCCCTTCAATTTTGTTCTCTCGGAAAATTTCAGGATTGTACGGGTGTGGGAGGATATAGTAAAGGACCAAGCTTGCGAGGAGCCAAGCTGTAACACCTGCTCAGGATCTGTGTTCCGTGGAGTTGGTGGCAGCGGCAACGGCAGATGGGCAAGAATGCGTCGATGGTGCATGACTTGTTGGCCAAGCACAATCATCTTATTCACTCTAGATCGACATCATTCAACAAAAAATTTGTTAGCTGGGTTCACTTCTATGTGGAGGAAGCCTAATGAGTTGCAAGCCCAAAAATGTTTGAGCTCATATGGAGAAATAGGGTTTCTTACTATCTTTTAAGTGGTAGCCGAAAAAAGACGCAGTAATAAGAGAAAAAGAGAAAGCATAAAATCCGGGGTTGGAGCAAAGTTTGATTTACATCAAGCTAGCATCGAAGGTCGATTCGTGGTCCGATTGAGCTGAAATTTTGTCAACGTGTTCGTAGCGTAATTTTCTCAAATCTGAACGATTTGATTTTCGTTTGAAGCGCCCTACATCAGGTTTTTTATGGATTGGTCAAAACCTACATTTTTTGTTAGATTTATTCTTAATCTCTTGTGAAATTCATGTGCATTGCCAAGAATTATGTTCTTGAGGTCTTTGCTGACTAGAGAAGAACATTGTTTACCCAATTTTGTTGATAGTGAAGATTTTTGGGTGGACTCCGATCCCGTGGTTTTTTATCTCGTCACACCGAGAATGTTTTCCACGTAAAAAAATCGTCTTGTGTTCGTGTGCTTGGTATTTATTTTACTCTACTATATCGGTTCTTATTAGGTTTACACAAGAGGGGAGATTATTTTATTCCGCTGCGTTAATTCGATATTGTTCGAATTGTTACCGTTCTCCTATCAAAATTATCTTGCATCTCAGGGGAATAATGGTGCATCAGCTGGTCATTGCTGTGGATGGTCTGAGTTTTGGTTTATTGAGGAAAATCCTTGAAAATCCCTTTTGCTGCTAAATCATTTCAAAGTTATCGATTGCCCCAGTACAGATGCGTGATTTTGCCTTATCCATGTCCAATTTGGACTGAAGTTGCTGTAAACAGTATTGCAGATCCGTGAGATGACATTCTACTGTTCTTAATATTCAATGGAATGGCATCAAGATTATCGTTCTCATTTCTTGGTTCCTTCTGCATCAGCATCATACGATAGCAACTCTCGAAAGTGTCTGAGTGAAGGAGTTTTCTTGGAAGCGATCAGTGGATTTGCCAATTTCACCGAGGTACGAATGCAGAAAAAGATCAGACATTCAACAGTTATACTAACAGATAATCCACAGCGACATTTCTCGTTGCAGACGTGATTATTTTCTTTCTAAACTTAGTAGCAGGAGTGCATACCCTTCATCTTTGATCTTTTATTGCTTCAATAAATACAGGTTTGCACAACAGCTTCTGCACAAAGTGCACAAAATTGTTCTGTCTGGCTTATATTTACATAGCCATCTCTCATATATTCTATATAATCTACAGCATACGTTCAGAAACTAGTCTTAGGTACGTGCGACTAACACACAGTTAGACAAAACATATGATTCTTGTCTTTTTGTAGGATACGTTGAGGAAGTTTTACAGAAGTTGGGAGGCAAAATCCGTTCACAAAACTTCTGCAGCTGTTTTCAGTGCTAAGAGTCAGTAAGTGTTGCAACTGAGAACGCGATTATCGCTCTGCAGCATTTCCTCAATCTTGGAATTTCCGAGGGGCAGGGTGAGGTCAAACCTGTGTCGTCATTTCTTCTTGACTTCGTAAAGTGGATCGCTACATTTGAGCAGCACTTGCACTACCTCTTTCATTGTAGGCCTCCTGGATGGCGGCGTCGCGGTGCAAGTGAGTTTAACGACATTGCTTATCAAATTCCATTTCATATCTCGCCCGGTGTTTCACTATAAAGGCCCTCCTTGGCATCCGTGCTTATGCACATCTCAGGTGAGTTGCATTGGTGTGAACCTCATAATTTCATTTAACGAAATTAGAAATTAAAAGATAACAAGGTCATGATTCGTCATTTGATGTGTGGAGGTAATTTGATCTTTCCTTATCTCCCAATAAAGAAGAAACGCTTGGATCAATTAAATTTAGTAAGTGGATGACGAGACTTAGCTATATTTTACTTACTTGATGCCATCATAAGATATTGGTCATTCCATGACTCATAAGGAATAATGTGGTCAATTTACGATGGTAGAGGGTGTCTATAGTTAAAAAAAAGGGGTTAATATCACAAAAACCTCAAACGAGTACACTTACGATAAATTTATTATCCGTTGATTTTCATTAAATTTTAGTTTCAAATTATTGAGTTAGATGAGACGTGACAGTTGATGGGGGTATCAATTTAAGCTTTTACACTCTATTTGTCATAGATGTACTAGTTTGTAATTTTTGTGATATTAATCTAATTTAACATAAATTAATGGATGGTAAATTTTTCATAAATATATAAATCTGTACTTTTTAGTTGTCAAAAAATTAATTTGGAGTAAATTTATCAAAAGGATATTAGTTTAGGATTTTTTATTGTCAAAAGAATTAATTTGAGTATCAATTTTTGATTTTTCGTTATATTAACCCTAAAATAAATGGGGTGGAAAAAGCACAAGCCTTAGATTATGTAATTCACGCCCATCGAGCTCTGGCACATGTGAGATGCAACTATGTTAGCATGTTTCCTATCACAATTGGTAGAGCTCAAACGAGTTTAATCATATTATTTACCAGCAAGCTACTCTTATGATGATCAAGATGTCTATATCCGTTTGTTATTTTCTTTACTTTCATGTCGTGTTGAGGTGTCTGCAACAGAAATGATTAATCAAATTTCCAGCCCCCACATCATGAGAGGCATTGTAAAATGGTCGCCTTGACCAGTTGGTGGACTTACGTTTTATCAGGTCTGGATCTGTCTTCTTACCCGGATTTACGCAGTAGATCAAGAAACGAATGTTGATTATTCAGACAACTTACACTAGGAAAGATTTAATGGTTGAAACTGTTTATACTGATTTGTGTTTTCTTTTGAGGTGATATGCCATGTATTCAATGGGCGAATAGCACATGAATCCTATCTTAGTCGAGTACATTGATATCATCCTAATTTCATCTAGGTCAAGTGAACTACATGACAATGATTTCATCATATCAATTTAAAGAGATCAACGAGCGAGCTGATGTCGCCAACCGTCTCTGGGATTCCTCCGAAGAGGTTTGTCTGTGCCATCGAGAAGAACCGCAGCGTCTTCAGGGCGGTGAAGTCTTGTGGTAGCTGCGACGGTACGAACCTGTCATTGGACTCGAGCCTCAATTCTTCGAGATCTGAGAGGCCAAAAATATCTTTAGGGTAAGTGCCGTTGTATTTGGACTGGTAAAGGTGAAGGATCCTCAGCCTCCGCAGCCTCAAGATCGACGCCTGGGATGTCGAACGAGAAGCTGTTGGTGGCGAGAATCAGGACCTGAAGATCCGCCATGCGATCGATATCGTATGGAATAGGACCTTCGAAGTAATTCTGAGACAGGTCGAGGTACACGAGCTTGGAACAGTTGTAGAGAGCTCTGGGAAAGTCTCCGGGAATATTGTTGTTGGAGACGTCGAGCTTGGTCAGGTTCTCGAGGTCGCAGATGAATGGGGGGATCGAATAATTTATGTTCAGTTTTACAAGGTTGAGCTCGGTGATCGAGCCGTCTTGGCATGTCACCTCGAGCCACGTGCAGTGTGAGGATGAATTGGAGGCGACCAGTGGGCGAGGGAAGGTGGGTCTTGCCAGGATTGCCTGAGATTCAACAGGACTTGCAGTTCTTGATCTTGGTTTTGAGACTCTGCAACATGGGAGAGAAAGCAGAAGAAGAAGAAGAAGAAGAAGAAGAAGAAGAGGAAGCGAAAACGAGGAGGTGGTGAGGTTGGTCTAGGCATAATTGGAGGTGGTTCGGAGTTTTCTTCTGGCTAGAGACTCTCCGGTGTTGGAGCTTGAGACCTATTAGCTCAACCTGAAGGAAAACGAGTGTTTGCTTTTATTTATAGTTCTGCCAGAACCCCAGGTTCTTCAACGTCGTTTCAAAGTGCATCGCCACAGACCACCGAGAAAAAAAAAAAAAGGAGTGCTGAAAGAAAGAAAGTGCTAGAATTGAGTGAGGTAAAGCGAATAACAAATGCCAAGTCTTCACCAACCTTAGCCCCCCTTTATTCCCACCTTATTCAAATAATCACATTCATGATAAAGTCCAAAACCCGGAATACCAAGTGGATAATTTGCGTTTATGAAAGCACCCACTTTGCATCTGCTGAATCAGAAAATGGATGTTCAGAAGTTGGGAGTCCAAATCCCTTCACAAAGCTTCTGCAACTGTCTTTAGTTCTAGGAGTCAGTAAGTGCTGCACCTGAGAAGGTGAAAAGCGCTCCGCGGCACTTCCTCGTGCCTAGGATTTGTGAGGAGGGGGGCAACCTCTAAGTTATGTCGAGATGTCTGCTCAACGTCGTAAAGCCGATTGCTACATTTGAGCAGCACTTCCACTACCTCCTTCATTGGAGGCCTCTTGGAAGGACGCTTCGCAGTGCAAAAGATCCCTAGCTTAAAGACATTGTTTATTTCACCTAGGAACGAGTCATTGTAGATCTCCTGGTCTATCACATCAGATATCGCCTTGCCATCTAGGAGATGATGCCATGCCCAATCAACGAGGCACATGTCTTCATCCTCGCCTTTAGCCTCCCTCCCAGTGGTCAGTTCCAAGAGAACGACCCCAAAGCTATAAACATCGATCTTCTCATTAACTTTTGTCGTATGAGCATACTCTGTCTATTCAACAAAGAAAAGGCAATACAAAACTAAATGTTCTTTCTCGCTGGTACGATACGACGAAGGTGAGCTTGCAAAGCTGAAATGAACTCATATTAAGTGAATAGACAAACCTGGTGCCAAATAGCCGAAAGAACCAGCAACAGCTGTCATGCTAACAGCTTCTCCAGGCTTGGCCAACATCCTTGCAAGGCCGAAATCAGCAATTTTTGCGTTGAACTCAGAGTCTAAGAGAATGTTGCTCGATTTGACGTCTCGGTGGATGATGGGTGGTGAACAATCATGATGCATATAGCAAAGTCCTTTAGCCACTCCTCTCGCAATCTGCAATCTTTTGGGCCAATCCAAGATCATATTGTTGGCTACACCCAAGATGGGCGACAATCTTTTCGTCTTGTGAAGCCAATGGTCCAAGCTGTGATTTTCCATGTACTCGTACACTAGGAGTTTCGAGTTCTCGCAAGAAATACAGCACAACAATTTGATAATGTTTATATGCCTTACGTTCCCAAGTATCTCCACTTCTGCCGAGAATTGCTTCTCCAGATTCTCGTCTAACTTTTGGTTATGTGAAATCCTTTTCACAGCGACGGCATCACCAGAAGGATTTACCATAATCCTATACACTTTTCCTGATGCGCCACTTCCAATCACATTTTCATCCTTCAATTCTGACAGAATATTTGATCTTGTAAAATTCAACCTTTGGAACGCAGTCAGTTTCCAAGTTAAATCGAATCCGTTTCTCTTCTTTATGGAAGCTCTGACTGTGAATACCGCTGCCAATGAAACAAACATTGCCATGGAGATGGCCAAGATCAGGATCAGGGCAAGATTTTTCGGCAATCTACTGGATTGGGAATTGCAGACATTAAGCCTCATGAACGAATAGGATGCACAGAGGCCGGGGTTATTCAGGAAACTGGCCTCAAACGAGGTATTCTCTAGCTTGTGTGGGACTTGTCCACTGAGACGATTGGAGGATAAATTCAGAGAGACCAGCTTCAGCAGGCCGATTTCTGGGGGAATAGAGCCAGACAGTTGGTTTTCAGACAGGTCCAACTGTGCGAGTACTGGTAGAAAACCGAAGTTGCTAGGAATGGGTCCCGTGAATTGATTGTGGCTAAGATTCAGAGTATTCAAGGATTTCCACGAAACGATAGCTGTGGGAAGATTCCCAGAGAGCTTGTTCTGACCTAGCAAAAGCGTCCTAAGAGAAGGAAGCTCGGTCAGTTCAGTCGGAACCGTGCCATTGAGGAGGTTATTACTGGCATCAAACAGCATTAACTTCCTCCAGGAAGACACTGTGCTAGGAATCTTGCCAGAGAATCTGTTGCTACTCAGCTTGATCCAAGAGAGGTTCGGGGACAGCTCCTCGGGAAGCTCGCCAGTTAATCCATTGCCGCTCAAGATCAAAGTCCTCAAGCTCGTCAACATCCAGAGTTCTCCAGGCACATTGCCGGTGAATCTATTGTTTTTCAACATCACATAGGACAAAGTAGTGCAATTTCCAAGTGACTCTGGCAACTCCCCACTGAGATTGTTGTCCATAGCGACCAATGCGAACAGCACGCCACCATGGCACAGTTGTTCCGGCAGTGTGCCGGTCAAGTTGTTAAAGGCCACCTCAAGTCTTCCGAGTGCGGAAAACTTGCCAAAGTCTGGGGGTATCGTGCCCCACAAAATGTTGTTGGACAGACTGACATCAGACAAAGCGGGAAGACGGCCAACACCTTCCGGGATTCCACCGGACAATTGATTGTGCTGCAAACTCAAGCTGGATAAATTCTGGAGCTTCCCGAAATCTTCAGGTATGTTCCCCGTCAAATTATTAAATGAGAGATCGATCACGCTCAGGTTCATGGCGCTCACTGCCCGAGGGATCGACCCGGACACGTTGGTCTCGTACACGTACAACTGGCTCAAGTTCCTCAGAGCAAAAATGCTGCCTGGGATCTCTCCGATCAATTGATTCATTGCCAAACTCAAATGCTCGAGAAACTCCATATCACCAACCGTCTCTGGAATTCCACCAAACAGGTTCGTCCGTGCCATCGAGAAGAACCGCAGCTTCTTCAGGGCAGTGAAGTTCTGCGGTAGCTGCGACGGCAAGAACTTATCGTTGTACTCGAGCCTCAGTTCTTCAAGATTGGGTAGGCCAAAAATCTCTTCAGGGTACGTGCCGTTGTACTCGGACTGGTAAAGATGAAGGATCCTCAGCCTCTGCAGCCTTGCGATTGACGCGGGGACGTCGAACGAGAAGCTGTTGGCTGCGAGAATCAGGACCTGAAGATCAGCCATGCGGTCGATATCGGATGGAATAGGACCTTCGAAGTAATTCTGGGACAGGTCGAGGTACACGAGCTTGGAACAGTTGTAGAGAGCTCTGGGAAACTCTCCGGGAATGTTGTTGTAAGAGACGTCGAGCTTGGTCAGGTTCTTGAGGCCGCAGATAAATGGGGGGATCGAATAATTTATGTTCAGGTTGTCGAGTTTGAGCTCGGTGATCGAGCCGTCTTGGCAGGTGATCTCGGGCCATGTGCAGTGGGAGGATGAATTGGAGGGGACCCAGTGGGCGAGGGAAGATGGGTCTCGCCAGGATTGCCTCAGCTGCGACAGGACTTGCAGTTCTTGATCTTGGATTTGAGACTCTGCAACATGAGAGAGAAAGCTGAGGAAGACGAGACAGGTGATGCAGAAGGGGAAGAAGAAGTGAATATGAGGAAGTGATAAGGTTGGTCTCGGCATAATCGAAGGTCGTGCAGAGTGTTTTTCTGCTTGGGGACACTCGCCGGTGTTGGAGCTCGAGAGATGTATCAGCTCAAAACGCGAAGCAAAACGTGTTCGTTTGCTTTTGTTGATTGCTCGGCAGAAACCCCCCCAAGGTTTTTAACCTCGTTTTGAATTCTTAAAATTTGGTGATACTTAGATGAGTGGTGGGAATTACACGTGTCGCATATTTGAGTTGTCGCATTCATGAATTGAGACTTATCAGTCCACTCTTTTTTCATTTCAAGTTAATGAAAAACCAGAAAAAGAAAGAATAATTACAAAACCATAATCATTAAAATGCATGCCGTCCGATCAGCAAGGGTTATTTAGAGTCACGAACAAATTCGAAAGTTCAGCATGTAGCGCTCAGTTGAATTTCCGTAGCATCATTACATCCAAATTTCTTAAAAGTACCGACAAGAAATTTTGAGAAATCCATATCGAATTTTATTAAAAAATATTAATATCACGAAAAATTTTAAATTACAATATTTGTGATAAATTTATTTCAGACTAATTCTTTGATTACCAAAAATATCAAATTGATACATTTATGATAAATTTATCCTCAATTAATTTCCGTTGAGTTAGATTAATACCATGAAAAATCGCAAACTGATACACATGTAGCAAATAAAGGGTAAAACTCCAAACTGGGCTACATATTATCCAACTCAATAAATTTAATAGTAAAATTTAATGGAAACTAATGAAGGGTAAGTCACAAGCGTATTAATTTGAAGGTTTTTTGTGGGTAAATTCATGATAAATATACCAATCTAGAAATTTTCGTAATATTAATCCTTAACAAAACATAAGTTTCTATGCAATGAAATCATCGTGACCATCGCATTACTTGTGAGTTAAGTTTGGCTTCGGGACCCGGGGGTTTATCAATGGTCTTTTAAGTGTTTGGAGCCCCAACCACGTGATGGCATACCGTTTTAAAATGGAATGCGTGCAGCACTCCAATGTTGAACCTTGACCAGAGACTTTTGTTTCTTTTATTCATGAGTTGGTTTTGTCGGCTTTTGCCTCCCATTGGAAAAAACGAAATTTTGGAAAATGTAAGGAAGCAACCGTATTGGACTTAATCGGATGCTTAGAAGATTCCAAGGAAAACAAACATGTAGAAAATCCATCCTGAATTTTAGAGATCTCATAACGTCACTTTTCGTATTCTCTGATTGGTGAGGAAAAAAATATTTATCTATCAAAAAGGAGTATGAAGTGTGCGAGCACTGGTATATTAAAATAAGGAACGTAATTTGACTAGGCATCCCGCAAGGGAATACTATAGACAGTCCTCACAGGTGGGAAACCACCCGAGTAAGAGACACATGAACTTGTCTCATCTAAACTAATGAACCTTAAGTGTGCCCCGAGTTCAATTTTGAAGAAGATTGGCAGCCATGATTGATTTGTGCCTTGTGTGCTTTTGAGATTATTAACCAATCAGGAGCATTCATTACTACCCTCATTGACTCTTTTTCTTTTTTAATTTAACATTAAAAATAAAAGAGTCGGAATTTTAAATTTTGAAATAAAATATATAAAGATGCTCATATTTACATCAAAATATAATAAAATAGTTTTTATTGAGAATTTCACAAATCAATCTATTATGGAGCAGTAGTATTGGTGAAATTTGAAACTTATTCCTTAGAGTCTTTGAAGAGAGTCATGAATATAACATGTAAAATCACACGCATCCATAGAGTTACAATTAGGTATTTGACACTTTTAATATTATTTTTGAGGGAAATTTAAAAAAATACAACAACAAGATGTAGGTAGGTCTAAACACATGTAGCTAATTTATCTACATTCCCGTTGCGTGATGTAGGAAGTAGGGGTGTCAAAAAAACCCATCAAACCCAACCCGAACACGACCTGAACACGAAATAAGTATGGTACATGTTTCGGATCTTAATACTGTTTGGGTAACAATTATAAACACAAATGGAATTCATGTTTTGGGTCAAGTTAGGATCAGAACAATGTTCCGACCCAAACACATTAAAGGCTTCAACCCAAACACACCCATCCAAGCTATCTCCTCATCTCACGGGTCCGTTGCCGTTGCCCCTCAGGTCGGCCCCATCAATCTCTCTCCCTCTCCCCCTCTCTCTCTCTCTCCCCATCTTCCATATGATTTGCTTCTTTTTTGCGGTCGACACAGAACTTTAGAGAAGGGAGTATTATCTGTCTACGAATATGTTCACGGACGAGTCGGACGAGATCTCGTGGCGTCACGTAAAAGCATTTCAAATTTCCTTTGTCATATTTTTTTATTAAAAAATTATCTATTTACGGAGATGTTCACGGACGGGTTGGATGAAATCTTATAACGTCACGTAAGAACATTTCGAATTCCTTTTGTCATAATTTTTTATTAAAAAATTATTTTTCTGCGGAGATGTTCACGGACGGGTTGGACGAGGCCTCGCGATGTCACGTAAGCACATTTCGAATTCCCTTTGTCATAATTTTTTATTAAAAAATTATCTCGTCTGGAGATATTCACGGACAAGTTGGATGAGGACTCGCGGCGTCACGATTTACGGATGAGTTGGATAAGGTCTCGCGGTGTCATGTAAGAGTATTTCAAATTCCCTTTATAATATTTTTTATTAAAAAATTGTAATATTTTTAATAAAAAACACGAAACCCGAACCAACCCGACCCGAACCGATCCATTTTTTTTGCTTCATGTTTTATGCATTTCGGGTCGGGTTAGGTCGGGTCAAATGACATGACCCTTATTCGGTTCGGGTCGGGTCGGGTAACATCAAGACCCGACCCGACCCGACCCGTTGACACCCCTAGTAGGAAGTACTTTATTCATCCGACCAATCAACAATAAGTGGTAAGACCGAATAATGTCTGACAAAAGACTCTTCGTAAACAAGTGCAGCCACCTTCTTAAATTATAAGCATAAATTAACTAGATGGTAAGATGTCATGTGAACATAATGTTCTTGATGAAGTTTCCATTTATTACCAAAATGATACATGAAAAGATCTATAAACAATCCCCAAAATCACCACAATAAAGCAAGGCCATAGAGCTGCAAACAAATAAAATCCAGAAGGTAAAATTTATCATTGGAATATGGTCCACAGAGTTATACATAAGCTTGTCTTTTAAGAACAAATCTATGATCATGGCTAAATATTTGCAAACATACAATATGCAAGCACTAGGGTTTCCACGATTTATTCAACCCACAATAGATAAATTACTTTCAACCTCATACATGTGCACGTCCATTTTGATTTGTTTCGCCTGGTCAATGGGAAGGACCGGCAAAGCATCGTGTTGGACTTTGCCTTTGTGCTTATGTCCCTCGGACAAGCAATACACCTTTTCTACTCAATTTATTCCAAAAAGCCTAATTTTGCCAAAAAAAATTTTAGTGAATTTCGTATGTCACGCAGCCAAACTGTTAGTATTGGTCCAAACCTTCAGGGGTCAAGTCAGCTTGGGAACGTGGAATTCAACAAATGTCTTTGATCTTTCTTCCTTTGATCTACTGTAAAATATACAAGGTTTTTGTCAATTCTCTTAAGAGTGTTAGATTAAGATAATATGTTCCAAGTCTTTCTAGAGTTCATTTTGAGTTATTTTGCACTCAATCTCAATGCAATGCTTGACCACTAAAATCTTCCAATTTGGTCCCTAAAATTCTAGCCCTTGTGGCATAATCATCACCGTCTTAATTCCAGCACCATGACGTGTGGAGTTCGTATTCTAAATCTATACTTTGATTGGATTCATGGAATCTTAAGAGTTTGATTGCACTAGACCATGATCGCTCAGAAATAGAAGCTCTCATCTGCCTAGAGAATATCAATTTAGATGGTCTATATTTCGGTTCTTAGGAGGATCATTCGACTCACCAAGGCTAGAAAAGTTATTTTTCCCAGAAAGAGTTTGAGATTTGCAATTTTAGCTAGAAACTAATAAGCAAGCTTAAGCATATGTTATGAAGTTTGCAGGAGTGGGGACTGCTAAAGCGATTGAATAGATTGTAAAAAATAAATGCGGTTGGTACATTGTTTCCCAAAGAAATATAGTAATTTTATATGTTAAAGGTGATAATGCACTTAAAAGTAAATGCGTGCCTAGATCTGCTTAATCGCCTCGCAATAGTTCCTTAACACGAGCCAATTAGCTGCCCAGGTTCATCGAGCAATAGAACTCTTTTGCACCATCCATAATGAATACATTTTAAGCAAGAATGTAACTAGATGTTCTTAACTCGTGAATAATGCACTCTTCTCCTTTTTTCTTCTTCCTTTTTTTTGAGAAGCATACTACTCACAAGACCAAATTCAGAAAACCATCTTTCATTCCATTTCACCAAAGTAAGTATGTTTTTTTGGCAATGTCATAAGTATAAGCTATAAATAACCAATAAACAGGCTAAATATATAGAAAATTAGTCAATGAGATTAAACTATGAAACTTACCATTACCGAACTTTGGCACATATGACATGCAATGACGTTGGCATGTTTTCTTTTTTTGGTCAAATACGTTGGCATGTTTGTTTCCCATCATAATTGGTAGAGCTAAAACGAGTTTAATCATATTATTTTTGATTAAGTTACTCTTATAATTTTCATGTTGTCTATATCTGCTTTTATTTCTGTTACGTTCATGTCATGCCGAGATGTATTCATTATAGAAATGGGAGAAATTATACATAAGAAGTGATATTTGTGGTGGGAGAAAGAGGAGACGTTGAACTTGGTCCGATTCTTGAGGTCGCAGATGAATGGGGGGATTGAATAATTTAAGTTCAGGTTTACGAGGTTGAGCTCGGTGATCGAGCCGTTTTGGCACGTGATCTCGGGCCATGTGCAGTGGGAGGATGAATTGGAGGGGACCCAGTGGTCGAGGGAAGATGGGCCGTGCCAGGATTGCCTCAGCTGCAACAGGACTTGCAGTTCTTGATCTTGGATTTGAGACTCTGCTACATGGGAGAGGGAGTAGAGGAAGACGAGACAGGGGATGTAGAAGAAGAAGAAGGGGAAGAAGAAGTGAACATGAGGAGGTGATGAGGTTGGTATCGGCATAATTGAAGGTCGTTCAGAGTCTCTTTTCTGGTTAGAGAGACTCCGGTTTGCTCTTGCTTATTGCTCGGAAGAACCACCCAAGGTATTTAACCTCGTTTCGAAGGGTGGTATGTGGGGGTTCCTTATGATGATGGGTGTGGATATATTTTTTCCTATATGTTCTTTTCCAATTTCCTCACTAATGTCTCATCTCAGAGGACGAGAAAATATCGGGTACCCTAAAAGTGCCACGTCATCCTTACTTTGAACCATTCACAATTTGCCACGTGTCCTTAGTCTCTCCTCTCCTCTCTGTACACGCTTTTGCTTATGTCCTTGCAAGTTTTCTGTCTCCTCTCTCCTCTCTCATCCCCATTACGGCTCTCTCTCGCCACTCTCCCTCTTCGCCACCCCCTCATTCGACCGACGAACTTCGCGATGGTGGAGGCACCCTTTCGAGGTGGAGGTGGAGGCCACATGGTGGCTTGTGCGATGAGCCACCGCACCCAATTTGACGAACTTCGAGGCGGCGGATGCAACCTTGAGACGGAGCCACACGGTGGCTCGTCCGACAAGCGATCGCGGCCTCATCCAACCGACGAGCCGCAGCACTGCCCCTCCAGTTACTCTGTCACCGAGTCGCTGCCCTTCATCCGATGATGGTTTAGTGGGAGTAAGAGGGAGCGGCGAAGAGAGAGAAGAGAGAAAGCACGGGCAGGGGTAGGAGAGACAGAGAAGAGAGAGGAGAGAGAGAGCACATGCAGGGGTAGAAGAGAAAGGAGAGAGCCACTTCCGGCCAAAAATCGTTCGATTAAGTGCCAAAATGCATACGTGGAATTTTTTAATGAAGAAAGAGTAGAAAGAGAGGAGTTTTCAATGAACCATGAGGCCTAAGGACACGTGACGAATTATGAATGGTTCAGAGTAGGGATGACGTTGTATTTTTAGGGTACCCAATACGTGAAAATAAAGGTTCCTATTGTAAGGTTTCTATTATAATATAATAATACGTGAAAACGATAGAATCTGAAAATTTAAGTCAACATGAAAATAAAATAGAAATAAACATGAAATAATAAGGATACTAGAGATTTACATGATTCGATCTCAGTATCAGTAGCTATATCCATTGGAAGAGTCAGTAGCAAATAACTCATTATAATTGGAAAATCAGAGTTACAATTGCTTACATGCTCGAGCATTTCTCATACCTATATTTCTCAAACTAAAACGGCCTCGTTTTTTGTGAAGATAAGCTGATGTGAAATTCTAGTGAGCCATGTAGATGTTAGAAATTATTAAAATAAGTCATGTCGGATTTCCGACGGCTTTCGTTGGAGTTGACACTTAAGTGATCCAATTTTTAAAAAAAGTAGTACTTAAGTATACCTTTCGTAACTTTTGGCACTTAACTATCATCTCCTGCCAAGTTTTGACACTTGGGCTGTTCTTTTTTCCCAAAACTTCACATAGTTATTTTATTCTTTAGGCCATGGTTGTTTGTATGACTACTTTGGCAAATGTTGGAGTATCCTATATAAACCCCAATATGTTCCATATGAGATTTTTACGATTCTTCCCTATAAAATCTCAACTCACTCTCGCCAATATCAAGAATTGCAGAGGATTTTGTGTCAAAATAATTGAGTCATTCCACCATAGACATGGCCAAAAGACGAAAATGATCCTGTCTCTTGGGATCATTATGATGACTATTGTGCAACTCGACCAACAACCGATGTCCATTTGAGGACATACTATGGAGTTGATACATAGGCTGAGAAAGATGATTATGTACCACAAATGTCTTCACAAGATCCAGGTCCATCATCTTAGAATCCGTGGGGAGGTGCATTGTCACGAGATTTTTTTGATCATAATAAATTGCAATTTGCGCTCAATTTTGGCCTCAACAAAGGAAGACCATCACTTCAACTTGGGAATTTACCCTAAGTCAACAATCTAGCAAGCTCCATTGATGTCCCTACAAGCTCTCATCAGTCATCCAAGAGGCAAAGATTGATTGGAATAAATACTGCTCCAGAAATTGAAGAAGTAGAGAAACTCCCCAAAACACTCAGGCAACAGTATGGTACCCCTACTGATGTTCCATCTAATTCTTATTAACCTATAGATAATACAAGTATTGAAAATCTTGAAGCCTAGAAGTCGAAAGAGTCATCAAGAAATACAAGAGGCGGAAGAATGGCGATGGATCATACAGCTTGGACGACAACTCGGAGGAACCAATCCACAAGTATGACCTATGAAAAATCCTCATGAGAAGAAAACAAGAGAGAAACAAGAGGAAAAGAAGTTAAAGAAGTCTACAAAGAGAGAAACAAGGGGGATCAATCATAAAATTGTTTGACACCATTTGACAATATTTGCATTATGTAGTACTATTTGGCACTATGTAAAAAAGTAAGATAATGATCTATTAGAAGCGAAATTTCAGCCTATCTATATAATAATTGAATAATTGACCATGGTTAGCCTTAAAAAGTATGTAAAAGTCAAGAGTGAGCTATGTAAAAGTCAAAAGTGAGCTATTGACAATAATTATATGTTTGGCATTCATCTTTTGTATAGTTTTGTGCCTATATAAAGCAAGGCTTGTAGCATCCTCCCAAAAAATAATATTGCGTGGTTTACTATGAATTCCTAAAACTATTTTCTCTTCCTTCATGTTTGGTATGATTCTCTAAAACTAGGGATGTTTTGATTAATCATATAAGTATGTTCTGCATTTACCACAATGTGGAATTTGAGCATAAGAATTTTGCTACCTTAAAATTTTTCATGATATGAGTCAAAGAACGAATAACAACTTGGTGGCTAAAAGGCAACTCCTATTTTGAGGCCGTAGAGGGCAGTCTTTGTGGGATAGTATATATGCCATAAATTTTGTTGTTGTTTTCCCTACCTTGAATCATAGGCAAAACGAAGAGAAAAAACTTAAAACAATACACTCATAAACTGTTACATGTCATTCAACTTATATCAGTCCACTCCTTTTCATTTCATTTCAAGAAAAGAAGGGGAGGAAAGTGTAGTTACAGATTAATAACTATTACAACGCATGCTATCAAATCAATAATAGTTGCTTAGGCTCATAAATAAATTGAAGAGTTCAATGTGTGTCATGTTAGAAAATATAAATAATAAACCATGCCGTCATCTAATAGCTTAAGCTTTTAGGACAGTCGACAGTGGTCCCACAAAATCTTACATGGTATCAGAGCCAGAGGTCCTGAGTTCAAATCTTACCAGGCCCCATTTGTCTCCCTAATTAAATTTCCACACTTAGTACTAGGCAAAAAATTAGATTAAGCGTGAGGATGAGTGAGAAAATATAAATAATAAACCATGCTATTATCTAACAACTTAAGTTTTTAGAACAGTCGACGGTGGTCCCACAAAATCTTACATGTCGTCTCAAATGAATTTACGTAGCGTTGTGGGACATATAGATTTCTTAAAACACCAAAGAAAAATCGTGAAAGCTCCACGCTACGCGAGTTTCCATACAATAATTGTATTGGGATTGATTTTGTTCTTCGCATTGCTTCTAGTAAATGCCGGTCTCTTGTCTTGCTGGGATCATAATGTACCGTGCTTGTGAACTCGATCACCCATTAGAGCTATGCATCCCACGACGCGTGTGGTTGGCCTTGCGAACACAGTCAGACATCACCTGCACACACCACGAGGAAATTAAAGAATGAAACTACAAGACACCCGCTGTTGAACGTTGACCAGGGACTTTGGTAGGTGGGAAAACAGGCTGTCACATGTAAACTAAAGCAAAGCAAGATGATGCTGGGTCGCGCTTTGAATTAATTTAACTTTCAACCATGATTCTTCTGGATGATGAGCAACTTGGTCTTCTGGTCTGGTGGCGTCAAGCGCATGTGCGAATTTTCCACAGCGTGACGTGGCAATGACAGATTGATGTGAAGTTTATCATGACATACTAATGTTTTTCGAGGCCTGCTATTCTAATTTCTTCATGGGTTAATACTATTGAAAATCTCAAATTAATACCTCACATGATACATTCACTTCAAATTATTTTTTTCCACAAAAGATCCTTAAGTGAGGCATCTATGACACGTTTACCCCAAACTAATTTTCACATTATGAGGAATCTCAAATCGATATGCTTAACTCAAATCTACATTATGTTAAAATAGATGCATGTCAAGATATGTGCATTTCTCATGTTGGTCCTGTCAATTTTCGTGACAAAAAATTAGTTTAAGATAAATATATCATAGGTTCTAATCTAAGAGTTTTTGTGAAACAGAATTTGATTTGAAATAAATGTGTCATGAAGTATCAGTTTAGGATTTTAACGATAGTAATCCTTCCTTCCCCAACTCAAGTTGACTCACTTTCGGAATTAGTGTTGAGGAAGGCTGTCTGATAAAATCCTATGGACAAGGACATTCTCGGAGCCAAAAGGAATGTTTAAACAAAAAAAAAAAGGATAAATACACCAAAATTCATAAAATTTAGTAAAAGAGATGTGATTGGGTTGTAAAAATTGTTGCATAGTATTAAATCTATCAAAATAAGTCATAAAACCATAAATGTGCTGGGTTGGATTAATTATATTTTGTAAATAGGTCATAAATGGGTTAAAATATAATATATGTGTTAAATGAGTTATGAATAGGTTTACAATTTGAGTCTCCGCCTTTATAACTCTCTTTTCATTCTCTCTCGCCCTTACTCGATCTCAAGCTCACTCACTCCCCACTCTCTCTTATTATGATAATACAATGAAGCTCTAAAACTTCTGAAATTTATGCGGTCAAGGGGTGTCTATTAAGTCCGTTTATTCCAAGTGATCGCGTAACAATTTTTCATTCATTTCTGTTTTGACTCTTATTTTTACTCAAGCAGGAAAAAGAAGTCTTTGTTCGTTAGTCTTCATGGAAAAAGTAGTCTTTGTTGCATAAATTAACGTATGGTGATTGGGGTGATTGGGGTTATTGCAACACACTAACGTTTCGGACGTTCCCCAGATCGGCAAGACAGCGACCCGAACGATTCTGATTGATTCCCGGTGGTCCTGATTCTATTATTTTTGCAATGTCGGAGTCAAATGGGCCAACCTTTGAATTTTCGCCATGCCCTCCTATTCTCCAATGGAACAGCTTTTGATTAGTTTCCTGCTGCTCGCCTTCTGGATGATGAGCAAGTTGGTCTTTTGGTGGCCTTAAGCGCATGCGCAAATTTTCCACAGCGTGACCCGGCAATGACAGATTGAGCTTTCTAGATGAGTACGGAAGATAAAACTTAGTTACACTGAGCTTACATTGAGCCCACATGATTGAACTAAGCCAATCCTCCTTGCTAGTTCCAGCGCATCGTGAGATCTGTGATCGATGGTCCTAATGATCCTGATGCGGAAGGAATTCGTCTCGGACCATACCGTACGCTTGGCTTCTATGCTTTTGGAAGGAGAAACAAATAAATAAAAACTTATTACAAGTTGTCAACGTCAGTACTAGTAATGCCACGTAAGCTGAGCGGTGTCCACATTAGCAATATCCAATCTAAATTAACTGAAATGACAAAATTAGTATTAGGTTAAAAGGTTGATACTGATATGATAAATTTATGACTTTTCTGATACGTTAGTAATATCCCCAAAAAAGGTGGAAAAAGCGCGAGCCTTAAATTATGTAACTCAAGCTCATCGAGCTTTGGCACGTGTGAGATGCAATGATGTTAGCATGTTTCCTATCACAATTGGCAGAGCTGAAATGAGTTAAATCATATTATATACCATCAAGCTACTCTTAAATCATTTTCTTTACTTTCATGTCTTGTTGAGGTGTGCCCGTAATGGAAATGTTTACTCAATTTTCCAGCCCTCACATCATGAGAGATAATGTAAATTGGTCGCCTTGACCAGTTGATGGAATTAGGTCTAATGAGGAGAAACTAAAACTAAAGAGTTTGGATTTGTCTTCTTAACCGGATTTGCGTATGAAATCAAGAAATCAACGTTGATTAGTCTTTGTCCTGTCACATCTCTCCCATTTAGGTTCAGGTACTCACCGATCGTTCAACATGTGGTTACATCAGCATCTCCACTCTTTGAAAAAAGAGGGATCAAGATCTTGAACATTCGGACGATTTACCCTTGGAAGGGTTCAATGATTGAAACTATTTTTATTGATTTGTGTTTTCTTTTGAGGTGATATGCCACACATTCAACGGGTGAATAGCACATGAACCCCCTATTAGTCGAGTACATCAGTATCATCGTAATTCCACATAATCAGGTGAATTACTCGATGACGATTTTACTTTATCGATTTAAAGAGATTAATGAGTAAGTCAATAATCGAGAATTTATGTCTCGAGAAGTATGAAGTCTCAAGTTCAATATTTTGGCCTCCTCTACTCTACTTCAGGCAAGGCCACCATGGAATATGCTCCTCGAAAAATCTCTTTAGCTCCTTAAAATGTATGAAAAAGGCAAAATGATGCCTGAAATGTTTTGACCGTCAATTATCAATCGGGGGCTTCCACTAGTAAGTGGTAGCGGGCCTAATAGGCCCAATCAACTAGCGAATGAAAATCCTAAAGATTATGATGTATCCTTAAGGCCTGGCCTGGCCTGGCCTGGCCCATTAAACCATCTTCATGTAATCACTCGAAGGCCCTATCGATAAGGAGTTATACCGTTTTCTTCTATTTGATCATACTGATCACTCACAGCTCTAGGCGAGAGCCACGATGCTCTTGCTTGTGGCTGGAGAGGGTCCGCTGGTAACCCTCATCGGCCCTAACTCCAAAAATTGTAAGCAAAAGAAAAGGGAAAAAAACCATATAATTTTCAAAAAATTATTAAAATATTTTTAAGAATGTCCACGTTAGCATCGATTGTTCACATTAGCAATTTTTGACCAATATTAGCTGAATGAACTTAACTGGTAAAAGATAAAAAAAATTTAGGACTTAATTGGTAAAATTAAAAAGTTTATAACTGAATTTGCAAAAGTGTAATAGGTTTTGAAGTTTTTGAACAATTTTCCCATTCAATAGGTGGTTGTATCGACATCTTCATTCTTTGAAAAGAGAGCAAAAGTGTAATAGGTTTTGAAGTTTTTGAACAATTTTCCCATTCAATAGGTGGTTGTATCGACATCTTCATTCTTTGAAAAGAGAGGGATCAAGATTGTGAATATTTGAACAACTTTCACTTGGAAGGATTCAATGGTTGAAATTGTTTATACTAATTTGCTCTTTCTTTTGAGGTGATAGCCATGTATTCATTGGGCGAATAGCACATGAACCCTATCTTAGTCGAGTACATCGATATTATCCTAGTTTCATCTTGGTCAAGTAAACTACGTGACGGCAATGTCACTATATCAATTCAAAGAGATCAACGAGCAAGCTAATAGTTGAGAATTTACGTCACGAGAAGTATAAAGTCTCGAGTTGGATATTTCAACCTCACCTACTCTACTTCAAGCAAGGCCACCAAGGAAAACACTCCGGGAAAAATCTCTTTAGCTCCTTTAAATGTTGGAAAAAGAGAAAATGATATTTAAAATGTTTGACCGTCCATTATCAATCGGGGGCTTTCACTTGTAAGTGCTAGCGGGGCTGATAGACCCAATCGACTAGCGAAGGTAAATCCTAAAGATTATGGGCCAACGTTTCCTGAAGGCCAGGCCCGGCCCATTAATCCCTCTTTAAGCAATCATTCGAAAGCCCTATAGATAAGTTGTGCCATTCTCTTCAATTCGAGCGATGATCACTCTATGACTCATTCTTATCAAATTCCATTTCATATCCCGGCCTAGTATTTCACTATCTAAGCCCTTCTTGGCATTTGTGCTTATGCGTATCTCAAGTGAGTTGCATTGGTGTGAATCTCGTAATTTTGTTTTATGAAATTAGAGGTCAAAAGGGAACAAGATCATGATTTGTCATATGATGTGTGAAGGTAAATCGATCTTTTCTTGTCTCCAAAGAAAGAAGAAACACTCAGATCAATTAAATTTAGCTAGTGAATGACAAGACTTGGTCCATTTGAATTCATCTCATTTCTTTCACTCAATGCGCATGATGAAATCAAAGTTAATCCACTAAACAATCTGGTATATATAGGGTTCATTATGTCAAGCCCCAAAAGACTAGATTAAGATTTAGAATTCATATGGGAAGTTGACTAGATATTATACAAAACGCCAAAGCTTCCTTAATGTTAGACACTTCATTCACACCATTACCCTTCCTTACACCTCCACCTTATTCAAATAACTACATTCACGATGACATCCAGAACCTAAGATGACAATCTATATTCATAAAGTCATCTGTATGCATTAGCTAAATAAGAAAATAGATTTACCGAAGTTGGGCGGTCCAAATCCGTTCACAAAGCTTCTGCAACTGTTTTTAGTGCTAACAGTCAGTAAGTGTTGCCCTTGACAACAGAGGAATTGCTCCGCGGCATTTCCTCGTTCTTAGAATTTCCGAGGATGGGGGCAGCATCTAACTTGTGTTGGAATTTCTTTTTGACGTCATAACGCGGATCGCTACATTTGAGCAGTATTTGCACTACCTCCTTCATTGTTGGCCTCGTGGAAGGCTGCTCGCCGGTGCAAAAGATCCCCAGCTTAAAGACATTGCTAATTTCATCTAGGTACGAGTCTCCTTGATCTCCTCATCTATTGCATCAGATATCGGCTTGCCATTTTGGATGTGATCCCATGCCCAACCAGCGAGGCCCATGTCTTCATTCCCATCGTGGCCTTCCTTCCAGTGGTCAGTTCTAAGAGAACAACCCCGAAGCTATAAACATCGATCTTTCATTAGCTCTTCCTTTATGGGCATACTCTGTTGTTCAACAAGAAAAGGGAAGACAAAACTAAATATTCTTGCTGCTAGGATATGAGGAAGTCGGACTTGCACAGCTGAAATGAACTCATGTTGAGTGAATAGACAAACCTGGGGCCAGATAGCCGTAAGTACCGGCAACACCTGTCACAGTAGTAGCTACTCCGTGCAGCATCCTTGCAAGGCCAAAGTCGGCAATTTTTGCGTTGAACTCTGAGTCCAAGAGAATGTTGCTCGATTTCACGTCTCGGTGGAGGATGGGCCGTGGACAATCATTATGCATATAGCAGAGTCCTTTGGCTGCTCCTAGCGCAATCTGCATCCTTTTGGGCCAATCCAAGATCATATTGTTGGCGACACCCGGGACGGGGGACGATCTCTTCTTCTTGTGAATCCAATGGTCCAAGCTGCTATTTTCCATGTATTCGTACACCAGGAGTTTCGAGTCCTCGCAAGAAATACAGCACAACAATTTGATAATGTTCAGATGCCTTATGTTCCCAAGTGTCTCCACTTCTGCTACGAATTGCTTCTCCAGCTTCTCATCTAATTTTCGGTTATTCAAAATCCTTTTCACAGCGACGGCATCACCAGAAGGATTCACGGTAATGCGATATACTTTTCCTGATCCGCCACTTCCAATCACATTATGCTCCTCCAATCCCGACATAATATTTGATTCCCTAAAATTCAACCTTTGGAATGCAATCAGTTCCAAAGTTGAATCAACCCTGTCCATCTTCTTTCGGGAAGCTCTGATCTTGAATAGCACTGCCAACAAAATGACCGATGCCACTGCAATGGCCAAGATCACGATCAATGTGAGATAGGTCTTGCTCAATCTACGGGATTGGGAATTGCAGACATTGAGCCTCATGAACGAGTTGGATGCACAGAGGCCCGGGTTGTTCAGGAAACTGGTGTCATACGTGGCGTTCTCTAACTCGTCTGGGATTCGTCCGCTGAGGCGATTGGAGGATAAATTCAGAAGGTTCAGCTTCAGCAGGCCGATTTCAGGAGGAACTGAGCCGGACAGTTGGTTTTCAGACAGGTCCAACTGCGTGAGTACCAGTAGAAGACCGATTTCCCTCGGAATCGGTCCTGACAATCGATTGTGACTAAGATTCAGAATGCTCAAGGATTTCCACGAAACGATGTCTGTGGAAAGATTCCCAGACAGCTCATTCTGACCCAGCAGAAGCATCGTCAGAGAAGGAAGCTGGGTCAATTCGGTCAGAACCGTGCTACTGAGGAAGTTATTACTGGCATCAAACACCACCAAGTTCCTCCACGAAGACATTGTGCTAGGAAAATTACCGAAGAATCTGTTGTTACTTATCTCGATCCGAGTGAGGGTTGGGGATAGTTCCTTGGGAAGCTCGCCAGTTAATTATTACCACTCAAGATCAAAGTCGTCAAGTTTGGCAACGTCCAGAGTCCTCCAGGCACATTGCCGGTGAAACCATTGTTGTTCAATCTCAGGTCGGCCAAAGTACTGCAATTTCCAAGTGACTCCGGCAACTCCCCGCCGAGATTGTTGTCCATAGCCGCCAACCCGAACAACATGCCACCATGGCACAGTTGTTTTGGCAACGCGCCGTCAAGTTGTTGAAGGCCACTTCGAATCTTCTGAGTGGGGAAAACTTGCCGAAGTCTGGGGGGATTGTGCCCGACAAATTGTTGTTGGACAGCCTGACATCAGACAGAGCGGGAAGACGCCCAATACCTTCTGGGATTCTGCCGGAAAATTGATTGTTCTCTAAATTCAACTTGGATAGTGTGTTGAGCTTCCCGAAATCTTCAGGTATGTTCCCCGTCAAATTATTATTTGACAGATCAATCACACTCAGATTCGCCGCACTCACCGCCTGAGGGATCGACCGGGACACATTGGTCATCTGCTCGTGTATCTCGCTCAAATTCCTCGGAGCGAAAATGCTGACCGGGATCTCTCCGTCCAACAGATTCATCCCCAAATCCAAGACCTCGAGAGCCTCCATATCCCCGACCATCTCCGGGATTCCACCGAACAGGTTCGTCTGGGCCATCGAGAAGAGCCGCAGCTTCTTGAGGGCGGTGAAGTTCTGTGGGAAGCTGCGACGGCGCAAACTTGTCGTTGTACTCGAGCCTCAGCTCTTCGAGATTGGAGAGGGCAAAGATTTCTTCAGGGTAAGTGCCGTTGTACTTGGACTGGTAAAGGTGAAGGATCCTCAGCCTCCGCAGCCTCGAGATCGACGCTGGGACGTCAAACGAGAAGCTGTTGGCGGCGAGAATCAGGACCTGAAGATCGGCCATGCGGTCAATATCAGATGGAATAGGACCTTCGAAGTGATTCTGGGACAGGTCGAGGTACACGAGCTTGGAACAGTTGTAGAGAACTGTTGGAAACTCTCCAGGAATTTGGTTGTTGGAGACGTTGAGCTTGGTCAGATTCTTGAGGTCGCAGATGAATGGGGGGATCGAATAATTTAAGTTCAGGTTGACAAGATTGAGCTCGGTGATCGAGCCGTCTTGGCACGTGATCTCAGGCCATGTGCAGTGGGAGGACGAATTGGAGGGGACCCAGTGGGCGAGGGAAGATGGGTCTTGCCAGGATTGCCTCAGCTTCAACAGGACTTGCTGTTCTTGATCTTGGATTTGAGACGCTGCAGCATGGAAGAGGGATTGGAGGAAGATGAAGAAGAAGATGATGTGAATCGGAGGAGGAGATGAGGTTAGCTTCGGCATCGGCATTTTTTCTGGTTAGAGACTCTGTGCTGAGAGCTACCAGCTCAATGAAGCAAAACGTGTTAGTTTGCTTTTGTTGATTGCTCGGCACAACCCCTCCAAGGTTTTTATCCTCGTTTTGGTGGAGATGATGGGTGTGGATGAATTTGTTCCTTTTTTGTCCTTTTCCATTTCGCTCCACTAATGTCTCCGACGAGGGAAGAGTCAAAGAGCCAATGAAATTCGATTTATCTTTACTAGTATAATATTAAGCTAGTAAAACATACCTTTATTCCCGAGAAACAACCCCCCAAAAAAAAAAAAGAAAAAAAAGCCTTTGGTTGCCGTGGCTTATATAACCAATAAAAGCTGGCAAAATTAGATTTTTTAGATTAGTTTAATGGCCCGCCATCTGTTAAACCAGAAAATGACAAGTTTGATCCTCCACAGAAGGCTAAAATCTTACTAGACCATTGAAAATGATTGATCTAATGTAGATCTTGGCAAATTTAAGCAGGTTTTGAATCAAGATAAAGATGAAAATGTTGACGAACTTCACTAGGTGCCTAATCTTGGCTTTAGATAGTCTTAACTGTCCTCAAGCCCTTGATGAGGCTACCGTTCGAAATACACAAGTATTGCATATTTGCATACTCGTATTCTTGGATAATAACTTATATCAGCCCATTCCTTTTCCTTTCAAGAAAAGAAGGGAGGACTATCAGATTAATAATAGCTACTAAGAGTCATAAACAAAATTGAATAGTTTAGCGTGGGTCATTCCAGTTGAATTTCTGCGGCGTTGTCAGACAAGTAAATTTCTTAAAACATCTAGGAAAAATCGTAAAGGCCCCAAGCTATACCTTCCATACAATAATTTTATTGGGGTTGATTCTATTATTCCCATTGCTTGTACTAGACACCCGCTGTTGAACGTTGACCAGGGAATTTGTTTTCGGAGTTGGTGGGGAAAAAGGTTGTAACATGAAAAAGGAAGCAAGCAAGAGTCAAGCTGCTGTATGATATTGGTTTGATTTCGCTTATCTGGCTTTGAATTAGATTTAGATTTCAACCATGATTTGTAGGACGTGGGCTATCCAGATAATCAACCATTTGGGATTGATTTTAATGTAATTATTCATCGCCTACTCTTAAAATCTAATTTAAGATAAATAAGTTCGTTTTTATTTTAAAATTTTTGAATAAAATCATGGTTACATCATGATTAAATAAAGTGGTTTTTACTGAGAATTTGGCAAATCAATTCATTGCTGGGTTGGTTTTGGGTCGAGTACACAAATCTGATCCAAACTACCCGCGAAGCAAAGAAAGCTTTGTAGAAAGAGAGATTGTTTCCAGAGAAGTGAGGTGAATGAGACGAAGCTCGACTTCTAAAAAGATGGTAAGATGCATGGATAAGGACACTCTCGTGATTAGGTGTTACGTTGAAATTGAGATCCAAAAATTTGGGTTATCATATAGTGAAATTCTAAGACTTTTGCTTTGACTATTATTTTCACTCAAGCCAGAAAGACAAAAGTCTTCTGTTGTTTAGATTAATGGATGGTGCTTGTAGTTGTTGCAACCCACTAACGTTTCTTCCGTTTCCTAGATCGGCAAGACAACGACCTGAATGACTTTGATTGATTCCCATCTATCCTAGTGCTTTTGGGCTTTTCTAGCATAATAGTTTTTGAATTATTATGGTGTGAAAATAACAAATTTTGAAATAAATAAACCCTATAATAATTTTTATTTATTTATTATTTATTTATTTGTGACTCAAAATAGATTGTTAATATTACAATAAATTAAGGATGATTATAAAATCATTTCTCTATACAATAGAACAAATTTTGATTACTTTCCTAATGTCGCCTTTTGGATGATAAGCAAATGATGAGAAGTTTTTGACTATTTTAAAAACTTAAATTATTACATGAAAGTATGGTTTAATATTTGAATATCTCAACAAATGGATATTTGATCACTGGGGTTTGCCTCAGTGGCCATCATTTCCTCATGGGAATGAAGAAGTGGGAGTTCAAATCCCCACATTTTCAAAAGGATTGGGTTGGAGACAATTTAGTTTCAGGTATAGATTTCAAGTCTTATACTTTGTAAGAAGGTGTGGCAAAAGTCTAAGAGTGAGAATTAAAGTAAGAGTAAAGCATGATTGACTAAAAATAAAAAGCAAGCAAGTAGGTATTTGGCGATGATTTAAATGCATGTGCACAATTTTCACTATCCGAGCTAGAAAAACTTGGTTCCATCAAGTCCACCTAATCGAACTGAACCGATCCTTATTGTTTGTTCTAGCATATCCTAAGGTCGGTTTGTGATTCATGATCCTAATGAACCTAATGCATGGAAGAAATCCATCTTTGACCATATTAGATTGGGAAACCTACTAATTCAATAGTAGAAGTCATCAGCACTAAGTTACCGACACATATAGGAAATTGCCAACACATATTACATAAGTTACTATCATCGACATGCTTAGACATGTTTGATTAAATCTATGAACGTGTCATCTGTGGCAACACAATAGGCTTAAATAAATTTTGAGATGTTCATATAGGGTTAAGCACATTTTCACACATTTATATGTTTACATGTGCGATCACATGTAAAATGGGTGAAATGTACTGTGTCGTGCAACCCTGTTTGATAAAATTGTAGTGTTCAGATTAAGCCCAATATCGACACAACAAGATTATGACCAGAAGACACGACAAACCTTGTGAAAATTTTGTAGTCAAAGTTAGGTTGAGTTAATGCTTAAAAAATTTATATACACCAAATTTCTCAAATTAATGCATAAAGGTTCATCCAGCGGTTTTTTCATGTAGTCTGTCTCCAATTTCATAGGTTAGAATATTCACATATTGAATCATAAATTCAATCTAACATCTTACATG
This sequence comes from Corymbia calophylla, assembly GCA_014182845.1. Classification (NCBI taxonomy): domain Eukaryota; kingdom Viridiplantae; phylum Streptophyta; class Magnoliopsida; order Myrtales; family Myrtaceae; genus Corymbia; species Corymbia calophylla. Next base: position 7,106,376 of record CM024695.1, read on the forward strand.
TGATTAGATGGAATGATATACTTCTCATATGGCTCAACATAAGTTTTCGAAAACCCAACTGTGGTCTTGGCTCTAACAGCTAATGTATTTATTAATTGAATTAGCAGTTGGACCAAAGCTAGGACAGGTAGGATATAAGATTAGGTGAACAGAATAAATGCAGGCAGAGATTAAGCTTTCGGTATTGCTAGTCAAACAATCCTCTTCTCCACTTTTTCGACAATTTTCCTTAACGCAACTTGATTTGGTTTTTTTATTATTATTTTTCTATTGGTCTTGCTGATTGGTCCCGATCTGTGGCCTTTGTCTTAGGCTAGCGACGATATAATATGCCTGCTACCAGGTTAGGTGGAAAGGTCTCCGTCCATTTTGGTTAAGAGTATTAAGAAAGTTTTCTGCAGGTTTTAACTGTTCTTTTGAGCTCTCTTTGTGTGTGTGTGTCTCTCTCTCTCTCTTTCGACGTGCGTCTATGCTGGCTTGTCTTTCTAGTTGAGCACACCACACTCAATCGAACCATCTCAATAATAACTTTAGATTCCTAGTCTTAGCCAAGAAGATACGAGCGATATATATGGGTTTTCTGGTTAGAGTACATGTTTCTATTTTCCGTAATCCTAATCCATGTTCATGTATTAAAAGTTACGCTATTCTTACGAATCAAAGTTTCTAAAGGCACATTTGTGTATAGAGTACAATGGTCCGATCTGTTCATGCCCTTTTTCTCAACACAGACGTAATAAAGCTTGTTTACAAGATCAACCAATGAAATCGTTATTCCGTTTCCGTTTCTTCTAGCAATGATTTGTAAACCTACACTAGCTGATTATAAATAAATGATAAAATATTGAAAACGTACAAGGTGAAAACACTAAGGTTTCCACGATTTATTCGACCCACAATAGATAAATTACTTTCAAACTCCTACACGCGCATGTCCATTTTGCTTTGTTTCGCCAAGTCAATGGGAAGAAGTCGGCAGTGCATCATGTTGAACTTTGCCTTTTCTCCCACGAACAATCAATACACCTTTTCTACTTAATTTATTCCAAAAAGCCTAGTATTGCAAAATGCAACTAAACTATTAGTATTGGTCCAACCCTTCACTTGTCTAGTTAGCCTGGGAACGTAGAATTCAACAAATGTCTTTGAATTTTCTTTCCTTTGATCTACCATACTTTGATCAGTTAGAAATAGAAGCTCTTATAAGCCTAGAAGAATATCAATTTAGAGGGTCTATGCTTTGGTTCTTACAAGGATCATTAGACTCACCTAGGCTAGAAAAGTTGTTTTTCCTAGAAAGAGTTTGGGATTTACAATGTTAGTTAGAAACTGATAAGCAAGCTTAAGCATATGTATTATGAAGTTTGCAGGAGTGGAGACTGCTAAAGCAATTGAATTAATGGTAAACAATTGATGCGGTTGATGCATTGTTTCCAAATGAAAAATAGTGCTTTTTTATGTTAAAGGTGAAATGCAATTAAAGTGAATGTGTGCGTAGTCGCCTTGCAATAGTGCCTTAACACGACCCAATTAGCTGCCTAATATCATCTTGCAATAGAAATGTTTTGCACTATCCATAATGAGTCATTTTTAGCAAGAACATAACTACATGTTCTTGATTCATGAAAAATTCTTCTTCTTCCTCTTTCTGGAAAGCATACTACTCACGAGACTAAATTTAGAGAAATGGTCTTTCATTCCATTTCATTGAAGCAAGTACAATTTTTTTTTTTTTTTTTTTGGAGATAGGGTAGTTATATGCTATAAATAGCCAATATGCAAGCTAAATATATTGAAAATAAGTCAATGAGATCAAACTATGTGACTTACACTTATTAAGCAATGGTACATACGACAAGCAATGATGTTGTTATGTTTGTAACCCATCATGATTGGTAAAATTAAAATGAGTTTAATCGTATCATTTTCGATTGACTTATTCTTATACTTATCATGCCGTCCATCTCACTATCATTTTTGTTATATTCATGTCGTCCCAAGATGCATTCATTATAGAAATGAGAGAAATTAATCATTAGAAGTGACATCAATGGTGGGAGATTGATGAGAATGTTCCGTGTTGAAAAGACGGTAAACTCTTGGTGTGGGGTCACGTACATAAAAGGGATAAACTCAAGTAGAAAGGAATCTTGGTGCGGGGTCAGGAATATGCGGGGTCAACAGCTCCATTCTTTGAAAAGAAAGGGATCCGAGGGCTTTGGATAGTTGGACATAACATGGGGTGCTACGTAAAAAAGAAATCAATGCCAAGGGGGTGGTTTTTACATCACTCTAGCATATAAGGTGCTTCCGCATTAGAGAAATCAAAAGGGGCCTGGATCTAATCAAATTACGTATCCAAAAACATCCTTAAAATCATTGACAATTTATCCTTGGAAGGACTCAATAATAGAAATTGTTTATACTGATTCACAATTTCTGTGTAGGTGATATGCCATGTATTCAACTGGTGAATAGCATATGGACCCCATCATTGAAACCCACACCGCACGGGTTTCCATACATTAATTATATGTTAATTGATTATGTCTGTCGCATTGCTTATAAATTAAGTCGAGGCAATATCTTTCCGGTAAAAGCCGGTCTCTCGTCTCGCCGTTATCACTGTGCATGTGCTTGTGAACTCGATCTCCGTCAGAGCTAGGTATTCCACAGCGCATGTTGTTGGCCTCGCAAACACGGTCGAAAATGACCTTCACACCTTCGAGGAAATTCAGGAAAAGATCTAGAAGACAACCCTCTGTCCAACTTTGACCAGGGATGCTTTTCTGGAGTGGGTGGGAAAAAAGATTGGAACATGTAAAGAAAAGCAGGTAAGACGCTGGATGATGTCGGTTTGATTTCCCCGTCTCGCGCTTTGAATTCCATTTAGCATTCGACCATGAATTTTTGGAGGTGAGCTTTCCAGACAATCAACCGGCTGGGATTGATTTAAATGTAACATTCATCACCAGCTCTTTAAAATTTTAATTTAAGATAAACAAGTCGGTACTTTAAAATTTTTAGTTACATCGTAATTAAATAAAATGGTTTTTACTGATGTAAATCAATTCACTTTTTTTTACAATCCACGTAAATGGAAGTTTTTTTTTTTTATTTTATTTTATTGAAATGCAAGCGAAGATGAAGTAGTACTATCAGCTAAGATGAGGGTTACCTCAAGCTTTGGGTCTTGAACTCAAAAAAGAAATCTACGCTAGCTGATCATAAGTAAATATTTGCAAACATAACGAGATGAAAACACTAGGGTTTCCAACGATTTATTCAACCCACAACAGATTAATTACTTTTAACAGCATACATGTGCCTCTCCATTTTGTTTTGTTTCGCCAAAATCAACGGGAACAACTCAGCAATGCATCATGTTGGACTGTGCCTCTTCTCCCTCGAACAAGCAATACCCCTTTTCTACTCACTTTATTCCAAAAAGTCTAATTTTGCTATAAAAAAAAATCTTAGTTAAATTACTGTGTCGTGCAATTAAACTATTAGTACGGCTCTCCACCTTCACTGGTCATGTCAGTTTGGCAACATGGAATAAAACAAACGTCTTTCATCTTTCTTTCCTTTGATAAAACATAAAATACAATAAATAAAAAAATTGTCGTTTCTCATGAGAAAATTAAGCGCCAGACAATCTGTTCAAAGTCTTTCTACAGTTCCTTTTGAATCATCGCACACCTAATCGAATATTCAAAAGAAATCTCTCGTCTTTCGATGCAATGCTTGACCACTAAATTTTCCAATTTGGCCCATGCAATTCTAACCCTTGTGACATGATCATGACCATCTTAAATCATGCACCATGACATGTTGAATTGATATTTTAGATTTTCACTTTGATTAGATTAATGTAATCTAATAGTTCGGTTGCACCAAACTATGATTGGTTAAAAATAAAAGCTTTCATAGGCCTAGAGAATATCAATTTAGATGGTCCATACTTTTGTTTTTACAAGGATCATTTGACTCACCTAGGCTAGAAAAGTTATTTTTCCTAGAAAGAGTTTGGGATTTGCAATTTTAGGTAGAAACTAATAAGCAAGCTTAAGCATATGTACTATGAAGTTTGTGGGAGTGGAGACAGCTATAGCAATTGAATAGATCATAAAAAATTGATGCGGTTGGTACATTGTTTCCAAATGAAAAATAGTGCTTTAACATGTTAAAGGTGATAATGCACTTGAAGTAAATGTGTGCCTAGATCTACTTAATCGCATCGTGATAGTGTCTTAACACAACCCAATTAGCTGCCCAAGTTCATCATGCAAAAGAAATTTTTTGCACTATCCATAATAAGTAGACGTTTTTAATTGATAGACAATGCGCTATTCTCCTTTGTTTTTCTTTCTCTTTCACAAAAAGCATATTACTCATGAGACTAAATTTAGAGAAATCATCTTTCATTCCATTTCACCAAAGCAAGGATATGATTTTTTTGAGATGCTGTGAGTATTTTTTTTGGGTCCTTCATGAAATGAATATTTTATTAAGAGATTTTTGTTAAAAGATTTTTACCCCTTCTTTTTTGACATGTATCCAAGTGATCAGACCGAGCTTAAAGCATAACCATTGTGACATACGCAGAGAAAAGAGATAGCTAAGATTAGATTGAAGAGCCACTGGTAAACTCCTGCCCTACTAAAACTTTTACAATGACCACTCAAATTTTATTAACTATATTTCCACTAATTTATCTTTTCTTTATTCATTGGTCTTGCTGAATAGGCCTTAATTTGCGGCCCTTGTCTTAGCTAGCGAATATCTACGTCTCCTACCGTTTTTGGTAAGAGGACTAAGAAAGTTTTCAACAGGTGTTGATTGTTCATTTGAGACCTCTCTCTCTCTCTCTCTCACTTGACGCGTAGGGTTACATTTTTTTGGGTCCTTGTGTATGGAGAGAGAGAGAGAGAGAGAGAGAGTTGATTTTCTTCATTGTCCTCTGCTTTGACGCACGCTTTTTATAAAGTCTGGCGTGGCCCTTTTGATGCACATGATAAAGATGCAATCGCTTGCTGTCACGAGTTGGTAATGGCCTGTAATTCTTGCTTACGTAGGTCCGTGCTGGCTTTTCTTGCTAGTTGAGCACACCACACCCAATCGAACCATCTCAATGATAACTTTATGTACATAGTCTTAGCCTAGAAGATACAAGCAATACACATGGATTTTCCGATTAGGATACATGTTTCTATTTTCCATAATCCTAATCCATGTTCATATGTTAAAAGTTCCGTTATTCTTGTGAATCGAAGTTTCTTACAAGGCACTTGTGTATAGTATAAGTTCTAAACGCGTACCTCTTTTTTTATTGTGCAATACACTGACACCATGATGTCAATTCAAGTAAAAATGATCCAAGTTTACTGATATTGGATTTGTGAGGCATAAGGCATGTACAGTGTTGAAGCCAAGTCAAGTTCATGCGCGTGTGTAATGTCCCAATTGTAGGGTTCTTTATCAAAACAATTCGCATGCACCTCCATCAGATTTGTCATTTTCAACAAGTATCAGCTTGAAGGAAGCAAGAAATAATGCTTCCGTTCAAGGTCTCACAATAAGAGTGCAATAGATCTGATGTAATGTATATAGAGGGAAATGTAAGTCTACAATATTAACAAGCTCAATTAAAAATGATGACATATATAAATATTAAATCACGTAATTATCTAAAAGTGTAAGCTTTTAAAACTGTTAGAAGTGGTCCCATAAAATCTTGTATGGTATTAGAATAGATGGACATGAGTTCAAATTTTAAGGCCCCATTTGTCTTTCGAATTAAAATGTCCATGCTTAGTATTAGGCAAAAAAAATACTAAATTAAACGTGGGGGACAATGTTAGAATATTTAAATATTAAATCACATTTTTATCTAGAAGCATAAGTTTTTATAATAATTGGAAATGGTTCCACAAAATCCCACAAAAGGACGCAAAAAAAGGAAAATAATGATAACTGTCTTCATTTAATGGTCCAATATGTTCATGTCCTTTTTCTAAAATCAGACGTAACAAAGCTTGTTAACAAGATCAAGCAAGGAAATTGGCATTCCATTTCCGTTTCTTCTAGCAATGATGTGTAAACTTGATCTCCTTCTCTCCCGGTTTGATTATGATCCAAATATGATAAAGGTTATTATACAACTGGGCCTTGGAAGCAATGGAGTTTGATTTTAGGTAGCAACGCAAGTAGTAACTAAGATGAGTGTACCTCAAACTTCGGATCTTGACCTCAAAAAACAAACCTACACTGGCTGATCATAATTAAATGATAAAAGATTTGAAAACGCACAAGATGAAAACACTAAAGTTTCCACGATTTATTCAACCCACGATAGAAAAATTACTTTCAAACTCATATATGTGCATGTCCATTTTGCTTTGTTTCGTCAAGTCAATGGGAAGAACTCGGCAAAGCATCATGTTGGACTTTGCCTTTTCTCCCTCGAACAATACACCTTTTCTACTCAATTTATTCCAAAAAATCTAATTTTGCTAAATGCAACTAAACAATTAGCATCGGTCCAAACCTTCAAGGGTCAAACCAGTTTGGAAGCGACGAATTCACCTAATGTCTTTGACCCTTCTTTCCTTTGATCTACCATGAATTATCGAATCTTCAAAAGAAATTTCTCCTCTTTCAATGCAATGCTCGACCACTAAATCTTCCAATTTGGTCCACAAAATTCTAACCTTCATGGCATGATCATGACCATCTTAAATCCTGCACCATGATGTGTGGAGTTCATATTTCAGATCTGCACCAAACTATGATTGTTTAGAAATGGAAGGTCTCATAGACCAAGAGAATATCCATTTAGAGGGTCTATGCTTTGTTTCTTAGGAGGAACTTTTGACTAACCTAGGCTAGAAAAGTTGTTTTTCCTAGAAAGAGTTTGGGATTTAAATTGTTGTTAGAAACGAATGAGCAAGCTTAAGCATATGTATAATGAAGTTTGCAGGAGTGGAGACTTCTAAAGAAATTGTACAGATTGTAAAAACTTGATGCGGTTGGTACATTGTTTCTAAATGAAAAGATAATGCTTTTATATGTTAAAGGTGATAATGCACCAATAGTAAATGTGTGCCTAGATCTACTTAATTGCCTCGCAATAGTGCCTTAACACAATCCAATTAGCCACCTAAGTTCATTGCACAATAGAAATTGGCTTGCACGATCCATAATAAGTACATTTTTGGCAAGAATGTAACTAGATGGGCTTTATTCTTGAAGAATGCGATCTTCTCCTTTCTTCTTCTTCCTCTTCCTAGAAAATATACCACTCATGAGACTAAATTCAGAGAAACTATCTTTCATTTCATTTCACCAAAGCAAGTACATGTTTTTTTGGAGATGCCATAAGTATAAGCTATAAATAACCAATAAGCAAGCTAAATATATAGAAAGTTAGTCGATGAGATTAAACTATCTGACTTACACTTATTGAGCTTTGGCACATATGACAATTGACATGCAATGATGTTGGCATGTTTGTTTCCAATCATAATTGGTAGAGCTAAAACGAGTTTAATTGTATCATTTTCAAGTTCTTATAATTATCACGTCGATCATATTTGCCATTATTTTTATTATGTTCATGTTGTGTTGAGACGCACTTGTCGTAGAAATGGAAAAAATTAATCATAAAAAGCGATATCAACTATGGGAGATCGAAGAGACTCGTGTTTTTCACTTATCTACATTTGACCAGGCACATCGGACGTGGGGCTGCAGTGGCGAGGTGGGATCTTTCTTCCCGGGATTCGACTTAGGAAATTAAAAAACTAACGTTGTATAGTCTTTATCCTGTCGTGGGCCATTGCCGACCGTTCAAGAGGATAATTACGTCAAGTGTCAACATCTCCCTTCTTTGAAAAGAAAGGGATCGAGAGCTCTGGATATTTGGGAATAACATATATAACATGGGGGCATGCTCAGGTCAAACATGATTCGACTATGTCATATTTTTTCTTTTTTGTATATAAGTTGCTTTCACACCAGAGAAATCAAAAGTGTTTTGAGATTTAATCAAATTATGCCCCGATCCTTAAAACTATTGATAACTTACGCCACTTAATAGCTGAAACTGTTTGTACCAATTTACATTTTCTTTCTAGGTGAATAGTGTATGAACCCCTGTTAGTTGAGTATACATCTGTATGATCCTAAGGCCATAAACTCAAGTAGGCCTATGCAATGATAATTTCAGCATATTGCTTCAAGAAGGTTACAAGGCGGCCAATGATCAATAAGTACAAAGTCTCGAGTTCGATTCTTGGCTTTACCTTAATCTACTTCAGGTAAGGCCACCAAGGAAAAATGCTCCTGGAAAAATTTCTTGGTCCCTTCGAATATGATGCTTTTTATTAGAACGGGAAAAGATGATTAAGTTGCGATGCAATCCTAAACATTTCCATTGTTCGGGATTGAGGAGCATGATTGGTGAGAACTTCAGGCCCAACTAAAGTTGGACTAAACAATGCAAAAAATAGGTAAATTCCACGCCGTGCATCTCACTCAACTAAGATGTCAAATTGTAGATGACAATGACAAATGATAGAGAATTAGGCTTTTTGCCATTCTCCTGTGGACTTTGAATTCGATTTTTCTTTGTCCCGTCATGAATCTTACAGATCCTACTCTCTGTTCCTTCAAAAGGAAGGGTGAAGAAGGACCGAAAACATCATTGTCGCTTCAAGTCCATGGTACAGGTTAGATGGGTGTTTTTTATATCGCTCCAACAATTTTTTCCCCATTTTTTAAAATAAGGTCATCTAAGAAATCAAAAGGGGTTTTGATCTAATCAAATTAGGGCCTCATATACATCCTTAGAATCATCGATAAGTACCCTTAGAAGGATTCAATAGTTGAAGGTGCTCATGCTAATTTGCATTTTCTTTCTAGGTGATTTGCCATTATGATTTCATAAACTCGAGCGAACCATGCACCAATAATTTGACTGTCTTGCTTCGAGGAAGATCAACAAGCAAGCCGGTGGTCAACAAATTAAAGCCTCCAAAGGTATGAATTCTCAAGTTCGATTCTTGGCGTTGCAGAATCTACTTTGGGCGAGGCCACCATGGAAAATGCTCCTGGAAAAATCTCTTAGCCCATCTATAAGTTATGGTTTTCGTTTACGTCTGCTGTCCAACGAAGTGAAAATTATGACGCTCATCATCAATCGGGGGCTTTTTCTTGTAAAGTGGTAGTGAAGTTGATAGGCCCAATCATTTCTGTGGAGCAAGATCCTAAATAATCATGGGCCAATCTATCCTGAAGACCCGTCCCATTGAGTCCTCTTCTTATGATCAGTTGAAGGCCCTATTGATGAGTTATTGAACCATTCTCTTTTTTCTATTCGAGTGGATTTTTTCGACCCATTCGACTAATTTCTATGGAGTTCAGTATTATGTCTCGGCCCGATGTTTTGTTACATACACCCTCCTCGGCATTCGATCACCCGACTTGCTTGCTCATGCACATCTCACGTGAGCTGCATCGACGTGAGCCTCTTGTAATTTCTTCTCAAGAAATCATAGGTGAACAGGTCGTATGATTCGTCGTCTGATGCAAGAAGGTAATTAAATGTTCTTATTTTTGCCAAAGAACGAAGATATTCTTTAGTTATAAATTCCATTTAGCTTGTGGATGATGAGACTTAGCTATATTTTGCTTAGATGATTCATCTCACCTCTTTCACTTCCTGTCTCGTGATTTTTTTTTTTCAAGAAATCGTGGGTGAAAAGGTGACATGATTAGCCATTTGATGTGAGGAGGTAATTCGATTTTTTTATTTTCTCCAAAGAATGAAGAGATGCTTCAGTTATAAATTCCAGGGAAAATTTCAAAAAAGGACCCATAGTGAGCTTATTTTCTCAAATAAGGACCCAAAGTGACTGTTGTCTTAAATTAGGACCCAAAGTGACTAAACCAGTCTCAAATAAGGACCTTAAATCGTCGGCCAGTCAAATGTTCACCGGCCGACAAGTGTGTGGCATTTCTGGTGGCCGGAATAAGAGTAATTTTGTCAAAAAATTGATAGAAATTAACAAACCCTAGAAACAAAACCCTCAAACTCTTTATGCTCTCATGTTTTTTTTTATGCTCTTCATCTTCTCCGTTCTCTCTCCTCTCTCGCTTGGAGCATCCAAATTTTCTGTTAATGGAGTATGAATTGAAGCACAACAAGAAACCCCTACCTTCATTTTTTCACATTTTCTTCCTCTCTCTTTTTTGTCTTCATTTATTTCCAACGAAAAAGACAAATCTCGAATAAAGCTATCTCTTCGTTATTCAAATACTCGTATGTAACACGATAACCTCGATTCTTCATCATCTTTTCCCAACTGAGAGACAAAGAACATCTCGATGTCAAGGACCCATATCTCGGGCACAATTCGAATCCACTCCCAGAGAGAGAGAGAGAGAGAGAGAGAGAGAGGGAGGGAGGGAGTCGAGAGGGGTGCTAGCACATCTGTTTGGAATTCAAGGAGTCAGGGATCTTGCTCCATTAACAAAGAATTTGGGCTCTTTGAGCAAGAGGGGACAAGGAACCTAGAAGATGAAGTGCAGATGAAGGAGAACATGAAAAAGAGTTTGGGGGTTTGTTTTTAGGGTTTGTTAATTTCTATCAATATTTTTTTTGACAAAATTACCCTTATTCCGGCCACTGAAAATGCCACATGCTCACTAGCTGATGAATATTTGGCTAGCCGATGATTTGAGGTCCTTATTTGAGACTGGTTTAGCCACTTGGGGCCCTCATTTGAGACAAAGGCCACTTGGAGTCCTTTTTTGAGAAAATAAGCTTACTTTAGGTCCTATTTTGAAATTTTCCCTAAATTCCATGTAGTTTGCGGATGACCAAACTTAGCCAGATCTTACCCAGTTGAATCATCTCACCTCTTTCGCTCCTTGCTCCCCGCACATATTCTCGAATCAAAGTTAGGCAAGGTCAATAGCATCGGACACGAAGAGTTCATCACGTAGAGACCCCAAATTACTAGGTTAATATTTAGAACTGATACGGGCTTTTTCCTAAGCCCACAGAGAAGCGTGGCGGCACACGGACTGAGGAGAAGAGGCAAAGCCTGTTCGGCTGCAGGTTCGACAGAGGACGTGGATTGATTCCTTTGAACGGTGGACCAAAAGCGACCTTTTCGCACCGCCCACCAATCATTCCGATTGAATGGAACCTGGTAAAATTTTCCAGGTGTTCGGTCCGGACAGATCCTCAACAGGCTAAAAGACAGCTCACAAGTTGCAACATAGGAAGATGTTCTCGTCTTTTTCCGTTTTGGTTAATGCGAATTGTGGGGATTATCCAACTCGCCGGGAGACTGAAAGTTTACGAAACCAAATAAGTCCTGATGTCCCGGCCTAATTGGGGCGGACTAGAGCAGGAGGAAAATGGAAAATCAAGAGATACCCCTTGATCTATGTTAGTCTACATTTCACATGAATAGTTAGATCATGCGAGATCCATGTGAAACTCATGTGATTTAATGATTTATTTGACATGAGTTATTATAGATAGGAAGTACCCAAAAAAGCATGAAAGGAAACAATTCGTCCAAATTTGCTCCATTTGTACTTTTATGGGACCTCAAGATCTAGGTCATGATTAACTTAATGTTGTTCTTTCTTTGAGCATTTTTATGCAGTTCAAATACTAAATCTAATATATACTAAAAGTTTAAGAATCACATTAAATAAATTAAAAGTTTATAAACAACATTGCGAATTGGGCTATAGTTCAAGAATTGTATTACATAAATTCCAAGTTTAATGACCACATTGTAGATTGAACCAAAGTTTTGGACCATTTATGTTATTATCTCTTGAAAATTATTAGCTTTCATCAAAGTGTCACGGAGCAGAGGTTTCCGTGGTCAATGGGGCATTCGTGATCAAGGAAGAACGACCAAAACGCCCCTCGAAGGATCAGACACTTCCGGAATATTCCTAGGGGCGGGATTTTCTTGAATCTCCTAGAATATTTCAGAATATTTCTAGAATATTCCTAAGGGCAGAAGATACCGTAATTAAGGCAGTTGGGGAGATACGATCTCTACTATTAGATTGATAAGAGATCTACGGATATAGTTTTGCCTGCATTTGTATAAATAGGGGTCTCCTCCCCTCATTGTAATCATCTCATTCCACACCAGTAATAAAAACTATTGTGGATGGAGAGGTTGCCCAAGTCAGAGAGACTCGTAGCCGAAGCAAAAAAAGAGAAACTTCGTCAGAACCCGTTGCTACGCTTGATGAGAAGTTCGCGAAAATGCGAAGTGCCGTAGGCGCTTGATAATGCGAAGTGCCGTAGCTGATCTCATTGATGGACTCGATGATGTTCGAGACCGGATCATGGAGGTTGAAGGCTCCCTTCGCAAAGACTTCACGGACGCCATCAACGATGCGACGGTCCCTCTTCAAGCGAAGGATGATGACCTCGAGACATCGATTGATGACTTGAGGGAACGTGTTCGCGCAATGGAAGAGGAGAACCCCCGACAGGACGAGATCAAAGCCATGAAGGTGGAGATCCAAGAGCTCAAGGCGGAGCTCGCCCTATGTAAACTAAGCATCGCGAACGGAGCGATGCCTACCCAAGCAATACCCAAGATAGAGGTACCGAAGCCCAAGGAGTTCAAGGGTGATCGATCTGCCAAAAAGGTGGACAACTTCGTATGGAGCATGGAGCAGTACTTCAGAGCCATCCAACACGAGAATGTTAAGGTACGAACTGCTACGATGTTCCTTACTGATACCGCAATGCTGTGGTGGCGCAATAGGTGTGATGAGACCAAGCGTGGTGCCCATCCCGTGGAGACGTGGGATGACTTCGTGAAGGAGTTTCGGGAGTATTTTTTCCCTGAGTTCGCTCAACAAGAAGCCCGTAGTAGGCTCCATCGCCTCAAACAACGAGGTACGGTCCGAGAGTACGTGAAGGAATTCATCGAACTCAAGCTCCAAATCAACAATCTTGGAGAAGAGGAGGCTTTCGGAGCGTTCTTGGATGGACTCAAGCCATGGGCAAGGCAAGAGCTGATGCGTCGAGATGTGAAAAGTCTCTCGAGGGCCTTAACCATTGCCGAATCACTCATCGACCTCAACAAATTTGAACCAACGAAACATCGATCGAAGGATTGGAGGTCGGATCGGTCCTCCGAGGATGAAAGTGGAGACAACTCCCGTGACCCCAAGGATCAAGGTGGCCGAAAGACTTGGGGAGAAGGCTCGTCCAAACAACCCGTCCATGGAGGTCGACCGCAAGCGAACTTCACAAGTAAGTATGATCAACCTCCGCCCGCTCCTTGCTTCATTTGCAAAGGAAACCATTGGACACAAAAGTGTCCTCAAAAGCACTGAGTCAACGCCATCCTCTTCGTCGAAGATGAAGAACGGTTAAAGGAGGAAAAGCGCCAAATCCGACTTGGTGGGATGACTCTCAACTCTATGCAAGCTCAACCACCGCCCAAGAAGAATGAGCAAACAGACATGTACTTCGTCGAACTTGAGGTATGTGGAATCACTCTCTATGCCTTAGTTGACACGGGTGCGTCCAACGTGTTCATGGCGACCGAGGTAGCGAAGAAGTTGGGCTTGGAAGTGATGCCGAACGGAAGGCGATTCAAGACCGTCAACTCGGAAGACCTTGCAAGTGGAGGCACAACCCCAGAGGTCGAAGTCCAAATTGGTGGATGGAAAGGTAAGCTCCCGTTCGAAGTAGTCCCGCTCGACGACTACGACCTCATCCTGGGAATGCAGTTCTTCGACCGAGTAAGAGCCATGATCGACATGGGGTCCAAGTGCATCATAGTGCTTGACCCGAAATGTCTGTCCATGGTGCCGATGCTCAAAGGAGTGATGAACACCAAGACGATTGCTGCGGTCCATCTCCTCGACAAGAACTTGAAGGCGGCTAAGCGCATGGCCGATCAACAATCGAAGACACCACCAACTGAGAAGCCGAAGATAGAGTTAGGACCTCCTGCGCCAACTCACAACATGCCAATTGAAGCCCTCTTCCCCGAAGTGGAGTACGTGCCGCGTACCATGTCCGAGCCGAAGAAAGGATCGTACGCCCAACCAATCATGAAGCCACTCAACCAATCGAGGTACCGTTCGAGTCGGTTAGGGCCAAGCGGAATAGGAAGAAGCGGGAAAAAGCTCGTGCCAAAAAGAACTCTCCCCATGTTGTGAGCGCCGAGGACGTCGCTCGAATGAGTGGGGGAGAATGTCACGGAGCAGAGGTTTCCGTGGTCAATGGGGCATTCGTGATCAAGGAAGAACGACCAAAACGCCCCTCGAAGGATCAGCTACTTCCGGAATATTCCTAGGGGCGGGAGTTTCTTGAATCTCCTAGAATATTCCAGAATATTCCTAAAATATTCCTAGGGGCAAAAGATACAGTAATTAAGGCAGTTGGGGAGATATGATCTCTACCGTTAGATCGAGAAGAGATCTACGGATATAGTTTTGCCTGCATTTGTATAAATAGGGGTCTCATCCCCTCATTGTAATCATCTCATTCCACACCAATAATAGAATCCAGAGTTTCTCTCTCTAGTTTCTCTCTATAGACGATCCGAAGAAGGCTTGGCTTAGGCCCCAACGATCCCAAGCGATCCGAATTAGCCTAAGTCGCCGCATGGTCGCGATCCCAAACGATCGGCGCGTGATAAAAGTATGAACGGTCTTTAACATTCCAAGCGGGGTTCGAGGTTAGATAGCATGCCTAGACAACCTTATCACAGTAAGCATTTTATTTAGAAAAAAAGTTGAAATATTTACACAACAATTTTTAGATTAAATCGACCTAACTAGGCGGATCGAAGTCGGAAGAAAATGGAATATCATTAGATACCCTCTATCTACATTAGCCCACGCTCTAAATGAGTAATTAGATCACGTGAGATTCACATAAGACTCGCATGATTTGACGACTTGTTCAAAATGAAGTACTGAATATGGAATATGGAAAGTGCCCAAAAAGGCACAAAAGAAAACAATTCTGGCCAGGTTTGTACTGTTTGGACCTAAAGATCTAGGTCCCGATAAACTCTACTATTACTGTTTTAAGGATAAACAAGTCGATAAGTCACACGTCTCGATGATAATATTGATGACGAGGAATGTCAATCGAAGTGGGCTTAATTACGCGTGAAGGAATGTGCAAAACGCTATTTAACCCATCAGATTTCCATTTCTGCGGGCTCATCCACCGACCGGATTTGCTGTCTTGTCCACGTCGCTATCTTCATATTCGGCTAGGCTTAGAGATCGGCAGGAATATTAATGAGGCAATATCTCATTAATCCTGGCCCTTCTTAGCTATGAAACTACTTGATAATCGACCACAGCCGAATCATTTTCGAAACAAGATAAGCCGAGGCCAAGCCGTGCATCCGTCTAGTTGAGTTGGAGTCGAATGCAATAACATCCGGCTCTTGTCGCTATCTCTTATGAGGCGAGCTCGATCCAACAATTGACTTTTCCAAATTTGAATTAAAGTCTTGCATTGTAATTTGAATTTGAATGATCTCGGACGTGAATGACCAACACGAATTGGCAAAACTGTATTGACTAGACTCGTTGACAATCTCATCTCATTCGGTTAATCAAAGAACTCGAAATCAGAAAAGGGCAAGGATAAACAAAAATAACTAAATTCTAGAAGACCCCACGAGATAAGGCTAAGCATCGAGAACTGCATCTTCTCGACTACGCCAATGGTCGCCCCCTGACAACTCGTCATCGGAGTCATCAAAGAACCGAATCCTGAATGCAAAATGTGCGAAAGTCTTCAACATTATTCAAAATGATCACATTCAGGATAAAGTCCAAAACCCAGAGCGCCAAGTGGATAACTTGCGATTATAAATTCATCAACTTGGATTTGCTGTATCAGAAAGAAGAGTTATCTAGGCACGCCCATAAAAACCGATACCAGCCTTTCGTTGTCGCTCGCTCGCTCGAATTCAAAGCTCTTTCCTTCTGTTTCGTTGTTTTCAGGATTGTCGGGGTGTGGGAGACTCTAGTAAAGGACGAAACTTGCGAGGAGGCGAACCGTAAACTCGCTCGGGGTCTGTGTGCTGTGGGGTTATTGACGGCGGTGGGAGATGGGTAAGAAGGCGGCGATCGTTGCATGCGCCACGGTGGCGACGGCGGTGGCGGTGGCGGCGAGGTGCAGGAGGAGTAGAGGAGGAGTGGAGGAGGGGTGGTCGGAGTCGGATGGGAAGTGGGAGAGGGCGGCGGAGATGGTGAAGGAGCTGGAGGAGAAGTGCGGCACCCCCGACTGGAAGCTGAGACAGGTGGCGGACGCGATGGTCGCCGAGATGAACGCCGGCCTCGCGTCCGACGGCGGCAGCAAGCTCAAGATGCTCATCAGCTACGTCGATAGCCTCCCCACAGGGTAACTACGTTTCCTTCTTCTTTTTATTTTTGCCCATCACATGGTTTTAGCGGCAGAGCTAAACGGTTTACTTCAAGAGCGACAGCAAAATTTTCCCCGGTCTTGTTGTTGAACGAGCATTAGATTTTTAAATGAGCTAGTAAGATAGTTCTAGTGGGTTTCAGTCGTATCTTTGCTTCTAAATGTTTTAATTAAATGTGACTGTTTTGTAGAACGTCCCATCTAGTGTTCTTCGTCGACTTGTTGGGATTTGCTTGACTAAAGGTGTTTGATCGACAAGGAGATTATATATAAGTGGTGGAGAGACCTTGCTTTCGCGATCATTTAGACACTGAAGCCCGAAAGGGACGAACTTGAATTATGGTTCGCTGTCTTTTAGTCTCTGGTTCCATTTGAATTTCAGGTGCTGATGGAGCTGAAAGCAAAGACAAGAATTGCCCGTATTCAGTCAGTGTGATTTTCTTTCTTTTGATTCAAACGATTTTTAGTCCTTACATGGGATGAGAAGATTAATTGTCAAGGCAGCTTTGTGCATTTGTTGACTAAAACCCAATTTGTGCTTGATTCTGAGAAGTGACGGGGCATTCTGGACTGTTTAGACTTATTTTGGTGTACTGATGATAATCGAGGAAAGAAGCCGATATCTGTCTCAAGTATTTGATGCTTCCCCTGCAAAAATATGTATAACGTTTCTGGTATTTGAGACAACATTTAGGGTCGAGGGCCTTTTTATATATTTGGAATGAAGGTTGGGTCTTCAAGCGTGATTGCCAAGAACCTATAGACCGTCCATATTATATAGCTTGCTGTTTTTTTCCCCCATGAATGATGAATCCAACACCAAATCTTGTCTTTCTTAGGGAGGAGAAAGGGTTATATTATGCCTTGGATCTCGGCGGCACAAATTTCCGCGTCCTCCGAGTACATCTAGGTGGAAAGGAGAAACGCATCATCAAACGAGAATTTGAAGAAGTTTCGATACCACCTCATTTGATGACTGGAAGTTCGAATGTGAGTGTCTGTCCCTCTGTATAATTGCTAATTATTTTTCCTGTACCGATGTTAATTCTATGCCCTAAGGCTTTTCTTTTGTTTCCAATTGTTTATAGGAATTGTTTGATTTCATCGCCATGGCATTAGCAAAATTTGTTGCTACAGAAGCTGAAGATTCACATCTTTTCCCTGGTAGACAGAGGGAGCTTGGTTTTACCTTCTCGTTTCCAGTTAGGCAATCATCGATCGCGTCCGGGACTCTAATTAAATGGACGAAAGGATTCTCAATAGAAGATGCGGTGATAACAACTATCTTAACTTGTCTTATACAGCCTGTTACATTCATCCCATGATTATGTCTTGTGATTAACCGCTGTTATGCCTATTTCTTACATCCTGGTTTCCAAAATGGATGCGTGCTGGCAGATCCATCCACCTCCAGCCACTTATGCATGTGGGTGCACTTTTGAGCGAAACTCATTTCAAGCTTGCTTTTAAATTTATCTGTTTCAAGAGATGACAGTTTTCCCTAATTCATACTAAAGACTGTTCAGCAGGACAGAGAAAGGAAGTCACTCAAGATAATAGCTAAAACATGCCATTCCTATCTCAGTTAAACAAGTTTGAGAACACGAGATTGTGCCACTTGCAGTTCATTTGTGAATTGTCCAGTCGCTTACAATAAGAATTCAAGTCTTAAATCCGCATTACAGTGAGATACGAGAATCTCTTTTTGTGAGTTATTTATATGTCTCTGTTAGATCTTGCTTATATTGCCAAATGGGTGGGTAACTGGAGATTGTAGAGAATGACTGGGAGCGCTCTGTACCATTGTTGGTATTGTGCAGTTCAACTCTAAACTTGCCTTTGACTATGACGAAAAAAATTTAGTAATGCAAGCATAATGAGGATTTGTACAAGTTCATTTGTAGAAGTGATCTATTAACCTAGGAGCATGAATGGAAGACTAAGTCTGTCATATCATCTGATTTTCCGAGATCCTTATGATCATAGCTAGACAAACTCTGATGTCTATCATCTGACCCATGGTGTTCTCTTTCCCTTCTGGATATTTGAGTAGGTTGGAGAAGATGTCGTCAGTGAATTGAGTAAAGCTATGGAGAGAGTGGGCCTTGACATGCGTGTGGCTGCTTTGGTACGTGTAGTTTCTTCTATATTGTTTAATTGAAACCAAAAGAGATCTTTTGAGATTTTTATATGTTCTACTTGTCGAATTTCTTCAGCATCAAATCTGGACTGGGCACCATTTATTTGAAAAAAAGGAAGAAGAATTAGGTTTTACTAACGCATGCTTAGCATTCCATCAATGCTTTTGTAAGTGATTTCATAGTCTGGATTCCTTGAATTGCTTTGTTGATGTAGGTTAATGATACAATTGGAACATTGGCTGGAGGTAGATATAATGACCCGGATGTTATTGCTGCTGTCATATTGGGTACTGGAACAAATGCTGCTTATGTTGAGCGGATCCATGCCATTCCCAAGTGGCACGGTCCTCTGCCTAAATCAGGAGAAATGGTAAGTTCTTTTCCTCCTTAAGTCTTTCACCCATTGGCACGAAGATCACTTCAACTTTTTGTGAGATTAGACTTATGCATAACAGTAACTAACAAACTAGTAGATTTAGTTAAGTCAAAACTTCATTTGATATATTAAGGAATGAGTTCAATGAAGAAAAAAATTATTAATAAAATGTCCAAATCTTCCCAATTATGTTGCTATCGCCCACCAATAATGTTCACATTCCATGTTTGGTCGTAAACTAACAGCTTTTGGTGCTCCCCTGTCAAGCATTATCAAATTCCTTTTCAATCTTCAGCACTCTAAGTCACCAGTACTTAGATTTTGAGCCCTTAATTTCTGTCTTCAAACAAAGCCTACTTCATCCCTATTGTTATCATGATGTTGCATAGACTGTTCTATCCCCTTATTGCAAATCGAAGTGAAAATGATCCAGTAATCTTGCTGTGGTCTTCTGTTCAACTTATCAAACTTGATTTCGTCTCATTTCTGGATTCTTGTGTTATGCTGCTGCATTTATTTATTACTTTTTCAGAATTAAAATGCTTTGCTTGAAAGAAGGTTGATGAACTTACTGAGTATGGCAAATGTATGGTGGGTGATCAAACATCTCTGTCCTTGTAGGTTATCAACACAGAATGGGGCAATTTCCAGTCGTCACACCTTCCACTGACAGAATATGATCAAACCCTGGATGACGAGAGTTTGAATCCAGGAGAGCAGGTGGCTTCGCTTCTTTTTTCTCTCTCATGTGCCTCATGAATGTATAGTTTAAGAAAGATGTATGACGTCATTTTGTTGTTATTTGGTAGGCTTATGAGAAGCTGATTTCTGGCATGTACCTCGGAGAAATTGTCCGGATAGTTTTGTTGAGAATGGCTGAGGAACTATTAATTTTTGGTGATATAGTTCCATCGAAGCTGAAGATTCCTTTCATATTAAGGTACAATTATAAATTTAATCCTCTATGCTTTTTCATGTGAACATGAGATGGTTGGTTTTCTTTAAACTTTTGTCCCAAATTTGCAGGACTCCTGACATGTCTGCCATGCATCACGACACGTCTTCTGATCTTACAGTGGTGGGGAAAAAACTGAGCAATATCTTGGAGGTATCAGCCTATCTGCAGCTTAATATCATACCTGGGGTGTCTCTAATAGCATTGCTTTTTCCCTTCTGTTCTGTCTGTACTGATGAAAAAGTAATCTCTAATTATATCAATTGTAAGTAAATACTACTTTTAAAGTGTGGATTGATTGTGACGTTTGTGTATTCAGGCAGTTAAAATGCAAATATAATGGCCTATGTTTCAGGAACAATGAAAGATAGTTTTCTTTTCTCTTATCTGCAATTAGCTCAGCTGATTCCATAAATCCCTATTTAATGCTTCACTTTCCTAAATTCAGTTTCCAACTTTAGGACTTACTGTGTCCCCCTATAGTTAATGCTGATTTGTCCATCCTCAGATATCTGACACCTCCTTGAGAATGAGGAAAGTTGTAGTTGATCTATGCGACATAGTTGCCACACGAGGTGCTCGTCTTGCTGCTGCAGGGATATTCGGCATCCTGAAGAAGCTGGGAAGAGACATCCTTAGGGACGGGGAGAAGCAGAGATCAGTTATAGCATTGGATGGAGGTCTGTTCGAGCACTACACCAAATTCCGGAACTGCGTGGAGGCCACTCTCAGGGAGTTGCTGGGACCTGAAATTGCTGAGAACATGGTGATCATGCTTTCAAATGATGGCTCAGGCATTGGAGCTTCCCTTCTCGCCGCCTCTCATTCACAATACCTCGAAACGGAATGACCCTGGAGTATCTTGGGTTGACATGAGAATCTCGGTTTTCCAATTTTTGTATGCTTCCCCACCCTTTTCTCAGGAGATCATCTTTGAGGTCTTGTTGTATCATACTTCGAGGTGGGGTGCCAGTGATAGTCTAGCGAGCAAAGAACTGAGTAACTTTAGCCTAGATAGCTCAAGTATCCGTGGAAGAAAGAGATGTAAATTTATTAAGTTCTGAATAAATGATCAGGCTCCCATTGGGGCTCTTTAGAAAGCTCCTTCTTAGCCCTTTATTGCTCCTAATAAAGCGGGAATTATTTTGGCTGGAACTTCTGGAGGATTTCTATTAAGTGGATGTTGCCATTAGAATTGATGGTTCAAGGAGATATTGTCTTATATCTCAGAGGCAATAATGGTGAGTTGGCAAGTCATTGCTACGAAGTGTCCGCGTTTTGGTTTCCTGAGGTAAATTCTTAAAAGTTCCTATAGCTGCTAAATCATTTCGAAGTTACCAGTCCCCTTTGCACCGATCTGTTATTTTTACATCATTCATGTCACAAGTAGGACAGAAGTTGCTGTAAACAGTGTTACGCATGCGTGAGATGATGTTTCACTATTCTTAAAATTCAATCGTATCAAGAAAATGGGTCTCATTTCTTGGTTCTTTTGGCAATTCTAAAAATTGTCTGAGTCAAAGGAATTTACTTTCAAGCCGTCGACGGATTTGCCAGCTTTACTGTGATGCAAATGCGGCAAAAGATCAAACATTTCACGGTGATATTCACTGTACAGCAATGGCTTTCGTTGCTGATGTGACTATCATCTTTGAAGCCTTAAGAAGCAGTAAGTGCTTTCGTCTTCGATCTTTTATTGCCTCAATAAAAATAGGTTTGCTTAACACCTTCTGCACAAAGTGCACAACCTTGTTCTGTATCTATCTTGCTCAAATTTACATGTACGTCGCTCTTATATTCTGTATATTCTATAGTATACATTCAGAAACTAAAACACAATTAGACAAAACGCCTGACGCTTGTCTTTGTTTAGGATAAGTTGAGGAAGTTTCACTGTTGGCAGTCCAAATCCCTTCACAAAGCTTCTGCAACTGTTTTAGTGCTAATGGTCAGTAAGTGTGGCACTCGAGAACATGATAATCACTGCGTGGCATTTCCTTGTACTTAGAATTTCCGAGGAGGGGAGTGACATCGAAATTGTGTTGGAATTTCTTCTCGACATTGTAAAGCTGATCGCTGCATTTGAGCAGCAATTGCAGTACCTCCTTCATTGTTGGCCTCATGGAAGGCAGAGTTGCAGTGCAGAAGATCCCGAGCTTAAAGACATTGCTAATTTCATCTAGGTACGAGTTGTCCTTGATCTTCTCATCTATGGCATCAGATATTGGCTTGCCATCTTGGACATGATGTCGTGCCCAATCAGCGAGGCACATGTCTTCGGTCCCATCGTTAGCCTCCCTCCCAGTGGTGAGTTCCAAGAGAACGACTCCAAAACTATAAACGTCAATCTTCTCATTAACTCTTGTTGTATGAGCATACTCTGTTATTCAAAAAAGAAAGGGCAAGACATAACTAAATATTCTTGCTGGTAAAATATGCAGAAGGTGAACTTGCACAGCTGATATGAACTCGCGTTAAGTGAATAGACAAACCTGGTGCAAGATAGCCGAAAGAACCGGCAACAGTAGTCATTGTAACGGCTTCTCCGTGCTTGGCCAACATCCTTGCAAGGCCAAAGTCAGCAATTTTTGCATTAAACTTCGAGTCTAAGAGAATGTTGCTTGATTTCACATCTCGGTGGATGATGGGTGGTGAACAATCATGGTGCATATAGCAAAGTCCTTCAGCGGCTCCTCGTGCAATCTGTAACCTTTTGGGCCAATCCAAGAACATATTGTTGGCTACACCTGAGACGGGCGACGGTCCTCTTGTCTTGTGAAGCCAATGATCTAAGCTGTGATTTTCCATGTACTCGTACACTATGAGTTTTGAGCTCTCACAAGAAATACAGCACAGCAATTTGATAATGTTCAGATGCCTTATGTTCCCAAGTATCTCCACTTCTGCTAAGAATTGCTTCTCCAGCTTCTCGTCCAATTTTCTGTCATCTAAAATCCTTTTTACCGCAACAGCATCACCAGAACAATTCACGATGATTCTGTATACTTTTCCTGATCCACCACTTCCAATCACATTGTGCTCCTTCAATCCCGACAGAATATTCGATTCTGTAAAATTCAAACTTTGGAATGGGGTCAGTTTCGGAGTTGAATCAAACCTGTCTCTCTTCTTTTTGGAAGCTCTGACTGTGTATACTGCCGCCAACAAAATTAACATCACTGCAGCAATGGCCAAGATCACAGTCAAGGCGAGATTGGTTGGCGAGCTTTTGCTCGATCCATGGGATTGGGAATTGCAGGCATTGAGCCTCATGAGCGTATTGGATGCACAGAGGCCCGGGTTGTTCAGGAAACTGGTGGCATATGCAGCGTTCTCTAACTTGTCTGGGATTTGTCCACTGAGGCGATTGGAAGATAAATTGAGAAGGTTCATCTTCGGGCCAATTTCAGGAGGAATCGAGCCAGACAGTTGGTTTTCAGACAGGTCCAACTGCGTGAGTACCGGTAGAAGACCGATTTTGCTAGGAATTGGTCCGGACAATTGATTGTGACTAAGATTCAGAGTGGTCAAGGAGTTCCACGAAACAATGGCTGTTGGAAGATTCCCAGAGAGCTTGTTCTGACCAAGCAAAAGCATCATGAGTGAAGGAAGCTCGGTCAATTCATTCGGAACGGTGCCACTGAGGAGGTTATTACTGGCATCAAACACAACCAAGTTCATCCACGAAGACACTGTGCTCGGAATCTCGCCAAAGAATCTGTTGTTGCTTATCTCGATCCGAGTGAGGTTTTGGGACAGCTCCTTGGGAAGCTCGCCAGTTAATCCATTACCGCTCACCATCAAAGTCTTCAAGTTCTGCAACGTCCAGAGTCCCCCAGGCACATTGCCAGTGAATCCATTGCTGCTCAACATCACTATGGACAAAGCACTGCAATTTCCAAGTGACTCCGGCAACTCACCGCCGAGATTGTTGTGAATAGCGGCCAACCCGATCAGCGTGCCCTTCTGGCACAGTTGTTCCGGCAGTGCACCAGTCAAGTTGTTGAAGGCCACTTCAAATCTTTCGAGTAGGGAAAACTTGCCGAAGTCTAGGGGGATCGTGCCTGATAAATTGTTGTTGGACATCCGGACATGAGTCAAAGCTGGAAGACGCCCCATACCTTCGGGGATTCTACCGGACAATCGATTGGAATCTAAATGCAAGTTGGATAGATTCTCGAGCTTCCCGAAATCTTCAGGTATGTTCCCCGTCAAATTATTAAATGACAGATCGATCACGCCCAGCTTCGTGGCGCTCACTGCCTGAGGGATCGACCCGGACACGTTGGTGTTGAACACGTACAACTCGCTCAAGTTCCTCAGAGCGAAAATGCTGCCCGGGATCTCTCCTGTCAGTAGATTCAACGCCAAATCCAAGTACTCGAGAGCCTCCATATCACCGACTGTCTCTGGGATTACACCAAACAGGTTCGTCTGAGCCATCGAGAAGAACCGCAGCTTCTTCAGGGCCGTGAAGTTCTGCGGTAGCTTCGATGGCATGAAGTCATTGTACTCGAGCCTCAGTTCTTCGAGCTCGGAGAGGCCAAAAATCTCTTCAGGGTAAGTGCCATTGTACAGGCACTGGTAAAGGTGAAGGATCCTCAGCCTCCGCAGCCTCGTGATCGACACTGGGACGTTGAACGAGAAGCTGTTGGCGGCAAGAATCAGGACCTGAAGATTGGCCATGCGGTCGATATCAGATGGAACAAGACCTTCGAAGTAATTCTGGGACAGGTCGAGGTACACAAGCTTGGAACAGTTGTAGAGAACTGTCGGAAACTCTCCAGGAATATTGTTGTAGGAGACGTCTAGCTTGGTCAGGTTCTTGAGGTCGCAGATGAATGGGGGGATCGAATAACTAATGTTCAGGTCGACAAGATTGAGCTCGGTGATCGAGCCGTCTTGGCATGTGACCCCGGCCCATGCGCAGTGGGAGGATGAATTGGAGGCGACCCAGTGGGCGAGGGAAGGTGGGTCTTGCCAGGATTGCCTCAGCTTCAACAGGACTTGCAGTTCTTGATCTTGGATTTGAGACTCTGCAACATGGGAGAGGGAGCAGAGGAAGACGAGACAGGGGATGTAGAAGAAGAAGGGGAAGAAGAAGTGAATCCGAGGAGGTGAGGAGGTTAGTCTCGGCATAATTGGAGGCGGTTCAGAGTCTTTATCCGGTTGGAGAGACTCTCCGGTGTCAGAGCTAGAGATGCATCAGCTCAAAACATGAAAGCAAAGCGTGTTAGTTTGCCTTTGTTTATTGCTCGGCAGAACACCCCCGCATTGGTTTTAACCTCGGTTTCAGAGCCCTAAAATTCGGTGGGTCCTAAGATGATGGGTGGGAACGAATTTATTCCTTTGTTCGTTTCCATTTCGTCCACTAACGTCTCATCTTCAGTCAACGGATGAAAGAGGTAAGAGTCAAAAGAGCCAACGTTGTTCCCCATGTCTTATCATTGCTCTGGAATACCCCCTTCAGAGAGCAACCGGATACCTTTGATTCCCGTGGTTTTATAACCAATAAAAGCCGGTTAAACAAGATTTTCCAGATAGTTTGACGGCAGGCCAGAAAACGATGAGTTTGTTCCTCTGCAGAAGGTAAAAACGTCAGCTAGTCTTACATGTTCCTCCTTTCAATATCAGCATAAGCAGAGCATGAAAATGCATGTTGTTAATTATGGCAAAGAGAAATTTGACAGTCTTTGTTAGGTGGCCAACCTTGGCTTATAAATTTCTAAGCAACGCATAATTCCTACTTATCGATTTCTACTCTAGGTCAGCTTCATGATTACCCGTATCGAATATTTTTGTGTTCACATTCATGAACAATTGCCTATCTCAGCTCACTCCTTTTCATTTCAAGAAAAAAGAAAAATATAGTTACAGAACATTAATTATTACAACATGCGTTGTCAGATCAATAGGAGTTTTTTAGAGTCATGGATAAATTCAAAAGTTCAATACATACCTTTCGATTGAATTTCAAACATTTAGATTTCTCAAGACATTTAATGAAAATTATAAAAGCATCTCATCGAAAAACCCAAATTTTTATATAATTATTGTGCTGTAATTGATTTTATATATCACAACAATTGTAAATATAGACAATATATTATCTGTCGGCACATTGTAAGCCTATACGATGGAGATAGGTATGTACCACGTGGACTGTTGAACCTGCGGAAACCTTTAAAAACGGGGAGGACGTGTTTAACTGACCTACAAACACCTTCGAGGAAATTCAGGGGAACGACTAGAAGCCCTCCAACATTGAACGTTGAACGTTGAACGTTGACTGTTGACCGTTGACCGAATACTCTTTTTTTTTTGGAGTAGGTTGGAAAAAAAGAAATTGGAACATGTGAAGCAAGCAAGATGCCGGATGCTTTCGGCTTGATTCCGCTATCTCACGCTTTGAGTTAGATTTAGCTTTTAATCGTGATTCATAGGATGTGGGCTTTCCAGATAATCAACCAATTAGGATTGATTCAAATATAATCATTCATCTCTTATCACAATAATATATACTCTTTAAATGTCAATTTAAGATAAATGAGTCAGCATATTTGATCCAAAAACTAACCAAGTCATCGACATGGATGAGCACGTGACTAGAGCGTGGAGTATTAATGAGCATGTAATTTGTTGTTGATGATCTAATGGATTGTTAACAATTTTAGTATGCATCGATGACCATTACTAATTATCTGTCAATACACCATGATGAATGGTTAATGATAGTTGATAAGAATAGTGAGGGCAACAAATTGCAAGTTAAGGCATCTAGAGAGTCAAGGAGCAGTTACCAATTTGACATCATGGAAGAGTCAAGTAGTGGAGGCCGTGGAGCAATCAACATATGACTTAGAGGAACAACCACTTGAGAATAAGATCATGGCATCATGAAAAAATGAGTATAAAAATTTTGGAGATAAAAGAACATGGCTACAACTACCGGGGAACTTCTCATAGATTGTTGTGGTACAACCACTATAAATACTGTCATTTGGGAGACCACCACACCAACAAACAAAAATGCAATCTTCCAATTATCTTTATTTTCCCACACTATGCTTTTAGTTGTCAAACTTGAGTCATTGATTAAATTCTGATGTGTTTGTTAGTTGTTGTCCCCAAATCCACATTGTTGATTAAACATGTCTCTTGTTGATTAAATTCCGGCATAGCATTTTTGCGTTCTTAGGCTTTGTTGATAATTAAATTCCAACATAGTTTGTTTGTTCTCTATTCTTGTAAAGTGATTGTATTTTCCAAACCTTATCATACATAAATCTACTATTGGGAAGAGATTGGATTCATAGAAATGAGTGTGTTCCTTCTTCTCTTCACCAAATGTTAGCTTTTTAAAACAAAGACAGGGTAATAAAAGGATCATTGACAATTCGTCTGTTATAGAACCCCCAAGAGTTGATCCTAGAGACCTAGCTTTATGCTGCTTCAACAATGGGAGTGTTCATTAGATTCGTAAAGACAACCTAGAAGGACAAGACTCAAATCATCAGGATAGTTTATCTCAAAAGTAACAAGATTTCGCATAAATATTTTTTTTCGGTCGGAATTTTTTGCATAAACATGGTAGATTAAATTATCAGCAATTACATGCTTCAATAAATATGGCCAATACATAAATCTGATTTAAACACCACACACGGGAAGCAAATACTCTGTGTAGAGAGATGGTCCCCGGCCTACAAATGGACAGGATGATATGGAACTTGACTTGCTAAAAAGAAGGCAAGAGAAAGAAGAGTCATTTATCAACCAACGGTTTTTGTTGACTTCAAACCTAAAAGGCAAGATGTGACGTGCAATGCAATTGGGAAAAGTATTTGCACAAATGCTAAAGACTTTTAGAGTAATGGTTTTCACAAGATGCAGATGGTGCTCGGAAAACACATGCTGCAAACTTTAATATCTGATTAAAAAGTAATTTAAAAGGAAAAAAAGAGAGAGGTTAGGATGAGCTCGCCTAAGGGCCAACCCAACTCAATCAAGGCCATTGTGAGCCCAGGGGAGGGCTTCGAGGTCGCAACACTCTAGGTATGGCAACACTGGGGTCGCACAACCTCTGTGGGCCTCATGACAAATGGATTTGGAGTGACCGTAGACGAGCAAATTTGGTGCCTTGGTGATCCTCATGACCCTTGACGAACATTTCTGAAGCGGTGTTTCGTATCATTTCCACATGTGCTTAATGATAAGATAAATTGAACTAGTTAACAATAGAACTTAGAGTCTCGCATATTTCGGACCACAAGTGAATTGGGGTTGTCGCGAGTCGAGAGTCGAGACGTGACAACCAACAACCAGCCAATGAAGAAAAAAAGCAAAAAATAATTCAAAAAAAGTTTGTTTGACGACAAATCCAAAAAAATGTTGAAAAAGATTTTATGGATTTTCCGATGCTCATTTTACAGAGAATGAACCAGTCATTGGAAAACATTTGCCATAAGTGGAAAAAGTATGTTAAAATAGAGGAACTCACCTTCTCTTATCTCAAAATTCTCTATCTTTCTTTTCTTCTTCTTCTTTTTTCCATTTAAAAAAAATTGAATTTTTAATTTTAATTTTTTACTTTTGTCTTGGCTGGCGACCGACCAAAGGCGAGCCTCGAGCTCACTGGCCAAAGGCAAGCCTCGTCCGATCTAGCGGCTCGCTGACCTCTTGCAAACTCGTCGCTCACCAGATCGGCAAGCCAGGCAAGTGGCCAGCTCCGAGCTCGGGCCTCCCCAGATCGGCGAGTGCGAGCTCGCCGGAATCTGGCAAGCCTTCGTTCGTGGAATGCTCAGGCAGCGTGTGGTAGACGTCCTCCTAAGGGGTGCTGCTGTCATGTCGTGCACTCTCCAATAGCGAGACAATGAAAACCACCGTGGGATCGACAACAGGTTCACCGGCCTCCTGGGTCCCCCCATCTCCTCCGCCGGCGGCCTTGGCCAATTCCGGTTCTGGCTCGCCGGCGAAACAGCAGCTCCGCGGGAGCCGTTCTTGCGAGGGCAAGATGATACAATGCTCGACAACCGAAGCAAATGGATCGATTTGCATGTCTAGAGGGACCAATTCAATTCGATTTCGCTATGGATTGAAGTGGAGCTGAGGATTTCAGCGAGGACACATGGAGGACTTGGATTTCTAGGGTTTCTGCATCGATGGAAGTTGCAGTGCACCGGGCCAGCCGAAGAAGAAGATAAAAAGAAAGAAAAGAAAAGAAAAATAAATTAAAAATCATTTTTAATAAAAAAATCAAAAAATGGATTTTAAAAATATAAAATAATAATAAAATTATTGAAAATGTGCATAAAGAAAATGATTTTCCTTATCGAACAGCAAAAAATATTTTTCGCTTCATTTTCAGATTTTAGCCGAAAATTGGATAATAATTACATTTTTTTGAAAAATATTTTCTAAAAACGCTCCATTTTCCGCGAAACGAACGGGTTGAATGGGTTAAATGAGTGATTGCAACACACGTCGCTATTCAAAAGGAAACTTTCCGGAAAACTTTCCCAACAGGAGCACGTAGTAGAAGACTACTGTTATTCCGCCAATTGCTCTCCGCCAAACAAATGCAACCCTGCTATTTCCACCAATTGTTCTCGGCGAAACAAACGCCAGCCTTAGTAACCGATTCAGAGGGGGTATATATATAGCACCCATCGACACATCCTGAAAGGTCTGACAGCATATCACCTTTTAGCAGAGAGTGTGGATTACCGTGCAGCAGAAAGTTATGAAGATCAACCTCGATGATGAGAATGATATTTGGCTCGAGACGAATGGGATTCAACTGCTGATCGTAGCAGGTGTGATGGCACCCATTCTCCTCGATCCAAGTATCCTGCTGCTTATCAATTGTGGGTCTATCGCAATTCCTAGATTTATTCCATTATCACCATCATGACGATCTGCTTCCATACCCAGACTTATCCCATATTTGCGATAAGTCAACCCTCCGGTATCAGTTATGGCAGGTAATAATGGGGTCGACTTATCGCAATTCTTGCTGCTTAACACAGTTTGGTTTGTTTCATCCCTCACCGTCATGATGATACTCACGAGCGGCCTCCATTTGAGGTGTCTCTACTGGGTTGTGATGGTGGTCATGGGGATCATCATCACATGCATGGCGCTCAGCTTTAGCTACATAGTAACAGCTATGACGCCTCCCGATCAATTGATTTTGATTGGCAAGACGATACGAGACAGACTCGTCGTGTTGTTTGTGTCGATGGCCTTGGTGGGTCTGCTCCTCATGGAGCAGACGACAGGCCTGATGCTGAAGACAATCCGCAGCATCGGGAAGATGGTCAAGTGGAGAAGATCTTCCGCCTCGACGTCGAAGCACCAAGACAGCGTCTTGTGTGGATTGCTCGACCCTCAGTTCTCCTGAGTGTGCCTTGCAGCATACAAGAGTTGCCCGGATTGCGCATGTAGTAAGATATGCAATAAGAATAAGATATATGGCAAGTTAAAAGAAGAAATCATTTCTCAATATCATTTGGTCTCCTTTCAGTTCAAGTTCCCCCATTTTTTTTTTTTTTTTTGGTTTTTAACTTGACTTCTCGAGTTGATGAATTCTGTGACAGTGGTTATATTTTCGGAGTCAGCAATTGTTCAATGTCTGTTCTAGACTAGGGCACACCAAATGGGCTTAGTTATGGAGCTTAAGAATAAAGGCTGCAGGGTCGCACCGAATTCCACTTCGAACGTTTGGTCCATTCCGCAGTGCAAGGATGGGGAAAGATGTCCAATGACAAAAGCTGTTGTCCTGTCTCCTCCTCCTTGATGTGCTTCCCTTCATGTATGTTCTCCAAATGATGTTGTTCCGGAATCCGTGAGTGAGTAAAGATTGTCCATAATTCCCAAAAAAAAAAAAAAAAAACAAAAACAAAACACCGTGATGAATCTGGGAAGGGCAAATAGCCAAGTTCAGGAAGGAGGTCGCCAGCCTGAACTGGATGGACCACGCACTGCCGGCCATCCGCTGGGCTCAGGTACACACACCACGTACATGTATAGCCCCATTCGCTTGCCGGGTGCCAAACCGACACGCCTCTGGATGGTCGGGGGGTGAGCCTCTCTGCTCGCTACTGTGATTCAAAATGAAAAAAGGCAGCCGGATCCCACCATGTGAACTCCCGACGATCAACCTGAATTCACATGGCTCCGTTTGATTTATGGTCACATTGGTGTTTGTTGACCAAACTAGCGTATATATATGCGGCGGCTGGTTAGTTGAGAAGAGTCTTGATTTCTCTCAACAACCTTCTTCTTTTCAGATTTCCACGGAGCCTTGACGATTTGCTTCCATCAAGCTTAATTTTAAATTCATTTTCCTCCAGGTGGGTGACGGCAATTCGGACAACTATTGCTGGGAGTGAGCCGAGGATGTGACGACCCCTAAAACCGCTTACAAGCTTGATCCAGAAAATCCTGGCGAGACTGCTGCTGTCACATCCCAAATCACAAGAACCAAGGCATGACACGGCCATCCTTTAAGCAAAGGACGAAGCCTCAACAAACCAACATATAACCTTATATGAACATATATACATCAACTTATATATATATATATATGACAAAAGTCATATGGTTACAATATCAGAGTTGCTAAAACCACCAAAAAATACATACACCTCCTAAACAACTAGCTCAAGTTCACTAATCAAGCTAGCTCACCAAAAATTTCCCACAAGCAAAAGGTCCTCCCTGATACGAACGCTCATGTCTTATTGGCGGCTCACTGAGGAACCTAAAAGACATGAAGATGAGAGGAGTGAGCTATCACGGCTCAGTGAGTAATACATTTCTTCCAAGCGGATCGGGAAATCACTATGCATCTTTACAATACCAATATAATCCACTTTGAACATAATATATATACATACTACAAATATCTCAAGAAAAACAACAAAGTAGGTACCAATGGTCGAATCCACTGGTCAATCTCATCAAGCACATGCCAAGGGTCTATCCCATTGGCTAAACTCATCAAAACATAGGTCAATGGTCCATTCCACCGACCAAACTCAAATCAAAATGTCAATGGTCTACTCCATTGACTAAGCTCAGGCTCAAATGTCCAACCATGGTCACGTTTAACGCCCGTGACAAGACGACCAAGATTCCCCCCTTGGTTAGGTCTCCACCTACTATAAGCCGGTGGCTCGGCCCACAAGGATATCCTAGACTAGTATGCGCATACCTACACACCCCTCAGGGTTCATAGAGACATTGAGCATCAACCAATAATCACAAATCTCCAATAATCCACAATAGAATCAGAATCCTTTCACAATTCAAGCATTTAATAAATATTGAAATGCTTAACATAAACCAGAAAATTTCCAAGGTCCTTTGATAAAGGTTTCGCAACCACTTTCAGGCAAATATCCCAACAAAGGACAATTCCCTTATTTGAACAACAAATAGTAGTGAAAACTCGATCCTATTTTCATGCATCAAAGAATGCTATTTTTCAACTAATAGCATATATTACCCATAATATCTTTCAAATATGAGTTTAAAATGCAAGGAAGAAATATGTCACTCACCTGAGAAGAGCCAAAAACCAACTAAGCCCTTAATTTGAGCCGACGTACTCGAATCCCTAACAATTAATTCAAAATAATATCAAAGATCGAGTAAATGGACATTCTAAAAAATGACTTGGCTATACTATGCCTATTTGTCGATAAAACAACACCTACGTGCCAACGGAAAGCTCGCCTCAAACGGAAACCTATTGTTATCCACGAGACACGGATACGCACTCAACTTTGTCACCCCATAACTTCCTCCACAAAAATTGGTTTCAAGCCCACTTATAGTAATTAGAAAGCCCTTTTGATACACTACAACAACCCCATAACAGCCGCCTCAAAACCTCGCTGAAAACAGCAGAAAATCAATCCCGAAGCTACTATTCGCTATAGTGACAGAACGCGCGCCGAACTTCAAAAATCCGTTCCGGACAAACCGCAAGTTCAAATTCAATTCCACAAAATGCTATAGCTTCACAACATCCTAAAGTATAATTCCCATAAAAATTTTCAGCTCAACGACTCAAAAATCGGATCTCGCCGCACAAATCTCCATAAACTCCAAATTTCAAACCCTAGTTGCTATTAATCCTTTCCAAGGATGATTAGAAGCCTTAATCACTTACCGGCACCATAGGATAGTGTTGAGTTAGCTTGGTGAGTCGTCCGGATCATGGGTGCGCCAAAAATTCTTTCATTTTGCCCATTTTTCTTCTCTTTCTCTTCTCTCCCGTTTTTGCTTCTGCTCTGTTTTTTGTTCTGTTTTGCTTCTGTCTTCAGCAACTCCACGCAGCAAGAAGAAGCAAAAAAATAAGGTGGGCTGGGTTGACTTAAAGGGAAAAAGGCTGGGCTGGTTTGGGGCCCATATATTACAGCTGCCGCCTTGGCGGCGGCCTCCTTGGCTTTTTGGCCTTACAACTCCTCCTAGTCCGACCTCCTCTTAGCCCATGCGAAGCAAGTGAGTCAGCTCTCTCTAAAACGATGGTGGGGAAAATTGATGTGATTTCAATGACATTTCTGATCTTACACTGATCAACATGCTAAAGCAAGCAAGTGCATATAGATTGTGCAGCTGTTCCCATTCGCGGATCAATTCAGAGGCCAATATGACAACTTGATCCAGTCCGCCCTGTATTTGAACCAAAATACTAAAGAAAAATGGCAACGTTTGGAAAATTTTGGAATGAGGCACGAATGAATACTGGAGGAGAACAATAGAAATGGAAATGCTTTCTAGTGAATTCAGAGGTGTGTTTACAAGTCTGAACTCCTCAATCTTTTTAAAGAGATTGAGCACATACATAGAAGACAAACATTAAATGAGGCACAACCAAAAGTCTACAACAATACAAGAAAGTCTACAATAGGAAGAAAAAAGAGAGCATAAAGCAAAAAGCAATGTTTGCAAGACAAGTCTTCTGCAGCATAAATAGCACCCTTCAACAAGGCATGCATTAATGAAGGAGAGAAAAATTGGACGTAGAACCTTCTCTCCTTTCCTTTCTTTTCCAAAGCCCTTTGTAGTAGCATTTATGAGGAAAGAACAAAGGAGCTTCACTTTTGACTTTGGAATCCTCTTTGCAGAAGTTGTTTGTTTTGTTCTTTCCATTTGTCTTCATGCAGCAAGACATGTGCAAACGAAGTAAGTCTTCAACAATCAATTTTATATTATTCTAACAGCCTCCCTTAAAATTGATCGTTGAATTCAACAACACCGAGCATTGTCTTTAATTTTTCAAACAATTCCGCCTTCTGTGGTTTTGTCAAAATATTTGCAATTTGATCTTTTGATTTGCAGAAATTTAGTTCAATCTCACCATCTTTGACTTGCTCGCGAATATAGTGATACTTGATGTCGATGTGTTTGCTCTTGCCATGAAAAACTGGATTCTTGGCTATGCAATAGCCGACTTGTTGTCACACATTATTTTGGTAGGACCTGTTTGCTCATGTTTCAATTCACACATCATCCTATGAAGCCATATTGTTTGACAAGCTGCCGAAGCTAATGCCATGTATTTCGCTTCGGTTGTCGAGAGTGCAACAACTTGTTGTTTCTTCGACGACCACGAAATTACTCTTGATCAAGAAAGAAAGCATATCCGGAAGTGCTCTTCCGAGTCTAGTGTCACCCGCCCAATCACCGTCGTATACCCCACTAAACTGAAATTGTCAGTATAAGAAAATAAAATTCCATGGTCACGAGTTCCACTGACATACCGTAAAATTCTTTTTGCTGCCTGCAAATGTGATTGGTACGGTTTTTCCATGAATCTATTGATAATTCCCACTCCATAGGTAATATCTGGTCTAGTAGAAGCCAAATATCTCAAACTACCAACAATGCTTTTGAAATAAGTGAGATTTACCAGTTCACCAATTCCTTCTTTCTTCAGCTCCAACCGTTCCACTACAGGAGTCCGGATTGGTTTGAGCGATTCCATTTTCACTCGCTTCAAAATATCATTAGCATATTTTTGCTGTGAAACAAATATGTCATCATTTGTCCGCTTCACTTCAAGTCCAAGAAAATAGGACATCGATCCTAAATCTGTCATCTCGGCGGCTAGTCATAGCCTCCCCGAATTCAAAGCAAACATTTTTTACAACTCCTTGTAAATATCAAGTCATCAACATAAAGGCACACAATTATTATGTCACCGTTAGAATTTGACTTGATATACAGTGTATGCTCATACAGGCACTTTTGAAAACCATGCTCTAACAGGTACGTGTCGATTCATGTGTACCAAGCACGAGGTGCTTGTTTTAGCCCATACAATGCCTTCTTCAGCTTGTAAACTTGATTTTCATGCCCTTTATTCACATAACCCTGTGGTTGCTCCACATAGACTTCCTCTTTAAGGACACCATTGAGAAATGCTGATTTCACATCCATTTGATGGATCCTCCAATGATTTTGAGCTGCAAGTGCTAAAATCATCTGAATGGTATCCATTCGGGCCACTGTTGCAAATACTTCAAAGTAATCAATACCTGGCTTTTGCTTGTAGCCTTTTACAACTAGTCTGGCTTTGTAACAGTCCACCTGACCGTTGGATTTGTACTTCGTCTTGTACACCCACTTGACACCAATGGGCTTTTTACCGGGAGGTAGAGAAGTTAGCACCCATGTGTCATTCTTCTCAATGGAGTTGATTTCTTCATCCATTACTTGAATCCACTTCTCATCTGCAGCTGCTTCATCATAGGATATAGGGTCACATTCAGCAAATAGACAAAAATTTGCCATAGTTTCATCAGTGATTCCATTACTATCATTGTTATCGTCTCTTGTGACCACATAATCCCTGAATTTTGCTGGAGTCTCTTGTAATCGCTGCGAACAACGTAATGGTGGTTCTGAAGTTGTTGTTGGTGAAGAAGATGCACCACCAGTTGAAGATGATGAAGGTTTTTCTATGTCTCCCTCCAATGGTTCATCTTCGATGGTAATGCCCTTTTGTTCACCCTTTTGGTTCCAATCCCAGGCTTCATCTTCAAGAAATTGGACATCCCTGCTGATGATTACCTTTTCAGTGATTGGGTTATATAGCTTATAACCCTTAGTTGTGTCACTATAACCAATGAAGATACACTTCTCGCTTTTGTCATCCAACTTCTCCCTCCATTCATCTGGTATATGGGGATATGCCACGCACCCAAATACTCGTAGGAACGAAACATCTGGCTTGTTGCTGCTCCAAGCCTCTTCGGGGTTCTTCTAAGAACACTCTTTGTTGGACACTGTTCAACACAAATAAAAAAAGCACACGCAACTACTTTCGCCCAAAATTTCTTGGGTAAATTTTTAGCTCTTAGGATACTTCTTGCCATTTCAAAAATTGTCCTATTTTTTCTTTCGGCTATACTATTTTGCTGAGGAGTATAGCTGGCAGTCAACTGACGTTTCACTCCATGAATTTTACAATATTTGTCAAATTCATTTGAGGTAAATTCTCCCCTCTCATCGATCTCAACGTCTTCAAATTAAAGCCACTATGTTTTTCAACATAGACTTTAAATTCTTTAAACTTGCCAAAAGCTTCAGATTTTTCTTTTAAGAAATATACCCAAGTTTTTCTAGTAAAATCATCGACAAAAATTAGCATGTACCTTTTTGTCCAAATGATTCTACCTCAACGGGACCGCATAAATCTCGTATGTACCAACTCCAATGGTTGTTTTGCTCTTTTGGCTTTTCCGATCGGAAAAGAGTCTCGATGTTGTTTCCCAACGAGACATCCTTCATGTAACATCCTGAAATTCGAGCCCTTTTGAGGAAGGAATGAACGTGAATTTCGTCAATGCATTGTTGGTTGATCTCACTCGAACCGATCACTCCGAGATGCGACCTTGAGGGGAAAGACTAATGAGGACGAGAACTCGTGCGACTAAAGAACTTGACTGGGAAAACGACTCGACCGTGAGACTTGCGTAAGGGACGATCCTGTAGTCATGCGGCCGATATCGGGGACGAATAGAAGTCGATTCGCGGACGAGTATAATGGGACGACGGGTGATTCCGTTTCATGTTATCGAGCCCGCGAACGACCCTATGTCGATCCTTGGTAATCGTGTACTTTGAAATAAGAATCGATCCTTCGCAATTTCATGTAGTCAGGGACGTCCATGTGTCGAGAAGTCTTGAACGTGAATTGGCACGAGTCGGTTACGCGTGAATCCTCAAAGCCACTGTCGATCGAGTAGTACCAAAATGGCATTCGGGCGAAATTGACAAGGCATGTGAATCCAATATTGGACTTCGAATTTTCGGGAACGTTCGAGAAGGACTTTTGGACGATGCTTCTTAGTCAGTCGACAGTGCGGCTGAGCCGAATAATTGGAAAAGGGACTTTTGGACCGAGAACCCGAGCCTATGAGGATGTGGGCTGGGCAAGAACAGTGAGGGCCTTACGCCCAAGGTGGGACGGCCACCGTGGAAGACCGAGACAACGAGCAAGTCCGTTGGACCAAACCGACCCTTTACCCTTCCTAGCTCGTTATCTCAACTCCGAGCCAATTTGAGCCCAATAAATTCCCGAGCCCGTTCCTATTCATTTTCCGGCCCATTTCCTAGGCCCGCCCTTCATTTTCAGCCCAAGGGCACATTGGGAAGTGTGCAAGGTGGAAATGACTAAAATGCCCTTGGATATTTTGAAGAAAAGTCAAAAAAAAGGAAGAGAGATAAGATGAGGTCATTGTTTGGCAAGTGGGGCAAGCCTTGATGGCTTGGATAAGGCTTATCCTTCAGCCTTCACTTCACTCTCTCTCTCCTCTTCATCTTCTCCAAAATCGCAGCCCTCTTCCCCTTGCTTCTCCTTGCAATTTCTGCAGTTTCTGCTTTGGACCTCTCACCGAAATTTGAGTTGTTCGTTGCCTTCCCGGTGGAATCTCGGGCCGTGCCACCTATCAAAATGTTCAGCACAGAAATTACGTACTGTTCACGGCGGCCGATCGCCGAACGGAGCTGCCGTCCGACCCGTACGGTGGCTAGAAGTCACCGGTCCTCCGTCCGTCACTGTAGCGTCGCCCCCTGCACAGCTCCGCCTTTTCTTCCGTTTCTCTCCATTTTCGACTAAACCACCGCCCATCCCAGCCACAAGTGGTTCCCCTCGACCCCAGTGCCGCCGGTTGCTGGCCCGCCACTCGCCGGAGCTCCGGGCAGCCCGTTCAACTCCGATCGGCTTCTTTCCTCCTCCGGTGCAGTTTTTGAGTTGCGGTGGGGATTCCGAGTTGTTGCTGCTGTGTTGAGCCCGGGACCGCCTTGGATCGTCGTGGTAGAGGTCCCAGTGTCGGGTTCGTCGCCGCCGCCGCGTCCATGTCTCGGCCCGCTTAACGGGTGAGTTTAGCTCCTAATCCCTATTTAGTGCCTAAACTTGCTTAGGGTTGGGTTAATTAGTGGTAAGATTGGTTTAGGAAGTTTAATTAAGTTTATTAGCCCTAAGATAGGTGGTTAGATAGATGGTTAGGATTAGATTAGCTTAATTTTGCTAATTGTGCTTAATTATTGCTTAAATGAGGGTTATGTGATTTTTGTGATTAATTAAGCATGATTTGATTTAATTGAATTGATTAATTGTTTTAATTAATGTTTTGTTTAATTTCTGGATTAAATGTTTTAATTAATTGAATTTCGGAAAAATCACTTGTTCACAAATTGCATTCACGGATTACATGTTCACCAATCACTTTGTTCACGGATTGCGTTCACGAATTACATTCACGGCCTTTGTTCATCCGAAGCTAAATTTAGTCTTATTTTGATGTGCTCTTGATTGTTGTGATTAATTGGAGTGCCGATTGTTAATTATGCTCGTGAATATTGATGAAATGCGTGATTGAGTGTTGGTTGAATTGAATTTTGGAAATTGTCGAGTGATACCGCATGACATAATGCGTGGGTTATACGAGATGGCATGTCGCATGAGCATGAGTGCATGAGCGATGTTGCATTCACGACCAAGCAAAAGCAAAGACAAGAATGAAGCATGTCACGATGTGTTGCATGGTCGGATTAAAGTTGATAGCCCGGTTGGCGGATGACCGCCAATCCTTCGGGGTTGTGCCGTGACCATTGGGTCGCGACGGTGGTCGGATGCGGAGTCGCGGTTGAGGCCGGGCCCATGCTCCATATGGAATGCCGTCGATGGGGGATAGCCCGTGACGTCGCCGTGCCTCATGGGGGAGGACGATGCTGGTCTTTTGGCCGTAGACCGCCAACCATAAGGTTGTGCCGTGGCCCTAGTGGTCGTAATAATCGGAGCATATGTGTGGATGTGAGGCACGAGAAAGTGTGTGAGATGCTCGATTATTCGCATGCTCTTAGTGTCGTGATGATGATTTATGGTACGCACGCATGAGTTGACAGTCGTGCAGGGTGTGGCAATGGCCAGGTGAGATCGCTTGTGACGCGATTCGCATGTGATTGATGAATTGTTTCATCTAACGGCTATGTGCCTTGATTACATTGTATGAGATTGAACGTGCAGGGTATGGCATACCGGGTAAGGATGCATGCGAATCGAATATTGCTATGTTGGTTGCCCCATGTTGTTGGTTGGTTTTTTGTTTGTTTGTTGTGGGTTGAGTGAGGGGTGGTTACGGAGAGATACCCCGGGTTGAGTTGGCGTACTAACCGGGGCTTAGGGGAGAACTCGCTGAGATTTTATCTCAACCCGTCGTGGTTAACCATTTTCGGGCCCCTAGAATGGCGTACCCGCAATGGAGGATCTGCCCGCTCCTCCAGTGATCGACCCGACGGAGATTGAGTCCGATGGGTCCGAGTGATGATGGTCTTGAACCCGAGGGTTCTTCTTATTTAATTGGATTAGCTTAGTTTCTATTTGATTTGGCTTAGAGGATGGATCGGCCCTTTTTGTCGGGCTTGTAATTCGGAAACGATCCTCCGTTGGTTAATCCAATGAAGATGTATAAATGAGTAGTTTGTTGTTCTTCTTTGTTCATCCTCTATCCCTGTTGATTGATTGATTGATTGTGCAGGGATGGTTCGTCTTCCGCTTGCGCATAATCAAAGATAAAATGAATGGTCGTCGATGGGTCCTGGGACGTCGCTTTCAATTGACCATGGAGAAGGGGTTGCCGCGAGCTCGAGAGTTGGGGCGTGACAACCCCGTCGGTTTTGGTATCAGAGCGAGGTCGAGACTTGGAGTGATAAGGTGCGTGGGGTTTTTGGGATAGTGTGATAGGGATGGCTTTTATATTATGTGCTTGTGATTGCTTTTGTGGTTTCGTGTGGTGGCGGGTTGCTCATAGTCCAGAGTGATGAGCAATCTGGCGATCGGCCCCAGGCGTAGGGCGTGTTTGGTCGACCGAGTGCTAGAGGTAGCGTGCGGGCGAGATCCTAGGTTAGATGGGATCTGCCGGGCGCTAGAGACCTTGTTAGAACGAGCAGGCGTGTGATTTTGCTTTGTGGTCCTTGCGGTTCCCCCTAGTGAGAGGAGAGGTCCGTGAGAGACCGATGCCTAGGTTGGTAGAATAGTTCCGAGGCGAAGCCCCAGGGTTCGGTGGCGTGGGCGACCCCGAAGGCGTGACCCTTTGGATAAGGGATTTCGAGAGGGCTATTCTGAGTGTTGAGGTGTTCGAGTAAGGCGAGTACTTTTGGCGGCTTATCAACTTCAAGGTAATGCTAGTACTTGGTGGGAAACCACTCAAGGAAGAGTGTTCCCTGAAGGCACGACTCAGACATGGGGTGCCTTTCGTGAAGCGTTTAATGGGAAGTACTTCTTGGAGAGTGCGAGAGAGTCAAAGATGACAGAGTTCCAACAGTTTTGTCAGAATCAGATGTCAGTGGATCAATATAAGGCGAAGTTCACTGAGTTGAACTAGTAAGTGCCGAGATTAGTGGAGGACCCTTGGATAGAGCGAGATGTTTAAGAGATGGCTTGAAACCGGAATTAAAAGCCCGTTGGTGCCCTTGAACTTAAAGAGTTTTGATGAGATGTACGAGAGGGCCCGGATAATCGAGAAGAATATGATCGAGAGGGCGACTGGCTCGCGGTTCGTGCCTAATAGAGACAATCGTCGATTTGGAAAGGGACCGATGATGGGGAGAAGGAATCTCATCCCACCCAACGAGAAAGTGGATTGTCATGGAAAGACAATTCGGTTTAACCTTGATAGTGGGTGATAGTTTTGAGTTTGTGGGAAATCGAGGAGGACCCTTGACCCCTTTGAAATTCGTCTTTGGAAGTAACTCGTTTATTGGACGAAGGTTGCTAAGGTTATTGGACAACTGAGGTTAATTGGCTAGTTGAAGAATCAATGATGGATCTTGCACTTATGCATCGCTTATCAGTAGCTCAACCAAAGGACGGTCATGAGCAAGTATCCATTACCAAGGATGGATGACTTGTTTGACCCATTTCAATGAGCTTTGATGTGTTCCAAGATAGACCCAAGGACGGGCTATCAGTAGTTGAGGATTAAAAAGGAGGAAAAACTAAAGATGACATCGTGAGTGATTTGGTCACTACGAGATTACCGTGCCACCATTTGGATTAACTAATACGCCAGTTGCTTTTATGGATTCGATGGATTGACTGATTAAGGCGTATTTGGAGCAAATTGCAATTGTGTTCGTGAGCGATATATTGGAATATTCAAGGAAATTAGAAGAACGCGAATAGCACTTGAGGGCGGTGTTATAG
The DNA here is from genome assembly GCA_014182845.1 of Corymbia calophylla. Classification (NCBI taxonomy): domain Eukaryota; kingdom Viridiplantae; phylum Streptophyta; class Magnoliopsida; order Myrtales; family Myrtaceae; genus Corymbia; species Corymbia calophylla. The sequence continues at coordinate 7,148,034 of CM024695.1, forward strand.
ACCATTCGAGAGCATAAACAGTATGCCAAGTTTAATACGTGCGAGTTTGGGTTTACTCGCGTTGTTTTGTTGGTCATATGATTTTGGACGAAGGAATTTCTATGGATCCGCTAAGATCAAGACAGTCATGAATATGTCAGGGCTTATGACGGTGACAGAGGTTCGAAGTTTTCTAAGCCGGATAGGTTAGTACAGATGATTCGTAGAAAGGTCCTCTACGATAGCTACACCTCTGACATGAAGGTTAATGAAGGACGTAAGAATTTGAATGGACGAGTAAGTGAAATTTTTAAGAGCTTAAGTATAAGCTGATTCTTGCACCGATTGTGAGGATTTAGTCTATTATCGGAGAATACGAGATTTGCAGTGAGGTGTCGTATAAGGGATTTGACTACGTGGTAAGGCAACAAGGAAGATTGGTTGCTTACGCGTCACGACAATTGAGGTCATTGGATTTAATGGAAGTCAGATAAGTTTTATCTTGATGATTTGAGGAGTTGTAGGTATGGGATCATAAGAGATGATCTATTAAATGGTGATGATCTTTGATAAGAATTACGGTGGATGATTTATTGCTCGGAAGTCTTAGATTCATTTAAGATATGAATTTACCAAGGGTGGATTATTTCGGGAGATAATTAAGATAGGGATTTGAGGAATGGATTTATCTTTAGTGGATTAAGAATTAATTATCCCATGATACTAGATGGATAAGTTGTGAAATAACATTATCGATGATTTCTTCTCGAGGTATCAGAAAGGATTTGAAAAGGTATCCGAAAGCTTTTGGTGCAATAAATGACATTTGATTTACACTAATTTTCAAGTGATTGAGGTGAATTCTTGGTTTGGTTATTAAATGGACGTGAAAGGATTGTTGAAAGAAAAATCTGTGGTTTGTGGAATTCGAACAGCGTTTTGATGGAAATTCAGTAAATCAGATTTCAAGTGTTGATAAGTGACCCCGTGGAACGAGCTAATGGGTTGACGAGTTGGAGAAAGTTTTGTACTCTGAGGTGCTCGAGACGAGGTTAAAACCGTGAGGCTTGGTATGGGGCAGAGGCCAAAGCGGATAATACCTCTATGAGATGGTGCTTGTCTAAAATGGGCTTTTGCTAGTAATGGTGCGGTTCGAAGATGCCCGTAACGATTGATCCGACGAGGGCGGGGAGTGGTCACCGGGGCGAGTGCTCGAGCAAGGAGCGACTCTGGCGAGCTTCTAGGATGTCGAAAGGGGCAGAAATGGCGAACTACGCACCTTTGTGCAAAAAGAGAGTGCTTGTGGAATAAGATATTATCGGAATGGCATAGTCGAAATATGGTCAAGTTTGTGGAACTCCAGTCTATGGAACGAGGTCAGAGAACTGGGAATCGCTGGTACAAAATTGGTTTAACGGTTATTGAATGCGGTTCGGATTATCGAGAGGACTAAAGACAGCTCAGAGTCATCAGAAGAGTTATACAGATAAGCATCGTAGACCGTTGGAGTTTAAGGTGGACGATCATGTATTTCTAAAAATATCGTCGATGAGGGGTACTTCCAGATTTGGCAAGAAAGGAAAGTTAAGTCCGAGGTACGTTGGACCCTTTGAAATTTTGGAAAGGATCAAGGTTTTAGCGTATCGTCTTGCGTTGCCACCAAAGCTTGCTCAAGTACATGATGTTTTCCACGTGTCCATGTAAAGAAAGTATGAACCAGACTTGACTCATGTTTTGAATTTTGAGGAACTGGACATAGACGATAGGGTGTCGTACGTGGAGAGGCCGATACGGATAGAGGACCGTAAAGAGCAAGTGTTTCAAATTAAGACTATCGCCTTAGTTAAGGTGATCGGCAACATCACGGATCGAGGGAGCTACATGGGAAAGTGAAGAAGCGATGAAGCATCAACACCCCCATCTTTTGAGGACGGGTTAGTAGTTGCAAATTTCGAGGACGAAATTTTTATAAGAGGGGAAGAGTTGTAACATCCCGAAATTCGAGCCCTTTTGAGGAAGGAATGAACGTGAATTTCGTCAATGCATTGTTGGTTGATCTCACTCGGGCCCGATCACTCTGAGATGCGACCTTGAGGGGAAAGACTAATGAGGACGAGAACTCGTGCGACTAAAGAACTTGACACAGGAAAACGACTCGGACCGTGAGACTTGCGTAAGGGCGATCCTGTAGTCATGCGAGCCGATATCGGGACGAATAGAAGTCGATTCGCGGACGAGTATAATGGGGACGACGGGTGATTCCGTTTCTTGTTATCGAGCCCGCGAACGACCCTATGTCGATCCTTGGTAATCGTGTACTTTGAAATAAGAATCGATCCTTCGCAATTTCATGTAGTCAAGGACGTCCATGTGTCGAGAAGTCTTGAACGTGAATTGGCACGAGTCGGTTACGCGTGAATCCTCAAAGCCACTGTCGGCCCGAGTAGTACCAAAATGGCATTCGGGCGAAATTGACAAGGCATGTGAATCCAATATTGGACTTTGAATTTTCGGGAACGTTCGAGAAGGACTTTTGGACGATGCTTCTTAGTCGTCGCAGTGCGGGCGAGCCGAATAATTGGAAAAGGGACTTTTGGACCGAGAACCCGAGCCTATGAGGATGTGGGCTGGGCAAGAACGGTGAGGGCCTTACGCCCAAGGTGGGGACGGCCACCGTGGAAGACCGAGACAACGAGCAAGTCCGTTGGACCAAACCGACCCTTTACCCTTCCTAGCTCGTTATCTCAACCTGAGCCAATTTGAGCCCAATAAATTCCCGAGCCCGTTCCTATTCATTTTCCGGCCCATTTCCTAGGCCCGCCCTTCATTTTCAGCCCAAGGGCACATTGGGAAGTGTGCAAGGTGGAAATGACTAAAATGCCCTTGGATATTTTGAAGAAAAGTCAAAAAGGAAGAGAGATAAGATGAGGTCATTGTTTGGCAAGTGGGGCAAGCCTTGATGGCTTGGATAAGGCTTATCCTTCAGCCTTCACTTCACTCTCTCTCTCCTCTTCATCTTCTCCAAAATCGCAGCCCTCTTCTTCCCTTGCTTCTCCTTGCAATTTCTGCAGTTTTTCGCTTTGGACCTCTCACCGAAATTTGAGTTGTTCGTTGCCTTCCCGGTGGAATCTCGGGCCGTGCCACCTATCAAAATGTTCAGCACAGAAATTACGTACTGTTCACGGCGGCCGATCGCCGAACGGAGCTGCCGTCCGACCCGTACGGTGGCTAGAAGTCACCGGTCCTCCGTCCGTCACCGTAGCGTCGCCCCCCGCACAGCTCCGCCTTTTCTTCCGTTTCTCTCCATTTTCGACTAAACCACCGCCCATCCCAGCCACAAGTGGTTCCCCCTCGACCCCAGGTGCCGCCGGTTGCTGGCCCGCCACTCGCCGGAGCTCCGGGCAGCCCGTTCAACTCCGTCGGCTTCTTCCTCCTCCGGCGGTGCAGTTTTTTGAGTTGCGGTGGGGATTCCGAGTTGTTGCTGCTGTGTTGAGCCCGGGACCGCCTTGGATCGTCGTGGTAGAGGTCCCCAGTGTCGGGTTCGTCGCCGCCGCCGCGTCCATGTCTCCGGCCCGCTTAACGGGTGAGTTTAGCTCCTAATCCCTATTTAGTGCCTAAACTTGCTTAGGGTTGGGTTAATTAGTGGTAAGATTGGTTTAGGAAGTTTAATTAAGTTTATTAGCCCTAAGATAGGTGGTTAGATAGATGGTTAGGATTAGATTAGCTTAATTTTGCTAATTGTGCTTAATTATTGCTTAAATGAGGGTTATGTGATTTTTGTGATTAATTAAGCATGATTTGATTTAATTGAATTGATTAATTGTTTTAATTAATGTTTTGTTTAATTTCTGGATTAAATGTTTTAATTAATTGAATTTCGGAAAAATCACTTTGTTCACAAATTATTGTTCACGGATTCTTGTTCACCAATCACTGCTTGTTCACGGATTCTTGTTCACGACCATTCTGTTCACGGACTTTGTTCATCCGAAGCTAAATTTAGTCTTATTTTGATGTGCTCTTGATTGTTGTGATTAATTGGAGTGCCGATTGTTAATTATGCTCGTGAATATTGATGAAATGCGTGATTGAGTGTTGGTTGAATTGAATTTTGGAAATTGTCGAGTGATACCGCATGACATAATGCGTGGGTTATCGAGATGGCATGTCGCATGAGCATGAGTGCATGAGCGATGTTGCATTCACGACCAAGCAAAAGCAAAGACAAGAATGAATGTTGCATTTGTGTGTTGCATGGTCGATTAAAGTTGATAGCCGGTTGGCCGGATGACCGCCAATCCTTCGGGGTTGTGCCGTGACCATTGGGTCGCCTGACAGTGGTCAGATGCGGAGTCGCGGTTGAGGCCGGGCCCATGCTCCATATGGAATGCCGTCGATGGGGGATAGCCCGTGACGTCGCCGTGCCTCATGGGGGAGGACGATGCAGTCTTTGACCGGTAGACCGCCAACCATAAGGTTGTGCCGTGGCCACAGTGGTCGTAATAATCGGAGCATATGTGTGGATGTGAGACATGAGAAAGTGTGTGAGATGCTCGATTATTCGCATGCTCTTAGTGTCGTGATGATTTATGGTACGCACGCATGAGTTGTGATCGTGCGGGGTGTGGCAATGGCCGAGGTGAGATCGCTTGTGACGCGATTCGCATGTGATTGATGAATTGTTTCATCTAACGGCTATGTGCCTTGATTACATTGTATGAGATTGAACGTGCAGGGTATGGCATACCGGGTAAGGATGCATGCGAATCGAATATTGCTATGTTGGTTGCCCATGCGTTGTTGGTTGTTTGTTTGTTTGTTGTGGGTTGAGTGAGGGGTGGTTACGGAGAGATACCCGGGTTGAGTTGGCGTACTAACCGGGGCTTAGGGGAGAACTCGCTGAGATTTTATCTCAACCCGTCGTGGTTAACCATTTTCAGGCCCCTAGAATGGCGTACCCGCAATGGAGGATCTGCCCGCTCCTCCGGTGATCGACCCGACGGAGATTGAGTCCGATGGGTCCGAGTGATGATGGTGCTGAACCTGAGGGTTCTTCTTATTTAATTGGATTAGCTTAGTTTCTATTTGATTTGGCTTAGAGGATGGATCGGCCCTTTTTGTCGGGCTTGTAATTCGGAAACGATCCTCCGTTGGTTAATCCAATGAAGATGTATAAATGAGTAGTTGCTGTTGTTCTTGCTGTTCATCCCTCTATCCTTGTTGATTGATTGATTGTCTGGGGATGGTTCGTCTTCCGCTTGCGCATAATCAAAGATAAAATGAATGGTCGTCGATGGGTCCTGGGACGTCGCTTTCAATTGACCATGGAGAAGGGGTTGCCGCGAGCTCGAGAGTTGGGGCATGACACTTCACATGGACGGTCTGGACAGTCAATCAATGGCATGTTAGTCACCATCTTTTTCTGGACTAGTAATTTTAGTCCTCGAAAATTTAGATGCCCGAACCGGAGATGCCACAACCAGTTGCTATCTTTCATCACCGCTTGAAAACTCAAGAGACTCTTCGTCGAAGAGTAAGAGGAAACATCCGGTTCTTTGTCATTTGTACCGTCGTGATCAACTTGTTATCAACACCTCTGATGGTGCAAACTCCATTTTTAATATGAACCATGTAGCCTTTTTCAGAAAGTTGCCCAACACTTAGCAAATTCCAAAAAAGTCCTAGCACCAAGTAAACATCTGCAATAGTAACATTAGTACCATCTTTTGACTTGATATTAATGTTACCTTTCCCCATCACGGGAATTTTTGATTTATTCCCGAAGTTGACTTCACCACGACTCGTCTCATCCAACTGCGAGAATAACTCCTTTCGGCAGACATATGATTGCTGCAACCGGTATCCGGTACCATATGTTGGTGTCTACGGTGCTTGAGTCATCCTTCTTACATGCTAGGACCACATGTTCCTCAAAGCATTGGCGGCATGTGCATGTTACGCTTGCTTGTACGTCGTCTTTGCTTGGCATTCGGATTTGTAATGTCCGAATTTATTGCACTTAAAACACTTGACTTTTGATTTGTCACGTGTTTTATATTTTCCAGTGAAATTTAAATTTCCACCTCTACCTCGGCCTCTTCCACGGCCTCGACGCCTTGGTAGCCTCCTTGACTTGATGGAGCGACCTGACTTTGCAATGCTTGCTCGGGATTCGAACTAATGGACTTTTGATTCATTCTTTGCTCATGTGAGCATAATGAACCCATCAACCGCTCCAACGTTAGGGTTGACACATCTTGCCCTTCCTCGATCGCTGCAACAACGTAGTCAAATCTTTCGGTCAAAGACCTCAAGATTTTTTCTACAACTCGTACATCTTGGAGTTCTTCACCATTAACCCTCAATTGGTTAACAATAGTTTGCACACGATCAAAATACGCCGAGATTGATTTAGAGTCTTTCATGCGTAAAGACTCAAAATCACCTCGAAGTGTTTGAAGCCGCACCCGTCGGACTCGATCATCGCCTTTGTAGGATTTTTGCAAAATATCCCATGCTTCTTTCGCAGTCTCCGCACTCGATATTTTTTCAAATATCGTTTCCTCCACAGCTTGAAAGATTGCATACAATGCTTTCTGATCTTTCTTCCAAGATTCCACCAAAGAATCTTTCTCCTCCTTTCTTAGAGCCTCGAATGCTTCAAAGCATCGGCCACTTGATGTAGCCATTTTCCACCAAATTCCACAAATCTTGCAATTTGAAGAGAACCTTCATCTGGACAGACCAGTTGTTGAAGTTTTTTCCATTCAACTTTGGAAGTTGCAATTGAACGGAACTAGTAGATGCCATTTCTAGCTCTGATACCAAATGTTGGAACCAAAATACTAAAGAAAAATGGCAACGTTTGGAAAATTTTGGAATGAGGCACGAATGAATACTGGAGGAGAACAATAGAAATGGAAATGCTTGCTAGTGGATTCAGGGGTGCATTTACAAGTCTGAACTCCTCAATCTTTTTAAAGAGATTGAGCACATACATAGAAGACAAACATTAAATGAGGCACAACCAAAAAGTCTACAACAATACAAGAAAGTCTACAATAGGAAGAAAAAAGAGAGCATAAAGCAAAAAGCAATGTCTGCAAGACAAGTCTTCTACAGCACAAATAGCACCCTTCAACAAGGCATGCATTAATGAATGAGAGAAAAATTGGACGTAGAACCTTCTCTCCTTTCCTTTCTTTTCCAAAGTCCTCTGTAGTAGCATTTATGAGGAAAGAACAAATGAGCTTCACTTTTGACTTTGGAATCCTCTTTGCAGAAGTTGTTTGTTTTGTTCTTTCCATTTGTCTTCATGTAGCAAGACATGTGCAAACGAAGTAAGTCTTCAATAATCAATTTTATATTATTCTAACACCCTGCAGTTCTATCCATCCTCAGGCTAATCAGATCGGCTCTTCGTCGATTTAATTCTTTCGAGTTAATCTAGTTCCGTAATCCTAATAGCTTCAGTCGACTTCGTATACTTAGTCACTCGGCCTCCCTGATGGCAGGTACTGATGGACAATCCGCATATTCCGTACGCTTCGATTCTAAAGCGGTACCAGGCAAAAGCAGAGCACTTCACATGTGCCTGCGTGCAGAAGAACAACGGCTACAATGTCGACAGGACTCAAGGTCAGCCGCTCTCTCTCTCTCTCTCTCTCTCTTCTCCAGTTCTTCATGTGGCTTTAGCTACTTCCGCATGAAAGCATCTGATGGATTTTCAAGTTTACAGATGCGCCTATGTGACGATTTATTGTTCCGTGATTCTCAGGTGGGTTGATGTACGTGCACGAGTGGAACAACATGCGGTACGTGCCTTCTGCATCGTTCCTTCTCTCTGTTTACTTGTCCGCGTCGAAGGCCAAGGTCACGTGTCCGGACGGGGAAGTTCAGCCTCTGGATCATCTCAACTTTTTGCCAAGTCTCGGGTTTCCACATACCAAGTTTCTTACTTACCAAGGAACATCAGTAACTAGTTGAGCATCAAATGTCATCGACGAGAATGCGCTCTAGTCATAAGCGTCCTAGTTTGCCAAGAAACTCGATACGCTTTCACATTCATTTTGTGATATCAGAGTTCTCAAAGTATGAAACCAGAACATTGTCCCCTACTTTATAAACCAAAAAAAAAAAAAACTTCAAAAAAGAAGAAAGGAAAACAGACGCGGGAGGGGCTCGCCGCCCTAGGGTCGGTGGGGTGCCGGCCACCCTCGCCCAATGCCTCTGGACCTCAGTTCAGTTCAAGTCCCCCTTTTTCTTTTTTTTAACTTGACTTCTTGAGTTGATAATACGGGACTGCAGTTATGTTTTCAGAGTTGGCAATTGTTCAATATCTGTTCTAGACGAGTAGATACTCTACGTAGACCAATTGCATGGCTTGCTTTTTATGCCATTTGTCAAGAATAGAGATGTGGTCTTCTCTGGGTGTAAATAGTTCTGTTTGGTTTGGATTTCCTATTTTTACCTTACTTATTAGAACTGAATTGAAGAATGGGTGATCAAAAATAGAGATTTTAAGTTGATGTTCAATTTTTCTGAACAATTTCGGTTCGGATCGGTTAATCGGAAAAGTTAACATATAGTTTTTGGTTATTCAAATCGAAAATGCAAGAAATTTCAGTTCGGTCCGAATTTGACACCCTTAGCCTATGGTACTGATTTTCTTAACATTAATGTGAAATTCTCAAAGTGGAAATAATATAATTTTGTACGGAAAAAGTGATGTTGGGGCTCTGCATTAAGTGCACAATTCGAAATCTCAAATATCCACATGAACTATGGTTTCTAGACTAGGCTTCTAGACAAGTACGTACTCTTCGTAAAGAGGATGGAAGAAGGCACAGATGAGATATCGGTATCGATTTCCTTACGAGTCTATGTTCTTGATTGTGCTTTCTTCATAGCTCATGCGTTATTGGATGGTTGGATTTTCCTTCTTCCATCTATCTGCTCTCATTTACCTTGCCTTCAACTTACGTACACTCAAAAATTCTGAAGGAAGTGGCAACACACGAATAGAAGATGAGATTTCAGTTCCTTTATTTATATCTCATCGCACAAAATTGATAAATTCCAGAGACAAAATTGCAAAGTCTGAAAGATAAGTCGTCCTCCCAACTTGAAAGTGGAAAGAACCGCTTCAAACATATCACTTTTTCTTTCCCACTTTTCTTAAGCTTTTATTTCCTGATGACAGTTCAAAGATTGCCAGCTTTTCAATGCACATAAAGCCTACTTTCCCTGAAAGATCTCCAGAAAGATGAGGTCAGGTTGTCAAATTATGAACTCAGAGCATTGTCCCCACTTAAATCACTCATTCTTGCATTTTAGGGTGCCAAAGTTCAAAGCGATTGTGAGGATTGACTATAATGCTCATCAAAGTTCGCTACCACAGAAGATGGACTGACGAAAAAAAGAGGGATCGGTTTAAAAGGCTGAAGGACCGTTTTGACAAATGAGTAAAGACCCTCAATATGTACATTTTGCTTAAGTACATCTCAATATTCACAGAGCAAAAGAAAAAACAGCAAAATTTCCATTCTATGGGCTGAAATGCGGAACTTGGAAAAACAACGGCTTGAGCATTTAAACTTAACAAGATGACACATAAATGAGATGGGATGACTAAGCAAGACGCAGCTAGGGCACACCCAATGGGTTAGTTATGGAGCTAAGAACGAAGGCTGCAGAGTTGCACCAACTTTCAAATGCACCAATTTCCACTTCGAACATTTGGTCCGTTCTGCAGTGCAAGGATGGGGAAAGATGTCGAATGACAAAAGCTGTTGTCCTGTCTCCTCCTCCTTGATGTGCTTTCCTTCATGTATGTTCTCCAAATGATGTTGTTCCGGAATCTGTGAGTGAGTAAAGATGTCCATAATTCCAAAAAAGAAGAGAGAAAACAAACACCACGATGAACCTGGGAAGGGCAAATGGCCGAGTTCAGGAAGGAGGTCGTCAGCCTGAACCGGATGGACCACCCACTGCGGGCCAGCTGCTGGGGCACTGACTACATCCTCAAGGCTCGCCCGCAACCCGGATGTTGTCCGGGTTCAGGTACACACACCACATACATATATAGCCCCATTCGCCTGGCGGGTGCCGAGCTGGCATGCCTCTGGATGGTCGGGGTTCGAAATGAAAAAGGCAGTCAGATGGATCCCACCATGTGAACTCCCGAAGATCGACCCGAATTCTTCATGTCGCTCCATTTGATTTATCGTCACACTGGTGTTGGTTGACCAAACTCACGTCTATATACAACGGCTGGTTAGTTGAGTAGTCTTCATTTATCTCAACAACCTTTTCATATTTCAACAGAGCCTCCACGATTTTGCTTCCATCAAGCTTAAGAATTCATTCGGTTTTACCAGGTGGGCGACCACAATTAGGACCACCAGTATTGCTGGGAGCGAGCCGAGGACATGACGACCCCTAGAACCGCTTACGAGCTCAACCATGAGAATCCCGGCTTGGACCTCACTGGTGAGACAGCCGCCGCCTTGGCAGCGGCCTCCTTGGCTATCCGGACTTACAGCTCCTCCTATTCTGAACTCCTCTTAGCCCACACGAAGCAAAGTGAGTCAGCTCTCTCTCTAAAGCAATGGAGGCGAAACTGCTGATGCGATTTCAATGATATTTCTGATCTCACGCTAATCAGTATGCTAAAGCAAGCAAGTGCACATAAATGGCGCAGCTGTTCTTGTTCACAGATAGATTCAGAGGCCAATACAACGACTCAATCTGAGTCCACCCCGCAGTTCATCCATCCCGAGGGTATTCAGTAAGCCAAAAAAAGATCCCTTTTTTAACATATAATTGTTCGTGATTACATTTTAATTTGACTAAATATCGGTATTTCAAGATTTATTCACCTGTTTATCAACTTTTGAATGTAGAAGGACGAGCTGTCGTGGGGGGCAACATGGCTGTACAGAGCAACAGGCGACCAAACGTACTTGAAATATGCAATTGACAATGCAGGGTCGATGGGTGGGATCAGCTGGGGAGTGAAAGAGTTCTCCTGGGACACCAAATGTGCTGGTGTCCAAGTCCTCCTCTCGAAGGTAAATGCTCATTAGAGCCGGCGGGCGACCAGGCCCCACTAGCTTGACTTTGGCGCTAGGTCCCAACATTTCAATGTGCGTTCGGGGCTATGGGCGGGCTAGGATAACACATTAGACCCACCTTTCGATCCTAGCTCAGCCGGGACTTAGCCAATGATCGCATTTGAGATAGCTCACTTCCTGGATTTTTCAGTTTTAATTCGCATCATCATGTAGCCATAGCTAGTTTTAATACAGCGCGTGTCTAATCCGGCACCTCCTATGCAAGAGTGATCAAACTGATGCATCAGCTTCACGAAGATTAAAGACCGGCTCTTCGTTGATTTGATTCTTTCGAGTCATTCTAGTTCCATAATCCCAATAGCGTAAGTTAATTTCGTGTACTTAGTCACTCGGCCTCTCTGATGGCAGGCGCTGATGGACAACACGTATAGTCCGTATGCTTTGATTCTAAAGCAGTACCAGGCAAAAGCAGAGTACTTCACATTTGCCTGCGTGCAGAAGAATGACGGCTACAATGTCAACAGAACTCCAGGTCGGCCGCACAGTCTCTCTCTCTTCTAGTTCTTCAAATGGCTTGCGCTACTTTTGCATGAAAGCATCTGATGGATTTCGAGTTTACAGACGCGCCTATGTGATGATTCATTGTTCTGCGATCCTCAGGTGGGTTGATGTACATGCACGAGTGGAACAACATGCAGTACGGGTCTTCTGCATCATTCCTTCTCTCTGTTTACTCTGGCTACTTGTCCCCGTCGAAGGCCAAGGTCCCACGTCCGGACAGGGAAGTTCAGCCTCAGGATCTTCTCAACTTTGCCAAGTCTCAGGTATCCACATTCCAAATTACTTGTTTACCAAGGAACATCAATAATTAGTTGATTACTGAATGTTATCGACCAGAATGCGCTTCAGCCATATGCGTCTTTCCCAATTTTTTCCAAACTGACGCTATTCTCGATCGAATCCTGCAGGGCGATTATATCCTTGGGAAGAATCCTAAGTCTATGAGCTACCTGGTGGGATATGGACAGAGTCATCCCATGCATGTTCATCACAGAGGCGCTTCCATTGCCCCTATCTCTGTCCTGCAATCTCCAGTTGGATGCGTGCAAGGCTTCGACGCCTTGAGCAAATAAGCACTTCGGAAGCCCTATGTGAGGATAAATTAACCCGAGAATAACCTTATACAGTAAAGAAGTATGGAAAACAAACAAAAGGACTGAAATAGTGTAGAAGCTAGACCTACCAATAGGAAAGGTGGCATGACATCCATAAAAACAATGGATTTTGAGGGCTCAAACGACAGCAAACCAGTGAGTCTATCGCATTGAGCAAAGCACTCGAAACTAATTTCCCATATTGGTATTATGAGTCTTGTAACTCCTTCAAGATAAAAAGTCAAGGCCTATTTATCAGATAAAATTAGCGACAATATTTAATGCTTTCTCGGAAAACATGTTCCTTTATAAGCTTTTCGCGAAACAAAGGCACCAATTGTTCTGCGCCACTCCAACGCAGCCATAATAACTGATTCAGAGGGTACATATAGCACCCATTAACACATTCGGAAAGGCCTGACAGCATATCACCTTTTAGCAGAGAGTGGATTACCCGTGCAGCAGAAAGAAAGTCATGAAGATCAACCTCGATGACGAGCAGGAAATTTGGCTCAAGAAGAATGGGTTTGCGCTGGTGGTCGTTGCAGGCCTGACGGCGATGATGTCTTGGCGGGTGGGTCTCAGCCCTCCCCTGTCCATCGTGGCCGGCAACAACGGCGTAGACTGCTCCAACTTCATCGTGGCCGTCGACACGTACAAGTAGCCAGAGTAAACAGAGAGAAGGAACGATGCCGGAGAAATGTCATGTTGTTCCACTCGTGCATGTACATCAACCCACCTGAGGATCACAGAACAATGAATCGTCACATAGGCGCATCTGTAAACTCGAAATCCATCAGATGCTTTCATGCAAAAGTAGCTCAAGCCATTTGAAGAACTTGAAGAGAGAGAGAGACTGCGGCCAACCTGGAGTCCTGTTGACATTGTAGCCGTCATTCTTCTGCACGCAGGCACATGTGAAGTACTCTGCTTTTGCCTGGTACTGCCTTAGAATCGAAGCATACGGACTATATGGGTTGTCCATCAGGCACCTGCCATCAGAGAGGCCGAGTGACTAAGTACATGAAATTGACTTAAGCTACTGGGATTATGGAACTAGATTGACTTGAAAGAATCAAATCGACGAAGAGCCAGTCTTTAATCTTCGCGAAGCTGATGCATCAGTTTGATCATTCTCGCATAGGAGGTGTCGGATTGGACACGTGCTGTATTAAAAGTAGCTACGGCTACATGATGATGTGAATTAAGACTGGAAAATTCAGGAAGTGAGCTGTCTCAAATGCGATCATTGGCCAAGTCCCGGCTGAACTAGGATTGAAAGGTGGGTCTAATGTGTCATCCTAGCCCGCCCATAGCCCCGAACGCAGATTGAAATGTTTGGACCTAGCCGCCAAAGTCGAGCTGGTGGGGCCTGGCCGCCTGCTGGCTCTAATGAGCATTTACCTTGGAGAGGAGGACTTGGACACCAGCATATTTAGTGTCCCAGGATAACTCTTTCGCTCCCCAGCTGATCGCACCCATCGACCCTGCATTGTCAATTGCGTATTTCAAGTACGTTTGGTCCCCTGTTGCTCTGTACAGCCATGTTGCCCCCCACAACAGCTCGTCCTTCTACATTCAAAAGTTGATAAACAGGTGAATAAATCTTGAAATACCGATATTTAGTCAAATTAAAATGTAATCACGAACAATTATATGTTAACAAAAGGATCTTTTTTTTGGCTTACTGAATAGCCCAGGGATGGATAGAACTGCTGGGCGGACTCAGATCGAGTCATTATATTGGCCTCTGAATCTATCCGCGGACAAGAACAGCTGCACCATTTATGTGCACTTGCTTGCTTTAACTGTTGATTAGCGTGAGATCAGAAATATCATTGAAATCGCATCAGCAGTTTCGCCTCCATTGTTTTAGAGAGAGAGAGCTGACTCACTTTGCTTCGTGTGGGCTAAGAGGAGTTCAGAGTAGTAGGAGCTGAAAGGCCGGATAGCCAAGGAGGCCGCTGGCAAGGCCGCAGCTGTCTTGCCAGTGAGGTTCGAGCTGGGATTCTCGTGGTCAACCTTGTATGCGGTTCTAGGGGTCGTCATGTCCTCGGCTCGCTCCCAGCAATAGTGGTCTGAATTGCGGTTGCCCACCTGGAAAAACCGAATGAATTCTTAAGCTTGATGGAAGCAAAATCGTCAAGGCTCTGTTGAAATATAGAAAAGAAGGTTGTTCAGAGAAATCAAGACTTTACTCAACTAACTAGCCATTGTGTATTTGCGTGAGTTTGGTCAACAAACACAAGTGTGACGATAAATCAATTGGAGTGACGTGAATTCGGGTTGATCTTCGGGAGTTCACATGGCGGGATCCATCCGACTACCTTTTTCATTTCGAATCACCATAGCGAGCAGAGAGGCTCACCCCGACCATCCAGAGGGGTGCCGGTCGGCACCCCCAGGCGAATGGGCTATATATGTATGTGGTGTGTGTACCTGAGCTCAGAGATCATCCGGGTTGCGGGCGTGCCTTGAGGATGTAGTCGATGCCCCGGCGGGTGGCCTGTAGCGCGTGGTCCATCCAGTTCAGGCCAGCGACCTCCTTCGTGAACTCGGTTATCTGCCCTTCCCAGGTTCATCATTTTTTTTTGGGGGGGGGATTATGGATATCTTTACTCACTCACAGATTCCGAACCACATCCGATTCCAATGTGGAGAACATACATGAAGGGAAGCACATCAAGGAGGAGGAGACAGGATAACAGCTTTCATCATTTGACATCTTTCCCATCCTTGCACTGTCACATCCCAAATCCTATAAGGACAAGGGGGTGACACGGCCGTCCTTCTTGCCCGAAGAACGCAGCCTTAGACTACCCCAAAAAATTTCAGCTCCCAAGAGTATCCGCGCTCACTCTATCAGTTGCTAACTGAGAGACCTGAAAAACATGAAGATTAGAGGAGTGAGCTACCACGGCTCAGTAAGTAACACATTTCTTCCAAGCGGATCGGGAAATCACTATGCACCTTTACAATACCAATACAATCCACTTTGAACATAATATATATACATACTACAAATATCTCAAGAAAAACAACAAAGTAGGTACCAATGGTCGAATCCACTGGTCAATCTCATCAAGCACATGCCAAGGGTCTATCCCATTGGCTAAACTCGTCAAAACACGGGTCAACGGTCCATTCCACCGACCAAACTCAAATCAAAATGTCAATGGTCTACTCCATTGACCAAGCTCAGACTCAAATGTCCAACCATGGTCACGCTTAACGCCCATGACGAGACGACCAAGATTCCCCCCTTGGTTAGGTCTCCACCTACTATAAGCTGGTGGCTCGGCCCACAAGAATATCCTAGGCTAGTATGCGCATACCTACACACCCTTCAGGGTTCACAGAGACATTGAGCATCAACTAATAACCACAAATCTCCAATAATCCACAATAGAATCAGAATCCTTTCACAATTCAAGCATTTAATGAATATTGAAACGCTTAACATAAACCAGAAAATTTCCAAGGTCCTTTGATAAAGGTTTCACAAACCACTTTCAGGCAAATATCTCAACAAAGGACAATTCCCTCATTTAAACAACAAATGGTAGTGAAAACCCGATCCTATTTTCATGCATCAAAGAATGCTATTTTTCAACTAATAGCATATATTACCCATAGTATCTTTCAAATATGAGTTTAAAATACAAGGAAGAAACATGTCACTCACCTGAGAAGAGCCAAAAACCAACTAAGCCCTTATTTGAGCCGACGTACTTAAATTCCTAACAATTAATTCAAAATAATATCAAAGATCGAGTAAATGGACATTCTAAAGAATGACTTGGCTATACTACGCCTATTTGTCAATAAAACGACACCTACGTGCCAACGGAAAGCTCGTCTCAAACGGAAACCTATTGTTATCCGCGATACACGGACACGCACTCAACTTTGTCGCCCCATAACTTCCTCCACAAAACTTGGTTTCTAGCCCACTTATAGTCATTAGAAAGCCCTTTCGATGCACTACAACAACCCCATAACGGCCATCTCAAAACCTCGCCGGAAACAGCAGAAAATCAGTCTCGAAGCTACTGATCGCTACAGTGACAGAATGCGCGCCAAACTTCAAAAATCCGTTCCGGACAAACCGTAAGCTCAAATTCAATTCCGCAAAATGCTATAGCTTCACAACATCCTAAAGTATCATTCCCATAAAAATTTTCAGCTCAATGACTCAAAAATCGGACCTCGCCACACAAATCTCCATAAACTCCGAATTTCAAACCCTAGTTGCTATTAATCCTTTCCAAGGATGATTAGAAGCCTTAATCACTTACCGACGCCGTAGGATAGTGTTAAGTTAGCTTGGTGAGTCATCCGGATCATGGGTGCGCCAAAAATTCTTCCATTTTGCCCCTTTTTCCTTCTCTTTCTCTTCTCTCCCGTTTCTGCTTCTGCTCTGTTTTTCTATTCTGTTTTGCTTCTGTCTTCAGCACTCCACGCAGCAAAAATAAGGGGAAAGAAGATGGGCTGGGCTGGGCTGGTTTTTAAAAGGAAAAAGGGATGGGCTGACTCTTGACCCATATGTTACATGCACCGCAGAACGGACCAAACGTTCGAAGAGAAATTCGGTGCAGCCCTGCAGCCTTCATTCTTAAGCTCCATAACTAAACCTGTTCGGTGTGCCCTAGTCTAGAACATAACCGCAGTCACAGAATTCATAAGTCAATTCAAAAAAAAAAAAAAACAGGAGACCTTGAAAAGGAGACCGAATGATACTGAGGAACAATTTCTTCTCTTAACTTGCCATATTTCTCACTCTTGTATGCTGCAAGGCACACTCAGGAGAACTGATGGTCGAGCAACCCGCACGAGATGCTGTCTTGGTGCTTCAACGTCGAGGCGTAAGATCTTCTCCACGTGACCATCTTCCTGACCCCGTGGATCGTCTTCAGCATCAGGCCTGTCGTCTATCACACCCCAAATCCTGAAGGGACAAGGGAGTGACACGGCCGTCCTTCCTGCCCGAAGAATACCGCCTTAAAATACACTCACATATCCAGCTCCCAAAAGTCCCCACGATGGCGCTCTCGCTCTAACGGCCACTACCTGAAGGACCTGAAAATATAATAAGAGGAAAGGAATGAGCTACCACGGCTCAGTAAGTAACACATTTCTTCCAAGCGGATCGAGAAATCACTATGCACCTTTATAATACCAATATAATCCACTTTGAACATAATATATATACATACTACAAATATCTCAAGAAAACAACAAAGTGGGTACCAATGGTCGAATCCTTTGGTCAATCTCATCAAGCACATGCCAAGGGTCTATCCCATTGGCTAAACTCGTTAAAACACGAGTCAACGATCCATTCCACCGACCAAACTCAAATCAAAATGTCAATGGTCTACTCCATTGACCAAGCTCAGGCTCAAATGTCCAACCATGGTCACGCTTAACGCCCATGACAAGACGACCAAGATTCCCCCATTGGCAAGGTCTCCACCTACTATAAGCCGGTGGCTCGTCCCACAAGGATATCCAAGACTAGTATGCGCATACCTACACACCCCTCAGAGTTCACAGAGACATTGAGCATCAACCAATAACCACAATTCTCCAATAATCCACAACAGAATCAGAATCCTTTCACAATTCTAGCATTTAATAAATATTGAAATGCTTAACATAAACCAGAAACTTTCCAAGGTCCTTTGATAAAGGTTTCACAAACCACTTTCAGGCAAATATCTCAACAAAGGACAATTCCCTCATTTAAACAACAAATGGTAGTGAAAACCCGATCCTATTTTCATGCATCAAAGAATGCTATTTTTCAACTAATAGCATATATTACCCATAATATCTTTCAAATATGAGTTTAAAATACAAGGAAGAAATATGTCACTCATCTGAGAAGAGCCAAAAACCAACTAAGCCCTTATTTGAGCCGACGTACTTGAATTCCTAACAATTAATTCAAAATAATATCAAAGATCGAGTAAATGGACATTCTAAAGAATGACTTGGCTATACTACGCCTATTTGTCGATAAAACGACACCTACGTGCCAACGGAAAGCTCGTCTCAAACGGAAACCTATTGTTATCCGCGATACACGGACACGCACTCAACTTTGTCGCCCCATAACTTCCTCCACAAAACTTGGTTTCAAGCCCACTTATAGTCATTAGAAAGCCCTTTCGATGCACTACAACAACCCCATAACAGCCGCCTCAAAACCTCGCCGAAAACAGCAGAAAATCAGTCTCGAAGCTACTGATCGCTACAGTGACAGAACGCGTGCCGAACTTCAAAAATCCGTTCCGGACAAATCGCAAGTTCAAATTCAATTCTGCAAAATGCTATAGCTTCACAACATCCTAAAGTATCATTCCCATAAAAATTTTCAGCTCAATGACTCAAAAATCGGACCTCGCCACACAAATCTCCATAAACTCCGAATTTCAAACCCTAGTTGCTATTAATCCTTTCCAAGGATGATTAGAAGCCTTAATCACTTACCGACGCCGTAGGATAGTGTTGAGTTAGCTTGGTGAGTCGTCCGGATCATGGGTGCGCCAAAAATTCTTCCATTTTGCCCCTTTTTCCTTCTCTTTCTCTCCTCTCCCGTTTTCGCTTCGCTCTGTTTTTCTATTCTGTTTTTGCTTCGTCTTCAGCACTCCACACAGCAAGAAGAAGAAAAAAAATAAGGTGGGCTGGGCTGACTTAAAGGGAAAAAGGCTGGGCTGGTTTGGGGCCCATATATTATAGTATTTGTAAGGACCTGGGGCTCGCTGAGTAATATTGTCCGCTTTGAAAATTGAGACCCGCACGGCTTTAAAACGCGTTACTCAGGGAAGAGGGATCCCAGCCTTATAAACCATCCCAAGACTCCCCCCTAAGCGATGTGGGACAAGAGACATGCCCACCCCTCCCTTGCGCACGTCCGAGGACCGGAGGCGCGGACGCACCGCCATCCCTCCTCCCCGCGCACCGTCGCCCGGGTCATTACATTCTCCCCCCCTTCTGGGCACAGCGTCCTTGCTGTGGCCCCACACGCTGTCGGGAGTCGGCTCTGATACCATTTGTAAGGACCTGGGGCTCGCTGAGCAATATTGTCCACTTTGGACCGAGACCCGCACGGCTTTAAAACGCGAACGTGCGCAAGGGAGGGGTGGGCATGTCTCTTGTCCCACATCGCTTAGGGGGGGAGTCTTGGGATGGTTTATAAGGCTGGGATCCCTCTTCCCTGAGTAACGCGTTTCACACATGCTTCCGCTGTGCTGAGAACAAAGCCTTGAGGGAAAAGACCGTGGCTGGGATGGCGATGCGTTCGCGCCAGGGCCGGTGACCCAAAGAGGACAATATTGGGCTGGGTTGAGGGATGACAGTGCGGCTGCGCCTCTACCCCAGACAACGCATTTTAAAGCCGTGCGGGTCTCGGCCCAAAGCGGACAATATTACTCAGCGAGCCCTAGGTCCTTACAAATGGTATCAGAGCCGACTCCCGACAGCGTGTGGGGCCACGGCGAGGACACTGTGCCCAGAAGGGGGGGAGAATGTAACGACCCGGGCGACGGTGCGCGGGGAGGAGGGATGGCGGTGCGTCCGCGCCTCCGGTCCTCGGACGTGCGCAAGGAAGGGGTGGGCATGTCTCTTGTCCCACATCGCTTAGGGGGGGAGTCTTGGGATGGTTTATAAGGCTGGGATCCCTCTTCCCTGAGTAACGCGTTTCACACATGCTTCCGCTGTGCTGAGAACAAAGCCTTGAGGGAAAAGACCGTGGTTGGGATGGCGATGCGTTCGCGCTAGGGCGGGTGACCCAAAGAGGACAATATTGGGCTGGGTTGAGGGATGGCAGTGCGGCTGCGCCTCTACCCCAGACAACGCGTTTTAAAGCCGTGCAGGTCTCGGCCCAAAGCGGACAATATTACTCAACGAGCCCCAGGTCCTTACATCGTCTGCTCCACGGGGAGCAGACCCACCAAGCCCATCGACACAAGCAACACAGCGAGTCCAGCTTGTATCATCTTGCCAATCAAAATCAGTTGATCGGGAGGCATCATAGCTGTTACTATGTTTGGCTCAAATTGGAATCTAGTTCGTCGTGGTCACACATGCTACGATCTATCGTAGCAGGTGTGATGGCAAATTCGTCTCGAGCCAAATAGATCGTTGCAGGTTCATTCTTTATGAATCAAGTACCAGGTGCATTGCCTGACAGCGACAGCCTAAATTCCAATTCGTCTCGAGCCAAATATCCTGCTCATCATCAAGGTTGATCTTCATAACATTCTGCTGCTCATCATCGTGGTTGATCTTCACTCTTATTACATATCTTACCACTGGTTCGTGAAGACTCTCATGGGAATGATCGTAGCCTGCATGGCGGTTAGCTACACCTACGTACTCATAGCTTCAATGCCTCGCAGAGCTTCTGCCCTGATGTCGAAGCCGCAAGTTCAGTTCTCCTGAGTGTGCCTTGCAGCAGTTGCCCGGCTTGCTTTGCAGTCGCACATGTAATAAGATGGGTAATAAGAGTGAGAAATATGGCAAGTTAAAGAATAAATTGTTTCTCAGTATCATTCGGTCTCCTTTCATTTCAAGTTCCCCTGCTTCTTCTTTTTTTAAACTTGACTTCTCGAATTGATGAATTCGCCGGCCTCCTGGGTCACCCCCTCCCCATCACCTCCGACAGTGGCCCTTGCTGGTTCCGGTTCCGGTTCTGGCTCACCAGCGAAATGGCAGCTCTGCAGGAGTCGTTCAGATTTTAGCCGAAAATCGGGAAATAATTGCATTTTCTTGTAAAACATTTTCTAGAAACACTCTATTTTTTCCGAAACGAAAGGGTTAAATGAGTTATCGCAATACCCGTCGCTATTCAAAGGAAAACTTTTCGGAAAACTTTCCCAACGGCACGTCGTAGAACACTGTTCTGTTATTCCGCCAATTGCTTTCCGCCAAACAAATGCACCCCTGCTTTTTCCGCCAATTGTCCTTGGCGAAACTAACGCAACCTTAATAACTGATTCAGAGGGGGTATATATAACACCCATCGACACGTACTGAAAGGTCTGACAGCATATCACCTTTTAGCAGAGTGTGGATTACCGTGCAACAAAATGTTATAAAAATCAACCTCGATGATGAGTAGGATATTTGGCTCGAGATGAATGGTAATCTAGGTCACCGCCATGACACCGACTACGATCGTACAACTGCTAATCGTAGCTGGTGTGATGGTGACGACCTAGATTCCCAGTCGTAAGCTACCATTGATGACGATTTGCTTCCGTCCCTAGACTTATCCCATATTTGGGATAAACCAACCCTCCGGTGTCAACTGTGGCCGGTAATAATGGGGTAGACTTATCGCAATTCTTGCTGCTTAACACAGTTTGGTTTGTTTCATCCCTCACCGTCATGATGATACTCACGAGCGGCCTCCCTTTGAGTTGTCTCTACTGGGTTGTGATGGTACTCATGGGGATCATCCTCACATGCATGGCGCTCAGCTTTAGCAACATAGTAACAGCTATGATGCCTCCCGATCAACTGATGTCGATTGGCAAGATGATACGAGTCGGACTCACTGTGTTGTTTGTGTCGATGGGCTTGTGGGTCTGCTCCTCGTGGAGCAGAAGACAGGCCTGATGCTGAAGACGATCTGCGGGGTCAGGAAGATAGTCACGTGGAGAAGATCTTCCGCCTCGACGTCGAGACAGCATCTCATGTGGATTGCTCGACCCTCAGTTCTCCTGAGTGTGCCTTGCAGCATGCAAGAGTCGCCCAGATTGCACACGTAGTAAGATATGTAATAAGAGTGAGAGGTATGGCAAGTTAAGAGAAGAAATTGTTTCTCAGTATCATTCGGTCTCCTTTCAGTTCAAGTTCCCCTGTTTTTTTTTTTTTTTTTGACTTGACTTCTCGAGTTAATGAATTATGTGACTGCAGTTATGTTTTCGGAGTTAGCAATTATTCAATATCTGTTTTGGATGAGGATGTACTCTTCGTAGACTGGGTTTAGTTATGGAGGTTAAGAATGAAGGCTGCAGAGATTGCACCGACTTCCAGTTCGAACGTTTGGTCCGCTCTGCAGTGCAAAGATGGGAAAGATGCCGAATGACAAAAGCTGTTGTCCTGTCTCCTCCTCCTTGATGTGCTTCCCTTCATGTACGTTCTCCAAATGATGTTGTTCCGGAATCCGTGAGTGAGTAAAGATGTCCATAATTCCAAAAAAGGAGAGAAAACAAACACCATGATGAACCTGGGAAGGGCAAATGGCCGAGTTCAGGAAGGAGGTCGCCAGCCTAAACCGGATGGACCACCCGCTGCAGGCCACCAGCTGGGGCACCAACTACATCCTCAAGGCTCGCCCGCAACCCAAACGTTCTCCGGGGTCAGGTACTGTCACGCCCCGACCCTCGAGCACGCGATGATCCCATTTTCTTTCTTGCGGTCATTTGAATGCGACGTCCTAGGACGCGTCGCCGACCATTCTTTTTATCTTTCAATTAAGCACATGCGGAAGCGATAATTACTCCCCGTACAATTTAACGAATTGGGATAGCTAGGAAAACAAACAGAAACACAATCAATGATACCAGTTTATTCATCTTCTGATTAACCTTAAGAAGTCTACACATACATGCCCTTACCACGGGCTACTTCCTACAGAGCCAACCGAACAAATAGGCCAGGGTTAATCTACTTCTTCCAAAACGCACCACTTGTCGAATATGCCTCCAACGGACCTACAAATGGTTATTCAATAACCAGTGAGATATAAATCTCAGCGAGTTCTTGCCCTAATCCCTGGCTAGGACACCAACTTGCCTCGGGGTACCTATGGCACGGTCTAATACCTCAAGTAGGTCAATAGCAGAACAACCATACATCTTAGGCAATGACTTAATACAATCAATACTATCGTGAGCACATCGACAAGCAATCGACTCGCAAGCGACCTTACTCGGGCATGCCATACCCTGCACGGCAAATACACATGCAATTCACCAATATGCATTATTGCACTCTCAGCATTACATTAAACAATCACACTCGAGTCGTATCGCAGGCGATCTCACTTGGTCATTGCCACACTCTGCACGGTACTAACTCAGGCGTATCAAAAACAGTGCAACAAGCACAAATATACTCAGAACACAATGTCAACTTGTCTCTCATGCACTCTTGCACTCATGCGCGTTCCAAATATGCACATCCATCAGTGACGCTTTCCCCGAAATCCATCGAGTATCCGAAATCCATCGGTCGCGTCTTTGCTCTACCTTTTCCCCGCGTAAACACGCCTCAAGGCACGATCTCCTCTGCCTCCCCGTGTAAACACACCTCAGGGTTCTACCTTTTCCTCGTGTAAACACACCTCAGGGCTCTACCTTTTCCCCGTATAAACACACCTCAGGGCACAATCACTCTGCCTCCCCGTGTAAACACACATCAGGGCTCAAGTGGACTCATAAGCACACGTCATAATCCGCACATGACATGCATGAAGTCCACATACGAAGCAATAAGTATTCCACATATTATTCATGAATCGCCACATTGCGATAATCCAATAATCAGCAAATTTCATAGGAAAATACCACATAATTCCTGGAATATACGTGCTTCAATCAATAAGGCATAAATATGCAATCATCAATTCAATCAATTATTGCCTCAGACAATATTCATCTCACAATAATGTGACGACCGATAATTCTCATAAATCACTAATTACCACAATTACTTATCGCAAAGTAATTAATCCAAACAACAATCCAACATGCTTTCATAATAACAACACGTCAAATAATTCCCACAATTTAATTATAAATAAACCGCATTATTTATAATTAAACTATATTCGATTATTATTAAAATAAATAATAATAATTTCGAATTTCAATAAATACTAATAATTCCAAATTTCCACAATTAATATTAACTCCGAATTTCCACAAATACTAATAATTCCGAATTTCAATAAATACTAATAATTCCAAATTTCCACAATTAATATTAACTCCGAATTTCCACAAATACTAATAATTCCGAATCTCAATAAATAATAATTATTTCTGGATTTAATAAATAATATAGTAATTTCGGAATTTAATAAATAATAACTATTTTCGGAATTTAATAAGTAATATTTATTTTCGGAATTTAATAAATAATAATTAAAAAGAAATTATTTCTTTTTAATAAAAATAATACTAATATGGATTATTTCACTAATCCTTAATTATCCCAACTAATCGCCGTTAATTATCCTTAAACACGTTCAACCACATAAACAACCAATAATCGCAATTAACTCTAATCCGCCTCCTAACTAAAATTAACCATAATCTAATTTTCCCCTAAACGAGTTTAACGGACTAATCGAGGGTTTAGAACTTAAACTCACCGTTTAACGACGGCGAAGGCGCGGTTGCGATGGGGACGACGAGGCGGTCGCACGGGTGCCTCCGGGGTGTCGGGACGGACGACGCGGTGACCAGATCTTGGCCGAAGGCCCGCTGTCCGCGCGGCCAAGGAGGGAACCGGGGAAGAAGGTGGGCGGCCAGCAGGTCAGGGCCGGCTGGGGCTGCTCTCCGGTCGGCTGGGGGACCACGGACGGCGGTGAGGGCTGTTGCCGGAGGCTGGAGCGGCAATGCCGGTGACTGGTTTGGCTGAAACCAGAACCGAGCGAGGGAGGACGGGCGGCTGACCGGAGGTGTGAGGTGACTCCGGCGGCCAGCAGAGGAGGTGGCGGAGTTGCTGAGGCGGAGGGGAGGACAGGCGAGCGACGGCAACGGAGCTGCTGTGGTGGCGGTCGGCGGTGGCGGTGCAAAACAGAAAATGCAGCGGCAGCTCGGTCGGCGAAGGGGAAGGACAAAGCAGAAGCAAAACCGAAGAAAGAGGGGGAGAGCAGCAACGGTTGCGGTTGGGGGCGGCTCGCGGCGGCGGACGGCCGTCCTCAGGCGGTCCAACGTGCGACTGGCGACGACCGGATCTGGTCGGGTCAGACGAGGGCAGAGAGGGTCGGCCGATGACCCGCGGGCCGTCCGGCAGCCTCTCGGTGAGACGACGGAGCTGCGGGGGTGGTGGCGCGGCGACGAGCAAGCAGCGGCAACTCCGTTGCCGGCCAAGCAGAAACCGGCGAAGAAGAAGCAGCGGCAGAAGAGAGGGGAGAGAGGGCAGCGTCGACGCAGGTAAGGAGAGAGAGAGAGAGAGAGAGAGAGAGTTTGTGGGTTTGAAAAGTCAAACCTGCAGAGGAGAGAGGGAAAAAGGACAGCAAGTGGGGGAAAAGAGAGAGGGGCAAGCAGTGCAGGGGCAGAGAAAAAGAAGAGCAAGGGGGAGGGGACGTGAGGGAGAGGGGCAGGCGCGGCAGAACGGGAGGGAAAAGAGGAGAGAGAAAAGAAGAGAGGGGGTAGGCGCACGTGGGAGAGAGAGAGGGATAAGATAAAAGGAAAAACAGTGGGTCTCGGGTCCGAAATTTGGCGCGGCGGTCCTACGTCCGACGTCTACGAGAACCCGAAAAATTGGAAAATAACAAGGCCAAAGTCCAATAATTAATCCCGACATCCGAAAAGTTCGATATCCGAATTTGGATAGAAATCGCGCCAAGTCAATCAATCGCAACTCCAACGTGTCCCATACTAACGGTGGCTTTTTTTTTCCGAGTTAATCGCGCGTCCGCGAAATTTTTAAAGAAATTTCTCTCCTTCGGTTAGTAGGCTGCGTGAGTAATCGCCCGTAGCGAGACCGACTAGCAGTGCATTGACGATTATGCACTCCTAAAATCTGCCACGATTTGAAAAATTCAGGACGTCACAGGTACACACCACATACATATATAGCCTCATTCACCTGGCAGGTGCCGAACTGGCACGTGCCGAACTGGCACGCCTCTGGATGGTCGGGGTTTGAAATGAAAAAGGCAGTCGGATGGATCCCGCCATGTGAACTCCCGAAGATTGACCCGAATTCACGTCGCTCCATTTGATTTATCGTCACACTGGGTGTTTGTTGACCAAACTCACATATATATACATAAATGGTGCAGCTGTTCTCATTCGCGGATAGATTCAGAGGCCAATACGACGACTCAATCTGAGTCCAACCAGCAGTTCTATCCATCCCCAGGCTATTCAGTAAGCCAAAAAAAGATCCTTTTTTTAACATATAATTGTTCGTGATTACATTTTTATTTGACTAATTATCGGTATTTCAAGATTTATTCACCTGTTTATCAACTTTTGAATGTAGAAGGACGAGCTGTCGTGGGGGGCAACATGGCTGTACAGAGCAACAGGCGACCAAACGTACTTGAAATATGCAATTGACAATGCAGGGTCGATGGGTGGGACCAGCTGGGGAGTGAGAGTTCTCCTGGGACACCAAATGTGCTGGTGTCCAAGTCCTCCTCTCGAAGGTAAATGCTCATTAGAGCCGGCGGGCGACCAGGCCCCGCCAGCTTGACTTTGGCGGCTAGATCCGAACATTTCAATGTGCATTTGGGGCTATGGGCGGGCTAGGATAACACATTAGACCCACCTTTCGATCCTAGCTCAGCCGGAACTTAGCCAATGATCACATTTGAGATAGCTCACTTCCTGGATTTTGCAGTCTTAATTCGCATCATCACGTAGCCGTAGCTAGTTTTAATACAGCGTGTCCAATCCGGCACCTCCTACGCGAGAATGATAAAACTGATGCATCAGCTTCACGAAGATTAAAGACCGGCTCTTCGTCGATTTGATTCTTTCGAGTCAATCTAATTCCATAATCCCAATAGCTTAAGTTAATTTCGTGTACTTAGTCACTCGGCCTCTCTGATGGCAGGCGCTGATGGCAGGTGCTGATGGACAACCCGTATAGTCCGTATGCTTCGATTCTAAAGCAGTACCAGGCGAAAGCAGAGTACTTCACATGTGCCTGCGTGCAGAAGAATGACGGCTACAATGTCGACAAGACTCCAGGTCGGCCACACAGTCTCTCTCTCTCTTCGAGTTCTTCAAATGGCTTGAGCTACTTTCGCATGAAAGCATCTGATGGATTTCGAGTTTACAGATGCGCCTATGTGACGATTCATTGTTCTTTGATCCTCAAGCTGGTTGATGTACATGCACGAGTGGAACAACATGACATGTCTTCGGCATCGTTCCTTCTCGCCATTTACTCTGGCTACTTGTCCGCGTCGAAGGCCAAGGTCACGTGCCTGGACGGGGAAGTTCAGCCTCAGGATCTTCTCGACTTAGCCAAGTCTCAGGTATCCACATTCCGAGTTACTTGCTTACCAAGGAACATCAATAACTAGTTGATTACCGAATGTTATCGACCAGAGTGCAATTCAGCCATATTCGTCCTAGTTTGCCGAGAAACTTTATTTACTGTATCTTCCCGGTCTTTTCCAAACTGACGCTATTCTTGATCGAATCCTGCAAGGCGATTATATCCTTGGGAAGAATCCTAGGTCTATAAGCTACCTGGTGGGATACGGACAGAGTTATCCCCCGCATGTTCATCACAGAGGTGCTTCCATCGCCCCTATCTCTGTCCTGCAATCTCCAGTCGGATGCGTGCAAGGCTTCGACGCGTGGTTCCACCGCCCTGAAGGGAACTCGAACGTGATATATGGTGCCCTCATGGGAGGTCCGCACAAGAACGATGGGTTCTACAATGATAGGTCAAATTACGAGCAAACCTGAGCCCAGGCTTTCTGCCTGCGCTCCGCTCGTAGGCCTCTTCTCCAAGCTACAAAGTGCATACGGAGCGCCAGGTAAAAATCCTGGGATATCTGTCCAACATAACATCAAACCAGTTAGAACTGGGGGGATGCTTGAGCTGCACTCGGACTGAACTCTGTTCTAATCTTCTCTGGGTGTAGGTTCCTTTCAAGATCAGAGACCAGGGACTCCTTCAGCATCGCCTAATGAGCAGACATTCTCGAATTTTTTTCCATTATTTTCAATTGAGCTGCATGTTCTGAATTATTACATCTTTCGACTCACTTATTGTCTTAGATTACACCAATACACCGGCGTATTTTTACAAGCATAGCTCTAGGAATATACTATTTTCTTCTAACTATTAAAGCTAGAACTTCACTTCCAAGAGTGCAGATGAAGATGAACTATTCTTCTTCTAATTTTGCAGGCAGCTACTCTCAGAAAACACCACCGGCCTACACAAGTTCGAGTAACACAAACTTGTTTATCTTGTTCCCGAAGGTGATTTAAATCGAAGTACTTCAAATTTGAATGTTGTCCTTAAAACTTTTCCCAATTTGTACACAGAATCCCCTGTTCAATTCCTTCACTCAATAACAAACTCGTGGAGTCATGGAGGGGCGACGTATTTCCGACACCAGGTCGTCATCAACAACACATCGCAGAAGCCGATCTCAGATCTTAAGCTCCAGATTGAGAATCTCTCAGTCTATGGGGACTCAGCACCCTCAATACCAGGTCGTGAAACCTGGGTCGCAGTACATGTTTGTGTATGTACAAGGTGGTCCTCAAGCCAAAATTTCAGTTGTAAGCAACCATTTTTTTTTTTTTTGGTAAAGGTAAGTATAATATATATTCAACTAGGATTTACAAAAGAAGTGCATCCCGGCACCAACACGCACTCAACGGGACTATAAGTCGCTAGAGTGAGGGGGTGCCATGATCACAGAGGAAAAACAAAAGGGCTACAGATATACAGCCAAACAGGAGGGGACCTAACTATCCCACTCAAGTGTTAGCAATAAAAATACAAGGGTCAATCCCCAGCTCCGTTGTAGTCTCTTGTTTTTCGGGGTGTCAGCAACGGATTTGAAGGAAAGAGCTTTGTTCTTTACCGCCTTGATCAGGAGTTGCTTCATGAAAGGCACATTTAGATTGGATGCCCGAAAGATCAAGTCATTTCTAGATTTCCAAATAACGGAACAGAGAGCCCCAAAAGAGAATTTGACAATGTCAACATAGAAGCCTTTATTCGAAGGTCTAAAAATCCAAAGAAGGATATCTAACCAGGGAAGGCTCCTCCAAGAAATATTGCACCTAGCGGCCCAAAAGAAAGCTAGGGATGAGGAGACTTGGCATTCAAAGAAAAGTGGTTTATAGAGTCAAGCGTGATGTTACAAAATGCACATAGCACCAAAGGTAATCTATCAGAGGACATAAGCATAGCCTGGGTAGGAAGACGATTCCTAGATATAAGTCACAGGAGGAATTGGTGCCTAGGAACAATGGCTTCAGAAATTGAAAAGCGAGTTCAGAGCAGAGCTAGGAAGACCTATCTGCAATTTTCCTTATTCATGGAGAAGGATTTTCCTATTAATTGGATCGCACCTGTAACATGAAAGTTTCCTTCATCATCAAAACACCATAAATTACATTTTGCTAAAGGCCATGCCACGATGGGCATGCAATCTAACAATATGGGGGGTCGGGGTTCGGGGTGGGGGTCGGGTATGTGGCGGATGACCTAGGCAGGGCTCGAGCTCATCGGAATCAAGCAGGACTCCAGCCCTAATCGACGACCAGCCAATGAAGGAAAAAAAAAAGAAAAAATAATTAAAAAAAGTTTGTTTGACGAAAAATCTAGAAAAATGTTGAAAAATCTTTTTTGGATTTTTCGACCTTCGTAAAAATGAACCGATTATGAAGAACATTTGGCATGAGTGAAAAAAAATCTGCTAAAATAGAGGAAAATATTATCCACTCACTTTCGCTTATCTCAAATCTCTCTATCTTTCTTTTCTTCTTCTTTTTTTCCATTTAAAAAAAAATCGAATTTTTAATTTTTTTTACTTCTGTCTTGGCCGGCGACCGGTCAAAGGCGAGCCTCGTCCGAGCTCGGGCCTCGGCGAGCCTTCGTTCGTGGAATGCTCGGGCGGCGCGTGGTAGACGTCCTCCTGAGGGGGGTGCTGCCGTCATGTCGCGCACTCTCCAGCAGCGAGACAATGAAAACCACCGTGGGATCGACGACCGGTTCGCCGGCCTCCTGGTCCCCCCCGCCCCCATCGCCTCCGCCGGCGGCCCCCGCCAGTTTCGATTCCGACTCGCCGGCTAAACGGCAGCTCTGCAGGAGCCGTTCTTGCGCGGACGAGATGATACAGCGCTCGACGACCGAAGCATATGGATCGGTTTGCATGTCTGGGGGGACCGATTTGATTCGATTTCGCTACGGATTGAAGTGTAGCCGAGGATTTCAGCGAGGACGCATGGAGGACTTGGATTTCTAGGGTTTCTGCGTCGACGGAAGTTGCAGTGCACCGGGCCAGCCGAAGAAGACAAAAAGAAAGAAAAGAAAAAGAAAAAGAAATTAAATAAAAAATCGGTTTTAAAATATAAAATAAAAAAAATTATTGAAAAATGTGCATAAAAATAATTTTCTTTATCAAATAACGAAAAATATTTTCATTTTATTTTCAAATTTTAGCTCACGGGAAATAATTGCATTTTCTTTTAAAATATTTTCTAAAAACACTCTATTTTCCACTAAATAAACGGGTTAAATGAGTGGTTGCAGTACACGTCGCTATTCAAAAGGAAACTTTCCGGAAAATTTTCCCAACAGGAGCAGGTAGTTGAAGACTGTACTGTTATTCCGCCAATTGCTCTCCGCCAAACAAATGCAGCCCTGC
Organism: Corymbia calophylla; assembly: GCA_014182845.1. NCBI lineage: Eukaryota > Viridiplantae > Streptophyta > Magnoliopsida > Myrtales > Myrtaceae > Corymbia > Corymbia calophylla. The sequence goes on from CM024695.1 coordinate 7,178,846, forward strand.
TATTTCCGTCAATTGTTCTCGGCGAAACAAACGCAAACGCAATCTTAATAACTGATTCAGAGGGGGTATATATATATATATATATATATATATATATATATATATATATATATATATATATATATATATATATATATATATATATAGCATCCATCGACACCTCCTAAAAGGTCTGATGGCATATCACCTTTTAGCAGAGTGTGGATTACTTGCAGCAGAATATTATGAAGATCAACCTTGATGATGAGCAGGATATTTGGCTTGAGACGAATTGGAATCTAGGTTGTCGCCATCACCCCGGCAACAATCTATTTGGCTCGAGTCGAATTTGCTGTCACACCTGCTTCGATAGATTGTAGCAGGTGTGACGGCGACAAACTAGATTCCGCAATTCTTGCCGCTTAACACAATTTGGTTTGTTTCATCCCTCACCGACGTGATGATAGTAGCGAGCGGCCTCCCTTTGAGGCGTCTCTGCTGGGTTGTGATGGTACTCATGGGGATCATCATCACATGCATGGCTCAGCTTTAGCTACATAGTAACAGCTATGATGCCTCCCAATCAACTGATTCCGATTGCAAGATGATACAAGTCGGACTCGCTGTGTTGCTTGTATCAATGGGCTTGGTGGGTCTGCTCCCCGTGGAGCAGACGACTGGCCAGATGCTGAAGACGATTCACGGGGTCGGGAAGATGGTCACGTGGAGAAGATCTTACGCCTCAATGTCGAAGCACCAGGACAGCGTCTTGTGCGGATTGCTCGACCATCAGTTCTCCTGAGTGTGCCTTGCAGCATACAAGAGTTGCCCGGATTGCACATGTGGTAAGATGTGCAATAAGAGTGAGATATATGGCAAGTTAAAAGAAGAAATTGTTTCTCAGTATCATTCGGTCTCCTTTCAGTTCAAGTTCCCCTCCTTTTTTTTTTTATTTTTTTTACTTGACTTCTCGAGTTGATAAATTCTGTGACTGCGGTTATGTTTTTAGAGTTAGCAATTGTTCAATGTCTGTTCTAGACTAGGGCACACCGAATGGGTTTAGTTATGGAGCTAAAGAATGAAGGCTGCAGGGTTGCACCGAATTCCTCTTCGAACGTTTGGTCCGTTCTGCTGTGCAAGGATGGGAAAGATGTCAAATGACAAAAGCTGCTGTCCTGTCTCCTCCTCCTTGATGTGCTTCCCTTCATGTATGTTCTCCACATGATGTCGTTCCAGAATCCGTGAGTGAGTGAGTAAAGATGTCCATAATTCCCCAAAAAAGAAAAAGAAAAAGAACCATGATGAACCTGGGAAGGGCAAATAGCGAAGTTCAGGAAGGAGATCGCCGGCCTGAACTGGATGGACCACCCGCTGCCGGCCATCCGCTGGGCTCAGGTACACAAGCCACATACATATATAGCCCCATTCGCCTGCCAGGTGCCGAACCGGCAGGCCTCCGGATGGGCGGGGTGAGCCTCTCTGCTCGCTACCGTGATTCGAAATGAAAAAGGCAGTCAGATCCCACCATATGAATTCCCGACAATCAACCCGAATTCGCGTGGCTCCGTTTGATTCATCGTCACATTGGTGTTGGTTGACCAAACTCACGTATATATATATGCAGCGGCTAGTTAGTTGAGTAGAGTTAATTTCTCTCAACAACCTTCTTTTCTATATTTGAACAGAGCCTTGACAATTTGCGTCCATCAAGCTCAAGAATTCATTCGTTTTTCTCCAGGTGGGTGATGGCAATTCGGACCACTATTGCTGGGAGCGAGCCGAGGACGTGACGACCCCTAGAACCGCTTACAAGCTCGATACAGGAAATCCTGGCGAGACTGCCGCCACCTTGGCGGCGGCCTCCTTGGCTTTCCGGCCTTACAACTCCTAGTCCGACCTCCTCTTAGCCCACGCGAAGCAAGTGGGTCGGCTCTCTCTCTAAAACGATGGTGGCGAAACTGCAGATGCGATTTCGATGATATTTCTGATCTTACACTGATCAACATGCTAAAGCGAGCAAGTGCATATAGATTGTGCAGCTGTTCTCATTTGCGGATGGATTCAGAGGGCAATACGGCGACTCGATCCAGTCCAACTTGAAAGTGCAAAAAACCGCTTCGAACATGTCGCTCTTTCTTCACTACTTTCTTGAGCTTTCATTTCCAAATGAAGTTTGAAGGTCGCCATCTCTTTAATGCACATTTAGCTGTTTTGCTGCATAAGGAAAGGGACTGGTGATTGGTGAAAAACAGTGCCCAAAATAAGAGCTCCAAAGAGGTCATATCAGAGTTCTCAAAGTATGAAACCAGTACATTGTCCACTACTTTATAAACCAAAAAAAAGAAAGAAAGGAAAACAGAGGTGGGAGGAGCTCGCCGCCCCATCGCCAGTGGGGCGGCAGTGCTAGCCGGCGCCGGCCACCCTCGCCTAGCGCCTCTGGACCTCAGTTCAGTTCAAGTTCCCCTTTTTTCTTTTACCTTGACTTGTTAAGTTGATGAATTTTGTGATCGCAGTTATGTGTTCAGAGTTAGCAATTGTTCAATATCTGTTCTAGACGAGTATGTACTCTACGTAGAATAATTGCATGGCTTGCTTGCTATGATATTTGTCAAGAACATAGATGTTGTCTGCATTAGGTGCAAATGGTTCGGTTCAGTTCGGGTTTTCTTGAAAACTCGAATCAAAATGGTGCGATTCCGAACCAAAATCGACCGACCTGAACCGAAAACTCGATTCAATTTTTTCAATTTTTCTGTTTTCCTATTTTCGCTTTGCTTATTGGAACCGAACTGAAGAATGGATGAAAAATAAGAGAAATTTTAAGTTAATGGTTCAATTTTTGTTAAGAATTTCGGTACGGATCGATTAACTGAACCAAACTAGAAAAGTTCATGGTTATTTTTTAGTTATACGAACCAATACCAAACCGAACCAAAAATTCATGAAATTTTAGTTTGGTTTAGTTTGGGTTTAATTTTTCAATTCGGTTTTGACACCCCCTAAGTCTGTAGTACTGATTTTCTTAACATTAATATGAAATTCTCAAAGTGGAAATAATAGAATTTTGTATAAAAAAAGAAGAAGTGATGTTGAGAGTCTGCATTAAGTGCAAAATTCTCGGAATTTCAAATATCCACATGAACTATGGTTTCTAGACTAGGCTTCTAAACAAGTACGTACTCTTCGTAAAGAAGATCGAAAAGGCACAGATGAGACATTGGTAACGATTTTCCTTAGGAGTCTATGTTCTTGGTTGTGCTTTCTTCATAGCTCGTGCATTATCGGATGGTTGGATTTTCCTTCTTCCATCTATCTGCTCTCGTTAACCTTGCTTTCAATTTACGCACGCTCAAAAATTTTGAAGGAAGTGGGAACACACGAAAAGAAGATGAGATTTCAATTCCTTTATGTATACCTCATCGGACAAAATCGATATATTCCAGAGACAAAATTGCGAGTCTGAAAGATAAGTCGTCCTCGCAATTTGAAAGTGGAAAGAACCGCTTCAAACGTCACTTTCTTTCCCACTTTTCTCAAGCTTTTATTTCCTGATGACAGTTTAAAGATTGCTAGCTTTTCAATGCACATAAAGCCTGCTTTCCCTGGAAGATAGAGCCCGGAAAGATCTCCAGAAAGATGAGTTCAGAGTTGTCAAATTATGAACTCAGAGCATTTTCCCTACTTAAATGACCCATTCTTGCATTTTAAGGTGCCAATGTTCAAAGCCATTGTGAGGATTGACTATAATGCTCATCAAAGTTCGCTACCACAGAAGATTGACTGAGGAAAAAAAGAGGGATCGGTTTAAAAGGCCAAAGGACCGTTTCGACAGATAAGTAAGACCCTCAATGTCACACCCCAAATCCTATAAGGACAAGGGGGTGACACGGCCGTCCTTCTTGCCCGAAGAACGCAGCCTTAAACTACCCCAAAATTTCAGCTTCCAAGAGTTCCCGCGCTCACTCTATCAGTTGCTAACTGAGAGACCTGAAAAACATGAAGATTAGAGGAGTGAGCTACCACGGCTCAGTAAATAACACATTTCTTCCAAGCGGATCGGGAAATCACTATGCACCTTTACAATACCAATACAATCCACTTTGAACATAATATATATACATACGCAAATATCTCAAGAAAAACCACAAAGTAGGTACCAATGGTCGAATCCACCGGTCAATCTCATCAAGCACATGCCAAGGGTCTATCCCATTGGCTAAACTCGTCAAAACACGGGTCAACGGTCCATTCCACCGACCAAACTCAAATCAAAACGTCAATGGTCTACTCCATTGACCAAGCTCAGGCATAAATGTCCAACCATGGTCACGCTTAACGCCCGTGACGAGACGACCAAGATTCCCCCCTTGGCAAGGTCTCCACCTACTATAAGCCGGTGGCTCGGCCCACAAGGATATCCTAGACTAGTATGCGCATACCTACACACCCCTCGGGGTTCAGAGACATTGAGCATCAATCCAACAATCACCAATCCCCGTAATCCACAAATAGAATCGAATCATCTCACAATTCAAGCATTTAATAAATATCGAAATGCTTCACATAAACCAATAGCTTTTCAAGATCCTTTGATAAAGGTTTCGCAAACCACTTTCAAGCAAATTCCCAACTAAAATCAAAGGACGGTTTCCTCACTCGGACAACAAATGGTAGTAAAAGCCCGATCCTGTTTTTATGCAACAAAGAATGCTATTTTCAACTAATAGCATATATTACCCATAATATATTTCAAATATGAGTTTAAAATACAAGGAAGAAACATGTCACTCACCCGAGAAAAGCCAAAAACCAACTAAGCCCTTATTTGAGCCGACGTACTCGAATTCCTAACAATTAATTCAAAATAATATCAAAAATCGAGTAAATGGACATTCTAAAGAATGACTTGACTATACTACGCCTATTTGTCGATAAAACGACACCTACGTGTCCATGGAAAGCTCGCCTCAAACGGAAACCTATTGTTATCCGCGAGACACGGACACGCACTCAACTTTGTCGCCCCATAACTTCCTCCACAAAACTTGGTTTCAAGCCCACTTATAGTCATTAGAAAGCCCTTTCGATGCACTACAACAAACCCATAACAGCCGTCTCAAAACCTCGCCGAAAACAGCAGAAAATCAGTCCCGAAGCTACTGTACGCTACAGTGACAGAACGCGCGCCGAACTTCAAAAATCCGTTCCGGACAAACCGCAAGTTCAAATTCAATTCCGCAAAATGCTATAGCTTCACAACATCCTAAAGTATCATTCCCATAAAAATTTTCAGCTCAATGACTCAAGAATCGGACCTCGCCACACAAATCTCCATAAACTCCGAATTTCAAACCCTAGTTGCTATTAATCCTTTCCAAGGATAATTAGAAGCCTTAATCACTTACCGGCGCCGTAGGATAGTGTTAAGATGAGCTGTGGAGGCGTCCGTGGCGAGCACGTGGAAGTTTCGCCTCCTTCTCCCTCTTTTCCTTCTCTTTCTCTCCTCTCTCGTTTTCGCTTCTGCTCTGTTTTCTCGCTCTGTTTTGTCTTCAGCAGCTCAACGCAAAGAAGAAGAAGCAAATATATGTGGGCTGGGCTGGCTTTTTAACGGAAAAAGAAATGGGCTGGCTTGTTTGGCCCATATGTTACAGTCTACCCTCCTTAAAAAAAAAATTTCGTCCTCGAAATTTGCACTTCTCTCAATCATGAAACAAATGATGGTATTTGCGTCTTGCCTCATCCTTAAGCTCTCAAGTGGCCTCCCTCTCCATGTGATTTTGCCATGGAATTTTCACATATGTTCTTAATAATCATGATGACTTGTGACATGCAATACATGTAAATCTTCATACTTTGTTTTCTTTTGAAGAGAGAGAGAAGTCCTTATGGCGTGGCTCAAATAAAGAATCAATTTTCTAAGAATCCGTATATGTCATTCCTCTCCTTATCCATTGAACAAGCACCACGATGTTAGGATGCATGGGAGTTCTCATTTCATATTTCATAACAGCCAAAAATCATTGCGAGTATGAGTAGCTATTTTTTGCTTAATGCAACTTTTTTGCTACATGAGAAGATCCCTTGTCTGCATAGACTCTTTTAATAGCATGCATGTGAGAGACCAACTACAACTTGTTCAACCACCATTTCAATCAGCTATAGCTCATAGACATGCCACTGCCTAGCATTGTCAAATGGAAGTATCAAAACCATACTATGTTGTTGAAAACTTAGTCTAGTCATCAATATGGAAATTAGAGAGGTGCAGCACAGGAAACCACATAGTGACAACCTCACCTAGAATGTATTCTCGAGCAAGAGAACGTATCCTTGCAACAAGTGAATTTGATGATATTTTCGCCATACGATTGTTACCAAACACTTGAGTGATTAGAGGAAATGAATGGGTACAATGTATCCAACTGGATCCTTGATACGCCAAAGAGTGTAGGATAGTTAAAGCTCCAAGCCACTTCGTGCTAGCATCCACAAGGCACACTCTCCCAATGCCAAAGTTCTCGCCGCGTACAACCGAGTAGTTTTCAAAATAATATGTCCATCAAGAGCACTCCTAATTTTGTGTGTTATCATCCCGACAATCCTACTAGTTTCCTCCCGAGTACAAATGAAACCCATTTTCCTATCGGGTTACGCAGCTTTGTTTTTCAGAACTCATTCCCCAAATTTCATGCCGGGTAGATCAAGGATGATATGCAAAGACATGAGAGCGGTAGCACATGATACACAATAGTCAAAACTTTTGCAAAGTAGTCATAATCACTTCTACGTTCTTGAATATAACTATGAAGGTATTACACTGAACAAAAACCCATCTATAGGGAAATAGCAAATTCTTAACATAAGTTCTAGAGGGATGGAAAAGTAAGCCAGAGCAATAAAAATTTGAGATGTACTAGTACTTCATCAAAAGCTCGTCAGCTGGCCACTATGACCCAATGCACAATTGTAGGAATCCATTGTGTGGTAAAACAACTTGAGCAGTCAAAGAATTTTTTTTTTTTTTTTTTTTTTCACATGCCTAAATCAAGTCAACCAAGCTCGAGCACGAAGTCAACAAACAACTGAAGCTTATGTTGCCTCTTCCTTGATTCGCATCATTCATGCATCTCGATACATGTGACTAATTCTATAAGCCTCAATGATGGTAGTCTTAGTCATAGAATCCTTGAATGTTGAGCAAAGAGAGATCTAGCAAATAGAGACCCAACCTCGCACATGCATCTTAAACCCTATTAAGAAATCTTCTACGATAGAACCATATATCCATCTAATCTCTTTGCCCCACTCAAACTGTTCCTCGAGTTACCGCCGAAGATATGAAACGCTTCCTTTGAAAGTGTTGCCGGATTAGTAGATGGTTGAAGTCTTCCCTATTCCATGAATGCCGCTACCATGAAGAGTGGCAATTAACCAAGGCATTTTTTTTTTTTTTAAAGCTTTTGGGGACATAAGCAGTGATCTCTCATCACCATAACCTTCGACCCCCTCAATATCCTCCATGTTGAATATTGGAATGTTGGATTCAGTTCTTTTGGACAGCTCTCTTATTGTCAATGTATTTCTTGTCATCACTCTTATTTTCTTTTCTATCATGGTGGTATAAGCATCATGTGGCTCAAAGGTAGACAAGTATTTTTACCCGTTTGAAGTTCGCTCTATTAGAACCCGTCCCTTTTTACACCTCATCTTCCTTCCAAAATCGACTAGTCATGTAGGGAATGTTCTTTTCTTGCTTGAGTTTTCAAGTTTGAATCCTTTCTTTTTGATCAACATTTCCAAGGTTATAAGAGTTCAAGTCCCTTGAGAAATCCACAATCCGCATATGAACTGGCTGTGTATGATCAACATAATGAATTGAATGCCTATCATAAGGGACCAAAGATCCAAATGTTGTCGACCCGCATTGATTTCCAGGTATAGCACAAGGGAATTCACTATATACCGGCTGCCCATAAGTGAGAAGTGGCATTGGATATTAAGTTTTATGTCTAGAAGAAGACGAGAAATCGGGATCTTCTCATTTCCATTGGCGCCTCGTGACATTTCCTTGGATATCATTGAACTCACTCTCTAGATCATTGACAACATCTTTTCTCACTCAAGGACTCCCTTTGTGCCTTTTGTAGCGAGTCATACACTGAAGATGACACTGATTACCATCTTTCTTCTCGCACTCATAACAAGGATGGCACATTGGGAATGCACTCTCCTTACAAGCAACAAAGACTTCATCATTGGTTGTAAGTCCAATAATATCACCACAAATCCGACATATCTGGTCATTCAAGTGCTTCAAGGGCTAGAGCGCACTTCTAGAGTCACGGTAAATTCAAACCAGCATGTTCTTCTTATAAGACCCGGCCACCACTTGTGCACTTGCTTCCAAGAGATGATCTTGACCCTTTGTTTTTATCCAAGTAGAATTTCCTAAGAATTTCAACACATTTTTTTATTATTTCGCTGGAAGATTCAGAACATAAAACTTGTAACTTGGCCAAGAACTACTCCTTCAGTTAATAAGGTCACATGAGTCCTAGTTGATTTGCCCTCATTTTAGAGAAAATCTTCCGTGACTGAAACCGATGACTTCCATTCCATCATTTTGCACCTGAATAATTTTACAAATTGAACAATTTCCTGCTTTTGGAATGCGAAGGTGAATCTCGAGGATAGGAGCATAGCCACTAAAGAAACTTCATAACTCACCGACATCGGCATCACCCACAAACTTTTCATCCTCTATCGTTGCCACCTTACAGTTCCATTAATGCTTATTTTCCTTAATGTAGGGAACAGCTTCCAGAGATTTAGCTCTTTCTTGTATGCTAGAGTTGCACCCACTGAAATATATAAATTTGAAGCAATATCCAATCTAAACACATCATAGTGATTCACGGATGGCTGACCAAATGTGACGTTATTAACATGAACAATATGCTCTCCTTTGCATGCAAATAAGCTGATGAAGTGCTTTTACCCCTTCAGAATTCTTGTCTCTAACTTGTACACCCTTTCGATGGGTATAATGCATGGGCTAAAGAAGGACAAGAATTTCTCCATTTCTTGGCTTGAAACTTCCTCGCAAAATAGAATTTGCCATGTGAAATCTTTGGAATGCAAACTAAGTGAAGATTCTCGATGCACCATTTCTCCAAACCAGCCTTCATTTCCACAACTTAGAACGTCAATGTCCTTAGACAAATAAGACATTTTCTCTCTTGAGAGAGCACTCCACAAAGTTACAATATTTAAGTCGGAGTTGAGCGAGAAAAATGACTGTCGACTACAACAAAGGAGCTTGGTATTAGAACTTGCATCGAACAAAGAAATGCGTCTCTCCATCATTGTTCTTTGCTTCTCCAATTCAAATTCTTTCTTTTCCTCTTCACACGTTAAAGTCTCATAGGCTCATTCTAATTTTGTTTCTCTTCATCAATTCCTTTTCTCAAATTCTGCAGCTAAAGTCAAGATTCTTTGGCCTTTCTCCGTCCAAAAGCACATATCTTAGAAAACAAAAGGCTCATTAAATCCACTTCCTCAAAGCCTTGAAAGTCAAAGTGCATAAGAACCGATACAGACTTCGAAGGAAGGAAGAATCCAAAGTTCCCTCCTCGGATTCGGTAGCGACACCACCAAACTTGAAATTTTCTTAATCGCTTTATCTCTCCCATTCTGAGTTGGACCGATAATCATTTGGACCTAAAATGAAACATACGTCCTAGTAAAATAAGACTGACACGCGTTATAAACTAACACACAATCTCACAACGTCCCATTAAAAATCTAAACCCAAATATCATAACCTAAGCTCTGATACCAAAAATGTCACACCCCAAATCCTATAAGGACAAGGGGGTGACACGGCCGTCCTTCTTGCCCGAAGAACGCAGCCTTAAACTACCCCAAAATTTCAGCTTCCAAGAGTTCCCGCGCTCACTCTATCGTTGCTAACCGAGAGACCTGAAAAACATGAAGATTAGAGGAGTGAGCTACCACGGCTCAGTAAGTAACACATTTCTTCCAAGCGGATCGGGAAATCACTATGCACCTTTACAATACCAATACAATCCACTTTGAACATAATATATATACATACGCAAATATCTCAAGAAAAACCACAAAGTAGGTACCAATGGTCGAATCCACTGGTCAATCTCATCAAGCACATGCCAAGGGTCTATCCCATTGGCTAAACTCGTCAAAACACGGGTCAACGGTCCATTCCACCGACCAAACTCAAATCAAAACGTCAATGGTCTACTCCATTGACCAAGCTCAGGCTCAAATGTCCAACCATGGTCACGCTTAACGCCCGTGACGAGACGACCAAGATTCCCCCCTTGGCAAGGTCTCCACCTACTATAAGCCGGTGGCTCGGCCCACAAGGATATCCTAGACTAGTATGCGCATACCTACACACCCCTCGGGGTTCACGAGACATTGAGCATCAATCCAACAATCACCAATCCCCGCAAGTAATCCACAAATAGAATCGAATCATCTCACAATTCAAGCATTTAATAAATATCGAAATGCTTCACATAAACCAATAGCTTTTCAAGATCCTTTGATAAAGGTTTCGCAAACCACTTTCAAGCAAATTCCCAACTAAAATCAAAGGACAGTTTCCTCACTCAGACAACAAATGGTAGTAAAAGCCCGATCCTGTTTTTATGCAACAAAGAATGCTATTTTCAACTAATAGCATATATTACCCATAATATATTTCAAATATGAGTTTAAAATACAAGGAAGAAACATGTCACTCACCCGAGAAAAGCCAAAAACCAACTAAGCCCTTATTTGAGCCGACGTACTCGAATTCCTAACAATTAATTCAAAATAATATCAAAAATCGAGTAAATGGACATTCTAAAGAATGACTTGACTATACTACGCCTATTTGTCGATAAAACGACACCTACGTGTCCATGGAAAGCTCGCCTCAAACGGAAACCTATTGTTATCCGCGAGACACGGACACGCACTCAACTTTGTCGCCCCATAACTTCCTCCACAAAACTTGGTTTCAAGCCCACTTATAGTCATTAGAAAGCCCTTTCGATGCACTACAACAACCCCATAACAGCCGTCTCAAAACCTCGCCGAAAACAGCAGAAAATCAGTCCCGAAGCTACTGTACGCTACAGTGACAGAACGCGCGCCGAACTTCAAAAATCCGTTCCGGACAAACCGCAAGTTCAAATTCAATTCCGCAAAATGCTATAGCTTCACAACATCCTAAAGTATCATTCCCATAAAAATTTTCAGCTCAATGACTCAAGAATCGGACCTCGCCACACAAATCTCCATAAACTCCGAATTTCAAACCCTAGTTGCTATTAATCCTTTCCAAGGATAATTAGAAGCCTTAATCACTTACCGGCGCCGTAGGATAGTGTTAAGATGAGCTGTGGAGGCGTCCGTGGCGAGCACGTGGAAGTTTCGCCTCCTTCTCCCTCTTTTTCCTTCTCTTTCTCTCCTCCTCTCGTTTCGCTTCGCTCGTTTTTGTCTTCAGCAGCTCAACGCAGCAAGAAGAAGCAAATATATGTGATTGTAAGGACACTGTGGGACACGCCAGCTAGCCCTCCCAGGGCCCGGAGCGCCGCCTGCCAAGATATTGTCCGCTTCGCCACAGCTCACGGATTTGTTTCTGTGAGATCCCACCCCACAAAACGCGTCTTGACAGGTTGAGGCCACCCCAGCCTTATGAACCAGCCCAGAACTCCCCCCCTAGGCGATGTGGGACTCTCCCCCTAGGCAAGAGACATGTGACCCCCCTCTTGGGCTGTCACATTCTCCCCCCCTTCGGGCACAGCGTCCTCGCTGTGGCCCCACACGATCGGGAGTCGGCTCGATACCAATTGTAAGGACACGTGGGACACGCCGCCTAGCCTCCCAGGCCCGGGAGCGCCGCCGCCAAGATATTGTCCGCTTCGCCACAGCTCACGGATTTGTTTCGTGAGATCCCACCCCACAAAAACGCGTCTTGACAGGTTGAGGCCACCCCAGCCTTATGAACCAGCCCAGAACTCCCCCCCTAGGCGATGTGGGACTCTCCCCCTAGGCAAGAGACATGTGACCCCCCTCTTGGGCTGTCACACTCAATATGTACATTCTGCTTAAGTACATCTCAATATTCACAGAGCAAAAGAAAAAAAACAGCAAAATTTCCATTCTCTGATGGGCTGAAATGTGGAACTTGGAAAAACAACGGCTTGAGCATTTAAAACTTGACAAGATGACACATAAATGAGATGGGGTGACTAAGCAAGACGCAGCTAGAGCACACCGAATGGGTTAGTTATGGAGCTAAGAACGAAGGCTGCAGAGTTGCACCGACTTTCAAATGCACCAATTTCCACTTCGAACACTTGGTCCATTCTCCAGTGCAAGGATGGGAAAGATGTTGAATGACAAAGCTGTGCCCTGTCTCCCCCTCGATGTGCTTCCTCTATGTTCTCCACATTGGAATCAGATGTGATTCCAGAATCCATAAGCGAGTAAAAATATCCATAGTTCCCAAAAAAAAACACCATTAACCTGGGAAAGGAAAATAGCATGTCAATATAGGGAGACAATTAGTTTCACCAAAATGGTAGACATTTACAAGAGAAAAACAGTGAATCTTATTACCTTCAACTAGGACCCCCCCCACAATGGTTCCAAAGAGAAATATTTCTCCCTTCGGGTCGGAGCAGCCGAGGGTCCGGGTGGAGGTGCATGCACTGTGATTGGAAGAACCCACTCGCTTTTGTCTCTTCCCTCTACCAAAAGAGGATTTTCATACCTAAATTCGCAAAAATCGAAGAATGTATCAATTACTCAATGGTATACAAGTTGGGTCTGATTAGGGTTCATAGCATGAACAGGATTATTTTCCAAATAGTAGGATGTCAGCTGGAACAATAATTCTGATATAACATAGGGTCACAGCCTTCAACTTTCTCATCTGACCAGAAATAAGCAGAAACTAACATCAAGAGAAGTGAAGAGAGAACTACTGGTCGTCCAATAATACATTATTTTGTAAGCTGACTAGCGCAAGTGACCTTCATGTAAGGAAAATCAACTTCCAAATGTTACATCGAAACACCTTCTATGCAGTAGCTGAGTGAAATCAGACAAGATGCCTCACATTACTTGAGAGTGTCATGCAGGGGGGGAAAATAGATGTGTATATTCATACTACTTGGTCATACCTTGTCCAGTCCACGTTCTTTGGGGTGGTATAAAATTCAAAACGAAGAGCCCATTGCACAGAGATGCGGGGAGTGGAAAAGGACATGGGCCCATCCATAGGGATGGAAAAGAGAAAGCTAGTCTGCACCAAATCCGCAACGACCTCATGGTGATCGCTCTGAACCTATAAGCAGAAGATGAAGCAGAAAATCAAAGGTAGGGTACCGATATGGGAGAAAAAAGAAAGAAAACAATCAATGCGCTCAAAGTAGCACCAAGATCAGGCATATAAAGTTCTTCATTTAAAAATTAGCATCTCAAATTCCTTATTGACCTGGCAGCGTACCGATATGGGAGAAAAAAAATAAACAATCAATGCACTCAAAGTAGACCAAGGTCAGGCACATGAAGTTCTTGATGTTAAAATTTAGCATCTGAAATTCCTTATTGACCTTAGCCTCTTTCTCCCCCCTTTTTTTAGAAGTAAGGGGTGCTAGCTGCCAGAAAATCCAAATTTATGCTTCTGTAACATCGGGGTATACTTGTCACATTGGTATTAGTTCAGGTTTCTTATGACACAAAAAAATTTGGGGTGTTTGAGTCACTATGGACAAGTTTAGGGATTTTTAGTGATTCGGGGTATTTGTGTGGACTAGTTCAGGATTTCTTTGTACTATTAACCCTTTCTTTAAAAAATGGATCCGAATGCTATAACTCTATTCTATTTAGAAAACACAAAGAAGAATAATCTTCTAATCACCTCCTTCTTAAAGGACAAAAGTCGTCCAAAGCTGGAACATTATCACCCAACTACCTCCCTCATACTCTCACCAATGTTCTGTACTGATGGAGCTTGATGCATCAGTATATGATAAACAATTTCAAACGGTGTCTTAAGAGTTGGAAGCCCTATAATATTGGTCAATACTTTCCTACTCTCTGTAGGTTGCCAATCATCAAAATCCTTTGTCAATGCTCCCCAAGGGAGCCATAGGCAGCACTTAAAGCTATTGCACTTTTCTGTATAGAATGCTATATTGCAGCACCAGCAGTGCAGTTACCCCTAAATCATCCCTCAAGGAAAAGGTGTATGGGCATGAAATGCATTAAGACAAGCCTCCCATATACAACTGCAAAAGCAGAAGGGTGCATGAGCATGTACGCGTTTGGGCTTCTCGTAATTTTATATTTTGACTTAGCAAAACTTGCAATGCTTGAATGAAAGATCCCACGGAATTGAATTGGATCCATGAATCTAATAAATAGTGAGAATTCTTGATCTCTCTCAATATCTCTCTTAATTCAAAAATACTAAATTTACCTATGCTGATGAGACAAAAAAGAAAAACCTTAAGCTTTGAATCATCTAAATTTGGGAGGGAGAACTGCGTATTCAGATATTGAAAAAGTTTCTTTTTAAAGCGCCCATTAAACTTACATGCATAACAAGAATTTTAATCAGAGAAAAAGCTGCAGGACACATCATTCAGTTATATTGCTAGATAAAGACCATGTGCCTGTTTTCCGATGACTTAATTTGTTGGAACAAACGTTTTCTAATTCAGTATTCGGGCACATGTTAAAGGTTCAAATTCAGACATTCCTTCTTATAGTTATTCTGCTTGTTTTACTATCAGCTGTAATTTTGTTCATCTTTGGTTGTCTGTTGGAAGTGGTTAAATCCACATCCTGTACTCCAGATGTAAAATCCAGCTACATGCGAGAAATAAGAAGCATCACAGATGTACCCTGTTGGCTTTTTTTTCTCTACAAGTTTAAGCTTTTGGCAAAAACGGTCTCCAAATGCCAAACGAAAGTTCCCAAATTAACAGCTTTACCTAATTTTGTTTTTTCAAAACAGCTACCTTTTTTCTTTTTGGCTTTCTTGTTAGTGACAATCAAGAGCCTTGTGACTGGCAACCCTTGGCAATTGGCATATAGATATGGAGCAAAACAGTACCTGTGAGAGGGAGAGACTTTATTGAGGGCAATACATGCATAAGACATATTGATAATGGCAATGTTGACACCTAAATTTTGACGATTTGTTTTAGTATTTATTAATCACATTGAAAAATTATGGATTAATTTCTAACCCTTTAACAAAAAATTTTCATTAAAATTGCATCGCATATAGACATTAGGAGCACTTGCATCACTAGTTTTAAAATTTATCAAGAAAATTTTTACAAAAATAAAAAAACGTGGGTCCGGGCTAGGGCTGGGCCTGCCCGGCCCCTTTCTCTTCTTCTTTCCCTTCCCCGCACGGGCCTGGCCCGCTTTTCTTTTTCCCTTTTCGGCTCAGCCCGCGCCTTTCTTTTCTTCTTCTCTCCTTCGCCATCGCGCGGCAACGGCTCCCTGCAAGAAGAGAAATAAAAAATGAAATGCAGGTGCAGGTCAAAGGGAGGTCAGAAGTCAGCAGAGCAGAGGAGGTCAGACAGCAGCAGAAAAGCAACAGCAGCAAGAAAGAAAGAGGAGGAGCAGGAAAAAGGGAGAGGAGCAGAAACGAAAAGAGGAGGAGAGCAGAAAAAGGAAAGAGGGAGCAGCAGGGCAAGGAAAGAGGGAACAGCAAAGACAGAAAAAGGGGATGAGGAGGCTGGTTTTCTAGCTCAGCCGGGAGCGGAGAAAAGGGAGGCTGTTTTGAAAAAACCAGATCTGAGAGGACGGCGAGAGGACTCCGGGAGCCCGAGAGAGAGAGCGCAAGAGAGAGCCGAGTGCTGACTGAAAAAAGGAAGGGGGGAAACAAGTGAAAGCTTCAAGAGGGAGAGCTTGAGGTGACCGAGAGCAGCGAGGAGAGTTTCCGGAGAGAGAAGGAGCCTCGGCCACGCGTCCAGTCGTCCGACGACCCTCCCGGCGACGCCCTCAGGCCGAAACAGGTAAGTTCAGCTCCCTCTACTCTCTTTTTGGGGCGTGATCGGTCGGACATCGCGGCCGTTTGGCTCGCGAGCTCCGACCCGAGCCCCTCCTCTGGTTTCTGTACCTCCCTACGTCGTGCGACGAGTTCGCCGGCGTGGGTTCGAGCTCCGGTTCGGGCCGGAAGCCTCTCCTCCCGTAGTGTCAACCGTGTGTTCGTTAAGATGTCGAAATGAGACCCGAGTTCTTTTGGCTGAAGCTTGCTGTTTTCATCCATGCCTGTTCTGAATGAGATTAATTTGTGAGCGGTCCTCGCACACGGCGTGTCGATTTTTGCCTGAATCCGTGTCTTGAGTGGGTCTGCGGCCACCCTTTCGGTGACGCCCTCCAACCGTTTGATAAAATGCCTCAAAGAAGGCCGAAAGCCAGTTCGTGTTTTAACTCGAGATCGACCCATGTTTGCGTCTATAGCCATTGCATCATGTTTGATTTTCGTGTGTTCGTTGTGTTTTGGCGTCATTTTCGTGGAATAATCGTGCATCGTCGATTTGGCGTGGGCTTTCTTTGTTCCCATAAATGGATTAATAGTCGCCGGAGTTTGTGGCCGGCGCCGGTTGGGGTGAACGGCTGATGAGTGGTGTTGGGCTAGTGAAGGAGTGAGCGCGTAATGCTGTTGCTTGAGTGAGATTCGAGCGGGCGAGCTTCGGGTAGGTGGCCTTCGTGCGTGAAGAAGATGAAGCGCAGAAGAGAAGATGGGGCGTCGGGCGTGCATGGGATTGCGTGGGGGGAAGAAACCTGCAGGGAAGAAAAAATAATAATAATAAAAAGAAAGCAGAAAAAGACAAAAAAGAGAGATTAAAAAAGAGAAATGGGAAAAAATCGGAAAATAAAAAGAAAAAGAAAAAAAGAAGACAAGAATATGGGCTTCGTCTTGGGCTTGTGTATGCCGGGTTGGGTTCATTGCGGGCCGAGATGGCTGGGCCGAGAGCAGAAATTGGAAATGGACTTTTCCTATAAAAGAATTTTCGTGGGCCTTATTTTGGTTTTTTTTAGTGGGCTTTAGGACCGGCCCAATTTCGTTTAACCAACTAGGACCAATAGGGTCCGGGTCAGTTTAGTAGGGCCGGGTCAAGAGAACCGGTTCGAATTATTTTTCATAAAAAAAATTAATTAAAAATACAAAAATTCAGAAATTCAAAAAAAATATAAAAGTTATTAAAAAATATTAAAAAAATCATAAAAAATTCGAAATTTCACAAAATTCATGGGAAATTCAGAATCTTGAAAATTTATAAAAATTTTTGGAAAAATAAAATAAAAAAATAAACTTTTTTTTTAAAAAATCGAAAATATTAAAATATTGAAAATTCCAAAAAAAGAAAAAAAAATTCCAAAATTCCAAAAAAAAATTCCCAAGTTTGTTTTAGAGTTCCCTAAGGAGCTTTAAAATAATTCTTGGACAATTTTTTCTTAAAATTGTCAGAAAATCATCGATCTAAAATTGTACTTAAAATTGAACAAGCCCTCACGGCTTCATCATAAGGTTTTAATCTTTGGATACAATCGCCCTTGATAGCATGCTTATGATACGATGGTTATGGTTTCCCCCCTTAGTTCAATTAGGATTGCCATTTATTTATCTCTTAATGTTAGATGTTTATTTTCCCTTGCAATTTATTTAATGTTTCTTTAATTGCTGATTGTTATTTTGATGATTGTGCACCCGCATGATCACCTCACACGTTAGTGGTTAAGTCTAAAATCAATCCAAACAGCCTAACAAAAAAAATCTTTTTTAAATGAACAAGATTAGCTACCGAAAGTGCACTAATTAGTTAATTAG